>OU744278.1:32709408-33959408 GCA_916610125.1 Cheilosia vulpina
TACTTATGAAAATTCCTTGGATTGCGCATGACTGGAATTTTGCTTCTATATGGTGTTCAATCGTATTCTTTATTAGCACTGCAGCCCCACCTTTTGCACAATTATGAGGATTGTGGGGACTGATATAATGCATATCCCTGCAGTTTAAAGTCAGTAGTAAATTTAAAGTGTGTCTCAGAAAAAAGACATATATCTATCTGGTTTATGTCGAGAGTCACCTGTATCTCTTTCTTTCGATTCTCGATACCATTAGCATTCCATTCAAGAATTTTTATTCTATTCCTCATGTTTGTCTTTTTGGCACAGCTTTTTTGCTGCTGTTCTGTCCCTCTAGCAATGATATTCTATCGAATATCGTTTTATTGCATTTTTCTATGGAACCAATCCTGTTTAGGATTTGTTTCATGAGGATTTCCATTGCAGTGTTTGGCTCTGCTTTGTGTTTTACAGCTTTCTCTGCTGGTATTCCAATTGGTTTTGATGCCGCTTGAGCATACGTCATTTTGGGACCTGCTGGCTCGTCTTGGGTCCTTTGTGATGATCACTTGGTCTTTGTTTTTTTTTCTTTTTGTGGGCTCCTTCGTAAGTCCTTTTTGAGCTTCATTGTCTGACGTTTTAAGAGGTTTCTTTTGTTTTTTCTCTTTTGCGAATTGTTTTTCTATGGTTGCATTTTTCTATGGTTCAGCATTTTAGTGAGGTTTCTGTATCCCTCTTCTTCAACCACATTAATTTTAATGTCGTTTTTGTTAATTAGAGCTGTACTAGCTTTAATATTATTTTCCTCCAGTATTTCTGCCAGGCTTTCATACTTATTAACCTGCAGTGCAATAATTGGTGGAGGCTTGGTTGAGTTTAGTATTTTGTTTTCTTTATTTGAAGCATAAAATGTGATTGTGCTGCTTTCTTTAGCGGATGAGATTTTTGAGAATGTACTCATCTTGGGTTTTTTATTTCTATTCCCCGTGTGTCGCTGTCCTTTAAGATTTAACAATACCTTTTTTATATGAAAATAAAGTCTTCATAAATGGTCTTCTTCAGTAACCAAAACCAAACCAAAGGTATCACCTCTTTAACAGAAAATTAAAAGGAAAACAATAATAAGCGTCAGGAACTTGATAAATTTTAATAAATTTATGCAATTTATTCTTTGAAATGTGAATCTGGGCTTTTTTTTGAGAAGTACGTTTAAGGATTTTTTATTAAAATTGGAGTGGAATAATAAGGAATTTCTGAAGTGAAGTTTATATAAAGAATTTATGAATAGTAGATAGATACGTGTTGAGCAAATCCACAAAAATGCAGACGAAAGCGTTTGACCGTTTCGCCTTACAGAATGCCGATCTGGCTTTTGGCTTTTTTTTTTTTTAAGTTCTCAAACAGAAAACGGTTATAAGCAAGTATATAGTCATTAAACAATTGCCAAGATTTTTTCCCGCTTCACTTAGGTATTTGTCCAGTGCACACAGCAACCATAAATACCCACGTCAATTTTATTTAATCATAATGATTTCTCAAGCATTTCGACTTCCGTTTCATCCCACTCAAATTAGAAAGGCGGAAACGTTTACATTCCATTTAAAGCAGAACGCGTAACCAAATAGTTATTAACTCAAGTACACTCTTGAGACTATGATATTCGCCCAAAAGCGATGTGTAACTCGTAGATCCGCCACACAAACAGTATCGTAATTGTGGCCCATTCATTCCCCATGAGACTGTTTAATTTCTTCGATGCCAATCTTCTTTGGGTTAAATGCTATCTGTTCGTTTTACGCTTTACCAAAACAGTTAATAAAATAAAAATGATGGATTTCCGGATTGAAGTTGGCATATTTGCAAGCAAAAAAATTCAATGAATTGTTTACAAGTTCAGTGTCAATTGGAACCGACAAAAGCATCAGAGCAACAGCACGATTTAGAGATGAAGACGCTCTCTGCATCTGACAGTTCGAAGCCAATTAATGACTACGACATAAGGAGAAGTGAAATGCTGTGCTAGCTGGTATCACATAGATACACCGCCCATTGAACTTTGCCAAATCATAACGAAAACTGTTCCCTGTGAAGTAGCGAATCCGAGGGTTTATGTTCTGTCAAATTAGAGTGCTTGTCATAGTCGTTGTAAGGATGTTAGCTGTATGTGCCGAGTTTAGCTCGGTCTCTTGTGGCTATCATCTGTGACGACATCAACAGAAGGAGGGATGTTTCTGCCGTTGAGGATGTGCTAGAAATGTTGTCCTCTGCTTCATGATGGTAATTAGACATCACAAGAGGATGACTCTTATTTGCTTGCGTTTGTTGGATTCAATTGACGTGCGTACGATATTCGTGTCAGAAGCAGATAAAATTGAGAGCATAATACACACGACAACTGTATTCGGTATGGTGGTTTTGCAATAAGACGGAAATTGTACTACCAAATAATGAACAATAGAAAAGGAAACAAAATTTCAACACAGTTTTCAATTATTCAATTCTTTATTTCATAGGTAGGTGCTTTGTAAAAAAAAATAAATTGAATACACTTCTTAGCACAGACTACTCGGTCAGAAAATTAGGGTACTTTAGCATTACCATTTTCTTCATTGAATTTTGGTGTTCTTAATGTTAACGCTTTTGTTTTAAAGAGCTTAAATGAAAATAATGAAAAAATTCCCCTTCGATAGTGACGTATGTATAGATGCCGCTGCTGAAATGATAACAACACCGAGAGAAAAATAGAGTGATAGTAAGCAAAAACACGCTTAAATTAATCAATTTTCGAGTCATATTCATCGCTATCCGATCTGTGCTTAAATCAAGTACGGCGGTTTGAAACTGGTAACACGGCATTCTTACTTGTGGAATTCGCATGTTTAATTTAAGAACTTTTCTAGTAATTATACGTCCTTAAATTGATACCGATATTTTTATATTCTTAAAGCGCAGGATTATTGAATTAAGAACGATAAGTACTTAATATAAGTATAATCATTATTGTTTTAATATACTAGTCATTTTTAATGTGATAATGATTTTGATTGTTATTAGGCCGCCTGCTATTGATTTTGGAACGTCCTTTCTTAATTTAAGTGAAAACAATCCATGTTAGATTGATTTGACGTTCTCAAGGTAGTAATTATATTTCTTGTTTCTATAACAAAGCATTATTGATTTAAGAAGCACGTTCTTAATACAAACCTTTCATAAACGGACCTGCTATGTAAATTAAAAAAAAAAACTACATTCATTTTATAAACAATTTTATTTTTTATTAACAAAATTTTAAAAACAAAACATTTCATATTCATTAAAAAAATAACAAAAAAATAAAAAGAAACTATACATTCCAATAATTATTTTGAGTGAACATAAATTATTTTTTAGCGTCTGATTATAAATACTGATATTAAATACTGTATATAAAAGTCCATTATTTATGGGATATAAATGCATGGGGATGCTATTGAATTCATTTATTTTTTTGAAAATACCGTCTCCAAAATAATTGAAATTATATCATCTCTTTGGTTGTTGTTTAATCATTTTTTTGTGTTTTGTTAAACTCTAACAGGGCTTTACTTTTCACGTTGTTTTGAAGCAAATTGTTTAGATCCTTAGAAAGGGGATTTTTTTTTAAGTAATCGAAATACGTATGTACAATTAGGTATATACGATTTGCAAAAAAATTAGGTAGGTATATCGAATAAATGTTTTTTTCTTACCAAACGACAACAAGAAGCGATGCTTGATGCACATTGGCTGGTAGAACTCTCCTTCCCATTGGCTTTCGTATTAAGCCAGGCACTCACCTTTGAGCTCGCTGATATAGTGTAGTCGTCAATGTTGTGCTAAAAAGGAAAAACATGGACAAATTATTTTTTGTATCCAAGAAAAAAAAAATATATATCTAGATACTTACCACTTTTTTCTTCCATATAAACAGCTTTTGCCGAAATTCAGCCCTTAATCCTACATGTGGAATCACCAACAGGTCGTCTTTAGAAAGACATGGAACACTTCTAAATGTAATATTGCCAGCTAAATTTAAAAAAAATAAAAATATTTTTGATTTGCAAATTAGAGCTGCAGGTCAATGATAAAGGTAGGTACTTACCCAATAAATATTTGTAGATATCTTCAATATCTAACTGCTTTAACAGATTTAAAAGTCTTTCATTATCTACTTCGTTATTATTATTATTTTGACAATTCTCAAGTAAATATATGAAATCACTAGACTGACCAAAATTATTGTTATCCATTGGACTGGTACGAACACAACACGACCATAAACTAAGTATTAAATAGACCGTCAGCTCCCGCGCACCTACCCGATTCACCACGCGAATTTTAAAAAGAAAATTCTCTCTTAAATTTCCTATCTGTGAATACGTGTGAAGCAGCAAAAAATTGAATTCTAAATGGCGGGAGGTGTAATAAAATACTGACACTTAGCAGTGTTCCTACATCGTGGGATCTCTACCTTTTTGAGGGAAATTACATTTTTTTCTCAAACTTTCTGTGCGTCAATGGAAAAAACATCAAAATTGTGGGAATATCAATAATCTGACAAAAAAAAAACATTCAAACTACATTTCATCATGAATATCAACGCACTAAAGGTACATAAAATGGAGATTTGCCTTTAGCAATGTTAGGAAACTGCGATTTTTATATTGAAGATTAATTTTTTGTGATTTTTTTCCGGAAAAATACAAATACTTTTGAAAGTATGTCTTTTTCATAAAAAAATCGAGGTAATTTGAGTTTAGTGAAAAGAGTAAAATGAACACCCGTGGTGAGAAAAATAAAGACAGATTGCTAAGAACACTGACTGCGAGTTAGTGTATTTGGTGAGTTTCTGTCAGCTGATGGATGCGTTCTGAGAGTTTATATTCGTTGTTGTATTTCACCACGGAAACATGTATTCTACCAAATGTAGAATAGCGAACGTAATCAACATAAATAAATGAAAGAGTAAAGTGTGAAAATTCATTCACTGTGAACTACTCGTAATAAGAGTCGAAAGTGAAAATGTTTATTGGTAAGGCCCAATCTTTCCATGAAGATTCCGTTTATTAATGGAAAACAAATTTAATTTATTAGGAAATTTGAAACAAATGAAATTATTAATTATGAAATTACATTTGAAATAAAATGTCGAGAATATGAATAATGTGCATTTATAATAAAAAGAAAAAGTCTATAAGGCACAATCAACGAAAATTTATTTTCTTTAAAATGTACGGGAAAGAACGAAACTCAAAATGTATATAAGCAAAATTTGAAATAAATAGCAACTGCAAGTTACGACGTGCAAAGTTTTCTTACGATCAAAAGTTGCGCCAAAAAATACTCCATTGTCCAAGTGGCAGTAAAAAATGTTGCTCGTTCGTGAAAAACATTAGGAAATCCACCAAGTCATCAATCTATGCACTCGTTTTCATGGACACTCCAGCTGTCAGCTGTTTAGAAAAGTTTACTTGATTGCGTTATGTTTCCACCTGTGCTCGAGAGCGTATAAGACTTCATGGGACAAATACATGTTCGCACTCGCACAGTGGCAAGAGTATTAAAAGATCTTATCATTCACAAAATCCGCTGGTCCAGATGTTATAGCAACCATAATTCTGAAGAGGTCTTCTTCTACACTGGCAAAGGCACTGCGTAAGCTTTTCCGCCTGTCCTATTCTTCTGGCATTTTTCCGAGTAATTTGAAAACAGCATTTGTCCATATGTACATAAATTGATATTTCCAAAGCATTCGACAGAGTTTGGCATCAAGCGCTTTTGTCGAAAATGCCTGCCTATAGAATAGATGTGTTTCTTCTTCAATAGATTATAAACCACCCTTCTGGCCGTTCAATTCAAGTTGTGTTGTATTGTTTGAAGCCTGCAATTCAACGTTTAAATGGTGGTATTCCCTAAGGCTCTGTTTTCTCAACGCCAAAGTTATTAATGATCTCTTGTCTGTCAATTCTAATACAACACACTCATTGATGATATAACCCTCAGTTTTTCATATTCGTTCCCTGATTTAAGTCCTTGCCCTTCGGCCCTTGGAACTGGAACAGCAGCGAATTTTAAACACATTAAATTCCAATCTTGACTGCCTACTTAAATGGGGTACAAATCCCCCATCAGGGTTCGGACTTCAGTTGAAAAATTTCGCAGTAGATTCACTTTTTTTTTTTTAGTAGATTTTAAAATTTAGAAAAAATGCGATAAAAATGAAGTTTTCAAAGCAGAACAGGTCAGAACAACCACAACTAAAAATTTAGAAACAGAGAAAGACACACTTGAGATTTGACTTCAGTATCAGTTGAAATGCAGGGAAAACGAGATGGCTTGCACATTTTCTTTTAAATATGTTGTAATAGATTTCAGAATCCATAAACACTGATTCCAGTAACTGATTTTTTTGCAATGGGCTTATAAAAATATACTAAGAAACGAAAATGTATATTCAATTTTGATTTAAGATTTCCGAAATTCACATAAATTGCAGTAGATAGTCAGTCGAGCGCAGTGGTGCAGTAGATTTTATATTTTTCCTAAAATTGCAGTAGATCTACTGTAATTGCAGTAAAGTCCGAATCCTGGCGCCATCCATTATCCATGAATGGCACTTGTATCGATGAAACCAAAAGACTTTCCATATTTAGCATGTGTGTCAGCGACGAACTTCGTTGGAACGATCACATATATGAAGTCGTTAAAAACGGAGTGAAAGGCTAGGTTTCCTAAAATCGATGCAAGAAGTAGGTACTTCACATCCTCTGATTTAGCCTCAATTTACAAGGCCTTTACTCGGCCTAAGCTTGAGTACAACGCTCATGTTTGGTCAGGTGCACCAAAAACTATACTACAGTATCCAAAAGCGTTCGATTTAACTTATAGGCGATAGAAATATAGCGGAGTCAATGGACCCGCTTGAACACGCCAGAAACGTTTCCTGTCTTTCCTTAATCACTATTTTCACCACCAATGCTCTGATGAAATAGCCAACTGCATTCCGCCCCTTCAACAATTCTCGTCACTCATCGAAAGCGCATCAATTCACCATTGAGGTTACATTCGGACGTACTGTAAAGTACAGAGATTCTTTTATAAGTCGAACACAGGGTTGCCAGAATTTAATTTGCTTTAAGCGTTCAAACCAGAAAAAAATTTAGCCCAAAATCGTTGCCCAGAAAAAAGCCCAAAAATCATTGAAAATATTCCCAATTCATTGAGTATTTTTTCTTTGGTGTTTTACCAGAATTTTATTTGACTTCTACCTTCTGCAATTGGCTTTTGTGGCTTGTGTTAAATCAAAAGGCCTGCCAAATAAATTGGTGTGCCTGCAAGTTGAACGACTGTTCGATGTCACTTGACTGCAAAAGTGCTACCAAGTTTTAAAAGTGCGGGTTTTTTTTTTAGATTTTTGTTTTGTTTTTAGTTTTGTGAACGAATAAAACAAACAAAATAACCGCACAATTTGTAAAAACGATATGTAGCCGTAAATTGTGTTGGGCGCTCATTTTTTCATTTTATCGTTTTTTAAGAAAAAAGCTAGCCCAAAATACGACAAAGCGCCCAATCTGGCAACCCTGGTCGAACAACGCGCATGTGGATTGCATTGCCTCAAACGGTTTTCCCCTCTCTATCCTACCTGTTCATCCTTCCACTCGTGCTGTGCATTAGCATTATAAGGGACAAAAAAAACCGTTGAGCACCAGGGCATTATAAAAAAAAAAATTGGGATAAAATTCACTCTTACATCAGTTAGATGATCATGTGATAACACACACGAAATGCTTCCAGGTCTGTTCGTCCCCGGAGAAGCCGTCGTGTTGAAAGTATCGCAGGCTGGTCGTAGAGTACAGAATTTACGACGTGCCAAACAATTAGGCATCAATCGTCCCTCAATTGGATAAATTGGGATTTTAGAACATGAGGTTCAAACAAGAACGTCATGTGGCAGCCAAAACGTTCTGGCTGGCATGATCAGGCGATTCCGGCTTGTTATTGTCCTTTTTTTTTGTTTTTTGGAGTCACGAAACGATTCCATGTCAACAAGCCTCAAACTATTGAAGCATGAAGCCCCCAAGGAGAAAATCTGTCAAGAATGCTATGCTCTCTCGCCGGAAGTTCTGGTGAAGAGTAATGGAAAATTCCATAAATCGGGCCCGAATGGTTATCAACTAGAGCTGCGCCCAATTACCCGATATCATTTTCTAGACTTAATGGAAAAAAAATGTAAGACATCAAATTAACATGATCCAACATTTTCATTAACATGAAAAGCAGAGCCAAGGATTTCATTCATAACCAAAATACAGCCGAAGTATATCGGGTGACAACTTTTGCGTCTGTTACGCAAATTTCCAGGATGGGACATAATATTTCCACTGCACTTTTCCAACAAAATACTTGGAATTTGACCAATCTTTAGTTTTTATACAAGAAGCCACAAATCATTTCAAATGAATCTCATATTCAGGAAGAATACACCAAAACCCCGATTAGCGTCGTTAATTTGGACCAGAAAAACACGACCCAAATCGAAATAACGATTTTTAATATTAATTCAAAAAATAAAAAAAAATATATATGTATTTCATTTCATTGTGAACGACGCAAACTGAAATAACAACGACACAGCTTTGAAACCACAATAATTTTCAAATGACGCAACTTCGAAACGACACAAATCGGAACGACGCAATTTTTTTAGTTTTAGGGTTTAGTGTATTGCAAATACTTAATTTAAATAAAATAAATTCCACTATATAAATAAATGCGTTATTCAATTTCAGCCTTTTAAAAATATTCGGTAATCGCAAAGTATTTTATAAACACGAGTCTGCACAAATTGCGACCGTACGACCTTTTAGAAAAAAATCGCGGTGGCCTGGATTCATATATTAAAAAAAAGGCATTTTAAAAGTATTAAGCTTTTAAAACAACTGCAATTCCCAATGAGTTGCTTGAAGAGGTAAACGATTTTCTTCTTTTACCTCATTTCGAGACGGAAAATTCCCTCAAAATGGAAAAATTCCCACCATCTGGTATCACTGAACTTTCTTTTGCTGATTGAAATAATGGCGTACTTGCCAATGGACACCTCACGTAGAAAGAGGCCACTTCTAGCTAGTATATTTAAAAAAACAGCAAGTTTAACAAATAACAGAAGGTAAAGTTAGAGTGACCGTCAGGAATAGCGAGTAAAAAGTTTTCCATAAGATTCTCACTCGGCGAAATCTCGTACTACCCGTCTTGTTAGAAAAGGATGGTAAAATAATTAAAACCTCCTGGTTTTCCTATACGTTTCATTATTTGAAAAATGTTAAAAAATGTAAACGTTAAGTTGCGATGCGTAACACTTCCCCTCAGTTTGCATCTATCCCATTCTATATGGCAAATACGAAAACCGACTCTGACCCCAAATGGCCCACATCCGTTTGTATTGTGTTTTTCTTGACTCACGGTTCGATTTCAGCTTGTTCCTACAAACAAACGCCAACGCGTTTTTGCAAATGGATTTTAAACCTATTTAGCTACTCCTAACTTCACTCGCGTTGATTAACAAAAATTAAATCTGATTGAACCTCACAAAGCCACTGCGCTTCGGTAAATAAATAAAATAAACGCTAATCGGAAACCAATACGCGTGTCTCACTATGTACTAATGGGGCACTTAACTTCAAGTCCCTCAACGTTTCACAGAAAGCTCAGATCAAATACACATACGGGTTCATAAAATGTGTAAAAAATCGAATCGAATTTGCAGTCTGACACTGCCGGTGCTTCATCTACACCCAACACTATCATTTGGCCATTTCATTACGAACAATTTTAACCCGTCAGCATATCGGAAATGAAGAAAGAACAAGCAGACCAAAAGGTGTTCAATTCTTTTTTTAAAGATTCGCTTCCCATGAACCGATCACTCATTGTCACTCACTGTCACCAAGTCGCGCCTTTGGGCCATATATGATCTAATAGCCAATTCGTTTGAATATGATAATGAAATTCGTGCGCGAGTTACGTGTTATGGTAACCCTATACCAAACCGAGCAGCAACAGCAGCATTCTAACAACAGCATCACACAGCAGCACCGTAACAACTTCCGGGTCATATTTATATATTTGATCCCACAAGTTTATACCTGCAGCAGCAATAATAAGTGACAAACAAATTCAGGGTCACAACAATAGCAGCATCAATGTACAATGTACGTAAAATGCCACACAGCAAATGTGTAGCTGCAGCGACACTATCGCTGTACACAAGCACTCGGAGGATGAATGTTTTAATGTTTACTTAAGTTTTCGTGGTTGGGTTCTCTGTTCGAATTAAGTTAGTCGTAAGTTGAACGTCTGAAATAAAATTACAATTTTATAACGTAAAGGAAGTTTTTTTTTTCCTCTTACATTAAAAAACGTAACTGGCGCAGTCGGTGCTTGGGATTGCTAAGTACAGCATTCAAAAAAAGAAGTGAACAGTCGAGTAGCTTAAAGATCGTAGCTGGAAAAGCATTTCGTACACTTCGAATGAATATCGGTGTGGTGGATTTTTATCCTTTAACGAAAAGAACCTAATGAACAATATTAATAAAACAAAAGTGATACAACTGAAAAAAAAAATAATACATATAAGTATAACTATAATAAAGACATATTGTGTTGTGGAGTGCTACTACGAAAAAAGGATTACAACGATGCAGGATTAGTGAAACTATTGACGATATTTGCGATATATTTAGATAGGTAAGTCTATTGTCTCTGATTCTAAACTATCGGTTTTAACTATCCTCTATGCCTCCAATTCCTAAGAAAAATTATCCGTTTAGAAAGCACGAAATCACAAATATGAGTAGCTTTAGTTGTACAATTCGTAAAACCGTAAAAAATTCTAAGGAATATATAAATTTGAATAAAAGTGATTTTATAGATTCAGAAATCGGTTCAGTTTCGAACAAAAAGATCGGTGTCGGGATCGAGAACAATAATTCAGCCCAGATAAATTTGTTTCCTTTAGATTCAAATAAAGATAACATTATGAATAATTCCGCTATTGCCACAGACGTCTTTAATTCACTCAGAATTCCTGACGCTATTAAGGACGTACCTTCCTTCGACGGAAACCCTCGGTTACTTTATGATTTTTTAAGCAATGTCGAGGAAGCTTAGCTGTAATACCAAATATCAAAGGTTCTAGTTATGAAAAAATAATTTTGAGGGCTATAAGAAATAAAATAGTAGGTGAAGCGAATGAAATTGTCAATATGTACGGGACGCTGGTGGACTGGGAAGACATTAAAAATAATTTAATCGTTCACTACTCCGACAAGCGTAACGAAACAAGTCTTATAAGAGACTTGCACCAAATAAGACAGAATAACGATACTGTTGAAAAGTTTTATTCAAGAATTATAGAAGTACTTTCAACAATGACAAATTATATACGTGTTCATGAAAGCGACGGAAATGTTATAAATGCTAAGCAGATTCTTTATAATGAAATGTCTTTAAACACCTTTCTATCAGGGCTGAAAGAACCATTGGGCTCAACAATTAGGGCTATGAGGCCAGGTAAAATTACTGACGCTTTTAATTTTTGTCTTGAGGAGCAAAATGCTCACTATTTTAGAAATTTTAGTTATTTACATGGAAGATCCTCAGTTTAGTCTAATCAACCCGGAAACAATAATTACCAGGAAGTCATACAACGGCCTATTCGACCTCAAAAGATCTTAAATCAAACCCACAATTTTTTTAGTCCTACGAACCAACATCAACAACAATATAATTATAGACATCCACGACCTAACGTACAACAAACTCATTTTAGACACACTTCTAACAACCCCCAATCCATCAAGGTAAATTCAGATTTTAGACGGTTTCCGGTCCCTGAACCGATGGATGTTACTAGTGCGATTACACGTACGAGCAACAACAGTAGCAACCAAAGAAACCATACTCAAATACAAGGTCGGAATCAATTGTTCAACGTGGAGAGTTATTGCCAAAACTGCAACGCAAACAATGTCCCAAATACATACTCTAATAATGTCCCAGTTTCCTATCCTTCGAATAGTGTATCTTTCCCCAATAATGAACAAAATTATTACCCAAATTTAGATAGTACATTTTCATCCAATTTGATTAATGAACAAGAGGTAGATGACACAAATTTTTGTGCACAAGCCTCAGCAAATCAATTTTAAGACCATATTTAACAAACAATTTGTTAATAAAAAAGTAATCTTTAACGGGTTGCCAGAGCTCGGAACAAAGAAGCCTTTATCCTTCCTGATATTTAAATTCCATAACTATTTTGACGGACATAATGAAAGACCTGGGCATCAAAATAGATTTAAAGAGGTCTCTCTTAGAAATGGACAACCTCAGAATCCCTTTGGCATTCAAACCAAATTTAATGTCACAGTTATATACCATTCCGAGTCTCAGTAAGACGGTATGTAACCTTCCCGTTGATGTAGAAACTGGAAGTATATACGTTAAACCTACTTCCATTACAAACAATTTAATAATATCGGAAGGAGTACACCAAGCTAAAAATTGGTATTGTTTTGTGGAAGTAGTTAATACATCCGAATATCCGCAAACGTTTTTAGTAGAACAACCAATTAAAGCAAACCTGGTCGATCGAAATTCACATTTTGAACTCCATAACTTTACGATTAAAAATAAGGAAAATCTAGGAGATAAAAGTATCTGTGAACTTATACGGACAAGTCATTTAAATATCGAAGAGGAAAAAGATATAAAAAGTCTTTGCAAACAATACGAGGACATTTTTTTTTATAAAGGGACAAAAGTTAACATTTTCGAATGTAGCGAAGCATCAAATTAAAACCAAAGACAACACACCTATATATTGTAAGTCGTATCGATATCCGTACATCCATAAAAATGAAATTAAAAATCAAATAGCCGATAGGTTAAATCAGGGTATCATACGTCCAAGTTTTTCCCCATGGTCCTCTCCGATTTGGATTGTCCCAAAAAAGGCGGACCATAGTGGAGAAAAAAAATGGCGATTGGTTATCGATTATCGAAAACTGAACGAAAAAACTGTCAATGATAGATATCCAATTCCAAATATCACTGACATTTTGGATAAGCTTGGGAAGTGCATGTATTTCAGTACATTAGACCTAGCTTCAGGATTTCACCAAATCGAAGTAATGCCAGACGATGTCCCCAAAACAGCTTTTTCCGTGGAAAACGGACATTATGAATTTCTCCGCATGCCATTTGGACTTAAAAACGCTCCATCAATATTTCAACGCGTTATGGACAACGTTTTAAAAGACCTCCAGGGCAAAATTTGCTTAACATACATGGATGATGTAATTGTTTATTCCACTTCGCGTCCAGGAACATATTGAAAACCTCAGTGCAGTGTTCGATAAGTTCAGAGAAGCTAATCTCAAGATACAGGTCGAAAAGTCCGAATTTCTTCAAAAAGAAGTAGCTTTTCTAGGACATATTGTAACACCCGAAGGTATAAAGCCAAATCCGGATAAAATAAGCGCAGTAAAAAATATCCCAGTACCTAAGACAGCTAAACAAATTAAATCCTTTTTAGGACTCTTAGGGTATTACAGGAAATTTATAAAGGACTTCGCAAATCTTACCAAACCAATGACTGAGTGTCTTAGAAAGGGAAAAACTATTAAACTGGACTCAAGGTATTTGGAATGTTTTCAAATTTGTAAATCCATACTTTGCAATGATCCACTGCTTCAGCACCCCGATTTTACAAAGCCCCTCAACCTTACTACCGATGCGAGTAACGTTGCAATAGGTGCAGTGTTATCCCAGGGCTCTATAGGATCCGATAAACCAATTTGCTTTGCAAGTCGGACCTTATCTAAATCCGAGCAAAATTATAGCACAATTGAAAAGAAGCTGCTGGCCATTGTATGGGCAACAAAATATTTTCGTCCCTATTTGTTCGGAAGACAATTTCAAAACGTCACAGACCACAAACCACTGGTATGGCTCTTTTCATTAAAGGAACAAAGCTTGTTCGGTGGAGGCTAAAATTACAAGAATTCGACTACCACGTAACTTACAAAAAGGGAAAGACAAATCTAAACGCCGATGCCTTGTCTCGAATTGAGTTACATGCTAATGAGGCCAATGGCATTGAACAAGACTTGGACGATTTGGATTTTGAGTCAATGGTAAACAATGTCGATGATCCGGATGACATATGTACAGTTCATTCTGCATTGGAAAATTTGAATGACGGCATACCAATTACAGAACGTGCCACAAATTTTCTAATCAAATTATTCTTAGAAGAAACGATAATAAGCCTAAGCTTTCTGTCAAATTTCAAATATTGTTTAAAAGAAAAAAAAGGTACGTAATTCAGCATAAAGATATTAGCAGTGAAAAAATTATACTATCCATCTTTAAAGAATATTTAAATTCTAAAAGACTAACTGCGATTTTGACAGATGACGAAACATTTAAGACAGTTCAATATGTTTTTTCGACGTTCTTCAATAACCGGTGTCTCAGATTAGTAAGATCAAATATAATCTTAGAAGATATTACAAACAGAGATAGCCAAGAAAAAGTTGTTCGCGATTACCACAAAAAGTCCAATCATAGAGGTATTATTAGAAAGCTATATTCACATCAAAAGGAATTCGTATTTCCCAAATATGAAAAACATAATTACGCGTGTTATTAATAATTGTGAGATATGTAACATAAACAAATATGGTCGTAATCGTGAGAAACTGAAGTTTGAAATAACTGAAACGCCATCAAGACCCTTAGAAATTCTTCATATGGATGTATACTCAATTCATAAAGAGAATTTTTTGACAATTATTGATAAGTTTACCAAATTTGCGTGTGTTTATTTATTGAATTCTAGAAATAGTATAAATCTAGTTAAATCTCTAAAGCACTATTTTGCCCATCATGGGGTTCCGCAAAAAATTATAACTGACAATGGCAGTGAGTTTGTGTCAAGTACATTTAAAGAGTTTTTGGAGGCTTATGGTATATACTTACATACTACTTGTGCGAAAAGTTCAACTGGAAACTCACCAGTTGAGAGATTCCATTCAACCCTAACAGAACTTATTCGTATTATAAAATACCAGCATAAAAATAAAGCCATAGGTGAAATTATGGATGAAGCCGTGCTTACTTATAACAACTCCGTTCATTCTGCAACAAACTTGACCCCGTTCGAACTATTGACTGGCCATTTAAACACGAACAAGCCGTTTCCAATTAAAGAAACTTCGCAAACAGAACATTAATATTTAAGGGACCACATAAGGGACTATTCAAATTTAGCAAAACTTATAAAAGAAAGAAATTTGAATCATAAAAAAAGGATAATAGAAAAACGTAATAATAACCGTAAGAATCCACCTGATTTCTTCCCAGAAGAAGTCATATTTGAATCTGATTATAGGAGAAATAAATTAGCACCTAAATATATTGAACATAGCGTTATTAAATGTAATAAAATTACTCTAGATACTAATAGACGTAAGGTACACAAGCAAAAAGTAAGAAAAGAAATAGGGTAGTTTCACATAATAATATACGTAATTAGCATATTACTCATAATGAAGCTACAAAAAGTAAGCAAAGAAAAAGAAAACAACTTAAATCCTAAATAAAAAACTATTTGAATTATTGTTCTTATTCGTTGAACCGATTGCTTTCCTATAGAATAAGACATTTTAATTTAACGGGTACAAAATAGAAGAGATATATAATAATAAAAAGATCTACACCTTCATTTACCTTTTGTGCACTCCAGAATGGATTTTTTTTTCCCTTCCCTTCCTTTCCTACTCCTGAACCGATAGTTATAAAGATATCAGAGCTATAGACATAAACCTTTTCTGAGGGTCGTTATCCCAATTAAAATCGCTCACGCCTCTTATCCTTATGCAATCACAAACAAAAATAAACGAATCCAGCATCCTACTATTTACGCTAAAACATTGGATGGCGGAAAATTTGCCACCAAACATAACCGTAGTGATACTTACTCAATGAATCTCGATAAGTTCACTCTTCGGCGGGAGGAGTTACGTGTTATGGTAACCCTATACCAAACCGAGCAGCAACAGCAGCATTCTAACAACAGCATCACACAGCAGCACCGAAACAACTTCAGGGTCATATTTATATATTTGATCCCACAAGTTTATACCTGCAGCAGCAATAATAAGTGACAAACAAATTCAGGGTCACAACAATAGCAGCATCAATGTACAATGTACGTAAAATGCCACACAGCAAATGTGTAGCTGTAGCGACACTATCGCTGTACACAAGCACTCGGAGGATGAATGTTTTTATGTTTACTTAAGTTTTCGTGGTTGGGTTCTCTGTTCGAATTAAGTTAGTCGTAAGTTGAACGTCTGAAATAAAATTACAATTTTATAACGTAAAGGAAGTTTTTTTTTTCCCTCCTACATTAAAAAACATAATTCGCGCAAGAACAAGAACCGCGTACTAAATAAAGCGACTCGTAGCCCTTGCCTATCACCGAAATAAATACTTAATATGCAAATCCGTGGCTAACCCATTAAAGCCAAAAGACACACACTTCAGCAAACAATCTCAATGTGCGGATGATGGGTGATGATAGCGCTGACAATGACCAACCGAAGATCAACTAGTGTAAGAGAGAAGAAAACCAAAGTGTAGCCAGCCATTGACCTTGACACTCACTTTTCTAATTGAATTTATAATCGAATCACCTTCCGAAACCAAAGTTTGGATTCGATCAGTCTGCGATGAAATCGAAAGCGATACGGACGAATACTGGGCTCTAATTTCGAGTTCGTCCCGATACATATAATCGGCTTGGACTTCCGCGCCACAACAAGTGCAGTAGTTTCTGTGTACAAATCTAATTAAACCGCGCAACCAGTATCGAATGTGTTGAGAGTCGTGAGACCACAAATCTGTGTACTGTCTATTAATCGGTTTTGTTGTTCGATAAACTTGGCTAATTGTAAGAACGTGTACGAGTCTTACTTGGATACACGGCAATCATGTGGATGAGATTTTGTGTCGGTTTGGTGCTGTGCAGCACACTGGCGTACGGCATGATCGAAGGATACGAGGGGTAAGTTGAACCGTTTTGTTGTGCAACTTGCGCTGGAGGGTGATCAATGGAAAACGTAGCCACTGCGATTATTTAGTCGGTAGCACGGTACTTGTGATTGCATCTTTGGGGCGAATTTTGTTTCTGTTATCGGAGATGTGGTGTGAAGGTCAGACAGCGGTTTAAATACTGGTTTGTGGCAGGCGGAACTGAATGGCAGTTGTGGGATATAAAATCGCCTGGCGTGTGGCATTTTTTTTTTGTTGTAAACATTTACTCAGACTGTTTGTATCTACTGTCCAGTGTTACGACGTAGACGATTTTATTTTTGCGGAAAGATGCACGCCTCTAATGACATCTAATTGGTGGTATCTAATTTCATTAGCGGTTCTTAAGAAGTGTTTGTCACGTTTTCGTTTGTTGTTGCGATTTTTCATGAAGTCAGCAATTAATCTCCGTATGGCGTCTCTGAGGCTGTCGGTGCATGGTTACAAATTGTGCTTTATTTGAATTGAGCATTCTCCCAAGGCCATATAAAGGGCATAAGAAACTTGTTCGGAATTGGGTGGGGAGGAGCATCTTCCATAGCGCACAAGCGGTTTGACGACAGTTGGTAAAGTTTTGGATTCCACAAGGGTTTGAAATCAATGCCAACTATGATGTCGATGAGAATCATAACTTCTTCAATAATAACGTTCTATTCTGTGATAGGAAATATTAAGTATTTTATTTATTCGGAGGAAAATTCTGTGTCAATGCACGCGGGAAGTGGCCAACAATTATCCACTTACCATAGGTGGAAGGATCTATTTACAAGAGTGCAGAATATTTAAAAAGTGATTTGCTGAATAAAATATACATCTCGAGCTTGAAACGGGTTGACTGTTAGTACGGCAGTATTTTTCAGAAAGAAAAACGCCTCCAAAATGTGGGCGTGGTAAAGGCGGTGTGTACTGATTAATGAATCAACTGACAATGTTTTCATATTTTCATAATTTATAAACTCGGACTTTCAAGCCCAAAATATTTTGCGGTTTATCGGATATGTGCCTTTAGAGTAATCCTTTACTGTCAAATTGCACTATTTTGGTTGACTTTTTGTGATATAATTTTGTCACATAATCGAGTCCTCATCTTTAGTCAGACAATAGCTGAATGGGCTCTTTAAAGGGTTATATTCGTGTTTTTTTTTAAACACAAGCGTATTTTAAAATATATTTAAAACAAAAGAAGCAAACAAAAAATTTTAAAATCTGGGTAAAATTTCGCCAGCATCATTGTCCTTCTACTTCAACATTTCTATGACTTATTTGGCGCAATTTGCTCGAGTATACGGAGTGAAATGATTCTCTTTCTTTTCTCTATCTAAATACTTTACAAATAACAGAAGACTTAACTAAGATTCCTGTGCTACTCCGTATCCATATCCCTTCTCAAAGTTCTTTTGAGTTTCGGAGTTTTTTTCCTGACAAAGTTTATTATCTCGACTTTAGTACACCAAGCAATTTACTTCGAAAAAGAGGCATACTTTCACTTCCTGAACCATTTTTAACTAGGACTTAAAGACTACCTTCGCAATTGATAAACTGCTATACCACACTGTCGGACGAGAAGCACGTGCATTCGGTGTGGACACTACCGATTTAAACGCAGTCCCGCAATAAGAAATTCAGCCACCAAAACACTATATGCGATTGTAATCAACAACGATACAAAAAGTATATTTAAATATGAAACAATTCCACTAGCAGAATAATAGCTTTCTTGTAATCACTGATACTGACATTCTACTACGTACTAAGTAAGTACTTTTTTTCATTAAAACGCGAGTGTGGCTTCTATCAATCAGCACAATCTCTTAGATCTGTTTGCTGATGTTTTGCAACTAAGCCAATTGGTCTCGTGAACTGTTTCTTTTTATCAGTTGACTTTACTATCGGAGCCAGGCTTAATTTTAAGGCCTTTGGGCGTTTGGCTCCTTTTCCGTCAATTCCCATCAACTAGAAAATGGGCGAGAGGCTTAACTTGGAACATGCGTGTAGACCAAAATCATATTTTCGAATGATTTACTATCAGAGCCAGGCTTAAATTTAAGGCCTTCGGGCTTTCGGCTCCTTTTCCATAAATTGCCATCAACTAGAAAATGGGCGAGAGGTTTAACTTGGAACATGCGTTTAGACCAAAATCATATTTTTCGTATGATTTATTATCGGAGCCAGGCTTAAATTTAAGGCCTTTGGGCTTTCGGCTCCTTTTCGGTCAATTTCCATCAACTAGAAAATGGGCGCGAGGTTTAACTTGGAACATGCGTTTAGACCAAAAGCATATTTTTCGTATGATTTACTATCGGGGCCAGGCTTAAATTTAAGGCCTTTTGGCTTTCGGCTCCTTTTCCGTCAATTCCCATCAACTAGAAAATGGGCGCGAGGTTTAACTTGGAACATGCGTTTAGACCAAAAGCATATTTTTCGTATGATTTACTATCGGGGCCAGGCTTAAATTTAAGGCCTTTTGGCTTTCGGCTCCTTTTCCGTCAATTCCCATCAACTAGAAAATGGGCGCGAGGTTTAACTTGGAACATGCGTTTAGACCAAAAGCATATTTTTCGTATGATTTACTATCGGGGCCAGGCTTAAATTTAAGGCCTTTTGGCTTTCGGCTCCTTTTCCGTCAATTCCCATCAACTAGAAAATGGGCGCGAGGTTTAACTTGGAACATGCGTTTAGACCAAAATCATATTTTTCGTATGATTTACTATCGGAGCCAGGCTTAAATTTAAGGCCTTTTGGCTTTCGGCTCCTTTTCCATAAATTGCCATCAACTAGAAAATGGGCGAGAGGTTTAACTTGGAACATGCGTGTAGACCAAAATCATATTTTTCGTATGATTTACTATCGGAGCCAGGCTTAAATTTAAGGGCCTTGGGCTATCGGCTCCTTTACTTTCAATTCCCATCAACTTAAAGTAAACGAAAAGAAGAAGAAAATTCTCAACAATATTACGACCTTTTTAAAGAAGTCAGCGTGTGGATTTTCAATGTAATAAGTCATATTCCTATCCGACTTTTGTGATGACCAGTTTGGTGGTGCAGCTTAGCATTTGGAGCTAGACCAACATATTGGTTTTAAATATTTACAGGTGCAGGTCAAACCCAATTTTCAAGTGGGCCAGTGAGCCTTTCGAAAATCGATAAATCCATTTCCACTGTCCGATCAATAGTTGAATCTTTGGCCTTGTTACTGAATATATCTTCTTATTTCAAGAGCACCATATAAGGCCAAAGTGGGTCTTGATTTTCAATCATAGCTCGTCACTTTTGCTTGAGTAATATTTTCGCGCACGTACTTAAGTGTGATTTTTTTTTTGTATTCCAATGATGGGCATTTTAATAAAAGATCTATAAAAGTACAAAGTAATGTATCACATGTGTCCGATTTCTAGAGAATTTTTAGAATTCCCGTTAATGATGTGGGGCCATTCGTCCCAAAAATTAAAAACTCACACAAAACGAATGGTTCCGAAAAGCTAGGCCTATAGGGTAATACACGAAGCCGTTTCGCAAACTATTTATTTACAATTACTAGAGTTCGCCCAGTGGTAGAAATGTTACCATTATAGTAACATGGCTTATACGCTTAATATAAAAAAGCAAACTAAACACAGCAATCTTCCCAACAAATATCAATCAAGCGAATATGTTGTGTTTAAGGTAGTGAAAGTGGTTCGTAACTGTTTGCCCTTGTCTATGTGTATGCAATTTATAAAGTGAATTAATTTCCAGATATTTCCTTAGATAGGGGTATGGACAAATACTTATCCACCAATCAGTTTTTGTTTTGTTTTCCTCAATAGGTGGACCAGTCTACTGTGTAATTTTTTTTTTTTTTTGGGAACTCGATGAATATATTTCATCACTTTAAGCATTCTGTTCACTGAAGCACGTAAGCTTTTGTATGATAATTTATCATTTATACCCCTACTGATTTTCGTTATGAGACTGCACGTCGCATTTGGAATGAAGAAGGTATAGCAACGGCACTGTCCATGAGATACAATATATTTTGTGATCTGATTCGATTTGATTGAATTAATTTCTAGATCAGGCTTTCAATATCCATATGACTTAACAAGTGGTAATTAAATTTGCCTATTCAAGATTCATTTTTGACGCGTTGGAGTTTTTGGATTAGTGTGGCTGGATATCCATCCAGGTGAAATCACTTTTTTATTTCCCCAGCTAAACACCTGCTTTGAATATAAAAATCTAACTTTTTTGATTCTTATTCATAGTGAACTGACAAAAAATGTAATTTGAAAAGAGATGAAGAAAAATTTCGTTTGATGAAGTCTGTTGAATGCATTGACATGGAACTCCATTGTTATTGTAAAATTAGCATTCCTTAACCTTCGGATTTGGACGTGGAACTTTTGTACACTGATCCAAACAATTAAAGCCAAATAATCGGTAGAAAAGAAACCCTAGACTGGTATAGCTGCCATGTGGGATGGGATTGCCCGGAACAACAGCACACGGAAAAGTGTGACGTTTATTAGAGTGATTGATACATAGATAGAAAACAGAAACAGTTCTTATTTGGATGGGAATTGATTATACACGACAGATTTAGGAAAAAATTGTTTGGCACATTATGCAACATCTTATGGACAATCCGCATCGATTCTAAGTTGGCCAACATTAGCCAATCGTTTCTCACTTACACTTGTTTGACATTTTATTGACAGCTTATAATATTATATTTTGACAATAAACAATTATTGGCATAAATGGGCAGTTACATTGAATTGCTATTATTAAGTAGGTATGTTACATATTTTTGATCATAACAGCTGTTTTTTATTATCAGCGTGAACTGATCCGCATCAGATTACGACAATAAAACAAGACGGATCATTGAAAATTTTAATTTTTGAGTTTTGGCAACAGTTGCTTTCAAAAACAAAACAGATAATATAGGGTATTACAAACTTCACATTGCCACCAGCCATATTGCAAATATCCTGCTGAAGGTGACGTCACACAAAGCACTTGTCATTTCGCTTACAATGTTGGGGGTGTTACTATATTTGAATCCAATTTGAATAATTTTTCTTTTTCATATCTTTTAGAAACAAATTTAGTATTTTATGTTCAAATATGCAACACATGAACAATATTTTGCTGCCAGCATTTACGTTTATTTTGGCATATTAAGGTGTGCCCAGACCAGCGAAACTTTTCAGAAATGTTTATGAAATGTTTCTAAAAAAATCGAACAAATTTCATACACATTTATAAAAGATATTTGAAATGCAGTTATTAAATGTATATGAAATATTTCAATTTTATTCTTCTAGTCCAACTAGAAGAAAATAATGTGGTAGGGTAAGATATTAGCAGCGAGTAAAGTTTATATTTTTGTAATTTTGGTCTCGGGAATCACGAGACACACGATTTAACTCAAATAATCGTATTAAATGAATCACTTTCTCATTAGGTATTTTTTATTTTAATTAAAAAAATATTAATTTAAAAACAGCGCTCATTTTCTGCAGGGAAAATTGTAAAATAAAAATGATTTCCCATCACGATTGGGAAACTGAAATGAAACATTTCATAATTTTTTTTTTGTGTCCAGATCCAAACCAGCAAAACATTTCATAAACATTTGTTAAGAATTCTTTTGTTTAATAAATGTTTTAGAAATATTTATAAAGCATGGAGGCATATAATTGTTTGTCAAGTGTTTGGCATTTTACATTTGCTTTTATTGAACTTTATGTATATACAATTGGACTTAAACTAGGTAACAAATGATGGTGAATAATAAATATTTGTATGTGTTGGCTCAACAACAGGGGTCCAACGGTATACAATGTTTGTTTTCTTAGATCTATTTTATATCTATTGTCTTCTGGGATTCATACTCGTAGTATGCATCGTTGTTTGGGTTTAGCTCAGAGAGTTCAAGTCCAAGTGTTTGGCTGGTCTGGACATACCTTTATAGAACGAAAATAACTCCGAATACGGACAGGGATTTAATTCGTGTGCACAAAAATCAATTGATTTTTTGTACTTCATTTTTTTGTCTGGCAACGTGATTAGGTGGCTATCGTTTACAGGCACACCAACATTTAAAAATGAAACAAGCCATCTAGTGGGAAAGAGTAGAAATAATTTTCAGATCATGATTCGTGATCTCGATGAGAAGCAGGATCATATGCTGTTGTTGTAAGTGCATGTAAATCGATGATCTATATGGATCATAGCTGATAATAAAAAACAGCTAACATATGCGATAATGCCCAGAAAGAAACAAACAAAAGAACGACATCTGCTACGACCACGATGACCAGACCTACGAGCAATACCCGTGGCATGCCTCTAAAATCTTTTTAGGCAGTTTAAATGAGACCATTCTT
Source organism: Cheilosia vulpina (assembly GCA_916610125.1). NCBI lineage: Eukaryota > Metazoa > Arthropoda > Insecta > Diptera > Syrphidae > Cheilosia > Cheilosia vulpina. The sequence continues at coordinate 32,732,933 of OU744278.1, forward strand.
GATAGGACACTGCGCCACCTCTCGCGAACGTCTGACAAACATCCGAGAGTATAACTGTCATGGAAGAGCTTCTCAATTGGCCGTTTGGACTCGGCATAAAATTGTAGATCCCTTCCATTCGTCCCACAAAAATAAAAACTCACACAAGACGAATGGTTGTGAGAAGCTAGGCTTGGGTCCATACGGACCTGTTGCGCCAATTATTTTTTTATTATTCTTGATAGGACACTTGCTTTGGACAGGCTACACGACATGACGTTTTTAAACGGACTTAGGATAATAACCTTTGCTAATAGGCAAATTGAAACTAGCAATAGCAAACGGTTTTGACATATTTATTCATGGGAATATAGCTGCATCCGAATCAAAAAACCTTCACTATACGGAAAGGAGGTGGACCTACAGTATTCTTAATGTTCGAACGGTCAATAAATCGAATCACTGGCTTGAGTGCGGATATCTAGAAATCTAGCCCACCGCAACAAAATTTTGTTGTCGAAACGTTCAGTTGCGATTGCAAAAGATTGTCAAAACTTCCGCCAATCGGGTGATTTGTACAAGTAGTATAAAAGGTCGGTGGCAAAAAGCCACCATTTATGTCAAGATGAATTTGCTGGGCCTAACACGAACACTGTATAACCAAATTTCGCAGTAGCATGGTATAAGGCTTTGCTGCTTGTTAGCTCTTTTAGCAAAAGGGAGGGGATAGAAGAAATTTAGATGAGATATCCCACCCCAAGAACAATTCTGTGGCCACAAGCAAAAACCCGCTTATGTCCAAAAAATCCATTTTCAAAAAAGACACTTTGAAACTTATTTTTAATTCTGGCAAAAAACTGACTTTTACCGTATTTGTCTAAACTACTTTTCCTTTCTATAATTTGTTTATTTTTCTATAACAGAACAGAACATGCAGATTATAATGGAGCATAAAACTGACTTTTGTCTTAAATCAACATAAGTGGCTATTGCTTGTGGCCACAGAATTTAGGGAAGTTTTACCAAAAGTTAAAATGGAATTGGCTTGGAAATAAAAATTCAGATCCCAGTACAGATGACGAAGGAAACCTTGCAGAAAAATCACAATCGGTGCTTAGAAGACCAGCATCCCAATGCTAGGCAGAAAGTCGAAAGCTCAAATTTGCATCCATCGAATAAAAATGCCGACGATTTCAACAAAAGCCGACCAGATAAACTCTGTCTCTATTAAACTGATGCTATAGCGCAGGACTTATACCTTAAATACCAACTCTTGTCATTTCCTTCTAAATCAAAGTCAATCTTTAAAGTTCAAGCAACTACCAACGTTCAAATAGATAGTCTTTTCTTATTGAGTTTTTGGACTGTCTGCCAAGTGGAGAGAAAGCGTAAGCCCATTTGGATAGGATCGCTTTACTTGGTACTGACAGTCGCTGATTTACTACTTAATCTTAACGTGGTTATAGTATGCACAAAATTAGTTCAGCTGCTCCGAACATGGCTATTAGGAGTGGCTGAGAGAATACCATTTTGTTTAGTGGCAGACTCAAACCTCCTATGTCACCATTAAAAACAAACAAATTTATTCATTTAAACTGTTTTTGGGCAATTCACGCCAAAAATGCCTGTCTGCTAAACTAATCGTGTTTAGTGAAATGTTCTCTTTAAAAACTGTGCTTTAGATTTATTAAAAAAACCCGCATTTATTATGAATAACTAAGTGGTTTGAATTTAACAAATAATTTGCATAAAAAAATGAATGTGTTTATCTAGGAACTGGTACATTTTAGGTTTTTGCACTTTAGCATTTCAGCATGCTTATGCTAAAATCATTGCATACCATATAAAACCGCACAATTTCGGACGAAGATTGAAATATATCGTCAATCAAGGCCAACATTGGTTTCGCCCAAGTGCGTGGGTAGGCAAGTCAGTAGATGACCACGACAACTGGTCAAGATGCATTGTCTGTCATCTGCCTATATCAAGAAAAAATAACTCTATTCCAAAGAGAATTTTTGACCGTGTGTGAGACTGATCGACAGTTTAAGTCGCCCGTTCACATTTTAAGAAAACTGTGATCAACATAAAATATTAGAGCAAAGGCTAAATGTAAATATTAGTAAAGCCGCAGTTATATTTTCATGGTTTAAAATAACCTCGAATTTTTAAGAATAAAAGAAGCATGTGTTGCAAATTCGCTGTAGATGGAATTACATTTTTTTAAGGTCTTTCAGCACCTTATCACTCCCACCTTTACCAACGCAATATATCCCAAGAAGGGTGCGTAGCAGAATGGATGATAGCTTAATCGCCACTTCTACGCTAAACCAGTCTCGATTTCGGAGGACTACAGGCGATTGATGGATTGTTTCGGTCACCCTTCATGTACCCGAAGATAAACCGTCACCTTGCATATACACAGCAATAAGGCTCCTAATAGTATGCCCGGTATAGAAATTTTGGCCATCTTTCCTTTCCCTTATTCATTTAGGATCACAAAAGACCCATACATCTGGCCTAAGTGTGTTTTTCTAGACAGCCGACCAACCTATAACCTAACCTTATTTTGGGGTTCAAAATATAAAATTTACTTCGGTGGCAACTCTCTGTTTAAAGACACATCTCTTCTGAAAAACAAATAGTCGAAGTGTTGCCACGACCATTTTTCTGATAGAAGTCAAACGATTTCTTAAAATTACACTTTTTACCCGACTGCGCACAGAGAGGGTTACGTGTTTCGCGCGTATCCTATGTACGTTCCATCGGGACACCCTGTGGCCTAAACGGCTTGACCGATTTTGAAGAGTGAGGTGTCATAAGATTCGTATGCTTCCCCGGAGTGTCATAGGCTAAAAATATAAAGATATAAATCGAAATTTAAAGAAAAAACAAAAAAAAAACCCAATTGTCACAAAAATGTCAGTGATAAATGTCAAGACATGGAATACACTGAACTGAACCACCATTCACAATAGCATCCCAATTATGGGCCAAGTATCGCACCTAGCGGCATCTACATTTCAACTCAACATCGCAACTGACAGCCTAAAATCGCATCATTTATTTTTAGTGGATAGTGTTACCATCAAATGAATATTATGTTGAGTGTTAGGTTCAAGTTTATATAGTCAAAGTATATACATTGGGTTCGTTCGCGTACGCAGGTTGAATCGAACGCAATCGATATAAATCGATCGCAATCACAACAAATTCTATACACGTACTCATAAAAAATGACAGAAAAAGGGAAAACTAGCAAAATTAGCAAAATAACGAGTAACGAGTGGTTCCTCTCTTGGTTCGAAACAGCTCAGAGAATTTCAACCGGCAAGTACTGATAAATATGTCAAATGCGGAAAGGTTTCAAGAAACAAATTCAAAATCCGGCTTAAAAATTAATTGAACAATACAATCTGTAAAAATAAAGCAAATTCGGTGGTGGTCGCATGTTGTCGTCGAACGTTTCATATACAATTTTTTGTTTAAATCGCCACAAAGCAGAAGTATTTATTTATAAATAATAAAAAAATAAAAAAAAAACCTTAAAGGCTTCAACAACTAAAAATATGACCTATGAATATAAAAGATGTTTTCGTCGGGGGTTTTTATTAAAGTTAACAGGGATTGCATTTAAATTTAAATTTATACATAAACACTAGACAGTTTTGTGCGCGAATTTCGGTGGTATATGGTCAAAGTTGGATGACATCATATTTAATAGCAATCAAGTTTAATAAATTTGTGAACAAACATTAAATTATGCATGCATTTACAAATATAGTTCGAATAGTGTTCATTTTAAAAAGAAAAATTCACATTTTGACCTTTCGGCGTTTCGAGCATTACCGGGATTAATTTGGTAAATTTTAAAGTTGAAGATGATTAAATTTTAAAGGGCGTACTATTTGCACAGTAGACAAAAACGAGGAAGCAAGTTGAGCAAATTCATTCATAGGTAGCGCTGTTGTTACGTAAGAGAAATGGATATTGAAAGCCTGCTTTCTTGACACTTATATTTGGTAAAAGTCATTGATATTTTTAAGGATGGTTGGATATTTTACAAATGTCTAATTTGATTATCGAATTAATTTTGCGCTGGATATAAATTCAAACATCCTAAAGGCCGCCGCAGCTTCTGTATAACCAAGACATCCATGGCCATTTTATACATCAGAAACATATTTATTACCAAATAAGTGAACTGTTCCAAAAACAAATTTCTTGTATTTGAAAATAGTAATGCAGAAACATATGCAGGGAGAGCATTCTGCCGACAACTTGAAGAACTACTACTGCAGGCCCAAGTAAATATGTAATGTTAAAAAAAGATGTGAAGTCGTACCTGCTCTAATAGGTAGCATAGAGTGCGAAACGCGGCTCAATGAACGAGGCAGGTAAATTGAGTTCTATGTTTTTTTTTGTCAGTTTAACAATAGCCGATTTAGATTCGAGGGACATTTACTACATGCGAAAATAATGCGAAAATATTTGTTGGCTAACCGAGTGGCAATAGGATACCTGCAAGTTCAGCGTAGGTAGGTAGGTAGAACCCAAGTAGCGCTGTTGTGCCTTTTGTTACCACGACTCGTGTGACCTAGTTTGTGATGATTGTTAAGGGTGTGATGCATTCTGTACTTATATCGAACCTGTGGAGTTGAGGAAACGGATTATATCTAATGTCCCTTTACCCAAAATATCGCTAAGGTCGTCGAAAAAAGGCTGTGCCGGACATTTGAAGAGGAAGTGGAAGTTTTGTGCACTTGAAGGTAGAGGAAAACTATCCGAATATAAGAGAAAAACGTGGGCGTCTGAAATTCAGGCGATTTGCTGTTTATTCATGATGTCCGATCTTTAAAAGCTTCCTATCTGTGCTCGCAGTAGGGCGGTTAGTGGTCGCATTTTTAACATTTCAAAAAAAACACATTAAGGTTTTTCAATTCAGCAGTTTAGATTTGGCACAATATTTAACTCAAAAAAAAATCTCACCCTAAGGCCTACCGCCTTAAAAAGACCTGTTGCATCAACTACTACAATTACTACTGTCCTAGATCGCAATCGAATTTATCGGAGGAACAAATTTCTGTCACAAGGTATACCACCTTTTGTAAGAGAAGTATACGCAAATAAGAAAGACACACGCCATTTTGATAAATAACTGTTCTGACACTTTTTCGTAGTTTAATACGGTAATTCACTGATTTAATAATGTAAATGAAGTCGACAAACCTGGTTTAGAGGCAAAACCTCTATATCATTATTAATATCATAAGTTTATTGGTATTCTCCACAAAAAATAAATTCATCAATTAAAAATATATAAATTGCCGAAACACTATACCTGTTCTGAGTCAAATAAATTTGTATCTTCATGCAAATTAAAATCTGCCACGAGTTTTTGAATAATTAAAAATTACTAAGTTGGTCCTCACTTTCAACATAATGAATAAATAGCGTTAAGTGTGTACTAATGACATTTGTGTTACAAGGTTTATTTATATTTATTTTCAATGGTTTCCATGCAGTGACAACTTGGTTATGTCAACTATTATATTTTATTTGGTGGTTGAAGGGCAACGTCATTTGGTCGCAGTCTTTATCGTTTGCAATGATTTTCCCCCACACAGCGTTCCAGTATTTTAGCAGAAATATGCTACAATAATTAATCTTCTCTTTCCACAGCTATAAAAAGTTCACCATCCAACATGACAGCGAAGATGTATTCCGATACATGGTCGATTTACAGACAAACGATACCAATCTGGATTTTTGGCTTTTAACCAGAAATATGTCAATTGTTTCGGTTTCACCGTTCATGCAGCCAATATTTGAGGCACAGCTGGATTCGCTGGGTACACCATATGTAGCCACTGAGTTGAACGATGAGATGTAGGTAAACAATATTGTCGTTGGGAATTTTAATTTATCGTTTTGTTTTTTTTTTGTTTTTTTTATGAATCCAAAGACCTCTGGAAGAATTCGATACAGATGTATGTGAAGATGACGATATGTGTCCTTTAAATAGAAAAACAAGGCAAGCATCCGGATTCTATCGGCATTTTCCTAGATATTCTGCGGTAAGTTGGCTGAAGTGATTATTAAACTGGCACATGAGGCGTTTACGTGACATTTTGTTCTATTTTTTTTTTAAAGAAAATAACTTTGTTTGACAATCATCCGAATTGATGTGAAAAGAGTTTTATTGAAATTGTGGCAATGCAATCTTAGGGAAAATATGTCAAAATTGTAGGTGGGCAAGATTTTTTGACATATTTACAGTTTTCACATTGAAATAATTTGTTAGTTGGGCTTTGTTAGTTGGAACTTTCTTAATGGCACTCATTGGCAAAACTGAAAGTGCTTTAGGCTTTGTTGGAGAAGTGCAATAGATTATATTGAAATCAAACTCGCTCTTGACTCGACTTAAGGCCGCACACGTCACTGTAAATGGGAAAATGGGTTTAGTCTTATTTTTAACATCCCACGCAAGCGAAATAAGGCCAAATGACGTATGCCAACGCATTTAAAACTTGTAAATTCTCTAAAAGCCACCGCTTAAATTGATTAGGAGGATTCTATCTTTGGCTATGTTGGAGGTTAACATAGCTAACATTTTACCACAGCGGGTCCGACAAAAATAAGTCAAATGCATCGAAATAAAACATTGACATAGCTTAGAGTGACCAGATTTATTTGAAACAAAAGCAGGACAGATTTCCAAAATTTCGAAGGGAGTAGAAATTAGGTTTTGTTTTAGTAAAACAATAGAATAGTATACGTAAACTAAACGTCAAATGACATATTTATTAAAAAAAAATTAGTCTTCATAACATTCTTTTTTTTTTCATTTAAAAATAGATCAGTAAAAATATTTGGAACATTTAACATTGTACTCCTAACATTTTTTTTTAAATAAAAATATAAATAAAAACTTAAAAAAAAAATCAGCCTCAATATTACTAGCGTATTTAGACAAAGTCAAAGTAATAATAAATACATAGTTTAATAACAGGAAATTAAAACTAAAATAAGTGTTTCACATTATGTACCTACTTAATGATTTAATTATAAATTAAATATTAATTCTTATATTTGGATGCAGAATGAATTTCTTTAAGTATTTCATTATTATTTTTTATTTTTCCATAAAAGTTATCACGATAATATTATTAAGTATTGTGCTAACATTTCAGTTATTTTTTATTTACCTATCTACAAATATCCGTCCAATATACTTCACTATACAGCAAATCGTTTCGTTTTTGTTTCAAAAGTGACAGACTACAAGCAGGAAAACTGCCAATTCATTTAAGATGGAGTATACATGGGCTCATTTTCTTCCTTTAACAGCTCTTACGTTTGTTTTATATGCGCCAATTTATATGCACAGAGATAATAAATAGTAATCATAAAATTGCTTTATTTTAAGAATTGTAGAAACATACACACATTCTTACAAAAGTAGTATAAGAGGGACATTTTTTACAAAAGTAGGAAAAGCGGGACATTTAGCGGGACAGATATGGCCGCAGGACAGAGACCTCAAAAACGGGACTGTATAACATAGCTGCTTGTTCGATTTTCTAACACCCGGCTCTCCTAGAACACGAAGATCCTAATTAGTTACGTTGCAATCTCCAAAAGACCTACGTAGAGTACTTACAACGTTCGCATATAGTAGACACGTGAAACTTGCAGATAGCTACAGCAGTGGCTACCCAAACCATTGTCGGTGACGTTTCTCCAAACATCCTAAGACGAGTTCTGTGCGACCACATTTCAGAACGCAAGACTTTCAGAAACTTATTTAATTTAAAACCACGGATGTTTGAGCTCTAACCAGGTGACAGCCAATAAGAAACCCATAGATTATAGACTTCTAAAAAAAAACCTTGGGAGTAAAAAGTGTAGAAATATATGACATGACATTCTAAAATGTTTCCAAAAGGTTAAAAACACACACCAGCGCAACAGAGCTCAAGCCGAAGCAAGCAAACCTGAACAAGAGCACATTTTAGTTGCTGAAAATTCGCAAGGGCCAGTAATATTTCTAAGTCTTTCATACACCAAAATCGACCGAGCTGACGGCTTGGTTGCTGAACTTGATGGACTGATTTTCTAGGGATCATCCACTTAACCTTCTGGAAGAAAGCGATGGTGCAAAGTATGCCCGATTCATTCGAATGTCGGCTAGTTTACCTGGACCATTGATCCATTGTATTATATTATTACAGAGGATTAGTTTCCTCAAGATTGCACATTAGATTCATGTCCGCAGAAGTATTGGACTCCTTAAGGCGATTGTCAGCAACATGATCATATTCAGTGTTAGACCAGATTCAAATATATTCATCACTCCAGGCTTCAAGTGAGACCACAACCTACTTAAGTTCTATTGAAATTCATGAACACACACTAAAAACGAAATATAATCACCGTTTGTTAAGTCCTTATGCAAAACGTGCATTACTTATTTAAATGACTCAATCAGATGCATTAAATGAAGTATTTAATTCTTAAAATAAATGAGGTGGCGGCAAGATCTTTATCAACGACTCCCTCACTATGTACACAAGATCTCTTCTTGAAAAGGCAAGCAGCTAAGACTGGAAAGAAAGTGTCAGTTTGTGTGGACAAGAAACTCATCCGTGCTCATCAGAAAAAAATAAGGAGATAAATTGATCAAAGTTATTAGTTTTGAGGACTTTAGTAGACTAGAATATTAAATTCTTTTTATAATTTTAACTTATGATTAATATGAACTCAAATAATCCATCAATTAGTTCTCATAATAATTCAAATGATACATTTTTTTCCTTAAATTCTTATAGTTTTACATGTCTTTGTATAGATCATCCAAACAAAATGTCTTTTTCAGGTCTTTCTGTAATTCACCAAAATGTCCGCAGTATGCGTAAAAATTTTGATACATTTTTAACTCACCTTGCATCTTTAGATCACTTACCGAATCTCATCTTTCTATCCGAAATATGGATATTTGATGATGAAGTTTCGAATTACGAGTATTCTATTCCCAATTTTACATTCAAAGCAGCGTGTAATAACTCTTGTTCTGCTGGTGGTGTCGCAGTGTTCTATAGAAGCGATTTGTCTTCAAACTTTGTCATTGATCGTTTTAATCTAAATAGTGCCGATTTAATTAGTTTAAATTGCGAGATTTCTGGTGCTCAATACTGTTTTGTCGGGGTTTATAGATTCAATTATTGTACAGTCAATGCCCTTCTGGATGATTTCTATTTCTATTCGCTTTCTTGATAATATTGTGTGTAAGAATCTAATAGTTTTGGGTGATTTTAACATCGATCTTTGTAGTAGCTCAGTTGATGTTGATAGTTATCTTTCGATTATGTGTTCTGTTGGCCTCGATTGTTTGATATCACTTCCTACTCGTGGGGTTTACGATACAACCTCGTGTTTGGACCATAGTTTTATTAGATTACATAGAAATAATCCTTCTAAATTTAGATCAGCTATATTTGACCTCAAGATAAGTGACCACTGCCTAACTACCATCCAACTTGACCTTCGGATCTCCAGATTGAAACAATATGAAGCCAAAAAGCTTACAAAAATTGATTTTTCCGCTCTCAAGACAGCTTTAATTTTTGAGTTTTCGGATGAAGTCTACAGAGAGCGGAATCCATCTATTGCTTTTGATTTGTTTATTAATAAATTACAATTGCACTTATCTCGCGCAAGTACACAAATAAAAAAGAGCAACAAATTGAAACCCCTTAAGCAGTGGATGACTAGTACTCTTATTAAAAAAATTAGAAAGAAAAAACTTCTATATATGCGTTTAAAAAACACCCAAGTAACTTTAGGCTAAAAAGGTATTATGATAAGATCTGTAAGGAGCTGAAAATTGAAATATCTCTTCAAAGAGATACTTTTTATTGTAATATATTAGCTCATAATATTGGTAATTCTAAAAAAGAATGGCAGGTTGTCAACGACATTTTAAACAAAACTAAACCTAACGTGGATATCGCTGTTACAGATACTAACAACGTTATTATATCTGAGCCTTTTGAAGTTGCCAATGTGTTTAATGACTATTTTGCCAATGTAACAAAGTGTATTCGTGATTCCACTCTTAATAATGATTCTGTTTGTGTATGTGAGAGCACTCTTACTCATGACCCTTTCGAAAGACATAGTTTTTTCTTTAAAAGTTTTTCTTCATTTGAAATACACGCCTTCATACAGTCTCTTAAAGCATCTAGTTCAACTACATGTGATCAAATTTCAAGTAACGTTTTGAAAAATATATCTCTTCTTGTTTCAGATGTATTATGCCATATCTTCAATATGAGTATACAAAAGGGTATTTTCCCTGACTCACTTAAAACAGCTGTTGTAATTCCACTACATAAAAAGGGGATACAATGTCTTTAAACAATTACCGCCCAATATCCCTTTTATCAAAAGTCTTCGAGAAGGGGGTCAAATCAAGAATGCTGTCTTACCTAAATAAATCAATCCCTGTTCATTGACATCACCAAAGCTTTTGATATGGTTGATCATAAGATATTGCTTAGTAAACTTTATAACGCTGGTTTCAGAGGTTTTATCCATGACTGGTTTACTACTTATTTAGAAAATCAGAGAGTTAGGATTCGAAATTGTTTGATTGAAAAAGTTCGCATCAACATAGGTGTGCCACAAGGATCTGTTTTAGGTCCCATTCTGTTTTTGATTTTTGTAAATTCGCTTTTCATTCAACCTTTCAAAGGTAAACTTACAGCTTTTGCCGACATAACTCCTCAAGGGTTTACGATTGTCAAAATTTACGTATTAACACCAGAAATTTCTCAATTTTCTCGCTTTTATATTGTTACTGCGCCCCATTTATTTAACAAAATGCCATGTAATCTAAGATGCCAGCGAGTTAAATCAATTTTTCTTAAAAATGTTAAGTATTGGCTTTTTTCTTTAAACTATGATATTATTGGTGATTTGCTGATTCCTTTGGTTTAATTGTTTTCTCTTTTTGTTACTGAATTTCTTTTTGATTTTTTCTAAATTTTTTGAAAACATTTTTGTACTCAATATTTTTTTTTTTATTTTTTTCATCTCTGCATTTTATCGCATCCCCATCGATAAATTAATACTTGTTTGTTAACTATGATTCGTACATTCGCCTCTTGTCAGATTTCTGACAACAGAATGATGTAACTATTTCATTTTTAAGCTAAAAGCTGTATTCTTTTAAAAAAGCTTTATGTTGAACTTTGATTAATCTTCTGTATAGCTTTAAGTTTTTTGAATGAAATAAAGTAAAAAAAAAAATAAATACAAATTTAGAGCAGAGTTCACATTACGCCCGTTAAGGAACGAGCCTTAATCGTATTTCGTCTTACACTGCCATAAAAAAATTGAGCAATACGAGCAATTGGAGCTGGTATTGCTACACGTAAGCTTCAGCTAAATTGACAACTAGCGAGAAAGTTTCTTGCGATCCAGTTGTATACATTTGAACTTGCTCCCTTTCGTTATTGTTATTTTTGTGAAAAATATCTGTGATATGAGGAAAGAAGTTTTGGTGAAAAGTGGATATGACTGAAAATTTTGTCAGTCTCCAAATGCCCCGTTTTGTGTATAGTCAAAAAAATATTACTATGTGCCACCAAATTTTCAAATCCAATAGCTAGATTAGATTAAGAAGCAGGGAGCCTACAAGGGGCTCTAGCACTGCGGCTTTTTAAAGGAGCCTATTGTGCCTATCCAATAGCTAAACTTTGACTCTCATTGACAGATCATCCAATACATGAACGCGCTGTCTCTGCGCTATCCGCAGTACACAAAATTCGAAGCCATAGGTCGAACAGTTGAAGGACGCATCATTGCAGGCCTGTCGATATCGCTAAGCTCAAGGCGCGACAGGAAGCTGGCCTACATTCAGGCTGGCACTCACGGCAGAGAATGGATAACCCCACCGACTGTATTATATTTTGCCGCCGAAATCCTTGCCAACATCAATGCTTTCCGTCGAATTTTACAGGACACTGAAATTTATATTGTTCCTTTGGTGAATCCTGATGGTTACGAATATACACATACTACTGTAAGTTGACCTTAAAACATAATTTAAAAATCACCGCCTTTATGTTTAAATTTTTTTTTATATAGGACCGCTTTTGGAGAAAGAACAGACATCGCTTCCCTGGTCTTTCATGTGTTGGCGTTGACATCAATCGTAACTTTGGTCACTATTGGAACTACAAGGGCTCCAGTCAGAATGTGAGAATTTGTTGAAAACTTCCATCCCTCATGCGTTGTTATAACCTTCTTTTGATTTACAGCATTGTTCCGAGGTGTACTCCGGTGTGCAACCGCACTCGGAGCCAGAAACTCAAGCGGTTCGACGTTTCTTGGAGAGGAATCGTTTGCGCGCCAAGCTAGTGCTGGATGTGCACTCGTTCGGAAAATTCCTTTTCTATCCGTACGGCTTCACAAAGTGAGTTTAAAGAGGACACAAGCAAAGCCGTAGCCTGTAATTGACTTGTCATTTCTAGGGCCTTTCCACCAACAAGAAATCTCCTGCATTCGATTGCTTATCGGGCAGCAACGCAAATAGCCAAATACCGTGGAACGGTATACAGCATTGGCAGTTCCTCGAACATCCTGTACGAGGCTTCTGGGGGACTAGATGACTTTGCATACGGAGCACTGGGTATTCCACTCTCGTATACGTTGGAATTGCCCGGTAGTGGTTTCGATGTACCTGCCTCAGAGATTGTGCACGTGTGTAAAGAGACATTCGCCGGATTCGTCGAGTTCATTAGGCACATTAGTTTATTTTAGAATAATTGTTAAGTTTAATACTAGTTACGAAGTAATTTAGTGATTTTTTTTTTATTTCTTAAAATAGGAGTGAACATGAGAAAATAAATTATTGTACTTAAATTGGTAGTGCTACCCAGGATGCTCACGTTTTGATTGATGTCACCTCCATATCTCTCAATCGGCTGTCTACACAAATGCCAAGTGGTTAAGAAAATACAAAAAATATTTGCTTTTAATTTTGAAAAGACTGGGAACCTGCATTCTATTGAACAATGGTTGCTGCTTATTTGAAACTGTATAGAATGGGAGTAACTGAAAGGACTTTTCAATCACAAAGTCTACGCTGTCTGATCCTCAATGGTGTAACCGCCAGCGAAATATAAACTTGGTTGGCCGATACCCAGCTATATCGAACCATTACGAACAACAACCACAACGAATCGTTTAAACAAATCAAAGCAACATCAACTTTGACACTAACACCTGCCTCGATGAAAATTTTCTAGGTTATGTGTGGTATTTGCAATACATTATTCCAAGACGTTGTGGCTATGATTAAGGAAAACATTTCTGTCGGGTTAGTAGGTAAGCAGAGAATACACGAAAAGGCAACATACAACGACTACAGACTAATCGATTTGAAGCAGCTCGTAATACGGTGACGAGAAGCACTAGGTTTCGGAGGCTCAGGATCCACACAGGAACCTAACGCTCTTCAGGCTATCGAACCGCTAACCAAATCGACTATGCGATAAGAGCTGCGAAACGCGCATCCCACAATCCGAGGGGCAAACGTCAACCCTGACCATTTTCTTGTTCAGGCTAAGTTCTGAGTTCGACTGCCCAACGAGAAAAACCTAGGAACCGCAATAGAAGAAGATACTCGACGTTATATCTGGGTCGGCCATTTTATAAGTTCAAACGTTTTCGTGTGCACGAATAAATTTGCTTGTGTAAGAAAGGGCAGATCATTCACCTTACAGAACCTGACCCGTGGAGTAGCCAGAGCTTACAAGGAGCGCTTGGGTGGGAAACTCTCCACTGTACACTCACCATCAAGGAGGTAGACAAAACCTCACAAGGGGTTCCACCAAAAGCCCCACGCATTCATATGCTGATGAATGCGTGTACAGGAAAAGGGTGGCAGAAGACTGAAAACTCTGCAGAAATGGCAGCTAGGGAATAGCATCGAGCGAGTAGAAGAGATGATAAGAAATTTCTGCGTAGAAAGAGGAGGGCCTACGCAGTATCCCCGTCCAAGGAGATAAAAGAGTCTCGTGATCGAAACAAAACACGGAATGCAGGTTATGGTGCAAGGCCTTCTCTAATTGTTCTAGTAACTTCTCGAGCTGTGCTGTTTCCACAGATCTGCTTTTGACTTGCGAGACTGTTCCATATTTACAAGTCGAATGGTAATAAAAAGCCTAAACGACTTATTGGTCTGTAATCCATCGCTGTGAAGTGACTGGGCTTCACAGCTTTGGGGATAAGAACAACCGCACTAGCTTCCAGCTGCATGAAGCCATAACGAAGCCATTTCGCTTTTGCAGTGCAGCATGATTGTAATATTTACAATCCGGTTGAGGTGACTTTTTAGGTGGGAAGAATTTTAAAGCAGATGCTATTTTTTCCTGAGCAGTTCTTAATTTTAGTTCAGTACTGAATCATATTTATATATATAAAAATTAAGTATTAACATTGTGTTCGTTTGTCGCCGATTCACGCCTTAACACATATACCGATTTTAATCAAACTTTCACACATTTTTGGTATTGCTCTATATATGGTTTTTGTGAAGTTTGGCTCATATCGGAAAACGTATGTGTGAAAAAACACATGAATTTCAGTGCATTTTGGTTTTTTTCCACACATTATAAGTATAAAAATCAATTGGTGTGCTTTATCCGGGTAAAAACTCAAGAACGGCTCGACGGATTTGAATGATTTTTTGTTTCAGGGATGGTTTAAGATGAAATTAAAATGAAAATTCGGAAAACTCTCAACAGGTGGCGCTGTTGGCATATTTCGCTTTTCTGTTATTCTTACTGCGTTAACCGATTTGAATATTCCTGTGTTGTCAATCTCCGATACCCCTCAACCGATTTTAATGAAATTTTGTGGATGTGTACGGTTGGTTGCAGCTTAAAGGATAAGATAGTTTTGGGCACGAACCATTCTTATTGATTTGGTTAATTGAGAAAATCTGACCGGAAACTCAATTCAATTAGTAGCGTGGAAAAAATCGATCAAGAAGTCGACCCGGAAACCTATGAAGTCCTTTTTATGCATTGAACTTAATTGAATTCCAAAGGAGTTTCATTCGTTCAATAGACACGTTCAATTTTATAAAAAAAATTTTAATAACTTTATTATTTTTAGGCGGTACGAAGTTCGCCGGGTCGGCTAAAAAAATGTACCCATATACAAAGAATTATTGATGAGGAGCCCTCAGTTAACTTCTCTTATCACTTGCAGCGCGCAGGTTTCCAAGGCTAGGTTATCCTAGTGATTATTGGAACTGAAGGCCTACATGCACAACTACGCTTAAGCAATAATAAATACGCCACAGAAAATAGAATTTTCTTAATAAATGCCGATAGGATTGTAGGAGTTCTTTAATTAAATGGTCTTCATATTGGGCCTTACAAACAATCATTTCAAACCTCCATACTAAATATTTTGTCGGTCACTTTAGTATGGAAAATTTCGCTGTTGTAAGTTTGAAAAATTTAGCCGGGACACTAAAATTGATTATGAATATCGGCGACGCCCTTTTCTTGCTTTTTACGTAAATAAGATATTTTGGTCTCGTGCTGCAATTATTAAGAAAAATAATTAAATTAGTCTAATAGTTGTGTGTCGGTTATTATGCTGACTTATTTAACGAGGGGTCTCACGTTTGATCCACGGACAAACAGAAATAACATCTGCCTTTTCCACTGTGGCAGCTCCTGCGAACTTATGACAAAAGTGTAATAGTAAACCAGCCCTGGAAAAGCTTCCCAATTTAGCATAAAATTGTAGATCTCTCTTAAATTCGTCCCAAAGAATAAAATCACATACAAACGAATTGTGGTGTGATGTGCTTTTTGACTGGGCTGAGGTAAGCTCGCCGGATCGCCACGGTTCTTCCCAAAGAAACACAAACTTTGGTTATATAGGAGTTTCCTTTATTACTTCAATCTACGGTCCACCTTAACAATCTAAGTTATTAATGTATATTTCAATTTCAATTGCAATTTAACCAACAATTTTACATGGCAACGTTCTATTATTAATCCATCTTAATATCTTAATTACAGCGTTATGATACAAGGTATGGTACTTTAAGATTCAATTACAATTTCCATAACTCAATGCAATAATAATATTTATGCAATTCAATCAATTTCAAAATAAATTCGGCGCCGGGTACGACTTAAGCTGATCCTACTCCTCGGGATCAAACGGTTCGGTCTTCTGATGGGCGTGGTATAGCCCGATGTTGCCCGGTTCCGTCTTGCGACAGTCCCGGCAATCTACAGGTCCTCCTTTGGGGGGTCCCGGCAATCTACAGGTCCGCCTTTCGGCAGTCCGGAAATCTACAGATCCGCCTTGCGGCAGTTCCGGCAATCTACAGGTCCTCCTTTCGGGGGTCCCGGCAATCTACAGGTCCGCCTTTCGGCAGTCCGGAAATCTACAGATCCGCCTTGCGGCACTTCCGGCAATCTACAGGTCCTCCTTTCGGGGGTCCCGGCAATCTACAGGTCCTCCTTTCGGGGGTCCCGGCAATCTACAGGTCCTCCTTTCGGGGGTCACGGCAATCTACAGGTCCTCCTTTCGGGGGCCCCGGCAATCTACAGGTCCGCCTTGCGGCAGTTCTCCTTTCGGGGGGTCCCGGCAATCTACAGGTCCGCCTTGCGGCAGTCCCGGCAATCTACAAATCTTCCTTACGGAGGACTCGGCAATTCGCTAACCACCCACAGGCAGGTTAGCACCAAAAACTTCAAGTAGTTTTAATAACCACCTGAGGAACAATATCAGCGGTACACCAGATTGGAACTTTCTACTGTGCGATCTTGCTCCCCTTGTTTGGGCTTCGTTCGGTGGTCTCATAGGATTAGCATCGGGTGTGAATTATATTGTGACCAGAAATCCTTTGTTGGCCGAAACCACATATTATGCCTATGACTGTAGTTGTTGGTGGGCGAACGTGTGTCGAATGCACACGCCGTGTATCATTGGTGCTGTGAAAGCACAATAACAACTACGTGGCGGCTGGCGGGGTGTCTCTTGTGTATCGGTGTGGGCGGCGGCGCCGACCCGCTGTAGTAGCGCGATAGGGCCCGGCGTGCGAAATGCACTGGGCGACGAATGTTAGTTGTTGCTGAGCAGAGAGGGAATAAAGTAACGAATGCATCGTTGCAGTGGTGAGAGGTTCGCCAACTAATTCTATACTTTAACTTTTGGTGTTTTTTGCAGACTTCGAAAACGAAAATCGAAAACAAATGATATTCAAGTTCACCGCTGAACGAAAATTTATACCACAAAAGCAACTAGACATGAGAGGCTAGTTTGCACAAGGTACAACCACAACTTTGGAGAAAGGTGTTATTTCGACACGGTCACATGCCCCCGCATTATGGGTACTCTTGCCAAAGTTATCATTTTATATAAAATAGACATACTTTGGATAGGACGATCTTGATAGCGAAATGCGGAGTCAGTTGATGGCTTTCCCTGACACTCGTCGTTCGATAATTCCCTCGTTGATTGCAATATCCAATAAATCAGTCTTGTAGCTTGACCAGCGAGAATTCGTACTGTGTATTAGATTCCAAAATAAAAAACACAATAAACATTTATCTAATCGGTATTCGATTACCCACCGCCTCGAAAAATATCTACAACAGCTTTGGGACTTTAGCCCAGTACCCTTATCGGACTGGAAAAGTGTTTATTTTTGAACTGTGAAAACACAACTGATAGTAACATCTAGATTTTACAATCTTTCAGCGACTAAGTATTGCAACTATCTTCAACTCTATTGATAGTTGGAAAACGGAGAGATCTGTAATCAGTGTTCTTGTTTCAGGCTGTGAGGTGTAATTCGATAAGTTTCCAGGCATTCACGTGTCACACCTCCTTCCGTTTTAGTTTCAGAGCCAACGATGTTATAGCTGAAAACTAGGAACAAGAGGAACTTCTTTCGAAGCTCTCCGAACAGGAGGACTATGACTACTTTATTTTGCCGAGGATCACCGGGCAAACCTCTAGCCGCCAGTGAAGCAGGAGAAGTTTCTACGAATCCGAGGTAATTACAATTAAAGACCAAATTCTTGAGAACAAGCGTCTGCGATCAAGCTCACCAAAGCTTGCTACCGATCGCCATCACAATCATGATGAGATCAACGAATACATCGAGCAATTAGCTCGAACCTACGAAAAGCGTTTGATCATAGCTATTACCGTGAGCGATCAAACAAAAAGATCATCTTCCTCAAATGGGAGAATTCATGCCGGCCTGCCCACAAGAGTTATAGTACCGCCAAGAAGGCAGGAGGAGTTCCTACAAATCCTCGCTACAAATGGCATGAATCATGAGGTTAGTACCGAACGTTACTACAGTCACGATGAGATCAACGAATATGTGGAGTATCTGGGAAATCAGTACCCCTGGCGATGGGAGAATCCATGGCCGTGAATAAATCTCACCTTCCGCCGTGCTGTACGTGATCGAGTATCTCGGAGAAAACAGCGAACTCTTGAACGATTTCGATTAGATCGTACTACCAGTTGTGAATGCTGAAGGTAGTACACCCACCAGTCAAGTGCTACCCGATCGTGGAGCAAGACAAGAAATCTGAATTCGGGTTCAGCAGGTCAAACTTGTTACGGCACCGATCCGAATCGTAACTACGACTTCCATTGGAGAATAAATAATATTTCTGGATCAATCGCGTTCTCTGAGCCAGAAACTCGGGTGGTCAAGGATTTATTGTACTCCATGTCCGAGCGAAGCAAGTTTTACCTGACAATATGTTTCTATTGGCCACAAACTAACTATTAAATAGACTGACAGCTTCAGCCAAAAAAGAGAAAATGCCTACAAGCTGAATTTGACCTTGGATGTAGCCCAGTTTGAATTCATGTATTTGTGCCTATGTTAATCAAAGGGGACTCACTCATACTTGAAAAAAAACAGCCTACACTCTTCCGGTTTCGGTTTAAACCGCCATTTCAGTAGCCTGAGGGGGACTTTCATTTCAATATCGAGGGCTGTGTTGTAAACCATAGTTTTTCTGAGTTCCAGGCTGACATTTTGCGCTACTTTTTATATAAATAGTTGTTCGATTTTCTTTTAATTGAATAGAAATTAATGTTCAAATTACAGGATATAAAGAAAAGGAATATTTTTTAAGTTATTTTATAATGAATTTTGGATAGATGGACATTATTTTTATGATATCGATATAAAAAAATTGTTCGCATGTTCGCCATAGAATTTCCTTTAAGTTTCGCAACCTATTTCTCCTTTCACATTCCCATTTTTTTTTAATGATCGATTTGGTGAAACTATTAACAACAGTATTAAACGAGACTGACA
Source organism: Cheilosia vulpina (assembly GCA_916610125.1). Classification (NCBI taxonomy): domain Eukaryota; kingdom Metazoa; phylum Arthropoda; class Insecta; order Diptera; family Syrphidae; genus Cheilosia; species Cheilosia vulpina. The sequence goes on from OU744278.1 coordinate 32,752,308, forward strand.
ACTGTACTGTCACTTAAAAAAGTGTAAGAAAAATTACAAACAAAACAAAAAACGTAAAAAAAAATTCGTCAGTTTCCTAGAAAACAAATTGTGAAGAAACAATAATAAATGTGCAGTCATCATTTTGCAACTTTATTTTACTTTTCACATAAATAATGACATTATTTTCATCCATAAAATGCCAAAAACTTTTCAGTTTTGTTTTTTTTTATTAAAAACTAGCACTATTCATGTTCTTGGCTGAAGCAGTTGTTTTTAAATCGAATTATTTAAAATGTTCTAAGAAATTAGAAATGTTTTTTTGTTGTTTTCCTCTTGAAATGGAATCTTCATGAAAGGATTATAATTATAATAATCGTAATCAAGCCATTGCCGTTTTTCTATTGACATTCCTGGCGAAATATTTGCTAGCATAAAAAAGAGACAACACGAAGACATGTTTTAATAAGCTTCAAGAGTGATCGTGTCAAGATGTGGTTGATTTATAAATAAAAAGAATTACTTGAGTTTGACATTGAAACTTCATTCTGATTATTTTGGTGTGTTTAAAAATTTTGGGTATTCCACTAACGTATTTTTCTCCCAAAAACAGACACATTAATTGTAGGAACAAAAATATATTCTTGTATTTCAAGGAATGAATTTTTCACACTTTATTCGTTTATTTATTTATGTTAATTACATTCGCTATTTTCAATTTTGTAGAATAGAAAACAAATGTTATCTTGGTGCAATAAAACAACGAATTTAAACTCTCAGAACGCATCCATCAGCTGACAGCAACTCACAAATACACTAAATCTCAGTCAGTGTTCCTAGTGCTCTCTCTTTATTTTTCCCACGAAGCGTGTTTAATTTCCCTTTTCACTAAACTCAAGATACCTCTATTTTTGTTTGAAAAAAACATGCTTTTAAAATTAAAATTTGCATTTTTCGGAAAGAAAATAACATTGTATGATTATAGGGTGGAGTATAGGAAAGGGTCATTAATGGCAAATGCCGATGCGTGTTCAAGACTTCCCTTAGAAGGAGAAACGAATGTAGAGAGCATAAATATGGTGGATAGTTTAGGTGAACTTCCAAGTGAGCTTAAAATTAATAGCAACGTAATAGCAAGAGAAACGCAATCAGATCCTATATTACATAAAGTATTTCAATATGTAATAAGCGACACATGGCCGGATCCAATAAGTCCCGAATTTACTCCTTATTTTCGGAAGCGAAATAGTTTATCGACAGAAAACCAATGTATTTTCTATGGGGATCGTATTCTTATTCCGGCAGTCCTTCAAAAGACAATACTCGATATGGTTCATGGTATGAATCATGCCGGTATAGTTAAAATGAAGTGTCTAGCTAGGGGGTACATTTGGTGGAACCACATCGATACAGATATTGCCAAAAGAGTAGAACAGTGCCCACAGTGTCAAGCCATTGCCAATGTACCACGAAAAATGCAGTACCATGAGTGGCCAAAGTCGGAAAGTCCATTTGAACGTATTCACTTGGATTTCTTTCAGTTTTTGAATTTTAAATTCTTGATAATAGTGGACTCTTATTCAAAATACGTAGATGTAGTACGTTTAAAAAATACTAACTCTACCAGTGTAACAGATTGTCTATTTAAATTTTTTACAGAGTATAAATTAAGCTAATATCTTGTTGGGTGAATTCTTTGGTTAAAAGGGGGAAAGATTGTAGTTTATTAAACTTTAATGTAACTCTGGCAACGCTGTCATGAGAACATGTATCTGAAATGTTGGCACCATCTTCTAAGATGGATATAAAAAATAGATTAAAAAAGTACTGCACAAAATTGATTCCTGTTTTCACAGTTGCATTCGAAATTATCGAGATTAAAAGATAGGATATATTTTATCATTGTTGGCTGTTCAGAAGCGGAGATATAAGCTGATATCTATGAAAAGTTGTAATTCTTGAATGCCTTCTAGCTTTCATGCTTAAAAAGTGTACCGAAACAATTGATGTTCACGTATTAATATAATGATATGATATCGATATGACATATGAGCAGTGATGCCAACGTATTTTGTTCCTATTAAGAATTTCTTCTCTGATTTATAAATTAAGTTTATTTATGGTAATAAAAATTGGTTTTGTTTATTTTTTTATATTCGTCTTTAATTTTTGATTCATTGTTCTAGTTTATCTAAAAATATAATATTATATTTTAGGCATTATTTTATGGAAAAAGGCATTTTTTTTCTGAAGTTAGGCATTTTTTCGTCAAAATTGGTTGGCAACGCTGCATATGAGTAGTCGAGTAGATCGAATGTGGCTCATGAGATTGAGAGGGAGTCACACTCAATTGTGATTTAAATTAAAATGCGCTGGCGAAGCAAGGCGAGCACGGGTCAGCTAGTATTTAATAAAAAACAACGCGAATAAATAGATTAACTGAAAACTGAAGCATATTAATCGTTACATTGTCCATCTCAACCCGAAATCAGTTTGAGGAACTACATCATCTACTTGATGGCAAACTCGCACATTTAGTTTTCCTGTAAAACAGCACATGTCACACGAAATCGGCTTCTATCTCTATGATTTGGAAAGTCCATTCTAATCGGTAGGTATATACCCTAAGGCACCTTCAGCTTTATGGCGGTATCATAAACTGATCTAGCAATAAAACAACCAAACAACCGGTAGCTGATTGCCAGTCTTTGGGACTAGGCAAATACTCTTCACTTCCCCTTATCGGGCTGAAGAAATGTTCCACAATAAGTACATAAATACATCACGCAAAAACAAAAAAAAAAAACACAAATGATAGTTACACTTAGATTGCACAATCTTTCCATGATTAGATCGAACTGATTGTCTTCAACGGGTCCAATCATCGAGGTTCGGTTTCATTCTGATCGATAGTTGCAAGGCGAGCAGACTTAAAATGTTGCGTCTCGGCTTGGTAATATTGTGTGTATCCAGTGTCCTTGGCCTGGGCTATGAGGGGTAAGTCCGCAAGCTCTCAACCATACCCGTTTTCATATTGACTTTCGTTTAAGTTTCAAAATCTACGATGTGATAGCTACGAACAGAGACCAAAGTGAACTTCTTTATAAGCTCTCGCAACAAGAGGACTATGACTTCTTTGTTTTGCCGAAGATCATCGGGCAGTCCTCCAGGGTAATGGTGCCGCCAGTGAAGCAGGAGGAATTCCTACAAATCCTCGCTGAAAACAAAATGGAGCACAAGATAATCAATGCCAATGTTGCGCGCACAATTGAGGATCAGTTCCGTGAGAATAAGCGTCCACGATCGAGCTCACCGCGGCTTAGTACCGAACGGTACTACAGTCATAATGAGATCAACGAGTACATCGAATATCTAGCAACCACCTACCCGAGTCGAGTACATGTCAGGGTTGTCGGCAAGACTTTCGAACGGCGCTTGATGAAGACCATCACCGTGACCAATGGGGATGGCAGATCAAACAAAAAAATCATCTTCATCGATGGGGGCTTCCATGCGCGTGAATGGATCTCACCGGCCGCAGTGCTGTACGTGATCGAGCAGCTCGTCGAAAACTACGAAGACAACAAGGAACTACTGGCCGACTATGATTGGGTCATTCTGCCAGTTGTGAATGCCGATGGCTATGAGTACACCCAGAAGTCGACTGCAAATCGTATGTGGCGCAAGACAAGGACCCCACACAAGGGATTATTAGGTCGAACCTGTTACGGCACTGATCCGAATCGTAATTTTGACTTCCATTGGATGGAAAAGGGTGCTTCGAGCAATTCATGCTTAGATACGTTCGGTGGCCCAGAACCATTCTCTGAGCCAGAAACTCAGGTTGTAAGGGATTTGTTATACTCCATTTCTGACCGTTGTAAGTTCTATTTGACGATACATTCATATGGACGGTACTTGCTCTACCCATGGGGCTGGACGCCGTAAGTATAGAGAACACAGTGAGTTGAAATGTCTAGCATACATTGAATTGGTTTTCATCAGCAGAGATCTACCTGATACCTGGGAAGATTTGGATGAAGTGGCTATGGCGGGCTATAATGCTATTTTCAATGCAACTAAGACGGTTTACTCGGTGGGCTCTTCCACAAATGTCCTCTACGAAGCTGCGGGCGCTAGTGATGATTTTGCATTTGGCGCTGCAAATATTCCAATTTCCATTACCATGGAACTGCCAGAAGGTGGGTCGACGGGCTTCGATCCACCACCAACCAGCATTGATCGTCTTGTTAAGGAGACCTGGATCGGTATTAGAGCTATGGGAGTGACTGTTATTAAAAAGTATTAGTTAAATGTTATGCGATGCAAAATAAAGTTCGCCATATATAGTCCATGGAGAAATAGGGGTCCTTTAAATAGATCTTATGATCATCACGAATGCCAGAAGGAATCAGATAGATTGCTTCGTGGAAGCAGAGCACCTGTCCGGCTCTGGTGCTTGGCAAAGTAATTTGCTCCTGTTAAGCCCCTTCGTATTATATAACTTGTTTAAGCTCTTACCTCTATCTAATCGCTGGACATTATCTTTGAATTAAATCAACAATTTGTTGTACATTTTTGCTTATCAAAGACGGTTGGCTATACATATCGACACCTCTGGATTATCAGCCGAAAGGTTCCGGGGTAAAATAGTAAGCCTCATCACTTGTTTTCTGGTCTGAATATTCTGCTTTACGTCAATATTTAAATGCGCTTCAACTTTGAATTTAAGAAATACAAGCTGCTAAAGTTAAGGAATGCGTTATGTTCTTAATTGATCTAAGAGGTCCAATTTTGGATGCTCCGGGCATATCTTACTAATAGCACGAATAGTGTTGATCTTCAGATCTCAATAGATCGATCGCAACCTCAAAGAAATATGTCAGGTGCCATGACTTTGGCGACCAATTGACGTCGCACTGTAGTCCGAAATAACTTTTTTCGATGAACGAATCAAAATGTTTTTTTTTTTTTTTGTCGGGCAGCTATTGATTGGCATTAACTTGGCAATGTCCAGTGTAGCCGCCGAGTACTGGTCCTGTCCATCCGGACTCGACTTGCTGAACTTATAAGTGCGAGTGTTGAACACGTAAAAAATAGCAACACTCTAATGGTCTGTCAGAATTGACTGTCTGCTCGAGCCTCAGAAGTCTAAGATGAGCACCTCAGAAAGAGGACGTACGGCGGATGAATTCACGTGATTGAATCAACGGTAACGTCAACAGTCAACATGGCAGATACCTTAATGAGCTACTTCGACGTATTTGGAGCTGAGGTCATTAAGGATTTTCAATACTAGTCAGGGTGTTGAAATAGAGATGGTGGCGGATGAGCCCTTAATGGGTCAACGGCAGCTCTCAAATCCCCGAAGCGGGTGACTGACTCCGGAACATCCGGGGCCCCTCTTGCCCAAGGGGTCAAACAAAGGGCCTGGCCCTCCAGGTTTGGGGTTGTGCGTTGGGGTAACTTCCCTACCATGGGAAAAAAGTAAGTAGTTTCGAAACAACAACAAGCCTCGGATATGGATGAATCAAATTTTGACGACCCCAGCAAACGAAATAAGGACAACGAACTTCGGATCTGCACGTGGAATGTCCTTAAACAGACCGCGTGCAGCCGAACAACTTGTAGAGACCCTGGGCAGGTACCAAACCGACTTTACGGCCATCCAGGAAGTGATACAATTCGCATCGGGGCCAAATTTAAGAATATCACACTGATCTGTGAGGAGAAACGGCGAGCGAAGCATTCTATGATCTTCTTGAGAAGTCATATGATAAGTGCTCGAAGTACGACGTCAAGATATTTCTTGGCGACTTTAACGCCAAAATCGGAAAGGAGTGCATCTTTGACTCTACAGTCGAAAAGCACAGCCTCCACGACAACACCTCCGGAAACGGACTCAGGTTAAAATATTTTTAAATATTTTTTTTACAGCGGCATTTTTAAAAACGGAAAGCTTAAATTATTTTTATTCGATATTTTCACTGTAAAATTATCTCAGTGTAAGCATTATTATTTTGTTTTTAAAGCTTAATCCAAATCAAAAATGGGGTTTTCGAGATACGTTTTTTTAACGTACCATACTGGTGATTCGAGTGGAAAATTAAGGATTCAATAATTTAATAATATGAGCGTTTTCAAGTAAACTATAAACAAAAAATTATAAATGATTTTTATTTTCAAAAAATGGCCATTTTTCAATAATTTGCGAAAAACTGAGTTTGCTACCAAGTAAGGAAAGACGATTCACCTCAAGAATAGGTTTTCTTAAAAATCGAAGGACCCTTTTTAAGATAAGTGCAATTTTGAAAAGTAGATACCGACCTACCGTTATTCGATTTTTCAGTAACAAAAACTGGCTACGCAGTGACGTTTACCAAACCCCACCTAATACAGCTCAAACCTCAGGACAGAACTGAGAACCGCAGGGACATAAGTCCCTTTCTTTTGGGTCTTATGTCCCACTTAAGTGAGACATAGCTCCCAAATTCGATTTGAGACCTCATCGGAACACAAGTTCAAAAATACTTTGTCGAAGATGAGACAGAAGTCCCAAATTTTCGGAGAGATAAAATATAATAAAACGTTATACCTGCAATTTTTCATGATAATTTTAAAAATTAAACACACAATTTGAGAGATAATACAATAATAATAATTATTTATTATTTCATATAACCAAAACAGAACAAACAAAACATATCAATATTATTTTAATATATACACGAGCTTATATTAAATAGTATTTATTATTAAGTAATGTATATAATATTACACGAGTAATACTCTGCCTGGTGGATGATGCGGGCGGGTTGACGTCTCTGAACTGACTGAGTTGTCAGCTGTCACATACACAACAATTATAATCTAACCAAATATTTAACAAAAAAAAAAAAAAAATTAACAATTTTAATAGCAAATCACAACAAAATTACAAATGTCACAAGTACCTAAACAAAAGATGTGTTTTTACCCGACTGCACACAGAGAGGGTTATGTGTTTCGCCCGTATCCTATGTACGTTCCATCGGGACACCCTGTGGCCTAAACGGCTTGACCGATTTTGAAGAAAAACAAAACCAATTGTCACAAAAATGTCATGAAAATGTCAAAGTTTTGCAATACACTGAACTGTGAAATAAATTACGTTCTGATCTATTCACAATTGCATCGCAACTCGCGGCATCTACATTTCAACTCAACATCGCAACTGACAGCCAAAAATCGCATCATTTATTTTTAGTGGATAGTGTTACCATCAAATGAATATTATGTTGAGTGTTAGGTTCAAGTTTATATAGTCAAAGTAGATACATTGGGCTCGTTGTACGCAGGTTGAACCGAACGCATTCGATATAAATCGATCGCAATCACACAAATTCTATACACGTACTCATCAAAAATAAAAAAAAAAAAGAGAATATTAGCAAAATTAGCAAAATAACGAGTAACGAGTGCTTCCTCTTTTGGTTCGAAACAGCTCAGAGAATTTCAACCGGAAAGAACTGATAAATATGTAAAATGCACAAAGTTGTCAAGAAACAAATTCAAAATCCGGCTTAAAAATGATATGTACAGAACAATAGAATCTGTACAAATAAAGAAAATTCGGTGGTGGTCGAATATTGTCCTAGAACGTTTCATATATTGCAAAAAGGTAAGTTATATATTTATTTGTGATATGGATAAGATGTCAAAGATGAAAGTTGCTCGAAGTCTATCCACGTACTTTGACGTATATTTTCAACCCTCTGAGAGAGTTTTGGTAAATTTTTTGAGTTTGACGGATTTGTAGTGTTTGGCTCGGGAAAGTACGCGAATAGACCTATCATTACCGGACTGGACACAGGGAGGGTTATGTGTTTCGCGCGTATCCTATGTACGTTCCATCGGGACACCCTGTGGCCTAAACGGCTTGACCGATTTTGAAGAGTGAGGTGTCATAAGATTCGTATTCTCCCCCGGAGTGTCATAGGCTAAAAAGATTAAAATAAAAAAAATTGTTTAAAAAACCAAAAAAACCCGACTGACGTTAAAAAAAAAAGAATTAAAAAGATATTAACAAGAAATTTTTTTCATCATAATGTTCCTGGTCGACGTGTGGATGTATGGTATCGCTTGGTTTTTTAATTTTATTTAAAGCACTATCGAACTTAATTCGTGCTTTACACGACTTTATATAGCATAATGCTTTATTGTATTTTTATACTCATTTTTTTTTGTAAATATAATTGTTTTTAATTTTTAGCATATAACACAGAACTATTTTTCTGAGCCCTGGAATGAACCCAAAATATTAGCATTATCATTGTTTGCAATCTCACTATCCATTTTTACGACAATAGCTTCAAAAACTGGACTACGTAAGATCCCAATTTGAGTGCGTTTTAATTGCATTTTTGGGACCTGTAATTCAGTAAATAATAGATATACTCTCCGATGCTTTTTGCTTCCTGTGCTTCTTATGAAAGTTGCAAAAATGTATATAAAAAAATTATATAAATAAAAGGAGATATACTAAAAAAAACGAGTGTGCTTTAGACCACACGACTGAAGTAAAACTTCTGTAGCTCCATCTATATATAAATGTTTAGTTTATACATATTAATATATCAATTTTCTTCAATAATTTACTGGCTATGAGTGGAAGAGAGCAAGAAAATGGGCGCGCGCACTGCTCTCTCTTACTCCTACAGTATGATATAGGCAATAGGCCACGGTTGCCACTTACAAAAAAAACTCAAATTATTTTATTTGATTTTGCACAAAATTACCAGCTGCTACAAGACATGCGAGATCATCTACCTATTTTCTTATAACAAACGTTTAACAAATTAGAGCTACACGTCTGTATATAAATAATATGATTAATTATTATTAAATAATATGATTGGTGTGATCGCAATGGACTGTATTTTAACATCAGTAAGTGTTCGGTGTTAACCGTATCCAAAATTTTAAATCCTGTTGCATACGATTACAATATTGGTAATATAACTCTAAAACGAGTATCTTGTCAGAAAGATCTGGGTGTAATCTTCGATGAACAATTAAAGTTCACCTGGCACTATGACTATATGATATCTAAAGGTAACTCAATGTTAGGTTTTTTGTTCCGAAATTCAAATGATTTCCAAGATCCATATACTCTTAAGGCGCTATATATTTCGTTAACACGTTCGTCTCTTGAGTATTGTTGTGTTGTATGGAACCCATACTATGCCAATGCCCGTTTGCGTATCGAAAAAATCCAAAGGCGTTTTTCAAAGTTTGCTATAAGAAAATTTAATTGGTCTTATATGCCGCCGTATGAGGCTAGATGTGCTTTAATAGATATCAAGCCACTTTTCGTAAGACGTGAATATTTTTCTGCTCTTTTTGCACGTGATGTTTTATGTGGGCATATTCAATGTTCACAATTGCTTTCTATGTTTAATTTGTATGTTCCTGTCAGACATTTAAGGCCTAGAGGAGGCGATTTCTTTTTCATTCCCTTACATAGGACAAATTACGGCCTAAATGACCCAATTACCATGGCTTCTATTCATTACAATAAGTATGACCACGTTATCGATTTTAATATGAGTAGAAACGTTTGTAAGAATATGATTTTGAATAGTATGTAAAATGTATATCATTCTTAAATATTAAAAGCTTATTTTTTATTTTTTTTTTAGTTTGTACATATTATTTATATATATTAAACTCTAAATTTTAATCTAAGAAAGTTAATGTACTTGATTGATGATAATAAATAAATATCAATTATTCACCATCTGTCAAAAGAAGAAAATGAGTGCATTCTGTAATTTGTTGAACAGCGAATAAAACAGTTTTATATGGATGGTGATGAAGCATATGCAAATAATGCAATGAGGTGATATCGAGTTCGAATTCTTGGTACATCTGCTCAAAAATTTACCATCACCAGATACAAATTACCAAAACTCAATAAGCAAAAAACATTACCAAATTTTGTAAAAAATTACCAAAGTGGCAACCTTGCATAGGCGTGCATAGTGTCTTAGACATACGAAACGTAACTGGCTATGAGAGAAAGAAAAGAACCTGTATGCTCGCACCACTCTCTGTTGCTCCAACAGTGTGATACAGACAATAAGGCCTGCACTGCAGTGATACCAGACTTTAGAGGCAGGTTATCCCACGGTTATACTCAAAATATCCCTTTTACGTTTACAAAATAAATAAATTTATTATTTTAAAAAATACTCGTGATTCATTCGCAGACACATGTGTCATTTTACGAAACATTTTAGGGAAATACAAAAAAGAAAATGAAAGCATTTAGATATTTTGAATGACTTTTTTCTAAGCATTAAAATATTTAATTTGATCGTAGGTTGAATAATTTATTCTTAATTAAATGAGGAATTAGGAACCAAATTTGCCCAAAAAGTAAATTCCCTCTTTTTTTGTACTACGAGGTCTGAAAAATCCCTTTGTCCCTTTTAGATTATTATTAGTGAGAAAATCCCGCAAAAAGTGATAAATCCCCCGATCTGGTATCACTGCTGCACTGAATGCTGTGTCCTAGGTAACGAAACGTAACTGGCTGAGAGAAAGAGAGAACGAAAATGTGCGCTTGCATATATCTCTCTTGCCTAAAATACGAAACGAAACGTAACTCTCTCTTTTTTATGTCACTAACTTATATCTCCTTCTCAACTTCCGTAACGATTTCGTGACGCATTCACCAGCTTACCCCCCAAGTCAAGCGTGCCTAAAGAAGTATTACTTCAAAAACCATTAAGCCCCGAGGGTTTGACTCCTTAAACGACTTCGAGTTGCATGTATTGATCCTGTCAGTCCTTCGGCGTCGAGCGCTGTTCCTCTGAGAGCAAAATTCTTCTTTATAGATTTTCCTTGGCAATCACTCTTCGGATGGCTACCACACTCTTAGTCTAACAATTGAAAAGTCGCCCCTTAACCTTTTGGATGGAATGCCCATAAAACAATATTTATTCCAACACCACAGACAATAGGAGACAATTCAGTACTTTTTCGTCACAATGTCTGCCATCGCCTTGATACCAATCCACGCTTCCTCAGCAAACGGCTTAATCTTGCTCGGCGGGGGGTCGAAACCACCACGACCACCACCCGGCAATTCCATTGTTATGGAAATGGGAATCTTTGCCGCCCCAAATGCATAATCGTCGCTGGCGCCAGCGGCGGCATACAAAACATTTGTTGCACTGCCCACAGTGTAGTTGGTGCCAGTAGCGCTCCTAATCGCGTTCGCTCCAGCCATAGCCACTTCATCCAAATCCGACCAGGTTGATGGAAGGGTTCTGTAAAAGACCCACAATGTGTTATAAATATTTCCACAATCATTATTGCACAGCACAACTCACGAGTCATATCCCCAGGGATATAGCAAATATTTTCCATACGAATGCAAGCTCAGGTACATCTTGCAGTTTCCGTCGAAAGATTGCAGCATTTTGCGCAAAGCGTCAGTTTCTGGTTCCGAAAACGCCTTAGGCCCTCGAAAAGTCTCTGAGCAGGCATAGCTTGAGGCGCCCGTCTCGCCCCAATGGAAATCGAAATTTCTATTTGCGTCGGTTCCGATGCAAGCGAACGTGTTCGGCTGTCGCGTCTTGCGCCAAAATCTCTCCTTGGTGTGCGAGTATTCATATCCATCGGGATTGACCACGGGAAGGATTATCCAGTCGTAATCCTTCAGTAGTTGCTTGTTGTCATCGAAGTTCTCCACTAGCTGATGAATCGCGAAGAGAGCTGTTGCCGGTGCAATCCATTCCCTGGCATGAATGCCAGCGTCGACGAAGATTAGTTTCTTATCCGACCGGGACTCGCTGTTGTCGGTGATTTTTATGGCTTTCATCTGTCGACCCTCGAAGGATTTTCCAACATCTATGAGCGACGCACGTTGGGGATACATTTTCGACAGCTCCGACAGGTAGTCGCTGATGTCTTGGAATCTTTGGTAAGACTCAAAATCCAGGCGAGTGGTAGTTCGGCGCACAAGGTTTTCTGATCGTTCTGCCTCAACTGACAGCGGCACATTGTCATTGACAACCGTGTGTGGCAATTTAATAGTCTTGAGCAGATTTTGAAGATCTTTTTCTGATTTCGGTGGCACCAGCATCAGTATTGGGACGTTGGACAGCTTTGTGGAGCTGAGGAAATCAATGGGGGGTACTTTGTCGTGCAGATTTTGAAAAGCATGCAGTGCTGAACTCTGTAGCTGGTTTCGAGGAATCACTTCGATTATTTTGTATCTAATGGGGAAATAGAAGTTTATTTATCTAACGGAAAAAAAAATATCTACCCATGGTAAAAGCTGTAGTTGTCGTCTTCGCAGTTCACACTATGGCCAAGTAGGCCCACCAGAATAGTTATCATTTGGAGGCGATACATTGTCTGCTCGGTCCGTGCTTCGAAGTCACACTGTCTGTGTCGTGTCGTTTTTATGCTTTCGATTTTGCCTTTAATTCGTTCAGCGTGTTATCGTCGCTCATGAGGACAGGGCTAACGATAGCTTCTCCAAAAGTAGCCGCAGCAGGTGGTAAGATAGTCGGTTAGACCTTATATGGTGAACTTTTTGAAAAGATATTCCCGCAGTTTTGTGCGGGTCGTACATACGTTATTTACCTAATCACAGGAACTATACTGAGCAATTTCTTACTAACCACGATAGTGACAGAGTGACAGAGACCGTGACAAAAGAAATACATTCCAAACTAATCCATTAAACGAACTCAGTTGCGTATAACTTGCATGCAAATAGGCGTGAGGGAATTATATAAATAAAAACTGAATACTCGTGAACACAGCCGCCCATGGTATAAATCCACGTAGATTTTAAGACGACTGAATTACGGACCATTTCACTGTCGCCATATTCTTAGAAGTTTTGGGCTTAAGTGTTTTTTTAATATCCGCAAGCCCGCCAAAAAAGTCAATGCATCTTCGGAACGCCTGCATTCCTAGCGACTAACTGTTGGACACGTTCATGTAATAGAAAAAAAAATAGTTTCTCAAACTATTCGATTGATAAAAGCAATTTCACTCATTGAAAAGACAGCAATCACCTCCAGGAAATATAATATATTAACTAGACCTCACATGGCTGATAAAAGTAGAAATTTCTATGTAACCAAAAATTTGTTTTTATTTATATACACCAATGGAGGTGAGTACCTCCAAAAGCTTAATACTTAGCAATGACCTTCTGAGCCATGGCCTTAACACCAACCCAGGTTTCCTTGACGAAAGGCTCAATCTGGGCTGGGGAAGGATCGAAGCCAGAGCCACCGGCTGGCAGTTCCATTGTGATCGAAATTGGAATTTCGGCAACGGCAAACGCCCAATCGTCACTACCGCCGGCAGCGGCATACAGAACATTGGTGGATGAGCCAACGGTGTACTTGGTACCAGTGGCGGACCTAATAGCAGCAGCACCAGCCTTAGCAACTTCATCTAAGTCCGCAACAGTGGCCGGAAGAGCTCTGAAAGTGCACCAAAAAACCATATTAGAAACAGGATAGCAACAACCCCCTATTTGGCTGACTTACGAAGTCCATCCCCATGGGTACAGCAAGTAGTTACCATAAGAGTGAATAGTCAGGTAGAACTTGGCACGTCCCTTCAATCCCAAAAGTTGATCCCTCACAATTTGCGTTTCTGGCTCAGAGAAGGCGGTCTGTCCCTTGAACGTGTCGGAGCAAGACATACTCGAAGCACCAACCTCACCCCAGTGGAAGCCGAAGTTCCTGTTGGCATCGGTGCCAGCACATGAGCTGGTAACTGGCTTCCTGGTCTTCCTCCACATACGCGAATTAGTGTGGGTGTACTCATAGCCATCGGGGTTAACAACTGGCAAAACAACCCAATCGTAGCTGGCTAGCAGAGCCTTATTCTGTGCGAAGTTCTCCACCAACTGGTTAATGATGTAGAGGGCAGCGGCTGGAGCGATCCATTCACGAGCATGAATGCCACCATCGACGAAGATGACCTTCTTGTTGCGCACTCCATCACCATTGGTGATGGTGATGGTCTTGATTTGTCTTCCTTCGTAGGATTTGCCAACATTCTTCACGGTCACACGGCTTGGATAGGTGGCGGCCAATTCGTCGAGGTAGGCATTGATTTGAGCGAATCGTTGGAAGCTTTTGAAGGAAATGCTGCGCTGCAAAGACCTAGAACCATAAAACTCGTTTTGGATACGTTCCAGCTGCACTGATTCGGAGACATCTTCGTTCACGACACTGAAGTTCATTGAGAACGTGGCCAGAGTTTTCTCGAAGTCAGCTTGGTCCTTAGGTGCGATCATAACACGAGTGGCCACGTCAAGAGCCCTGGGGCGGACGAAGAAGTCGTAATCTTGGTTTTTTTCCAGCTGCTCAAGGACTTGCTGGTGAAATTCGCTGGTGGTGCTTACATCGTAGATTTTGTAACTGAAATTAAAAAGAACAGGGTAAATACTGCTGGTGCAAAGAATTACATGTACGGAGGCCTTATATGCTCAGTTTTAAAGGAGGTTAGTGATATCCAATACCAAATTATATTTTTAAGTCCTTTGCTAGTACTCACCCCTCCAATTCCGCGCTGACCACGGCCAGGCTACAGACTAATAGTGCCAAAAATATTTTAAGTCCCATTGCAGTCAGAGTAACTACGCAAACTAATTGGCCACTCTGGTGGTGCTTCTGCCTTTATATGAATCTGAATTCGAAAGACAATTACTGAAGACAACAGCTTATCGGCAGAAACTGATTCTAATCTCAGTCACACGCGATCGTGCTAACTGCGTCAATGAGACACATTTGCAGAAACAATATACAATACAATAATATATATCAGCGTGTAACTGTCATAGTATTCAGGGCTTGCCAGCAAAGTGGACACTTGTTGAGAGCGCACTCGTAAACCGTTCTGGAGACTAGTTATTTCTTCGTGTTACATGTTTTGCGTTTTTTTTTAATTACCGGGTCGAGCACATGCTCTTAGACAAGCAGGCACTTGAAGACACATTTCAATACTAAGAGTTGTGATAAGCTGGTTAGAATTGAGTGTTAGGGCCCATTGACAAAAATTTCCTTGAAAATGTGATTTATAATTGTTACTATTGAACTAGATTTATGTCATCGATTTTCTACGGGTTTTGTAATCTGCGAACTACTTTGCAGAAGTCTGGTCAACTTGGCGGAAACTTATCGGCCTTTCAATTGTTATAGTTGATTACTTTGATAGTTTGGAGGGTGATACACATATAAAGCTATTATGTCAAGTTCATGCGCAGCAAGCTGTTCTTTATTATAAAGGGTCTTTCATTAGCGACTTGACTTCAAACTTTCAGTGTGAACCCACCCTTACCGAACTGCCAATGTCAATATGTTCAGTATCAACATTTTTATCAGGGTGAAGGAACAACGTATTCAAATACTTAAAATTTACTACCGAAACTCCGAGTCGGTGGACTTTAAGAGCGTTAATGCCAAGAAGTCGTCTTCAGCGATGAAGCGCAGTTTTGGGTAATCGCCGTCGTCAATAAGCAAAATATGCATTACTCGACAGGTGAGAATCCTCATATCCTTTACGAAACTGCACTTCAAGAAGTCACTGTTTGGTCCGATTTTTTTTGTCGATGAAAATGACAGTCACGTTACGGTAAATGGTAGTCGCTACAGAGACATGGTGAGACGTTATTTTTTTGAGCAATTGCATGAATTGGACATCAGTGATTCAACAAGACGTTGAAACAAGCCACACAGCGGGTGCAACAATCGAGTTATTGAACTCTCAGTTCGGTGAACGTGTTAGCTCGAGAAGCGGACCCGTCTAATGGCCACCAAGATCGTTTGATTTAACGCCTCTGGGCTTTTTTAAGGGCTACATTATATCATTGGTCTATGCCAACAAGCCGGCGGCGTTCGCGGAGCTCAGAGACAATATTGAACGAGAAATAGCGGCCGTAGCCGTCGAAATATTTGGCTGAATCATCGAAAATTAGGTTCAACGTATCGACCGCTGCATACGGATATATGAACGAAGTCGAATTCCATTCACAAATGTTTTGATAGTAATTCAAGTCAAGTTGTCAAGTCCTTAAAGACCCTTTACTTTACAGCCCGAACCGAACCTTTGATACTAAAAATGTGAAAGCTTAAACATAAACGGCCTTACCAATAATCAACTTTAGTCTGGCAGTTTGCGCAAGGACTCCGCACTTTCCAAAATCCCTTTACCAATAAACAAATTTAGTTGTCGGATTATCGTTAACTGTAGGGTTAAATATTAATGGTCAGAAAACCGTGTTTATCTAGGGCATTAGCTAAAGAAATCCTCCCTAAATGTTATTTTCAAGAGGAGTGTTGCCCAACCACCAAAAATTGCGGTATGGAATCTCGTAATGGGAGCGAATTTAAATACACTTTTGTTCAGCCTGAACGTTTACAATTATAAACTAATTTAAGTAAATTGTAGATGTTTTCGTACTTTTTTCCTTGGAATACAACAATGCAAGTTGTTTTTAAATCCTCCCTAAATGTCATTTTCAATAGGAGTGTTGCCCAACCACCAAAAATTGCGGTATGGAATCTCGTAATAGGAGCGAATTTAAATACACTTTTGTTCAGCCTGAACGTTTACAATTATAAACTAATTTAAGTAAATTGTAGATGTTTTCGGACTTTATTCGTTGGAATACAATAATGCAAGTTGTTTTTCAATCCTCCCTAAATGTCATTTTGAAGAGGAGTGTTGCCCAACCACCAAAAATTGCGGTATGGAATCTCGTAATAGGAGCGAATTTAAATACACTTTTGTTCAGCCTGAACGTTTACAATTATAAACTAATTTAAGTAAATTGTAGATGTTTTCGGACTTTATTCGTTGGAATACAACAATGCAAGTTGTTTTTAAATCCTCCCTAAATGGCATTTTCAAGAGGAGTGTTGCCCAACCACCAAAAATTGCGGTATGGAATCTCGTAATAGGAGCGAATTTAAATACACTTTTGTTCAGCCTGAACGTTTACAATTATTAACTAATTTTAGTAAATTGTAGATGTTTTCGTACTTTTTTCCTTGGAATACAACAATGCAAGTTGTTTTTAAATCCTCCCTAAATGGCATTTTCAAGAGGAGTGTTGCCCAACCACCAAAAATTGCGGTATGGAATCTCGTAATAGGAGCGAGTTTAAATACACTTTTGTTCAGCCTGAACGTTTACAATTATAAACTAATTTAAGTAAATTGTAGATGTTTTCGGACTTTATTCGTTGGAATACAACAATGCAAGTTGTTTTTAAATCCTCCCTAAATGGCATTTTCAAGAGGAGTGTTGCCCAACCACCAAAAATTGCGGTATGGAATCTCGTAATAGGAGCGAGTTTAAATACACTTTTGTTCAGCCTGAACGTTTACAATTATAAACTAATTTAAGTAAATTGTAGATGTTTTCGGACTTTATTCGTTGGAATACAACAATGCAAGTTGTTTTTAAATCCTCCCTAAATGGCATTTTCAAGAGGAGTGTTGCCCAACCACCAAAAATTGCGGTATGGAATCTCGTAATAGGAGCGAATTTAAATACACTTTTGTTCAGCCTGAACGTTTACAATTATAAACTAATTTAAGTAAATTGTAGATGTTTTCGGACTTTATTCGTTGGAATACAACAATGCAAGTTGTTTTTAAATCCTCCCTAAATGGCATTTTCAAGAGGAGTGTTGCCCAACCACCAAAAATTGCGGTATGGAATCTCGTAATAGGAGCGAGTTTAAATACACTTTTGTTCAGCCTGAACGTTTACAATTATAAACTAATTTAAGTAAATTGTAGATGTTTTCGGACTTTATTCGTTGGAATACAACAATGCAAGTTGTTTTTAAATCCTCCCTAAATGGCATTTTCAAGAGGAGTGTTGCCCAACCACCAAAAATTGCGGTATGGAATCTCGTAATAGGAGCGAGTTTAAATACACTTTTGTTCAGCCTGAACGTTTACAATTATAAACTAATTTAAGTAAATTGTAGATGTTTTCGGACTTTATTCGTTGGAATACAACAATGCAAGTTGTTTTTAAGTTTATCAAACACAAATTTGTACAAATGCATGCACAAAATTGAACAATATTGCATTTTTGTTTTATTTCTAAACGCTTGAAATATATATTTCGAATATTTTCATTAAATGAAATGTTTGGTATCTTTTTTAACCGCTAGTACTTGCTTTTTAATGGGTTTTCCTTTTTTAATAGTTTGCAAGTTACGAGTGCATACATAGTAAAAAATAAATTTGACATAAGTTGAGGATGTTTCCAAGACTTTCTTGAGAGTCGTCAAGAAGAAAATAAAATATCCGTTCACCCGAATACCAACATTTTTCTACAACTCTCAGTACCTTAGGCGGCTCAGGTAGATATTTGGCTTCAACCAAACGGAGTTTGTTCCCAGAAAATTTCTAATGAATCAGTGTTTGGTGTGAAAAGGTTGACTTCGCGGAAGTATAGATATAAGAATTGTCAGCATTCAGCAAAATTCCCGCGAAATAATAATTTTAGGAACTTCTGGAGGAATAACAGGTAGTATGTGCGAATTCAAGATAAACAGAATTCTGTTTTATTTTGTGTGAATTCATAGAGGAGTTTATATTTTTCTGAATGAATTTAACATTTTGTCGCTTTCTAAGTTCCCCGAATTAAGTAATATGAGCTATACAATTTTTTTAAAAGATCATTACAAGATTTTACAAGAACTGCTTCCTTGCTCGGCAGATTGAAATTCAAAAACGGAAGCTAAAGGTCGTTAAAACGCTTTTGGTTTCCTACGCGAGTTTTTAATTTATTCTAAAATAAAATAGCCGGCTATTATTTCTTTTTCAAAAACATTCACTTGCTTCGATTTTCATAATCAGCCTAACAAACTGTGTTCCGACACAAATTCACTTATAAAGCAATCGTGAATTATTAGAAAACAAAGGAAAGTGTACTATAAAAAGTACTGAAAATTGTGTCCGATCGAAGGAGAGGGCATCACTGATTTGCATATGATATTTGACAGATCAGCTGATATTTTGTGCATTTCCTATTTTGTGTTTTGTTTTTTGTCTATAATAAGCTTCAAAAGACCTTTGAAAGATATCTGTTGGGCAAATTAATTTGCGATTAATATATTCGTTTTCTTAGAATAAAATCCTCGTTCTGAAATAAAATATTGACCTTGTTTTTCACAAAAACAAATTATGAAATTTGAATTCTGCGATGACAACAAATGTAATAGATTCTAAGAAAGTTGTCGCACTCGCAAATGTGGAGGTCTAATTGTTTATTGGTGCCGTTTCACTAATGCTGTACATTTTTACTAAAGCTGGCAACCAGCTAATGGTCGACATTAGTGTTTGATTATTAGTAAGGCCGAAAGAGTATTTTCTTCCTCAAGTGTATACAGTTGGACCCACCAATTACCTACTTGCAGAACAGAATTTAAAATGGAACATAGTTTTTGGTTGGCATTATTATTACTACAGTAATATCGTTTGAAAGCGGGCCACCAAATGCTGTAGAAAAACAAGGCTCCGGAGCCGGGCACAAACAAAACACAAAACAATTGACATTTGAAGAACTGAACAACTACGCCAAAAGAAGATATCAATTCATCATTCTGGACCTGAATTCGAAGGTTGGCACCGAGCAGTAAGAACGATCGCATCGTTTTAACATTTGGGCGGACAGCAGAGCCCATCGAAATGCCCAATGGCTTATCAATATCTGTGACACTAACTGCTATATAAGGCAGTATGTTTAACTTCGAACCAAAATGATCAGTTGACGTTGACGATTAGCCGATGTTTAACATGTACAACATAAGCTGCCTCGCCTTCAGAGATCTTTGGAAAAACGATGGGGAATGATTGTCAAGCCAATGATGATCTATGCCCACATACCTTAACGTGATTTTGAGTCGTTTTCCACCCGTTTTCGTTTTGCTTTTAAGTAAGTTTTTTGAAGCGATTTTGATGTTTTTTTTTAACATTTTTGGGTGTTTTTTATGGACATTCTTAAATGTTTTTTGATGCGTTTCTTGTGGCATTTCTCGTAGCTTTTTCTAAGGTTTTCATTTCGTTTTTTAAATCTTTTTCACCGTGTTTTTTGACCCGTTTTATTACATTTTTTAAGACTTTTTATTGTGTTTCTGAAAACTTTTTCGAGGCGATTATTTTGTAGCATTTTTATAAGCATTGACTAGTTTTTTGACGAGTATTCTCAAAGCGTCTTTAGTTCGTTTTTAAAAGCTTTTTTAGTACGTCTTTTTAGGCCTCTAAGACTGTTTTTTTTGAAGGCATTGTTGACGCGTTTTCATTCTTTATACGTTTCGTTTTGCGTCTTTTCTTTCGTTTTTTTCAGGGTTTTGTATATATTTTTTATTTACTTTTTTGAATATTTTTTTTGTTAGTTTTCTTACTTGTTCATAGCTAATTTGTTTAAATAACTTGTTCTTTCCTTTCCTTTTTGATTCGTGTTTTTTTTTTGGACTTTTTTAATGTTATTAATGCGTTTTATTAAGGCTTTAAAAAACAGTTCAGCAAATATATGAATATATGGAGTGCGATGGGAGTTATCAATTGCATAAGCATAAGTGGACGGAAGTGGAAATTTTCAATCGCATAAGTGGTTGCAGGTTGTTTTAAAGTGTTTGTTTTAATATAGAATGAAAAGGAGCCAAAGTGAGTAATAGGAGTAGAAATTCATTTTTATTTGAAGTAGGGAATTGAGATGGGAACACAAACAATGACTAAGGAAGTAATTTTTGGAAAACATTTATATAACGGATATTTTTGATTTTGTTTTAAGAAAAACTTAGCACGAAATGTTATTAAGAATTTTTTTCTTTTAAATTGTGACTTGCCAACGCGATAAGGGGCACTTGGACCTGAGGGGATCTATTGTGCCATAGGATCAGAAAGATTTGTTTAGGCGACTAGAGTTTCTGCTTTCCTAATGTAGCTGCTGATGCTTTGAGCAGAGGATGTCTTTCCTTCTTCTGGGGTTATTATTTCCCTGAAAAATAAATTCCTTCTAATACCACAAAGGGCTGGGTATTCACTTAAGATATTCGAAGTTGTTTCATCTTCTTCAAGACATAGGCGGCACTCTGAAGAGTCGGCTATATTTTTTTGTTTAGGTGATTTCGCAAACCATGGTGACCTGTTAGGTAGCCAACTAGATTTTTGACATCGTGCCTACTTAGATGTGAGCCGGTTTTATTCACTCGAAGTTGAACACAACTTGGGGATTTATATATTAAACTTGAGAATTTGCTTTTTGGATATGCCGGAGTTGAGAAAACCGAAAGTTGGTCAACTTTGAGTTCGCTAAACTCCCCGAAATAGTAGAAGTGAGCAGCCAACTTCTGGTTTTATGTAAAATTTTATATTTTTTCTTCGTTTCGATTTTCGAGTGTTCGTTTTAAAAGACTTACAATAAAAATAATTTGTGAAATTGAAGTTATATTTCAATTATTATTGGCAACATTGGCAATCATCTGATTCAAGCAACGCAGACGATGGAGAGCAGGAAAGTTTGGTCCATGAGAGACGTCAATAAAATATGTTACAACATGTTGGAGTTGAAAAATGACCGTGACTTCATTTATCGTTTTCGTCTCAGAAAGCGAATGACATGGATGGTGCTGCAGCTTATAGCGAATTCATTGCCGTGCGATGAGAGAAGGAATTTCGCGATTTTTTTCAAATTCCTTGTGTGTATTTGATTGAGTTCCGTGTTTTTTTTTGTTTTGTTTTATAGATCGCGTGAATTACGACCAATAACCCAATTGTTAACAGTATTACTTTACTATGCACTCGGTTCGAATCAATTGGCGGTTGCCGATTTTATTGGGGTGAGCATTGCAACCGTGCATCATTTATGTAAAACGAGTATCGAAAGCGGTTGCCAATCTTGCACAGCAATTCATTTGTATGCCTCAAACGCAGAGGGATCTGCTGCAAGCATCACTTGAATTTTTTGCGAAAGACAAATTCCCGCGGACAATTGGCGCAACTAATTGTACGCATATTCGCATTCAATCACCTCGCACGTTGAAAACAAAAGTGGCACAATACAAAATCTTACACTTTTGAGTTAGAGCGACATCTAGGTTCCGATATAAACAACGCATCGTTTGTAGAGGTGCTCTTCCTGATACTTCGACTAATCTCCATAAGAGGTCACTAGTGTCACTTATTACTTTGACGTAAATCACTCTATCGGTAAAAGATAAAACGACACTTCGGGTATTCTGGTCTGGTCGTTGGAGGGAGTTCATGTCGAATTAAGTGATAAAGTGGCACTTTTCGCATAATGTCGATATAAATTTAAGCTAGAGTTATTATTATTCAGATAAATGATTTCATAAGTGTCATATTTTTTTAATTAGTTCTTTTTTAACTTAAGTTCACATTTTTACGATTAACTTGACTGTATATTTTTTTTATTGTGATATCACTGTAATATTTGATTAAAAAAATATTTGATTAATAAAAAAATCCTTTTTGTTTATTTTTGAAGTATTTAACCTTTTTGTTTTTGTTTTTAAATCTGTATAATTTAACGGTTTTATTAGAAAATACGTAACAGTATTAAACAAAAAGTGGCACTATACCAAACTTTATCAAAAGGACCTTTTTTTTCATATATATCCATCATTTTTTGTTTAAATTTCAAAATTCAATTTCACAAAAATAAGTGATACTTTAATTTGGCCAAGTAACATAACTTTTTAAACTTTTGTTTTGTAGGTATCGCCCATTGAAGTTAGTCCAAAACTTCAATCGGCCATATTCAAAAATGAGGTTTTTTGTTTAGTGTCACTTTTGTTTTCAACGTGCGCTGATCCAGAAAATTTCAGAAATCGTAAGGTTCAAACGGTTTCTGCTGCAAATTCAGATCATGAAAATAAAACAAGACGGATCATTGAAAAGTTTAATTTTTGAGTGGTGGCAATTTGTTTAATTTTCAAAAACAAAACAGATAATACAGGGTATTACACACTTTGCCAACAGCCATATTGCAAATATTCTGCTCAACGTGACGTCACACAAGTCACATGTCATTTCACTTGCAATGTCGGGGGTGTTACTAATTTGAATCAAATTTGAATAATTTTTCTTTCTATATTTCTTAGAAACAAATTTAGTATTTTATTTTGCGGTGTGTCCAGACCAGCGAATTTCCGAAATGTTTATGAAATTTTTCTTGAGCAAATTGAACACATTGCATACACATTTATAAAAGATTTATGAAATTTAGTTATTAAATGTATATGAAATATTTCAATTGAACACATTGCATACACATTTATAAAAGATTTATGTTTGTTCGGGTTATGAACAAACCGGCACACCAAAAGGAATCAACTGTATTTTAAAACTGCAAAAAGTTAAACCAAAGGAATAATTCCGTGATAACGTGAAATAAAAATGCAACTGCACCGAATACGTTATAAAAACTGTGTGTTTTATTGCAAAGAAAAAACTTGCTTTTATATAAAAATTTGTTTATATACAATTTTGACAGCTGTTTGTTGACAGAAATTCCCTTTGGGAAATTTTCCATTGAGTGGGTGAGTTTAGCCAATTGATTGATGTTTTCGTCGTCAACATTCTCCCCCCACCGATGAGCGATGATCATCAAATTGTCTGCTACTCGTTTTGTTTGCCTCACTGTACTCTACTCCACAGCTTTCCTTTAAATCAATGTATAATTTGTTACATACATAGATTCTCATGCGTTTCAGTACATGAAAAGAGAAGATGAGTGATTAATTTGCGTACATATAAACAAACAATAACAAACAGAAACCACAGTAATGCGACTAGAACTATAAACATAAATTCTACGAAGTTGCAGTTTCTTTGCTTTACGCAAGCTACCGTTCTTGCGCTCTCGCCATTAGGGTGGAGTGAAATAAAAAAAAAAAATTTTTTTTTTATTTTCCTATTATACATAGTGGGGATAGGTGCCATTAACCTTCAAAAAGGCGGTCAACAAATTTCGACATGATCAAAAAATATCCTGAGGGTTCACAACAGCCTTGAAAAATTGTATAGGGATATCAAAATCAAAACGATATGCAATGGGGGAAATTATATATTTTGCAGCTTTTTGCTGATTTCTGTTACAAAACCACCCAGAACTCACCACGTGGAGGTTGCTGCTATTGAGTTCCACCCCCACCCTACCCAACCAACCTTCCATTAGGGTGTAGTTGTATACTTTATTCTATACAAAAACTCTTTTTTGAATGAAATTCAGGCATTTTTTGTCGAGATGCGATTCTAGCTCTTATCAACCCATCCCTATTTTGGAATCCAAATACTTCGCTAGAAGCTTCGGTTACTAGCTTAACACAACGTTCCACACTTTGCGTATGACATGGGAACCGAGGAAAAGCAATAATACTGCAATCGCCACTTTTAACAATGTTCGAGATATTTTCATCGCCAAGGAACTTCGTTACAGTGGGCTCAGTTATTTGTACGCCCTGCCAGTTGACTAAATCTACATAATCGTTGGCTTTAAAGTTGAGTTTTGGCACTGTAAACCTACGAATATTTATTTCGCTTTTTTCCGCTCGAGCTTTCATCACTCGCCGAAGTGCCAGCTCACGAATCGATTTTCTTGGGTCTGTCATCATAGCTAAAAGTAGGTTTTCCGGATGGGCATAAAATGAATTTCGTTGGATGACAGGGTCTATGATCTTTTTGAATTTCGAGTCCAGATATCGAGACAATGAAATCATTTTCCATAAGTGACGCGCACCATCTTTGCAAGAAGGATGACTTTTGATAAGAAACCATAACGGAGCATAAACGCGACCAATGAAATTTGCTAGAACGACCAAATTGTCTGATGGATTCTTAGTTCCAATATAAAGTCTCATAATTCTGTTTGCCGCAGTCAGCCAACGAGCATGTGATAACTTGCCGGGATTTCTTTGTAATAAAGACACGGGACAGTTTCCAGAACCTACGGCTTGGCATATATTATGCAAGTACTTTTGGTCACAGCTTAGATCATTGGTATTTGTAATATCCGGTAAAACATGAAGTATTTCTTCAATTGGTACAAATTCTGCAATATCCGACTTTTCACAACACTCCAACATTTTGCCGATTGGACCGGAAAAACCATATGGACCTGTTGTTTGACCGTCTAAATTTTGTAGAAGATGTCGAAGAGGCAGCTCATTACAATGAAGCAAACATATATTCCATTGTAGAGGTTTGCCCACAGCTTCTTCCATCAATCTTATAACACCCCCCTTTGAACCAGTATTTGCAGCCGTTCCGTCGCATCCAACTGCAACAAGGTGATTCAGGGATATCTTGTTTTGATGTAAGAAACTGATTATGGACTCGCACATGCTTTTTGATTTTCCATCACTAGGGGAAACATGTCCCACATAGCGTGCACCGGGTTCTTGAACAAGAGAAATATGCTCTTCGACAGATAATTTGTGATATGATTGCTCACCTTGCTTTGATAAGATTTTAGTACGATCTTTACGGCCATCAAAATAAAGGCTTTCAAGCTGGGTACCTTTAAGTAAATTATTTTCTTGTAACTTTTGCCTGACTCCATACCTTAAGCGCCTTATTTTGGATCTATCTATGACCTTCGATTGATCCTCCGGGGTTATTATACCAACGTCTGTCAAAACACTACTTGCAATTATAGCGGCATTTCTATCTGAGACCCCTGTTCGATCACAAGCAAGTCCCAAATTAGGTAATTTAAGTCGCATTTGGTTTGTAACGAGCTCTGTTTTTATCTTTTTAGGAGGAGAGTCTTCAAAGTCACTGCTTTTGTCAGTTGTCTCAGATTCAGAAGTATTGATTCGAGTTTCGACAAAAGTTGGTTTAATACAAGGATCCGTACTTTTTGATTGTCTTTTTTTTTTCAACTTTCTCAGCTCTGTCTTGTTTTCTTTTAGAGCTTTTCTCCATTTTCCGAGTAGCATTCCAGTCAATATTTCCGATACATAACTTTCTAGTTGTTCTTTGATCCATTAAAAAAGCTCGCTCCATAATTGGGACTTTATTTGCTTGATCACACGAGCACGCTTGAAATAGTTCACACTGGCAAGAGCATATGTCAAATAGCGTCTCAGATTTTTTCAAAAACAGCTCCAACTGTATTTTGAAGCTGTCTAATTTGTTCCGTTTTTCGTTTATTTTGTAGTTTTTAAGATGTTTTTTATATTTCTCATGGTATTGCCGAATTTTCCTTACAACAGAGGAATGAGAAATAGTAGGAAGGGAAGCCTTTTTCCATACCTTGACCAAATTTTGAGCCACTTTTTCAGACACTTGAGAAACAGTTGGTTCTTTTTTTGTTGTACTTTTAAGAATACAGACAGTATTTAAGAACTCCTTCATAACTTCTTTGAAAGTTGGCAAACACGATTCTTTAAATGGTCCCGTATTTCCAAAAATTAAATCTTGCACCCTTTGCCTTGTAGTAGCCATCTTACAATAATATATTTTATTTTATTGTAGTGTGACGTATTTTTTTTAATTTTGACTTGATATCAACACAACCTCTCTCTTACATATACAAATATTGAGTGAAAAGAAATTAAATTACCTAGTATAAAGAAGTAAATTGAATTTTCGAGAAACAGAATATATTTTTAGGGCATCGTTAATATTTAAAAGAATGCCACAGAAAAAATATTTAGTTTAATATTAAAATTAATACTTAATATGATTATTAATTTTGTATATATAATGTTTTTGCATTCTCAATGTGTGAATGATAAAGTGTATGGAAGTATGTATTTATGTCTGACAAATGCAACACTTTTTCTATTATTGCTATTTTTAAGAACTTCAAATGTGTTGTGCACCCTCTAAAAATATTTCAATTGATCTCACATTTTTTTCCCGTTATTGGGAATCTAAATAGCACCCATTCTGCATATGTATATGGAGAAATAAGAAAAAAATATTTTTCGCTCCACCCTACTCGCCATAGCTGTTGACATCGAGATCGCGACGATGATGACGATATGCTGTGTGAGTGGGACTCTGCTCTTCGGTGTACTGTAGCGGTGCAGTGTGTATTGACAAAAATCAATCAGTTGGTTTCCCATCGTTTTATATGTCGTTCGGTTTTGGTGAAGTGCGCGAATTGATTCGAGTGTTTATATTTTTTTTTTTTTTTTTTTTTTTAATTAATATTAGCTTTCGGTTGGTTTGTGATGTGTTGCGAAGTAATTCATGTGAGTATTAATTGTAATCTTATTAAAGTTGATTTTGATTTAATTTGAGTTGTGATTATGTTGAATTCGTGTTTTGTTTTATGATAATTTGTTTTTGCATGCTCTGTTTGATGTGTATGTGTGGGTGCATTTTGTTTTTCTCTTTTGTGTGTCGTGTTGGGTGCTTTTGATTATGTTGGTGAGGGTCCCTCGTTGGTGTGCATTTTGTTTTCTCTGTTGCTTGTGACGAAACAAGTGGAAGTGGACTGTATTCCTTGTAGTGCTTGTGTTGGGGTTTGGAATTTTTGTGTGCATGAGAGCGCGACCGTTTTCCATGTTGGTTTGAGTGATTTATTTTCAATCAAACTTTTTTATTTGCGTTGAGTTGTGTTGTGTTGTGTTGTAATCGGTATGAAGACAGTAGGGTGCATAAGTTTTCATACAGATTAGTTTATATGTGTGTTTTTAAATGTTGTGTTTTATACTTATGTAATTATTATTTTGGGTAAATATGTATTATTATTTTTGTGTAAATATTATTAATTTTGTGTAGTTTGTTTGGCGTTGTTACAAGGAAGGGGGCAAAGTTTCGTGATAGGCCTTTTGGCTTCTCCTTGCTGCGTTTTAACTTTTACCACTCTTGTTAATTTGTCTGGTCCAGGGTAGGTTTCGATTATGCGGCCTAAGCACCATTTTGCAGGGGGAAGTCGTTCGTCTCTGATGAGTACCAAATCACCTTCGGTCAGCTGTGGCTGTGGTTTTAACCACTTTGGACGATGTTGGAGACGACTCAGATATTCAGTTTGCCACTGCCTCCAGAATGTCTGCAAATGGGCTTGAATAGTCTTCCATCGGTCGGTCAAGTTCAGCTTTCCTATAGTCAGGTCTGTTTCGGGAATTGTAAATAGACTTTCTCCGATAAGAAAATGTGCCGGTGTTAACGCCTGAAAGTCCGTAGGATCTTCCGTTAAGGGACAGAGAGGCCTCGAATTAAGACACGCTTCAATTTGTATTAAAAGCGTGGCGAGCTCCTCGTAGGTTAAGGTCCCATTTCCTACAATCCTTTTTAAGTGGAATTTAACGCTCTTTACTCCCGCTTCCCACAATCCTCCAAAGTGGGGAGAAGCAGGTGGAATGAAGTTCCACTTTGTTCCTTCGGTTGCTAAGACGTTGGCTATTTCCTGGTAGTCATGTGTTCCGCTTTTCAGGAGCCGACGCAGCTCAGCGTCAGCACCCACAATGTTCGTGCCACAGTCGCTGTATATCTGGGCGCAGACGCCACGCCGCCCCGCGAATCTCCGA
This sequence comes from Cheilosia vulpina, assembly GCA_916610125.1. Taxonomy (NCBI): domain Eukaryota; kingdom Metazoa; phylum Arthropoda; class Insecta; order Diptera; family Syrphidae; genus Cheilosia; species Cheilosia vulpina. The sequence continues at coordinate 32,780,842 of OU744278.1, forward strand.
AAAGCGGATAAAAATGCCTGACTTGTTAAGTCACTGACTGCTTCCAAGTGAATTGCTTTGGTGGCCAAGCAAATGAAAATGGCCAAGTACCCTTTTTGCAGGAAACATTTTGCCTTGATCACGCATGGAGAAATCCATCCCATTGGATCAAAAAGCCTGGCTATGGTGGATAGGATAGACCTCTTGGTTGTCTGCGGATGACTTGGTGGAGAGTAGCTGTAAAGGAAGCTGTCTGTTTCAGGGTGCCAGTGAATTCCTAACATCTTTAGTTGCCCCGAACCTTCTGAAGGGAATGAAAATGTTGTCTCCCGTTCTTCACACGGAACCTCCTTTAAAAGGCTCACAGCATTAGACGCCCACTTGCGTAGCTTCAACCCTGCTGATCCCAGTGTCGTTTTCACTTCTCTTATCTTCCTTTCAGCTTCTTCGGTGGTATCCGCACCAGAAATGAGATCATCCACATACATTTCCTCTCGGATCATCTTCGCTGCTCGTGGAAATTGAAGCTGCACCTCCGTTGCCAGCCAGTTGAGAGTTCGGATGGCCAAATATGGAGCAGATGCTGTGCCGAACGTCACTGTCCTCAAGCGGAACATTTTGATAGGCTGAGATGGGTCCTTTCGCCACAATATCAACTGGTAAAACGAATCCTTGCCAGTTACCCAAATTTGGCGGTACATTTTCTCGATATCGGCTGTGAAAGTGTACTTATACAGTCTCCATCTAAGAATGACGTCGGTGATGTTGTTCTGTAGCGCCGGTCCAGTCATAAGCCTATCGTTGAGTGATGTTCCGTCTGATGTTTTGAAAGACGCGTCAAAAACTACTCTCAACTTGGTCGATGAACTGCTCTCCTTTATAACGGCATGGTGAGGTAGAAAATAATGCGGGATGCTTTCCAACATTGACTCGTTTACCTCACTCATGTGACCCATCGAAAGGTACTCTTCAATGCATTTTGCGTAGTCCTTTTGAAGGTTTTTGTTTTTTTGATAGACGTCCTTCTAGCTGCTTAAATCGTCGAAGAGCTCCTTCTTTTGACCGCCCGAGTATTGGATGGACGTTACCTTTGAAAGGAAGGGCAACTTCAAACCGGCCATCTGCTACGCGCTTGACGTTTTCCAAAAAGTGTGTTTCGCATGCGACGTTTTCTGGAGTTTCGGGGATTTGGAATGGTGCTTCTTCCTGCTCCCAGAATTGGCGCATGACAACATCCAGATTGCAAGTTTGATGGAAACTCTTGACAGGCTGTGACGCGAATGGAGTACGTCCGAAGAGAATCCAGCCGAATTTGGTGTTCTGAGCAACAGGCAAATTGGCACTAGTCGGCTTTATTAATTCTGGCAGGAGAATGTCAGCTAGTACGTCGCTACCTAACAACAAATCAACCTTGGCTGGCTTAAAAAATGATGGGTCGGCTAAGCTCAAGCCGTCGAGATGTCTCCAATCAGCAACTGGAAGGGTTCGGGCCGGAATATGCCCAGATAGCGACTTATAGACGAGCGCTTGTGTGTTGACTACAAAGTTTGAATGGTGAGACCCAATCGCAATATCAACGATTTTGTTACATGTGCCGCTGTTGACCATACCCAGCCCGGACACCTCGACAAAGGTTGATTTGTGCCTCAAACGGAGTAATTGAATTGCTGACTCAGTGATAAAAGAGGCCTCAGAACCAGAGTCCAGCAATGCCCGAAGTGAAACAACTTCTCCTGATGAACCGCTGACCTTGACAATGGCTGTGGCCAACATCACTTGAGTATTCGTGAGTGGCACAGAATGGTACGTGTGGACAGATTTACTGCAACAAGGATGATCTTCATTCGGGAGTTGCACATTCGAAGCATCTCGCTGATTTGGAGGAGGTCGTTCCATGTTTGGTGGCGTAAAACTCGGAGCGTTGGGATTAATAACCGAGGTAAGACAATTTGTATTATGTTGTTGAGAATTTTGATTAAAACCTGACGTATTACAGGGATGAGAGTGCGACATGTGATTGTTTTGTGGAGACGAATTGTGTAACAACGAATGATGGGGCTGCTGACAATAATAACATTTACGACTACTTGGACAGCTTTCGGACAAATGACTATAAGCCAAACAGTTTCTACACAAACCTAGCCTAGAAATTGCTTGACAGCGATCGTTGATGCTCATTTTCAAAAAACGGTTGCATTTGCGGATAGCATGCTGACCCCTATCGCAAAGCTTACAGGCAAACTTAAATTTGGTAGCCTGCGCATGAAAAGAGTTTCGTTGAGGAACCTTTTTGGATGGTTCTAATGATGTTTTACCATGCTGGTAGCAGACTGCCTCCAGAGTGCGGAACCGAGATTCGAGGAACAGTTTAAATTCCGCAAGCGTCGGTAGCTCCTTAGTATTCTCCTTGGATCCAAGCTTTTCCTCCCACAGCTGCTGCGTTTTCGATGGTAACTTTTGCAACAAAACGTATATTATTATCGCATCCCACTGATTGACTGGCACCTTCAAGTTGCTAAGGCTGTGAACAATCTCTGTTGAAGTATCTAGCAGTTCCTTGATGGCTTCGGCTCGTTCCTGAGTTATTGAAGGTTGGTTAAAAAAGCACTTCAACTGCGTATTAACCAGAAAGCGCTGATGGTCATACCGATCTTCTAAAATAGCCCACGCCTTAGCATAATTGCCATTGGAAATAGGTAAATGTGACAATATTTTCTCAGCTTCGCCCGAAATACTGGTTTTAAGATAGTGCATTTTCTGTATTTCAGACAACGACGAGTTATGGTGAACAAGGGAAACAAAAAGATCACGAAAACCTCTCCAAGATTCATAATTCCCTGGAAAAACAGGAATCGGAATGTTTTTCAGCTTGATATCTGAGTTGTGCGTAGACAAAGTTACATTTGCGTCTGTTTGTGTGACGTCAGCCTTAGATTCGACTACCTTCACCTTGTCCATTGCATCTAGCAGACTCGCACGGTAATCAAAATATAATTCGCGAATCTTTTCGTAATTATCCTCTAATGCGACGCTTTTATCCTCTTCACCATCAGACAGCGACCCTATGCACTCCTCATACACCTCTAATGCCGATTGCATGGATTTCTCCAATAACGACAAACGACCAGATAAATAATTTGCAGTACGAGCCGAGGATCCCTTTTTCCCGAAATTCACAACATCTTTCTCCAACTGAGTAAGTGCTCGTGAAAGTTTATTTTGCTTCATATTTAATGTTTTTTAATTTGCAGATAAACACACAAAAATAGTAAATGTGAAAGCACTTACTTGCAAATTCCAGCGAGTTCGGGTCCGATAGCTCTATTCGTTTAATCCTTGTTTGATTGGCCTGACGATGACGGCAGCACAGAAAACAGCACACAAAATCTGCAGCAAAAAACTCCAATAATTCCTTTGAGGACGGTCGAAAATCCAATTGAAAGTTCCAGCACACAAATTGCACACACAAAAAACCAATGAGAATTTAATTACAACAACAAATCGTTAAGGCAAGCAGCGCGTTGTGTAGTGCTGATAAATTTGGTTTTTCTTGAAATCCGGCTCGTGAGGACCAAAAATGTTCGGGTTATGAACAAACCGGCACACCAAAAGGAATCAACTGTATTTTAAAACTGCAAAAAGTTAAACCAAAGGAATAATTCCGTGATAACGTGAAATAAAAATGCAACTGCACCGAATACGTTATAAAAACTGTGTGTTTTATTGCAAAGAAAAAACTTGCTTTTATATAAAAATTTGTTTATATACAATTTTGACAGCTGTTTGTTGACAGAAATTCCCTTTGGGAAATTTTCCATTGAGTGGGTGAGTTTAGCCAATTGATTGATGTTTTCGTCGTCAACAATGTTATTAAATGTTTTTGAAATATTTCAATTTTATTCTTCTAGTCCAATTAGAAGAAAATAATGTGGTAGGGTAGGATATTAGCAGCGAGTAAAGTTAATATTTTTGTAATTTTGGTCTCGGGAATCACGTGACACACGATTTAACTCAAATAATCGTATTAAATGAATCACTTTCTCATTAGGTATTTTTTATTTTAATTAAAAAAATATTAATTTAAAAACAGCGCAGGGAAACTTGTAAATTAAAAATGATTTCCCATCACGATTGGGAAACTGTGAAATGAAACATTTCATAAATTTTTTTTTGTGTCGAGATCCAAACCAGCAAAACATATCATAAACATTTGATAAAAATTGTTTTGTGTAATAAATGTTATAGAAATATTTATAAAGCATGGAGGCATATAATTGTTTGTCAAGTGTTTGGCATTTTACATTTGCTTTTATTGAACTTTTTGTATATACAATTTGACTTAAATTAGGTAACAAATGATGGTGAATAATAAATATTTGTATGTGTTGGCTCAACAACAGGGGTCCAACGGTATACAATGTTAGTTTTCTAAGATCTATTTTACATAAATTGTGGTTGTCTTCTGGGATTCATACTCGTAGTATGCATCGTTGTTTGGGTTTAGCTCAGGGAGTTCAAGTCCAAGTGTTTGGCTGGTCTGGACATACCTTTATAGAACGAAAATAACTCCGAATACGGACAGGGATTTTTTCGTGTGCACAAAAATCAATTGATTTTTTGTACTTCATTTTTTTGTCTGGCAACGTGATTAGGTGGCTATCGTTTACAGGCACACCAACATTTAAAAATGAAACAAGCCATCTAGTGGGAAAGAGTAGAAATAATTTTCAGATCATGATTCGTGATCTCGATGAGAAGCAGGATCATGTTATGTTGTTGTAAGTGCATGAAAATCGATTATCTATATGGATCATAGATGATAATAAAAAAACTATTGTCACTGGTGTCCTTTTTGCATTGTCATATTTACTGAGCAAATGTGTTTTTTCTTGCTGCAATTGATTCGAGTTTTGCGTATTATTATACTGCTTTCGGATAGTCGTATATCGCGCATGACATCCGCAAACTGTATTTGAATTGAAATTCAATGCGATATTTACCAATTCGATCGAAAAAGTCAGTTTATCCAATTGGGTTGCGGGCATTCATTGCGCAACATCCATTCCGTAAGTTTTTTTTTTTTAATTTTCTTTGAATAGGATTAGTCAAAAACGACTTTGTTGAAGTGAAAACTACTTTAGGCGCGTTGGGAATTTTTGAGATGGGATAAAACCATAAAACTCGCGACACCAGTGTTCGCGTTGCCAACCACTTTTGACGAAAAAAAGCCCAACTTGATAAAAAATATGCCTTTTTCAGTAATATAATGCCTAAAACATTTTTAAAGTAGGCTAAAAATAATAAATAATAATAAATCAAAAACTAAACAAAAATATGAAAAAAAAAAAAAATTAAAAAAAAACAATTTTTATTTATATTATAACAAATAGCTTTCAAATTTGTTTCCAATTTAATTTCACATACTGGACTGAAATACATTTTAAGAAATAACAGATAAAGTGTTCGGAAAATAGACAGAGTTTGAAGGTGGAAACACATTCTTTAAGACCGAGGTGACACATATAATTTTGTTTGCCAACGATTTTTAAGAATGTTCAAAAAATAGAAAAGTCTATGTTGGATAAAAAAAAAATTAAAAACATATTTAAAATAAACAATATGCCTTTTTGAAAAAAACAAGCCTTAAAGCATTAGCTAACTATATAATGCCAAAAAGGCATGAAAGCCCTGGTTGGCATTTTTTTTTGTACTAGCTGTTTATAATAATGAATAAAAATACATTTTATTTAAAAGTATTTCCTACTGACGATTCAAAAAATACCCACGTATTTCTTAAAATGTTCACTTTTGTCAGCACTCCCGGAGTGCCATTGTTTTTTTTTAGGGAAAGTTATTTGCCTGACTTATGACTCCTATTAGATGATCAAACCTTGGATGACGCACACATCGTGCAATAATTAGTCAAAATGTCCGTGCAGAAGAAAATAAATGGAAACGTGCCCAATGCCCATATTGCACAGGTTCGCGCTGCACAATAAACACCTCAAATTCGACGAAATGTTACTAGAAGAAAATTAGTCATAAAACGTAGACTTAAAACGCGCTATTTTTGTATAGGGAAAAGTCACTAGTATCCGGACAGTTAACACATTTGTTACCTTTGACTTCCAACAGTTTCGTCACTATCAAAGCTACCGAAAAAAATTAAAATGTCTGTCAAAGTGACGACATTGGCTAATAATAAGACATTAACTTTTTATTCAAATGTTACGTTCTGAATATTTATAAAATATAAATTCAAAAAAGTTCTATTTATTCTAGAATCCGGACAGCATAATTTAGTCTCCGGACACTTTTTTTTTAGTGGTTTTATATGAAGTGTAAGGCCTTTTTGGCCTATATTTAATTTAACGATTTTATTTTTCTATTTTTTCGGTATGCAAAATGACAACACAACCACATTCTCGGAGCTCAGCCACAACACTGCCGCTTATCTCTTACATTATGCAAACGATTGATTTGAAACTTTGCATGAAGATGAGTGACATATAAAGGATTGTTTTATTATTGATATTTGAGACAACATTATGTGTCATGTACCTTTTTTTCTCAGATAAACAACATAGTGTCCGGACACTAACACTATCCGGATACTAGTGCCTCTACCCTACGATTCCGCCTACAACTATCTTCGCTACGTTGATATTGGTTCATTGTCTGAAGACCCGCTGGAGCACGGACAAAATTTTAAGATCAAATCAAGAAAAATGAGCGCAGAATCACGAAAAGTTTGTCTAGTTTTAGAGCTTAGCTCAGGATTTACTAATTCACGACTTTTTATTCGCAAAAGTCGCGAATCGCTACTTTTTATTGTCAATGATGCGATCAAATGAGGAATACATATTGCAATAACCAATCGCAACTTGACACAAATAGTTATTAATTTGCTTTGGATTGTGAATTGCAAAAATAATTCGTAAATTACCACTTTTTTGTTGTAAATTCGGATTTCCTCCCTTAACAAATTACAACCATTTAGTCTTGAATTGCAACTCAAAAGTGTTGATTTGCGAACAAAAGGGGTAGATTTACCACTTCAGTAGTTGCAATTTACGAATTCGTAATGGTAAATTGAATCTTTTTTTTTATCAATTTGCATTTCATGTTTTGCAATTTACGATTCTTGAGTAGTGATTTGAGGCATCACCGTATTAAATTGAAATTGTTTTATTGTGAAATTAGAAAACTTTATTCGCAATTTACAACTTATATCTTATGATTTACAAATCAAAATTCGTAGTTTAATTATTTAGGTTATTTTGGAATACATATTTAAAGTCACATTTTATAACTTGTTTCCTCCTGATATCCATGAAAAGCATACGGCGCCATAATGCCCGGAGACAACGGGATTTGTCTGGGGTGGTTTTTCGGTCTATGCTAAAATTTAAAATACAAGTAAATTATTTAGAAGAACTTGCCATTGATACGAACCTTTACAATCGTTTTCAATTACATACATGATATTTTCGATTCCATGCCAATTTAAACTTCATTCTAATAGCCCTACCTACTTATTTTTTTTTTTGTATCACTCAATATGTTCTTACAAGACATATTCCAAAATTCTTTACAATAGGCATTTTTCTTTTTTAGTTCAGAGCTGAACTCTGAACCGAGCTCGAACATTATGAGCGGTCTCTGAACCGAGCGTAATCAGATCGTTCTGATGTAATTATGAAACACACTTGAGCACAGAGCTGTCATTTGTAAGAAAGTATATGTATTAATTGAATATTTATTAATTGTTGTTTATAAAATTGGTTAACCTTCAGTTCCAGAGCAACAAGGTTCGTCCGCCATTTCAATTATTTTGTTTATCCTGTTTTTTTTCTGTCAAATGTGCCTGTAAGTGTGTAATTAGCCTGCTCAGTCAATTTATTCTGAGCTCATAGAGCGCGCTCTGATTATGCTCTGAGAGAAAAAAGAAACACAAATTCTGAGCTCTGATGTATCTGAGCTAAAAAAGAAACACGAACTTTTTGTGTAAAAGTTCAAGTTGTGCTCTGAACTAAAAAAGAAAAACGCCTAATTTGTTGGTTAGTAAGTTAGTATAAATAACTTTGACCCTACAAGAACTGCTTTAAGCAAAGATTGAATTCCGACTGTCTGGCTCTAATGAAGCCAAATGCGTATGGTTGGAGCTGTCCATGAAAGGACTTAAAATGATTTCTTTACATGGACCATGGAGATGCTATTACGTTTCGTTTTTCCATGGAAATTACAAAAAAATATTTTGTAATTCACGATTTCTCTACGTCATTTTACGTTTTCCATTTACATGTGTTTAATTATTATAAGATTTGATTGATTCATCGCTGTTTGTAAATCAGCAAATACTTTTTGCAATTTGCGATTGTGAAGTAGTGCTTGATAAATTGACCCATTGAAGTGGTAAATTGCGCCAAACAATATCGCAAATCACTACAAATAAAAGAAGCTCGAATTAATACTTCTAATCGCAAAATTCAACAAGCAGAATTTTGTATTCTACGCCGTTTTCAATGTCGAATTACTAATTTTTATATCAATCCAAGAAAAAATCGTTGTAATTTGCGACAAAGATATAATTCGTGAATTGCAACTCGAAATTTTGCAATTGGTGATTTTCAATTCCTTCCGTGCGGCCATGCAAGACAATCGATAGCTTGAATTTGAACATTCAAAGTCAATTCGCTGATGGAAAACTGCATTCGTACAAATTCGTTGACAGCGTGACCGACGAGGGAGAAGCGACCAACTATTCGACGGAATTTTTAAATACAGCTGAAGGTGCGACGATCATAATCATGTTGCGGTATCTGAATCATCCGAAATGGTGCCATTGTTATGGGTCAGGTTTAGGCCACGGAGGCATCTTTGATGCAAGTGAGAAGGGTGCGGCACGCTCGCGGTTGCTCGGCTCAGCTCGACGGATGGGGTAGTTCTTACCCCCCTCACCATACACCTCCTGCTCAAAACACTTTTGTAATCGTGCCTTAATAGTAAATAAAAACAAAGAAAAATAGAAAAGAAAGTTACTCTACATTACGTTGACCTCGGACGGACTGAAGGAAAGCGAAAATAGAAGGAGGAAAAGAAAAGAAAAGAAAAGAAAAGTTCAAAGACTTTTGCCTATGCCCTCGAGAGAAATCGGGAAGCTCAACGCGAAGCTAAACCTAACTAACCTAAACTATGTCTCAACTTATCTATCATGTAAATTTAAGTCCTACCCTAAACCTTATCTAACTTAAAACTAGCCTACACCAAACATTACCCTAGACGCGACTTGTTCCCATAGTCTCTCGAAGACAAAGGTTCGTCAAAATACAGAGACATGCCGGATTACGGTGGCAAAGGACGGCCTACCCTCCCTTTTGTGTCATAAACACATCCAAAAGTTATCATTCAGGCCGATGTTGCGAATGATAACCCCTAAATCTCCTTCCAGTCACTATCGACGACGAATAGGGAATCTCGTTTGTTCTAAGTCATGTTAAGTAGTCGTTTGTTGAAGTCACGTCCCGTCACTGTCAATCCACCCGAGGACGGCCTGTCCTAATATCTGTTTTCATCTTCTTCATCTCAATATTATGCTTTTCTATGAACTCCAAGGCTCCTTTTCCTAAACAGCTTATCGAAGCTCCGCTATCTAACAGACCCAACATTTCTTCCATCTCTATCTTGACTTTGGCGTAGGGCCGGTTGTCGTCATTGATATTTATTACTGACGCTAAAATCTTGTTCATCCTATGTCTGTTTGTTGCACTTTTCTCCCTTAGCCTACCTATCTTTTTATAGTTTCTGGTTTTCACCACCTGACCTGACACTTCTTCTCCAAAAATTCTCTTTCTTACCGCCTGATATTCTAGGAGCCTCTGGTGCAGGCTTTTTCTATGTGGAGGACCTTTTTGGATGGGGTTCTCCTCTTCTCTTCCTACTCTTTTTAAAATTGTGTATCTTCTGGGAGATTCTGTGTTTCCGGGAGTGGTCTCTGTATCGGCGGGTTGCTCCCGGGTACACCGCCGAGTTTCATGTTTTCCTGGCACTTGGAGCAATTAAAGCTAAGGTTGCCCTGGCCACAACTAAAGCAGGTCAACGTGTGAAAGCCTGAAGGGCATGCCTGTGGCAACGTCGGCATATTCCTAGTCATGATTGTATCTGGTCTGTTCGTATTGCTCCGTTCGGCCCTAGTTTGTCTGTCTGTTTGTCTCATATTACCCTGCCTGTTCATTCTATTTTGCTGTTGGTGGATTGCAGCTATCCCTACTTCTTCGTATTCCTCTTCTTCTTCTTCTTCTTGTGGCTCTTTGTGAACAGTATGTCGCCCGTGTTCATCTATTTCGTTCAAATGCCTTCTAAATTTTTGTTCCCTATTGGATAGATGTCGCTCCGCTCGCCGGCACTCATCCCGTAGGTCTTGAATGTTTTTGATGTAGCATCCGAAGGTGAGCGTCGCGACCCTGTCTTTGATATTGTGCCTCATGATGTCTACTATGTCCTGTTCATGTGGTCGGTTCGTCATCTGTAACGTCATGGAGCGTATGTCACTGTAAAAGTCGTCGAAAGTTTCTTGAGGCTGCTGTTTCCTATCCAGGATTGATCGCAAGATCTCATGGTCCCTCTTGTTATCCCTAAATTTGTATAACAGTTCTGCTTTAAGGTCTCGATATCTTAGTTCCTCATATCCTTCATTTTCCTGCAGGAATTGCCAATACCATTTTTCGGCTGGGCCTGCCACTAGATGGTGAAACTGGGCGAGTAGTTGTTTATCTGAGAGACCACTCTGCCTCTGCAAGGTTTCTATTCTGAATATGAAGCTCTCTACTGACATTGATTTTGGTGTTCCATCAAACTTGACTCCCCACTTGTGAACAGGCATGTCAATTTTCCCGCCTGTGTCGCGTTGGTTGCATCTCTCTGTCCGGATACTGGGTCTTGAGTTGCCCATCTGGGTTGGACTAATTATTTGTTCCCTATTCTGATCCTGCTGTCTGTCGATCGTTATGAGAGGGGTTCTTTGTGATGCTACGGAGAGTTCCAAGTCACCAATTTTCTCAGTGATGGTTTTGATGCTGTCTTGGAAGGTGAACATCATATTTTTCATTGTTTCAGCAAAAGCTGACATCAGTTCTACTGGATTCTCCCTCACAGCATCACTAACAACCTCTGGTATCTGACTAACACTTTGTCTGACCTCTTTTTGCGTTTGTTCGCGAATTTTGAGGTCGCCTTTATCATAAGTCTTTTCTTGTCTAATATTACGTTCTTCTATTTCTTCTACTTCTTCTTCGTTTCTAGGAAATTCCGATTGGTTCCGTTGTATTGCGTCTTGTCTCGTCAAGGGCCTTCGTTTCTGACTCGAAGTCCGTTCAATTGGTTTGTTGCGTCCTTCGAGTTCATGGCGTATTGAGGGAAGAGGTGTTTGTTCCTCTTGAACGATTTCCATTTGAGGAACTCCCTTTTGGTCTGACTTTTCCCTTTTTCGAGCAGATATGGTCCCTTTTCGGAACGAAGTATTATCGGCTGGGTGTGGACTAAAGTCCATCAAGTCATAAGAGTATAGCGTCAAATCTGTATAGTCGTTTCCTATCGTTGTTACCATGCTACCGTGTTGGTTATTCTTATCCCCTTCTTGACCGTGGTTCCTAACGTGGTTACAACCTTTTGGAGGGGCTACTGCTGACTTTGAAGAGTCGACTGAATAGCTATGCTCCGAATTAGTTCCATCCTTTGGGATGTTACTGACGGAATAGTTCGCCATCTGTGAAAGCGTACCCTTTGGGACAGCTCCTAACTTCCTATTCCCTTCACTCATTTTACGAATCTTCTACACGAACCCACTTGCAATAAATATTCTTTTGGGTATTGCTTGGAATTCAAAATGGTATTACGTGTTTAATTCTTTCCTAATTATAGGTGCTCTGATTTAGTAACCACTGGTTTGAACTACTAGTGGCTTTAAAAAAATTTTTTTTTTTTTTCGATAATAAAATTTAATTTCAATTCAAAAATATGTAAAGAATGGTGAATTCAAGAGATTACTAAAATTGATTCGGTTTTGATCTGTTTGTGTTGTATAAATTTAAATCAGCGCGTTGGTGTGTGTACTTTCGGACAGGTTTTCCAATCACTCTTGGGTGGAGCTGGTCAGTTGAGTAATGTACGTAAAAGTTGTCCCTAATCGATTCTCACCGTGACTGGTATCTCTAAATTTTGACGAGTGTCAAGGGATACCCCTTCTTTCGCTACCACTACTTGCTATCTGGTAAACCAAAATACAAGGATGGCCGGGACTCCCAGGATAAACCCCAACACGTCCAAGGCTTCCAGGCTTAACCCTTCGCCTCACGTAAGACCGACTGAAAAGCCATAATCTTGCGGACGGCAGCCAGTGATCGGCCTGTTAACCTGGACCTAGCTCTCGACTCCATCGCAAACCCCCGACTACCTCACGAGGTCTCTTGGCTCAACGCCTGGAGACTGGACAGCCATCGTAAGTCAGCCATGGAACCGAGAACTCGCTCCTGATTCTCTTTCAGAAATCCAGCTACCTCACGATCCCCAAACTCTTGGCCTAAGGACAGGACAGCTGCCTTCATTCTGATCAACAACCAAAAGCTTAAACAGTCCTTGAACTGAAGTTGATAGGATAGAAAAATCTTAAAGAAATAAAAGAAACAAAAAATTCGCGAAGGCTATAGTAAGTCCAAGGTAATGACTTTCGATATGAAAATCACCCCCTTGGAGTCACAATCGGCCTAGCCGGTATGATAACGTTGGGCGCCATTGTTATGAGTCGGGTTTAGGCCACGGAGGCATCTTTGATGCAAGTGAGAAGGGTGCGGCACGCTCGCGGTTGTTCGGCTCAGCTCGACGGATGGGGTAGTTCTTACCCCCCTCACCATACACCTCCTGCTCAAAACACTTTTGTAATCGTGCCTTAATAGTAAATAAAAACAAAGAAAAATAGAAAAGAAAGTTACTCTACATTACGTTGACCTCGGACGGACTGAAGGAAAGCGAAAATAGAAGGAGGAAAAGAAAAGAAAAGAAAAGAAAAGTTCAAAGACTTTTGCCTATGCCCTCGAGAGAAATCGGGAAGCTCAACGCGAAGCTAAACCTAACTAACCTAAACTATGTCTCAACTTATCTATCATGTAAATTTAAGTCCTACCCTAAACCTTATCTAACTTAAAACTAGCCTACACCAAACATTACCCTAGACGCGACTTGTTCCCATAGTCTCTCGAAGACAAAGGTTCGTCAAAACACAGAGACATGCCGGATTACGGTGGCAAAGGACGGCCTACCCTCCCTTTTGTGTCATAAACACATCCAAAAGTTATCATTCAGGCCGATGTTGCGAATGATAACCCCTAAATCTCCTTCCAGTCACTATCGACGACGAATAGGGAATCTCGTTTGTTCTAAGTCATGTTAAGTAGTCGTTTGTTGAAGTCACGTCCCGTCACTGTCAATCCACCCGAGGACGGCCTGTCCGGCCATCCACACACCAGTTGCGAAACTCTTCTAGCCCAACATCATCATGATCAAAACACTGATAATACGGTAGTATAACAATTCATTTAATCAATGCAAAAAAAAAATTTTTAACCTAGCTTTAAAAGTATTCTGCGCTTAATATTACCTTATAAAACTACTAATAATTCATAAATTCAAAAAAATAAAAAAGGAGGAATAACTTAAAATCTAAAACTTACGGTTTATCCAGATCCCCCGTTGTCCTGGTACCAGCACAAGATGGATCGCTGTTGAAAATTACCAAATATGGTTACCGCGAACAACAACAAAACACTAAGGGCAGAAACCTCCACTAACCTTAATACAATGTTCAAAAAAAAACTACTCTAATGAGGTGATTTCAGATGGAAATCATGCAAAGATTCACAAAACTTATTGAACTAAAACTTAACGTTGATTTTTTTTTTTTTTTTTTTTTTTTTTTTTTTTTTTTTTTTTTAATTCACTTTTTCGGTGCACCTTCGCTGTCCTTATTTTTGGTAACCGCTTTTACGGTTGATGGCTGAGGTGGCGGAGCACCCCCTTTTGTATCCGCTCTTTAAGGGGCTATTCGCACTTTGCTCGGTGGCGAAGATTATAAAAGGAAATCCACGGTCAAAAAAAATGGGATCCTCTGGGTTTTAGTTTCTTGCCCGGGGATTCTTTGCCTGCGTGCACCGTATGCGGGTAATTAACTGTGCGGCTTAACCTTGGGTTGATTTGACCCTTCCTTTCACCGCTGGACTGTTACCGCTAAGTGCCCGTTGTTACGGTTGGGCTTATCACGGACTTTACCACACGAATCCCGGAGCAAAGAATTGCGGAGAGACGCTACGATGCCAGAATCGGCCGTTGGGCACAAACTCGTCTAAATGGGAAGCACATAGTTAACGAAACACCAAAATCTCTTTTCTTTTTGAAAATACCTTGACTATTAATTTGAACCTCTTGTCCTCGTCCCTTCTCTGGTCTCCGTATTTTATGTAAGCTAAAGTTTCTCCCTTTAAAAATCACCAGAAAATCCTACATCAAAATTGCTAATAGATAAACTTCACTCATAAACTTATTAAAAAAAACTCACCCAAAACTCTAATGAAATTTTTTTTTTCCACACTGTAGTAGTCTACTGCTTAGTTTCTCTACGTGCTGAGGGCAATGACCTCTCCCGATCAGTTATCGATAGAAAAATGACTGAACAGTGCTTTTAGCCTAAGTGTCCCATATAAACTTTTTTTTTCTCTTTTGCCACATTACGTTTCTTTTGTTTACACTCTTCTATCCTCTGTCATTGCATTTGGCTATATTTCCTACCTATTTCTGTCTCATCACTTTTCTCTTTTTAACTCTCCACTCTTTAGACAAGTAAGGCAGGTATCTTAATTCCTTAGTCTGGTCAGTTCACAGTCGGTCGCTTAGGAAACTTACTTACCGACACTAGCTAGTCAAATTTTAAAAATGGAAGTATCGCGACAATGATACCATAAAACTAACATACGAATAAATAGATATGTGAATAAATAAATAAATATATATGACGAAACCAATAAATAAATATAATAAATAACAATACCTAACAACTAAATAACAATAACTAACTCTATATTGCACCGCTTTTGATCAGTTCATGACTTTCGATCAGATTGGTTTGTATCCTAATCATGAACGGTGACACATTTTGTTGATGAGACAACAGGTAAGGTGCGAGGGAGACAAACATATCTACCCGATCTTATCGCAAATGTCAAATGCACCGTGCACATGCAATTTGTCAATAAATGGTCGCCGCGATAACTTTTCCGTGTTTTAAAGTCATTTTCTTGTATTTATCCGGGTTTAAACATTTTAAATTACGAGGACCTAATGGGCTGCCGCTCTTGGCTCAACGCCTGGAGACTGGACAGCCATCGTAAGTCAGCCATGGAACCGAGAACTCGCTCCTGATTCTCTTTCAGAAATCCAGCTACCTCACGATCCCCAAACTCTTGGCCTAAGGACAGGACAGCTGCCTTCATTCTGATCAACAACCAAAAGCTTAAACAGTCCTTGAACTGAAGTTGATAGGATGGAAAAATCTTAAAGAAATAAAAGAAGCAAAAATTCGCGAAGGCTATAGTAAGTCCAAGGTAATGACTTTCGATATGAAAATCACCCCCTTGGAGTCACAATCGGCCTAGCCGGTATCCTGGGAGTCCCGGCCATCCTTGTATTTTGGTTTACCAGATAGCAAGTAGTGGTAGCGAAAGAAGGGGTATCCCTTGACACTCGTCAAAATTTAGAGATACCAGTCACGGTGAGAATCGATTAGGGACAACTTTTACGTACATTACTCAACTGACCAGCTCCACCCAAGAGTGATTGGAAAACCTGTCCGAAAGTACACACACCAACGCGCTGATTTAAATTTATACAACACAAACAGATCAAAACCGAATCAATTTTAGTAATCTCTTGAATTCACCATTCTTTACATATTTTTGAATTGAAATTAAATTTTATTATCGAAAAAAAAAAAAAATTTTTTTAAAGCCACTAGTAGTTCAAACCAGTGGTTACTAAATCAGAGCACCTATAATTAGGAAAGAATTAAACACGTAATACCATTTTGAATTCCAAGCAATACCCAAAAGAATATTTATTGCAAGTGGGTTCGTGTAGAAGATTCGTAAAATGAGTGAAGGGAATAGGAAGTTAGGAGCTGTCCCAAAGGGTACGCTTTCACAGATGGCGAACTATTCCGTCAGTAACATCCCAAAGGATGGAACTAATTCGGAGCATAGCTATTCAGTCGACTCTTCAAAGTCAGCAGTAGCCCCTCCAAAAGGTTGTAACCACGTTAGGAACCACGGTCAAGAAGGGGATAAGAATAACCAACACGGTAGCATGGTAACAACGATAGGAAACGACTATACAGATTTGACGCTATACTCTTATGACTTGATGGACTTTAGTCCACACCCAGCCGATAATACTTCGTTCCGAAAAGGGACCATATCTGCTCGAAAAAGGGAAAAGTCAGACCAAAAGGGAGTTCCTCAAATGGAAATCGTTCAAGAGGAACAAACACCTCTTCCCTCAATACGCCATGAACTCGAAGGACGCAACAAACCAATTGAACGGACTTCGAGTCAGAAACGAAGGCCCTTGACGAGACAAGACGCAATACAACGGAACCAATCGGAATTTCCTAGAAACGAAGAAGAAGTAGAAGAAATAGAAGAACGTAATATTAGACAAGAAAAGACTTATGATAAAGGCGACCTCAAAATTCGCGAACAAACGCAAAAAGAGGTCAGACAAAGTGTTAGTCAGATACCAGAGGTTGTTAGTGATGCTGTGAGGGAGAATCCAGTAGAACTGATGTCAGCTTTTGCTGAAACAATGAAAAATATGATGTTCACCTTCCAAGACAGCATCAAAACCATCACTGAGAAAATTGGTGACTTGGAACTCTCCGTAGCATCACAAAGAACCCCTCTCATAACGATCGACAGACAGCAGGATCAGAATAGGGAACAAATAATTAGTCCAACCCAGATGGGCAACTCAAGACCCAGTATCCGGACAGAGAGATGCAACCAACGCGACACAGGCGGGAAAATTGACATGCCTGTTCACAAGTGGGGAGTCAAGTTTGATGGAACACCAAAATCAATGTCAGTAGAGAGCTTCATATTCAGAATAGAAACCTTGCAGAGGCAGAGTGGTCTCTCAGATAAACAACTACTCGCCCAGTTTCACCATCTAGTGGCAGGCCCAGCCGAAAAATGGTATTGGCAATTCCTGCAGGAAAATGAAGGATATGAGGAACTAAGATATCGAGACCTTAAAGCAGAACTGTTATACAAATTTAGGGATAACAAGAGGGACCATGAGATCTTGCGATCAATCCTGGATAGGAAACAGCAGCCTCAAGAAACTTTCGACGACTTTTACAGTGACATACGCTCCATGACGTTACAGATGACGAACCGACCACATGAACAGGACATAGTAGACATCATGAGGCACAATATCAAAGACAGGGTCGCGACGCTCACCTTCGGATGCTACATCAAAAACATTCAAGACCTACGGGATGAGTGCCGGCGAGCGGAGCGACATCTATCCAATAGGGAACAAAAATTTAGAAGGCATTTGAACGAAATAGATGAACACGGGCGACATACTGTTCACAAAGAGCCACAAGAAGAAGAAGAAGAAGAGGAATACGAAGAAGTAGGGATAGCTGCAATCCACCAACAGCAAAATAGAATGAACAGGCAGGGTAATATGAGACAAACAGACAGACAAACTAGGGCCGAACGGAGCAATACGAACAGACCAGATACAATCATGACTAGGAATATGCCGACGTTGCCACAGGCATGCCCTTCAGGCTTTCACACGTTGACCTGCTTTAGTTGTGGCCAGGGCAACCTTAGCTTTAATTGCTCCAAGTGCCAGGAAAACATGAAACTCGGCGGTGTACCCGGGAGCAACCCGCCGATACAGAGACCACTCCCGGAAACACAGAATCTCCCAGAAGATACACAATTTTAAAAAGAGTAGGAAGAGAAGAGGAGAACCCCATCCAAAAAGGTCCTCCACATAGAAAAAGCCTGCACCAGAGGCTCCTAGAATATCAGGCGGTAAGAAAGAGAATTTTTGGAGAAGAAGTGTCAGGTCAGGTGGTGAAAACCAGAAACTATAAAAAGATAGGTAGGCTAAGGGAGAAAAGTGCAACAAACAGACATAGGATGAACAAGATTTTAGCGTCAGTAATAAATATCAATGACGACAACCGGCCCTACGCCAAAGTCAAGATAGAGATGGAAGAAATGTTGGGTCTGTTAGATAGCGGAGCTTCGATAAGCTGTTTAGGAAAAGGAGCCTTGGAGTTCATAGAAAAGCATAATATTGAGATGAAGAAGATGAAAACAGATATTAGGACAGCCGATGGGAACCACCAAAAGATTTTAGGACGATTCACAACGACCATTTCCTGGGGTGGCAAGTCTCATGAGATAGAGCTATTTGTAGTACCAAATTTGCAGCAAGCATTATATTTAGGAGTTGACTTCTGGAAGGCATTTAAGGTCGCTCCAAATATCATCGACGAACTAGACACTCCATCGTCAACAGAGAATACACCGCTAGTACAGGCACTCTCACCAGAACAAACAGAACACTTAGAGAGAATCAAAAAACTATTCCCATCGTTTGCAGTGTTGGGGCTGGGGAAAACCGGTCTCGAAACACACATAATAGAAGTGGAAGACGAAAAGATTCCCATCAAACAACGACATTACCCAGTCTCACCCGCCATTCAAAAACTGCTATATGACGAGCTCGACAGGATGATCTCTCTAGGTGTAATTGAAGAGAGCAATAGCCCCTGGAGCTCACCCGTAGTACTGGTGAGGAAACCGGGCAAGAACCGATTGTGCCTGGACTCGCGGAAGGTTAATTCAGTAACAAAAAAGGACGCCTATCCGCTTCCCCATATTGAAGGCCTATTAAGTCGCCTTCAAGATACTCGATTCATTTCGGGAATCGATTTAAAAGATGCATTCTGGCAGATTCCCCTGGAGCACAAATCAAGAGAGAAGACAGCCTTTACAGTACCTGGGCGACCGCTATATCAGTTCACGGTAATGCCGTTCGGACTGTGTAACGCCGCCCAGAGAATGTGTCGGCTGATGGACAAGGCCATACCCGCTCGGTTGAGGGAGTATGTCTTTGTCTATCTCGATGATCTCTTGGTTTGTTCGCCAGATTTCGAATCTCATGCCAGATTGTTGGAAGAGGTTGCAAAATGCTTGAGGGAAGCGGGTCTAACAATTAACGTAGAGAAAAGTAAGTTCTGTTACAAGGAGATTAAATACTTAGGATACATCGTTGGCAATGGATGTTTGAGGACAGACCCCGACAAGGTATCGGCGGTCGAGAATTTTCCAGTTCCTAAAACACCTAAGCAGCTCCGTCGGTTTCTAGGGATGACGGGGTGATACAGACGGTTCATACCAAATTTCGCAGACTTGGCTGCCCCAATGACTGACTGCCTGAGGAAAGGACAGACATTCTCTATGACAGAAGATGCGCTAAACGCGTTTAAAAAACTCAAGGCGACTTTGGTGTCAGCACCTATTTTGACGAATCCGGACTTCAAAAAACGATTCTACGTACAATGTGACGCCTCGACAGCGGGTGTAGGGAGTGTGCTCTTCCAAATGGATGCGGAAAACAACGAAAGGCCGATAGCATTTATGTCCCAAAAGCTTAATTCCGCACAGCGGAATTATAGCGTAACGGAACTTGAGTGCTACGCGGCCGTTCTGTCTGTTAAGAAATTCAGGGCTTATGTGGAGGGATTACCTTTCACTATCATTACGGACCACGCGAGTTTGAAGTGGCTCATGACCCATAACAATGGCCATTGTTATGAGTCAGGTTTAGGCCACGGAGGCATCTTTGATGCAAGTGAGAAGGGTGCGGCACGCTCGCGGTTGCTCGGCTCAGCTCGACGGATGGGGTAGTTCTTACCCCCCTCACCATACACCTCCTGCTCAAAACACTTTTGTAATCGTGCCTTAATAGTAAATAAAACAAAGAAAAATAGAAAAGAAAGTTACTCTACATTACGTTGACCTCGGACGGACTGAAGGAAAGCGAAAATAGAAGGAGGAAAAGAAAAGAAAAGAAAAGAAAAGTTCAAAGACTTTTGCCTATGCCCTCGAGAGAAATCGGGAAGCTCAACGCGAAGCTAAACCTAACTAACCTAAACTATGTCTCAACTTATCTATCATGTAAATTTAAGTCCTACCCTAAACCTTATCTAACTTAAAACTAGCCTACACCAAACATTACCCTAGACGCGACTTGTTCCCATAGTCTCTCGAAGACAAAGGTTCGTCAAAACACAGAGACATGCCGGATTACGGTGGCAAAGGACGGCCTACCCTCCCTTTTGTGTCATAAACACATCCAAAAGTTATCATTCAGGCCGATGTTGCGAATGATAACCCCTAAATCTCCTTCCAGTCACTATCGACGACGAATAGGGAATCTCGTTTGTTCTAAGTCATGTTAAGTAGTCGTTTGTTGAAGTCACGTCCCGTCACTGTCAATCCACCCGAGGACGGCCTGTCCTAATATCTGTTTTCATCTTCTTCATCTCAATATTATGCTTTTCTATGAACTCCAAGGCTCCTTTTCCTAAACAGCTTATCGAAGCTCCGCTATCTAACAGACCCAACATTTCTTCCATCTCTATCTTGACTTTGGCGTAGGGCCGGTTGTCGTCATTGATATTTATTACTGACGCTAAAATCTTGTTCATCCTATGTCTGTTTGTTGCACTTTTCTCCCTTAGCCTACCTATCTTTTTATAGTTTCTGGTTTTCACCACCTGACCTGACACTTCTTCTCCAAAAATTCTCTTTCTTACCGCCTGATATTCTAGGAGCCTCTGGTGCAGGCTTTTTCTATGTGGAGGACCTTTTTGGATGGGGTTCTCCTCTTCTCTTCCTACTCTTTTTAAAATTGTGTATCTTCTGGGAGATTCTGTGTTTCCGGGAGTGGTCTCTGTATCGGCGGGTTGCTCCCGGGTACACCGCCGAGTTTCATGTTTTCCTGGCACTTGGAGCAATTAAAGCTAAGGTTGCCCTGGCCACAACTAAAGCAGGTCAACGTGTGAAAGCCTGAAGGGCATGCCTGTGGCAACGTCGGCATATTCCTAGTCATGATTGTATCTGGTCTGTTCGTATTGCTCCGTTCGGCCCTAGTTTGTCTGTCTGTTTGTCTCATATTACCCTGCCTGTTCATTCTATTTTGCTGTTGGTGGATTGCAGCTATCCCTACTTCTTCGTATTCCTCTTCTTCTTCTTCTTCTTGTGGCTCTTTGTGAACAGTATGTCGCCCGTGTTCATCTATTTCGTTCAAATGCCTTCTAAATTTTTGTTTGTTTTAGTGTTTAGATGTCGCTCCGCTCGCCGGCACTCATCCCGTAGGTCTTGAATGTTTTTGATGTAGCATCCGAAGGTGAGCGTCGCGACCCTGTCTTTGATATTGTGCCTCATGATGTCTACTATGTCCTGTTCATGTGGTCGGTTCGTCATCTGTAACGTCATGGAGCGTATGTCACTGTAAAAGTCGTCGAAAGTTTCTTGAGGCTGCTGTTTCCTATCCAGGATTGATCGCAAGATCTCATGGTCCCTCTTGTTATCCCTAAATTTGTATAACAGTTCTGCTTTAAGGTCTCGATATCTTAGTTCCTCATATCCTTCATTTTCCTGCAGGAATTGCCAATACCATTTTTCGGCTGGGCCTGCCACTAGATGGTGAAACTGGGCGAGTAGTTGTTTATCTGAGAGACCACTCTGCCTCTGCAAGGTTTCTATTCTGAATATGAAGCTCTCTACTGACATTGATTTTGGTGTTCCATCAAACTTGACTCCCCACTTGTGAACAGGCATGTCAATTTTCCCGCCTGTGTCGCGTTGGTTGCATCTCTCTGTCCGGATACTGGGTCTTGAGTTGCCCATCTGGGTTGGACTAATTATTTGTTCCCTATTCTGATCCTGCTGTCTGTCGATCGTTATGAGAGGGGTTCTTTGTGATGCTACGGAGAGTTCCAAGTCACCAATTTTCTCAGTGATGGTTTTGATGCTGTCTTGGAAGGTGAACATCATATTTTTCATTGTTTCAGCAAAAGCTGACATCAGTTCTACTGGATTCTCCCTCACAGCATCACTAACAACCTCTGGTATCTGACTAACACTTTGTCTGACCTCTTTTTGCGTTTGTTCGCGAATTTTGAGGTCGCCTTTATCATAAGTCTTTTCTTGTCTAATATTACGTTCTTCTATTTCTTCTACTTCTTCTTCGTTTCTAGGAAATTCCGATTGGTTCCGTTGTATTGCGTCTTGTCTCGTCAAGGGCCTTCGTTTCTGACTCGAAGTCCGTTCAATTGGTTTGTTGCGTCCTTCGAGTTCATGGCGTATTGAGGGAAGAGGTGTTTGTTCCTCTTGAACGATTTCCATTTGAGGAACTCCCTTTTGGTCTGACTTTTCCCTTTTTCGAGCAGATATGGTCCCTTTTCGGAACGAAGTATTATCGGCTGGGTGTGGACTAAAGTCCATCAAGTCATAAGAGTATAGCGTCAAATCTGTATAGTCGTTTCCTATCGTTGTTACCATGCTACCGTGTTGGTTATTCTTATCCCCTTCTTGACCGTGGTTCCTAACGTGGTTACAACCTTTTGGAGGGGCTACTGCTGACTTTGAAGAGTCGACTGAATAGCTATGCTCCGAATTAGTTCCATCCTTTGGGATGTTACTGACGGAATAGTTCGCCATCTGTGAAAGCGTACCCTTTGGGACAGCTCCTAACTTCCTATTCCCTTCACTCATTTTACGAATCTTCTACACGAACCCACTTGCAATAAATATTCTTTTGGGTATTGCTTGGAATTCAAAATGGTATTACGTGTTTAATTCTTTCCTAATTATAGGTGCTCTGATTTAGTAACCACTGGTTTGAACTACTAGTGGCTTTAAAAAAATTTTTTTTTTTTTTCGATAATAAAATTTAATTTCAATTCAAAAATATGTAAAGAATGGTGAATTCAAGAGATTACTAAAATTGATTCGGTTTTGATCTGTTTGTGTTGTATAAATTTAAATCAGCGCGTTGGTGTGTGTACTTTCGGACAGGTTTTCCAATCACTCTTGGGTGGAGCTGGTCAGTTGAGTAATGTACGTAAAAGTTGTCCCTAATCGATTCTCACCGTGACTGGTATCTCTAAATTTTGACGAGTGTCAAGGGATACCCCTTCTTTCGCTACCACTACTTGCTATCTGGTAAACCAAAATACAAGGATGGCCGGGACTCCCAGGATACCGGCTAGGCCGATTGTGACTCCAAGGGGGTGATTTTCATATCGAAAGTCATTACCTTGGACTTACTATAGCCTTCGCGAATTTTTGCTTCTTTTATTTCTTTAAGATTTTTCCATCCTATCAACTTCAGTTCAAGGACTGTTTAAGCTTTTGGTTGTTGATCAGAATGAAGGCAGCTGTCCTGTCCTTAGGCCAAGAGTTTGGGGATCGTGAGGTAGCTGGATTTCTGAAAGAGAATCAGGAGCGAGTTCTCGGTTCCATGGCTGACTTACGATGGCTGTCCAGTCTCCAGGCGTTGAGCCAAGAGCGGCAGCCCATTAGGTCCTCGTAATTTAAAATGTTTAAACCCGGATAAATACAAGAAAATGACTTTAAAACACGGAAAAGTTATCGCGGCGACCATTTATTGACAAATTGCATGTGCACGGTGCATTTGACATTTGCGATAAGATCGGGTAGATATGTTTGTCTCCCTCGCACCTTACCTGTTGTCTCATCAACAAAATGTGTCACCGTTCATGATTAGGATACAAACCAATCTGATCGAAAGTCATGAACTGATCAAAAGCGGTGCAATATAGAGTTAGTTATTGTTATTTAGTTGTTAGGTATTGTTATTTATTATATTTATTTATTGGTTTCGTCATATATATTTATTTATTTATTCACATATCTATTTATTCGTATGTTAGTTTTATGGTATCATTGTCGCGATACTTCCATTTTTAAAATTTGACTAGCTAGTGTCGGTAAGTAAGTTTCCTAAGCGACCGACTGTGAACTGACCAGACTAAGGAATTAAGATACCTGCCTTACTTGTCTAAAGAGTGGAGAGTTAAAAAGAGAAAAGTGATGAGACAGAAATAGGTAGGAAATATAGCCAAATGCAATGACAGAGGATAGAAGAGTGTAAACAAAAGAAACGTAATGTGGCAAAAGAGAAAAAAAAAGTTTATATGGGACACTTAGGCTAAAAGCACTGTTCAGTCATTTTTCTATCGATAACTGATCGGGAGAGGTCATTGCCCTCAGCACGTAGAGAAACTAAGCAGTAGACTACTACAGTGTGGAAAAAAAAAATTTCATTAGAGTTTTGGGTGAGTTTTTTTTAATAAGTTTATGAGTGAAGTTTATCTATTAGCAATTTTGATGTAGGATTTTCTGGTGATTTTTAAAGGGAGAAACTTTAGCTTACATAAAATACGGAGACCAGAGAAGGGACGAGGACAAGAGGTTCAAATTAATAGTCAAGGTATTTTCAAAAAGAAAAGAGATTTTGGTGTTTCGTTAACTATGTGCTTCCCATTTAGACGAGTTTGTGCCCAACGGCCGATTCTGGCATCGTAGCGTCTCTCCGCAATTCTTTGCTCCGGGATTCGTGTGGTAAAGTCCGTGATAAGCCCAACCGTAACAACGGGCACTTAGCGGTAACAGTCCAGCGGTGAAAGGAAGGGTCAAATCAACCCAAGGTTAAGCCGCACAGTTAATTACCCGCATACGGTGCACGCAGGCAAAGAATCCCCGGGCAAGAAACTAAAACCCAGAGGATCCCATTTTTTTTGACCGTGGATTTCCTTTTATAATCTTCGCCACCGAGCAAAGTGCGAATAGCCCCTTAAAGAGCGGATACAAAAGGGGGTGCTCCGCCACCTCAGCCATCAACCGTAAAAGCGGTTACCAAAAATAAGGACAGCGAAGGTGCACCGAAAAAGTGAATTAAAAAAAAAAAAAAAAAAAAAAAAAAAAAAAAAAAAAAAAATCAACGTTAAGTTTTAGTTCAATAAGTTTTGTGAATCTTTGCATGATTTCCATCTGAAATCACCTCATTAGAGTAGTTTTTTTTTGAACATTGTATTAAGGTTAGTGGAGGTTTCTGCCCTTAGTGTTTTGTTGTTGTTCGCGGTAACCATATTTGGTAATTTTCAACAGCGATCCATCTTGTGCTGGTACCAGGACAACGGGGGATCTGGATAAACCGTAAGTTTTAGATTTTAAGTTATTCCTCCTTTTTTATTTTTTTGAATTTATGAATTATTAGTACCTAGTTTTATAAGGTAATATTAAGCGCAGAATACTTTTAAAGCTAGGTTAAAAATTTTTTTTTTGCATTGATTAAATGAATTGTTATACTACCGTATTATCAGTGTTTTGATCATGATGATGTTGGGCTAGAAGAGTTTCGCAACTGGTGTGTGGATGGCCGGACAGGCCGTCCTCGGGTGGATTGACAGTGACGGGACGTGACTTCAACAAACGACTACTTAACATGACTTAGAACAAACGAGATTCCCTATTCGTCGTCGATAGTGACTGGAAGGAGATTTAGGGGTTATCATTCGCAACATCGGCCTGAATGATAACTTTTGGATGTGTTTATGACACAAAAGGGAGGGTAGGCCGTCCTTTGCCACCGTCATCCGGCATGTCTCTGTGTTTTGACGAACCTTTGTCTTCGAGAGACTATGGGAACAAGTCGCGTCTAGGGTAATGTTTGGTGTAGGCTAGTTTTAAGTTAGATAAGGTTTAGGGTAGGACTTAAATTTACATGATAGATAAGTTGAGACATAGTTTAGGTTAGTTAGGTTTAGCTTCGCGTTGAGCTTCCCGATTTCTCTCGAGGGCATAGGCAAAAGTCTTTGAACTTTTCTTTTCTTTTCTTTTCTTTTCCTCCTTCTATTTTCGCTTTCCTTCAGTCCGTCCGAGGTCAACGTAATGTAGAGTAACTTTCTTTTCTATTTTTCTTTGTTTTATTTACTATTAAGGCACGATTACAAAAGTGTTTTGAGCAGGAGGTGTATGGTGAGGGGGGTAAGAACTACCCCATCCGTCGAGCTGAGCCGAACAACCGCGAGCGTGCCGCACCCTTCTCACTTGCATCAAAGATGCCTCCGTGGCCTAAACCCGACTCATAACAAACGGTACGCGGTTGTCCGTCAGGAAACTGATGACAAGCGACGATCACAAGAGAAAATTCAAAGACGAGGAAGTTCATATCCCACGAATTCCGATTATTCCAACTGATCTTCCATTCCAATTCAAGCGATTTCAGTTCTCCGTTCGATTGGCTTTTGCGATGACAATCAATAAATCGCAAAGCCAATCGTTGGAAGTCTGTGGGATTAATCTCGAATTTCCCTGTTTTTCGCACGTTCAGCTGTACGTAGCCTGTTCGCGTGTTGGCAAACCGTCTTCGTTGTTTGTTTTTGCGCCGGAAAGCAAATCAAAAATAATTGTTTATCATATCGCTCTCTACTGATTTCGATTCCATTCAAATAAATCACATAGAAATTTGAGCTATCTGTGTTTTTTTATCAGTCTGGAGTTTATTTGAAGGCGTTAAATTGGGGCTTGAAGATCGCCGGGTCCGTTAGTCAACAATAAAAATTTCAGATAGATTCGATCTTAATTACTATGTATTCCTTAAAAGGGTTCCACACATGATCAGCGCATTTTAGATATATCGAGCTTGAAACAACGATTCGAAAGAGGCTTAGGTATATAAAACGAATCACATATTCGAACTCGCAATTGCGCTGAACGTTTGTATGGCATTTGGAAAAGGCGATTTCCAGTGTTGGCCACCGGCTTATAGTGCAGGGTGGAGACTGTGCAATTAATTATTATCGCTTGTGCCGTTCAACACAACATAGTCATTCGTCAAAATGAGGCACAACCACCACCGAAATTGCTCGTGTTCGATAATACAGGGTGGCGCACCAATTGTGCTACAATAAGAAATTCAAATAACTTTTTTTTTAATCGATGTATTTCATTTATTCTTTTTTTATTGGTTAGAAAATTAAATTTTATTTTAAATAGTTAGTTGTTTTTAAAGATTATAGATCGCAAATGACCTCCACGCTCTCCCACGCATATGCGGCACCTGATCAAAAAACTATTCATTGCGGCCTGAAGAGTTGAAGTTGGGATCGCCTCAATTATTGTCGTTATGGACTGCTTTAATTCAGTTAAATTCCTGGGCTTCGTTTTATACACCTCTTGCTTGACATAACCCCATAAAAAGAAGTCTGGTGCAGTCAGGTCAGGTGACCTTGGGGGCCAGCGAAGAGTGGAGTTCCTAGAAATTAATTTGTTTGCGAATTTTTTGTTTAGCTCCGCCATAACTGGTCTGGCTATATGTGCAGTTGCTCCATCTTGCTGAAACCAAACGCTGTTGAATGGTATACGTCTTCGGCGCAGTTCTGGGTAAAAAAACTCCTTTAACATCTTTAAATAACGGTCCCCATTGACAGTAACGGTTACACCGTTTCCTTCAAAGACGGCCCGACAATACACCTTGATGAAACTGCGCACCACACAGTGACTCGTTCTGGGTGCAGTTCCGTCTCATGGAGCATTTCTGGATTAGACTCTTTCCATATACGGCAATTTTGCTTGTTTACATTGCCGTTAAGATCAAAATGGGCCTCATCAGACATGAACAAACAATTGATCAATGTGTTGTCTTCTTCGGCCATTGATATCATTTTTTGGCAAAATTCCAGGCGAACAGGCAAATCCTGAGGGTTTAACTTGGTAGTAATTTGGACTTTGTACGGAAACAAGTTTAAATCGTCATGAAGTATCCGTTGTAATGACCGTGTACTAACTCCAATTTGCCCCGATAAGTTTCGGGTCGAAACGCTCGGATTGGCCTGTATTGCAGATGCTACTGCTGCGATTGTATCCTGAACCCGAACATTGGCATCTCGATGGTTCGGCCTTCGTGCGATGCTTCCATATTCGGCAAACATGTTTACAAACATCATAATGGTCCATCTACTCGGGGGATTACCGCCAAACTCCCGCCTAAATTCCCTTTGGACGGAAATGACGGACTGCAAAGCATGGTACCGTTGCACTATCCAAATTCTTTTTTATAAATCTAAATAGTAACCTACAAAATAAAAAAAAAAAATAAGCCGATTACTCACACAGAAAAAAAGTTATTACGTTTTATTTTTGTAGCACGATTCGTGCGCCACCCTGTATGTATGTTACTCGCCACAAATGTTCCTTCGGCTACGCCTTTACACGAAACATTAGCAATCACTGGCCAAGTCAAAGACCAATTCGATGGACAAACGTTCCCGATTCACTGCAGCTCGATCCCAATTCAACTCACCCCGTTCACATTCAAATCTGTACCGCTCTCTGTACATTTCCGGAATTTCGATTTCCATCTTGTGTTTATTTGATAGGCAGGCATTTTTCGCCAGATATTGAGAGCCTTCTACTTTTTTCTTGGGATTCCATTTTCATTTTGTGTCGGCGGTTGTGAAGTAAAAAGTTCACCAAAGTAAATATGATCAACAGATGCACCTTCGTCAGACAACATCTCTCCAGTTTGTTTCTTCGTATCTGTAGTGATCTTTATTTGGTCGACTTGTGTTTCAGCAGTTGTCATTGCATCCGCCCTTGAACACCGCTTGTCGGTCGGAATCTCCATAGTTATAATTTCCACCTCGTCAAAAAAAGAACTAGCCATAATCGGCGGAGATTTCCTCAAATATCACACCAGTTGCTGCTAACTACCGGCTAGTGCTCTGCAGTGCCAATTCGTTTTCAATTGTTTATTCTGGAAGTTGCAGCAAGACCAACGGAAGGCATTATGACTTCAGCCAAGTGTTGCACGGGTTCGCTTAAGGCGGGAAGATCCTTTTTAGGCAGACCACCACCAGTCTGTTTTTCGTCCTTCACAAAACTTAATATATTCCCTTCACTAATAAAAGCAACCAGCTAATCGTCGACATTAGTGTTTGGTTATTAGTAAGGCCGAAAGTCTTTTATCTAGGATCTTTCCGAGATATTTGGCTTCGTCGGAGTACTCAATAATTTTATCGTTGATGAAGATTTGATGCAAGTGCACTTTCTTCTCTTAGTAAAGGGAACTATGGTAGCCTTACTGGGATTCATGGGGAGATATTCCCTAGAACAGCAATCTAAGGGCATTTTGTACTTATGGTATCTTAAATGCGTATTTCGGAAGAATCTTAAGAGCGGTTTTTATAAAATTATGGAAACAATGCTTTAATAAATATTTTCCCTTCTCTTGTTGTTTAAAAATTACTATTCTTCAACTAATAAGCTTTAAACTGAGTACAAGTAGCGATGTCTTAATTCTCTGTCTAACGAAATTCCCCACAAAATTATAGATACATAAATAATTATACTATTATATAAAATTAACAAGAAAATTAAAACAAAAACAGTACCCCTTTTATTGAATTTTTTTTTAGTTCCGAGCAGCGATGCCAGATTGCAATATATATTTTTTTTTTCAAGATATTTGAGCTCCAAAATATGAGCAAGGCTTTTTACCTTGAATTCATCAAATTTCAAGATTTTTAATATTAAGAATTTTCTAAAACTGACACATAAAAACAACCTTTTCTATTGAAGACAAAACATTTTCTATGAATTGCATTATTATTTGTATAATGTGAGTCGAACAGAGCACATGCACAATTTCAAATTTTTTAGTTTTTATCAAATGATGTCTTTTTTGAAAATATTTAGGAGTAAAAACAGCGGATAGAAACTTCGTATGTCCACTCTTAAAAGATTTTATTTTTTATTGCTTCCACATTGTCCGCAAATGTTGAAAGAATATTTTCTGCTGTTAATTTAAATAAAACAACAATTTGTAATAATTTGAGTACTGCAACAGTTGAAAGTTTAG
This sequence comes from Cheilosia vulpina, assembly GCA_916610125.1. Taxonomy (NCBI): domain Eukaryota; kingdom Metazoa; phylum Arthropoda; class Insecta; order Diptera; family Syrphidae; genus Cheilosia; species Cheilosia vulpina. Next base: position 32,810,905 of record OU744278.1, read on the forward strand.
TCTTTGCAAAACATTTGTTGCGATTATGTATGAAGCGGCACCGAAATTCTAAGTCATTTTAATGCATTATTCAAAAGTTCTTAAAAGCAATAATATTAATTTTTTTTTATCGATATTTATGTGACTTATATATATATTTATATACTTAACTATTATAATTCTGTTGAAAAAATAAATTCAATTTTTTAAAGTTATTCAATATTGTATTTCATATTTCATTATTTTTATATTTCGAAAAAACAATTTTTTATTTCGGAAAAACAAGTGATTCAGATTTCTATCTAGCAACGCTGGTTCCGAGAGATAAAACTGTCTTTTCTTTGCCGTTGTAGCTTATTTTGTAATGCAAAATGCAAACGCAATGGGTAATTACCCACGATCTTGCATCACTCTACAAGATATTGTTCAAGATGTAAGCTTTATTATTTTGAATTTCCATTTTTATCTAAATTGGAAAAGCGGTTTTTTGAGATTTTTTTTCAATTGATTTTGTTATTGCCAATTCGGTTGAAAAACAAAGGATGCAGTTAATTCGAAATCCCGTATTTACTTCAAGCTGCTATGCATTTTTGTGTAAGATCTATATGTCCCTTTGCATAATAATCTGTAGTAAAATATAAAAAAAAAACCGAAAATACTATTTAAAAAAAAAATTATTGTAGGTACGACAACTTAGACAAAATCTGAGTTTACTCTTATGTGGGGAATGCACATGTCTGCATGGGAATGCATTTTCGTTAAGATTGTAACTATCGTTTTCAAAAACAAATTCAAATTTTTGAAAATTACCCTCTCAGTCGAAATTAGAACGATCTGCCAAGAAATCGAGACCCATTGGGTATATGGGGCTGCAGGAATCAGGAGCTGACGGATAGACTGACATAATTGCAAGACCCACATTTTTGAGTTCCTTCATCATGGTAATGCCAGCAATGATTACCAAAAATTCAAATTATTTTATTCGTTTTTGCACAAAATTACCAGCTGCTAGAAGACTTGGGATCATTTACCTATTTTCTTATAACAAACTGTTAACAAATTAGAATTTCATGTCTGTATATGAATAATATGATTAATTAACCTATCCATATCTCAATATAGTTATAAACAGGAAGTTCACCATCTGTCAAAAGAAGAAAATGAGTGCATTCTGTATTTTGTTGAACAGCGAATAAAACAGTTTTATATGGATGGTGATGAAGCATATACAAATAATGCAATGCGTTCACTCAGAAGCAGTAAGGTAGCATTTAAATGAGGTGATACCGAGTTCGCATTCTTGGTACATCTGCTCAAAAAGTTACCATAACCAGATAAAAATTACCAAATTAGCAAAAATCAAAAAGCAAAAAAAATAACCAAAGTGGCAAACTTGCAAAAGGACTGCACTGAGTCTTGGATATACGAAACGTAACTGGCTATGAGAGTAAGAGAGAAAGAAAAAAAAAACGGTGTGCTCCACCTCTCTCTGTTGCTCCTACAGTGTGATATAGACAATAGCCCTGCACTGCGGTGAGACCAGACTTTAGAGGCAGGTTATCCCACGGTTGTACCCAAAAAATGCCTTTTATCCCTCGCCAGAATATAAAAAATCCCACATTTATCCCACGAAGTATTAAGTTAAGAAAACATTTCTTTTATTAAATTCTGTCCTTTTTATTATTAACAAAAAGAGAAAATGAAAGCATTTAGATATTTTGAATGACTTTTTTCTAAACATGAAAAAGGATAAAGCCCCCCATTCTGGTATCACTGCCTAGAACCTATTTTCGAAGGAATTTACCTACCCCTAAAAGTAAGCAAATGTATACCTAATTTTATTTCAGGGGCATATTATATCTGCGAGGTTTTGACCAGAGACAATACTGAGACCACCAACTTCGGCCGATTTCCCGTTACTTGCCTACAAGCTATATTTTTATGGGGTGGCAAATGCTAAGTGCGCTAGTACTGTTACATAGAAATTCGTATTGACAAATGTCACGTAACTTCAAAAATTCCGACTCACCAACACACTCGCACCTTGCATATGCCACTTCCGCTGTGGGCAAAGTTGCTGACAGCGTTCATAGAATTTTATCCGTTAAATTTGAAATTATTCGTTACGTCTGGATAGTATATTTTTTTAGAAATAAGTGTTCATTTGCTTAAAATATATATGAAAAATGAACAATGTAAATTGTTCGAAGGAAAATAAAAATATTTTTACCAAATTTTCTTCAGCCAAAGAAATCAAATTTTACGCCTTTTAAAAATTGATAATAACTAACCAATGGCATTCAGTAATGAAGAAATGTGGTATTCCCGAACTCTAGCACATTTCCCCACGGTTCCCAAGGTTGGCAGCATTTATTTTTGTATTTTTTTGATGTTTTTGCATGTCACACGGATTTTAAGTTGACATAACACCGATGGGAAAACAAAATGGCGAATTTAAAAATAAATTGAGGGGCGAGCGGCAAGAGGATTGTGAGTTGGGGGTCTAAGTATGATTTGTCTATGGTTTTGACTTACCATTTCCGTTTCAATAGTGTAACTATGAAAACTAAAATCTTTCGACATAAATTGTTTGCTCTAAATGTTCATAGTGACTTATAAAATATTTATCATGAGTGAAAGTTATTTTCAAAGAGGCGTATTTTTTCGATGTCTAGATTTCGCTACTTCGCTTAAAAAAAAAACAATATAAATATTGAAAATGGTTGTACGTGTTTTAGAGTTACATACATTATAAAAGGAAGAGTCGTTTTTCGACCACAAGCGAAACTAGTTAAAATAAAACTGTCAAAACTCTACCTAGATGATCATTGACAAAAGACTGTTTCGAGTAACTTGAAGATTAAAAGAGATACAAAGAAACAGACAGCAACAATCAAAGGAGTTTGTACGTAATTAAATTTCGCAAGAACAAAAACAATCAGTCCCTTTTGCATTGTCGGCCTTCAGAGGGGGAAATCAAATGATATCAATCGCTGTAAATCTTAATCACCGACGTTATATATGGAAACTGTGTTGTAAATCTAGATCAATATCAAAACGACATAAATCAAATTTCAGTCACTGTTTATCTAAATCTTTCAATCCCCTGCAATTTCAACCTTATCGCTACCAACTTATGTTAAAAAAAGTTCAACACACAAAAGTACAAATCTGGATTTAAGAGTTTGATTTATGCGCGGGAAAACCTTTACGGAAAAGCTTTCATATTTTATTGCACGACTGTAATTATCTATATTTAAATGAAGATATAGGACGCGACAGCGTCTTGCAAATCTAATTGATCAGCTAGGTTCGGTTCTTGTCGGGTAAACACCGGTAAATGTTAAAAAATTCGATTCAGATAAGCCATTCCAAAGCATATAAAAGCAGAAGCACTACCAGTATGAACAATTAGTTTATTGAAGTCGATTGCACTACAATGAAGCTAAAAATTTTCGTGGGACTACTAGTCTGTGGCCTGGCCTTGGTCAGCGCGGAGTTGGAGGGGTGAGTACCAAATGGGGACGAATATCCGTAACAGCACAGACATCTTAGATAAATGCCTATTGAGCGCTGTTTATTTTACATATGCCTTACCGCTCTTCCGCATTTCAGTTACAAAATCTACGATGTAAGCACCACCAGCGAATTTCACCAGCAAGTCCTTGAGCAGCTGGAAAAAAACCAAGATTACGACTTCTTCGTCCGCCCCAGGGCTCTTGACGTGGCCACTCGTGTTATGATCGCACCTAAGGACCAAGCTGACTTCGAGAAAACTCTGGTCACGTTCTCAATGAACTTCAGTGTCGTGAACGAAGATGTCTCCGAATCAGTGCAGCTGGAACGTATCCAAAACGAGTTTTATAGGTCTAGGTCTTTGCAGCGCAGCATTTCCTTCAAAAGCTTCCAACGATTCGCTCAAATCAATGCCTACCTCGACGAATTGGCCGCCACCTATCCAAGCCGTGTGACCGTGAAGAATGTTGGCAAATCCTACGAAGGAAGACAAGTCAAGACCATCACCATCACCAATGGTGATGGAGTGCGCAACAAGAAGGTCATCTTCGTCGATGGTGGCATTCATGCTCGTGAATGGATCGCTCCAGCCGCTGCCCTCTACATCATTAACCAGTTGGTGGAGAACTTCGCACAGAATAAGGCTCTGCTAGCCAGCTACGATTGGGTTGTTTTGCCAGTTGTTAACCCCGATGGCTATGAGTACACCCACACTAATTCGCGTATGTGGAGGAAGACCAGGAAGCCAGTTACCAGCTCATGTGCTGGCACCGATGCCAACAGGAACTTCGGCTTCCACTGGGGTGAGGTTGGTGCTTCGAGCTTGTCTTGCGCCGACACATTCAAGGGACAGACCGCCTTCTCTGAGCCAGAAACGCAAATTGTGAGGGATCAACTTTTGGCGTTGAAGGGACGTGCCAAGTTCTACCTGACTATTCACTCTTATGGTAACTACTTGCTGTACCCATGGGGATGGACTTCGTAAGTCAGCCAAATAGGGGGTTGTTGCTATCCTGTTTCTAATATGGTTTTTTGGTGCACTTTCAGAGCTCTTCCGGCCACTGTTGCGGACTTAGATGAAGTTGCTAAGGCTGGTGCTGCTGCTATTAGGTCCGCCACTGGTACCAAGTACACCGTTGGCTCATCCACCAATGTTCTGTATGCCGCTGCCGGCGGTAGTGACGATTGGGCGTTTGCCGTTGCCGAAATTCCAATTTCGATCACAATGGAACTGCCAGCCGGTGGCTCTGGCTTCGATCCTTCCCCAGTCCAGATTGAGCCTTTCGTCAAGGAAACTTGGATTGGTGTTCACGCTATGGCCGAGAAGGTCATTTCTAAGTATTAGACGACAGAGCTTGCTCGATTGTATAACTGTGAGCATTCGAATAAAGGGTGCTTTTCGTATATCTAATCTTTTGATTGTTTTCTTTTTGTTCACTGTATTTGGGTGTGGCATTGGTTTACATTTCGGTACAGAATTAGTTCAGGATTTCAGTCATGCACGCTTTTAGTGCTTCATGAGGACTAAGTCGATAGCCTACTCAGTACTCACCCTTATCTGTGTCAGCTATTTACAGGGATTTCAAACGGCCCACTCGCATTGTATTTCCTAGAACAATTGGTCGGCTTGAATGGGGCGCGTGTTGCGCCGTCACATTCAGATGGTTTATTCATTGCAGAACTTGGCAAACTCATCGCCCGATTGTCTGCATATATGTATAGTTTAAAACCAAACAAACAAAAAATTCTTAACATTTTCCACAAATATATAAATATAAAACAAAACTTTTCGTCAGTTCATTGTTTTGTTGGTTACAACCGCTATGCCGACGGCGCAGCCAACTTTGCAGCCAACAGTTTTCAATAAATTGTCAAAAATTCATAACTGCAAAACGGCCAAGTTTTCGAGCTTTGTGTGAGCAACTTTCACCACTCCGTTAGCTGTCTGTATAGATACGAACTGTATAAGACCATAAGAGACCCAATTCGGTTGGCTGCACTCCCTTTCCTGGCCATTTCGGTATCATCACTTCCATTTGATATAACCCATTTCTCATTCATGCATTTGTGTTTGTATAAATGAAAAATTGTGAGAACGAAGCCAAAGGAAAACAGGATATCCATCCAGCGTGTATATATAGACAGATTCCGCAAACAATTGTCGGGATAAAAGGGCTCGTAAAAAACTAATAACAAACGGGAATACAATGCAAAATCCTCTAGCCCAACACAAGGGACGAGCGGGGCTTTTGAGAGTGTAAATGGAGATGCGGCTTGGTGAGGTGGTTGCATATGCAGCTCCTGGAGATGTTATCAAAACTCCCATCATCCTTTGTAAGGTTGTTTTGTGTATGGTGCCGTTCAGTTTGGGCGAGGCTCATTGGAGCTCTTAATGTTAATGAATGACGAGCAACAAGTGTATGCAAATAAAGGGAAAATCGAAAGATGGTGCTGCGAGGTCACAATGGACGATGGTTATCGATAGTGAAATAATGGGGTCGACATGAAAGAAGGTTATTGAATTTGAATCTGAGCTAGACAAGGGATGCGGGCGTTAAGGTGGGTGTCTTTTAGACCATGGACTGGACATGGACACATCGCAAGCATTTTCAATTTCATTGTGGATCTCGTGACGCTTGTTATGGAGGAACTTCGATATCAGCGCCCTTGATGGATTTCAACAGGAGGGCGACTTTTCTTTCATTTTAAAATAGAAGTTTTGAGTATCAGGGTTGGTTGGTTGCAGGGCGGCCGCCACCTCGGTGCTTCGAGCTATTTAACGATGAACATAAGACGTCGTGCTAGAGTTTTCCTATAACGACATAGAAACTCCACTAATAAATTATAAAATATATTAAAAAAAATAGTTCTATTAAATGTCATCCTACAATTTGCATACTTCATGCTATAAACGATTTTTTAGCTGTCTTCGAACATTGAATTTTCGAAGCTCGCTCTTGGTATTCCATTTTTATAAATTCAAAACAGGGAAAAAAAAAAACAATTAAAGTTTCTATTTATTAACCTAAAACTTATTAAAACTTTCATACGTTATGTTTTATTTATTTAAAAATTAGCTCAATAATTTCTTACATAAATTTACTTTAAAATTTATCTAGATTGACTCAATCAAATTTAAAAAAAAATAAAATGCACGACTGGGTCGAACGTAAATTGAAGCAGAGACAATAATGAGACCACCAACTTCGGCCGATTTCCGTTACTTGCCTACAAGCTTTATTTTTATGGGGTGGCAAATGCTAAGTGCGCTAGTATTGTTACAAAGGAATTTGTATTGACAAATGTCACGTAACTTAAAAAATTCCGGCTCACCAACACACTCGCACCTTGCATATGCCACTTCCGCTATGGGCAAAATTGCTGACAGCGTTCATAGAATTTCATCCGTTAAATTTGAAATTATTCGTAAAGTGTGGATAGTTTTTATTTTTTAGGCATAAGTGTACATTTGCTTAATATATATATGAAAAATTAACAACTTAGATTGGTTGGAGGAAAAGAAAAACATTTTATTTAAATGTATTATTATATATATTTTTATTATAATTATATATTAAGAAAAATTTACACATGAATTCGAAGTTAAAGTATTTCAAACGCGAAAAATACACAACCATGGTTGTTTTAATAATTGTTTAGTGTATAAAACATCTCCTTTAGATAGTTTTATTACCCAAACAATTAGTTACCAATTAGTTACCTTTTAACAATATATAATAACTAACCAATGTCATTCAGTAATGTAAAAATGTGGTATTCCCAAACTCTAGCACATTTCCCCACGGTTGCCGAAGTTGGCAGCATTTATTTTGTCTTTTTTGTATGTTTTTCCATGTCACACAGATTCTTAATTGACATAACCCCGATAGGAAAATTTTCCCGATAGGAAAATATGGCGAATTTGAAAAAAAAAAAAAATTGAGGGGGCCAGCGGCAAGAGGATTGCGAGTTCGGGGTCTCAGTACGATTTGTCTCTGACTTGAAGTGTTAGTTGCTGATTTTGTACATTTGAAGTTGTTGGAATTATTTTTAGGGTGCATATTCGATATTATAATTGAAAAAAGGAGAAGTTGGTAGTATTTGCTACAAGGAAGTTTTACGTAGATTTAGTTGGATTTTCATTGGAAGTGGGGCATTGTTATTATGTCAAAAATATACCGAAGATATGCGATCACAGATCGGGATTTGGGTAGTCAATTTTGAGAAATATTTAAGAATTTGATTAGTTCGAAATTTTTGAGAAATCAATTACCTTTCTTTTATATATTTTTTTCTTACTTTTTAGTATTGAAATAGATTTTTTTTTAAGAATACAATTTATAATTTTGTTTTCGAGCAGCACGTAAACACAGAAATAACAGAACTTTTAAATAATGACAATGTAATCAGGATATTGAGACGGATGAAACCTCTTGATCTATAAGATTTAGCTAGGGCTAAGAAATCAGTTTAGGAATCCGTCAAACGGCGGATTTTTATCTTAAATTCTGTTACGGAAGCTTAGAAAAAAAAACATGATAATAGTGGTATTACTGAACCCAAGTCAAATTTTTCGAACGCCCTGTTCCACATGCGGAATTCGAGATTATAGCTCGGAAATAATCGGGGGTATTGGACAACCGGAACCAGTACTCCCTCGAAATGTGTAAGTATGAGTGGATGGCGACCTCCATTTCATACTTCCTGGGTTCCATTGCTGAGACCAATCTTTTTTTTCCTGGGTAACCATCGGCCAAGACATATCCCTCCGCAAAATCAACTCGCTGTACAAATCAACTGAACGTAAGTTCCATTTGGTTTTAAACTAAAAAAAAATGAAAAATGGCATACAAAATAAGCAAAGCGTTTTTTTTCTTTCGTAGCGTTTAACTCTGCCACCTAATCACCATTAAATTCCCCAGAAAACGAGGCACAAATAATAGCCTGATATTCGTTATATTTAATTTTATTTTCTTTAAAACCCAGGTAAATATTAGGTAGTTAAAGCAACACTTCGCATGGTAACTATTTAATTATCTAGGTACTGCCCAGATATCACAAAAATCCGTGGGTCACGCACCTGTTTTCCAACTCTTCCCCCCCCTAAGTCCGCACTGTGGCGACCAAAACCCTGGCCAGAGGAGAGGATTCTATAAGAGAATAAAAAAATGTGTGCCCCCCCCCAACACTCTTTGGAGACTTCCAACCGCACCAAGCCTCGCACGCCAGACCAATTTCTCATCGTCGGTTATTTGCATAATTGGCACAGTCATCAATCGATCAGAGAGCGCGACACATATTGTAAGTGCAACCGGCGGTTCTAGGTGGGGTGCGCGGTGCGGTCGTCTTCGGAGGCGGCGGCGCGGTTCGCGAGGAAGCGGTGGCTTATTTTTTTGTGTTCACCAGTGCAAACAGGTGTCAGTGGGTTTTCGGCAAGGTCCTAGCCTAAGCAAAGGCATTTGTGTGTCTTAAATCTATGCAAAAAGTGATATCCAAATAGAAAAGTGAGAAAAAAAAAGTATACAAAAAAAAAAAAATGTTTGCCTACTTAAACCCTAATTCTAAAATTTTCCTAAATTTGCGAATAATCTGCTCTACCTAACTAAACTAAAATTGAAATATTTGCTAACTATTTAAAACTAAAATTTGTGCTTGTGAGTTTGGCTTATTTATAAATATTTTAAAACTAAACCTAGGTGATATATACGTGAATACGTAAACAGCGACAACATTTGAGATCGCAGCAGCGTTGGAAATTGTGCACAATCTCCGTACGGATAAGGGTGAGTTTTTTTTTTGTAGTGGTAGTTTGAATTGCCTGCATTTTACACATATTTATAAGAAGTGCCAAACCATAATATTTTCTCTTATTCTTATATTTGTAATCTTTTTTTTTTCTTTTAAATTTCAATGGGTGAGCCATCTTAAAGAATCTTAATATGAATTTATTAGGCATAGTTCATTATTCCAATAAATTGAAGTAAGCATAGCAAAAATGCAGTGAATTTTCACTTGCGTGGGTGATGTGGGGTGGGAATTGGGGGGATGTCATCAATAAGTGAACTGAAGGAGTAGTGTGAGTAGTAGCCAATCGGGGCGGTTGAAATCATGAGTACGAAGCTGTCAAGGTGCACGTCGTTGCAAAAGGGGTGGGTCAATTGTACTCTGGCGACATATCAGCTGGTTGCCCGCGAGCTATGGTGGTATGGTGTAGATGATGAAGTAGTGTCCGTCCGTATATCCCTGTCAAATCTTGGTATGACTAACTTTTTTTTATTGTGCGGGTACTGGTGGATCAAGAACCACTCCCAGCCGACGTTCCTAGCCGCGCGTATGCAAGCATGCCAAGTGTAGATCCATACAAGTTTTTCCCGAATGGTACAGCAGACGCAACAATTCATAAAATATTTCAAAAATAAATTGCTGATTAGTCGCACGACTAGGTGCAATCTTAATCGGGATGGCGGAGTTTTTTAGATGAGTTAAAGTCCATCACTATTGCAGAAGCATCCCTCGCGTACTAGCTCTGCAACGTCTTTCGATGATTTTGTACTTCCAGCGAATTCCCAACACAAAACAAAAAAAAAGAAAAGAAATAATTTTGTTTCTCATTGAAATCAAAAGCGTTATTATTTTTTTCTTGTTATTGTTCTGGGGACAATATTTTTTCTCTTTTTTCATTTTACTGCCCGTTCAACGTCTGCTGCAGTTTCCGGACAGCACAGAGAGTAAAACAAAGCTGCGTTGTTTGTGTGGGCTGTGGGGGCTGTCGGTTGGACTTTGCGGCAAGACTTTACCCAACGATCCTGAGCATACCCAAGTATCAAGTTACAAGTACGGGATCTTATTCAGAATACTGATGTTATATTTTTAATACAAGGTGGCGCAAAAGTAATCCTCCTATCAGAAAATGCTATAAATTTTGCGATTGGCCCCTAATGTCAGTTCTGTTTTGACATTTGTGTAGTAAACACATGCGAAATACACTCAGCTGTTAGCTGCTGACCGCCAATCGCGTCTAACATACGCTCAAGCCATCCTTAATCACCACCAAGAGGAAGATGATTTTTCATCAAAAATAATCATGAGTGATGAGGCCCATTTCCATCTTAGCGGGTACGTAAATAAGCAACATTTACGCTTCTGGGGCACTGAAAATCCGCGTGTAACCCACGAAGAGCCATTACACCCGCTCAAAGTCACTGTATGGTGTGCTGTTTTCGCTGGAGGAGTCATCGGACCTTTTTTCTTCGAAGACGTCGCGGGCCAAACGGTTACTGTGAATGGTGAGCGCTACAGAGCAATGATCAACGAGTTCTTTTTGAATGAATTGGGATTGGAAAACATGTGGTTCCAACAGGACGGTGCAACGGCACACACTGCACGTGCCACAACCGATATGCTGAAGTATGCATTTCCCGGGCGCCTAATCTCCCGTTTTGGCGATTTGCACTGGCCAGCAAGATCGCCTGATTTGACCGCTCCAGACTTCTTTTTGTGGGGCTTTTTGTAGTCGCGGGTTTATGTCAACAAGCCTCAGACTCTTGCAGCTCTTAAAGACAATATCCGTCAAGAATGTGAGGACCTATCGCCGGAAGTTTTGGCCAAAGTGATGGAAAATGCCATAAAAAGAGCTCAAATGACAATCAACTGTGGCGGCGGCCATTTACATGACATCATATTCTCGACTTGTAAAAAAAAATTAAAAGACCAAATAAAAATAATCCACAAGAAGAATCAAAGTTTTTCATTTTTTTTTTAAATTACAGCCAAAAAACATCGGAAGGTTATTTTTGCGCCACCTTTTATCGTTACAGCGGTTTTTGTAAAATTTTGCAGACAAGATTGTAACTAATCTAGTTTGAAAAATACTGTTAAGCTGAATACAGAGTATAAGATATTATACGGGATGTATTACCTCCTTATTTAAGGAGGTAATAAGGGTGGCAAATAATAGGTGGAACAGTATAAACACCTGCGCCACATCCAAGCAAATCTGGCCAAAACTAGATGCTAAAAGGACTCAGAGACTTCTCTCTCAGTAGAAATAGAATCAGCTCCGTAGTGGGAGCATTACCAGGACATTGCTTAATAGGAAGACACGGTCGTAGATCAGCAGCACCCTACAATGATTTTTGCAGAAGCTGCATGGATAAGGAAACCGTTCTTTATCTTCTGTGCACCTGCCCAGCTCTTTCAAATTTAGGAATTCCCGGTACCCAAAAGGCAAATAAAACATCATCAAGCTGTTGTAAACACAAATCATGTTTACACATGCAATTGAAGCCATAGATTGCACTCATGTTGCAGTACTGTCTTTTTTCAACTTCGTTCCACAAAAACCGTTAGACTTTCAAGGTAAATTTTAAAATTTAAATTAACTGTTCAGGTTTAACGCGGGCTGCAAGGCAGATACAAGTACAGCGATTTAAATGCTATGTTCGAATTTTCGAACTTTCTTTAGCAACCTAGTCAAACAGAGTGCTTATTCACACCGTTTCGAAGCTTTTACTTGGTCAATTCTTGATGCCAATTGAAGTTTTTGTGTTGAAAATAATATCAGATGTTTTATTTGTTTTAAATGTCCAATCAATTCTGGCATTACGATGATAGAACAACTCAAAAAATAGAGTCGCGCAATTTTGTCCGACTGTTCGCTCCTGAGGCCTACAGCCTAAACGGCTACCCTAATTTGGTTCAAATTTCTAATTTGGAGTGTGTGGGCCTACAGTTCGGGCCGTTTTTTCTCTATATTATTGTAAATTGGATTTTTGAAAATGGACACCCCACCTACGTAAGTAAATAAGTAAAATTATTGAATTTGGTTTTCTTTAGTTTACATAAAAACGCAAATAATGATTTCTATCAAAATACTAGCTGACCCGGCGAACTTCGAACCGCATAAAATTAATTAAATTATTAACATTTTTTGATAAGATTGAACGTGTCGTTTGAACGAATGAAACTCCTTTGGAATTCAATTAAGTTCAATGCATAGAAAGGACATCATAGGTTTCCGGGTCGACTTTTTGATCGATTTTTTCCACGCTACTGATTGAATTGAGTTTTCGGTCAGATTTTCTCAATTAACCAAATCAAACAAAGTAGAATGTGTGAAATCGGCAATCCTCGTTTCTGCCATTCGACGAGTACATCCAGAAACGCGATTGTCCAAAAACATTGTGCTTAACGATGAAGGCTTTTGTTTGAAAAATCGTGCGATATGTGATGGCGGTCGTCCGAAGTTTTCCCGGGAAGTAAGAATCACCGTTCAGATAATTTTTTTCCCACATTACATCAGTAGTTGCGACTTGTGAACACAGTGGCTCAGTGATTAGTATGCTGGACTACTTGGGCGAGTGGTCAATTTGTAAAAATGTTACTATACGAATAATGAACACTATATACCTCCGCTTCATTCTACGAAGCGATATGTGCCGCACGGCCTACGCACTAATAGGCCAAATGCCACATCACATATTCATTAATGCTTGGGATTTGCCCCCATTAGATGCAAAGAGGCATCTACAACAGCGCCACCTATCGGGTCGAAAACTATTCTAGTTCCCCAACTGACACCAAATATACTCATCCACAAAATTGAAATCAGTTGAGTGGTGTCGGAGACTGACAGGAGCGCCACCTATCGAGCCCAAGACTATCCTATCCTTTAAGCTGCAACCAACCATACATATCCACAAAATTTCATTTAAATTGATTGAGCGGTTTAGGGGTTCGACAACACAGGAATGTTTACTAAAATGCCTATAACTCGTATAACCAATAAATATACAAAGACCGTATATCCCTACAAACCTTGGTGTAGGTGTCACCTTTCATTTGAAATTTGCAGAAACAAAATCGGTTAACGCATTATGATTAAGAGACCATCAATTCAAACACAATGCTACTCATTTTGGTATATAGCTATTTAGAAGATGGAGATAGATGAAAAAAGAAATATGCCAACAGCGCCACCTGTTGAGAATTTTCCGAATTTTCAATTTAATTTCATCTTACACCATCCCTGATTCAAAGCAAAAAAAAAAATTATTCAAAGCCGTGAAGGCGTTCTTGAGTTTTTACCTGAATAACGCACAACAATTGATTTTTATATTATTAATGTGCGGACAAAAATCAAAATGTACTGAAATTCATGAGTTTTTTCACGCATGCACAACACACACATTCGTTTTCCGATATCAGCAAAACTTCACAAAAACCATATATAGACCAATACCAAAAATGTGTGAAAGTTTGAGTTCGCACGTCGTCCTCTAGGCATTTTGGACTATGGACAGACTGGTGAATTTAACCTCAAATGCACGATCCACATTATTTTCACATTTCAACTTACCACCTTAAGGACAGATGCCTGCTGTTGAAATTGAATAAAAATTTGCACAAAACGCGTGATTGATTTGATGGTTTCCAATTGAACTGTTAGGAAACGAATAACTTTAACCTCAATTTCACAATTTCACAGTGAACACAATACCGGTTTTAAGTTAGCGTTTGAAAGAACGTGCGCATAATAAATGTCACATGAAATTAACTGAGCAGAGTACAATGAGTAGCTGTCAAACAATGTATCACGCACCGGCGCCATCTACTTAAAATGAAACGTACTTATTTTCGTGAGGGATACTCACACACCACGTACTGGCGCCATCTCCTCCACCACCATGCAAAACAATATTGGTTTGTAGCACATGTTATGTATCAGAGATGGCGCTGTATGTGAAAAATGATTTTCCCTGTTTTCCTGCTTTTCTGTTGAAATTTTTCCTGAATGTTGTTTGCTATAAACCTAACGGATCCCGAGACCTTTCCAACGAATGCAAAACCATGGCAATCGGTTCGTGCGTTCTGGAGTTATAGCGTTAGGAAGGAAAACCCGACTTATTTTTATATAATAGATATACTTAGAGTAAATACGAGGTTTACAAAATTATTGCGTCCTTTTTTTCAATTCAATACGAAAAAACGTGAAAATGTTAATTGAAGAAACTGCTCATCGGTCGAAAACCCCGTTTTAGATTTGGATAAAACTTTCAAAACTAAGTAGGTAATACATCCCGTATAATATCTTATACTCTGTATTCAGCTGGATTGCATAGGAGCGTATGGTTCACTATTGTTATTCAAGTGAAGGCCGCTACCTTGTCTGGCTAGTTCGCCGGCTTTGCAGTTGAGAGGGTTAGATACTGAACATCTGTCCGCAATCTAGTTAAGAGATCCCCGGCATTGTTTTACCAACTTTGATATTTGTTGGTGCATTCAGGACTTTTATGGCTGCCTGACTGTCTATGTATAGTACGATAGCTTTTTCGTCTATCGCAAACAAGGCAAGTCTGCAGGCTGCCTCGCATGTAACAATTATTTCAGCATGAAAAACGCAGTAGCAGGTCTGGAAGACGTAAGGCAATATTAATTTCTGGTGATAGAGAATAGACTCGAGTGCCTTTCGCCATTATGGATCCATCTGTATAAACTTCAAATGCATAGTTATTTTCCATCGTGCTATTCTCCCATTTTATTTATTTATTTATTTATTTATTTCAGAATCGCTTACAAAGTAAGACAAGAGTCTTGTAAATTTTTGAAAGCCTTTAAATTAATTTAAGAATTTGAATTTAATTTAATTATTATGCTATTACCATCATTATAAACTATTAAAAAGAAATCGAAACTTAAAAAGAGAGAACAAATAATAAAAAATTAATAAATAGGTAGATATTATCAATGATTTGCCAAATAGTTGAAAAGGAAACATTTAAATCTTCTTGTGCTCTTTACACTTCCTACTTATGGGCAGGGAGTTCCACAGGCGAATAACATGAACGAAAAATTGACGCTCAGTAATAAGAAAATTGTATCGGGAAGTTCAGTTTACCGTGTAAATAATCAGGCTGTTTTGTTTGAATGATTTCATGTAGATAGCTAAGTGAGCGAAAATTCAATAAGTTGTCTAGACTACAACCAGAAATGCGAGCAGCAAAAGTGGAAACGTGGTCATAGCGACGTAGATTATAGACATAACGGGCAATGTTGTTGTATGCGACGTTTAATTTGCGGTTAGTGGCAGAGTCCAAGTTGCAAAAAATTTCACATCCATATAACATAATGGGTAGTAGAAGCGTTTTGGCGAGAAGAAGTTTGGTTTTTGTGGGGATGTATCTTCGCGTGACTTGGAGAACACGGAGGCTACCATATACTTTACCAATTGCTTTAATTAGGTGGTCGTTCCATGTGAGGGTACGATTGAAAACCATTCCAAGGTTTCTGGTGCTGCTGACATATTCGATTCCTTCGTTTTCAAGATTCAGTGGTCTTAAGACTGATAAATCAAAGATTTTGCGATAGATGGGGAGGGCTGTTGATTTGACAGGGTTTAGGCACAGATGATTTCTCTTAGACCAACGAGAAATGGAAAAAAGGTCCTCATTCATTAATGCAACGGCATCATTCTTTTCCCCAAACGGTCGACTTATCAGAAGCTGCACATCATCAGCGTAAAGATGGATAAGACAATGTTTAACAACTTTTGGAAGCTCATTTATGTAAAGTGTGAAGAGAATTGGGCCAAGAATTGATCCCTGTGGCAATCCATTCAAAACATTGAGAAGGATCGATGATTGACCATTTGCCACCACACGTTGTTGCCTTCCGCTAAGGTACGAGAGAATCAACTTACATGACTCTATAGAAAACCCAAAGAAATTACGCAGTTTTTTACATAAAATTGAATGGTTAACAGTGTCAAAAGCCTTTGAAAAATCTAAAAGCGTTAGAAGTGTAATATGATTCTCGTCCATTGCGGTTCTTATTTCGTCAGTAACAAAAAGTAGGGCAGATTTGCAGCTGCGCTTAGGCCTAAAACCAGACTGACAGGTAGTTAACAGGTTGTTAGTCGATAGATATTTTTGTATCTGGTTTTTTCAAACACCTTTGATAGAAACGGGAGGATGGCAATTGGTCGGAACTCCGTATCGATACCCGTTTGCTTTTTAGGAACGGGAATAATTTTAGCCTTCTTCCATTCTGAAGGAAACTCGGATGTAGTTAAGATACAATTGAATATATAAGTTATAAAGGGCAGTATATGAGGAAGCAATAACTTGACGAACTTAGGTTCCATTAGATCGAGGCCGGTAGCATTCGACTTGATAGATAATATTGCCTTAACTATGTCTTCTTCTTGTATTCTTATAAAGCTTAACGAACAGTTGACACCTGTTGATTCCTCTTCAATATGGGAATCAATAGGTGTAACAACGTCAGAGGATTGAGGCGTGTAGGTGAACTTTTTGTTGAGAGCATCACAGTCGATGTTATCAACAGACTTCGTAGATTGCTTCCCAATGCCGATTTCTCGCAGGTTTTTCCATAACTTTTTTCCAGAAACTAATGGACCAACTTTGTGTTCATAGTAAAGCCTTTTTGTTCTTCTGATCAATACGACGACTTGATTGCGAAGTCTGCAATAAGATTTGTGGAAGTACTCCAATTTGAACCGCCTCCATTGACTGTAAGCGGTATCTCGTTTCAACATTAGAGCAGAGATGTCGCCATTCAACCAAGGTGGAGACGTATGCCTGATGAGACGGGTTTTTAAAGGAACATGAATTTCAAAAAGTTGATTGACGTTATGCCGTAAAAAACCAATTTGTTCCATTCAATGTTCTGGGATTAGTTCTTTGTATTCTATGTTGAAGTCCTCGAAAGGAATAGTATAATCCGTTTTATTCGGGATTGTGTCAGGGAGAACGCCTATTTGGTAGTTGGTCCATTTCTGAGATTCTCCAAGTCTTAAGGCTGCCATAAGTAAGTAAGTCAATAAAAAAATGGTCATAGGGAATTGTATACCGAGAGGTTTTTCGAATCTAACCTAAAAGGTTAGGAACGATTGTGCCTCTATGTTTTCATCCACAAAATTATTAGCCATCTCACCTTTGTGAGTTCGTAGACTCTATCATGGAGATTGATTGTTAGTATTGCGGATTGGGTATCCATAGTCTATAGGAAGAGCTATGCTCTGTACTGAAGGGTACTAGACAGTTTTCCCAAAAAAAAAACAGAAAAATAATCCCTTTCGACTGAATACAAGTCCAGAGAAACAATAATATACCCAGAGACAATACAGTTCCGCTTACTCCCCTATTGCATGGATGTCGGAGATACCCCAGTTACAACAAATCAATGTTGAAAACAATATCACTCAGACACCTAGTTGTTTAGAAAAGTGCTACTAATGGATCCACTTCCTTCTACAGCTGTATGACAAAAGAAATGTGTTACGCCTCAAAACAAACGAACGTTCTTCCTCACTCCTGCTGACGGACTTAATTTAATTAAATATTCAAAATATGGAGAGCACAAGAGCCACCCCTTCCCCATTCTTTCCATATCAATTGCACTTCCATCAACGCCCGCCGGGATAATTAAAACAATGAGCCAGCGAATTTATGTTCTTCGACCGCAAAAAAGATACCCACCCCACTTCTCGAAATAGGTCCCAATCACCAGCCCAGTCCCCTGAGTCGTTCGCATTCAGATGATATTTCGATTTGAAGTGTTTTGTAACTAGGGAGAACTGCGTCTTGTGCCTCACTTCTCCCACCGATAGCAGATGCCGGCGCATAACAGCGAAGGATTTTTAATTAAAATTCATCTTCACTTTAATCAAATAATGGTTTCGGGCTTCGTCGAGCTTCTAATTAAGTGCGAAAAATCGCGCCAGAGTGTAAAATCAAATCGAGATTAATTGAACTTCGAGATCTGAAGGGATGTGGACGTGGAGTGGCTGTGCGGTAGATATTCACTTGCAGAGGGCTTTCAAAGTCAATACAGGGTGGATGAAAGGATTGTTTGTGGTTGATTAGTCGAGTCTATCAACGGCTTATGTAGGCAACAGGATCGATGGCATTTGACTTGGCTATGGATTAGAAATCGATAGGAAATGAGTTGAAATGATTAATGAGATGATGGACTTTGCGCTGGTGAACCTTTAAAGAGTAGTCCTATTTTGCGGAGCTGTTTTTAGTTCGTGCATGTCGTTCTTTGGAAAATGTTTCTCCGGACTCTCATATTTGAAATTTATATACAGAGGTCTCTCTTCGGTTCGGAATGTTTTGAATTCACTGTCAAAGTGGCCCTTTGGTGTACCACATGCAATATCAAGATGAAAACTTTGACAGTTCCCTTATTTATAGGTTATAGGTTACAGAAGAAGCAGCTATTTGGGTGCAGATTCATTACAAAACTTTGACAAGCAGTCTTGCGAGTTATGGCGTTTAAATGATTCCCAGTGATTTTAAGATGAAAATAGGTAAGAACGACATTTTGTTTCTATCATCCGAATACATGCTAAATTAAAGCTATCAGCAAAACGGGCCATGCGGATATTTCAGACAAAACAACAATGAACAAATATTTTCAGTGGCTTCGCGATGAATGACTACAATCGCCAAACCCTTTGCCGATCACATGTTCCTCTATAGGGGCTATGCCACCGATATATAGAGCGTAGAAGAACTGACGCGTCCGTAAGAAAAGTCATCTAAAACCGCAACTGATGTGCTGTGCTGCGCCCGACCTTCCGCACGAAACCATTGGTTTGATGAAAAGTTGGCAGGTTTTGTGGGAGAGTCGTAAAAAGGGAGCTTTAGCGTAAAAAACTATGTCAAATGATTCAAAAAATTTATGTCACAGACATATATGATTGCCTTATTCTTAGCAATCGCTGAAAGTCATTTCCAACAAATTTTGTGGAAGGTACCTACTCGACTGATTATATTCATTGGGTCTTACCAATAAACCTTTTTAGTTTCGACACTAAATCTTAGTAGTCCACAGTGGCAATATTGCCCATATAAATTTCGCAATTGTGAGCTTGCGTAAAGTCTAGACTAAAACTTGAAATTAGTACGACGCACTGTGTCTGGAAGGGTTGTTGCAAAACAAAAATTGTGCACACTCAGATCCAAAGGCCATAAAAACCCTTGCCGCAAATGCAAAATAGCATTCGATAAATTCCAAGTCTGTGTTTATAAATTACGACTTATAAGAAAAACAGCATTGAGCCTAAAAAAATTCCCAGCCACTACCTAACTTGTGTGGAAAAAAATTAATGAAATATTCATTGTCTGACTGTCGCAATCCGGACAGAGGGTAGAGGTACATAGCTATTACAATCGCTCGACTTCTACTTCAAAAATCAGTTAAGAAAGCGCTATTTGTGCAAAATAAACCATGGCGTCGACGACAAATGCGCACGATGAAAACAAGCCAAGAAAAAGCCATCAGGATACGGAAAGTTTGTAAGTTCTTTGTGTTGTGGGTTGTGGTGCCATCATTCCACGTGGGGCTGAACGCTGAACTGTAGAGACGACTAAATGAAGCAAATACTAAACGGATGTGTGCATAATTTTCAGCTTGCCATTCTGATTGCAATGCATACCAAGGATATCCAGTCTATGCATATTATATGTTATGTAGAAGTATGTACTTGCTGCTGATGTCGATAGCGAATAAGCATGTGCATACTTTGATACTGCCTGTGAATGGCTTAGTGCCAACCGCATGTTGGTTTGAAAGATTTCGTGGGAAAGCTTTCTGAAGAAAAAACTTACAGTTGACAGGAAATAATTCGATTCTGTAAGTGCGATATGCACTCAAAATTTGTCCGATTTTTGATTATCACAGTCTGACTAATAAGCTACAGATTAGGAATCAATGTTTTTCCTTTATCAATCGTAGCTACCAATAGCTAAACTGTTAGTCTGTTATTTGTTTAATTGCTAGACTCTAATCGTTTGCTGAAATTACATGGCACCGGTTTTGCTAGTTGCAGAAAAACACTGTATGGCTGGCTTATAAAAGATTGTACCTACTGTTAATTGTTATGATATGACAGAAGTTGGGATGATAGGAAACTGCCATCTTTTGCGGTGTTGGCTTGTGTTCAGCCCCCGCTAGTACATCATTCCAAGATCCAAGCGAAAAATAGTGCTCTCTTTTATTTCTTCCATCTGCCACAATCCTGGTGCTACGTAAACAATATAATGTTTGCGTACAGTTTACGTAAGCGAAGGAGACGAGTGGTATTTAAAAAAAAAATTGTTTTGGTGAATTTGGAAAATTTAAAATACAATTACTAATCCATTGAAGATTATTTTTAGATTATTGACAGCTCATTTTTCTTGTTTCTTAACGTAAAATGTTAAAAAGAAATCGTCAAAAAACGCGCCAAAAATCGCATCAAAAAATGCGCCAAAAAACGCGCGAAAAAATGCGTCAAAAAACGCATCAAAAAACGTGTCAAAAAAGGCGCGTAAAAGTACGTAAGAAGACGCGGCAAAAATCGCACGGAAAAACGGGTCAAAAAAACACGCCAAAAAACGCATCAAAAAAAAAGCGCGAAAAACAAGTTAAAACACTCGTCAAAAAACCCGCGAACCCGTGCAAAAACAGGCGGAATCGCGCATAAGATATGGGATTCTGGTCTGGGAAACGCAGCGAAATCTCATTTGGACAAAATATTGAACTAGCAACATCGTCTTATTAAAATTTTTAGACCGAGTAATTCATCTCTTAGAGTTTTAGATGTAAATGCAGTCTTCCAGATGACAACATTGTTGCACTGTATGGATGACCAGCGCTTTCTGCAAACTATACGCCACACGCCAAGCGCTAGACCATGAGCCCAAGGGATGTTAGATCCTCTGGAAACCTACAATACCTACGGAAACCGAGAACTAAGATGTGCCATTCCGAATATTGTTAATGCAATTCCTCAATTTGTAAAAATTATTCCAGACTTTAGGAAAAGAAAAAAAGATATTAAAAGGTATTTACTGCAAACACATTTCGTAAGGTAGAAATTATAAATTTTGAATTTTTTTTAAAAAATCCTAAATTTGAATTGTTGAAATTACAAAATAAAAAAAAACAAATTGAATTTAACAAAATATGGATCTTACATTTTAAAATCACTTCGAAATAAAATCTCTAAACAACCGCCTGCAGATAAGCACTTTGCTTGTAATGAAGATAAAGTGTAAGTAATAAAAAAACTTGAATTGGAACTTGACGCGTTTTTTAATGAGCTTTTGCTGTGTTTTCTCGCGTTTTTCACGCATTTTTTGACGCGGATTTGCACAAGCCTTATTATATTTTTTAGATTGTTTAACTTTTCAGAATAAAACAAATATCCATCCACGCACAATTTATTTTTTCCCTTTTTGTATTTAACGATTGAAACATTCAGGGTTGGGGTCAAAATTCTGGATGGGTCACAATTCTGCTTAACAAAATTCTGCAAACAATAAAAAATAGTTTGGATAATGTTAAAAAGCGCTGCTTTAAAGCAGACATGGAGAGAAAATATTATTTTTTTAATTTTAACTCCTCTTTACTTAATTTTTATTTGTAGCCTTATATTTTCTCCTGGGAGTAAAATAAAAGATGTTGTGGGTAGAAAATGGAAAATTAAAAAAAAGAACAAATAAAGTAGCCTAGCGCAATGCTCACGCCACGCCCGGTAGTTTTCTTTTAGTGGAAAGAATTTTTGAAATCGGTTCAGTAGTTCCGGAAACTAACTACGCCCACCCTCCCCCCAGGCACAGACCAGTCGAAAGAAAAACCAGCAATTAGATACTAACTGCGTAATTACTGGAATGAGCAACATTCCATGATCAAAACAACACAGACACTTAGCCTATGGGAGAAAATTAAAATCACTTTTCCAACAAACGATTGAAATAAAGACGAAAAATTACTCAAATCTATGTCTGCATATGCTAGAAATACATGTGAACCTTGGCCAGCGTAATTGAAAATTGTTTGCACGTACTCATGCAGAATCAAGCGCGTAAACGCATGCGTGATTTATACACATGTATTTCCAGCTTTAAGCCTAGTACGGAACTGTTTCGGAACGAAATTATCCGGTGGTCTCCAAATGGACAGCGAAAAGTCTGCGAAAAGGCAGCGGAAAATAATTTGTGGAGAGTTCCATTAGCTGATACACAAATAGGATGCTTATCAGCACTGACGCTCGGATTTGTATACTTCAATTGCGAACGTAGTCCTTTCCTATAGGTCAACTTAAACTTTCTAAACAGTTATGTCGTTTTCGATTGGGCATCTAAGATTTTGATCTGCGATTTAAGATTTCTGCTGCCAAATCGAACATTAAATCCGAATCCTATTGGTTCTTGTTTGTATTGAGTTGGCCGCAAATAATTTCTTTTTTCCACTTGCACTGGAAGTGCATTTGAATTGATTTCTACACATTTATACAAACGCATTTTGAAATACCTAATCATCATATAAATATATATATAGATTTCGAGAGATATTCGAATCAGACCACCATTGTCGGGTCTCTTTTCGTCTCTCTACCACTGTAAATCTTACTCAGAAAGACTCTCTGGATTTCTCCACAGTTCTTCTCTGGGCTTAATTCCTAGTGTTAACGCTAGCATCTGTTTATGGGAGATCTGTTTCATCGACCGGGTCTCGACCCAATGATGTCCCAAGATCCTCATTCTTCTGCCAGCCAACGCTGGACATTGACCCAGTATATGTGCCGCTGTCTCAGATTCCTCCAGGCATAGTCTACAGGTATCATCCGAAATTACCATGTCCTGTAGACAAAGCCAACACCCATTTCAATGTTCCTCGACTCATACTTATAGAACCCTTCTTTGAGTGGAGCAGGTCGGCCACTTTATTGCCATTTTAGCTTGTCTACATTGTTCCACGGTTGACCACCTTCTCAGGTGTTCTGCCGTGATCCATTTGTGAATCAGCTATTCTACCAATCCTCTGCCAATTGAAGAGAATGGTTCTGGTCCCAGCAACTTTTCAGTTGACCCCTGTTTTGCAAGGGAGTCCGCCTTTTCATTGCCTTCGATCCCTATGTGTCCCCGTACCCAAGTCAGTGATACTTCATTTTTAGATGAACACTTATTGAGATTAAGTACACATTCCAGTGCCAATGATGTTGTGATGTTTGTTTGTTCCATGCATCTGATCACCGCCTGATTGTCCAGTGCTATAAGGATATTTCTTCCTTCCACCTGACACTCAAGCAAGTAGTCCAACGCATGAAGCAAAGCAATCATCTCAGCCTGGTATACTGAAGTGTATTTCCCGAGGCTAATGTGACGGGCAAGTTCCAGCTCTTCTGAATAGATACCGGCCCCCGCTCCGCCATCCATCATGGATCCATCCGTGAAAATCACTATTTCGCCATTTCTTTTTTCTGGAAGTAATCCGTCCTCAATACGAGTGTTGTGATTTCTTTCCATAATACGCACCCTTGTTATTCGATCCATAGGCATGTTCAGCTCCCTAATCTCGTTTTTGCCAAGTTCCAGGATCTTCCTATGTCCATAGATCGTACCACAATTGTGCCATATAAATAAAATTGATGTAGTTCTGTTCGACTAAGATTGAATTTGACTGCATGTCTTTAAATGCAAAAATCTTAGCAACTGTTCAATATATTCTGGTGCACTTTTCACAGGCCTATAGAGGATACCTAGGCCTACAATCTCTACTTTGATTCAACTCTATATCTTTATAAATTTTGGAAAAAATTGGACAAGAGTAATTTATTTTTTCGTTTCGTTTTGCTTTTTTCTTTGTCACGCTTTCCGTTCGAAAATACTGGGAGCATTTAAATATAGTTTACAGCAGCTTATAGAGGACATCTGCAGGTACAACTTAGGATATCCAATAACTCGATAACTTAAAAGGTTTTTAAGTAAATAGGCAAAATTTGAAAAATTTCTACGATTTTCACATGAGTGAGTAGATATGCACTTCATTCTCAAATCAAACATACTAACCGCGCAATATTTTGACATCTCTTTTAACCCTATTTTACTCCAGTGACGGAGAGGGAGACAGACACAGGCAGTATGCTGCGTTGGTTGCTACGAAAAAAAAAACATAAAAGAAATGGCAAATATATAGGAAAGGTTTGTTTATCTCTGTCCTGCTTGCAAAAAAGAAGTATCTGGAAGGAAATGTCAAATAGGTATAGTGATAGCAGATCGTGGTATTATTACATTAGCGGATTCACATTAGGGAAAATTCCTGGTGATACACGTCGTACAGTAAATTACCCGGATTGAGAGTGATTTCGTTGCAGAAAAACGTTATTGACGCGTTAATTTTAAATGGGTGTGGTAAAGGGGGTACGGTCTTTATACCAAGAATATAAATAATTCCCAGCAAATATCCATTTCAGTTCAAACGGATTCAAATTCCTATTAATCTTTGTTCTGCCATTACAATCAATAAGTCACAGGGAAGTTGAATTAAGAAAGGCTTGCTTCAGGCGCGGGTAGTTATATGTAGCGTGCTCCAGGGTAAGTAATGCAGCAAATATCACGATAGAAACAAAACCGCTAATATAGGATACAAAAAAGCGTTACATTAATAAGAAAACAAGTTAAATATTATAAAATTATTTTCCTTCATTTTCATTGTCCAAAGAATATTAAATTATTGCCGATTATTCTGGTGCAATACCATGAAGATGAAGGCAGAGTGGACTCAGACTTTGGGGGGTTTTATAGATCGGGTTGAAGTCCCTAACTATTGCAGAAGGCTCCTTCGCGTTATACCTCTGCAATGTCTTTCGATGATGTTTCCTTCAAGCGATAATCAAACAAAAAAATGTTGTCCCCTACAAGACAGCACAGATCTTAAATTTTTTTTTCCATCAACTGTTCTGAACCAACATTTTGCACGGGCGAAGCTGGGCGGGTACAGCTAGTTTAATACAAAAACTCGTTTCAATAGGCGTTTCTTTTTTTAGGTAACATTTTTAACATTGAAAAATGGAAACTAGAAAAGTCTCTAAATTATGAGTTTGAGTTTTGCTCTTTAAAGAATTGCAAACAAAAAAAAAACATTTTTGATCTTAATATTTGAGTTTGTCTATTTTTTCAAATTTGGTTTCATATCTCTTATAAAAGCTGGTAACACTGCAGTACAAATGCCAAATTTTCGTAAGAAATAATGTCCTGGACAATAAATGTGTGCAAAAAGAGAGTGGAGAATTGTTCCAAGCAATCTACTACAACTACCCACTTTTCCGCTATCATTTCGCATCATCTGCGTACTGCAAAACGTAAGGGAGAGCAAAATTGTTCATGATTTCGTTGTGTCATTTTTGTATGGGATTTTTCGTTTCGCCTTTACAGTAGACGAACCCTTGGTTTACGAATAATTAAGTGAAATTAACGACATAAAAGAAAGAATGAATCCCATGGATATACTGCAATGCAATACTATTTGTGTACAACCATCACCTATCTGGCCTTTGTGCCCCTCCCAGAAAAAAGTCCTGTTCCGCCCTTGTAATAGTGTGATGTTATACGTTATTTTTTAACAAAAAACTCAGTACGACACTTGAGTAATTAATAACATTGCAGTGATTGGTTCGAAAGTACTGTTCTTATTAAGCCAAAAACCGAATATATTGTTCAAGATGTAAGCACATATATAATTATATCGTCCTAACGCAATTAATATGCATGCTAAATTTTAAAGGGTGTCACAATGCTGCAACTTTGTTTTCGTTCGAAATAAAAGCAATATGATGAATACAGAATCGTATGGCTATCCAGGCTGCCCCTTTTTATGTATAAGTTAAATTTTATTTAATTAAAATTACAAAAAATAATTCTCTTTGGCTTTCTCGAACCACTTTATTCCGACTCCAAACTAGAACTTACTAAATTAACAATTTTCAAAATACCTCGAACACAAACTTCACCTGCGCATTAGAGTGTCATATGGTTATGCGACGGATGTGTGATATCCGTTCTCACGATCAATGTTCCTCACGCTTCAATTGGATGACTCTCCAGACGTAGCGTCAGCGAAAAGTTTGTGGGAAAATGATTAGTACTTCATATTCGTGGTGTTAACTTATATACCTATACCAATCCACTCTTTTCGAATAAAAATAAAATAAGGACAATGCCATTAAGTCGCAGCTCCTAACATTAAAAATAAAGTTTGGCATGATGATGCCTTCTCCTTCTAAAAATAAATTTAAGTGAAAATTCGCAAATAAAATGTTGACACATTGTCATTGCATTGCATTGCGTTGAGGAACAAAACTCGGTTAACAGTTTGTCTGCATTATCAATGATGCACTCATGTGTCGATATGCACACGCTTTGCAGTTCATTGTTACGATGAACACCCGGATCAAGTGTTTACATTTCCATATTGGGGAGTTGATTAAAAAAACATTTCAAAAACCATGTCATCTCCCATCCACTTCTTTTAATTTCATACAGAAGGTGGGGCCTCGCTTTCACGTCCACCACCTAACATTCAAATGAATGCATACCGCATCCTTAAAAATGGAAAAGAAACTCTGCATAATCACTTGTACAACCATTCCAAATGCGATGCACAATCATTTGTACGATTCATCACATGGCATAATGGATGGAATAAGGACGAAGGATTACCGCACATTCAACGAAAACAATGCAAACTACGACTTCATATCGTATCCTTTTTTCTTTTCCTACATTCCATCTCCTTACTAACCCTATGCATGGTATCCCTGTTGCGGATGATGATGACGCCCAACTAAATTGCAATCCCTCTGATTGGATGTGCGGAATAATTTACACTTTTCCTTTCTTCTGTTTGAAGATAAAAATAATGAACACGGATAAAGGATTACATACCACATCTATCCGAAGCAGTTCCGCCAGTTAAATTAAAGTGTTGCACTGCATACCACCTCTCTGGATGATGATGACGAAGGGTGTTGCCAGGCGCACTTCGTTTGTGCCAACACCAGATTCGGAAGCAACGCTTCTCGCCTCGTAGAGCTCGCTTCCTGATGTGGCGATAATGAGAGCAGAAAACTTGAAAATTGCATTCATTATATACAGAAGCGGCGTTAAAAAAAGGAGCCACCACAAAAAGAAAAAAAAAAAAAAAAACACAGCGCAATTGCTACCCCTCCGTTCTCGAATTGTATATGAACAGACAACAACGCTCATTCGCATATTCCGACAGACACATAATTTAGTCCTTGAAGAATGAAGTCGGAGCTCTATAAACCAACGTACACAACAATTATTTAAAATAAAACATAACCTGCAAAAAGGACGACGGATGTTTGGTGCGGGGCAGGGGGAGAACACTGAGGAATAGAAATGAACAAGCAACTAACATGCCGCAAGGATCCTTCGTGCTCCGGCACGTATACAACATGCAAAATTTCACAGCAAAAACTTTGCAAGGAAAAGGATTAAAGTGTTGCGGTTCATGGTTTTTCTCAGTTCGACGCTTTGTTCTTGTCGCGGGGTGGCATGCGCCAACAAAAAACATTGCCCACCGCGTTGGTATACCTATTGTATAGTGGGACGCACACACTGGCTGTGCGAAAAGTGTAAATTACAATTATTTACATATTCCATATCATTATCCTTGTTTCCGGGACCCTCCCTTTGTGGTCTACATTTTATTTGCTGTGCCTTGGTTGCATTTGACGCGCGGCGTTTATTCTTTGTCAACGGACTAACGCTCTAAATGGGTCATAATTACTATGACAACGATGTGTAGTCTCAACTGAAAAATAGGAAGCATGAACTTGACAGAATTTGGCTATTTTGTGCACTAACTTGAAGTCTGATTGCTCTACAGTATACAAGGATTTTGGTACTTGTCAATTGTGTTTCTAAAATACGCTTGACAAAATATTTATTACAAAGTCTGCCGAAAATGTGACGTTAATCGAGCGGGCATTAGAGAAACGAGCAAATGCCTTTGAGATCCAGAACCTCGGGAAATATGAATTCGGCAGAGCCACATCAGCATCGATTGATACTAGAATAAGCATGTCAACCGAAGGTATTCTTGTGTAACCTTGTTTCTTTCACCGACTGCTTAATAGAAAAAAAACCTAAGTTCGCCCCAAGAACAATTATTTACAATGTGCCCAATTACAGCCATAAATATAGGGCATGTACATTGCACAATGAAGATTTGTTTTATTATTTTCCTATACCTACTGTGAATATTGATTTTTAAAGGCGGTACGCTGTTCGAGTGAAGTGAAATTTTCACTCCTGTCCATAAAGTGCTTTGAATTCGAAGGTGAAATATTTTTTTTGAGATTTTTCCTGGAGAAATTAATGCAGGGTGACTGAGCTCACAAAAAAAATGTTGTCTGCGGGAGTTCAAGAAGATCTTAGGTTAAAAAATACTTCAATGATCAACTGTCAAACTCTTATTCTGTTAAAAAAGAAAACAGCTCGAGGAAGCAAATTGAGAACTTCACTTTTTGTAAATCATGCGTTACAGTAAAATGTATTGGCTAATTGGATTCTGTCCAACCAGAATAAGTTACTGCTAAAATAAACCAAATTCTGAAACCAGTGTGGAAATACGGGCACCAGTTCTGGGTATGACCACGCCAAACGAAACAAAACTAAAAGCCTCTCAAAATATATCACAAAGGAACATAGTCAATGCACTTTGGTACACAACGCTGATCTACATATAGATCTAAATATTAAAATGCTTGAAAATAAGTTAAACAAGTTGCTTGAATGCACAGAAAAAGGCTTTAGGAGATTAAGGCGGATGACACATTTTGATCTATAGGGTTTTCCAATAAGAGGTGTTATTTTGGTATTCAAAATAACAAAAATGTCATTTTTGAGATAAATGATCGGATGTTTATTTCATAATAAAGAGGAAGGAACATCAGCCAAATGGCCACCATACACGCATACAGGACCATATCCTTTTCATGAAATTTTCCATAACCAAATCGCAAAGTGGCTGCTCTATGTCCTCGATAGCCTCACGAATTTTATATTTGAGGTCTTGAATCGACGCTAGGCTGTTGGCGTAGACCTTATCTTTCACGTGGCCCTAAGGGAAGAAGTCGCAAGGTGTTAAATCACAAGACCTCTGTGGCCAATTGTGATCACCTCTTCGAGAGATAACACGGTCCGGAAACTTTTCCCGTAAAAGATCAATGGTTTTGTTGCTTGTTTTTTTTCACCATTTTTGTAATGAATTTTAATAATTTCAATGCGTTGTTGAAGCGTGTTTCGTTCCATTTTTAGTAATGGCGTAGTTTCCACTTGTCAAATGTCAAAGAATAAATGCTTCAAAAGTGACAGCTACCGAAATAGCGGGTCATTCACAATAACACCTCTTATTGGAAAACCCTTTATGAGAATTAGCTAAGACTCCGTAATACTTTCTAACAAAAAAATTCAGAAATTCGACAAACGAGGGATTTTTCTTTAAAAATGTTTCAAATTATTCATAAATAAATGGTCGATTAGTCGAACGGCTACGTGCAATCTCATTTGGTATGACAAAAGTCAGCGACCTCGGAAGGTATTTAAGATCAGTTTAAAGTCCCTCCATATTGCAGAAGCATCTCTCGCTATGATTTTCCCTTTCAGTGAACCTTAAAAAACACAAAAACAAAATGTTTTGTGTTTTGTTAAAGACAATTTTAATAGTTTTCAATTTGGCAAATAATTATTTGTAATATAATAAGGACAGCCGTCAATTTGAAACAAAAACAGTGAGTGGAATCTATACATAAGTAGCTGAACCCCCTACGGCTTCGGCAGGAAAAAAAAAACTTTTTCCGATTATTTATAGAAAAAAAAATTTAAACATTTATTGCAATGCTTTTACGTAAATAACATTCTGGGTTCTTTTTTATCCATCGCTTGTATAAACAAATAGTGCAGATGGTTTTCCGACTCGGGAGCATGCAACGTAGATTGTCCTTGCGACTTATTAATGGTAACGGCGAATGCAGAGCGAATAGGGTATTGAAGACGCTTAAATTAAATAAATGGGACAAACGATGGAATCATTGGTATGCGAGTAATCAAAACTTTTTGAAAATATTATTACCGCAAAATCCATACATTTATGCGCCTATTATCGTTAGCGAGTCGAACAAAAATGTGACTTATTTGCATTATGGTTAGCGAATTGAACAAAATTCATTCACCTGAACTGTCAAACCGCTGGCGAATGTAAAGTCGCCTTATTGCGGTTTGCGAATTTGTGAACTGTCATTCGCCTTAAACATAAAATTTTGGCGAACAAAACTATTTAACGAAACCCAAGGCGAATGCAATTGAAGGTGCCAGCGTAAGAACCGGACAACTCCACTTTTTCAAAATGTTGGGAAAACTGAAAAAAAACTGACTGAAAATTTGAAAAAAAAAAGTATTTTGACAAAACAAAAATTATTTCGCATAAAAACAAAATAAACATATTTTGCAGAATAAAAATATTTAAAAAAAAATTATTTTAAAGTACAAAAAAAACATATTTAAGTTTTGGAGTTGTCTCATTTTTGCACCGTTTTTGGTGAAAAAAAAATTAGTCAAAATCTTCGAACTCGGAGTCTTGAGCTTCTCGAACGACATCTTGAGACCTCAAATCACTGCAAAAGGCCATATCGGCTTGAGGAACATATTTTTGCGCCAAAACCATCACGTTTGGAGTTTAATGGAAGACTGTTAGAGTATAGCAGATCAGGCCTGAAAGGATCACCTTGCAAATTTGATTTTTTTTTCGATATCGTAAGTTGTAAGTTCTCCAAAGTGAGAAATCGAAGCAGATAGTTTTGCTAGATTTCCTTCTTGTTCATACTTAAATCGTCGGTATTTGGAAATCGTCCATTTAACTTTATCTTTGTTGGTAACAGTTTTTTTGTAAAATGGAGCTTATCTGCTCTTAAAGTCAAATATCGCTTGATTAGTCACCGGCACAACGTGAATTCTGCTGGGGCACTTGTTTACTAAATTTCTCCAATCTTTTGGTAAATACGTGCGTTCCACTCGTCGTTTTTGTTTTTCAATAACACCAAAAGATCTATCGCATGGTAAAAAACTGTGTCCCGGTTCAGGCAAGTGATGTACAATGAGGTTTATATTTGTCTGTTTTACACGAGCATTCGCCTTTCTTTTCTTGGAGGTATTGGACGATAGTGTTGTTTTTATTTTGGGCCCCGCAGTTATCGGAAAATAAATACAGTTTTGTAACAGCTTTACTTAAAAAGTTTTCAAGGAAGTGTTGTAAAAAGCTAATTACTTCATTTGGACCATTCTTTCCGATAGTCTCGTCATACATGTACATGTATCTCTTTTTTGTACTGCATTGGAAGATGCAGAAATTAAATACCCCTAGCTGCCTCTTATAAATTACGTCACTGGATGGTATTAAAGGAAGGGGCAAATTTTGTTGAAAGTCAAACGTAATGCACTCTACAGATGAATCTTGCAAAGCCAAAGCGCTTTTTTCGCGCATATCCTCGTAAAATGCTTTAGCTTTCTTTTCATGCAACTCTTTGTTAGTAATGATTGCACGTCGTTTTTGCTCAGAATCTGCGGATAAAATTTTTTTTTCATACCCATCGCACGTCTGACAAGAGTCGGATCTAGGTGAGCCAAAAGAAAGCTTAAAGTTGTGCATTATATATTGCCTGTAAAAGTCATAGGTAACATTCGGCTTTAAGTTAGCAGTTTGTTCATTTAATGAAAATATTTCAGGTTCAAACTTTTCTAAATAAAGATCGTACATTTTCTTAACATTTAGTTCAGAAGACAAGTATTTCGATTCTTTATTATGGCTATAATGCGATGAACGCTGAGGAAAACTTATAATGTGTGTATTAATGTTAAGTATAGCATCCTCTGGAGCTTGCTTCCAAATCTTACGAAGAATTCCTCAAACAAAAATCAATTATGTATCTACCATTTTATATTCCAGTTAATTGATTTTTATTAGTTTTTAAATCGTATATACGCAAACGAACACACTTAAATTATTTTTTACAATCATTTTTTGAAAGCAGAAAACGTCTTGATTTTTTTTTGGCATGAGATGTTTTGGAACCTCGAGCCCCCGTGCCTATGTGCGTGACGCCTACTAATGCAGCTTATCAGGTGTATTAAGGGTTTACTAACACAGGAATATTTTCTCGACTAAAAACAAATTTTGAAGATTTGCTTAAAAAATCGTTGCTATTTTCGAATGACTACGAAAATTAATTCACGGAAAACCCTTCAAAAAAACATCA
Source organism: Cheilosia vulpina (assembly GCA_916610125.1). NCBI lineage: Eukaryota > Metazoa > Arthropoda > Insecta > Diptera > Syrphidae > Cheilosia > Cheilosia vulpina. The sequence continues at coordinate 32,843,528 of OU744278.1, forward strand.
GAAATCGAGTCGTAGATTCTCTTGTTTAAATGTTTAAAGCGAAACTAATTATATCAAATTTCGAAAGATGGCTCGAATAATGTTGGCTGTAAATTATAACTCAGAAAATATATATAAAAAAAAGGAGAAACGATGTCGCCGAATTCCATTTATATACACGTTTTTTATTTGACAGCTGTCCCTTTTGACAGCCGGAAGTTTTTTGTACATCATGTATAAAAGTTATGATTTGACATAATTGTTATATGATAGGTATGATTACAGGGTGATTAAACATCCTGCCCACCTTGAGAGGACAAGGTCCGATCAATAGGAAGACGTCTAACCCTTGTTGCTGCTCTTTGAGTTTCCCCACTAGAAGTCTTGACGGTGATTGCTCTTACGACTCCATCTTTTCCAGGCTGCACATTCACGACTCGACCCAATCGCCACTTCAGAGGAGACAAGTTTTCTTCTTCCAAGACCACGACATCACCGATGCATAAGGACTCGCCATGTTTGATCCACTTTGTTCGTGGTTGTAAACTTTGCAAATACTCCCTTGACCACACAGTCCAGAATTGCTGCAAGTACCACTGCAGTTTCTGATAGCGGTGTAACTGGTTAACATTCTTGAGTTGGAGATCTGGCTCAGGATAAGCGTTCATAGCGGTGCCTATAATGAAATGCCCTGGTGTTATTGCAGGCATATCATTGGAATTTTCGGGAACAGGTGTGATGGGCCTAGAATTAAGAACAGACTCGATTTGAATGATTAGAGTGTTAAATTCAAAAAAATTCAATTTAGCGTTTTGTAAGATTCTTCTAAGATGAAACTTTGTTGATTTAACTGCGGCTTCCCATAAGCCGCCATAGTGTGGGGAGCGCGCAGGAATAGTTTTCCATGTTATGCCCATTGACGAGCAGGTATTAACGATTTGATTCAAATTCAGCTGGTTCTGGAACAGTTTATATAGTTCATGTAGCTCGTTCCGTGCGCCAATGAAATTCGTAGCGTTGTCGCTGTAAATTAAGGAACACAAACCGCGACGACCGATGAATCGTTTTAGGGCCGCTAGGAATGCTGCTGTTGTAAGATCCTCAACCAATTCTAAATGAATTGCCTTTGTAGCAAAACAAACAAATACGGATACATATCCCTTGGTAGATGAAATCCCACGACGACTGTAGTAAATTTGAAAGGGGCCGCAGAAATCAACTCCAATAACATTGAATGGCCGTGTCTGCCGAACACGTAGTTCGGGTAAGTCGCCCATAAGAAGCTCATGTTTAGTTGGTTTTGCTCTAAAACAAGAGATGCAGTTGCGACAAATTGATCTACAGATATTTTTTCCATGAACAGGCCAGAATGTCTGCCTAGCAGTGCTTAATAGGGTTTGGGGGCCGATATGATGGTTTATTATATGGAGGTGACGAAGAAGAGTATTAGTAAAGGCATGATTCTTTGGTAGCAAAATTGGGTATTTGCTGTTATAATCCAGTGCAGAAAATTTCAAACGTCCACCAACTCTCAACACACCGCGGCTATCGACAAAAGGAGCAAGGGATTTAATACTACTCCCTGAAGAAAGGGTTTCACCCTTTGCCAATGCTTGAATTTCTGCAGCGAATGATTTGGCTTGCACAATTTTCACAACCTTAGTTAGAGCTTGCTGAATTTCATCGACTCTAAGAGGTCCATATATGCGAAGGATCTTCTTCTTCTCCATACAGTTGGTTTTAAAACGTAGAATGTATGCAATAACATGTAACAAGGACGTATAATTGTTATGGTACTTTATATCCATAATGAAATCAGGATTATTACAATTCGTAGCTATTAGAACTATTTTAGTTTTCTTTCTCTCCAACCTTTTGTCGTCCTTTTCCAAATTAAATTCAAATGTTGGCCAATTCGTTGCAGGTGCACACAGAAACTCTGGTCCGTGAAACCAAAGCTTTGAATTGATTAGATCTAGTGGATACGACCCACGAGATAATATATCTGCCGGATTCATTTTCGTTGGTATATGACGCCACTGAGAAAATGTAGAAAAATCTTGTATGATGGCCACTCTATTTGCAATGAAGGTTTGCCAATTGCAAGACTCTTCCTTAATCCAGCTTAATACAATTGTTGAGTCTGTCCAAAAAGTAGTATTTTCAAAGTAAACAAAGTTGAAGATTTCCTTAATGCGTTTGGCGAGTTGCGCCATAACAACAGCAGCACAAAGTTCCAGTTTTGGAAGACAGCACTTCTTAACGGGAGCGACCTTAGATTTTGCGCAAAGCAAACTAACCTTTACTTGATTGGCAGGGCTAATGGATCGAATGTAAATGCATGATCCATATGCATTTTCAGAACTATCTGAGAATGCATGCATTTCATATCGCGATTCAGTACAAAATGCAAGACGATCCACTTCCAAGTCATTCAACACTTGTAATTGACTTCTAAAGTTTACCCATGGCTCTTGATATTCTTGGGGGAGTGGATCGTCCCAATCTAATTTCAAGCGCCATAGTTGTTGCATAAAAATCTTGGCTAACACTATGACAGGATTGATTACACCAAGTGGGTCAAAAAACTGCGCGATCTCCGATAATACCGTTCGCTTTGTAGTTAGTTTATGAAACTTAGTGTTCACTTTAAATAACAATTTATCTGATAAAGGGTTCCATAATACTCCTAACGCCTTGATTGCATCAGCCTTTCTCATTTTAAATAAAGTTTCGCGATCTTCTGGTGGTATGTCCTTTAGCAGATCAGAATGATTTGCACACCACTTTTTTAAATTAAATCCGCCCTTTAATAAAAGAGCCTTCAATTGTTGTTGCAGTTCAAGTGCTTCTTGTAGTGTATTGGCACCTGATAATATGTCATCAACATAAAAATCAGTGTTGATTGATTTAGCAGCCAACGGAAAATGTTTACCCTCGTCGAGAGATAACTGCTGAAGTGAACGTGTGGAGAGAAATGCAGCTGGTGCTGTACCGTAGGTCACGGTAGTAAGTTGATACAAGTGAATTGGGTCATTCGCGTTTGATCTCCAAAGAACGCAATGGTATCGTCGGTCATCTGGATGTAAAGCCACCTGTCGGTACATTTTTGTAATGTCAGACGTAAAGACGTATGCGTAGAATCGGAATCGCAAAGCTATTGTGAAGAGATCGGGTTGAATAACAGGACCTACCATCAAGAGCTCATTCAATGAAATACCAGAGCTTGTCTTCGATGAAGCGTCAAAGACCACACGGAGCTTTGTGGTAGAACTGGACATCTTAAATACACAATGATGTGGTATTATATAGTGAGGCTGTTGGAAGTCAAACGAATGCACTCTCTCCATGTGTGATAGCTGAATAAATTCATTCATGAATTGTGTGTATTGTGTTTTTAGTTTCTTGTCTTTACTGAATTTCCTTTCAAGACTCAGAAATCTCTTTAAAGCAATATCATAAGAATTGCCTAAATTGAGTGGAGTTTCTTTAAACGGTAATCTGACTTGATATCGTCCACACTGTAAGCGAGTAAAATTTGTATAGAAATGTGTCTCACACTCTCTTTCTTCTTTTGATAACTTTGTATGCAATGACTCAAAATTCTCAATTTCCCAGAAGGCCTTTAGTGTATCATTAAGAGTATCATTATGTTTAGGAACATCAGTCACTTGTAAAAGGTTGCATTTGCTGATGGAGCTTGAAGGTGGATATGTTGGCAACCTTCCAGCTGCAACCCATCCGAAGAGAGTATTGACAAGTGTAGGCAGGCTTGAACCAAGTTTGATCTTTCCCATTTCCAAAATATCGTAGAAAACATCAACACCTAAGAGTAAGTCCACTCGTTGCGGGATATTGAACTGAGGGTCTGATAGTTGAATGTGTTTTGGGATATTCCACTCATCGACATTGATCTTGCTATCTGGTTGCATGCCAGTTATTTGATTCATGACTAATGCCTCAATTGTAGTGGAAAATGAAGTAAAGAGAGACTTTACTGTTACGGAGCATTTAAACTTAGAACTTCCAAGACTATCATTTACACACATGAATTCAGTTGGTGCATATCGTCGGTTTATGCCAGCAATACGAACAATTCGCTCGGAAATCATATTGAGTTGAGAGCCACCATCTAGTAGGACACGACATGGTATATTTTGTTTATTTTTGCCGATAAGGTAAACAATAGCCGTTCCAAGTATATTGTTGTCTGCTATATTGTTATGTAGTGAGTAGACATGATTGGATGTAGACGGTGAAGTATGCGATGGAATATCGTTATTAGATGAAAAGTTACGATTGGGTATGAATAAATTTTGAGGATAAGTACTACCTAGCGCTTGTGACGAAGTTGTGGGGTTGTCTGACAATGTTGGGCTCTGGTGGAGCAATGAGTGGTGCTTGTTGCCGCAAGTGTTACAACCGCTTTTAGAGGGACAATCATCCAAACTGTGATTATTGATTTTTAAGCAGTTGGTGCACAGTTTAAGAGAATTGACTTTCTTATGTCTCTCTGAGACAGGCAGATTTAGGAAAGCAATACAGCGATAAATAAAGTGTCCTGGTTTTTTACAAAAATTACATGCATTCTTAACAGTCATAAGTGACCTTGGTGGTTTATAATTCTTATTTGAGTTACCACTATCGTTCTTATTTAAGTGAGGTGTAAATGAATGTGAAATGACGTTACCTTCGATAATTTGGCACCTTTTCTTTAAAAAGGTCATCAGTTCTGCAAGTGTTGGTAGTCGGTCAACTGGAGAGTCCTCATTCCATTTAAGCGCTGTTTCTGGATCGAGCTTGGAGGTTATGATGTGCACTATGAGGTCATCCCAACCATCAACAGGTCGATTGATGTTTTTTAATCCAGTAAGGTGGTTGTTCATCTTGTCCATGAGATTTCGTAACTCTGCTGCATTTGCCTTTAGAATTTTGGGATGTTGAAAAATTAATTTAATATGTTCCTTTCCAATAACCTTTTTATTTTCAAAGCGTTCTCTTAACCTTTCCAATATTACCTCATAATTTTCTGCCACAATTTTCAAACCTGCAATTGGAGCTCTGGCAGCCGGGCTAAGCTTGGAAACCAAATGCCGCAGCTTGGCGAATGTTGTTAGATTTTCATTGCTATGAACTAAAGAAACAAATTCGTCATACCAACTTATCCATGTGGTAACGTCACCTGAAAACTCCTGAAGTTCAATTTTTGGTAATTTAATAGAATCATACCTTTCATCCCGATCTGTTGCCGTCGTGCTACTCCGATTTAATGTGTGTTCCTGTTCATCACGCTTTGCAATAAGAACTTTTAGCGCTGAAGCTGCTAGGTAGTACAGTTCCTCGTAGGTTGACCTATTAGGTTTGGAGATTTCCTCAAAATCCTTTTCTTCGATCTTCCCTTGAATATTTGTAAATGTGTGAAAAGCTGAATCCAATGCATCTGCGCGAATATTCATTTCGGCTACCGATGTAGTTGATGGATCCCTTCGAACTCGTGTGAGATAATCCTCTATGCGTTTCATTTGTTGCTCGCATACGGAGCGACGAGTTTTGAGGTTAACTAACACTTTATCCGATTTTTTTCCAGTTACGATATCAGCTTCCTCCGCAATGGTCTTCTTGGCTCCTGAATATGAAGTAGCTGAAGGTCTGGTATCAATTTCATCTTCGTCTCCGGACATTTCACGTGATTACACAATGCACGTATAATTTAATAATTTCTGAGTCTTTTTTCAAAATACTTGAAAGCCTATATCTCGCCGGGGCCTCCAATGTTTAAAGCGAAACTAATTATATCAAATTTCGAAAGATGGCTCGAATAATGTTGGCTGTAAATTATAACTCAGAAAATATATATAAAAAAAAGGAGAAACGATGTCGCCGAATTCCATTTATATACACGTTTTTTATTTGACAGCTGTCCCTTTTGACAGCCGGAAGTTTTTTGTACATCATGTATAAAAGTTATGATTTGACATAATTGTTATATGATAGGTATGATTACAGGGTGATTAAACAGCTATAATGCGATGAACGCTGAGGAAAACTTATAATGTGTGTATTAATGTTAAGTATAGCATCCTCTGGAGCTTGCTTCCAAATCTTACGAAGAATTCCTCAAACAAAAATCAATTATGTATCTACCATTTTATATTCCAGTTAATTGATTTTTATTAGTTTTTAAATCGTATATACGCAAACGAACACACTTAAATTATTTTTTACAATCATTTTTTGAAAGCAGAAAACGTCTTGATTTTTTTTTGGCATGAGATGTTTTGGAACCTCGAGCCCCCGTGCCTATGTGCGTGACGCCTACTAATGCAGCTTATCAGGTGTATTAAGGGTTTACTAACACAGGAATATTTTCTCGACTAAAAACAAATTTTGAAGATTTGCTTAAAAAATCGTTGCTATTTTCGAATGACTACGAAAATTAATTCACGGAAAACCCTTCAAAAAAACATCAGAAATCGAGTCGTAGATTCTCTTAAATATAGTTTGAACCCAAATTCAATAAGTGTATTTAAATTATGTCGAAATTAGATTCACAAAAAATTTTTGACGCTGCTTTGGATTTTTTTCTTAAGGTTTGTCGTTTGCATTTTTTTATAAAAAATTTTAAAAATTTATTAAACATTATTTCATTTTAAGGTAACACAAATTTCGTCTTAAACACTTATTAAAGATACCCTCGAAACGGATTTTTCGACGCAATATGTACTTGTATCCTGACTTTTATATTTATTCTCATTTACTTCATTTTTATTAAGCCGGTTTTTTAACTCTGTTTTTTAACCAATATAGTACCAAATCATGTTCTTTTCAAATTCTTTGTAGAAGTATATTTAAATTAAATGCCATGAAAAGGATATCTCTAGGCTATGGGAACTAAATAAACGATTGCACTGAGCCCAAATAACCAAGCCGGTCCGCTACTAAGGTATTCTAGTAAAGCAGCCCGTCGGAATTGTGTTGAACTTACCTCTAAAACTTGGGATTTATTGTGGTTCTGTAGTCACAAGGCATAACCGCTTAAGTCTGTTTTACTCATTGTTCAGGGGAGCAGTTTAAAGTTTTTTTACTCCATTGACTCTAGTGACTTAAACAGTTATTTTTTTTTGAAATTGTGGCCACGTTTTCAAAGATATAAACCTGAAAAAAATTTACAAAATAGATTTGGATACGCTGAATCTAATGGCATCAAAATCTCAATTTCGTCTTAAGTCGACTTAAGCGGTTTGGCTTCAAGCGGTCACCCACTCTCATTGAGACGCAAATCCTGGACAAGGATATTCTATTCATATTAAGTTAAACAAATTATAAGAAATCCTTTTAATTGACACTTTAACCCCATAAACGTCCTTGGGTGTCATGTTCCACAACATTCATATCAAAGGGAAAACAAAAAGAAACTGAAATGACAAACTAAAAGCTTGAAATAAAGGATATTATCTGTCGTCAACATCGTCCATTCAATAATAAACATGATCCCAGCGCCAGAGTACCTTCACCGACACTTTGAACCAATCTCGCTACGCTACTAACAGTAAGTAGTCGTCTGGCAGCTATACAGTACACAAAACACAACCGATACCAAAGTCCTTGCGTTGGCTTCTTTATGACACCGCAAAATTTAATTCCCTTATCAACGGTGACAAGCAGCTGTTTAATGCAATTTTCCGCCATATTTAACACATTCGCCGGCACACAAACACCCCGCACACCAGTAAGGACAACGACAACCGACAGCGACAATACGGCAAAGTCGGTTCTTCGGTGTCCTGATATCCACATAGAACGTGAGGCACATAGTCAGCAAGCGAATGAGAAGTGTAGAAGCATTTCATAGCCTCTCCTGACAGCTGATATAATCTGGTTAAAAGCGAATCCTGGTTTTTGCCTTCTGGATGATGTTCAATGTTCTCATATATAGCCCGAGTATATGGGATCGGGTGTATGATGCATCCCAGCGATTGAGAACACGCAGATGGGTGGTAGCGTCAGTGATGTAGTAATTCCCTTTAGCTGTACGATAGTTTTTCTATTTCATTTCTGGTTACTTATTTGGTATAGTCGCGTCCTACAAAATTCACAAGAAAAGGACGAAGGAACGGGGAACTATCTCTTGCTTTACTCCCATCTAGTTTCCTTTAGCATTTTGTTTGCGTCCCAATGGATTAGCTGAGCGTGGTAGGCGGCAAGACAATGGATACGTTTCATATCATGGCATGGCCATTGGGGATGGGAAACACAATTTTCAGGATTTGAAATGAAGCGACTTACTGGGTATTGTCACATTTGACACTCATTGTCACTTTGTCAGTCGACTTTACTGCGTCTTTCTTGCATCCGAATGGGGATTCCAATTAAACGCTAAATTTCAATTCGCTGCGTTGAAAGTCGGGGGACTATTTTATTTTCATTTCATAATATTTAGATGCCGATACAGATAAAGATAGCATATTGCTTATACCTATGAGGTGAGAGGTACGGGAAACCTGTCGCAGTTATAATAATTTGACGAATTTAATTATCATCGGTTATCATGGCGAATTCTTTGACAGATCTGCGCTATTGTGTCATTCGTTGAGCTGAATTCCTATCCAGCATTTGATCTTTCATCGATCCTTGGAGAGGTGAACGGTTTTAATACACCAAAACCCCGATTAGCGTCGTTAATTGGGACCAGAAAAACACGAGGCAAATCGAAATAACGGTTTTTAATATTAATTCAAATAATAAAAAAAATAAGTATGTATTTCATAAAACCAAATAAAAAAATCAATAAATTCTACAGAAAACATAACTTTTTATTATTCCCAATTTAACAAAAAAAAAAATTAATGAAAAAAAAAGGAATAACAAAAACGCAAACTGAAATAATATCGACGCAACTTCGAAATCACGACATTTTTTGAACTACGCAAACTGAAATAAAAACGACGCAGCTTTGAAACCACGATAATTTTTAAATGACGCAACTTCGAAACGACGCAAAGCGAGGTTATGGTGTATTTCCATTAGAGTGAAAATGAGAACGAGGCAAAAAACAGAGAGAGAGGAGAGCGACAGATGCAATTGGAGGAAGGGTGGGTCGACGGTTGCATCGGGAAATATTATAGAAATGAAGTGTTTTTGTTAATAAACGGGAAGAAAATTTTTTTGATTTGAAAATTGAAGGCATGAAATATTTCATAAAAAAATACTAGGTAATACCATTCCTAAAGGGAACGATATGTTAAGGAAGAAGCACATAACTATTAGGTGTACGAATTTTGGTCGCCATTCTAAAAGTGTGGCAAACCCGATTTTCAAAATAAATTATTTTATTATTATAACATTCAGGAAAATATATTCATACAGGAATAGGAAGGCTCACAATTTTATATACCAAGTCCCAAAGGCTGAACAGCTGTACTCTGGAACATTTGTCACGCATTCGCGAGACGACGAAATTTAGGAAATCAAACCGGAGACCCCTCCTTTAGTAGCCCAATGCACTAACCATTCAACCACTGCCCCCACATACTTACACCATGGCCTGAGGTAAATACTCGACAAAAACAAACACTAGAACTTTTTTCTTAACCTCATTTATTATCTAATTGAAGAATAGCAATCAGCCGTGGGTTCTTCAAACCGCTCATAGCTTACAAAAATAAAAAAAACTTAAACAATTAAGTGTGTATTTTTTGAATCGTCAGGAAATATTTGATTGTGTGGGAAATAGCTACTTTTAAATGAAGTGTATTTCTATTCATAATTATAAACCACTACTCCAAAAACCAAAATGCCGACTAAGGCTTTTTCATGTCTTTTAGGCATTATTTCATTAGGTAAGGCTTTAAGGTTTGTTTTTTTTTTTAAAAAAAGTGTCTTTTTTTATTTTAAATATGTTGTTAATTTTTTTTTTTGATTCAACATATTGACTTTTTAATTTTTTAAACATTCTTTGAAAATCTTTGCCAAAAAATATAACCACCTCGGTTTTAAATAATGTTTTTCCACCTTCAAACTCTGTCCACTTTATCTGTCATTTTAAAAAAAAAATAATTCCAGTAAATGGAATGAAATTGGAAACAAATTTGAAAGCTGTTTGTTGTATAAAAAAAAATATTTTTGTTTAGCTTTTTTATATTTGTGTTTAATTTTTGATTTAATGTTGCACTTTACAAAAAAAAAATATATTTTAGGCATTATTGAAAAAGGCATCTTTTTCCGCCAAAAGTGGTTGGCAACGCGAACACTGGTGCCGGAACATTGGTGCTCAATGGTTTTATCCCATCTCAAAAATGCCCAACGCTCCTAATGAAGTTTTCACTTCAGAAAAGCTGTCCCTTCATTGACTGGAAAAAAAATACTAAATGCCCTCAAAATGATCCCACAAGTCAACGAGTCCTTACAAGTGGAGTTCCCATCTCTCGCCGACTTAACCTATATCCATTCATGTGATAGTGGCCTTTTCATAATCTCGTATATTAATTTTTAACACACTTACACTCGCAGTGTACCCAGGGATTAAACTAATCCATCCTGTGGACAGATCAAATACCACAACCTTTCACAAATCTAATCGTCATAAAACACCGAATCACTTGCGTGTTTTAGTTTCAATTTTAATTTTAAATTAAACCCCACAATGAATTAAATCGTAATCCGTATGGTACTTACTCATTAATCGCTCTCACATTTTTGCAGTAATTGTAACCCTTAAACGGTACACAATTTTGAGCAGCTAGGTATACATGGACTATCATTACTGTATGAATATTTCAATACCGTCCAACGTCTGTACATCGTACGGGCAGGCGACTCTATAGTCTATACCAGTTCAGTGAGACACATTCCAGCCGCTGGGAAAAGGCAATAAAAAAATTTAAGGAAGTTTCTTCACCCCATTTCCGATCCATCCCAAGTCAGTGATTATGAGCGTGTACAGCCCTATATGCATGGTGTTATACTTGACTTGCCGGTATTAGAAATTTATATCCTTGAAAAATTCCATGCATCTCAGGATGTACCCTATATAAGTATGCAGACACACACACACAGAAACCGGTCCCTTTGATGGAACACTTTCATATCACAGGCAGCCGTCCAACCCGTTTTGATTTGGATGAAAGAGGACATTGCGAAGGGGATGTGGGAGTGTGTGTGGGTGTATGTGTTTCAAAACAAAAAGCTGTTGAATTTTCATTAAGGATGGAATTTAATGCTGGATTTTGTGGTAATTAAAATATGTTGCCTTCGATTAAATCTCGCCAAAAGCAAAGAATTCATCTCTTCGTGGTTTCGTCCTTTTTATTGCCGTAAATGCGGCTTTAGTTTTGTGACACAGATTGAGGTTATTGGCTTTCGAAATGCAGGTGATAGATGTGACCGTGTCACATTTGAACTAAGTAGAAAGGTATTTGCCACTTTATATAAAGGGTAATTTATTTTTATTGAGGTCTCTTTACAGAATGGCAACATTTTTACCAGCGACAACCAATTTGACAGATTATAGCTGATTTGTGTTCATTTTAGTCTATAGAATCCGTTGTTACCGTTTGCGGGAACATATTCAACTGACAGATGGTTAGAATAATTAGAATACGAGGCAGCTTTTGGAAAGTGGCCCATAAGCAATGCGATGGATGAAGTAGAAAAATATATTTTAATAGAAGGAGCTAAATTAAAATAACGAACAATTCTGTATTAAACTATTTTATTGGGTGTGCTCTCATCTTTTCTTGAGTGCTCGATTTTAATTAACAAAAATAGTTTTCATTCGAAGCAATGCTTCGATAGAAGATTATCTGCAAATGCAACATTAATGATGATGCATAGAGATTATCCTCGTCACAGAAGGCGATGTTTATTGTTTTAAGCAGAGACAATACTGAGACCACCAACTTCGGCCGTTTTCCCGTTACTTGCCTACAAGCTTTATTTTTATGGGGTGGCAAATACTAAGTGCGCTTGTATTGTTACATAGAAATTCGTATTGACAAATGTCACGTAACTTCAAAAATTCCGACTCACCAACACAGTCGCACCTTGCATATGTCACTTCCGCTGTGGGCAAAGTTGCTGACAGCGTTCATAGAATTTTATCCGTTAAATTTGAAATTATTCGTTACGTGTGCATAATAATTTCTTTTTTGAATAAGTGAACATTTGCTTAAAATATTAAAGAAAATGAACAACGTAGATTGGTTGAAGGAAAATAACAACATTTAAAACAAATTTTCTTCAGTTATCTAAGAAAAATTTACACATAAAATCGAAGTTACAGATATTCAAAAGCAGAAAATACGCAACCATGTTTGTCATAATAAGTTTCTAGAGTATCGAACAACTCATTTAGCTAGCCGAGGTTGGCAGCATTTATTTTTGTATTTTTTGTATGTTCTTGCATGTCACACGGATTCTAAATTGACATAACACCGATGGGAAAACAAAATGGCGAATTTGAAAATAAATTGAGGGGGCCAGCGGCAAGAGGATTGTGAGTTTGGGGTCTCAGTATGATTTGTCTATGGTTTTAAGTAATGCTGGCGATGGTTTGTTTTCTTTGAATATTGAAGTGGATATGTCACGGTAGGAAAGCTTACTGTACCTTTCTGACCAATGAATCCGTTGACAGTTTTAACAAATTGCGAGTGAATCTCTTTTATTGGTGTAAGCTTTGAAGCGCCGATGAGAGTTTTCTCACAAGATAATGTGGTCTGGGTGAATCTTGCAAAATATATTTTTGCAAGATACTTACTAGTTTATGACATTCTTTTGAGACTTACATTCCTATATAATATCATCTTCCACGGTGGCACTCTGCAAAATAAGTTATTTTCACACTTAAATCCATCAAATTTTGACATCTACATATTTTTTTTTTTTTAATTTTTTAAAGTGGGTCGGTGGGAACAGCATTACCTCCTTGTTTAAGAGTGCCTCAATGTTCTGTGACGGTGTGTAGCCCTTGTCCCAAAACATTTTTCGTTCGTGGTGCTATAAACTTCTCTTTGTAAATATGTAGTTGGACTTTTTCACAATGGTTACAGGCGTAGCACTGAAAGTTAAGAGAACACCACAAGTGGGTTAGTTAAATGTAGATATATTATTATTAGATATGAATGGTTTTATTAAACTAGAAAAAAATGATATTCCCATAAATATATTCGAAAAAGGTCCCTCCCAGTTTTTCTTTTTCTTGCACTGGCCCCTAAAACTGCCACTGCACACACAGAATGCATTTAATTATATGGAAAAGCACAAGCATCTGTTATTATGCTTTCATGATCGAAGTGATTCTTATTTTTATACTATTTTTGCAAAGGAAAAAAAAACAATCCTTCTAAAAAAAACGTCGTAGTCGGGAAGAAAACTTATTTGACAAATTGTAAAAGAAAAAAGACAAACCCTTACTATGGTTGTCTCTGTCCGACACTAAGGAATTGGAATGACCGCCTGTCAACGCTGTTAATCTTTTGCAAAAACGCCACAACGATGTCCCACTCTCCCCGAATAGATTTTAGTGTTTTCTGAAATAGTTTATCGAAATTTTTAAGTATTTAGACACAAACCTCGTTTAGTAAAGTTACCGCGGAAAAATGTTACAGCTTCCTTCACCTTTTAAAATTTTGTTTTCATACGAACCCTCAGCGAGGACAAAGGATCCTTCACAGAAAAAATCCGGAATGGAAGCGCGCTAAGCTCGGATCTACCTGTAAATAACCAGTGGGATCCTCAATAAAAAACTTACCCTCCTCTATTTCATTTAGTTGACCGAGTATTAGAGCTTCCTTCACCTCGGTCGAGGCAAGCAGATTCTCAGCATGAAGCAGTTTGAATTTCTTAAGAAAGTATATGGTTTGCGCACTTTATGTTTGTCATATTTCACGATGAATGACACCACTTTGAAACTCCACTTCGATTTAAATATTTTTCGGAATTATTTAGCATCGACTACGAACATTTTTAAATCAAAGTGGCATAACATTAATTCAAAGGGTTTCCCTACTCTAAAAGCATATATTTTTAATTTGATCTAACGTATGCATTTTACGGGAATATCCCTTCCGTTTGGTGCTGTAATGTGGACAGATCCATCGACGCAGTATATGGTTTGCGCACTTTACGTTTGTTACATTTCACGATGAATGGCAGCAGCTGCATAAGCCAGACGGTGTTTCTTGTGAGTTTTGTTGCGGTCGCCTCGCGAGACTCGCGAGTCTCCTCTTTATATTGAGGTTTGGGGATTGTGTGCTGGCAATAAGGTTTCCCGGCAACGGAATATCGATTAGCCTGAGTCTGTTTCCCGTTGTGTTATTCTGTTTGTAGAGCCAAAAATACAAAAAGTGAATCCGCAGTGAAACTGCAAGTGAGCTGTGGCCTGTGGGTGTGGGTCCCCTTCAAATTAGAAATGCCACTTATGGAAGTTGGTTTCAATTAGTTTTTGTCGGTTCCAAGACCAACTACCGTTTGAAAATGAAAGCAGATGATAATATTTACGTCCATGTCATAGTTTCCACCTTTTAGTTTTCTTATTTGTTGCATGAACTTTACGCTATCTAGAAATTTTCCGTAACACTTTTAGATTTTATTTAATATTTATTTTAGTTCACCTAAATATATCTAGGTAAAAGTCAGCAGTACAAAACGATGTTCACCCCATTTTCTCATTTCTACAAAGTCCATTGAACGGTATTGTATCCGAAGTTATTCGCCTTAATTTGTATCTATTCAAAATAAAGTGCACGACTGGGGCGCACGAAACTTTCTCGTTTGGTTGGTATTTTTTTTATTATTTTATTAAAGGTATAGAGGTACAGTGATCGCCAAGGCGCTTTTTGAATGAAAAAGGGATAAACGAGGGACAAGCTTAAAAAAGAAAAACAAAATCAAAAATCTTTCCAAAAATTTAATTTTTAGAAAACAAAATTAAAACCTAAAACAAAAATGTCGAAAAATAAATTCTTTATATAAAAACATGAAAGAAAAGTTCCAATTAAACGCCTATTTGAAAAATGTTGTGTATCTGTTTTTATATCTTCATTGTATAATTATGTATATTTGTATGTTAAATGCTTGTTTTAAGGACGGTTACATTTTTTTTTAATTTGTTTCATTCAAAACAAATGTAAATTTCACTTCGATGAAAATAAAGTATTTTTTTTAAGAATTTAGGGAAAATCTAATAAAAAAATGGGGATAACAGTCTTCAAAGTCTGGGAACACAGGGTAGGTAGGTAGCAGAAGCGATACTTGTTATAAGAATAGTTTTAAATAAATTTGGCTTATTCATTTGATATATCCAGTAACAGGCAATTTTCGCAAGTCCTGGTTAGAGAGTTATAAGCGCCCAATGTGCTATTTATAAGCTATTATCCTTTAGAAGATTTTTGACGCTATTTTTCGATGTCTATGATTGGAGGAAGGGGTGCGCAATATTCTGATTATCTTTACACAGGTATATAAATGTAAGAATTGAGCCATTAAGGGATTGGTTTTAGGAATTTGCATTCATTTCCATTTATGAACAGAATATGACTATGGACTTGTGTGCAAATAAATTTGGGGTTTCTAATAGAGTAATCTCCAAGTGGTTGTAAAAACTTTAAGGTATGGTTTGGTAATAATTTTGGGAAAAAGATCAGAAATGCGTGATATTTGCTCAAAAGAAGATTCAGGTAGCTGTAATTGCATTTTTGTTGGGAGTGTTACATCGAGTTTTACAAAAATAAACAAACACAGATCGGGATTTGGGTAGAAACAATTATGTTTGAGAAATAATTAATTAATTTGCGTAAAACATATTCTTTTATATTCCTCGTTCTCTCACTAATTACGGTAGATTCTCCTTTTTAAATGGTTTAATGTTTTTGTATAGTGATTGTGCGTCTTTAAGTGACATTAATATCACAATACCATTAATGAAATCCATCTTGTTCAATTTTTTCCAGTTGTAATTGTATTGCTCAAATTTTAATTTAAGTTTTAAACTTGCTTTTTGCTTCTATATAATTTTTCCTCAATTTTAGTCTCTTTTTTCATTTGCACTATGCTACTTATTTCAAATTCAAATTTTTCATGTCTTAAAAGGCCTAGTACCTTATTGACAAATAAATAAATAAATACAAAAATTATAATAATAATTAATTATTCATTTTTTTTAAATCTATGTACGAAATATCGTTTGAAATATTTTTGTAACTTTAGATTATATATTTCGATCAAAATCGTTAGAGCGGTTTTTGTAAAAAAGTATGCAGACAAAAGAATAACAGAAATTGCAACGTTTGGTCTTTTTATTTTTGGATGCGCCAATGGATGTCGTAATCTTCTACAGGTGCGGTAGCCCGTGCTACCAACATGCACGATTCGCAAACCCGAATAATCGATGCCAGGAGTGCACATGCGTACTAATCGACACCACTACGTATTTCAACCACTCTTCCCGCGGGACTGCAGTTAGGTATTACTTCGCGGGGCTGATAAGCTTTTTATGTTGCATCTTGTATTGTGTCAGCTACTTCTGACGCTTCTACTGTTTGTAATGCTCTTCTGAGCTTTTCTATTCTTCGCAGCTCATCTTGAAGAGACGTTACAAGACTGCATCCATTTGTCCTCCGAATGGAGCATGTGGTCTATAAAAACGTCCGGATTAGGCTGATTCCTTCTCCATTCTGTGAATATTCTGCAGTGGAAAACTGCATGCTCCGTATTTTCCTCTTGCTCTGGACAATCTGGGCAAAAGGGGGAGCTATCGTTTCCAAAGCGATGAAGATATTTACGATAGCCGCCGTGACCACTTAGGAATTGCGTAAGGTGGTAGTTGATGTTTCCATGTGATCTCTTTGTCCAAATCTCAATGTTCGGGATCGCCAAGTCGTAAGTCCATCTGCCTTTCGTAGTGTTGGCCCACCTGGTTTGCCATATAACGAGTGAAGCAGTTCGCTCTTCAGTCTTTCTCTTTTCTCTTGTTGGCCCGAGGCTCTCCGGTTGTAGATCCTTAGCATCTCATCAGCGAGGATATCTATTGGGATCATACGCGCTATGACAAATGCCGCTTCGTCGGAGATGCTTTGAAAACCACAGATCTTTCTTAATGCGCTGAGTCTGTATACGGAAGACTGTTTTCTTCTTGCTTCCTTCGTCGCAAGTGCGCACGCCCAAACCGGGGCAGCATACGAGAGTACTGAGCTGACTACCTTAGATAGGAGGATCCTCCTAGCGTATCCAGGTCCACCAATGCTCGGGAGTATCCGAGAGAATGCTGCTTGTAGTAGTAACGCCTTTTTACTCGAATTTTCCACGTGTGCCTTAAACTGTAGCCGGTTGTCAAGCGTCACTCCTAGGTATCTAATGGTTTCTTTTGATTCGATTATTTGACAGCCAACTTGAAAGTTCCCGTATTCAACATTTTTGCGACTCGTTATTAGGATAGAATCCGTTTTATGGTCAGCTAATTCTAGGCCAGCGGATACTAAGCAATCTTTGATTTGTATAATCGGTTCGTTTGTGGCTGACTCAACCTCGTGAATGTGTTTTGCCACTGTAACAATGGCTAAATCGTCAGCAAACCCGATTAGTCGAACACCTCGTGGCAACGTAGGTCTCAAAACTCCATCGTACATAATGTTCCACAGGGGGGGACCGAGTACCGATCCCTGTGGCACGCCCGCCGAAACGTTGTAGTATTTTAAACCTTCGTCAGTTTCATACCTCAGCTTTCTGTTGGTAGAGTAGTTTGCTACTATTTTTCGCAAGTAAAAGTCCATCCTGGCTAGCGATCTTTTAATGAACGACCAATTAGCCGAATTAAAGGCGTTTTTGATGTCCAGTGTCACTACTGCACAGTATTATTTTGTCCCATATCGCCATCTTTCTCCTTGTATCGCGTATGCAGCTAAGTCGACTACTACTTTTATTGCCATGACGGTGGAGCGCGATTTCCTAGATCCAAATTGATGGTCTGATAATGCTCTTTTGTCCTCTGCTACTGCTAGCAGTCTGTCGTGTATGATTCGTTCCAGAATCTTTCCCATTGTATCTAAAATGCATATTGGGCGATATGATGACGGCCCCCGGGTGGTTTGTTTCCTTTTGGTAGGAGTACCAAATGTTGTAGCTTCAACGGGTCAGGGAAAACTCCTTCTTCTAGGCACTTTTGCATCGTTGCTATGAAGATGTCTGGTCTGATTTGGTATGCCTTCGGGTCCGGGGGCTTTATTGTTGCCTATCTTCTTGCACGCATTCAACAGTTCATCCGATGCAATTATTGGGATATCATCCTTGTTGGTCTCCGTAATCGTGTTGCACATAGTAGTCGGAATTCGAGGAAATATATGCTCTACTATCGACCTAAGCATTGTCGGGCATGTTATTTGCGGGGACTTGTTAGCCTTCAATTTTGTTTGAAAACAACTGTTCGTCAATGATATAGCTAAAAACTGAATAATTTATTGTTTAGTATGTAAGCATTTAATTGGTTTTAAAAGTTTTATCCAAATCCAAAAATAGCATTTTTTAAGAGTAGCTATTTCGGTGATTCGAATGAAAAATGAATACGCTAAAATTTGGAATCAATTTACCGTTTTCAAGTAAACTAAAGAAAACCAAATTTGTAAGAAAATGTCTTCTTTTTTTTAAATCAGTTGTACGATCATAAGAGATAAACTGAGTTTGCTATCAAGTTGCATAAATGTCCATATCTAGATTAGATTTAGATTGGATTAAGATTTTATTAATTTCATAAATATTTCAACAATAATTAGATAATTAACATAAAATCGGCAGACGGCATTGCCATGTCAAATGATTTTATGTCCATATCTATTATTTAAGCAATGAATTTTTGTAACATTCGTATGGACCGTTTTCGAGATATGTAAATCCACTTTTCAAAAGTACACTTATTCGATGTTTTAGCGAGAAACTAATTACGCAGTCATGTTTACCTCAGCTACTTACGCTCAAATATTATTTCGAACAAATCAAATTGTTATGAACATTTTATATATTGAAAGTACCATTAGGTAATCAATTTTTGAACCAATTTTATTGGTTTGGTTATGATTTCACTCTCATCATTTGTTTACCGCTAAGGGCTCTCTCATCTTTCTATACTTAGCAAAAGCAGAAAAAAAACTGCCCCGAACTGTGGGCCCACTAACTCCAATTTCGAAGTTTAAACCAAATCAGGGCAGCCGTTAAAGCTGTAGGCATCAGAAGCATACGGACAGACAGACTTGTGTCACCCATTTCCTTAAGTTCCTCTCTATCATGTCAGAATTGATTAAAATCTCTGAAATTGTTTACGAACATAATATCTTTGTCTTGGACTACTAAGCGAGGGGTCCCAGGTTTGGATCCTGAAAAAAAACCCTAACTCCATTTTTTTTCACTGCACCACCTCTCGCGAACGTCTGACAAACATCCGAGAGTATAACTGTCATGAAAGAGCTTCTCAATTGGACTCGGCATAAAATTGTAGATCCCTTCTATTCGTCCCAAAACTCAAAAACTCACACAAAAAGAATGGTTGTGAGAAGCTAGGCCCATAGGGTCCCTACAGACCTATTGCTATTTTTTTTTTGTAATTTTACCACGTATTCAAGAAAGTTAAAAAGGGTATACTAAGTATATACGAGCCCAAACGCAAAATAGTTGGCCTAGTATTGTATTTTTTATCACATACATTTTCAAATGCGTTATTATTATGCATAATAAAAAGTGGATTTTTTTTTCTTAATATTATCCATGAACATGTGTTCTTTACAAAGCAATCAATAAGTTAAAACAGTTAATGTTTGTTGCCACAAATTTCAACTGCTGACCCATTTTTTCTTTGCAAAATAGTTGGCCCGTTAGTTTTTCGCGGCAAAATAGTTGGCCTAAGCTGGATAATGTCTTTCTCTCTTGACATTTACCGTTTATTGTTGCGTTATTTAAGTGCGGATGTCAGGCATTCAGTGATTGCAGTCGCAATCAAAGTTTACTATGGCGCGTGGCAAGTGTCTATCGGAAGACATACGTAATTTAATAATAAAAGCGTACAAAAAAAAACGTTTCGGCATATAACATCGCAAACAATTTGGAAATATCGAGGTTTTCAGTTCGAAACATTATTAATTTATTCAAGAAGACTGGAACTGTGAACCCACTGAAGAAAACTGGAAGACCATCAATTGCTAACGATCGTAACAGAAGGGCTTTAAGAAAAATTCTCAAGGAAGATCGTCGTGCTACAACGGCAAATATCACCTTAGAGTGGAAAAATGTGATTAAAAAGCCAGTTTCAAAAGACATCTGCTTTCGAGAAATGAAGAAAATGGGATACAAATTTTATACAGTAATTTTTAACCAAATTCTTTTTGTTTTATTAACTTAGAAAATTGTTTCTTCTAAAAGCCCGTCACTTAGGCAAGAGAAAACCCACTTTTAACTCCTTTGCAAAAAAAGAAGCGCTTAACGTGGACTCGTGATCATCAAAGCTGGACGCTTAGGCAATGGGGGAGTGTAATATCGAGCGATGAGTCTCGATTAGAACTTTGTGTTGGAGACTCACGATCAAGAGTTTTAAGAACGCCAGCTGAAGCATTTCACCCAGACTGCTTTAGACGAAAAACTAAATTTACCGCTTCAGTAATGGTATGGGGATGTATGTCAGCTCAAGGAGTAGGTGACCTTCGCTTCATCGATGGTACTGTGAACGCCAGTAGGTATCAAGACATCCTAGAGCCCCAACTTTTACCTTCGATTCCGATGCTGCAAACAGAAGATGGCAGTTTTACATTTCAGCAAGATGGCGCATCATGTCATACAGCCAAGCAAAATATGAGCTGGCTTCGAGAACAGACCATTCCAGTTCTAACGTGGCCTCCAAATAGCCCGGACCTGTCTCCAATTGAGATTTTGTGGGGAAAAATAAAAAAGAATTAAGAACAAATTCGGCTAAAAACTTGAATGAATTAAAGGAAAAGATCCAAGAAGTTTGGAATGGCATAACTCCTGAATACTGCTTTAATTTAGTGGAAACTCTTCCAAGTCGAATTACAGCCGTTATTAAAAACAAAGGTGACGTCACTCAGTGGTAAAAGACAGTTATTTTTGTATTAGGCCAACTTTTTTGTGGGTCAACTATTTTGCGTTATATTATATAATTTTGTTTATTTAATCATTAAATGAACTGTTATTATTTTATGAAGAATTATATTTAAATGTATATGTCTAACACTTTCACAATATTGAAATAAGTTTTGAGTTTGTTTGTTTACTTTGGAGTGGCATTTTTTTTTCGAATTTCACAAGACGGAAAGTAAACGGGCCAACTATTTTGCGTTTGTCGTAGTAGTGCTTACCTTTGACACAAATGTCATTAGTTAATGTAATTAAAGTCATATTCACGCTGAAACTCACCTGGCACAAGGGGACCTTAAAGTATTTTTGAAGGGCTTCAGTTGTAGATGCTTGATTCCGAAGTTGCATTTTCGCTTCGTATTGTGTTCAATCGCTGCTATCTCTACCTCGCAGCGGTTCATTTAAGTACCATATTATCTGTAGCTTCCTTATAGTGTATAGGTAGGTATAAGAAAAGCTTAATTAAAAGATTTTCCGTCGAGCAAGTACTATTCCTAATCGCATTTGAAAAGCTTAATTACTGTCGTCTTGTACTAATCCACCAGTCTTTGTCGTTGTCATTTCCAATCGATTCTTGTGGTTATCCCTACAATGGTCACTCAGGGTGATAGGAAACAATGGTGGCACCCTTAGAATCCCCTGAACAAGTGCAACCCCAAAGATGGCAGCAAATTTAATTTGCGCCCATAATGTGACGCTGATTTTCTCAATGCCTCTCAATGTCACTGTCTTCCCCTTGCGGGACCAGGAACTGGCATGCAAGTGATGTATTACCTAAATAATTGGTTCATCAATCAAAATTACGCCACAACTTGATGCCGTTGCTACTAATTGAATTATGAGTGTGACTGTATAATTGTGCGGAACCTTGAAAGGGTTGTGTCTGTGTTTCGGTATGCATAATTCCGAAGCCGAAGAGGATTTATGTCAATCCTTCTTTGGCTGTGACAGTGTACACTGCGACTGTGGATCGATATGAACTGCTGTGCATACAATTTGCAACAGCCAAAAAGACGCAAATTCTTTCGATTTATTTTTAAAAATGTCATCCATTTAAAAGTTTTCGAACATTAATTTAACCTCGTCACCTGGGGTACACTTTCACGTGTCAGAGGTCAAAAACACGATGAGTATGAAATTTCAATGAGTAAGGTTAGATAGCTGTTGGTGTGAAGAGGGGTTACCTGTCATCTAGGTGGCAAAATAAAAGCGAAAAAAAATGTCGCATAAATTCTTGCTCCGAGTGACACACATCCTAATGAGGTTAATTAAGAGTCACTGCCCTTTGGGATGAGGAATGGAGTATGCAGGAGTTGGAATAGGACTATGTTTTGAAAATATGACTTCGAAGGATGTTGGACATTTTAAAGACACTTCTGCGATACAGCGATTTTTTGTAAATTTTTTGTAATGGAGCGAGTAGTCTTGTGTTTATAATTGACTACAAACAACCCCCACGACTGAAAGCTTCGAAAGTACATCCATCTAAAAATGTAGCAACAATTAGTTGCCCAAGTAGACTCCCGAAAGTTTCCTTTTTTTTATTGCCTGTACATGAATGTGTAAAATATTTGTTGACCTCTACGCTTTGCTGTGACTCCCGCGAAACTTAAAACTGCGGACTCAAACGATCAACCCCGTTCACAAGGACATGGGTCAATTGCAGTCCGTCGAAATGGCTAATATTCGCTTGGTGAAAAGCACATTCACTTCAATCGGCGAAACAAAAGCATCGCATCGATTACCAACAGTCGAATGAGAGAATCATGGAGAGTCAATTGAAAAGCCACTTTAGATCCTGTGTTGCAGTCACACTATACCGCGCTATTACCATCATTACGTTTCGAATGAATGGAATCAAAATCCTTTGTGCTAAATGACACCTCTCACTCCAGTGGCTCGCTGAAGTGGATAACTTTTCTATTGCATGTCCTTGTGCAAAAATTCCACAAAATTCAATACCAACCTTAACTCGATGGTGACTTGTACATGTACATGCGTTTGCAATTCGAAGCACACAATCGCAACCCAGATCGTCGCCTTTCTCCGTATATAGCAACAATAAATCGCCGCGCTATAATATTTCGCCGGACATGTATGAAATTTGTGTGTCCTTTCACTTGACATTGTCCGTAGCAATCTGGAGCTATTGACGCAAAAGGCTGGGCACTGAAAGGTCTCGCAATAAAAAAGCGAAACTTTCACCATAAATCATACAAGTTGTTAAGTAAAAATATACTGAGCATGGGGTCATGTGTCAATGATATAGACGGCAATGAATTCGAGGACATTTTCGCTTTTGCACTGTTTTCTGATTGAGAGCGAACACGTTTTGTTTGTATTTCAATTTCAAAGGACATCTAGCTATGAGGGTTTATAGCACCCGTGGGTGCGATTATTGATTTGGGGCTAAATGTAACCAGAACTTATTGCCTTTATCGAGTTGAATTGAATCATTGGGTTTGTTACGAAACTAACTTTGAGCAGACTAATGTTATGAGTTGCCGATTGCTGATTGCATCCGTCATTTTTTTCTTTCGGCCAATGGCCAAATCTCATTGGAGTATTAAGAAAGTGGAGCGAACACAGGGAGTCTTAGACACTTACAAAAAATGACCTAGCTTTCTTAAAATCTACCCATCATAGATAAATCAGAATATTCCAGAGAGCTGCCAATGGTGTACTACGTACCCTATTCGTAGTTTGCGAAAATACTAGGTTTGTTTGATGTAGGCCCTAGTGCGCACTGGGTTGACCCTTATGCGTTCGAAATAGCACTGAACTCGCCCTGGTACTGAAAACCTATGTTTGACAAGACTTCTAGGGCACACTAGTTGTGCCCTGAACTGACCCCAGTTAATTTGTCGGGTCAAGAATTCAGTGCTGAGTTTGCTGTCATTTCGCTTGCTCTTATTAATTTTCAAACTCATCATCTATATTCCGAACGCTCTTATCACCTAATTGCTTTATGGCAAACTAAAATTCTGAATTGAGTTCACTCATTTTTTAGCAATAATCGGAAAAAAGTGTTACCAAAAGATAAATATTTGTCAGTGTCAAAAACTGGCAACATTTTGCGTTCGATATAGAAGCCGAATTTTCAGGGTTGTGCAGGGTTTTTGAAAGGCGTGAAAATTAGCTGACACTTCTCAGTGCGGACTAGTCCTAAATGACGGAAGTGTAATAGACTAGTGACACTCAGCAGTGTTCCTACATTGTGGTATCTCTAAATTTTTGTGAATTTCCATTTTCGAAAAACTTTCCGTGCGTAAAAGGAAAAAAATATCAAAATTGTGGGAATATCAACAATCCGACAAGAAAACACTCAAACTACATTTCACCATGAATATCAACGCACTAAATGTACATAAAAAGGAGATTTGCCTTTAACAACAATTTCCAGTACCAAAAATAATGATTATAATGATTTTTATACTGAAGATTAATTTAATGTTATTTTCTTTCCGAACAATAGAAATTTTACTTTTAAAAGCATGTTTTTTTCATAAAAAAATAGAGGTATCTTGAGTTTAGTGAAAAGGGAAAAATGAACACGCTTCGTGGGAAAATAAAGAGAGAATGCTAAGGACACTGCCTGAGATTTAGTGTATTTTGTGAGTTGCTGACCGCTGATGGATGCGTTCTGAGAGTTTAAATTCGTTATCTTATTGCACCACGATAACATTTGTATTCTATTCTACAAAATGTATAATATCGAATGTAATCAACATAAATAAATTAAGGAATAAAGTGTAAAAATGAATTCGTTGAAACAAAAGAAGATATTTTTGTTCCTACAATAATTGTGTTTGTTTTCGTTTGTTGTTTTTGGGAAAAAAATAATTCGCCGGGAATGTCAACAGAAAAACGGCAAAGAATTGATTATGATTATTAAGATTTGAAATATGATTTTTGAGTTATAATTTTTTTGTGGAAATTCCATTTAATAGAGGAAAACAACAAAAAACAATATAAATTTATTAGAAAATTTTAAATAATTTAGTTAAATAATGAGATTCCATTTGAAAACAACTGCGCCAGCCAAAATTATGAATAGTGCTAGTTTTTAATAAGAAAAAAAATAATACTTACAATCAACAAAAGTTTTCTTTAAAATGTACGGGAAAGAACGAAACTCAAAATGTATGTATATCAGCAAAAAAGCAAATAAACATGTTTACAAATTTCTACCCTTGTCACGCATTTAAGTTTAGCGCTTAAAGTTTTTTTTTTTAATTTAAACAATAAACATTTTATATTAGTTCTGTTTTTGCTATAAAAAAAAACACAACTAATCAGTTGTTGGTACACATTTTATGAATGAAAATAATGTCATTATTTATGTGAAAAGTAAAATAAAGTTGCAAAATGATGACATTTATTATTGTTTCTTCAAACATTTTTTTTTTACTTGATTGAGTTTGTAATTTTTCTTACACTTTTTTAAGTGAGAGTACAGTTTCAGTCTTGTTTAAAACTGTTGTTAATTGTTTCACCAAATCGATCATTAAAACAAGTAAAACTCTATCATCGGTCGGGCCGATGCTTGGATACCCTCCACTGCATACAAGTCATGCAAAACTGGTTTTGTATGGGAGGTACCAGAACTTCTTGACCGACAGAGTCTAAATTTAATACCAACCTAAGGATGATAAAAATAAGTCCTTCCACCGAACTTCATTCGCCTAGGTTGATTCTTTTGGACGCTATCGTGTCTTTAACCGACAGAGAGACAAATGGGTCTAATATTGATTTTGTATGGGAGGTACCAGAACTTCTTGACCGACATAGTCCCAATTTAATACCAAACTAACGCCGATAAAAATAAGTCCTTTCACCAAACTTCATTTACCTTCGTTGATTCCTTTGGACGCTATCGTGTTTTCAACCGACAGAGTGACACATGGGTCTAATATTGATTTTGTATGGGAGGTACCCGAACTACTTGACCGACATAGCCCATTTTCAATACCAACCTGACGACGATAAAAAGTAGTCCTTTCAATAAATTTATTTCGCCTATATCAATCGCCTATTTCGCCTATTCAATTTGGGCGCTATTTTGCTTTCAACAGACAGACAGACGGACAGATTGAGAGACAGACAGACAGACAGGCGGACATGGCTAAATCGATTCAGAATGTGATCCTGATTCAGAATATATATACCTTATCTCCGGTGACTCCTTCTTGGCGTTACAAATGTAATGACAAAGTGAATATACCTTCCTGTGGAGGGTATACAAAAAATGGGGATGTGAAATGAGAAATTGGTTGCGAAACTTTAACGAAATTCTATGGCGAACATGCGAACAATTTTTTTATATCGATATCATAAAAATAATATCTATCTATCCAAAATTCGTTATAAAATGACTTAAAAAAATATTCCTTTTATTTATATCCTTTAATTTGAACATTCATTTCTATTCAATTATAAGAAAATCGAACAACTATTTATTTAAAAAGTAGCGAAAAATGTCAGCCTGGATCTCAGAAAAACTATGGTTTACAACACAGCCCTCGATATTGAAATGAAAGTCCACCTCAGGCTACCGACCGCAACCGGGACCGGAAGAGTGTAGGCTGGTTTTTTCAAGTATGAGTGAGTCCCCTTTAATTAAAATAGGCACAAATACATAAATTCAAACTGGGCTACATCCAAGGTCAAATTCAGCTTGTAGGCAATTTCTCTTTTTTGGCTGAAGCTGTCAGTCTATTTAATATTTAGTTTGTGCGTTTAACCTTAATTTTAAAATTTCCCAGATGTTTCCTGTTCGCAGCAGCAACAAGAATAGCTAGTTTCACTAAAGCTGAAAGCTATGCCGTAAAACGCTTTACCACAATATCGTAAAATATTAAAATACATAATGTAAAATGCAATGTAAAAAGCTTGAATTTGTTTGCTTCGTTAAATTAATCTCTTTCTCATTACGCTCTCATTGTAACGTTTTCTATGTTATGTACAGCGCAGCTCCAAAAATTGGTTGAAGAACTGCTTTAAATCACTTCTGTCGCGATCACAGTCAAATAAAGAACATTTCCTCGTTTGCCTTATCTTTTCTTTTGGTTTTTGTTGAAATAGGTGGTGCAAACCAGTACCTCCTCGAAACATTGGTGACCCCGACGTGATTCGGTTGGAAGTCTTAAATTAATTATCAATTCGGCTAATTAATAAATCTCGCATTCACATTTCGCTTTTATTTCACACCTAGTTTTGCACTAATTCGACGTGCGCTGTGTATACATATTTTATATAATTTCCGAAATCTATACCGGTAGTTCCCTAGTAAAATGGAAAGGAACAATCCCGCTATATCGGATGACGCTGAGGCTCACAATGCCGAAGTTAATCCATTTGCTGATCCCGCTACATCGGCTAATTATAAATCCAACAATGGCGATGCCAGTTCATTTATGAAAAAAAAGACAGCTTCTTTAAAAGAGCAATTGGTACAATTTAACAACTTTCTCACTGTCGAGCGTTTAACTGAACTCGATGAAGCTGAACTTTCCGTTAGAATTGAATTCGTCGACCGCGTGCACTACGATTTTGATAGAATTCAATCAATGATTGAAGAAGCCGATCCACGCGAATTAAATAGTGCAAGCCGGGCAGAATTTTTTTCGGTATATTTTGATGTAAAGGCAAAACTGTCTCGCGGACTCAATTTGCAACGCAAGGAAAGCGTACAACATTCTTCGACTCGTCGGTTTATCTTGGAAGAAGCAACGTCCACCTTTATACCATCTCAACGCAAATCTCGTTTACCGGAGCTGAAAATACCCAAATTTTGTGGAGGATACACAGATTGGCCAAATTTTCTTGCTATGTTCAACAGTGTCGTCGATAATGATCCAGAACTGAGTAAGATTGAAAAGTTTCAGCACCTGCGAGCTAATCTGCAAGGCGCCGCACTCGACACAATCTCTTCGCTTGAACCTAATGAAGACAATTACGAGAAGGCTCTAGTTTTATTGAAAAATCGATTTGATAATAAATTGTTAATCTTTCAGGCACACATTAAGGCGATTTTTGGGCTAAAGAGTGTTGAGAAGGGCTCCACCAGTGGTTTACGCGAGCTAAGCGACAAATTGAATTCACATCTTCGTGCTTTACATACATTGGCTTCATCCGAAGAAATCTGTGATGGACTGCTTATACACCTCATCGTTCGAAAACTTGACCAGAGAACACAGGAGAAATGGGAGGAAGACTTGTCGTTTGACAAATTGACAACATGGACTGCCATGTCATCATTCCTTGAAAAAAGATGTCGGATGTTGGAGAATGTGGAAAGCGCTATGGTAACACAAGCACATAGCAACCAGGTGGGGAAACACTCAAATTTTGTAAAAAACCGTAGAAATGTTTTAGTAGCGTCCTCCAGTGGGCAGATTTTATGCGTATTTTGTGATTCGAAGGAACATTTTATTAGTAGCTGCTCACTCTTTATAAATTTATCGCCAAATTTACGCTTTAAAGAAGCCAAACGCCTACACCTTTGCTTGAACTGCCTGCGCAAGGGCCATAACCTGCAGCGCTGCAAGTCTAGTCACTGTCGTCATTGCCCAGCAAAACACCATTCACTCCTCCACATGAATCCTATTCCTTCCGCGCCATCTTCATCTCTTTCGAGTGCATCAGAAGCTGTCAACGAATTGACAAATGATTCTGCAAATTCTTCGCAATCAGCCCTTATATCTTCGTCGCCAACAAGCCCCGCACCTCAAGCCCAAATTTCGAACGCTAACAATTATGTGTTGCTTGCTACGGCCATACTTTTCATTAAAAATCGTTTAGGCACCTTTGTTCCTTGTCGTGCTATCCTAGACTCAGCTTCTCAAATCAACTTTGTTACCACTCGATTAGCAAATCAGTTGCAACCCAACAGAACCTTTCATACTACTGGGATTGATTTCTGTGGCCCCTTCTATTATAAATCAGAGGTTCGAAATCGGCCGCCGATAAAATGCTACGTCTGCATCTTCGTGTGTTTTTCAACAAAGGCTTCTCACATGGAAATAGTTAAGGATTTATCTACGCCATCGTTTTTAGCTGCATTAAAGCGTTTCATTTGTACAAGAGGAAAACCGCAGACCATTTGGTCAGACAACGCAACTAATTTTGTTGGTGCTAAGAATGAGCTGGCTGAGTTGAAGCAATTATTTTTGAGTGAAGCGCACAACCTCTTAGTATCGAAAGAATGTCTTGAAAACGGAATTAATTGGAAGTTCATTCCTCCCCGGTCGCCGCATTTCGGTGGCCTCTGGGAGGCGGCTGTTAAATCGGCGAAACTTCATTTCTATCGCACCGTTGGTCTCTCAATATTAACATTCGAAGAGCTTCGCACCCTTGTGTGTGAAATATCTGCAATTATTAATTCTCGTCCACTTTATCCAATTACAGAAAATCCTGCTGATCTGGAAGTACTCACCCCTGCGCATTTTTTGGTAGGCGCACCTTTCACTGCTATCGTGAATCCGGACGTTACACATCTTAACATCAGCCGCTTGGACAGATGGCAGCGTGTCTGTTTCATGCAACAAATATTTTGGAAGAAGTGGAGTTCATCTTATTTATCACTACTGCAGGAGCGAGGAAAGTGGCGCTCACAAACTTCGGCGATTCGCTTGGGTGCCTTGATTCTCATAAAGGACGAAAATCTTCCGCCTTTGAAATGGCAACTTGGTCGTGTGGACAGCACGATATGTGGTGACGATGGCGTTCCTCGCATTGTTATTGCTCGCACCGCAAATGGACTAATCAAGAGAGCTGTGGCGAAAATTGCTGTGCTACCTGTTGAATCTGACGCAGTTGAAAGCCTAAATCTTCCAACGGGGGGAGAATGTTCGCAGCAGCAACAAGAATAGCTAGTTTCACTAAAGCTGAAAGCTATGCCGTAAAACGCTTTACCACAATATCGTAAAATATTAAAATACATAATGTAAAATGCAATGTAAAAAGCTTGAATTTGTTTGCTTCGTTAAATTAATCTCTTTCTCATTACGCTCTCATTGTAACGTTTTCTATGTTATGTACAGCGCAGCTCCAAAAATTGGTTGAAGAACTGCTTTAAATCACTTCTGTCGCGATCACAGTCAAATAAAGAACATTTCCTCGTTTGCCTTATCTTTTCTTTTGGTTTTTGTTGAAATAGGTGGTGCAAACCAGTACCTCCTCGAAACAGTTTCCATTTCCACCAAAACTTCTTTGAAATATAACTTCAATAAGAATTTATTTCTATTTTAAGAATTAACAAAAAATTCAAAAAACTTTCAGAAAAAAAAAAAAACAGAAAAATATAGTTGTGATTGATTTTAAATTCCAAGATTATTAAGTAAAATCAGTGTTCTACAAAAATTGAGATTGTTTAACCGATAGTGGTTGCGAACAGTGTTCGAAGACTTTGAAGACTGTTCTCCTTTTTTTTTATGAGCAAAAGCATTACCCAAAATTCGATAAAAATTCCACTGTTTTCCTTGTTGAAATATGCTTTATTTTCACATGAAAAAAATTTTAGCCGTTTTTATAAACAATCTTAACAGAAGCATATAATATAAAAATGGCAATGATTTCCGTTGCTATTAGACAAAATATCAAATCAAGTGATTACATTCGGACAAAAAGTCGTACGTAGACGTTCGTTGGGCTGTCTTTCATATTTAGTGTGAACATTTCATTTTGAGCAAACTTTGTCATTTGTTTGTATAATGATATTGTGTTTCACAAAAATGTCACTTCTAAGCAGTTTGAGTTTCACAGAGATTTTCGATTTGTTCCCCTGTTTTAAGCTTGTCCTTCGTTTTCCCCAGTTTCATTATAAAAGCGCCAAAATTGGTGATCACATCCTACTTTTGAATGTAAAATTTGTCTTATACCTACGGAAAGGAAAACACATTCAATTAACCTTTGGCATAAGCACCAATTACAGTGCGACCTCAATAAAAGAAACTAATTCATAGAAATTTGTGCAGTTGCTTTTATTGAGTTTGTTGCAATAATCGAGTCAAAAAATGAAAGGTGCCAACAATGAGACAAAAAGTTAAACGCCTCAGAATAGTAACAAAAAAAAACCGTGTCTTGCACTGGTAAACAGACCCAATGATAATTTAATTCATATTAAAAATAAAAAAAAAATTAAAATTTTAATTGTTCTTAAAACATTGATTTGTTTTTGATTTTATCGAGTCACATTTCTCTGAGGAGTTGCAATTACTGAGAGCAGTTACACGTATTGAGCGTTGCTTTTATTGAGGTCGTACTGTATTAAAATGTATTTTTTGTGTTATTAGATTCGTATTCTTCCCGGAGTGTCATAGGCTAAGATAAAAATAAAAATATGTAGTTAATTTAAAAAGCAAAACAAAAAAAACTCTAAAAATATTATGAACAAAAACAATTCAAGTATACCTAACTAATTGACAATCGGAAACTATTCCTACTAAGCCTAACAAAAATATGACTGCCAAAAAGTTAGGTACAGGTTATTCAATGTGTGTCTGATGGTTCATTTTAGTGTATTTATAATTATGTTGAAATGTTAATGTTTGTGACTTTCAACGACTCTTGCTCGCCTTTCTCTACCTCCTTACAGTGGAATAAAACCTTCAAATGGATAGGCTAAAATACACTTTATGCATTTTGACATCACCCCCCTTTTAGCAAACGATTTACAACGTCTAATCACTTATTTCTCAATAGCTAAAGTGCAAGTAATTTAATCACATAATTCCAGTTAAATCGTCTTACTAAATACTTAATGGTACACAATTTATACCAAAGCCCTACCTTGAAAATAGTTTTCGTGTCCTTAGCAAATAACCCTCACATGGTCACAGAGAAAATAAAAACAAACCAAGTATCTAAATGGTTGAGGGAACCAAATAGCAACATTTTAGCTAAAAGGAGGGCCAAACACATCACCATCGCATGTCAAGAAAACTAGGGAGTGGATGTGATTTTATCATTACCACCTCCATAAAATGGCTTTCAATTCGACTACAACCAGGACCTGGCCCGGACTACCCTCTCGAAACTGGCCAGTGCCATGGCAGGTCAGACACCGGCAAAACGAAATTAAAGTCACTCCCAGTTTGTTCGTTAATTCCAGGAAATTGCAATCTGTTAGACAAGAAATTAAAAGTGGAAAATGGATGTATGGACAAAAAAATAGAGCGAAAAATTCGTTTACAGAAATTTCAGGAGTGGCAGACATATCCGGTCAATTCTCGCATCTCGCTTCGATTTGCAATTACAACAAAAGGAAATCGCAAATTAATTTCATGCATAGTCGTATGTTAAAAGCAATCTGAGAATGATTGCAAATGTGAACTGCTGTCAAAATTGTAACGCCCATCATGCATTACTAACGCGTGGATTCATCCATTAGAGTTTTTGTTTTTTAACTCTCCATTTGCTGTAGCATTGTCTTAAGCTATTTTTATCACTAAAATTCAGATTTAACGAAATCAGAAACAACGAAATTGAAAAAAATTACAATGTGTAGATTATTGTTCCGAGAGCAATTAGCGGCGAATTACAATAGACAGTTTCAGAAAAATAATTAAAGAGTGAACAGATAGCAATGATAATTTTTCCATTTGTTAAG
Source organism: Cheilosia vulpina (assembly GCA_916610125.1). NCBI lineage: Eukaryota > Metazoa > Arthropoda > Insecta > Diptera > Syrphidae > Cheilosia > Cheilosia vulpina. Next base: position 32,876,244 of record OU744278.1, read on the forward strand.
CTAAGTTATCAATGACATCCAGCTGTCAAAGTAATCAGTAAGGTTTAACATTCCATCATGCAGAGTTTCACACTTGGCAAATGTTTGGAAGTTATCAAAACTGATTATCGAAATTTCGGATTAGATGTAAATACGCAATGTGAATTTCGCGTGAAGTCGATAATCATTTTGGCTTCAGTGTGCAGTGTGCAGGCTATTCGTCGCACCGTGGAAAAGTTTGAGCGTGGCGTGAGTTGCACTCTTTTGGACTTAAGCCACCAACTAGATAGAGCTTGTTGCGAAATGATGAAAACATAGCCACCAGAGAGTAAACCCGGCTTTTTTTGAGGTTGAATTAGACCCTAGATTGTGCAGAGGCAAGCATTGTAGCCGAACGAACGGAGACAATACCGCGTTAGAACGCTGATTGGGCGCTCAAAATGTTGTCTAATACTGCGATTTTATAAAAGCAACCTGCTGCCCTTCGAAGTTCAAAAAAACTAAAAACATATTTACTTTCAAAATTTTGGCGGTATGAAATCAAAATTAGTTAGTTTTTATACCAACTGTCTAGAAGAAACTTATGACATTATAATCCTAACTGAAACCTGGCTGAAATCTGAAATCAAAAACTGCGAAATTATACTGGATGATCTTTACGTACTCTATCATACTGCCCTACCAATAGTGTTTTTAGAAATGGCGGTGGTGTTGCCATTGCGATAAATAAATGCATTAAATCTGATCCTTTGTTTATAAATGACTTCTTGGACTTGGAACTAACTTCTGTTACATTGACTTTAAGTGATTTATCATGCAACATGTACTGTTGCTGTTTATATTCCATCTCATATGGATCATCTGCGTTGGCTGTCACAAACTTTTTGAAGTAATACTTCTTTAGGCACGCTTGACTTGGGGGGTAAGCTGGTGAATGCGTCACAAAATCGTTACGGAAATTGCTGGCGGAAGTTGAGAGGGAGATATAAGTTAGTGAGATAAAAAGAGAGAGGCAAGGGTGATAGATGCGAGCACACATTTTCGTTATCTCTTTCTACCAGCCAGTTACGTTTCGTTATCTATTATTTCAGCATACAGTGCAGTAGTGATACCAGATCGAGGGAATTATCACTTTTTGCGTGATTTTCTCAATAATAATAACCTAAAAGGGACAAAGGGATTTTTCAGAGCTCATAGTACAAAATGAAAGGGATTTTACTCTTTGGTCAAATTTTGTTGCTAATTGCTCATTTCATTAAGAATTCAAAAATATTCAACCTACGATCAAATTAAATATTTTCATGTTTATCAAAAAGTCATTCAAAATATCTAAATGCTTTAATTTTTTTTTCTATTTCCCTAAACTGTTTCATAAAATGACATATGTGTCTGTGAATGAATCACGAGTATTTTTTAAAACAGTAAATTTATTTATTTTGCAATAATTTAATATTCTCTGGACAGTGAAAATAATTTTATAATATTTAGCTCACTTCTTTTTATCGATGTAACGCTTCTTTGTATACTACATTAGCGGTTTCTATCGACTAAGATAGTGATATTTGCTGCATTACTTACCCTAGAGCACGCTACATATAAGATATAACTGCCCGTGGCTGAAGCAATTCTTTATTAATTCAACTCCCGCTTTTGATTGTCATGGCAGAACAAACATTAATAGGAAATTGAATCCGTTTAAACTTAAATGGATAATTGCTGGGAATTATTTGTATTCTTGGTATAAATACCATATCTCCTTTACCACACCCAGTTAAAATTAACGTCTCAATAACGTTTTTCTGCGACGAAATCACTCTCAATCTGGTTCCATTACAAAGCTTAGGGGATTCAAATTGCGAAGCAGGATAATGGGAACTCCAATTTTTAATTCCAGGCCATGGACTATTCTATTTAAGAACTCGACCGGGTAATTTACTGCCTCATCTTGATTGCAAATAGCATTTATAAATAGGTACGACGTAAATCATCAGGAATTTTCCCTAATGTAATAATACCACGATCTGGTATCACTGATACCTATACCTATTTGACATTCCTTTCCTACATATTTTACATTTCTTGTATGGCTTTTCTGTTCTTAACATACCAAACAGCATACTGCCTCTGTCTGTCTCCCTATCCGTCACTGGAGTGAAATAAGGTTAAAAGAGATGTCAAAATATTGCGCGGTTAGTATGTTTGATTTGAGAATGAAGTGCATATCTACTCATGCAGGTGAAAATCGTAGAAATGTTTCAAATGTTGCCTTTTTATTTAAAAACCTTTTAAGTTATCGACTTATTGGATATCCTAAGTTGTACCTGCAGATGTCCTCTATAGGCTGGTATTTAGTATACTTAAATGCTCCCAGTATTTTCGAACGGAAAGCGTGACAAAGAAAAAAGCAAAACGAAACGAAAAAATAAATTACTCTTGCCCAATTTTTTCCAAAATTTGTAAGGACATAGAGTTGAAATAAGGTAGAGATTGTAGGCCTAGGTATCCTCTATAGGCCTGTGAAAAATGCATCAGAATATACTGAGCAGTTTCTAAGATTTTTGCATTTAAATACATGCAGTCAAATTCAATCTTAGTCGAACAGAACTACACCAATTTTATTTATATGATACCGATGTTTTTATTTTTTTTGTTCCACCTTCATCTGCTAATTTCTTTATCTGTCATTTTTTAAAAATAACTCCAGCTTCTACTCCAGTAAGTGGATATTGCAATTGGAAACAAATTTGTTTTTGTTTATTTTTTTAAAATTGTGTTTAGTTTTTACCAAAATAAAATATTTTTGGCATTTAAAATTTTTCAAAAAGGAACTTTTTTTCAAGTTACTCATTTTTTTGTCAAAAGTGGTTGGGGACGCGAATATTGGTGTCGCAAGTTCAATGGTTTTTAACCTATCTCAAAAATGCCCAACGCGTCTAAAGAAGTTTTCACTTCAAAAAACGTTTAATATAGTAAACGGTTTAAGATGAGATAGATGGAAAAGAAATATTTTAAGCCAAGACCTTCCACAAAATGTCTGCTTTTAATCGCTGTTAAGCTTATTGGCAAAAACTAACTAACACCTTAGATATATGTAAAAAGATAATGCCGTTTAATTTCGTATCTTTCTAGTTTATCGCCGCATGCTTTGTCCTCAGGGGATAGGAATTTAAAGGTGAATACCCTGCCTATTGTAGAACGTCTAACATTTAAATCACCAGTCAGTCCTATTGCTTGCATTAAAAAGGTACATCCTTCATTTGGTGTTTTAAAATGTCATCCTTGGGACCCTGTTTTGATGAAAGCCTGTGATATTTGATTCAGATCTACCGGAGTCCAGATAGAGTTGCACTGATCCATTTGAAGGAGTCTCAAAATGTTTGAAATATACTGGGATTGAGCAACTTTTATAGATAACTTAGTTCGAGTTCTTCGTAGCCAAACATCACATTTCCGTCTCAGATAGAAAAGAAAATCTTTGCCTTCCATGAAATAGGTTTCCCATCAGCATCAAATTTGGTAGTAGACACCAATCAGTATTTAAAACTGATTGGCATTTTAAAAGTTCGATTTATTGAACAAGGGTCCTAGTGGGCTTTTATGTCCACGACCAATTGAATCTGCTGCTTCGAACAAAATATCCTTTTAATTATATTGACTGCAGTGGGAAATTGTGTTTTCAATATAAATCTTCATACCTTGTGGCGATGATCCTTAACTCTTTCAAAGCGACTACAAATTCGAATAATGGAACCACATGTTGCCTCCATATCGTTCAATTTGGGCCATAATAAATCGGTTCGAATCGGTCTGCACCGCTCGCCGTTGTTGGCGATGGCCTCACGCAAAGACGTTTTTTTTTTTAAAACTTACAGAACAATGACGCCCCGACGGCGGTACAAAATTCGAACCAAACAATACCTATACATCCAAAATGCTCCTCATCGTTGAAGATTGTATTTTGGCAAAATTGTTGGAAGAAGCCCAGTCAGCGAAATATAATGCGTTGTCTATGTTCATTAACTTTGAGTTCCTAGGTCAGTTGGATTACTGGTGTAGGACAAGCCCAGATGCAAAATTCGCACCAAATTAAAATCTTCGAAAGGGCGACTCGTGTTCACGGCGAGGAATTGACTGACTCGGGTTCTCTTTTCACTTTCACGGACCGCTGCCCCGGACGATTTGGCGTTATTTTATATATCTGGTGATTGTTTACCAAATCGGTGGTTTCGAATTTGGCCACCATACGTTGGAGAGTCGACTTTGAAAATGTCTAAAATTTTCGCATAGGTATTCTCAAAGCGGTACGCGTTTTTTTTCACGTATGCGAAACTTGTATTCAACTCTCGAATGAGGTAGAATTTTAGAGCACGTCAAACCACCTAAACCATTTTAACAGGTTGTAAAAAAAAACAATATTAAATTTAAAACTTGTTGGCAATGAATCAGTTATCCGAGAGTTCCAAGATTGCTTTTAACGAATGGCACTACATATTTCCAAACATATTTATGGGAAGGGAAAGCATTCAATAAGTGCTTCCATTTAAATTGTTTGATTTACTTTAATTTGACTCTTATTTTATCACATAAAAAATATTTAAAAAATCAAAATCTTTGAAGTGTCAAACTCAGATGAGTACAATTCGAAGAGAAATTCTCGTATACGGATTTCGAGAAAAGCAAATTTCAGTTTTTCGCATCGTATCGGAGATTTTGACAGAGATACGTATACGAGCATTTTTGAAAATTGGGGTATGAACGGACAAACGCACTGACAGACACTATTTTTAGTGCGACTGTGAGTTTTTATACCATTCTATGTGTCAGTTCTTATCTTCTTTTTTTGTGTTGATATCGTGACTAAACTGTCAGAAAAGCGTCCTAAAGTTGGGTAATAATACATCTCTTTGGCTACAATTTGGAGCTTTTACTTTGCTTCGACGTTGCCAGAGCGTTGGGGAGCAAATTTAATTGATTAAGACCTTGGAATTAGAGAAATCTCTGTTTCCAGATTGGTGAAGTGACGAACTTTGAAAATTGTTTAATTGTTTCAACTCTGCAAATCTCTATTGCATATTTGAATGAGTTTCAAAGGAAATTAAAGTATAAAGCTCCGACAACTACAAAGACACTGCCATTAAGCTCGAGCCACGTTTAATGACGGGCACTAGGAAAATAAATAAACAAGAAGTGCATCACGCGGCTGAGAGTCATCTTCGAGGCCGCGCAACGTTATCATCACACCAACAACAGCAACAACCCAGCAGCAGCCTAAGGACGTCGACGACTTCCTTTGTGGCCGCTGTTAACGACTTGAAAATTGCAAGAAAATTACCCTTTGGAGCTGTGTTCTGCAATTTTTTTTTGTCTGCACCTACTCCTCGTTTTACTGTTATTGGGTGCTCTACAGAGACCTTCCTATTAGTGTTGCTGGGGAGGGGATAGAAATGACGGTATTAAGCAACTGTAACAGTTGCCTCGTGAAAAGTACCCTTAGCCGTGTGGTGGGACGCCGAATGATGGTGCGGATTGTCTCCTTGTCCACGCGGTGGCAGTATGAAACATGTCTACAGTATCACGAAACATGCAATGGCTTCCTACACGATTTCTTGTCGTCTGTCGTCCTCGCATAGTCGTCCACCCAAAAAAGGGATGAATTCAATGGAGTAAGAATGTTTTTTGTCATATTGCGGTATGCATGACATTAAATCGGTCGAATGGCAATATATTCAGGAGTTTTTTGTTTTGTTTTGTACTCCCTGCTGTTTTCTTTAGTGGATGGTGGCTATTGTCCCTGTGTATGCGGGAATAACATTTTCGTTTGCACGATAGTTATCCGGATATTTTTGCCAGTCAGCACGGAATGAAATGTCGAGATGCGAGCGGCAAAAAATATCGTTTAGCTTGTTTGTCGCGTGTACCAAACGAAGTATACGCGAATAATACGCGCTGAATGTTAGTTTGATGTCGCCGCAGTATAGTGTCATCGCATACTGCTAGTGTGTAATAGGATACAATTCGTTGTGCATTAGATGTAGTATTTGCTGCGTTTTACCTGTGATGTAATGCGTTTTGAATTTTTTTTTTCTGAACACAAGTTTGTTTGGCAAGAAAAAGCAAGTATATCCCAATTTCATAGAGCTAATTCTGAGATAAGTTCGTTTAAATTGGACCTAATGCCCCTTGGCTTGAATGCACGATGAGCACCTTCACAGTTGAACTACACTTGTGGAACCATATATTGGGATCCTTTTTTTTTTGTTGAAAAGTGTGTCAACGAAATATAGTTTTAGCAGCTGTAAATGAATTTGGTCCAAATGAGGAGGTTTACAGCCAAATCCACTGGAATGCGTTAAAGATATCATAAAAAAGGAAACATACCAGTAGCGGCGAAGGCACTGAAAGGCCACCTAAGCCCTTATGAACCTTCTGCGACAAGACGAGTTGGTGTCCAACTACCACATTGCGAGTCCCGAAAAGACTCCCTGGGAAATTGAACCATTGCAAAATTATACACCGCCGCTATATAAACATTACTATGGACCACATAAAAGTCTTATAATTATTTCCACGTCGTTCTTGGTTTATTAACTCGCAGTCCACCCTGAGAAGTAGTTAAAGACTTTGGGCCTTACACTGAAAAGAAATGAATGGTATATTTGATAAAAATGAGGCTTGATTCAACAGTTTTTTTTTATCAATATAAGTCCAACAAAATGTGTTTATCAAATTGACAAAATTTTAATATATATCTTGTCTTAAAACTTTTGTTGTGATAACATAAAAATTGTTGTGGTAACAAAAATTCTTTGCGTATGAAAATTGTTTTTTAATTTACCAAAATGCTCTTGATTTTGCGAAGAAATTTCTCATTTTGACATTTATCTTTTGATTAACAGAAAAAGTTGTTAATATCATCGAAATTGTTTGTAATTTTGTTAAATTAATGGCAAATATGTTGATAATACAGAAATAAACTGTCATTACTAAAGTTGTCTTTTGTTGAATCTATAAGAATATTGCTGGTTATATAGAATTATTCCCTCAGTTCCATAATTTTAATTTGTTGATTCAACAATTAAATTGTTATATGTATAGCAGTAGGTATTAATAAATGATACACAAAAAAAATGTTAAGCAATTATATTTATATTTAAAAAAAAAGCAACTATAGAAATTATATTACATTATTTTTACTGGACAACATAAAAAATTATCAAAATATGCTTATATAAAATTAAACTCAACAAGGTTATTACTTTTAAGACATAATGCTACCGAATGCCTTTATCGAACTTGAAAATAAAAAGATCCGCTATACCTTAAACACCGAAAACTATGTAGATGCAGTCATCTCCTTCACTATTTAAAGTTGCGTCTTTTAGTTCCGGTTAAAGAATCCGGGAACACACAGCGTTAAAGTCAAATTTAATATATTTAATTAAAGATAATAAAATGCATATTAAACAATCCTATATTTTACCAAATTGCAATTCTTACCAATTTATATTTAAAGGGTTCTGTACATGTTTTCCATTTTTCCTGACCTCATCCACAAGCTGACTTATTTACTTTTAAATTGTTTAACTCACTTTTTAAGGGAATTTTTATGCACATTACCAAACAAATTTACTTCGCGGATCAAATAATAAATGTGGGATGAGTACACTCAGGGAAAAAATGCAAACTAAAATGTAATATGTTCTATTTGATTTTACGTTGAATAAACTTTAATAAAGAATATTCCTTTTCACGTTTAAACATATTTGATTTAAATACGCAATGTAATTTTAAATTAAGTCAACGTAGATTCAAAGTGAAACGTGTTCACTTTTACATTTAAGCATGATTCCACGTCAAATCAAGGTGTATACGTGGATAGATCAAATTAAAAATATATGCATTTAGAGTAGGAAAACCCTTTGAATTAATGTTATGCCACTTTGATTTAAAAATTTTCGTAGTCGATGCTAAATCATTTCGAAAAATATTTAAATAAAAAGTGGTTTTCTTTAATTTTACGTTGTTTTTTTCTCTGGGTGTAGCCAGACAACACCAACGTACCAACGAGCCAACAAGCTGTACATAACAGACAGATACCAACACCAACGTACCAACAAGACGCGACCGACAGACGTACATAACATAACGCGATCGTCACCTTCCAAAAATCCAGCTACGACATGTAAAATTAGTTAGAGTATCCATAGACTAAACAAACTAGACAGTCGACTGAGAGCAGAAACGGTACTTCTGCCTACAAGCTGCCTGTCCTGCAGCAAATTGCGTAAGTATTCGTGCATGTACAAATCAAAGGAGCGCCATTGCTACCGCACGCATACTTATACAATTTGCTGCAGGGACTTCATGTCACCCGGGCGGCCATTATTATGGTGGGAAATCAAGTGTTTGCGACTGTGTTCGGCATACTTTGTGCCCATTAGTTATGCGGTGTTCACATCACAGTTTATTTTAAGAATTTTTAAAGTTTTTGTAATTGTTGGTATCAAATGGAATTCCTGTTATAATTTCGTTGCAATGCCAAATAAATTAATATAATAACTATTTGTCAATATCTAGCAGAAATCCATCTCATTATATTAATCATGGAAAATGAACTACCACGGTTTTTTTCACTTTTGTTAAAAGAGATTTTGTAACCTCAGGTTTTTTTTGCATATTTTAAGAAAATACACTTTTTTCCGTTGATTTGAATGCTTTAAATTTCGAAGCCATATTGAAAAAAAAAGTATTTTAACACAGTTTAGCGAAAAAAAATTTTTTTTTTTGTGTGTCGTGGGGAAAAATATTTTTTTAGTTTTAAATAGTATAATTAATAATCTGTAATTAGTACGTAAAATGTATACTTGAACAATTATATATGCAAGTATGCATTTGTTAAATTTAACAAAATATTTCGCCCTTTATTTTACTCGTAACGATACAAAAATGTTTTGATCACTTTTCGTATTGCAAAAACATAAATAGTGCACTTGTTTTTGTTAATTAATAATTAGGAAGGTTTATAAAAAAATCTGTGCACTTTTCAAAATACATTGTTTTAAAATTTGTAAAAGTATTATGTGTATAGAAAACGAAATAAAGCGGGCGAATACCAACAATTAACAAAACAATTTGAATTCTTACGTTCGATTAAATACGCAAAATCTGAAATCGCAATTCAAAACAACATTATATAAGGCGTGTTTTTTTAAGCTTCGTTTTCAGCAAAGCAAAGTATAGTATTTTTTGTTTTTAAATAAGAATAGCATTTGCATTCTTACTGTTCCTAATTATCATTATTCAACAATGTTCAGTGTTATTAAACTGCAGAATTACCAATCATATATTGATTTTGTACAAATATGGTGTTAAACAAACGAATTTAAAAACATTCACCGTAATAGAAACTTATACAATATCCATTAACATTTACTAATATTCGCTTTTGTCTAGTGGAAGCTTGGGTTTAACTTGCAAGTTATTGACTCATTTTTGGAACAACCCCCAATATCATATTTGCATTTTGCTGTCAAACGTAGAATTCATACAAACAAAATTAAAAATAAACTGAAATGTGAATGGATGAACACCTTTTACTGCCGAAGATGAATGGAGGATAAATTAAGCTATCTAAATAACCATACTCAACATTTATTTTGTTTACTTTTATTGTTATACATTCATTTACATTTTGTTTGTTAATGAAATTCTGCCACCCGACGGCCAATTAATACACGTATTCACAGACAGGAAAAAAATGAGAGCGCGAGAGAGAGCTGTCATTCAAAATTTGCGGGGAAAATCGGGTGGGTGCAGTGAAAGTCGACTGTCTAGTTTGGTTAGTCCATGAGAGTATCAATCGTAAAACTGGCCGGTCGTTCGCTGAACGTTGTAAATCCGTACTATACTTTAATAAATATATATAAATTGAAGATTGATTTGCGTTTGACTTTGCATAAATGACGCCACGCATTGAAAGGATTACCCTGTTTAAATCGATTTTCTTTCAATTCGGCACTTGTGTTCAGCAAAATTTATGTCAAATCTGCAAAGAAAATGTTCATTTCAACAGAAGGTTTTTACTATTTATAATCTATATTTTGTATGGCTAACAAACATTTTGTATAAGTTTTGTCAATTTCACAAATATGATTTTTGGTTCTGTGGCGTCTGAGTTCACCCATTACCCATTAATGGGGTCCACACACTGCGTTCCACAACTTGGGATAAAAAGGAGGAAAATGTCTTGGCGAAGTCAGTCTCTGCGTGGTATACTTATGGTCGACTTATAAGAATCGAACTCAAATTATATTGAACTTGTTGGAATTAAATTAGTTAAGTAAAGAAGCGCAGAAGAGTTTTATTTTCTATTCCCTTCAGGCACCACAGTTCTGTTTGAATGGATATAACAAAAACTTTTTTAATTCAACAATAACATTTTTCAATTGATACAATATTGATTTCTTAAACTGAAAATATTGTTTTTTTTTTAATTTAACAAAGTAGTTTTGTAGTAAATGTTTTATCCGTTTGACAAAATGTCGTTCAAATTGATAGAACTTAAGTTGTGTTGATAAATTTCATTCATCATTACAACAATTTTTACTTAGTTCAACAAAACTATATTTGTCGACATTTTGCAATCGAATTTTTGTCCATATTAACTGGTATTTTCAGTGTAGGCATGTTCTCAAGAACTTCAAACAAAAATTTGTTTATTGTCGGAAAGGCAAAGTCAATAAATCTCCCGTATCAATGCGAGTTAAGACGCCCAATTAATAGCACTGCATTCACGATCATTATGCATTACTTTTCTATATGCCCGTCAAAACCACACCCACCCTCACAGCGGATTTATACCGAACACAACGCCGCGCCGCACAACTGCGCGCTGATAGTAAATCAGGAAAAGTTTTCTTCTTCCCTGGGCACACAATCACCAAGTATGGAATTAAAACTGAATATGTTGGCAATTAAAACGATTTACTATTCAGCTCTGGCAAAGCCTATTACACGACCGACACCAACGCCCTGCCCTTTACCGCATTAGAGATACAAACCCTCTGCGAAGCATAGGCTCTTCTGCTTCTTCTTCTTCCGGTTGTTATGCGCCTCTCGGGCGAAGTTAAATTATTAGCCGCAGTTTTTAATTTACGATCATCCGGCACGGAATTCAAGGCGCTCTCACAATTCCACATTTGCTAGCCGAAATTACACAAGTCAAAGAAAGAAAAACCACTGCACCAGCAAACAAAAACTTTTCGGCCCAATTTGGGAACACGGCACCACCACTATCCCAGCGGTGGTCGTAGCTCTTCCTCTTACCTGGCAGGTGGTGCGGAAATTGTTTGTTGTGGATTTAGGCTGTGCCCCTGCATGTGGGTTATCATTGTAGCTTTTCGGTGTTGAATAATTCTATAATACGATGGAATGTGCGTGACTAGGACTACTCGGGCGGTCGAGACAATCTCCTGCAACCCTAACGGATGTCTAATTCATGTTTCTTGTTCTCTGGCAGTACAAAAACACAACACGAGTCTCTGGTGGTTTAGTATGGCGCAGAGATGGAACTCATTTGCTTGCCCAGGGTATAGAGTTGATGGTATATCCATTATCTATGCTTATCATTGGCTGGGATGGGGCAGGGTATCTTATATGTTGTGCGCGTGTATCTCAGAAGCTACCCACAGCAATAAAACAGATTCGTAAATCGCCCAGGAAAGCCGCCTGACCGTCTCTCTTACAATATAGGACATGCATGGGATAGTTGATGGTCCGTGACCTCTTCTTATTAACATGTGCACCACCAACGCTCGCAACCTATTGTATGATGCCAGCACCCCCGTGTCTGTGGACAAATTTATAACTTTTCCTTTTACGGCTGCAGTGGCACGCAATCTTCATGGCATCGCAGGGGTTGATGGGGGAATCGGGTATGTGTACCGACGAACCTACCGCTCGCTATTCAGGGGGGGGGACGTTATACGGTACTTAATTATTAATAGAAGGTTAAAACATTTATGTGGCCAAAGTTAATGTGAAAATTCATCCGAATGGACGGCTCCACTAGAAGGCCCAGAGTTGTTGATTAGCTAAGAGTTTGAGGTGTTTTGCTGTCTGTCGTTGACTTTTGGGGGAACTTCTTTTTACGGCAGTACGTCGAAGAGCTGGCAAAACAAAGTTGACTGTGGTTATCGAATTGTTTGCGAATCGTTTTACACTGTTGACGTGACATGTCGTAAAGTTTTTTTTTTTTTTCTTTTCCAACTCGAAGTATATGGCTGCTCTGAAGGGGCTGACAGGTATAGATTGCCACCGACAACTGTGATGATGTTTAATGCATTCGACGGTAATTTTGTCGGAATTGAACAATTTGTTTTGTTTACGAGTTAGGTGGGTAAGTGGTATAAACGACTACCAATTATCCAAATTAAATTCGTATAAAAACGCGGAGTTTGTCGATTTGCTTATGTGCACGAGATATTGTGTGAGATGAGAGGGAATTCAGTTAGAAAGTGACAGGGGGTGCAAGAAGTAGCAGTTCTTCTTGTCTTTATTCTTAGGCAAGAATTGCAAATAAAGAGCTAAAAATGAATTTAACATTTCTGAAAAGTCGGGCTCCCAAAAGAACAACAGCAAAAAATATTTTTTTTTTGTTTTCGTATAGGGAGGGCGAAGAATGCATCATACACCGTCAAGAAATTTTAGTTTTCCTGGTGTGTCAGACTCTTACTGACTAAACTCCCCCTCTCCCTTTGGCTTTCTTCAACAGCCACCTGGAACCACTATTCGTATTACTTCGGGGGGCCGTTTTTTCCTTTGTAACTGTGCTGTGTTCGCTTGCGATCATCTTCTCAATGATATTTTCGGGAGAAAAATAACCTATCTCCGATTCCAAATCCTGTCTTTCCACGGTCCACCTGCTGCACGTGAAGAAGGTGTGTAAAGCGTCGTCTACCAATGAGTCGCCATACTGGCATGGTGGATGCTCAATTTTCTGCATCCTGTGTAGGTATGCATTAAAATATCCATGTCCGGTTAGAAACTGCGTGGTATAATCATTTATTTTTCCGTGTTTTCGCGTTGTCCATTCAGCGACGTCTCCGATCAGCCTGGCGGTCCATCTACCTCTTGATTCAGAGTTCCACCTTAGCTGCCATAACAGCTTGGTGGTCTGTTTTGCTTCAGTCGTTGCCGCTTCTGGTCCTATTTCCGCTCTCTTCTCATATACAAGCTTTCTCTCTGCGGCTAAGAGATCAATGGGTGTCACTCCTGCAACGACTAGAGCGGCTGGTTCTGATACAGTGCGGTAAGAACTTGCGATGCGGAGGGCTCCGCGTCTCTGTACTGCTGCCATCTGTTTCCTGTACTTCTCCAGTTTGAGTGCATCTGCCCATATTTCGCATCCATATAGAAGTATCGCGTGTGTAATTGTCATGAGGAGCCTTCGTTTGCTCTCTCTTGGTCCTCCAACGTTTGCCATGAGTCTACTAAGGAATGTGGTCACTTTAGCAGCTCGTTCGGAAGCTGTTAATAGGTCATAAAATACGTTCCAAAGGTCGGGTCCAAGGATTGACCCTTGCGCTGCTCCTGCTGCGATCTGTTTAACACGAGGCCCTTCTTTTGGGGCGTAGATTAGTTTTCGTTCGCTGAGGTAATCTTTGATTATACGGAGTAGGTACCTACTGCGGTATCCTATAGACCTCCTCGAGCGATTTCAACATGTCTACCCATCTGGCTGTGTTGAAAGCGTTTCTCACGTCTAGGGTAACCAGAACGACGATCTTTTTCGAGCTATGTCCTCCTCGATGAGCGGCTTTAACTGTTTTGATCACCTCCTCAACTGCTCCGATCGTTGAGTGTCCTTTTCTGAATCCGTGTTGTCTTTTGGATAGGTCTTCTGCACTCTGGATTGCGGTTTTGAGCCGGGGTTTCAACAGCTTTTCTAGTAGTTTCCCTGCCGTATCCAACATGCAAAGCGGTCTATAGGCTGTAGGAGAATTTGGGTCCCCTTTTCCTTTCCTTATTAAGGCTAGGCGTTGTGTTTTCCATTTCTTAAAGAAAATCCCTTCTTCCAAGCAGCTGTTGTACATATTCAAAAGAATTTGGGGGCAGGTTTGAGCGATGGCTTTTAGCACTTCCGCTGGGATGCCATCAGGTCCTGGAGCTCTCTTATTTTGAAGTGTACTCGCTGCTAGTTTCAACTTCTCTTCCGTGAACATCGGGATGTCTTGGACTACAGGAGAAATATCTTGCCGCCTATTAGGGTGGGTTGGGAAAAGTGTTTCCACTATCGCCTGCATTGGATCTGCATTCATTGGTGGGGTGGTCGATCTTGCACCCAACTTGCGCATCACTACCTTATATCGCAGTCCCCAGGGGTCGCTGTTTACATCTTGGCGCAGTTCCTCCCACTTGCGTCGTTTACTCAAATATATGGCCTTCTTGAGTTCTGTTTTTGCGTTTCTAAACTCTACAAGTGCCTCTTCGGTTGTTTCAGCATGTCTCCTTTTTCCTCTGCTGACTTTGCGTCTTAGGTGTAGACAGTTTCTTCTTAGTGCAGCAATCTCTGTTGTCCACCAGTATACTGGTTTCCTGCGCTCTATCCTATGGGTTAGCCGCGGCATTGAGTTGTTACATGCCCGGCAGATAAGCTGCATTGTGGCTTCCGTCTTTAATTCAGCACTTCCCGTCATTTCCAAAATTTCTTCTTTCCCATCTTCAATTGTACGAGTAAGGAGGTCTATGTTAAGCCTATCTACTTTCCATCGAGGTTCTCGGTTCCAATTTGCCCGGTACGAGCGTTGCTCTATTTGTAGGTCGTAGATGATATATTGGTGGTCGCTGCCCGTGTAATCCTCGATAACCCTCCAGTTAAGAATGTTTGGGTATATTTCTTCGGATGCGAGAGTTATATCTGGGATTGTCTCACCATATCCAGGGCGTCTGAATGTAGATGTGTTGCCATTATTTATCACATTGAGTCCTAACCTAGCGGCCATCTCCAGGATTTGTCGTCCTCTCGAGTCCGTTGTAGGCATACCCCACTCTATTGCCTTGGCGTTAAAGTCTCCGGCTACAATTACTTTGCCCTCAATTTCACGTACGGTGTCCTCTAGAGAATTTAATTTTTACCGAAAGTCACCAATAGTTTCGTTTGGCATGAAATTGCAGCTAAATATTGTGGTTGCCTCATGTTTGATCCAGGCGAAGCCTCTTTCTGCTCCCTGATTTAGTACGGGGATAGTCACTTCGTCCGGTCTCCATATAGCGGCTGTGCCTGTCAAGTCTGTGAGCCATCCTGGTTCACCTCTATTTTTATACTGTTCGCTTATAATGATTATATCTGCTTTCAGGTCGAGCCTGAGCTGACTGAGGATATCATTTGCAGTGCGGCTTCTGTGTAGGTTACCTTGAACTATTCGCATCATTGTAGCGTTTTATTTTTCGCATCCTGTAGGGCTCTCCTGAAAACCAGACAAGAGCCCGTTCCCGGCACGTGAGATAGTGAGTCCACATTTACATTTAGCTCTTCACATAGACAGCATTTGGCACTTGCTTTGCATTCTATTTTCTTGTGACCGCTTTTACCGGTCAGCAGCAACAGCAAAAAATATAGAAGAACATATACATATAAAAGGTGCTGGGTACAGATAATAGATAGATAGATAGATAATACATTTTATTTCATATAATATTATAAAGTATAATTCAAGTACAGTATTATTCATTAAAATGGTAAAATGATAAAATTATATGAAAAGTTGAGACATTCGATATTTTACTAACAAAAGTAGTGAAAATAGTTTTGAATGCCACTTCAAACAATTGATGAAATTTAAATTTAAGTTTATGATGGGGTGGCCATAAACATCAAAGTTGTGAAAATCAAAAAAACAAAAAAAAAGAAAACAGAATGAAGAGAAAAAAAAAACTAAATTAAATTCATATATAATAATAAATAATGTTCAAAGAAAACAAAGAAATTTAAGTAAGAGTTAAATCAGAATGTCGAAAGTAAGAGAGTCTAAACTAGCGTAGTTGAGATTTAAAAGCCAATTTTTCACACATTTTAAAAACATTCCAGGTGTTGTTATAGCTTTGATAGACTGTGGAAGTTTGTTAAATAGCCGAAATGATGTACAAACAAAAATTTGTTATCGCAGTATGAACTAGATCTAAAGATAATATCACAACTGGAACTACTGGGTTCAAGGGCAGAAAAGTCTTCGATTAAATCACTTACATCGTTTAAGTTATTCATTTACAAATTTAAATAAGTGCAAGATCATTAAAAGATTTAATCGAAGTTACTTTTCCACCCTCAACCTTTCTCACGAGAATTTGATTATTATTGTACCATACAAATTTAACGCCTTTTTGTTTTAACATTTCTTTTGCTTTCATAAGAAGCGCCTGAGTGTACTTGGTAAGAGAATCATTTAAGTAAATACTGTTTCCCTTTCTGCTGTTATTGTTATTGTTAATGCGACCACTGTCATAGTCCCATTACTGCGCTTAAAACAAAAATCAGGCAAAGCTCGTAGGCACGTATAAAACCCACGTACCCTCTGCTTGCAAAAGGTACAAAAAACCAGCCCAAGAAATGACTTGGTCACATTTTGCAAAATTTTAGAATGAAATGTAAGCGGAACAATTGAGTCTGTAATTTAAAGACCGACGATGGGTGATTGAGACCTCGTTGTATGTTAGGAATGGACATGGTTTGCAAGTTAAGATACCCCATTGACAAAGGCAACAAACATAAAACAGATTACATAAGCAATAGCATCAGTACTGTATGACAGAGCTTCACTCTGTGGCATTGCAAATACTTAGATCAGCATAATTGGTCAATATCAAATATCCATGATATTTTTTGTTATCTTTTGCCTCCTTCTGAGACATTGAAGATTTTGCCAACGCTAACACAAATTTAACTATAAATTATTTCTCATCTCAGTTCTGTTTTGCCATTACACAAACTCTCATCGCTGACTTCCCCCCACCAGTGGTAAGGGTTCAGCTAGGGAGCAAAATGAAGACTTTTTAAAAACTTAAATGACTTAGTAAATAAATTAATTTGCACGCGGCTCTTCAGATTATTTAAATAAAGGTGCTTCGGACTTAACCTGGGGTTTCTTCTATGAATGACTTGATAACCAACCGAAAGTCTGTGGAATGCGCAAGGTTCCAAGTTGAAAACCAAACTATTGGTTTCAAGGAGTCATTAAGGAAGTAATTCTTGACAGCAGGATAAGCCTCAAAACACATGTCCATTGTGCCAGCAAAAATGCCTAACAGAGACAAGCAAATCAGCTCTTTCCGGATCCTTCTTAATATCAGTGGTCCAGAATATGCTCGGAGGATTCCCTATATTACAAAGCGTTCTGGACACATACAACATAGGAAGCTCTCTCATCAGCATACAGCCAGTATGTTACACAATAACAACATTCAGCGGGATTATTTATAGCGCAAATGATACCTAAAGCGATCGACAATTCCCCCAGCGAGATGCAAAGATTCTACCTTAGGTGAACACTTGAACAGCCAACCTGAAAGGGGCCTTCGGTACCAGAAGGAAGGGTGCAATCTTCTGTAGCTATTTAGTTTGACAATACGACAAATGGTAGATGGGCCGAAAATCTAATCAATACCTTTGAGCTTTTGTAAAATGAAAGCGGACTGCAGCTAACACTATTTAGAGCATCTCCTCAGGTTTGGCCACAATACATCGCCTTTCCTCCCCGAAGGCCCACAGAAAGATACGGAGCACTCAATATTTCTACAGAAGTTTTGAAGCCGAAAGAACAAACTTACCCCAGCTTCTACTAATTTAAGAGCTGAGGTCAGGAGATAACTGGCTGTATATGTGCTGATTCATAGTGATCGTGTAGGCTCGGTTACGAAAGGCCGAAGTGTCAGACGCCCATCACAAACCTGTAACAGTGTGTATTGTACCACTTATCAACTAAAGTGCACGACTGGGTCGAACGTAACTTTCTCGTTCATAAAAATTGTTGGTGACAAATGAATTGTGAGTTGGCTGATTGTGTAAATTTCAAGTTGTTGGATTTATTTTTAGGGTGGATATTCAATATGATTAAAAAATAAGTAGCTAAAATGAAGTTTTGCGTAGCTGTTATTGTACTTTCATTGGAAGTGGGCCATTGTAATTATTTCACAAAGATACCGTAGCAATTTGAACACAGATCCAGATTTGGGTATTCATTTTTGAGAAATATTTATAACACGTCACTATTAGAATTTTTTGAGAAAAACTAAGACCGGGATCTTATTAAGAATACTTATATTATCTCTAATATGTATTTTGATCACAATCGTTAGACCGATTTTTGTAAAACTTGCCAGGCAAAACAGTAAAAAATATTGCAATGTGTAGTTTGAAAAACACTGTTGCTCAACTATTTAGCTGAAAACCGAGTACAAGTTATTTTTCGGGATGTAAGCATTAATTGGTTTTGAAAGTTTTATCGAAATCGAAAATGGGGTTTTCGATATATGAGCAGTTTTTAAAATTAGCGTTTTCGGTGTATCGAATTGAAAATTAAGGACGCAATAATTTGGAAAACATCAATTTTACTCTTAGTTTGCATTTTGGTCGAAATCGTTGTTGCCATTTTCAAGTAAACTAAATTTTTAGAAAATGACATTTTTCAAAAATCCATTTTACGATAATGCAGAGAAAAACTGAGTTTGTCATTAAGTTGAAGTTACCTTAGAAATTAATTTTTGTTACAATCGTGTAGACCATTTTCCAGATATGTGCAAATTTAAAAAAATTTCAATTTTGGTTTGAATCGTTAGAGCCGTTTTGGAACAAATCAAACTGGTATGAACATTTTATATGGGTTCATATGTGTTCATATATACCTTGCAAAAAGAAAAAAAAACGGTCCCGAACTGTAAGCCCCCAAACTCTAAATCCGAAGTTTGAACGAAATCCGGGTAGCCGCTTAGGCTGTAGGACTCGGGACATATGGACAGACGGATATAATTTTGCGACCCACTTGTTTGAGTTCCTCTATCATCGTAATTTCAGAATTGATTCTCGTGTTTGATCTTCCTCTCACTACGTAATGGAGAAAGTTAAAAAGATGCAAGGATGCAAAAACAAATCGAAGGTCTTCTAGCAAAACATTTCCAAATCCGTTTACGAGCATCAGAAAATGGAAAATACGAAAGGTAAAACAAAAAGTTATTAAAAAGGATCATAAACATGTCTAGATCATTTTACACGAATCATTAAACAAGGAAAGGGTTTTAAACCTTAAAATTTTTTTAATTTCCTCATTTTGCACCAACCTACAAAAAAATGCAAAGAAATTATAACGAAACTTCATTTTGTTCGTTTAAATATGAAAAATATTTGCCTGACAGTGGAAAAATTGTCAGATGTCATAAGCACAACACATCTGACAACAGCAAATGACTCAAACGTCTGGCAATGGTCTGACAATTACTTTTCTGCAAATATTGGTAGACAGAATTGTCAGTTCCCACGGTTGTAAGACATTATTTTTGGGTAAAAATTTTCACTGACAATATTTTCAGATCTGGCAGTGGGCTAAACATAGCTTTGGATATAGTTTGAATTGATTTAAGTGCATCTTGTATCAGATATGCGTCATTACGAACGACGAATTGCCCGATTCCCACTACAGAATAAATCCATTATGTCGTTCTAAGTCCGCCACTTTACTAAACAGAGAGACACCCTAATAGATCATCATCACAAGTGACCACTTAACCTGGTCCAATATAAAAACACTCAGTACCTTTTCGGTACAGGCAACTTCACCGCCAATTGCCAAGTTATTTTCATCGGATTCGGTGTAACTATAATTTCTATGATTAATTACATCGCATCATTAATTATCATAATTATTTTAGCCAAGCAAACATTCAGCCGAAACCAGAGTGCGCCCGCTGCGGACAGTGGTTGCGCTGTCGAGTGGACAAGGACACCCATGTAGTAGTGGGTGGCGTTGCTGTTCATATATTTCTTTT
Organism: Cheilosia vulpina; assembly: GCA_916610125.1. Lineage (NCBI taxonomy): Eukaryota > Metazoa > Arthropoda > Insecta > Diptera > Syrphidae > Cheilosia > Cheilosia vulpina. The sequence goes on from OU744278.1 coordinate 32,896,257, forward strand.
GGTAAATAATTGTAATTACATTTCCTTGAAAAGTAATTAATTTCCTCCTTAATGTCGGTGACATTTGCCAGGTTAATGTCATAAAGACCATTATGAGGGGTGAAACATGAAACAAACGTCCTCGTTTAACAACACTCATATAATGTAATCCCGCACTTCCCGCAGTTGGACTAGTTTTCGAAAAGCAAGAAAATTGGAATGTGTGCTCTCGGATTGAGACGAAATGGAGGGTGTTGGTGACAACTGTAATTAATGAGAAGTTAACTGCCGAGGTGAAGAAGTCTACCGGATATTTGATATGCGAATGCGACACCGTCAGCATGGATTATGACGTGCGCCATTGTACAGCTGCTGCGACACACAATTTAGGTGAATTTTAGGAAACCTGTGTTGTGCTTCAATAGATATTGAATGATGTTCATCGCACAGGGAACGCTATAATCGTAATTAATAACAAAAGCAGTCATTTCCAGTGGAATCACGTTAATAGCGTGGTGATCTGGATTGCATTCCGTTCAAATTGTAAGAAAGTGACAGGCTGTCTTTGTTGACTGTTTGGTCGTTTGATATTTAACATATATAAACATGTTAGCTTTACAATTAAATGTTGTTTGTAAGAGAGTACGTGAACGACTGACGGCAAATGAGAAGTCATCACCAAGAGAAGTGCAAATGTTTTTCGGCACAAATGGAATAGCAATAGTGGTATACAAGTAGCGGAATATTAAGGAAATTATTTTCACTTCTCAAATGACCTTTCAATAAACATACATTGACAAGTTAGTGTTTTTGGAAAAATTTCATTCGCAAACTTATTTTACAGCCTGTTGTAAAAAAAAGATTTAAGATATAAAGTCATCGACAGCTAAGGTCGATAACCTACAAGGACTAACCAGAGGTCGATTGTGGGGATTTCTGAAAATTAAATTTTGTCTGGGACGGAGAAAATTTTAATCTATGACAATAGGCTGTCACAAATATTGGACCTCGGTTAATTTTTGTATTAATATTTAATTTTATGATCCTAAACATGACTCCAACTTGCATTTTCATTGTTTCGGAGTTTGTTTAATTACCTATGTGAAGGGAATCACAATGGGTCTTACGATGTCCACCTTCCCTATCCTAACCTAACCTTATTTCATTCAAGAAATTATATTCTTTTAGGGGTAGGTGTCTGAAAATTGAATTTTGTATGGATAGGAGAAAATATCAATTCAAAGGAATGACAATCACTTCAGAATTGACAATCGTCTGATTTTGCCATTCTCTAAAAACGCGTTTTCGCAAAAAGAAAGAGCCGATCATATGGGGACAAATCGTGTTGTGAGAGCCACCCTTCGTGCAAATGATGATTAAGATTAACGGAACTTTATTTGACGTCAAGTTGACACGTGCACCACCTTTCTATTTAAATCGAGCTGCGTTTCGTTTGCTTCAGCACGCGAATATAGTTTTCTTCGGTGCTTTAACATTGGGTCATTGAATGACGTCTGTCAATATTGCAATGCATTTTCCGCAATGTAAGAGGTATCCTCTTCGTTTCGTCATTCCAATTGGATTGAACAATCTTAGTATTGGGTGCGGTCAGACATCTATCTAAATTGCATTGTGAAGAATGACGTTAGCCAATTGCATTTGATTTCGTGTCGGCACAATTTGAAATTGAAAGTCGGATCAGTCATAATTTTGTTGCGCTACCTCAACCGAAACTAAGTAACGGAAATCGTTTGATTGTAAAGAATCTCAAAAGTGACGATTTTAAGGGGAAAATTCAAAGGCTAAGTTTGCTTTTTTAATTTCGTAGTCAAAATGGCTGTATTGGGGATAAATTATTTTTCAGAGAGGGACACTTACGAAAAGAAAGGAAACGCTTTTGTAGTAATCTATGAAAAATGAAAGATTCATAGTTCCAGTATTCAAAACAAAATAGTACGAAAAGTCGGTAAAATGTCTGATAAACTATATTATATTTTTGGAGTTAATTGAACTTCTTTTTGATAAATCCCATTATGCGAAAGAATTTGTACTGATTAAGCTATACAAGCATTCGAGAAAAGGAAAAAGCAACACTGCGTTTAAAAATTACGTAGAGGAGATCGTCCCTTCGTGGAGGAGGACGAACCTCATCGGCACTTTCGAAAAAGATCTTCCTTTAATTTGATTTGGCCACCTGTTAATATTATTTTAAAACGCAGGAAACGGAAACACATGCACGAGTTAGCCAAATAGAACAACAAATTTAAAATCATGTGTTAATTGACAGGTACCACATTTTTAAATTCTTATACCTACAAAGAAATTTTTTGAGTAAAAATTTGTAAGATTCTGGAGGGGAAATATCTTGCTCTCCCTCGATGACGCTCTCTTTTACGAATTTTCCGAGTTAAGGAACGGCAGCGAGTTAAAATTCGTACGAATTCGTATCATTCCGCGGATTCTGCATATTCCGTACGATTTGACATTTGTGTTTAAGCGCCTTTAATGTCTGTACGTCTCGCTTTCGTTTTGGCAATAATTAATAAGTCGCAGAGACAATCGCTCAAAACAATTCTCAAAAAGTGTCATAATCTTCACTATATTGTCCATCATTTTTATGTAGTTTTTTCATTATATGAGCCAATTCGTCGTGCGAGAATAACAAGGTCGCATGTGAAAAACGGTGAATTTGAGATAGAGCGAAAACAACATTTCACACTTTTTTTATTGGAGCTGTAGTTTATTTTGTTCATAGACTAAATGCTTACGTGTTCATGTCATAAAACCAAACAAAAATTCATCAAAATTTTATATCCAATATGTGCACAAACTCAATAAATGAGCTTTAAAAATCCACATACGACTTTGCTGCTAAAGTTTAATTCCCGTTTTTGAGTTGCTAGGTTATATATCGGACACACGACTTTAAACTGAAGATAACAGACGAAAAATTTCAAACACCCAAAAATAAATTGCAATATTAGAAATATTTTATTTGAAAAAAACTGTAACTAAACAATAAATTAATTCAAAATTTGTTGAACAAATTGACATGAAAATTCATTTATAATAATAAATAATAATAGTAGTAGGTAAATAATTTAAAGATTTTAATTAAATGTATTAAATAAAAAGCAAAGGCGGCATCAATAATTCTTTTTTTAAGGTTTTTGTTTTTTGTTGATTGTTTTTTTTTTTAGATTTATTATTTATTAATGCCATGAAAAAGGTTTTGTCCACTTCCGGCATAAACTTTAACATTGACCGAAAACATTTTATTTTTTTTCCGACATTTCTGTGCGTAGTTTCAATTTTGTTGGATTTGGTAATTTAAACGGGGTTGAGTTTGCTCTGGTAGAAATTTTAGTGTATTTTAAATCAACTTGCATGGATTCGGATTCCAGGTATGATGTTTTATATTGTACTGAAGTCAGGTTTTGAGAAAATTTTAAATTTGTTACCTTGAAATAAGGTATCTGCTTAAAATTTAACAGTGAAGAACAAGCTTGGAAATCAAAAAAGTCTTGAGCTTGCATTTGCAATATTTTCATTTTTTGTCCCTTAAATTTTGCCTTCATTAAAATGCGCATCAAGGAAATTGGAGAATAAAAATCCTTTGGCTTTAGGATTCTCTCCAAAACACTATGCACCGTGTAAATATCTTGAATGCAGGAGTGGCCAGGAGTGGAAAAGTTCATTTTTAGTCCCACGATCTGGCTTCCAAAAATAATAGTATAGCCAGACTCATGATTGAATTTCTCTGTTGAGGAACGCAGGAATCACACCAAAGAACGAGTTCTTTTATATCGGGGTTGTCAGCAATAACGGCCTTTAAAATTTTAGTTAATCCACTCGCAATATCGTTGGCACTTCGACCCATCATTGTTTCGTTCCATATTGCACAATATACTTGCCCAGAGCTGGATAAATGAGCTGTGAGGTTGTAGACGTTCAATTTACTTAAATAGTAAAACGACTCAATTTCACTTTTTGGACAAGTTATTACCTTTTGGAGGTCGAAACATAAAACGGGAATATCATTGTCCTTATCACATTTTCTTCTATTACGGCACTCTACTTTTTCTTCATTCCTCGAGTTTTCAAGTGTTTTATACTCTTCGCAAATATCGCACCTATCTTTTTTTGGGGTATGAAACGAAATATTAAATTCGAAATTGAATATTTGCCTGTATAGACTTTCTTTTACAAATCCTTCCCCATTCTCTTCGCACTGAGTCTTATACTGTCTATACATTTCTGCAATAGAAAGTCCGGCTTCAAGAAACTTTTTTGTAGTGCTTTGACGACAATAGTGAGACTCTACTAATGGAAATGAGAGTATATGCTGCCTTACCTTGTTTTTTAAGTTTGGTGATATAGTTTTTTTGGTTGGGTGTTGTGTGAATAGGGATGGACATCTGATTGGCATCAACTTGGCGATGTCCAGTGTCGCAACTATCTCACACTCACCAATTGTGCTTATTTTACCTCCCCGTGGTCACCACCGGGTACTGGTCTATGTCCACCCGGACTTGACTTGCTAAACTTATAAGCGCGAATGTTGAACACGAAGAAAATAGCAACACTATAATGCTCTATCGGATTGACTGTCTGCTCGAGTCTCAGAAGTCTAACATGAGCCCCTCAGAAAGAGGACGTACGGCGGATGAATTTACATAGCTGAATCAACGGTGGCGTCAACAGTCAACATGGCAGATACCTCAATGGGCTACTCTGACGTATTTGGAGCTGAGGTCATTGAGGATTTTCAACACTAGTCAGGGTGTTGAAATAGAGATGGTGGCGGAAGAGCCCTTAATGGGTCAACGGCAGCTCTCACATCCCCGCAGCGGGTTACTGACTCCGGAATATTCCGGCTCCTTTTGTCCAAGGGGTCGCAAAAAGGGCCTGGTCCTCCAGGTTGGGGGTTGTACGCCGGGGTAACTGCCCGACTACGTAAAAATGACATAGTTGCGAAGCATCAACAAGCCTCGGATACGGATGATCTTACTGTTGACGAACCTGGCAAACGATTAAAGGACAACGAATTTCGGATCTGTACGTGGAATGTTAGGTCCCTTAACAGACCGCGTGCAGCCGAACAATTAGCGGAAGCCCTGAACCACTATAAAGCAGATCTAACCGCCATCCAAGAAGTGCGATGGGATGGCCCGGGCAAAAAGAGGATGAAAAACTGCGATATTTATTACGGCGACTGCTATCGGCAACAAAAACAGCGCTTATTCGGATGTGGATTCGTCGTTGGCGCCAGACTTAGGCAAGAAGTCTTAAGTTTCAACTATGTAAACGAGCGCATCACGACAATCCGCATCAAGGCTAAATTCGGCAACATTAGCTTAATATGCGCGCACGCCCCCACGGAGGAGAAAGACGACGACACCAAAGAAAGGTTCTACGAGCTCTTGGACCACACTTACGAGCAATGCCCTAGCTATGACATTAAAATTGTCTTAGGCGATTTTAACGCCAAGCTAGGAAGAGAGGGCATCTTTGGTAGTACTGTCGGAAAGTACAGCCTACACGACACCACCTCCGACAACGGATTTAGGCTGATCGATTTCGCGGCGGGGCGAAATGTTGTCATAGCTAGCACACGGTTCCCGCATCTCGATATTCACAAAGGCACATGGAGATCTCCTGATCAATCAACCGTCAACCAGATTGACCACGTTGCGATCGACGCAAGGCACTCCTCCAGTATTATGGATGTCCGAACGTTCCGAGCGGCCAACATTGACTCGGACCACTACCTTGTTGTAGCCAAGGTACGACTCCGGATATCCCGAACGCCGCCAAGACAAGTAAATACTGTGAGGAAGTTTGACGTCGGACGGCTACAATCGCAAGAGATCACCAGATCCTTTTCCGATCGAGTCACTCTCAATCTCTCAAGAGGTCCTATGCAGCCAGCATCAAGTATTGAAGACCAGTGGCAACATTGCCAAAAAGCCATCAGAGACGCCGCCTCTGATGTGCTGGGTTTCACCCGACCACCACAACGAAACCCCTGGTTCGACGACGAGTGCCGGCAAGCACATGCAGCGAAGCAAGAGGCATACAAAGCGGCGCTGCAAAGGAGGACAAGAGCTGCTCGTGAGCTCTACGTGCAGAAGAGAAGAGACGAACACCGGCTTCTAAGGAGAAAAAAGAAAGAGCACGAGAAGCGCGCGATCGAGGAAATAGAGAGATGTTACAACAGGAATGAGGTTCGGAAGTTCTACCAGAGGGTAAAAAGAACCTCACAAGGCTACAGAACCCGAACCGAAGCCTGCAAGGACGAACAAGGGAACATCGTAGTAGAATCGCAGTCGATGCTGAGGATATGGAAGAACTACTTCTGCAGACTGTTTAACGGCGATGACGACTTACATTCCGCTGTCAGGCAGAATGAACCGTTCAACCTGGACGATGAGGATCAACAATACCGTCCACCCGACTTGGACGAGGTTAAGATAGCTATATCTAAACTGAAGTCCAACAAAGCCGCTGGAGCAGATGGCCTAGCCGCCGAGCTGTTCAAAGCGGCAGGCGATGACTTGGTTAGGAGCATGCACCAACTCATCTGTAAAATATGGTCGGAGGAAAGTATGCCCGATGAATGGAACCTCAGCATTGTTTGCCCGATCCTCAAGAAAGGAGACCCTCTGAACTGCGCCAATTACAGAGGTATTACAGAGGATTGGTCCATATCAGTGTGGCTTCAGGCCAGGAAAGTCCACCATAGACCAAATATTCACACTGCGGCAGATCTTGGAGAAAACCCAGGAACTTCAAATCGATACCCACCACCTTTTCATCGACTTTAAGGCCGCCTATGACAGCATTTATAGGGACGAACTATACAGAGCAATGTCTAGTTTTGGCATCCCTGCCAAACTCGTCCGTTTGTGCAGGATGACGATGGAGAATGCACGCTGCTCCATCAAGGTCGGTAAAGAACTTACCGAGACCTTCGATGTCAAAAAAGGATTTAGACAAGGCGATGCGCTGTCATGTGACTTCTTCAACATCGTTCTTGAAAGAATAGTGCAAAACTCAAACGCCAACACCAGAGGCACTATCTTTCAAAAGTCCGTCCAATTACTCGCATACGCCGATGACATTGACATAATTGGCAGAACGCAGCGTGATGTTAATGGCGCGTTTGTGAGTATTGAGACTGAGGCGGCGAAGATGGGTTTGGCGGTTAATGAAGGCAAGACGAAGTATATGCTGTCAACTAAAAAGGACACCCAACACCGACGGCTCGGACAGAACGTCGCAATAGACAGATATAACTTTGAGGTGGTTAAGGACTTTGTCTACCTAGGCTCCGCTATGAACTCAGACAACGACACCAGCGCTGAGGTTAAACGTAGAATTACTCTTGCCAATCGCTGTTTCTTTGGGCTAAGAAGGCAATTGAGTAGCAAAGCCCTCTCCCGAACAACTAGAGTGACCCTTTATAAGACCCTTATCATCCCAGTTCTGCTATATGGCGCAGAGGCATGGACGCTATCAAAAGCGGATGAGGTAACTCTCGGTTGTTTCGAGAGAAAAATTCTTCGTGTTATTTTTGGTCCCGTCTGCATTGACGGTGAATGGAGAAGGAGATTTAACGACGAACTGTACGGGCTGTACAGCGACATCGACCTAGTCAGAAGAGTGAAGGTCCAACGACTGAGGTGGCTGGGTCATGTAGGGCGAATGGACACGAATGCTCCGGCCCGGAAGATCTTCGAATCCATACCCGAGGGAAGGCGCAGTAGAGGAAGACCGCGACTCAGGTGGCGCACGCAAGTGGAAGGGGACCTTAACCAACTTAGCGTGCGAAACTGGAGACAGCTAGCTAAAGATCGCGCTGGCTGGAGACGCTTGTTGGTTGAGGCCCAGGTCCACCCCGGACTGTAGCGCCACCTTAAGTAAGTAAGTAAGATATAGTTTTTTGGACTTAGCTTCAACGTTTTTTTTTCTTCCCGAAACGTAGGCTTGACCAGCTTGATAACGAGCTCTACGTACGTTTGATTTCCACTTGCTAGAGTTTCGCTTCCTTTTAGTTGTTCTGTTGTTGGAATTGTCAATGACATCTATCACAATGCCCTCAGCAGTTATTTGAGCACCCGGTACTAGACTGTCGAAATCAATTTCAACTTCCGGCTGCAATTCCATTTTGCTAACCTACTATTATACCAACGAAATTTATGTTATGTCCCTTTAAAAATTAAAATTAAGTAGTTCCTTACTTACGATCTCTTAAATTTACTAATTTTGAAGTGAATAACTCAAAATTTATTGTTGAAGGTCTAACTGTTTATTTGTAAAAATACATTCAATGCCTGCAACTGCTTTAACCGACTGAAAGAAATCACGTTTTTTACCGGTTTTCAATAATGGAATAACATAAATCAGAGCAACTATTTAAGAATAACAAAGACGTATGTAGGTAACATACGACTTTGTTGCAATTTTTTTGTTTGCATTCTAAAATTCCACAGTTGTATGTACACATACGACTTTGATCTAAACATTCGGTGAATATTCTTTTAACAACCTTGATTTTACGGCTTTTTTCCTCCTATAATATGTGCTGCTCTCATGTAGAAAGTAGGAAATGCTTCTAAAAGGAAATTTGAACGTATTTGCATCAAAATGTCAAATTTGAATTTTTTCGACATACGACCTTGTTATTCTCGCACGACGAATTCGTGCCAAGCTTTGTTTCACTACTTTTTGTGACCAAAAGAATTTGTTAATTAAACAGATTTTAAGCTTTAAATGTTATTTTTATTTCCACTACTTTTTTCGTGTGCTTAAAAGTTTTTTTTTCCTCTTTTTCTTTTTTACTCTACTTACTCCTCATTATTCGACTTTCCAATAACGGTAAAGGTTCGGAAAGAAAATGGTTTCGAAGTCAAATGACAGCAGCCAGACTGAGAAGTTGAGCTGTTAATATTTAACGGTCGCATTCAAAGCATCATTGTCTTTGAGTGTATTTTGACTATTTATGACACTTTGAATTCCCTGCAAATTCAGCTTAAAGGATTTACATCAAGGTACGTACTTCCGTCAAAAGAAAAGTAATTAACTTTCAAAAAAAAAAAATAAAGTGAATCGAATGGTTTATAACTGTCATGGAAACGGACAATCAACAATTTACACAGCGATAGGTAAAGCTTTATTAAAATCGCACAACAAAAGACGTCCCCGATGATAAAAGTAAAGCCAACCAGTCGATGAAATGAAAACAAAACCAAAACGAAATCTCTCGACTCGCGATTAGATCCAAGAGCAATTCCAGCAGCAATTGTCTTCCCACATTGAGCTGATGAATTTCTGTTTAGAAGCGATATCACCCTAATTGCGTTTCACTCCTTGGGTACTAACAAACTTAAGTCCTTTCTTTATGGGCCCGAGAAATGATGGAAAAAAGAAAATTAAATTTCACCAAATAACAAAACTCCGCGCGCCACCTGTAAGCACTTATTCATTACACCCCTCTGCAGCTCCCAGACGTGCTACTACTTTCAATTTACACACTCTCAACAATGGTTAAAAATTTCAACCCCAAATTTTGCATTCCTATCCCCCAGCCACGCCGTGCCGCACAGGCAGCCGCCCAAATGAATATGAATCTGCGGATTAAACATTTCGCCGCGGTGAATCCCATCTCATGCATAAGATACAATTTCACTAGACTTGCGTCACAACCAGCACCACCACGGGCTGGAAGGGGGTAACAGGTAACACCCTACTTACACCGTTTCCTCGCCGGGGAATGTAATAAAATGAAATGCGAAATATTATTTAAGCATCTCACACACACTCATTTTTATGGATTTAATTTGCCACCAAGAGGCGGAATTAAAAGACTTGAACAAAAATGGAAATAAAAGTCGAAGCCGTGGGGGAGAGGGCGACTATACCTACCAGTTAAGGTGCTTGAACAATTTAAAAGAAGTTCCAATTCGGAATCCAATTCCATGTGGCATATTGCCGAATTCCAGGTGCGGGGAAAAGTGAACAAATTTTATTCTAGATATCCGATGAGGAAGAGTCAGGCCGCGTACTCTCTGCTGTTATTTGTGTTATTTTAGCGCGGAAAGCTATTCTCTATATAATTCATAAGGATTAAGAGGATAATGCCGGGAAGCTGTGCAGATTTACATCACTTACACAAGTTGTGTATACGAGTGCTGCAGATTGTTGGGATAGGGATTTTATGATTTTATGTGTCCGCAGGAATTAATTGCATTGCCGAAAGGCATTTCGCTGCAGTTATTGGTCTTGGGGATTGCATTCGGGATGTAGGTTTTCTTGTTTTTTTCCCGAAAACTTAGACTTTTAAAAAATTACAGCGGCCACTATGAGCTTTCCTCGACTACACTTTTAATTTCCACGGGTGAGCTGAAACCCCTTGTCATGTTCCTATTCATTGTAAAAGGTATCCGATGGAAGCTAATTCCGACGAAAAACATTTTATGAGACTTATTAGGAAACGAATTCAAAGCGACACGAACACCAAGTTATATCGGTGGTACAAAATGTGCTTGTGCATGGCGCATCATTTCCGAACTCAATGCATTTAAGCGGAATGAACGTCGCTTTCGATTTAGTTCAATCAGCGCGTTGTGTTCGAATAGTTGTTGGGTGAGGCTCGTCGCTCAACAAATGTATTTTCCGTGTTGATTTTTGTACTTGGACATAGTTGAGCATCTGGTTGAGCAACTATTTCAAAATAACTTCATCTTATTGGATGTTATTTTTATAACGCGTCCATGAAATTTATGAACTTTTCACTAGAGCGTTTGAAGCTCAAGCCATTAATCTAATCCTATATGGTCGCTTCTGCTGTTGAGGTCGCTCTTAGCGGCCGATAGCGTTCAACGCGATGATAAATATCTTATGCTTGTAGCATTTTAACGCATGCATCTTTTTCTAGCTTTGAGCAACGTAATGTTGGGGAGGTGAAGTATCCCCGGCTGGTTGTTCGGTGACTTTGATGAAGAAGAGGTGTTGACCAAACATAAAAAATAAATTCGGGTTGATTCAGCTTTATTCTCTCTCGTCCACATGAAGGAGGATAATATAAAATTACAGAATACGGAAGAGTGGTTTTCGGATATGTACAACCTCCTACTATGCTATTTAAGCGACATCGAAATGTTGCCCGTAGGAAAACTGCAATAATTTCTGAAAGCTATGTTCGATTAGATTTTGACGTGAACAGTAATCCAACCATAAATCGGAACTATCGAAACTCGAGATTGACAGAGTAAGTGAGGCTGAATTCGAATTGGTCACAAATACTGCGGAAAACAATAAACCATATGACAATGTTGGGCAGTAATCCTCCGAATAATTCTTAGTTTAATTAAGTTTCCTTACGCTCAGCACGGGATTGGCCACGCCCACAACCAACAAGCCCATCTATAGTCAGATCGGTCCCAAGCTAGCTCCCCCCGGTTAAACACACCAAGTTGCTTGAGGTCACCAGCCAATTGTGCGCGCCTCTTACGATAGGGTCCTCAGCTTTTTGATCAAGTCAACGTTGCTATATAGCCCGAAAGTTCGAAGTTAAATCTTTTTCTGCACAACCCATCGATACAAACTGGAGCGAATACCGCCCGAATAATCTTTTTTTCTAAACATCCCATGAGGTTTTCGTCGGATTTTGAAAGAGTCCATACTTCTGCACCATATACAGCAGGACCATGATGATTAGGGTCTCTTATAATATCTCATTGCTTCTATGAAAGAGGTTTTTACTTATAAAATGCCCTCTGAGCCCGAAGAAACAGCGATCGACAAGAGTGCTAGTGGCGTCCAGGTAGATAAAGTGCGATACCAATAACAAATTTTAGACTCCACTTTAAATTTACGGAAGCTCACAATTGGCAAATTTGTATGGAAAATATAGCCACTGTGAGCTACTCAAATTTAGAACCAAAAATGTTTATTGCACTGAAAATAAAATACCAGTTAATATGGACAAAATTCGATTGTTAAATGTCAAAAAAAATAGTTTTGTTGAACTAAGTAATGATGAATGAAATTTATCAACACAACTTAAGTTCTATCAATTTGAACGACATTTTGTCAAACGGATAAAACATTTACTACAAAACTACTTTGTCAGATTAAAAAATAAACAAAATTTTCAGTTTAATAAATCAATATTAGGCGTGTTTTTTTGAGCTTCGTTCTCAGCAAAGCAAAGTAAAGTAAGATTTTCAGCACACAGCTACTGCGAGTCTCGAAGTGTCAAGTGAGCGTAGTTGTTGTAATTGCGTGTTGAAAATCATACTTTACTTTGCTTTGCTGAGAACAGAGCTCAAAAAACAGGGCTATTGTATAAATTGAACAGAACCAAAAATTACTTTTGTGAAATTAATTAAACTCATGCAAAATACAGATTATAAATAATAATCTGTTGAAATGGACATTTTTGTTTTGCAGATTTGACATACAGTGCTGAATTGAAAAAAATCGATTTAAACAGGGTAATCCTTTCAATGCATGGCGTCATTTATGTAAAGTCAAACGCAAATCAATCTTCAATTTATATATATTTATTAAGGTATATTACGGATTTACAACGTACAGCGAACGACCGGCCAGTTTTACGATTGATACTCTACTGATTTAATTTTACATGTCGTAGCTGGATTTTTGGAAGGGGACGATCGCGTTATATTATGTACTTCTGTCGGTGTCGGTCGCGTCTTGTTGGTACGTTGGTGTTGCTATGTGTCTGTTATGTACAGCTTGTTGGCTCGTTGGTACGTTGGTGTTGTCTGGCTACACCCAGAGAAAAAACAACGTAAAATCAAAGAAAACCACTTTTTATTTTAATATTTTTCGGAATGATTTAGCATCGACTACGAACATTTTTAAATCAAAGTGGCATAACATTAATTCAAAGGGTTTCTCTACTCTAAATGCATATTTTTTTAACTTGATCTAACCACGTATGCACCTTGATTTGACGTGGAATAATGCTTAAATGTAAAAGTGAATACGTTTCACTTTGAATCTACGCTGACTGAATTTAAAATTACATTGCGTATTTAAATCAAATATGTTTAAACGTGAAAAGGAATATTCTTTATTAAAGTTTATTCAACGTTAAATCAAATAGAACATATTACATTTTAGTTTGCATTTTTTCCCTGAGTGTAATCATCCCACATTTATTATTTGATCCGCGAAGTAAATTAGTGTGTTAATGTGCATAAAACTTAAAAAGTGAGTTAAACAATTTAAAAGTAAATACAGTGGTGGTCCAGTATAACGAATGATTGATATAACGTACACTTTTTTCAATTCCATTGGAGTCTCTGTATATTTTCAATTTCAATTTAATTTATTTGCAATAATCTTAGCACAGAAAGATACAGTATGTTTTAAAGTTGTGCAAGCTTCAATAATGTATATATTATATGTTACTGTTTGGAAAAAACAGGAGAGAACAAAGAAACTAAGTTCAGTAGATAGAATTTACCATTATAATATGTTCCTAAGACTAATTTCATATAACGTATGAAAAGAGGGGTTGACATTCAATATAACGAATGTTTCTGTTAAACATAGCTTTAGTATTATAAGCTATACATTTTACATTACATATGTAACTAGCTGAACCCCGCCAGCTTCGCCAGGCAAAAAAAAAATGATTGCAATGCTTTTACGTAAACAACATTCTTGGTTCTTTTTTATCCATCGCTTGTATAAACAAAAAGGGCAGACAGTTTTCCGACTCTGGAGCATGCAACGTAGAGTTGGTTATGCGAGAAAACTGGATTTTCAATTTTATACCGCACATTTGAAAAGATTGTCCTTGCGACTTATTAATGGTAACGCTTAAATTCGAATGGGACATCAAATGGAATCATTGGTATGCGAGGAATCAAAACTTCTTGAAAATATTATTACCACAAAATTCATACATTTATGCGCCGATTATCGTCAGCAAGTCGAACAACAAATTATGCGAAAATGACTTATTTTTATTATGGTTAGCGTTTTATTGAACAAAATTCATTCGCTTGAACTTTCAAACCGCTGGCGATTGACAAGTCGTCTAATTGCGGTTTGCGAATTTGTGAAATGTCATTCGTTTTGAACATCAAATTTTATCGAACAAAACTATTTGGTGAAACTAGAGGCTAATGCAATTTTTGAGCTAGAGAAATGAATGAAAATTCAAGAAAAATGTATAAAACCCATTCGTGGACAAATATATGGGTTATGACAGCAGCTCACCTAAACTCTTTTGAACAGGATCAGCAAAACAACAGATGTGCCAACAAAAGATAGCGATGCAGCAATTCGACATTCCAAGAATGACAATAAACAGGGATATTATCTTTCAAACACATGGAAGCGATAAAACAACAGACGCACGAACAAAAGAGGATGATACGAGCGCCAAACAGGAAACCGCGCCTTAGATAACTGTATAAATAGTAGTGCTTCGTATTTGTAACTTAAGTTTTTAAGAAGACATTGAATAAAGAAGGGAGCTCTTGCTCTCGAATTTTAAAACTAACTTTTATTTATCATCAAGATAAAATTTAGAGATAAGAGAAGAGAAGAGATGTACTTTATGCTAACTTCACTGCAGAGGATTTGTAGTCTTGGAACAATGCTGAAAATGTTGACAATGATTTAGATGATAACCTCTCAGAAACAGGTCAAAACTCTTTCAGAAAATAAAAAAAATACGGTTGAGAATTTTAACACGTGTATTATATGGGCCGAAGAAAACAACGTTGAACATTGCAAAATATTTGTCCAAAGAAATCTTCAGGAAAAAGCTGAATTGCTCTGTTCAAAGCTCACAAAAACAAACGTTTATTGGTGATTTCTTTTCAAAAAATGAATGATGGTATCCAGACTTTTTTACTTTGAAAAGTTTTTTTTTAACTTTATGAATAAATGAAATAAAACGAATGAATAGAAACAATATTTGCACATTTTTTTTAACGTTTCGTCCAATTAAAATGTGCTCGATATTACGAATTTTACGATTTAACGAATACACCTGGACATTGTATCATTCGTTATACTGGACCACCACTGTAATTCAGTTTGTGGATGAGGTCAGGAAAAATGGAAAACATGTAAAGAACCCTTTAAATATAAATTGGTAAGAATTGCAATTGGGTAAAATATAGGATTGTTTAATATGCATTTTATTATCTTAAATTAAATGTATTAAATTTGACTTTAACGCTGTGTGTTTCCGGATTCTTTAACCGGAACTAAAAGACGCAACTTTAGTGAAAGAGATGACTGCATCTACATCGTTTTCGGTGTTTAAGGTATAGCGGATCTTTTTATTTTCAAGTTCGATAGAGGCATTCGGTATCATTATGTCTTAAAAGTAATAACCTTGTTGAGTTTAATTTTATTTAAGCATATTTTGATAATTTTTTATGTTTTCCAGTAAAAATAATGTAATATAATTTCTATAGTTGCTTTCTTTTTAAATATAAATATAATTGCTTAACATTTTTTTTTGTGTATCATTTATTAATACCTACTGCTATACATATAACAATTTATTTGTTGAATCAACAAATTAAAATTATGGAACTGAGGGAATAATTCTATATAACCAGCAATATTCTTATAGAATCAACAAAAGACAACATTAGAATTGACAGTTTATTTCTGTACTATCAACATATTTGCTATTAATTTAACAAAATTACAAACAATTTCGATGATATTAACAACTTTTTCTGTTAATTTAAACAAAAAATGACAAATTTCTTCGCAAAATCAACATATTTTGGTAAATTAAGAAAAAAAACAATTTTCATACAAACAAATAAACAATTTTTGTTACCACAACAATTTTTATATTACCACAACAAAAGTTTTAAGACAATTTATATATTAAAATGTTGTCAATTTGATGGCAACATTTTAGTGGACGTATGATGACAACAAAATTTTTGAATCGAGCCTCATTTTTATCAAATATACCATGATTTTCTTTTCAGTGTATCACAATCGGGTGGTCTGATCTTGACAGCAACATAATACGCAGTTTTACTTGTAACCCTTTATTTATGTAGTTTCATGTTTCTCAAAACATTTGATACCACAGGGCTGTTTACTTTGGCCCTTTCTCGGGGTAATTGTGTTCAACAATGTTTCCCGAAAGGCAACTGCTCCAAAAGACTGATATTCAACGAACACTTTTTTGACCGCTGTCGTGCGAAAATGGGCGTGCTAATGTTAATTTGATTGTCCAACAAAGAAGCCCGCAAATAAGTGGGTCTTATGTCATGTACTGGCCCTTGGGTGCACAGTTTTTGTGCCCCTTTTAGAAACCCAAAAAAAAAAAAAACACGTGAATGTAAACGCCCATGTCTTAGTTAGCTACATGCGAATTTAAATTCAAAAGTCGCGTTTGTTTTTTGATGTTTAAAATTATCGAAGACCCGACATACTGGATAGAGTGAGTAGTGCCTAACGAAAGACTAGAATAGTCTCTAAAAAAAAGCCTTTTTTCTCTGGGGTGTCGATCAGTTTAGAGCAATATCGGAGGTCAGCTGTTTGGTTACTCTTTTTGGCCCTAGCAGCTTCTAGTACATGCACCCTCCAAGTGGTCTTTGCTGCAAGCTGGAGCCATATGTTGTCTAATTTGGCCCCAGATATTTTTCATCGTGATGAGCTGGTCTCGATGATCATTTTATTCTAATCACGACCTGAGAGAAAATATTATGGAAAATATTGCACCATTGGCTTGCTATGTAATTCTTGTGGACCTCATTCAATGCGCAAGTGATATGTTGTCTCCTCTACACTTCGCATTTGTGTTCCAGAGGACTCACCAGTTTTTCGTAGATGCGCCCCTGTTTTGTGTGGCGAAAAATGCCCTCCGTAAGGTTATCTACGTCTAGACTGAGACAACGCATGTGAATTAATAAATGTTTCATGACATGATTCTGTTATTGCAGAGATGAGTTAATTTTTCTCTAAAAAGTCGAACCTATAATGCTTTTAATAGCTTCCCGGAATAATTTTAGTTTTAGTTCGTCATTTTAATTCGAGTAATTTGTAGTTTACTGGAAATAATGTCCTCAGGGAGCGAATTTCAAAGTTTGCTTGACTTGATGATAGTGTTGGGTCTTTTATTAATCGAACTGTTTGAGCTCTCAAGTAGGTAAAGTGGACATTTTTGGGCCAGGTTTTTTGTAGGAGCAATATTCGAGGCATGGTCTAACCGCTGTTTTATGAAGGTGGAGGAGCTACTTCCGGCTGAAATGCTTCCATGCTTTTAAAACTTGACTTAACTTTGAGGAAGCACACTTTTCGTGGTTGTCCTATATTATTCCCGAAGTACTGGAAGTATTTGCATCGATTCCGATTCCAAAGGATTGAATCGAACATTCTGAAAATTTTTAAGTGTCCCTCCGATATATGTACATTGGAAATAGTAACACCGCCTTTACCCCAGTGGCTCTGTGGAGCCTGACACTACTACCATTTTTGCCACAGCTTGATATTTTATTGTCATCTTATCCACCGTTCTTCCGTCTACAACACTTTGGCATGGTTCGATATATTATTTCACTTAACACTATTCTTGGGTTCCGCGCTTGTTTTCTGTTAAATACACTTTGAAGTGGTCCAAAGTTTGTTTGCCATTTTGATGCAGTTCGATCTAGATCTTAGCTGTTAGAATATAGTACGCTAACCATTTAGCACTCAGAATGGTTTATATTCAGTACTTACGTTAATCGTGTTAATTGCGAATAAAGTCCACTAAAAGGCTTGTGTTTCATTGGCAAAAATACTTGCCCATTATTTTTCAATACTGCAATACTACGCACTCGTTTCAGTTAGTTGCTTAACATGGTACGACGTGAAATAAAGCCAAAAGAAAAATGTCCGAATACAAATTTTGGGAATGTGACTTTATTTCAAGTCGCCGATTAACACCCCATCACTGTTTCGTATGCGAATAAATACAAAAAAATCTGTTTTTAGATGTTAAAAGTTCAAACGGTCCAACGTTCCACCGGGGCTTCCTGAAATCACGCCAAACAAATTTAAAAAACCTCCAAACCAGGTTGTGTCATTTTTTCCTACGATAATCACCCAAATTTCTGTCGTTATTTCAGGGGACCTTCCAATAGTCCTGGGAAAATGGCTCAAAATCATCATCATTATTTAGCAATTCTTCTTCCATCATAACAAATAGACGCTCCGCAAAAGAAATTCTTCCGGTCTCTGGAAATTCCATAGACTGTTCTACTCGAGTTGTACCGCTCTTGTTTTACCACGAGTAAATTTGAAAAAAATCAATTTTCAATTAAAACATTTCGATGTCCCATTAGGGGATGAAAATCCTTTGAGTTCTCCTTGGCAATTTGGCATTTAAAAATGCGATTTCATTCTAGCTGCGGTTAAAGTTCTGCCTGAGTGATTTTTACTACTTGATTGAGGATATTTGCCTGCCACCCTCGGTCATGTCAGTAGATCATTAATAACACTACGCACCCCTAGCTTGATGGACGCACACTTCTTACCTTTCTGTTCGATTTGAACTCGACGTCATCATCATCACTACAGGAACAGGAGTGGCTCTCGCCCGTCATGAAAAATTAATTCTCTCTAATTCGATTAAATTTCGGTCAGAAGGACGTGAAATTAATGCGTGTGTCCTCTATCGGATATTTCTCATGTGCGTGTGCTAATTTTACTGTCGTCTGCCAAACCTACTGAACTGAACCGTATGCTCATTGATTGATTTCAGTAGAGCGGCTAAAAACACGAAGCCAGACATATACCTACATAATGTTTGCGAACTCATGTTTTTTTGGTATATGTATACATGACAAGCCGAGGGAAATACATATAAGAATTTATGTGGTTGATCATGCGTTATTTCATTAGCTAAGGCTTTAAGGTTTGTTTTTTTTTTTTCAAATAGGCATCTGTTTTTTATTTCAAATATATTTTTAATCTTTTTTGATTCAACATACAGTGTTGGCCAAAACTAAAGCACGAAAAGATGTTGCTTTGGAAAAAAGTAAAGAAAATTCAAAAAACCTTCAATAACATTCTAGCTTTATTTCTTATAAAAAAGTTTATTATAACCCTCAACTTATTTAAAATATAAAAACATAAACTAAATTTCATTAAAAACTTAGTGGACAAAACTAAAGCACATGCACCCTAGATTTAGAACAAGATGATGAGATGCTACCGTTTACTTTCAAAATGCTACGAATTTACCGTTTATTTATCTCAAGCTTGATTTAAGCAAAGGGAAAACAAGTAGTTTTGTTTCATCGGCTTTGCATATTGAATATTAGAATTTATTTAAAATAGACATTAAATGGCGCGCAATAAGTATTCCAAACAAATGAAACAAAAAATTGTATCCGATTTTAATAAGGGCGAATCCGTGAAAGTCATTTTTTGCTCAAAGGAATCGACGTGCAAGACTTGAATTTACAAAATCACATTTAAACTGGACCGTGGCAAAATGGAGAAAAGTGTTTTTCTCTGATGAATCCAAATTCAATTTAAAGGGATCTGACGGATTTCGAACGGTACGGAGACCAAAGGGGGAGCGACTAAATCCACGTTTCACAAAGTCCACAATTAAGCAAGGAGGAGGGAATATAATTGTCTGGGGATGTTTTTCCAGTCAAGGAGTCGGACCGATTCATAAGATTAGTATAATAATGGATCGTTTCGTGTACCGGGAGATCCTGCAAAGTGTCATGCTTCCTCATGCTGAGGAGAATATGCCGTTGCGATGGATCTTCCAACGTGACAACGATCCTAAGCATACTGCAAATCCTGTGAAGGATTCGCTTAATTAAATCAAAATTACAGTTATGAAGTGGCCAGCACAATCACATGATCTCAATCGTATAGAGAATCTATTGGAAATTGTAGATCAGAGAATTGCTCGTACAAAATGCTCCAATTTAGACTCGTTGATGGAACAGGCTCAAATTGCCTGGAATAACATCCATACGCACATTATTGACAACTTTATTGGCTCCATGCCTCGACGATGTGCTGCAGTGATCAAAAATAATGGATACCCCACCAAATATTAGTAAAAAATATTTTTTTTTATTTATGAATTCTGAAATGTGCTGTAGTTTTGTCCACTTAGTTTTTAATGAAATCTAGTTTATGTTCATGTAGTTGAAATAATTTAAGGGTTATAAGAAAATTGTTTATAAGAAATTGACGACTGATATCGTCGGCTTAATAAGAAAACCTCGTAACTCCAAAATTTTGAATTTTACAGGAGGAACGAAAGTTTGTTACCAAGCTCAACTTTGTAGTTAACGATGTTATTCTGATTTTGATGATTATTAAGTGATTTTAACTTATAAAGGAGCTACGAGGTTTTCCATAGCAATGCGCCTACTAAGTTTCTATAAGATAGCATCAAAAAGTAATTTTTGCCAAAAATGGAGTTACGAGGTTTTCTTACTAAGCCGACGATATATATTGTTTCAAAAAAAAAAAATAAAGCTAGAAAGTTATCGAAGGTTTTTTTAATTTTCTTTACTTTTTTCCAAAGCGACATCTTTTCGTGCTTTAGTTTTGGCCAACACTGTATATACTGAGTTTTTATTTTTTTTAAAGAATGTGTTTCCACCTTTATCTGCTCATTTTCCGAACACTTTATCTGTCACTTTTTAAAAATAATTCCAGCTTCCTTCAGTAAGTGTATATTGTTCCACTTCACCTAAAAAAAATATTTAAGGCATCATTTTATTGAAAAGTCATCTTTTTTTCACAAGGCATTTTTTCATCAAAAGTGGTTGGCAACGCTGCTCAAAAACTTTTAACAAAATGTTTACCTACGGCTTTATTTCCAACTTTATCTTAATACGGTATAGCTATGTAGAAAAATAATTTGTATTGGGCCTTACAAGTCACACTTGTGTCTTTTTCTGGTTTCCTTTTTATACCTTCCACAGGAAGGTATATTCACAGTTTTATGTCTGTATATAAATTATTTCGAAGTTCACCATCTGTCAAAAGAAGAAAATGAGTGCATTCTGTAATTTGTTGAACAGCGAATAAAACAGTTTTATATGGATGTTGAGGAAGCATATTCAAATAATGCAATGCGTTCACTCAGAAGCAGTAAGGTAGCATTTAAATTAATTTTTTTGGTAAGGGGCTAGTTGTACAAAAAAAAAAATAATGCAATAATTTTTTTTTCTGATTGCATTTAACTTCTACGTATGGAATCATTAAACAAATAAATGAAATTCATTTGATATTCCAAAAAAGTGCAATTACCATTTATTTATTTTTTGCAAAGAATGAATTCTTTTACAATTTGGATAGGAGCGAGTCGCCTTCAAAGAACATAATTGTGTCTTCCTTTAATTATTTTTTTTATGCGTCTCTCAGACCTAATTAAAACTGCATCAAGCACGACGAAACGATTGCAATATAGCCATCGTTCAATCGAATCGTTTTGACGATAGTATTTGACATTTGAATAAGTAAGCAACAAGAAACGATGATCGTCCAATCGTTTCAACGATTATCGTTTTTTTGTTCTTACACGAAGTAGAAGCATCGTCGAGACGACACCGTTCTTACGTGATTAGAGCAAAGATAAAAATTACCAAAACTCAAAAAGCAACCAAAAATTACCAAATTTGGTAAAAATTACCAAAGTGGCAACCTTGCAATAGGCCTCAGATATACGAAACGTAACTGGCTATGAGACAAAGAAAAGAAACTGTGTGCTCGCACCTTTCTCTGTTGCTCCTACAGTGTGATACAGACAATAGGCGTGCACTGCAGTGATACCAGACTTTAGAGGCAGGTTATCCCACGGTTATACTCAAAATATCCCTTTTATGTTGATAAAATAAATAAATTTATTATTTAACAAAAATACTCGTGATTCATTCACAGACACATATGAAATTTTATGAAACAGTTTAGGGAAATAAACAAAAGAAAATGAAAGCATTTAGATATTTTGAATGAGTTTTTTCTAAACATGAAAATATTTAATTTGATCGTAGGTTGAATGATTTTTTATTTCTTAATGAAATGAGCAACTAGGAACAAAATTTGACCAAAGAGTAAAATCCCCTTCTTTTTGTACTATGAGGTCTGAAAAATCCCTTTGTCCCTTTTAGCTTATTATTCGTGAGAAAATCCCGCAAAAAGTGATAAATCCCCCGATCTGGTATCACTGTTGCACTGTATGCTGAAATAAAAGATAACGAAACATAACTCGCTGAGAGAAAGAGAGAACGAAAATGTGTGCTCGCATCTATCTCCCTTGCCTCTACAGTAATATTCGAAACGAAACGTAACTCTCTCTCTTTTTATCTCACTAACTTATATCTCCCTCTCAACTTCCGCTCGCAATTTCCGTAACACTTTCGAGACGCATTCACCAGCTTACCCCCAAGTCAAGCGTGCCTAAAGAAGTATTACTTCAAAAACAACAAAACGCAAAAAATCGAATTCAACATTGCAATTTGCAAGTGTCAAACTCGAAATTTTTGTCACTAAACTTTTGAAAATTCCACTACATAGCGACAAAGTCACTTAAACGGCAACCCTGTCAGACACTGATCTACAAAAAATACGAGTAGATTGTTTCTCCGCTCTGTTTCGTGGTGTGTTGTGTTAGTTACCTAAGGGATGGATTTTTTTTTATTAGGTCTGATCAGTGTTCTTATATCGTGGGATTACACCCTGTTTGCGTGAGTTTAGATATCCGAAAAGCATTCGGTATCCGACCCAAGAACATGCAAACTATTAGTTGCTGCGGAAAATTCATCAAAATATCTACATTTCAACATGTTTATGTGAATGTGAATGTTTATTATCAACACATCAAATATCTATAAAAAAGCGCTCGCATGTAAGTCGCCTTTTGGCACAATTTTCTTGTACCAAGAATGACGTCAAGTAATTTGATGTGATTTTCTTTCCGTGTAATACAAATTTTACATTCAAAAGTTAATTTTTTTGTTTTACAAAAACATATCGAGGGAATTTAAACGGAAATTTGAGCACGGTGAAAAGGGTACAACATGACCACTCTTTGTGGGAAAAATGAAGAGAAAGTGCTACCAACTCTTCCCCGTCTTTATTTAAGTATATATGGTTAATATTTGCTGCCAGTGTTTCCAGACATTGAAGACTGTTTTCCTGTTGTCAGCAAAAAGAATATAATTTATCAAATCTATCATTCTGTGCCATTATGAACTTTGCTATTACAAATGCCGAATCCGCAGGATGCCTTACCCCTACTCCAGGTGGAAAATTGCTGCGTTGCATGACACAAGAGATTTGTGCTTCCTCATTTACAATCCTTTAAACTTTCGCCAACAAATTCGATTTCGTTGAATGAAATAATTAGCCAACTTATAGCAAGGACTATCAAGAAAATTCCGCACGATTTTCTATACCTACACAACAGCTTCGAATGGCATGTCATCGCCCGACCGCTGCCACCACCATGTCACATGCAACCAAGGCATCAAGTATATTTATTTTTATTTGTAGTTCCTCCCCCGCATCCGTTCCGCAATCGCATTCGAATTAAAGACTCTAATAAAGACAGTTGTTTGCCGATTAATTTCGGCATCGTAGATTCTCCTCGAACCACCATTATGCACGCCAACATCCTCGTCCTGACACAATTCGCGACTCTGATTCATTTCACTTGATTTCAGGCAATTAATTTATTAGCTGTGAAAATTTCAACCTGTCCAGGGGATGCGCCGTAATTATAAATCCACCCCGCCTTCATGGGGCGATGTTGCGATTCTATTGAATTTCGATGACCCAGCCAGAAATGTGCTAGGTATGCGTAATCCTCTCATTAGGCATCCCAAACGACGGTGGCTGCTGTGTGCGATGATGCACCACCATAGACCGTGTGTGAGATGACATTGTCCACCGTTGCATATAGTTGATGCTGCCGCACAATGTCTGTCAAATGCAATTAAAATTTCGGCATCTATCACGTGTCATAATTCAGAAAATTCCTTAATGAAAATTGAACTGTTGCAAGTGGGTGAGAGTGTGCGATGGGGATGTGTGTTGGCTGGTGGGTTTTGTCAGATGGTGGGATCCATCCCTCTTTAGGCGAATAATGAATCGCAATTTGACATGCGGCGTGCAATTGCATTGATTTATGTGTTCAATAAGTGATTTGTTAAGGACTTCGGCTATACCTATGGAATTTGAACATTCTTACGGCAAGTATAAATAAATAAAAAAGATCGTGTGAGTCATGTCAACAGTTTTGTGGTCTTTTATATTTGACGACAACACGGGACCAGTGAGTGAGTGAGACCATAATGAGGGATGACTGATTTGGAGCACTTCCAAGAATGCTCGAGGTGTCTGTGTTTCTGGATATTGAATACAGAAACTACAAATGCAAACATTCCTACTTTAATTACCTAGTGTTAAAGTGTTTTTTTTTTTTTTAATTTTATAAATAAGGCGACCCAGTGAAAAGAGAAGGAGTACCAAATACAACAGCGAAAGGGGTCGCAAATGATTTCTACCGATCTTAAGAATTCTAGCAACGTTACCGATGGTCAAAATGATAAAGCCGCCGAGAGAATAAAAAAAGGGGCCTAATACACGGTGGGCCAAAAGAAGTCACCCGATGTTGTTTGGTTCTCATTTTTTTTCTAAATGAAAAACTTCGCTTTCTTTTTTTTGATTTGAACCTTTAGAATTTTATTGGTCAAGTCGAGAAGATGATATCGGCCAAATGGGCGCCGTCACAATTGATAGCCATACGGGCTCGTTTTATGGCATTTTTCATCATTTCGGCGAGGAGTTCGGGCGACAGATTCTCGCACTCGCGTCGAATGTTGTCCTTGAGGGCTTGTTCACCAAAAAAAGTCTGGAACGGTTAAGTCGGGCGATCTTGCGGGCCAGTGCAAATCGCCAAAACGAGAGGTGAGGCGACCCGGGAACGCCGCCTTCAGAATATCGGTTGTGGCTCGCGCAGTGTGTGCCGTAGCTCCGTCCTATTAGAACCTAACTCGTCCAATTGCGGCAGAAAAAACTCGGTTAACATGGCCCTATAGCGCGCACCGTCCACTGTTGTCGTTTGACCAGCGGCGTTCTCGAAAAAAATGGCCCGATGATTCCTCCAGCGTGAACAGCGCACCTTGCAGTAACTTTGAGCAGGTGTAATGGCTCCTCGTGCATTACTCGTGGATTTTCGGTGCCCCAGAAGCGATAATTGTGCTTACTCACGTACCCGCTGAGGTGGAAATGAGCCTCATCGCTCATTATGATTTTGGTCGAAAAATCGTCCTCGAGATTGAGGTCGACAGGCAGCAGCTGATGCACGGACTGGACCTTGTACGGGAACATGCGCAAGTCTTTGACCAAAATTCGACTTAGGGACGACCAGCTGATGGCTAATTGCGAGGCACGGCGGCAGGTCGATGTTTCCGGCGACAGGTCGACATCCTTGTCAACAGCTGCGATATTCTCGGCACAACGGACGCTCCGGGGCCGACAACTCTTGGCAACGTCTCGTGTGGTCCCATACTCTTCAAGGTTGCGCAGTCGTTGTCGGACGGCCGTGGAATCGGCGAGACGGAATTCGCGCTGCGCCAACACTACAGATGAATTATTACGCAAAAAAATAGACACGATTATTCCGCGTTCTTGGGGAGTGTATCGCTCCATGACTTGTTCACTTGTATGCTACACCTGTCTAGTCCACAAATGTCAAAACAGATTTGAAATTGGCGACCATTTGCAAAAATAAGAGCATCTTCCAATAGGGCGATCTCTTTTGGCCCACCTTGTACAAATAAACAAAAATAACAAAGCAAAACACAGATTATAAATAAAAATAATGTCCAAGTGCATAATCAAAGACAGAAAGGCAATGGAATAACGAGGGGAACGAAATACTCAGCGTTGGAATGAAGCCAAACCATACTTATGGTCAAAGAGGATATTTCCTTTAATGTGTTCACTTTGTATTTGCAAAAGGTTTTCCCGAAAGTTTTGAGTACATTTTATTGAAATAGTGACTCCAAGGTTACTTCTAAGGGGCGAAAACAGAGAATTTCCGAAAAGTCGTCGCCGGGGGCCCAGAGATGAAAAAGTGGCCAAATGGCGACTAATGCCCATCGGTTACGCTGCTTATATGCTAAGGGACTTCGACTTATATCTGTTTACCTCGCCTCTGCCAAAAATTCAGAAAGCAATATCTTAGCGGAAACGATGGAGGACTCTTGCCAAGCACTGAAACCGCGGTCGTACTGAAGGGGCTTGTTAGTGGAATATTATAGGCTAAGAACCCAAAGCAAATTTTGGTTGCGAAACCTACCTACCATAACCGGAAAAAAGTAGATGGGTTGAGGGATAATGTAAGGCTGATGCTATAGACCAAATGCCTGCAGTTAATGGTCGCAGGTTTAGTGAGTAATACTATGTTGAAAACGCTTGATTTTCTACAACTAATTAATTGATTTAACCAGTTAGTTTTATTGTATAGAGTACTATCTGACACGGCGAACTTCGCTCCGCCCAAAATCATAAATGTTAAGACTATAAAAACTGTAATGGTTGACGTATCGGCCAACATTCCGCTTTATTTCATTATATACAGACACGTGATCCAGCCACATACAATTGACCATGAGAATTCAAGATTGATGCCACAAACTTACAGCGATTGTCTCTGCGACTTATTAATTATTGCCAAAGCGAAAGCGAGACGTACAGACATTAAAGGCGCTTAAACACAAATGTCAAATCGTACGGAATATGCAGAATCCGCGGAATGATACGAATTCGTACGAATTTTAACTCGCTGCCGTTCCTTAACTCGGAAAATTCGTAAAAGAGAACGTCATGGAGGGAGAGCAAGACATTTCCGCTCCACTGAGAATCTTACGAATTTTTACTCAACAAATTTCTTTGTAGGTATAAGAATTGAAAAATGTGGTACCTGTCAATTAACACATGATTTTAAATTTTTTGTTCTATTTGGCTAACTCGTGCATGTGTTTCCATTTCCTCCGTTTTAAAATAATATTAACAGGTGGCCAAATCAAATTAAAGGAAGATCTTTTTCGAAAGTGCCGATGAAGTTCGTCCTCCTCCACGAAGGGACAATCTCTTCTACGTAATTTTTAAACGCAGTGTTGCTTTTTCCTTTTCTCGAATGCTTGTATAGTTTAAGCAGTACAAATTCTTTCGCATAGTGGGATTTATCAAAAGAGGTTAAATTAACTCCCAAAATATAATATAGCTAATCAGACATTTAACGACTTTTCGTACTATTTTGTTTTGAATTTTGGAACTAAGTGTCTTTCATTTTTCATAGATTACTACAAAAATGTTTCCTAACTTTTTCGTGTGTGCCTCTCTGAAAGATAATTTATCCCCGATACAGCCATTTTGACTACGAAAGTAAAAAAGCAAACTTAGCCTTTGAATTTTCCCCTTAAAATCGTCACTTTTGAGATTCTTCACTATCAAACGATTTCCGTTACTTAGTTTCGGTTGAGGTAGCGCAACAAAATTATGACTGATCCGACTTTCAATTTCAAATTGTGCCGACACGAAATCAAATGCAATTGGCTAACGTCATTCTTCACAATGCAATTTAAATAGATGTCTGACCGCACCCAATACCAAGTTTGTTCAATCCAATTGGAATGACGAAACGAAAAGGATACCTCTTACATTGGGCAAAATGCATTGCAATATTGACAGACGTCATTCAATGACCCAATGTTAAAGCACCGAAGAAAACTATATTCGCGTGCTGAAGCAAACGAAACGCAGCTCGATTTAAATTGAAAGGTGGTGCACGTGTCCTTCGGTCTTGACGTAAAATAAAGTTCCGTTAATCTTAATCATCATTTGCACGAAGGGTGGCTCTCACAACACGATTTGTCCCCATATGATCGGCTCTTTCTTTTTGCGAAAACGCGTTTTTAGAGGATGGCAAAATCAGACGATTGTCAATTCTAAAGTGATTGTCATTCCTTTGAATCGATATTTTCTCCTATCCATACAAAATTCAATTTTCAGACACCTACCCCTAAAAGAATATAATTTCTTGAATGAAATAAGGTTAGGTTAGGATAGGGAAGGTGGACATCGTAAGACCCATTGTGATTCCCTTCACATAGGTAATTGAACAAACTCCGAAACAATGAAAATGCAAGTTGGAGTCATGTTTAGGATCATAAAATAAAATAATAATAGAAAAATTAACCGAGGTCCAATATTTGTGATAGCCTATTGTCATAGATTAAAATTTTCTCCGTCCCAGACAAAATTTAATTTTCAGAAATCCCGACAATCCACCACTGAAAGAATGCAATTTCTGATTTTCACGGTTTAAAATTTTCGGGTAAAAAATTCAGGGTGAAATTTCAAAGTGATGCGCCACCTCACGTCAAGGACTTGTTGCAATTGGGGGAACCGCCATCTGTCATTCAACAACATAAATAATTTCTTTCTTTTTCAAAAAACGAACGACGACTAATTATTTGTATATTGATATTGTTTATACAAAAATACTAAAATCGCGTTTAAAAAACGGTGTAGTTGGGCTATAGATATTTTTTGATGCTAAATATAAAAATCGAAAATGTTGTGGACATGGACACCCTAATCACCTAGCGGTAAGAAATATACTTTACTACCGATTCTCATATCTATCAAATATACACAACACATTACAAAAAAATCCGTCCATCCGTTTCGGAGGAGTACGGTTACAAACACCGTGACACGGGATTGTTATATATTAGATTATTATTTCATAGCAAATATGTAGTTCCAAGAGTTTTAAGCGCGACAAGACTTGTGCAAGACTGTTTTAAGATCGTATATGGAATAATTTACATATCCAAATGAGATTTTCTGAGGAAGATAGAAAATCCGTCGCTGATAGGAATTATGAAAGTTCACAACTTTTTTAACGCAGCCAGATCATTTTTAATTTTTAAAAACATTTTTTGAAATAATTGCTTTAACTATTTCTGAGGTCACAAATATATACTAATAGAAAAGTGCATTATGTCTAAGATCATATATTTTTAGTCTCAGATAACTTATGTCCAAAAAAAGCAAGAATTTTTCTAAAAGAGTTCACAATTTCACAAGAAAACGAACAAATTATCTTCACATCTACACGACCCAACAAAATATTCTTCAACATATCGGCTAAAGCTAACTAAGCCGATTAAGGTTTTGAAAAATCAAATCCTCTCAGATGCGGCGCTCCGACCAATACATTCGAAAAGTTGACAACCTAAAAAAAAAAGAAGAGTCCACTTCACACCGAGAGCCCATAGTTATTTTTGGGTGTGAATGCTAACAAAACAAATAATTTTTATAGTTGAAAAGTTCTTTAGTAGTTAAATTTAAAAGTAAGCGTCTTGCATTTTTTAGTGGGGGCGCGATTGTTAATAGTTTTATGTCAAAAACCCTGGTTTCTTTTATCTTTTGAAATAAAACCAATTCACTTAATCGCTGTCCAAAACCTAAAACAAATTGCACCCAGTGCACATTTTGCTCCTTGCACCTGTCACGGCTTTACAACTTAACCAGGAGGACTTTGTTAGCATTCGCTTAATCTCAAAAGTCTCCCGGCCAACGCGACAGAAATGATAGCACGATGCCGTCCTGCGTCCATTTACAATAATTGTCACCACGCGCACCCACCGAAGCGACGCGACGCCGACATCATGTTCATTATAATAAAAAACCTAAGCCTGTCGCGGCCAAAGTTCTCACAAAACACCCGTCGCAGTGCTTGTAAACAAAATAAATTTATTACTCGTACGTCCTTCGAAAATAGCCATCTTCGCTTTGCATGATTTTTCAAAATTTCCAATTAAAAATAAACCCCACCGTGCACAGGTATAGAAGACAAAAGATTCGAAGTAGCCAGCCAGCTCTGCATTGCAATAATTATAAATCAACTCAAATAAAATTAGGACACTGATCCAATACACCCCCGTATGGTCGAGATTTCCGGTTATGTTGTTGTGAGTTGAGTTTGATTTGCAGCTGCAAAGACGTTTTCGAATCGTGACCGTTTTGTTTACAGTAGTTGTTGGGATTTTATTTTCTCTTAGTTTCGCACAGCAAATTCTTTGGCAAAACTCCAGCGGAATTTGCTCAGGTGAAAACTGAGTCCAATCAATTGGGAGGGTGGCAGCTCACCGAGAAGGCAATGTCGGCAGTGCTGCTGTCTCTCCTCACTTCCCTTCCACCATACGAGTGACAATGGAAATATGAAAAGGGAAACTGTAAGTAGAAGAATGCGGGAAAACGTATAACATGAAAATTTACATGACAGGGCTAGACCAATTAATGCGATGGCAGCGCCATCTCGTAAATTTTGCGGTCTTCGAAAACACACCAAAAGAGTCGATCAGCTTTTCCGCTAACCAAATGGACAAGAGTTGCAATCTGAACCTACTGTAGAAGGAGCTTTCTACATAATGATGGTTGGGTAACCCTAAATCAATCAAGTTGTAAATGAGTCTTTAGTTGGGGCTAGGTTAGTAATAATGAAACAAGTCAAGCTGTAAGTTCTACGGTGTAATTTTCTAAAACGATTGTCAGGTGAACTTTCCTGAGATAAGACTTATTATTTCCTGCAAAGAATATTAACATCTTCATTGTCACGCTGACTGGTGATAGCGATGCATTGATTTATTTATTGAAGTAATACTTCTTTAAGCACGCTTGACTTGGGGGTAAGCTGGTGAATGCGTCTCGAAAGTGTTACGGAAATTGCGAGCGGAAGTTGAGAGGGAGATATAAGTTAGTGAGATAAAAGGAGAGAGAGTTACGTTTCGTTTCGAATATTACTGTAGAGGCAAGGGAGATAGATGCGAGCACACATTTTCGTTCTCTCTTTCTCTCAGCGAGTTATGTTTCGTTATCTTTTATTTCAGCATACAGTGCAACAGTGATACCAGATCGGGGGATTTATCACTTTTTGCGGGATTTTCTCACTAATAATAAGCTAAAAGGGACAGAGGGATTTTTCAGACCTCATAGTACACAAAGAAAGGGATTTTACTTTTTGGTCAAATTTTGTTCCCAATTGCTCATTTCATTAAGAAATAAAAAATCATTCAACCTACGATCAAATTAAATATTTTCATGATTAGAAAAAACTCATTCAAAATATCTAAATGCTTTCATTTTCTTTTGTTTATTTCCCTAAACCGTTTCATAAAATGACATATGTGTCTGTGAATGAATCACGAGTATTTTTGTTAAATAATAAATTTATTTATTTTATCAACATAAAAGGGATATTCTGAGTATAACTGTGGGATCACCTGCCTCTAAAGTCTGGTATCACTGCAGTGCAGGCATATTGTCTGTATCACACTGTAGGAGCAACAGAGACAGGTGCGAGCGCACAGTTTCTTTTCTTTCTCTCATAGCCCGTTACGTTTCATATATCTAAGACACAGTGCACGCCTTGTGCAAAGTTGCCACTTGGGTAATTTTTAACCAAACTTCGTATTTTTTTTGCTTTTTAATTTTTTCTAATTTGGTAATTTGTATCTGGTTATGGTAAATTTTTGAGCAGATGTACCAAGAATTCGAACTCGGTATCACCTCATTGCATTATTTGCATATGCTTCATTACCATCCATATAAAACTGTTTTATTCGCTGTTCAACAAATTACAGAATGCACTCATTTTCTTCTTTTGACAGATGGTGAATAATAATAATTAATCATATTATTTATAAACAGACATAAAACTCTAATTTGTTAAGGGTTTGTTATAAGCAAATAGTTAGATGATCTCGCATGTCTTCCAGCAGCTGGTAATTTTGTGCAAAATCAAATCAAAAAATTTGAGTTTCTTTTGTAAGTGGCAACCGTGGGCTATTGTCTGTATCATACTGAGGAGCAAGAGAGAGCAGTGCGCGCGCCCATTTTCTTGCTCTCTTCCTCTCATAGCCAGTAAATTATTGAAGAAAATTGATATATTAATATGTATAAACTAAACGTGTACATATATATAGATGGAGTTTTACTTCAGTCGTGTGGTCTAAAGCACACTCGTTTTATTTTCTAAGCTAACATTATGTATTTACATATTGTAAGCTTTTGATTTATTGTTGAAAATAAAAACGTTGTAAATTGAATATTTTTTTATTTTTTCATTTGTTGGTAGTTAACATTTTTTTCTAGTGAATTTTTGTTTTAAATGTTAGCATATCTGGTGGATTTTTAGGCTCGAGTTAGCGATTTTTTTTAAGTTAACGGCAACCCTGGTCTCTGGAAAAGGAAGGAGGAAAAGGATGAATGGTAGCTCACAATACTTAGAGTGCTATCGCCTCAAAGTAGTTTCAAGCTTTTTAATATTGATCTAGATTTATGAATATAACAGCAAGTTGAATGAGGTTAAGTAAAAGGAAGCAAATAATTCTATTTGGAAAAACCTTCTAGCTCCTAGGTTAGAATGCAATGCTAGGTTGGGAAGTAGGTATATTAATTATTAATTTCAAGTAACTCTGTTGAAGATTTTAAAATAAAATCATTACCTACAAAGTGTCGCCAAATTAATTACCCAACCAGAAAATGTTATAATTTTTGCAAATTGCAAATTGAACAAGACAGCTTCAGTTTAAAAGAGACAAGCAATGGAGCGCTATACTCTGAGCGTGGAATAATTGTGTCGATTCTTTTCACCAATAATCGGTGGTGGTTTTGGCGCAGCGTGAATTTTGAATCATTATAAGCGACGAGGTAAATTCCCACTTAAGCGGTTACGTCAATAAGCAGAATCTTCATTTCTGGTGCACTGAAAATTCGCGTGTGATGCACGGAGAACCATTACATCCACTCAAAGCCACAGTGCGACGTACACGCAGGCGGAGTGATAGGGCCGTATTTTTTTTAAGGACGCCATCGGCAATACAGTCACTGTTACTGGCGAACGCTACAGGGACATGATAAACGACGTCTTACTGCCGGGTGAACATGTGGTTTTAACAAGACGATACAGTGCGGTTGTACAGTGCGCATGCCACAATGCATACTGTGAAGGAAGCGTTTTCTGGTTTTGGTATGGCCAGCAAGATCATCTGATTTAACCCAGACTTCTTTCATTGGAGCAGACAACAATGAAATAGCTACAAAATTCATAAAAATTATAAACAATGAATCCCATACAAAAATGAATTACTTACTTACTTACTAATTATTTACTTTGACACTACTTGAAGTCGCGGGCTTATGCCAACAAGCCTTAGACAATTGCAGCCCTTAAGGAGAATATTCGTCATGAATGCCAAACAGTTATCACCGGAAATCTTCCGGAAAGTCATGGAAAATGCGATAAAACGGTCACAAATGCGTATCAACACTGGTGGCAGCCAATTGATGGATATCATCTATTCCACTTAACTGGAAAAATTGGAAAGGTTCCAATAAAGATTTCCATCACTTAAAATCATTTATTTTTCTTTAGTAAAAAAGTAATTTAAAAACTAAATTGGATGATTATTTTGCGACACCCTGTATAATCATCTCTTTGCATTATTAAACAATAAAGCGTAGTATGCTGCTCGCGCTTAAAATAAGCCTCCATACAAAAATGTCTCCACGGGTAAAACTAAGCAAAACAGTTAAACCAAGCAGTACGCAGCTCAAGCTAAATTTGTTAGCCACTGTACGAAAAATCTCTACAGAATTTAAGTAAGCGTATATTAATGCAAAATACATTTTTCCACAGCTAAATTTTGACAGATCAGAGAAAATATTGGTATTCGCAAAAAAATGTCAAACGAAATCAAATTAACAGTATGGAGAGTGGATAGTTAAACAAGAAAGAAATTCGTTGTTGTTAATTTAATTTGTTTCGCTTTTCTCAGTTGCAAATACGGATTGACACGTTCAGAAGGCATTTTCTTTCTTCAGTTTGTTGCTATTGCTATGACTTGCACAGCTGCAATTATTAAAACGTCTTCTTCTAACTAGATTCTATTCATGGCTTTTTTTTTTAATATTTTAAGGGAAAGCATGTAACAAGTGACTAAACAGAGAAAGTCAATCAGCTTTACCAACACATTTTTTTGTTTTTTTTGGTGGAACTTACGCTGTCAAAATTAAGCGAAGTAGGGGGAGAAACGTTGGAGAGGCGCTTAGTTTTAACTGAAACAGCATACTAGGCTTAAGCATCAAGCTTAAAATGTTGTACATCACAAAATAAGTAATAACTTCGACAGAAGCCACGTTTTCTATATAATGCAATTTATTGGGCTTTGAATTTAAGAAGGTTTAGGAAACCATGCGTAGGTATAGCTTATTATCGTCGGCATTTCAAATTGTTTGCTGGCAGTGCTGCCATACAAACCATCTGGCTTCACTAAAGCTTCTGCAATATTTTCCATAGTTCTTGCTGTCGATTTTGATTGCAGAAAATCTACAAACACCGAAATGTCCCAACTGGTCGAATGAATACGTTCCCCATATTCAATGAAGTTGACTTTAACCAATTTCCATTGATTGTTTGCCTCAATATTAGCATTCTATTGTAACGCATGCGTTCCGCGTTTGTTGACATTCTGTGTCAACATTGCAGAAAATTGTAACCCAACACGTGGTCGACCGGCAACATAAACAAAGTCTACATCAGTACCAGCTCTGTAACATCATTTGCATTATCTTACTAAATTAAAAAAAAAAACAAATCACTTTGGAATTTTTCAATTTTATTTATAAAACATTAGAAAACATCAACCGACCAATCACATTGCAGAAACAATGTTTTGTATCAGTCGAATGCGTTCCACTGGCAACATCAACCCCGCCGGCAAGTAGATGCATTCTGCAAAGTATCCCCAAAGCCCCAACTTGTTGCTACGAAATTCCCCGGTAGGCAAAAAATGTTGACAAAGATTTCCCGCCAGTTTTTCCGCACTTACACAGACCCAACCACCAGAAACAAAGTGTCAGCAGTGAAAGGCTGAATGCTGCATTTATGTGTCAGTCAGGTGGCGCGTTAACTTGTGTTAGTGGAAAATGAAAATCATCCCCATGTGGATTTTTCCCTTTTACAACGGAAAACTGCTGGCTGCGTCGTCGTCGTCGTAGTCATTGTGTTGTTGTTTTTGTTAGATGGTTCGTCTGTCTTCTGCAACGAGCACGAGTCTATGGCCGGCATCAGAGGATAAAAATGTGAAAATCTTGTGGCACTGCCGCTAAACCGCCACTATAACGTGGGTGACTGAATTCAGTTGGTGCAGACTTTTTCGTGCGAATGGACGTGTACTGTCTAACGGGAAGTGACGCGTAAATAATTTTCATTTGTTTCCAACAACAGCAGCAGTTGTCGTTGTCGTAGAATATAAAAGAAAATAACCAAACTCGCTGTTCTTCGTATTATTGTTTTTAACACTGTGTGCCAGTTGGTTATTTATATTTTTATTAGATTATATCTCTAATAAGAGCATCAGGCGGGTTTTGAAAAAAAAAAATTATTGTTTTGTGGCGGAATTTCAGTTTTAAGTGCAAATTGTTGTCAAGTTTTGGGAAAGAGAAGAAAAATAGAAAATTTTTCTATCAGCAGAAAGTTGCAAGAAAAAGTTCAAGTTAACAATATTTTTGTAGTGGAAGATTCAAATTTTGTGTATATTTGAAGTTGTTGCCAAGTGTGTTTCAGATTGGTTTGGACAAGCAGTTGGACCAAAAAGTAAGTTTTAGAGGTTTGGAATTTAAACGAAAAAGTAAAATCATATTCTGACGTTGCAAGTGTGAACAAGGATCTGAAGTTTAGCCAGAAATTCGTTATTACTACAAGTATCTTACTTAGTAGCAATCATACAATTGCTGCAAACTGTTAAATTATTACAGTCAGATTTAATACAAATTGAACTGCATTTTTACAACGAGCGCGATAGCTTTTGGAATGGAAAACACTGACTTGACTTTCACTCAGTCAGGTTACTACAGCAAATCGAAATTATTTTAAATCAGTTATACTGTCCAAAGTTATTCAAAAACAAAACCAAGAGACTGTCAATACATAATGATTCCACCGCAGTTGAATAAAATGCTATAGGTTTCGTTAGCATCCTCAGTTATACACATCAAATATTTGTATTATTAAGTAAATTGCTTAAATAAGTTAGAAGGTTGGAAACCGTACATACCTTCTAAAATGTAGAACTTTCTTCGTTATGTTAAATGATATTTTCGGAGCAATCATTTTTCAAGACCTACCTACGTTTCAAATAAAATGTATAAGAAAAAATACCCAAAAACACCCACTTTCATACTTAAAGGCAGGAAATAGAACGCTTAGAGAAAATAAGCGGAAACAGTAGGCCTGTTTTTTGGAGTTTCGATTTCAGCAAAGCAAAGTAAAGTAGGATTTTCAGCAGGCAATTACAATAACTACGTTCTACTTGACACTTTAAGAATTCATAGTAGTTGTTGTGATTGCGTGCTGAGAATCCTACTTTAGTTTGCTTTGCTGAGATCGAAGCTAAAAAAAACACGCCTAGTTTATGTTTTTCAAAGACGATTTTTTAAAATATACCTAGGTATAAGTTTCTAAAAGGTTTTCTGTTTATTATTTTAAAGTACGTTTAGTACCTACATATTTGTTTTATGTAAGTATTCCACTCGGTGATCTTCATTAAACGTTCTCAAAGGGCATGCCCCAAACGACAAATCTAATGGCTTCAATACTGCCAACAATATATTTTTTTTTAAAGTGTAAACCAATAGCTTTACGAACAGTTCTAAACATATGAGGCGCTCGGGCAAATGCTGGCTTAATGTGCTCTTTGACGAACGTAAAAATGCACATAATCTTCCGTAGCAATATTCTTCTTAGGCCGTCTGGTCTAGTGCCAACCAACAGGAACAAAATCTCTTGCTTTTGTAATAGGAACATAATCAACAACATTATTTTAGTAACAGAGAAGCAACAGAACATTGCGGATCTAGTTTCTGTTCCAGCCACCAACAGAAATGTGAGACCTTGTTGTTTTGTATCTATTTTTGATTTGAATTGTTGAGCGAGGTAACATATTTTGTAGGTCCGGGAAGGACAAACAAACAACTTTTTACAGAAGAATTCTTTAGCTATGCGAGGATCATAAACAGAAATAGAATTAAATGTACACAACAGGATTAGTTTCTAGAGGCGCCGACCTTGATAACTTCTGTCATAAATTGTATTATGTTGTGTGAATACTTTTTGAGTAAATTCTGACTTGAAATCGATCGTCGAAAATCTTTTTTTTTTCTGAAGGGTTTCAGAAGTGATTTCGTAAGCGACAGCCAACAAACGTTACATGAACTGTTGATTTCATACAGCCATTTCTCCGTACATATTCCCCTTCGAACAGACAATATTGGGTTCAGAAATTGAACCTAAATACACCAAAGAGATTAGGAACCGTCGTTGATTAATTCTGTCATACCCTAGGGATCGCTATGGGCCCTCATGGTGCCAAGAGCCGTATGAGACCTTTTTTATCTCATACTCATTCTTACCTTACTTACGCTACTTTCTGTTATGTTTCAGTTTCATTAATTTGGACAACTCTATGTCACAAAGTCGTCCACAGTTTGTCGGTAATGACACGTTGTATTGCCTCCTCTATGGGCAAAAAAAAAAACGCCCATTTGGTCTAAGGTTTAGAAACTTTGTACGTTGTGACCAACTGGATAGAAGATTTTTTATTTAAAACTAGCTGTACCCGACCGACTTCGCACGTGCAATATGTGGTTTCAGAACAATTGATGGAAAAAAATTTCAGAAAGAGCCTTCTGCAAAAGTGAGGGACTTGAACCCGTACTAAAAAACCTCCCGTAGACTGGGCCCACTCTGCCATTATCTTCATGACATTGCACATGCTCGTTGGACTAATCGGCAATAATTTAATATTCTTTGGACAATGAAAATAATTTTATAATATTTAGCTCTTTTTTTATTAATGCTTCTTTGTATACAATATTAGCAGTTTCTTTTGACTAAGATAGTGATATTTGCTGCATTACTTACCCTGGAGCACGCTACGTATAAGATATAACCTCCCGTGGCTGAAACAATTCTTGATTAATTCAACTCCCGCTTTTCTTAAGGTTTGACCCTCTAACTTATTGATTGTCATGGCAGAATAAACATTAATAGGAAATTGAATCCGTTTAAACTGAAATGAATAAATGCTGGGAATTATTTGTATTCTTGGTATAAATCATTTTACCAGACCCAGTTAAAATTAACGCCTCAATAACGTTTTTCTGCGACGAAATCACTCTCAATCTGGTTCCATTACAAAGCTTAGGGGACTCAAATTGCGAAGCAACATAATGGGAACTCCAACTTTTAATTCCAGGCCATGGACTGTAATTCTTTTTAAAAACTCGACCGGATAATTTACTGCCTCATCTTGATTGCAAAAATCATTTAAAAAGAGGTACGATGTATATCATCAGGAATTTTCCCTAATGTAATAATACCACGATCTGGTATCACTGATACCTATACCTATTTGACATTCCTTTCCTACATATTTGACATTTCATTTATGGCTTTTTTTGTTCTTAACACACCAAACAGCATACTGCCTCTGTCTGCCTCGCTCTCCATCACAGGAGTAAAATAGGGTTAAAAGAGATGTCAATATAATATTGCGCAGTTAGTATGTTTGATTTGAGAATGAATTGCATATCTACTCACTCATGTGAAAATCGTAGAAATGTTTCAAATTTTGCCTTTTTATTTAAAAACCTTTTAAGTTATCGACTTATTGGATATCCTAAGTTGTACCGGCAGATGTCCTCTATAGGCTGGTATTTACTATAATTAAATGCTCCCAGTTTTTTCGAACGGAAAGCGTCACAAAGAAAAAAGCAAAACGAAACGAAAAAAAAAATTACTCTTGTCCATTTTTTTCCGGAAGTTATAGAGATATAGAGTTGAGACAAAGTAGATATTGTAGGCCTATGTATCTTTTATAGGCCTGTGAAAAATGCACCAGAATATACTGAGCAGTTTCTAAGATTTTTGCATTTTAATACATGCAGTCAAATTCAATCTTAGTCGAACAGAACTACACCAATTTTATTTATATGATGATGATTGTTGCCTTACTTGAAAATGTTTTCCATTGGCAAAATAATCCATCTTTTTTTTGATTCGGATCACTTTTTGCAGATCTTGATATTTTTTTTTTGATTTACACATACGGCAGTATGTGCATGTGTAAATGTCAAAATATACTTTGCACAGCTTTCTTACGTCATTTCAAGAAGTTATACTTTGCACAGCTGTCTTACGTCATATGGATATCATTTTGAACGAATTATTATCTTCATCGTCTTCCTCCT
The DNA here is from genome assembly GCA_916610125.1 of Cheilosia vulpina. Classification (NCBI taxonomy): domain Eukaryota; kingdom Metazoa; phylum Arthropoda; class Insecta; order Diptera; family Syrphidae; genus Cheilosia; species Cheilosia vulpina. Next base: position 32,935,620 of record OU744278.1, read on the forward strand.
CATCTGAAGACTACGAGTCACCAAAACTACTCCATTTGTAATCACAGCAGGGGAAACATTTTTGAAGTCGATAGCCACATTTGTAATTTTTCCAAAAACGAATGCAATTTGAACAGCTGATTGGTTTTTCCATGAACCGCGTAAAATCTGAGATCTGAAAAAAATATCTGGTGGTCCCAATGGAAAACGAAATTAGTGTATGCTTGTCCGACAGGTACTAATTAATTCTGTAACAGAAGGTAAACCGTTTCACTTGTCAAAAGAATTAAATTCCCTTGACTTGTCGGCATTCTTCGACAAGTGTTTTATATGTGAAGATGGCAAAAATCACGGAAGACAAAAAAAGTGCTATTTTAACAAAAATAAGAGAAGAAAATTATATCCTATTTGTTGCTTTCAGTCGTGTCCTAAAAGAAGAAAATAAATGTACATACAAAGTGAAAGGAAATAGACAGCCTAAATGTTGTTGCGCAAAATAAGAATTTTACGTATATAAGGGACGAATTTTGGCAAAATGTTAAGAATCGCACAATTGTAAATACTAACTAAATAAGTAACATTAGAATTAATATGTCAATTACACAAATCATGCACTTGTCAGTTTTTGACAATAGTCAGAACACTTGTCCTCATTAAACAACAGTTCGACAAGTGTGTCTTGATACTTGTCGTGTTCTGTTACAGAAAGAGGGAAATTATATAAACGCATTTGCAAAATGTTAATTTTCCTTAGGTGCGAACATCCAAATGTCAGCTGAAAAAAGTACAAATTTATATTTAAGGGCAACAGCGTAATTGACTTCATTAAAAAAGTTTTCTTCTTTTCCCTCTTGCACCTCTATTCTATAAAAAATATACAAAAAAAAAAAATCAAATATCTACTACAGTCTACTCCGCTTATCTGAAACGGCAATTTGCCACAAATTTTATTTCACTTATGCGGTATTTTCACTTATACGGACTTCGGATAACTGAAAAATTGTTGTACTTAACCGAAGTTCGAAGTTTTGTTAGCAATTCAACGAAGAATAAGGGTATGTAGTAAAGCCGAAGGAAGGAGAATTAAAAACACAACTGAAATCGTGCTGTCAAAATTGACACACAATGAAGTTAGTGTCATAAGTTCAATGGACAAGTTCAGTTGACGAAATAAAAAATTTTACTAATGGGCGCGTTCAATAACTTTGTTTTAGTAATGCGGAGCTGAATTAGTATAATTTATTAATTTCTGACGTATAAGTTTGTTCAGTTAACCGGGTTTTTCACTTAAGCGGGTTTCAGTTAAGCGGAGGTATTCGTATGAATTTTTGAAAAAAAATGCTGCGTGCTAAATTCGGTTATTCAATTAACCGATATTTTTAGTAAAGCGAAGTTTAGATTAGCGGAGTCGACTGTAGCTATAATCGACTAGCCCAAAGTAATTTGGGACATTTAAGTATCTGGTGTAGTAAGTCGGACAACTGGCTGAGGTTTAAATATGGTTAAGATAAGACTTATAATTGTCACAACAAATAAATGTGCACTTCGCAAATAGAGGTGTTGAACCGAGTTTAAATATAAGACATTTACGGCCACTTAATTTGTTTTTACCCGTCTGATGGTGAAGTCATACCTCTGTCGGGAAAATTCCAAGTAATATTTCCTCCAGTGTGGTATCATTTAACCCTGCGATAAAGGATCCTTAACCATATTAAGAGGTTCAATTTTAGAAAACGCAACCGATTTGCAGAATTTAGCTGAACATTAGGTTTGTTTTATTTAAACACCTACTTACGCAATAAGGTACACGAATGCTCAATAAAATAACAATAATAAAGTGACACCTAACATACGAAAGAAGAACGATTTCGCGTATTGCTCGTTCGAGGGCGACGCGTTTCGTCCCGTCTATTGATTACAAGAGTGGCATAACACCAGATCTGCCGTCACCAATTCCAAATTATCAGATTTACTCATTCCCAAAGAGATGTGTCATTCTATGCCTAAATAGAGGATGCCAAATTTTGGGTGTCATACAACATGATTTGGACATGCCGACATAAATGATCCGGAAGCAAAAAGTCGAAAAGTAAGACATTTCAGGAGAGACAAAACATAAGATTTGCAAAATAACCTTTGACATTACTCTTTGTTTTAGATTATCTGTAATTTATAAAGTGAATTTGATTCAGCTGTCGTAGAAATTAAATTTATTAACGTTTACCTGCATAATTCTTTTTATAAACAAAACAAATTAAAATTAAATTGTGTCAAAAAAAGCGTACCATTTCATGAGTTTGTTGACACGAAAAAATTTGACGTTTTTCAAATTTCAGCTGAGCCAATTTCATTGATAAGAACAAAATTTAAAAATATATAAAACAAACAGCAGCAAGCTATCCACTTGCTTTTCTAGTAATTTTATTCATGCTTTTTATTAAACATTAACAAAAAATAAGTTGTTTATGTTTTCTAGACTTATAAGCGATGATGACTTGCCAGTAAAATAAAAACATTTCGGCCTTGAAGTTGTCTAAACACAAACTAGACTTATATCGTTTTTCTAGCGAGAAAAGTTTTGGTTTTTATAGGACACTAGCTCTGCTAACTTCTTAGTCCTGCCCACATTTCAAAAAGTGCTTTGTTTGGACAATGAACATAATTTAACTACTTTAGCTGCCATTAGTGACGAGAAATAGCGTTTAAAATGTTTTTGTTGTGTATGGCCTACGGTTGCACGATTTAGTCTTTTCACTGCTTTGAGAAGAGTGTTTTTTACCTGAAAAATGTGACTCCGAACCTACCAAACCTATGACGTCCTTAAAATTTGTAGGCTTTCTGTGGTGTTCATCCGCGGTGTTAATCCGCAGACAGCCTACAAATTTAAACGTAATAGGTTTGGTAGTTTACGAATAACATTTGTTAGGCAACAAAACTCTTGTCATGACCCCGTAAAACACGCCGAGAAAAAAAAACGGTTAAGAATCTTGGAAATCGTTTTTTTATTAGCATATATGTAAATTCCATGTAGGGTTTTCCAATAGGAGGTGTTATTTTGGTATTCAAAGAAAAATGTCATTTTTTGAGATAAATGATCGGATGTTTATTTCACAATAAAGAGGAAGGTATGCCGTTAATAATGGAAAACAACATCAGCCAAATGGCCACCACGAGCACGCACACAGGACCATGTCCTTTTCATGAAATTTTCCATAACCAAATCCCAAAGAGGCTGCCCTATGTCCTCGATAGCCTCACGAATTTTGTGTTTGAGGTCTTGAATCGACGCCGGGCTGTTGGCGTAGACCTTATCTTTCTTATCTTGGGTTTTCCGAGCCCCAGATGCGACAATTTTGCTTGTTGACGTAGCCACCGAGGCGGAAATGGGCCTTATTAGTCAATGGAGTTCCGGATCATTTTCATACATTTCAAGGACCCAATCAGCAAAGACATGACGTTGTTGATGATCGGCCAGCTTGAGTTCTTGTGTTAACTGAACTTTATAAGCCTTAAGACCCAAGTCTTTATGCAAAATACGGTGTAATGACGTTTGTGGAATGCCCAATTCCAAAGAACGACGAGGAATGGATAAACCTGGGTTTTCTTCAACACTTTGGGCTAGAGCAGTAACATTCTCAGATGTTCTTGAGCGACGTGCACGGGTTTTATTCTTCACATCACTAACTTGTCCCAACAGCTCGAATTGATCCACCAATTTCTGTATTGCGGTCCGACAAGGTGCTTCACGACGACCAAAAAATGCTTTAGTTTTGCGAACTTTGACTGCAAGATTTTCACCATTTTTGTAGTGAATTTTAATAATTTCAATGCGTTGTTGAAGCGTGTATCGTTCCATTTTTATGGCGTAGTTTCTACTAGTCAAATGTTAAAGAATAAAAGCTTCAAAAGTGACAGCTACCGAAATAGCGGGTCATTCACAATAACACCTCTTATAGGAAAACCCTTTATAATGTTCTTTCTATTCAGGACTTGTATGCATTATAAAATGAAGAGGAAGACATGGGTAATCTTTCCTATTCGAAACAAAATCACTTTCTTACTTTCTGCAATAAAATCAGCATTACTGTCCAAGAAGTCAATGATGATGTGTGTTAAGAGCATGTAGGTCTTCTTTTTAAAATGTTTGGGTATCTACTTACTTCAATTGTTTTTGAATTAAAGTAGCATTACTCTTCTTTCAGAAATGTTTAAGAACAAGTCAACGATGGTCTGAAGATAAGTTTGCGAGACATAAGTTTAAAATTTGATTGTGAAATTAGATCTAACCAAAGTGAATTATAAGTCTATAATTTATTTTTCAAAAATGGGATATAATTCCAACATTTTGTACGTAAAAGAATAATTATGCTATCATAAGTCCAAACCCCACGTTTCAGACATTATTTTTACAAAGTAACCATAAAAATAACACCCACATTCTTTACACAAGAAAAAAAGAAAGAGGAAAAGCAAAAATTTGAAGTCGATTACAAGTCAATCTTTTTTGACTTCAATTTTATTAAATTTTCTTAAGCTTAAAGTCAATGTATTATTATAAAATCGGCCGAATTTTGTACTTTTATTTTTCTAAATTTTAAGCTAAAAGTCAATTTTTTACTTTCATTCTATCAAATTTTCTGAAGCTAAAACTGAATTAAATTTTCTGCTACAACTTTTTATCTTAGCTTCAGAAAATTTAAGAAAATAAAAGGCAAGCATTTGCTCGAATTTTGTACTTTTATTTTCCTAAATTTTAAGCTAAAAGTAAATTTTTTACTTTTATTCTATCAAATTTTCTGAAGCTAAAAGTGAATTTTTGTTTTCGTTGATTATTCAATTTGTAAAATAACCGAAATTTAAAATGTATATTCACACCACCTAAATTCATCGTTTCGTCCAGCATTTTGCCATACATTTTCCAACATTTCCAAATGTTGAATTTCAGTGAAATGTTGAATGTCGTCGCTGCATTTGTAAGTTTGTCAAATCGAACAAAGCTTTTTACAAATTCCGCACGTCATTTATTGACTTTTCAGCCCGCTGACAAAAAAAAAAGTAGCTGTCAACAAATCAATAACTTTTCATCGCGAACTCCATACCTCTATATTGAGTGAACAATATGTTTAATATATCTGAAAATTCATGTTTAAATTAATATACGTAGCTAAAAAAATGTTCTTTAGGTTCAACCACTTTTGATTTCTAAACAGAAAAAAAGATCAGTAATGAATTCTGACACTAGCTGTCATTTGAAATGTTGAAGTTTCAGTGGGAACGCCAAACTGGATTCCAACATTTTTTTTCCGAAATGTTGAATTTAGGAGCGGTGTACTATTAATAGGACCATCGGCCAAACTACACTGGGTGCCGCTGGGTGTTTATGAGTCTGGCATGGCAGCTCTGCTATTCATTTCAATTAACTTAAGCAGCATGTGCAGCATTTCTTTAGAATCAAAACATGTTAGAAGGGACATAGTTCAATAAATGTTTTTAATATACTTATGTCTCACTTCGGTAGGACATAAGTCCATAACAAATTTTTTAACTAATGTCCCACTTCAGTGTCCATAATGGATTTATGTCTCGTGGAACTATGTCCCTGCGCCGAAGTTAAGTTCTTTAGTTCTGTGTCGGCGAAGCAAAGAAATGAAAAAACTGTGGTATCAATGAGATTTTGTAGTGTTGATGCTTTATTACTGAAGGCTTACTGCTAACTGCGTTACAACATTTTTAGATCTTGTATAGTTACTTGGGCACTCTCATTGAGTGGGATTTTTATGCGAGAGTATTTAATAATGAGTTATCGTAAGAGATGCATGAGTAAGTTCTAATATAAATGATTAAAGTTAGTGTAATTCACAAAAGCATAATTTAAGTTTTCTTACAATAGTTCAATAGAATAATAATAATAATAATAGTAATGTAAGTATGTGGAATGTAGGTAGATATGTGGCTTTCTGTCTGAACAAGTTCTTTAAATAAGAAGGTTTTGGTTTTTTTTAAGCACAAATGTTCTTTATAAATGTTTAAGAATGCGCACCAACTAAATTTAAGTTTGCAATGATCGAAAACAAACTTGTTAAATTCTTAAAAGTAAATGACACAAAATTGTCAGGAAATACATTATATAAAATTGGTGTAGTTCTGTTCGCCTAAGATTGAATTTGACGGCATGTCTTTAAATGCAAAAATCTTAGAAACTGTTCAATATATTCTGGTGCATTTTTCACAGGCCTATAAAAGATACCTAGGCCTACAATCTCTACTTTGTTTCAACTATATATTTATCTCTATAAATTCCGGAAAAAATTGGACAAGAATAATTCATCTTTTCGTTTCGTTTTGCTTTTTGCTTTGTCACGCTTTCCGTTCGAAAATACTGGGAACATTTAAATATAGTTAACAGCAGCTTATAGAGGACATCTGCAGGTACAACTTAGGATATCCAATAAGTCGATAACTTAAAAGGTCTTTAAATAAAAAGGCAAAATTTTAAACATTTCTACGATTTTCACATGAGTGAGTAGATATGCAATTCATTCTCAAATCAAACATACTAACCGCGCAATAATTTGACATCTCTTTTAACCTTATTTTACTCCAGTGACGGAGAGGGAGACAGACTGAGGCAGAAACTGCTAATATAGTATACAAAGAAGCGTTACATTAATAAAAAAAAAAAGCTAAATATTATAAAATTATTTTCATTGTCCAAAGAATATTAAATTATTGCCGATTAGTCCAACGAGCATGTGCAATGTCATGAAGATAATGGCATAGTGGGCCCAGTCTACGGGAGGTTTTTTAGTACGGGTTCAAGTCCCTCACTTTTGCAGGAGGCTCTTTCTGCAATTTTTTTCCATCAATTGTTCTGAAACCACATTTTGCACGTGCGAAGCCGGGCGGGTACAGCTAGGCTAAGAATAAAAGACTTGTCACAAAAAAAAAAAAAAACATACCTCAAAATAAGATTTTCGTACTCGGGTTAAAACTTTTCGAGTTTAACGGGCTTTCGTCAGCTGATGGGCTTGATTCTTGATTTTGCCTCGTTGATTTTCCGAGAGTAGCACATGTTCACATGCAAAAATATTTGTCCTCTGACAGAGGACATATTTCTTCACTTATGCTGGTTAGCTCAGATTGCGCTGACAAATTTCTAAGAAATGCTTTAATTTTAATCTTAGCTATTTTCAATCCAAATTATCATTTCGCCGCACATCAAAGCAATACCCACACCAGTGAATTGACATATTCACAGCTACCCTACAGCGGCAATATACACACAGAGTCCTCTCCTAAGACAGCCTCCCCACCCCGTGAGGGGCTCTTTCGTAGAATGTTAGCCTAAATTAATTACAGATAATCATTGCGCGCCACTTGGCCGCTAAGAAACAAAACAAAGATGAATGTTGCAGAAATTAAATTGAAATATCACGAGCAAATGCACACAACCCATTATGAGAAGAACAATAAATCTTCGCCGGTGCTGTGCATATACTGCCGACGCGCTAGCTGTACCACACAGCATTACACTTAAGATAAATCGTTAGATGCTGAGGAGTGCATCTTGTCAGTAAACGCGAATAAATCCTTGAGCGCAACGAAAACAACCTCAACAGCCATGCGTGACTCGAAAAACTAAATCAAATCAAATTGATGTGTTTCGGTAAAATCTGCGTTTATGGATCAGCTCTCAAAGTGCGCAAATTGTTACTGGGAATTATTTTTATAGCCACTTACTGTGCGGTTGCGGTGTTTCCAAGTCCTATCATCATCATCGAATAGCTCAGAGGGTGAGGTACACGAGCAGGCATCTCAAATCAACGTGTTTATAGCGGTCGAATGAACACACACCAGGGAGGGAAATATGAATCATGGATAAGGTGATGTTTATTTCGAGGATATATATAAAATAAAGTAAGCAATAGCAAAAGTCTCAACTTGGTGCCGAATGCCGATCGGTGTTGAGATAGAGGTGCACTTGCCCAACGGAAGTGCTTTTGATGTTCTATAGATACCTGGGTATCTGATCTGATGCGGGATGCAATGTCTATGGTGTGATGCGTTTTGACACAGGGCAACAACAAAAAAAAATATCGAATAAGAAAATTCTAATTATTTATATTGCGTCGAGGTTAATTGACTCTAAGGAAAATGAGGTGTCAAACGAAACTACATCAAAGAAAATTTCGTATTGTGATAGCATTGGAATAGGAATACAACTAAGACAAATAGTTTGTAATTTGGTTGGTGGCGGCTAGGTGCCTCCGAGCAATTTATGTTGAGATGCGGGTCTGTTGTTTTTTTTTTTTTTTTTTAATTAAATTTTGTATTTTTAGACACCATGTGTATGGGGAACATTTTGAATTTAAGTGCTCAGGTAATTGTTAGATGGGAATGCCTAATAGATGTTTTCTTTTTGGCACTGGATCAACGTGAGTGGGTTTTGAAGCAAGAAACGATAAAGAATAGAGAATGGATCGCAATCCACGGTTACGACCAGTCCATGCGCAAGCATTTCCGAATGAGATATGCACCTGTGAGTTGTTTGGACCTAGTCGTGCGACTAATCAGCAATTTATTTTTGATTTATTTATGAATTTAAGATAAAAATCCGCCGTTTCGATGGATTTCTAAACTTGGTTTGTTTAAAAACAAAAACTGGTTTCTAAGCCTTAACTAAATCTTATAGATCGAGAGGTTTTATCCGTCTCAATCTCCTTATCATATTGTCATTCTTTAAAAGTTGTGTTATTTCTGTGTTTACGTGGTTGAGAAGCCTACTTCTGTGCCTTTGGGCAACGTTTTTAACTTCATCTTCAACCATTTCAATTATGTACCAAGGTGCATTAACTATGTTGCTTAGTACTTTATTTTGGAAAACCTGAATTTTTTGTAAATTTGTTTGGTATGTGCATGCCCAGAACTGGAGAACTTGCGTGAATAGCAATATTTTATTGTAGTTGGACAGTCCCAATAAGCCTATACATTTTACTGTATCGCATGATCAACTCTTTTTTTTTTTCGTAGCGTGCGCTTCACTGAACCAAATTTAGTAGTCATATTGATAAAATAACATGTAGATTTGAAGAAACGGTGATCAATATAAGGGCAACAACTCCTGTCCGTTGTTTTAACGAAAATTTTGCCCTATATAAGAAATTTTGTCATTTTGATGAATTACACAAAATTTTTCATTGTGGTGTTAAATCCACAAAAAAATGTTGAATAAGACTAATTATTTTTTCGTAAAATTCAGTGGATACTGATTCTTCAATTTAACTATAAATTTTCTTCATTTTGAAATAAAAAATTTCAAATTGAAAGAAAAAATTTTCAATTCGACGCAGAGTACTCCTTAGTTGACCGCTTTTTCAATAGAACGTATTTTTTTCTCAAATTGAAGAAAAAATATTCATTTTAACTCTTTTCTTTATTCAAGCTGAATCATTTTTCAGCAGTTCTACATCTATTTCTTCAATATGATGTATCATTTTCTTTAAATAAATGATTTTTCTTCGGTTTAACGATTAATTTTTTTGTCAATCTGACAAATATTTTTCAATTCCACAAATAAGTTTTATTGAAATTGAGGAAATATTCTAAAATTTCATATATTTGTTTTCTTCAAGGCCCATTAAAACAAATAAAACACAACTAAATACTTTTAAGTAATAAATATATTTTTTTATTTATATTCTGGTAGATATATTATTAATTAATAATTTTATAGTATTTAATGGATTTTTTTTTATATTTTAATAATAATACATAATAAATAAAAGTTTACACAGGACTTATAAGTATAATGATAAAAAAGTAATTAGGATAATAAGAAATAATTTAAAGTTTTAACTCGATTTATAATAATTAATTGCACAGCAGCGATGATCTGAAATAAAAGAAAATTATTAAGTATTGCATATTCGAATGTGTTTTTGGGCAATTAATCATTAAAACTTACCTTATTAATTTGTTTGAAACGATACTTTTAATCTGCACTGCACCATTTCACTTTCAAGAATAAAAGTTATCACTTCGAGCACAACAATAAATAGTTACATTTTAATGAAACTTTTTCAAATTGATTAACTTTTTTAATTTGAAGAAAGCGTTTTCCTGCATTTAAAGAAATTTATTCAAATTGAAGATAATATTATGAAAATTTTGAATAATTAAAAAAAAATGTTCGGTATGAAGAAAATTTCGTCAATTTTCCATCATGTACTGAAATTTATTCAATTTAAAGATATTACGAAGAAAAATTAGTTAGATTGCAACAGTTTAATGGGTATTTCTCAACGTGAGAACAAAAGTTTTTAATAACATACTGAAGAAAATAATTCAAATTGACCAATTTCGTCAATGTGAAGAAAATGTAAACGCGAGAATAATAAAAATTTTTTGGTAATTTAGCGGAATGTGGGGAATTCAATATAATTACGAGTACGTTGTAAAACTCAAATTCTGCGAAAACTCTGTCCGAAAAAATAGTGGTACTTGCGCAGAACAGAGCAGTTTTGAAAAGTAGGTAGTACCTATATACTGATAGGTCATCTGGTTTGGTTGTCTTTATTGAAGGAAGTTTCGCTTATTACCTATGGAATAGATATAGGTTAGCGGTTAGTCTTCTACGGGCCAACAGTTCTCGATTTAGCGGAGGACCTTCTGTAGGTCGAACTGTTTGCTATTCGGTCGGTAAAAGGAATGTTTTTGGGGCCAAGCTTCATGTAGGCCTGAGTTTAGCAAAAGAGGAGATTTAGCTCTTTAAATCTCAAAATAATTAACTTAACTTTGGGAACGCTGACCTTATGATATTAGATGCATGGTACTTGCCTTCTTCTGATTCTTTTTCGTAAAGCTTACTTTATTGAAAATATTGTCAATGATTTCAACTAAATATATTCTGCCGAAAGTGTCTTATAATTGTTTTTGCATTCAAATTATATTTTGTTTTGAAATCTCGACTTACTCATTACGGCTGAACTGTTTCAAACTTTTTCTTTTAAATTTAAGAACTGTTTGATTGATTTCTTTTAAACTTTGTGTAAAGTCGTACCTACTTCTTTAAAAAATCCCAGAGCTTATAAGATAAAGTAATAAATACTATGTTGGATTGTGACCTCTAGTAAGAATTTTGTTTGCGCATACATTACAGACATTTATATGCAATATGCAAGTTTGTTTTTAGATCATCGATCGTTCGTGTGTTATGTTTACACGTAAACCAAATTTGTTGAAAAATCTAAATATATTTGTATAACAGATAGAATATCTTATAATCCGTTTAAGTGTATAAAATTGAATATGCCTACCATTGCGTTTGATTTTCCTTAAATTATCAGCCTCTACAAATAAGAGAAAACGGTGTTTTCATTTTAATATGTTCGATGCTTGCATTTGCAATATATTATTTATAATTGAATCATATATATTCTGACTGTGCAATAGCCATTTGAAGAAATTTCGTTTCTTTTGAATATTAGATCTTCAATAAGATGAAATATTGATAAATAATTGTTGATTTGAATAATTGATTCATTAAAAGTATATAAAATGTGTTTGCCAGTATAACCTTAAACATGTCGGTTTTGTCAATTTGAAAATAAATTCATTCGCTTGAATAATATAATAAATAGTACACCATTTGATGAAATTTTACTGATTTTGAATATTTTATCTTCAATACGAAGACAAATTTTACGGAAAATTATAATAATCAACATATTTTCGTCAATATCACATACAGGATACCGTTTTGTTAACGATATCAGTTTGTCAATATAACAAAATTTCATTGGTTTGAATACAATACGAAATCGGACAGTAAAGAAATGTTATTTATTTTGAATATTAAATCTTCAATAACACGAAAAATTTTATGAAAAATTGTCGATCCGAATAATTGATTCTTCAATTATTAACTAAATATTTTCGTCAATATGACTACGCGATTTGGTTCAGTGTTGCCAACGCAGTTAAGCGTCTAGATATTTATTTTCTAAATATTTGGCTGTATTTGAATATTCCACTACATTGTTGTTAATGTAGACTGGAATGTGTGGTACGTTTTTATACGTAAAATTAATGTTGACTGAGTTAAGGCCATTTAATCTAATCTTAGTCCATTCAGAAATATTGTTTATTGCTGTTGGAAGTTTTTTTGTTGCTATTTCGACAGTTGCACCCACAGCAAGGACAGCTGTGCCATCTGCATAAGTAGCTATGGTGGTTTCTTCACTTTCAGGCAAATCGCTAGTGTTTTTATACGTAAGTAGGTATAGAAATGAACCTAGCACACTGCCTTGCGGTACACCAGCTTTAATCTCTCTTAATGTTGAGTACTCTGTATCTTGCTTAATTCTGAAGAATCGATCTGATTTATAAGACTCCAGAGTGGTCGAATACTGCTTCGGTAATTGCTTTTGTAATTTGTGTATCAGTCCTTTGTGCCAGACTTTATCGAAAGCTTGTGCTATATCAAGAAATACTGTAGAGTACACTTTTTCTCTTCAAATGCTTTCTCGATTTTATCTGTGATTCTATGCACCTGATCAATGGTAGAGTGCTTGTTTCTAAACCCAAATTGGTGAACTGGGACTAGCGCTTTTTCATCTATTATTTTTTGTAGACGTTCAGCCAGCACTTTTTCGAATTACTTTGACAACACGGATAGAATAGATATTGGGCGATGTGAGGTAGGTGGTTTGCCTGGTGTTTCAGACCTTTGCATTATTTTTCACTTTCCTTCTTATGAAATAAAAACACCAACCTTTGAACGTTGTAATAGGTACTTTAATTCATTTATTAATTTGAGCGAATCGCGCCACACGCTTGGAAGTTCAACTGCTTTTAATTTAATTTAATTTTAATTTTAATTTAAAAGCAAAGGTAGACTGGGTGTGTGGTGAGTATGGTGAATGGTTTACATTGTAGTGGAACAATAAACATCTTTAATGTTTGGGACAGTTCAAATCTTAAGCGCCAATATTCAAATCTTGGGCGCCAACACCTGGTTTTGGTATCATTATTACCTCAGCGACTTTCCACATGCTTGGCACATAAAAATTAAATTAATTTAAATGTAGCATTTATAATCTGCGCTAGGTTTTTTTAAACATGTTCGTGGAAATTGTTTCAAAATTTCTCCTGTAATCAAATCAAACACTGGGGCCTTTTTTATATTTATTCTTTCTTTAATTTCTTTGGCAAGTTCTTAAGCTTTTACCGACCAAATAGGTTTTCTTCGTCGCATCTTACTTCGAGTCCTTGATAATCTTTATCTTCATAAGGTTTGAATACGTCTTCAAGATACTCAGCAAAAGTGTTTGCTTTCTCTTCGCCAAACTACCTTCTCTGGTTTTAACTGGCGAAAACATCTGAAGGAATATTTTGTGTCATTTTAGTTTTATAACCAAGAGTATCCACAATTTCCAAAATTTTTCAATTTCAATTTCAATTTATTAAACAATATTTATAAGTACAGTAAGACTTGGTCTTTTATAGTACAAAGAGGGTTTAAATGTAGTAACAAAGTTCTTAAAATTAAAAAGAAACAAATAGTAGTGTTATATTTAACTTGATAGAGAAAAAAGTAAGATTAGATACAAGAAAAAGTTAAGAATAGAGAAAAATAGACAGGAAGAGAAAAGAAAAATGAAAAACGAGAAGAGATGGAAAGAATGGTCCTATTGCTGTGCTGAGAAAAAATTTATAACTTCAGATTTAAAGTGAGCGAATCTATTTATACCTTTGATATGCAAAGGCAAAGAATTCCAAAGCCTGATTGCATGAATGTAAAATAGTCGGGAAGAGTTAAGATATTTGTGAGAAGGAATGTTAATGTTCATGGTTCTATGAGATCGAGAAAATTCTAGTTTTTGATAAAGGTATGCAGGGGACTTGGTTGTTAGAACTGCTCAGACATAAAATATTTGTTCATCCCTATGGAGTTGCTTGTGAATTTCACTTCTAAACTATATCAGCTATTAGGTTTATAAATGCAAAATTTGTTCTTATTTGAATGAAAACTAGGTGACACGTTATTGATACGAGCTTTCTAATTTTGTTGAACGCTTTCGCTTTACATCTCCTCGTAATTTTCCCTACGTATCAGTCTGCCTCATCTTTTTTATCAGCATGCCTGATCTTTACAACTAAGGCCTATCATCATTGGTTAATGGGTCTACAGTATTTCCGCTAGAATAATCAATGTTATCTCATTTGTCAAGATTGTCCTCAAGCATCACGTCAAAATATTTCCATACGAAGTCGCTGTTTCAACGGTTGTTCTTTTGAGCTTTTCTTCCTTTTGTATACCTACAGAAAAAAAAGATTGTTAAACAATGAATATTAAGCTTTTCAAAAATTGGAAGCTAAAATTTCATGATTAAACTATTTTTTTTAAGAACTCGTTTTTAAGTTTTCAAAAATCAAGCTTAAGAACTATTTTCTTACATCATTGCCAACACTTGCATTCACAAATCAAACATTTTCATATTTGGTTTATTTTAACCAACGAAAATTGTGGTATTTCAATTTTTTTATGGCTAATCTTTTGAAAATGTCAAGTTGGCATTTCTTATTTTTTTTTGCCGCGGAGTTGATGGTTTCCCGTTTCTCAATTCATAGGTTTTTATTTCTTAAAAGAAGAATTTGTTGCTCGTCGTTCCACCTTTTTTCACTGAAAAACAAAAGAGAAAAAAAATATATTAAATATTTAACAATTAAATAATATTACCTATTATTTGAGAATAGAATAAATCGCATCTATGCAGTTTGAGATGTGTTGTGTTCATTATCATTTGATGGTAATGACATCGCAGTTGATGCTTTCTTGGGCTCTGCCTTGTATCTAGCAGCCATTTAAAATGTATGTACAGTACAGAACTACGCTTTACTGACAAAAAGAAATCGGTAAACTGCAACACAAAATTTGTCACGGATTTTTTTTAAATTATGTGAAGTTCGAAATAGAAACTATGGCTTAAGTAAAATAATAATTGTGATATAAATTACTTGTTAGTTAAATGACATTTTTATATATACGGCGGGCATGTAGTCACCGCCTATCCAAATCAATTTTTAAATTTGAAAAGTGTTTATAGTAAAATTTGAAATGGTAATGATAATACCATAATGATATGCGTTGCAACCATTTCAAGATCAGATCACTGTTTTTCGAACGAAATTTTGTGATCTATTCTGAATGCAAATATTCATTACACCAGTCGGCCACTACGTGCGCTAATCAAAAAATGTTGTTCAACAGTTTGTTTAACTCTTTAGTTAACAAATTGTAACCTCGTACATTTGGCACAAACTCATTCAACGCCAAAAATAAAATTAAGAAGAACGATTCTGGGTGAACTAAAAAGATGTGAACGAGACACATTCAACTATGTGTAGGTAGTCTCCGATTGCCAATTTTATATATAGTTGGCGCAACAGGTTCGTAGAGACCCTAGGCCTAGCTTTTCACAACCGTTCGTCTTTTGTGAGTTGTTATTTTTGGGACAAATGGAAGGGATCTACAATTTTATGCCGAGTCCAAACGGCCAATTGAGAAGCTCTTTCATGACAGTTATACTCTCGGATGTTTGGCAGACGTTCGCGAGAGATTAGTTGTACTTGAAACTGTCTTCTTTTCTTTTCTGTCACATTGTTTGGTTGTTTTTTGTTTATTTTTTAAATTAAAAATTCGTGGAAATATTTGAAAAAAATTGAAATCGATTGAGCCGCCTGCGAACTTGAATTCAAATGCATTTTTCCAATAGGTCTTTACAGAGTGAGCTCCTGAAGTCTCACCAAATTTTGTCCTCGTCTACGAAGGACAATTGCATAAACTCTTAAGTTGCCCGCCTTACGTTTTTCTTTCCTCTGAACTCTAACTTGTGTGGTATTCTATTGGGCTTCTCAGATTGTGCTCTGAGATTTCAGATTTCGTGTGGCTAATAGAATATCAAAAGGTCGCTGGCTCCCTTTTATTTATATTCGTGCGATTGGAATATGTCTAGGGTGTAGCCTGCCTTCGACACTTTTCTACGCGTTTTCCATTCATTGGTTAGATTTTATATTAAATCAATCGAAATATGCGCTTCGATTGATTTCTAAATATTTGTAGGTACAAAAAAAATAATTAACAAAAAAAGATTCACTCGATGCAATGCCTTTCTTGGCAACTACTTTGACTAGTTGTCAAACTCAATCGCACTTATTGGTAAAAGTCAAGAACAAATCCAGATTCGGAAAGAAATTCGTTCTGAGATCATTTTTCATACCAATCGAACATAAAAATCGACCTAGTGCAAAAAAGGGCTCGGAGAAGCCAATTCGTGCATGTGAGCTGATGGGTTCCAACCGCAACGACTCATCACACCCAACACAACTCAAATCAACAACAATTCAAAAAAGTCGAGCAACCGGTTGAACAGATAATGTACACCATACCATAAGTTGTTATCAGCATCGCGTAGAGCAACGTTCTCCAATTTGATTAGGCACTTTAGTTAAATAGAATTGAGATTATCGTACATGAGAGTTCAGTGTGTTTAATTGACCGTAGCGGACGACGGTCATTATTACGCTTTACCTGTAACACATTCGGCGCTAGGCAGAGCTCACAATTGTTAAATTTGTCTGGACAATGTACATATTTACGAAGGTCTTAAATTGTAGCAACCAGAAATGGTTATTACCACAATACAAATAGCTTTTACGCTTACTTCCTCTGTTGACTTTCAAATTCCTTTTAAGCATGCATAAGTGTACCCATTTTCAAAAGAAGTTCATGATTTTGCATTCCTGACGATGTCTCTGCTTTAAGGAGCCTGAATATAATTCAAAGTTCAACTTTGCGCCTTATAAGCTCCGAGTTATTTTTTCTACTTATGGAAGATTACTTAAAAAAGGCAACAGAGGGGATGATTTTGTATATAGTGAAAATGCGAAAGCTGCCTTTGAAAACGAAATCCACTTTCATCCAATAAACGTCGTTTCGCCATTCTTCTCAAAACCAAAACTCAATGAGTAAAATTGTGCAAACCCATTTCCAATTAGTAATAGTAACGTTCTTTGTGTTAACATTGCGACATTCCACTTAGCAGCGTTGCCGTTTTGAGCCCCAAGACCCGTGGTTCCACTTTTTTAAAAATTATCAAAATGGACCCTTTTCAGTTTAAGGATTTTATTCTTATGGAAATATGGAAAAGTGTTTCGTAATGAATACATTTGTTTTTTTTTTTTGTATTTTATGTGGAAACAACCTTTTTTGGCTACGGCCTCTTCCCCTTTTCGAAAATTTTCAGCAACGGTGCTGCCACTCAGGCGGAAGTTTGCAAATTGAAAAAAAAAACAGTACAAATTGTATATGTACAGAATGAAACTTATGTTTCGTGTCGTTGGGGAAACTCAATCGAATTTGTCACTTTTGTTGTTGTATAAAATTATTAAATTTAATTTATATCTTAAAGTCCTTGTATATAAGGAAATTTTTTAATTCTATTAAAATCGGTCCAAAAATTCGAAAGCTGCCAGCTTACATTTTTCAGTCAAGGATACATTTTTCAAACTCTCAACTCCAAATATTTAGTTTGTAGGTTAATAATGATTATTAGTAAGGTCCTTTGTCTAAAGTATTTAGCTGAGATGTCCACTTTTGGACAGCGTACAACGATAAAAGATGTCCTATCTTTGAATCGCAATATTTGGAAATGCGTCTGTGAAAATTGAAGCCAACTTCTTGCAGAAGTTGCAGTTGTAAATCTGATCAATGTAGTTTTATTTTAGCAAGTTAACAAGCCTCTCAAATGCAAAACCAATGCCCATAGCTGCGTGCATATATTCTATTATCATATCAAATTTAGAAAAATTTGCGCCAACAATTCGTGGTGTTCCCAATATTTGCATACAAATCCAATTTGCCCTATTTTATTGAAAACTCTGCTCATATATCTACCCAAAAGGATACATAACGCGACATGGTTTAATCCAAATAAACCCTGCTGTAACAACTTATATCCACTTAATCAACTTAACAGCCATAGGTAGTCAGCTTTACACACAAAACAATTCACCATTTGCATTTATAAGCCAAAAAAAAATCAAAGCATATAAAGTACTGTAAACAGAAAAAAAGCAATTATTCCAAATTTTTCAATCAGACTATTCGGAAAATTAAACAGAACATTCGAAACACTTTATTGGATTTCGAAATTACTAGCAGTACCCAGTTGTAGTTATAGACGCTTTCGCAAGTGTAAACATTTCACTTTCCGTGAACCAGGGCGCGCCAATGAATAAACAAAAAAAAACAAAAAATGTTTTACGAAGTTGGTTTGGCTAGATACATTTAGTAACAATTCTTCCAAGTTTCTCAGGTTCTATGTTGCGCATTTGTGTTATTCCTAGGATTGAACAATTCGAAATGATCTGCTTTGTCTCCAGTGCACATAAAAATTAGCGTTTTTGAGTTTATGGGCCAATGAGTATCATAATTCTGATCCAGGTGGAAATTAAAAAAAAAAAAAAAATCCTCTGGAAAGAACTGTCGACTGTTGTTTTAATTGATTGGTTCTTTATTAGTAATAGATTTACTTTTTGCTTACAAATACGTTTACAATATTCATTCTATTAAAAATTTCGACAAAATAATAAATTCGAATTATACATTATCTAATATTGACAAACCTTAAACTATAAAACAACAAAGAACAAGATATTATTACTTATTCGACACATGGCACAATCGACAATTCACGTTGCTTTGTTTAGGATATTTAAAAAGCAGAAATGGAAATTCGATGAAACTGTTGATACCCTAAACCAAAAATCAGTGCAGATTGTTGATGATGATGATCATCATCATCAACTTCACTTCAACCATGTAAATGTAAGTTTTCTGCAAGCCGATGAGCTCTGTGGAACTGGTTGAAGAGAAGACGACCCACAAGATTAACCCCAATTCAAAGCAAAATGATATAAATGTATATATTTTGTTCGCACAAGTTCCATGTCGGACCCAAGATCTTACTTCTCACAACCATTAGATTGGGTGAGTTTTCATTTTTGGGACGTATAGAGGGGATCTATACAAATGGAACTGGAATATTTTTGGACCTGCCCAAACTTAAGGGTTAATAAATAAATAATGTACAAATAATACGCAATTGGATCTGTTCCTTTGGTGGCGCTGCAATTGTGGCGAACCTAGGCCCTTGCAGGTAGCACGGTACTTAGGTAACTGCCTACAGTGGCGCACTCGAAGCGAGGTTATCCCTCTAGGTTGCAGTCAAAGACTTTGCGGTTCGGTGCATTTGTGTCCATCCTTTCTAGATGCCCTATAGCCATCTTAGATGACCAATGCGCAATTTTTTGACTAGTTCTATGTGGAATTTCCACCTAAAAAAGTTAGTCAACGCAGACGGGACCGAAATGATATTTTTCTTGAATCGACCGAGGATATCTTAATCCACTTTATATAACGCCCAAGCTTCAGCGACTTATAGCAGGACTGGAATGTTCAAGGTCTGATAAGGAATCTCAATTGTTCTCCGCGATATGCCTTTACTACTCAATTGCCTTCTCAGCCCGAAGAAGCACCTATTGGCAAGAGTTACCCTTCGTTCGATTGCCGAAGAGGTCATTTTCAGATGTTATAACAGAGCCGAGGTAGACAAAGTCCCTTACTACCTGAAAGTTATAGTTGTCAACTGTGACATTCTGTCCAAGTCGTCGATGTTTTCCCCTCATTTTTCACTAGACCCATTTTGGCAGCTTTCGATTGAATATAAGCGAATGCACCAGCGACTCGCTGTTTTCTGACAATAATGTCAATAGCTGTTTTTTATTATCATCCCGATCCCGATCAGATCACGAAAATAAAACAAGACGGATCATTGAAAAGTTTAATTTTTGAGTTGTGGCAACAGCTGCCTTCAAAAACAAAACAGATAATACAGGGTATTACAAACTTCACATTGCCACCAGCCATATTGCAAATATTCTGCTCAACGTGACGTCACACAAGGCACATGTCATTTCGCTTGCAATGTCGGGGGTGTCACCATATTTGAATCAAATTTTAATAATTTAGAATTTTATGTTCAAATATGCAATACATGAACAACATTTTGCTGCTAGCGAAACATTTCAGAAATGTTTCTGAAGCAAATCGGACACATTTCATACACCTTTATAAGAGATTTCTGAAATTTAGTTATCAAGTGTTTATGAAATATTTCAATTTTATTTTTCTAGTCCAACTAGAAGAAAATAATGTGGTAGGGTTATTAGCAGCGAGTAAAGTTTATATTTTTGTACCTTTGGTCTCGGGAATCACGTGACACGCGATTTAATTCAAATATTCGTATTAAATGAATCCCTTTCTCATTAGGTATTCCAAGCTTTTCTTGATATTTGTATTTTATTTAAAGAAATAAATAATAACCAAAAAAACAGCGCTCACTTTCACTTTGCAGTTAACCTTGTAAAAGAAAAATGATTTCCCATCACGATTGGGAAACTGTGAAACATTTCATTCATTTTTTTTTTTTGTGTCCAGATCCAAACCAGCAAATTTTTAGAAATTTATATAAAACATGGAGGTATATAATTGTTTATCAAGTGTTTGGCTGGTCTGAACATACCTTTATAAAAAGAAAATAACACGGAATACGGATGGGGATTTAATTCGTGCGGGAAAAAATCAATTGATATTTTGTGTTTCATTTTTTTGTCTGGCAACGTGATTAGGTAGCTATCGTTTTCAGGCACACCAACATTTAAAAATGAAACAAGCCATCTAGTGGGAAATAGTAGAAATAATTTTCAGATCATGATTCGTGATCTCGATGAGAAGCAGGATCATGTGCTGTTGTTGTAAGTGCATGTAAATCGATGATCTATATGGATCATAGCTGATAATAAAAAACAGCTATTATCAGCAAGATATGCTGATATGCTATAGTTGTACAGATTTTTTAAAGGATTGTGTCTCCCGTGTGGTGTTGACTATTGTGACTTCGCACAATCCTCAAGAATGATATTGAAAAAAAGTACACCTTGTATAATTCCATTGACATGAAAGGGTTTGGTGTTCCCCTAACCTTTTATTACCAGCATGTAAGAGGCTTGCGCTCCAAAACCAATGCTGTTCTGCGCCAATCTCATGCACTTCCATTCGATATATATGCCCTAACTGAAACCAACCTAATCCCCAACATAATGAACCAATAGTTATTTCCCCCGTCTTTCAACGTCTTTCGTGACGATGATATTACCCGCCCAACGGACGACTCTCCTTGTCGAGGCGTTCTAATGGCCATTCATAATAGGTTTGACTCATCTCCTCTTGCTATTTCCTCAACTTCAAAACTAGACTTTGTTTCAGTAAAAATTTCTATATTCTACCAGCCCAACCTATAGAATCCTACCAACTTGCCGTCGATGCAATAGACTTAAAATCGACTCATCTAACCCTCTTGACGACATCCTCATTTTCGGCGACTTTAATCTCCCTCAGCTGCACTGGACTCCATCAGAAGATGATTCCTTCTTTATAGCTTCAAATGCCAATTCAACTAAGGAATGTCTCTTCTTAGATAGCCTGACGGACTCTGGTCTATGCCAAGTTAGCGGGGTCTCAAACTACATGGATAGGCAATTAGACCTAATCTTCACGACTGATCCCATTAACTCCTCTGTCTCACCTTGTCCCCTTTCTCTATCTACTATTGATAACTTTCATCCCCCTCTTCTTCTTTCATTTTTCCACAACTCTCCACATCAGTCCAGTTCTTCCGCAGTCGCCTCCTCTTACGACTTTCACAAAGGTTATTTTCAAAAAATTAATGCCTACCTCAGTAGATGCTCTTTCGATTTTTCCAACCTTTCCCTGAATGATGCTCTTTCAATGTTTTACAGAGAATTATTTACCTCTATTTCTCTCTACGTTCCCATTTCTCGTCATAAAACTTCATCCGCATCGCCCCCGTGGTATAATAGAAGACTCCGTTCCTTAAGAAACAAAAGAAACAAGTTATGGGCAGTTTTTCTTCGCACCGGTTCTTCTTCTAACTATTCCAACTGTCTCGGTGCTTATCTTAATTTTACACAGCTTTGTAACTCTCTCTACCAACGCTATCTAAATGACGCGCATACCAATCTAATAAACGACTCTAAGTCCTTTTTCCAATTCGTAAACTATATAAAAAAAAATCCGACTGCTACCCTCCTTCTATCTCTTACGAAAATGTCTCATCCACCGACCCAAATACTATTGCTAACTTTTTCGCCACCTTTTTTAAGCAATCCTTTGCCGATAACTCCTTCGCACCTGACCCCTCTTACTTTAGCTACCTACCTAACTTCTTCTTCTCTATCGGTCCCTTTCTCTCTCAAACTGTTGATCATTCACTTATTGTAAATAAGTTACAAAAGCTCAATGATAAGTTCTCGCCCGGCCCAGATGGTCTTCCAGCCATTTTTCTTAAGAAGTGTTCGTCCAATCTCTCCCTCCCCCTTTCTAATCTCTTCCGTCTATCTCTTTTAAAAGGAGAATTTCCCCAGATTTGGAAGACTTCGTTCATAACTCCGATACACAAAAAAGGAACAAAAAATGAAGTTACTAATTACCGCCCAATTGCTAAACTCTCTCATATACCCAAACTTTTTGAAAGTATTTTATACGAAGTCTTAAGCTTTCGGTGCAAGTCTCTAATTTCTCCCCACCAACATGGCTTTCTGAAAGCTAGATCAACAACTACAAATCTCGTGGAATTTGTATCCTTTGCCCTATCAGCATTAGAGAGTGGCAACGAAGTCGACGTTATTGCAACTGATTTCAGTAAGGCGTTTGATAAAATATCTTATCAGCTAATACTCTTCAAACTGTCTGCTCTTGGTTTTCAACCTATATTGATAAAATGGATATCTTCCTACCTTGATAATCGCTATTATAGCGTTCGTTTTAGGTCCGCACTTTCTTCCTCCTTTTTAGCAACATCTGGTGTCCCACAAGGCAGCCATTTAGGTCCCCTTCTCTTTATCCTTACAGTTAATGATCTCGAGAAGGTCATTAAACACTCGTCTCTCTCTCTCTACGCAGATGATACTAAATTCTTCAAAATCATCTCATCACCTCAAGACTCCTATCTCCTTCAACAAGACCTTGATCGTTTTTCGACCTGGTGCCTTAAAAATTGCTTAGAGCTTAACATCACCAAATGCCAATCCATTACCCTATCGCGAAAGCGCAACAAGCCCCATCGCCGACTCTACCTTCTCCACGGTCAACCAATTTCTCTCTTCGTGACCTTGGCATATTGTACGACATGGAGCTAAATTTTCGTTCGCATATTGAGGAAATAATCTTAAAGGCCAACGCATCACTCGGCTTTGTTAAACGATGGTCTAAAGAATTCTCCGACCCGTACGTGACCAGATCTCTTTACGTCTCATTTGTTCGCCCCCTGCTTGAATACGCTAGCCAAGTATGGTCTCCCTTTCAACATGTCCATATAGACAGAATCGAGATTTGCTCTTCGGGGACTATCTTGGAGCGATCCCCTAATCTTACCTCCCTATCAAGACCGTCTCAAACTTATTAACCTCAATACCCTTGAAGAACGCAGGGACGTAGCAGACATTCTCTTCATTCACCGTCTGCTCTCAGGCTTCATTGACTGTACGTCTCTTTACAACTCTATCTCCTTCAACACTAACCCTCGGAATCTTCGTTGTCCTCGTCTCTACTTTTTACCAATTCACCGCACCTCATATGGCTCAAACGAACCAATCTCCCGAATGCTGCGGAAGGTTAATTCAAACCTTATTGTTTTTGACTTCAACCGCAGTAGTTCCTCTCTTAAAACTTACCTCATTCACCTTCCTTAGCTTTAAGTTCTAATTAGTCCTTGTTTTAGTTTTAATTTATATCAAGTCATTGTAATAGCTTGTAATAAGCCAAATAAATGGGGGTTTTGCCCCCACCAAAATTGGTGAGGTCGTTACCGACCTGGAGGTAGCAGCGAGCTTTTTAAATCGTTAATATACACAAAGCGAACAAGTTTGGCAGGAATTCCAAAACTAGACATGGTTTTGTATACTTCGTCTCTGAAAATACTGTCATGTAAGGTTTTTTTAATTCCGTAAAGAGATGGTAACTGTCGATTTACACTTCTTGGCTTTTTTTAGGATCTGCCGAAGTTTAAAAATTTGATCGACTGTTGTACTTTCCTTGTCTGAAACCAGACTGATAGGGGACGATCAAGGTATCTTTGAGGGGTTCTAGGAATTCACAAGGAACGACAGATAAAGTATTGTATTCGCGATGTTGAGCAGACTAATACCTCTGTAGTTAGATCGCCTACATAAAATAATGTTTGATTAGGACAACCAGTTGAGTTATGAAGGGTGCGCCATCTGTTGATTTGTTTCTGAATTTCAGCCATTTTTGATGTCTTTGATTTTGTGATTTGAAGCAGTTTGACATTCTATTTCAGGACACCACTCTAGACCGATGTTAGAAATCCCGCAACGATTCTGACTCTTTAGTATGGTATAAGATAAAACGCCAATTATTATTCTGAGACTTTATGTTGTGCTATTTTAGTATTTAAGGCGATTTTCACAGTTCTGTACCTATTTTTAATTTTGTTTTCTTTAAAACACTATCATTTCGCTATTAGAAATTTAAATGTTGACAGCAATATTCCCCCTCTTAACAAAATAAGTTTCAATTTCAGAAATATTTCATGAAACAAGATGGGTACTGGACAAGCTATCCTTCTTAACAATGTGCATTGTAACAAATTTAAAAAAAATAAAATACCAAACGCTATTTAAATCTGTTTTAAAATTAATCCAGTAAATAGCACCTAATACCTGTGTATTTGAGAAGCTGATAAACAGACGCAGAAGTACCTATATTTTTTAGATTATTCACTAGTGAATGAGCTCGACATCTTACACAGTTAACACTGACTTTGGAAAAAAACATATAACCTCAGCGTTAGTACACTTTTGATCAAAGAAATTCCCTACTTTTGGTCTGATTGTAAGGCAATTGCGCCATCAACAAATTTCAGCATTCCAGGCTCGGCATAAATGACGAAATCAAATCTTATGTATAAAAACAAGCGCATAGGTATTTTTGTAATAACAACAAAATAAAAGAAATCAAATTATCGACAACGGCGTAAAAGACTATTAAATTTGTTCGTTAAAGCGAAAACGTTCCCACACAATTTTTGAATTATTTTCAACTCAATTTAATCACCACCTACTGGCAATTAAATTTCAAATTTACTAAGAAGAAAAACAAAGCCTTCACTCAATAGATCTGTGATTTTCTATCGTCGAATATTCCCCTTCATAAAGAGACCTTAGATTTTTACTCAGATATACACACAAATATGCGGGAAATTCTTTGACAAGAACTAGAAAGAAAATTACATTCAACTCAAATTGAATTGAATGTCGCCAGATTTTAGTCAAATTTGAAATTTTTAAAGGTTTTAAGGTTTAAATCAGGTGTTGGAAAAAAAATTAAACGATATAGACTTTTGCGTTTGAGCAAACGTTAGATCATTTATTTATTTATTCAGCAAAATACTTGGATTTTCATAGACATTAGTTTATAACAATGCTTAGTTTACAAAAATATTACTAAAAAATAGAAACAAAATAGAGCAAACGATTATGACTGAATACCATCTAGTAGTTTTCTTTTTATTGTAGCAATCGATGAGTTAAAATCAATTAAATCGATGTTATCGTTGTAGCTTATCAATAAGCCGTTGATAGATGATGACCTGCCGTAATTTGTACGAGAATGTGCGATAGTAAAAAAACGGGTAATTCGTAAATTTAGACGATAGATATTTAAATTCATAAGTCTTAAGATGGCTGGTGAATCAATTTCTCCAATAAGAATCCTATGTACAAAAATAATTCTAATTTTAGCCTTGATTGATAGGAGGGTAAGTTACTTAAGTCAGCGCAAGGAATCCCTCTTAAGGCGAACCTGAGGATCCTCTTTTGGATAGATTCAATTCTTAAAATATTAACATTATAAAAGGGACACCAAACAATGGACGCATATTCTAAAACAGATCTAACAAATGAAAGATAGAGAACTTTGATAACACATGGGTCAGAAAAATCGCCAGCATAGCGCCTTAGTAGTCCCCATGCTCTATTTGCCCTATTTGTGACATAATCAATGTGATGTATGAAAGATAGTTTAGTATCTAAAAGCACCCCCAAGTCTTTTATTAAGAAGACCCGCGGACTAGCAATGCCATTGACAGAGTAAGTGTACCGATTTCAGGAGTTACTGAATTTGTAAACAAAAGAAGATTTGTAACAGTCGAACGATTCTTCTTCACAAAACCATGTTGTTCATTGCAGATTAAAGATTTGCAAAGAAAATTCAATTTTTCGGTAACCAACCTATCAAATAATTTTGGAATAGAGGACTGTTTACAAATGCCTCTGTAGTTCTCTAGTTTATTTTTTCTTCCCGATTTAAAAATAGGGATAATAAAAGAGTTCTTTCAGATATATGGAAAGGTACTTGTTCTTAAAGATAAGTTAAATATATGACATACTATTTTGTGTAGAGGAATAGCACATTTTTTTGAGAAAAATGGAAGGAAGGCCATCGGGACCAGGAGTAAAACTAGGTTTAATTGCAAATAAATTAACTAAGACGTCATCTTCAGATAATTTAATTTAGGAGTGGGGGATTCGCCAAGATAGCTAAAGAATTCTTTATCTATAATTGAGTCCACATCTGTATAAACAGATTGAAAGAATGATCTAAAATTCTCACAGAGAAATTCAATGTCTGTCCGTTGAAACAGAATGTAGTGGGGTAACCATCACTCTTATTTTTGGAGTTAATGAAATTCCAAAATTTATTAGGCATGGATTTGATGCTATTTTGAATATCATTGGCGTAGATAAGATAAGCGTGGTAGAGAGAGGTTTTGAATTCCGATTTTAATCGCCTACACAGCAAAAAGTCCTCATTCAAGAAACTACTCCGCCATTTCCTATAAGCTCTATTTTTACGTATTTTTATGTCACGAGTGACTTCATTATACCAGGGACGAGAATCCATCATGGTATCATTTACCCGAATTACAGGAACAAATTTAAGGAATACATTATTAATAACCCGATAGAAAGTAAAGCATAAGTCATTGATTTCAAGTGAAAGATGGGGGCACCAGTCATAATTGCTAAGCTCTTCATTTCATTATAATTAGCATTTTTAAAATCAAATGTAAAAGACTTATAACTATACACATTGTTAACATCAAGGGTACAAAATAACTGTAAAGAAGGATTATAATGATCGTTACATTAAATTTTGTTCGTTTTCGAAAACGAAACGAATTTCCGTTTCCGCAAAGGCGAAAAAGAAAACAAAAGCAATTTTGTTGACGGTTTTATTTTTAACTCCATACAACTTCAAAAAAATAAGAAGACATTTTTGCTTAGTGCGACGGAAAGGCAAATACAGCTTTTTCATTGACGGTTTTAATTTTCGTTCATTGAAATATCTTCAGTATAAATTCCTTTTGCGGCATTTATACTTTACATGTGAGTTGGCTCAAGAATGGGACATTATTTCTATAGACGTAATGATTTGAACTGCTTAATAAATGTGTGTCTTTAAAATGGGGATGTTGTTGTTAGCTACTTCGTGCGAAAAGTCCAATAATTATACCCACCAACGAAACGAATGTAAAAGAAATCGATATTGCTAAGTGCATACAAGTAAAACGAATTATTTAGAATTAAAATGAAGGAATGTTTATATGGGACCATGAAAAACGCTTGCGCTGCTTCAAAAATCACAAAGATTCGTAGTATGAAAACGATTCTTAAACTATGCAATCCCAAATGAACTGCTTCTTTTAAACGTTTGCAAATAGAGAGAAAAAAAAACGCAGGCTTTCATGAAAGAAATTTTCCAATTATTTTTTCGTTTTTTGTTTTTTTAAATGCGCTCGTGGTTTCCGTATCGTTTTTTTAACAATCTCACCTCTGACTTTAGTTGAATCTAACTAAAAAAAAATTGAAAATGCATTAGAAAAAAAAAATATAGCGAGAGTTTATTATGGCTTTAAAAACTATCATTCGAAACTAAGGTCATATAGGGCGAGAATCATGTTTTCCCCAATACCTGAAATCGCATTGCGAATAATAACTCCCGGTCTAGCCACAATATTTACCTTCAGGTACCTAATGCCTATCTACGTATCACTTCAGTATCAATATTGGTAGACGACACAAATTCCTTTGAGGCTCAAGTCAAAACAAATATTTGAGTTTGAGAATTCTTCCATTCCCTTGGCTTTATATTAATATTCCTCCCATGAGACGCGCAAGCTAGTTCAAAGCACTACACCTCGTTAGACAGTACTCTTGTCACAAACCGCAGACTATTTTGAATTGCAATGACAAACCTTGATTGGAAAGAAAACTCTTAATGCCCTCAATAACAGATTTGAAAAAAAAAGAGTCCTTGACACTCATTATTCAAACCGTCTGCAAGGAAAACTTCTTCAAACTAAATTTGTATACGGATCAGAGTGCTCCTTTCGCTTGTCATACCACCATCTTCTGGTTCATTTAACCCGTAATTTAAATAAAAACTGTCCTTGTGGTGATTACCTTACAATAAGACCAATTAAAATGAACTTTCACTGGAAAGTTTCTTATCTTACTCGTATCCTTTTGCAATGCCAATCGTCTTTAATTCACTCAAATGCTTCTGCTGCACGAAGACGAAGCCGTCTGCCTTGCAATGCACTGAAAGAAAAGGACTTTCTTCTTGTTTTTTGTCACATTTTCAACACAAGCACTTTTACTGTCCTTGCTTTCATTTACGGCCAATCGGAGTCAATCGCTTACGGAATCAAAGCAAGAAGTCGACAAAAGAACGCGCGGTAACCAAACTAAATCGATGAGGAAAGCGATAACTTTCCAAACAAACCGGAAGGAAGACAGTCCTTGTGGCCGGAGGAGTTGGCGAAAAAAAAAAAATACCAACTCCAATTGAGGGTGAATTAAGCAAATCCTTGAAGCATTTATTTCAAAAGGCGCAGAGTTTCGCTTCCCAATTGCACACTGGAAGCAATATTGTTGGGTGCGCGGGCATAGTGAAAAATACGTTTCAACGCTTCCCCATCATCGTCATCATCCATTGCAAACAAACTCTGTGAAGGATGTTGTTTGAGTCGTTGAAATTAAGTGGTTTTGTTTTAAATCCTTCACGTACAGAGTTAAGGATTCATTTGCGAGTACAAATCGTCTCACTCTCAATCCACCCAATCCGTCTTTTGCAGAGAATCGTTTTTTTTTTATTTTTATTATTTGTGTTCCACTATGCCATGTAAATCCTTAGAGAAGTCGGGAAAGGCAAAAACGGAAGAAAACAAGGAAATAAATACGAATAAGGTCGCTTAAATCATCATTTGTCATTTGAACATGACATGCTAGAATGTGAAATACGATTTGATTGTGAGATCCTCTCGTTTTGCTTACAGTGATTCGCAGAAGTTCGTAAAGAAGCAGCGTAATTGGCCTGGTTTATTTGAAAAGCTGAAGACTCGTATTAAATAGGCTGAAATCCTTGACAGATATTGCTGCATCGAGATAGTTGCAGATGATCGGAGACCACAGGATTGGTCCTTTGTAATACCACACGAATCTATTATCAAGGCGTGGTAACGCTATACTCTCTATATGAACCAGTCGGAGCTGTTAATTAAGTTGCAGGGGTTGCCAATTCACTAAAACTCCCAAGGAAAAGGAAAGGGTAAAGCACTATTTTTGTGATAAGGCCGACCACTGAAGGGAGGCTTTTAGTTTATAAACTGTGCTGGCAACCGACTATTTTCCAAAGATGTCCTATAGTAAATTCGTATGAGATTTAGTTATGAGAACACCGCTCATTAAAATACGTGCAGCTTTTTGTCTCTTAAATTGCGGTATAATATCGACGTCACTTACACTTTCTTGCAAAGAAATAAAACTCGCACCTCTCGTTATAAAAATCGCTGTAATAGCGGTTGGTAATATTATAATAGGGATAATATATCATTTTTAGCGCCAAAAACCGGCGTTTTTTTTTGTGACAATTTATTTTGACATTTACGGAATGTTGACATTTACATTCGAATATAATAAACAATGATACCAAACAATAAACTCTTAAAAAAGGTAACAGAGCTGATAGACAATCGTACTAGAATAACAATCTTATATACAATTAATTAGAATTATAATCTTTAACAACTGCAGTAAATAGATGTCTGAAAACATACCAGAAAACACTTCTGCCGATAGTCTTCTAATGAGTTTTTTGAAATGGCACCATTATTTTCAACAACAATTAGCTTCAAAGCTGAGAGCTGACAGCTGATTTGTCCTCGCTTTGATTTGCTTTTTTCTGTCCACCATTAGACGGACGACACTCGCCCCATCTGGTCGAAAAATGAGTCGAAAATTAGCAAGCCTATAAAATGTGTTTTTTAAATGGATTTTTTTTTCGGTTGTGCGCTACTTTTTTAAAAGTTAATTACCTAGTTAAAATTTTTTTTTAAACTTGAAAAAAGATCTCAAGATTGCGCATTGTTTGTTCCAGCCTTGAGATTAAGATAAATACTAATACTAAAAAAATTACCATTTTAAAGGTACATATCGCTAAAAAAAAACTATACAGCGAGCATATAAACAAAAAAGCTACGATGGGATTTTACATTCTGTTTATTTTCTCTCTAAAATTAGACACAAATATTTAGCTTTATAAGGGAAGACTAATAGAGTAGCTTTTAGTAAGGTGGAGTGTACAAGGATTGACTTCCAATTTACTATTGATGGCTCACCTTGATAGAATCGGAATTTTAAAGAATTTTATTCGGGTTACTTAACAATTTTCGCAGAACGATATCACTTTATATTATATCCTTTTCGATGGCTATAAGTAGCATTTTTACAGATACAGCAAGAGGAATAAGACTCCGACCTGCGAGGTTCTGATATACATGAACGTACTGCAGTCGACTCCCCGCTCAATTTGCTAATAATGGTTCTACATTGTTTCTTTGTGAGGATTCCACTCCCACATCCACGAGTGTGTCAATAAAAATAACCTGTGGTATGAAACCGCCTTCAATATTCAAGACCAAAGGCACCTCTACGGACATGCATATTTGGAAGTTGACAATACTTTTGTATTGATGTAAGAGCTTAAGTTGGTGCAGTAAAATGTTCCACAGTCTTAAGCGGGATTCGCTTTTAAGTCGGGCATTTGGGTTGACTTCTGAGCGTCTGCCTTCGGTAGTTAAACCATATTTAAGCCAGCTTTTTGATGGAATTATACTTAAATTGTTTAAATGCAAGACTAATAAAGTGGAAATAGGTGGTAATTGCTGTTCACGACAATACTGTGCTGAAGCCAATCTGATAAGTTTGCCTCCGATAAGCAGTCCACAGAGTATGCACAATGAAGCTGATTTTAACACGCAAATGGATAGACCTTTTGTGTTCAAACTGAAGCTGTTTTGGACCCATACGACTGGGTATAGTCAAATAATTGCTAGGTATACCACAAGTTTTTATACATAGGCCTAAACTGTTCTCTATTTTCGTTCTTTAAATATGCGATATATTTACTGGGGCAAGCCTTAAACAGACATACTTATTGCAATTTGAATCGACTCAGACTACTATACTAGCTGAGAAAGGAAAAAGGAGGGTCCTGAGCATTATTTGGTTAAAATATTTAGATGCCTCGCAGCCTAAAATGATCCAGTTAACGAACCCTCCTGGAAGGTCCTCAGCTGTACATCATAAATATTTTATAAGAAAGCGATCATGCCTATTAATATTTTGTTACGCTATAAGTGGCCTATAAGCCAATCAAGTCCTAGGGAACTGATTGTAGCTTGGCCGCTAGCTGCCTGCCTCCACTAAGGAACACCAAGATAATCAAAGTCGCTCTCCGAATTAGTAACGCTATGCGGAGAATTAAATCCAGCCCATAGATCGAGGTCTGTTTGTTCTTTCTGCTTTAAAGACTAAAACCAAATACAAGACTGAATACCACAAACCTTTCAAAACCGATAACGATTAGAAAATGTAATATGCCGCCACTTCCAAAATTATCTTCCTACCATATTCAATTTAAGTCACTGTATTTCCCTGCATGAATATTCTCATAATTGGATGGGATTATGCACCCGTACGGCACGAAAAGATTCACTTTAATATCCGAGCGTGCATGTGCATAAGCCTTTGGTAGGTATGTGACTTTTGAAGAAAGAATAAATTTTGAATGATGTCTGATTGAATTTGCAAAAGAAAGAAATCACATTGGAGAATCCTCCTCTGGCAAAGTCCTTGATGAATTGAAATCCCATCGATAAGTGATGGAGCAAATAAAACTTCATCTAATTGAATTTCAAGAATATTGCAGCTAATTCCGGAGCTCTTCTAAACTCCTCCACGAACTCATAAGAAGAATATCCCTCAGAGATTACACATTCCGGCGGAAGTTAAGTTATATTTGTCTTCGGGTCTTCGCTTTTGTATAAAGTTCCTTAAAGTTCAATCAATTGTGTGTTTCGAAAGAGTAACTTACATCAGTGAAGAAAACGTCACTCAATTTGTGCTCGGATTGTGTGCCCCTCTGGCTCCGTGATAAATTGACAAAACAAATCCCTCGCGATGCACGCAATTATAAGCCCACGGGGTTGGTTACCAGTTATTAATTTATGTTCAATCAACAAAGTCTGCGAGAATTAGTTTATTAACCCCTCAACGGGGTGGTTGCATTTTTAAACGATTTGTGCGTAACCATCAAAGACTTGTCTGGTTTCACAAATCAATGCGAGAAATTGTCTAGGGTCTAGGGCTGGACTTATACTGATTGATTTTTATTGCTTTCATTGATTTTTCATGGCACTTGGATTCGCTGTTATTAGTTCGTGGCGACGTTGGGACAAAGTGGCTTTTGATTTCGAAATAAATTAATTTTGACATACCTATACTGCCTGTGCGGTTGGTAAATTATTCTAAAATCGTAACTTATTTGAGGAAATGTTTTGTCTGAGTTTTCGCAACGAAAAGAATTCACAATCACACGGGATTCGGAGTCATTAGCACGTAGCTAGTCCGAATGAGTTCAAACAAATGAACAATAAAGTTTTTTATCGTCCGGTCAAGGCCGAAGATCTAATGATTTGAATATATATTATCTTGAACGTTCTCTATTTGAGAAAGAGTGTTTCAAAGTGCGTATACAAAACATAACAAGTTAATAAAAATAATATTTAGTTTTTGTGAATATCGGACGTCATCGGGCGGTCGAAATCGTTGCGAAAACAAAACTTACGGTATAAATGACCAAATGTATACATCTCAATGATTCGGATTCAGATTCACATATTTGTTGGTGTTTCGAAAAAAAAGTAAAAATCATTTACAACGTTTGACTTTATGGAAGGTTGTTTTTTTTTTTATTATGAGCTATGTGTGCATTCTTTGATTTATTACTTTTTAATTTAAACAACATTTCGCAAGTATCCAGAATCCAGATTAAAATAAAATTTGGTTTCAACAAACCTGTAAATTCGGTTGGAAAATCTTTGCTTCTGTGGTTTCACCGATAATATATCGAAACTTCGTGTTGTGAAAATGACTCTTTCTTAAAATTCGTTGTAGGTGAAGGTGCACTATCATCATGAATTTTTGGTGTTATTTCTATTTTTTATCTAAATATATAGGCCTGTAAAAGATTTTAAATATTCACGCGTGCAAAATGAGTTGGTGCCCTGTAAAATTATATTAACTATTGATTTTTTAAACATAAAATATATATTTATATTTAAATAGTTTACAAAAAGTATAAAATATGTTGAACATAGGGAAAAGTATTGTTAGAATATCAGTTCGCAGTAAATTGTTTTACAAGCAAAAAATGCATCTTATTATTCTACAGCCGTAAAACAAATTAAAAAAAAAAACTAACTGATTTAAACTGCAAGGAGTAATTTTATTTTTGTAAAATTGCTACCGCATTGTACAGGTATTGTGTTGTATTGTAAGGAATAGGCCCTGTACGTAGCGACCAGAAGAGATCTATTGTGTTGGCCTCTGTTATTTAACCCAGGGAGCTATTGAGGTTCTTTATAAACCTCAAAACCCTTCTTGGTTCCATGTTTCCTATATCTGCAGGACTTAAATACGCCCTTTGCATATGGATCGCCACAGAAGGGCATTCGCGGAGTATGTGTGTCGTTGTTTCCTCCTCTTCTCCGCAGAGTCGACAGGAGTCATCGTCGGAAAGTCACATTTTTTTGATATGGTATCTTAAAGGCCAGTGACCAGTAAGATAACCCGTTAGGATCCTTAGATCTTCTTTGCTTAGCTCAAGTAACTTTTTTGTCTGACTACGAGCTGGGCTTATGAATCTTTTTGCCAGCCTCTGTCCTTTGGATTCCGTCCAGTATTCGGCAAGGTGGTCATCTTTTAGTTTCTTGATATGAAATAAAAAAAGATTATTATTAGAAACTTACACAAAAATGAGTGGCACATATTATTCTTTCATTTCGCTTCCATGAATTCTATAGACCTTTAGATTATTCCTTCAGAAGTCCGCTGTATTATTCTTCCGCGTGGGCTTACGCAAATTGCCGGTAGACCTTGTGTCAACATTTGTTGCGACCGCAACTATTTCAAACGACACATGTTTCAGGGAATCTCAGCAGCATAATGACAGAAAATTCACTTTTAAATAGTTTGAAAGATTTGGTGTTGAATAACTGTTAAAGGTCATTCGTCAGCATTCACTATTGCTTATGTTAATCGTTGTATAATAGTCTCCAACTGTAGTTGTCTGTTTCTTTTCATTTGATATTCATGTTAGATGTTTTTATTTTTTACTTCAGAGCAGAACCTGAACTGTTGTACAATAAGTTCTTGTTTCTTTTTATCTCAGGCACATCAGAGCTCAGAATTTTGGTTTCTTTTTTCGTTCAGAGCATGATCAAAGCCCACTCTATGAGCTTAGAATAAATTGACTGAGCAGGCTGAGTAAAAAGCTGATTACACAATAACAGTCACATTTGACAGAAAAAAAAAACAGGGTAAACAAAATAGTTGAAATGGCGGACGAACCTTGTTGTATTGGAACTGAAGGTTAACCAATTTAATAAATAACAATTTATACATATATTTATTACAAATGACAGCTAAATGCTGAAGTGTGTTTTATAAATACAACAGAACGACCTGATCACGCTCAGTTCTGAACTAATAAAGAAAAACGCCTGTTGAAACTAAATTTTATAACTGAACTGAACTATTTATTTCCTTAAGTTATTATTATTCATTCGCTATGTATAAACCGATCGTTTCTTTTCATTATAACTACAAAATAATTCTTTGCTATAATAGATTTTTTTCCTTGAAAGCGATTCGCCACCTAATAGTTTCGATCTCGATAGAAACCTTGATTCTGGCATCAATGTGGTCCGGCCAGCCGATTTTGAAGTAGTGACAGAGAATGATATATTCCCCATCATCACATTAATAAAATCGAATGAAATTGGTCAAGACGGTATACCACTCCGTTTTATACGTCTAATTTTACCTGCAATCATAAGTCCTTTGACTCATATATCAACTTTCCCACAGGCCTGGAAACTTGCAAGAGTGATCCCTATTGCCAAAAAAGCCAATGCGTCCTCTGTCAGTGACTTCCGACCCATAAGTATTCTGCCTTGCCTGTCCGAAGTGTTTGAGAAGGTGCTTGCTAAACAAGTCCTTGATCACCTCTCCAACAACTCTCTTTTGTACCCTCTCCAATCAGGTTTTCGAGCTGGCCACAGCTGCTCGACTGCACTGGTCAACATGCTTGATGACATTCGAATTGACTTTGATAAAAGTTTTGTAACGTTGCTTTGCCTACTTGATTTTTCGAAGGCATTTGACAAGGTCAATCATGACATCCTCTGCTGGAAATTAAAAAATAATTTTGGGTTAAGCGAAAAGTCTGTTAAGTTACTGCGTGATTACCTTTCTAATAGATTTCAAAGAGTCGTTGTTGGTAGTAGCTGCTCGGTATTCAAGCCGTTCAAACAAGGACTGCCTCAGGGATCAATCTTGGGACCTATTCTGTTCACCACCTTTATAAATGACTTACCCTCAGTATGCAAGCACTCTTTCATCTAATTTTACGCTGATGATGCTCAGATCCGCCTATCACGACCTTTTGGAAAAATGTCAGAACTTGTGATGCTGCTAAATGAGGATTTATCTGCAGTTAAAATTACTTCTTTTCAACCCCAACAAATGTTTGGCTACACCTATTGCAATACAAATTCTTTGAACTGGATCTGGTTCCTCACATTTGGCTGCCAAATTGCAAACTTAAATTAGTTGAATCTGCAACCTGTCTTGGTTTCATTATTAATCGCAATCTCTCGTGTAATAACCACATAAACAATGTAATTGGGCGTATTTACGGTTGTCTCCGAAAACTATGGCTAACTGCGAGTTTCGCACCCTCAGAAACTAGGCAAAAACTTGTTCGCAGAACAAGAAGTTGTTTATCCCAACCCAGACTCGCTATCAATGCATAAACTGCAAGTAGCTTTCAACGACGTAATCCGCTACATTCATGGTCTTCGTAGGTGGGATAGAATCTCTGCTTATGCGAATGATTTTCTTGGATGTTCTCTTATCTCTTACATAAATGCTAGGAACTACAACCAAGTCCCCACCATACCTTTATCAAAAACTCGAATTTTCTCGATCTCATAGAACGATGAACATTAACATTCCTTCTCACAAATATCTTAACTCTTCCCGACTATTTTACATTCATGCAATCAGGCTTTGGAATTCTTTTCCTTTGCATATCAAAGGTATAAATAGATTCGCTCACTTTAAATCTGAAGTTATAAATTTTTTCTCAGCACAGCAATAGGACCATTCTTTCCATCTCTTCTCATTTTTCATTTTTCTTTTCTCTTCCTGTCTATTTTTCTCTATTCTTAACTTTTTCTTGTATCTAATCTTACTTTTTTCTCTATCAAGTTAGGTATAACACTACTATTTGTTTCTTTTTAGTTTTAAGAACTTTGATACTACATTTAAACCCTAAATATTGTTTAATAAATTGAAATTGAAATTGAAATAAGTAACAAATGTGAGATCATTTTACATTGCAACACTTCACTTTCTCGTTTGTCGACATTTTTAGTTTTGTTATCCCAGTTACCTACGTTACTTTGGTCATCACTTTTAAAGTAAGGCAACAATAAAGATTGTAACGTAAAAAAAAACAGCTGCCAAATATTTGGACACCAAAATAGGTGGAAATACTCGTAAGACATCCAATTGAGTTGCTCAATTCACTAGAGCTGCCAGAGTATAATCGATTAGACTGTTGGTTGGAAAGTTGCTTCGCCACCACTTTTCCGCATAATTTTCCTACCTGTATTGGCCGTCGTGGCATTTTTAAGATGACTGTTGAATGACACCATTCAATTTCCAACTACATTTGTATCAATCGGACACAGGCTTGCCTATTTTTCCTCTTTTCTTCGATTCTTTTACCTTTTCGCGCCAAAATTAAAAAAATATATCTAACCCCTTCTATATCGCTTTGCATTTGCTCCAAAAACTGGGGAAAAAAACTCTACTTAATTATTCGACCGGGGATGTAAATTGATTGCAAGTTACCTAAAGGAACACTGTGTCCTTAATTGCATCTGTCTTTTTATTTAATATTTGATCTCACACGCATAGATCAAACAACTTAACGGCCGATCTAAAAAATAAAAACGGAAATTAAACAAACTATACACAAACTTCACATTGCATCCTGCCATCATCACGCAGTGTAGCTACACTTGGCTACAAAATTGATGAAACTCAAAGTGTGTGTTCAGTTACAACGGGTGAATGGAGGAAGCCTGTCTCCGGCTCATCGTGTTATTGATAAAATGGTTCTGAAACGTGCCGACTGCATCTGCCATGCTATCGCAGACAGAAAGTAATGAACCTTTCTCCCACACTCATAACTGTGAAACTGTGATTTGCAGTATTTAGTCGTAAGGAGGATGAACCGACGACGCCCCTCACCATGTTATATACACATTGACGCACGAGACGAGTTTTATATAACTTTTCATCCTTTTTGTTGTTAAACTTGTTTAAAACTTGTTGAGCGTTTTATTGATGACAGCCCTGATTGGACATCCTTTGTTGTGCTTACAAGAATTTTCGGTATTGTCGACACAGTTCCCATTCATTAGTCAACAATGTACGACAGAGCATGTACCATATTCCAATTTGTTGACGATTGATGAGGCCAACAGTACACATTTTCATTCAACACTGTCTCGGGCAATTTGTAGCTTTTAACGACTATCCGAATTGTCCTGCAGCTGTATTCAATCAACAAAACGTATGTTGAACTGTTTGCTAAGACCGCAGATTAATACCCAACTCCTCGCACCAACAAGAAATAATTAATTCCCATCCCAACTTGTTGCACTATCAATAACAATGTCTCTTCATCATTTTTATTTTCAAATTTTCTCCTTCATTTCATTCACCGTTGAACTGCTGCCAACGATGTGTAAATGACTCAACACTTGAAGCTCATTCATCAAATTAAAAACAAAACTCACAGCAATTTTAATCAACAGAACAGCGTCTTTGAATGACAACACCACACCAACGGGGAGAGGCACAGATTCATAAATTCATTGTTGCATTTTTGACACAAATTCTGCATCTTAAGGCGGATATTTATTGGGGGTAGGAACTTTAATCTCCCAAATAACCTTAGGGGTGGCAAATTGTTTTTATTTTTCTATTTTACCCCGTGTCTATAGAGTGAGGTTGGGGCCACTTATATCATGGGATTATCAAGGTTTGTTTATGTGAACGATAAATGGGGGGGGGGGTGTTGTGTGGAAGGTATTCCCAACCCGTTTCAATGAAATTGCAGGCAGACGTTCAGTACGCGAGGGATAAGTTTCACTGAAAGTCATATTTTGCTCTTGTGCTTGTTCTGGTGCTTGGCTTGATGTGACGACCGCAACCTGTTTCATGAAGTCAGGTGGGGTGGGTTTTTGTTAAGTATCCAGGGTGAGTCATAAAAATACAAACCAGCCATGCTGCATGCGGTGGCTTGTTAAATTCTTTATTGCGGCTGGTTAATATTCGAACAAGGATTCCAATCGATTGCACGAGAACGTCGAAGTCTGTGGTATGTGGGGATAGGGCTGGCTAAGAAAGAACTGACTAAAGTTTAGATGGAAATAAATTTTGTTCTCATTTTAAAATGAATCAATCAACACGAAGCACCTAAGTGGTTCCCAGTTGTAGAAAAGTGTCCGATGGGCGTTTAATTTCATTTCTATCTTTGCTGGCGTAATGCAACTGATGGCATAAATAGTTTACATTATTCAGGAATGGTTGTTTACATGAACCCAATATTTGGCAAATCATATAGAATTTTCGTATTCCCCGGTGCCGTGAAATAAGGCCAAATTCAAAAATTCGAATGTGTGGTTGCTTTGTGAAAGTGAAATAAGGCCAAATTTCTACGTTTGGTTTTATCTCACTTTGTCAAAGTGAAATAAGGCCAATTTGGCTTTATTTCACTTTCTATTAGTTTTAATTTAGCTTACCCGACATAAATCAATTACCATCCTAAGAAGTTTGAAATGAATAAAGTGAACACATTTGACTCAATTGTTATAATATTTTTATTTTAAATGTATAGTTGAACGAAAATTTATATATTTTTGTACATATGTGCATAAATATATGTATGTACTTGTCAATATAATGCTTCAGTATAAATTTTTATGAAAAAATTCGTGTACTATTTTCGACAATTTGCCTACAAATTGGACACAGAATCGGAGTGTTATTTTTCATGTACTTCTCCAACAACCGTGTATAACAATTTAAACATAATTTAAAATGATTACACGGTTGCAGGAGTATAGTTCGAGCATTCTCGGAACAAATCACGCAAAGAATTTGGGTTTCATCAGCATTTAGCGTTTGTTCATCAACTTCCTGAACTTCTTCATCTTCATCACGGCAGAGTGTCAATTTTGAAGCATCTTCAGCAAGTATGTTATTTTGATAATTCGTCATCTGATTTAGGAAATCAGTGATGGAAATGATTTTTCTGTCTAACTTTTGTAAAGCTGCTTCAATATGTGCCTGCTTGTCCTTTACTCGTTTCTTAGGAGGTTCAAAAATTTCAAAAGTCCCATCTAAGGACATGATGAACTCTCTGGATTTAATTCTATCCTCGTCGAGCAAGCAATCTAAGAACTTAAAAAAGTTACCATGCTTTGTAAGCTTTCGGCTTAGCCGACTGTTGTATCCTTCGAGAGCACTTGTTGTTTTCATTGGAGCATTGAAAACAGAAAAAAAACTGGAGGGGTTTCCTGTATACATATGTACATATGTATTAATATTAATTTATGCTTACTGATATAAGATATATTTCAAACCAATTTAAAATACAATACCTTTTCCACCCATTGTTTGTTGAAATATAATAAAAAGTCTGCGAATATATTTTCATTATTTTTCTTGAACTGCGTCCCATTTGCTTCTTCCTCCAGTAATTCAAAAGCTGGAAAAATATCGTCAGGCCTCAAAAGTGGAAGAACTAACAACTTTCGACACAGTCGGTTGGCTTCCTTGTTTTTATTAAGTGATCCCACAAATGCTGATATTTTACAAGCCTTTCTTCTAAGTGCTTGACAGTAGTGGAACCAACATGTAGTGCATTTAACCATGGGGTAAACATTTTGCAGACTGTTCCTCAAAGCCTTCTCAAAATCTGACACAAACGAATTTGGTTTCAATTGAAACAAATTTGCTTCAATATATTTAAATACATGAAGATACGCTTGCTCTGTTTTATTTGTCATGAGAATGTAAATGAATGGGTAAACCTGAAATGAATTTTCGAAATTCTTGCTATTACTTGCCCAATAACCAACTACATATAAGTTGTTGTTTAAAAAAAGTTTCAATTTATTTGTGTTTTAAAAAATTTATTTATCAGTTTCTTTTAGCGTACACATACTCAGGCATTTAGTTTTTCTTATTGAAAAAAAATAATAGCAAAAAATAGCAAAAAATTGCTTAAAACACAAATAAATAATGTTCACTTACATGGTCGTCATGGGCGAAGTGTACAATTAACAGCTGCTTATAGCCGCAAGATGGAACAACACTGAAGGTGCCATCCAAAAGATAGTTTCGGGCAGTTGCGCCGCGTAACTTTTGGATTGCAGTTGCAATGGTCGGAGACAAAAAAATCGAATAAGAAAAAGTTTCCTCAACGACTGTGCCCCGGTAAAACGGTTCGCTATTTTTATATCGTGACATCCCAAAACTACACATTACGCTTTCACTTTTAAATAGGTTCGACACCTCCTTTGGCGTAGCTGGAGCTTTTGGAAATGATTTATTCCTAATATTTATAAGCTGCCTGCGTACTTTTCCGAATAGAACCTGTAAGTAAGGTTTGTAAAAAAGGAGAATATGATAAATTATGCTCGAAAGGACACAAGAAACGATTTAATAAACACAGTATGTACACGTAAGCATAAAATACAACACCATACTAACAAACATTAAACGGAGTACAGTTCAATGCACGTAAATGCATGGCACTTTCATTGGCCTTTGCACAGACTTCGTCAAATACTTCCCGAGTGCCGCTTCTTTTTAAAGAAACATTTGCACACTCTTTTTTGATCTCACTAATCACTTGCATTTTTGTTCTTAGGTTTTCGTTAGTGGGATGATTATGCGCGGCACTAGATTTCGGGATTCGTATCAAATTTTCATTTCCTAAGTCAATAATTGCACTTGCATTGCATTCTTTATTGTAGCACACGTATCGCTTACACATGTTTGAATTACATTTAAATCTATACAATTGTTTTACGTCTGGAATGTATAGCACTTTACTGCCTTTTCTTAACCCTTCACACAATTCATACACGTATATGAGTTCACCGGAATTTTCCATTGCGCCACGTTGCGTTTGAAAC
Organism: Cheilosia vulpina; assembly: GCA_916610125.1. NCBI lineage: Eukaryota > Metazoa > Arthropoda > Insecta > Diptera > Syrphidae > Cheilosia > Cheilosia vulpina. The sequence goes on from OU744278.1 coordinate 32,977,730, forward strand.
TATGTATGCAAATGAAAGGAATGCAAACTTGTGACATGTCATTGAGGAAATATTTACCGTAATACCAATCTCAGCATTTGGCCTTATTTCACTTTAGATTAGTGAATTCGTTTGGCCTTATTTCACTTTGACAAAGTGAGATAAGGCCAAACGTAGAAATTTGGCCTTATTTCACTTTCACAAAGCGAAATAAGGCCAAATTTTTGAATTTGGCCTTTTTTCACGGCACCTTCCAAACCATGGTCAATGAGTTTTACAACAGACAAACAAAAAGAGTGCGTGCAAGTGCAATATAGGTCCATTGTCAATATTCAATTCAATTCAATTCAATTTATTTGCAATAATCTTAACACAGAAAGGCACAGTATCTTCTAAATTGTGCAAGCTTCAATAATGTATATTTTATATTGTTGGAGTTCAAGTATTTACTTACAAAATTATTATTATAGTAACCTGGAGTTTCTAATGTCTATTTTACTTTTTAATAAAACTATCTATATAACTATTCGTTCTACTAAATAGACGTGTTTCTATTTGGTTGTGAAGATACAACAAAACTGCTTCCACAAACCGTACTAGTTCAACATATATGTTACTGTTTGGATAAAACAAGAGAGAACAAAGAAAATAAGTTCAGTAGATAGGATTTCATTAATAAGTAATTGGGTCCATGGATATATTTAGCATAGATACATTATAATATGTTCCGAAGACTAATTTAAAATTGAAAGAAAGAAAAGAACAATACAAAGGAATCAAAATTATTGAAAATAATCCTCATCATCACAAGCTGAAAGCGCCTCCAGATGCCGCCTAAGTCTGCTCTTGAACTGAGATGTACAACTTATTACTCGAATGGTTCGTGGTAGGGAATTCCACAGCCTAATGGCGTTTACTAAAAATTGACGCTCAGAAATTAAATAAGAGAAACGTACTGGCGCAAGGCCAGAAGTTCTAGATCGCTGAGTGGGTATCATAAGATAGAATGGTTGACAGGTATGTAAAACTTTGTCCTAAATTTGAACAGATTTGCCAGCGAAATGCCATATATAGATTTCGAAAAACTAGAAACACGGTCATACCTCCTTAGTCCGTAAATGTATCGTGCTGCTGTTGCACCATTAATTTTTCTTTTATGTTCAAAGTCACAATTTCCATGTATTTCACAAGCAAACAATAAGATTGGGATGACTAATGTCTTGGCTAGTATTATCCGTGTCTTAATAGGTGTCATTTTCTGAGTTGTCCATAACTTTCCGAGGCTCCCATATAATTTTCCTAGCGTCAATCTAATGTGGTTATTCCATGTAAGAGTTTTGTTGAAGGTTATACCCATGTTCAACATATATATCACTTTAAAAACTTTATTCATTCTTTGTGGATTTCAGAGCAGCCTTTGACACTGTTGACCGCCACTCCCTGTTCTACAAACTCTACAACATGGGGATGTCATTAAAATATGGACGTGTTCTACAAAACCTTTATAGCGATACAAAAGCAGCGGTTTGCAACGGGAATGTTTTATCGGAATGGTTTGAATCATGCTCTGGAGTAAGACAGTTCTGCTCTTTAAGTCCAAGCCTTTTCGCACTCTTCATAGAGGTGTTGCAAAATTATTAGTTTTAACTATTCGCGATCAAACTATTAATTAATACATTATTTGGCGAAGCAAAACAAAAAAAAAAACATGAAAAAAATTGCAGTCGCCACTGCCCGAAGGAAATATCGAATGTATTGAACAAAATGACACTTGTCAGAGATCGGTGACAAGAGATCGCGAACAAATTTGCAACCGTAGCCAGTAAAAGGGCTACGTTCGGCTTTGCTCAGCGAAGGGGATGGGTTCGGTGGCATTAAGCGCACCATGCACACACTGTGATTTGAATGGTTTTCCGAAACCGTGGGTTATGAACCTTCTGCAAAAAAAATAATGGGCGCCACGTAATTTTGAGGTAAATTACGAAACCTCGCAAATTCTGGAAATTAATGGAATAAAGGAAAAAAAGAAACCAACAAATATTTAGTCACGTTATAGGGCTCCGTTGGAGAACGGCCTTTTATTATTTGGTGGTAGGAATTGAAAACAATTTTGAGGACACAACAAACAGATGTATATATTATGTACCACGAAAAGTTTTGACCGTTGGCGTGGCCCGCTATCGCGTTGTCTCGAAAATTATAAAAATCTATTTCACTAACTGGGTCGCGTGTCTCGCTTTTTCGGGAATTTGTCGAAACGGAAGACTGCCCAAAAAACTACGGTAATCGAACAATGCCTAACACAAACGATTTTATTTCAACACTCTACTTATCTTTCTTTCCTGTTGGATTCCTTGTCCGGCCTCTATTTTTTTCTCTGATGCCCTTCTGGCACCTCTCCACAATCCTCCCCGTCTTTCCAAGATCTTTCCTTTCTTAACCGGAACTCACCCCACTACTCTACTTTAAAAGACCACAAAAGGAAACCTCCACGGTTCACTCACTAGTTAGGTATTTCAAAAAAAGTGGCTAATTTTTGCAACGCCAAAGTCGAAAACTGGTTTGTCTCGAATTAAACCTCTCTATTTGTTGGTCAGCCAAGAAGTGACTTCAAGGCTTTGGTCTGGTTCGAAGTCGCTTGGCTTCCTCACGCACACTCTCTCATACATTCGCTGATATTAGACCCCAACGGTGGGATCTTTAAGTTGGCATTCAGCAATGCCTCCCACGGCCATTAACACCACATTCACACATACTATCGGGTCGAACGGTCAAATTTTTGCGACACCAATGCGCTACCGTAACCCGTTAGCCCTCTCATACTTTCCAATCATTCCTCTCTTAACGTACTGGAATTCGCCTTGGTCCTTCGTGAATCCTTCCAGTACATTTGGATTAACCAGCCGACTTCGGACTTTCTTCTCTTTTATCAGAGTTAGCCTTCTATAATAATAATTTCTATGACCACCTGTCATAGTAACCAAACAAAGTAATTCGTGGAGGAATTTGCAACCCGGCATTTTCCCCACGAATTAAAAGTTAATTTAAGATAATCAAAAAAATAAGAAAAGAAGGATAATAGTGGACGCTAATATTCCCCACCCGGACATCGGGCGTTGTACCCTTCCCTCAACCTGGGAAAACCCAATCACTCCCACTCGCTGACAAGGAATCCATCAGGTGTGGTTTGTTTACAAAATTTTCCGCGAGTTATTAAAGCTCTTTCGGTAGTCTTACGCGCAGATTTGGGGAATGAGACTTGCGATAACATGCCATTCCTTTCAAATTGTTGAATTTAGGGTGGGCTCTCGGCCTTAATTGCGATGCCTTTTTGGTGGTGGTTATTTTTTCGTTGTTTTGGTTCTCAGTGTCGCTCTTGTCCCTCTTCACTGTGATGGTGCTGCGATCGTCTTTGAACGATTTGTGTTTGGTGTTCGTTCTACTGTGGGAGTGCGTTTTATGTGGCCGTCCGCATACACTCTCTGCGGCTCCTCCGTTGCTCCATCGTCGGGGCCTAAACTTAGGGATCGTCTTCCCTATGCCCATCGAACCAAGCTCTCACTCTACCGTGGTGGTGATGGTAGATCTCACGAAGAGTGTCTTTTAATTGGCCGTTCGCCTACACTCCTCTGCTGCTCCTCTGTTGCTCCGGCGGCGGGGTGATTCGTAAAGAGATCGTCGTCTCTCCACCCATCGAACGTAATTTGTGTATGTTCTTGTCACATACTATTTTGTTGTGTAAACCGTTGGGGTGTTTTTGTGTTGGCCGTCCGCCACACCCTTTTATACACTCAGATGCTGGCCTGTTATCCCTCGGTGGAGTGTTGGCTAAAGGGATCATCCTCCCCCCACTCCTTCGTCTATACCGACCTCCTGTCGGTACATTTGCACTGTTGGTCGGTGGGGGTCTCCTGACGACCTGCCAGGCTCACCATCCGACTTGCGTCCCTTCTCAATCGACGGTTGCGAGTCTCCCTTCCGTCCGAAGGGCTGCGCAACCGGAACTCCCACCCGTCTGATGGCTTGTGACAGGCCTGTCACTACGAGACCCTATGTGGTCGCACTCTCAAGGCTCCAGGGAGGTGGTCCGGAGGCTGATGGGGGCCTCGGAAGCCCGTCCACATCCCAGGACCTCGAGTACAAAACCCAAGAAAAGAGGGACCAGGCGCAGGGAGAGAAAGGAAAGAGAGCAAACCTTGTTGCGGTAAAATTTAACGCAACAGCGGATATAACTGACTTCTTGCCGGGAGGAATAATGTATGCAGGAGTGCTGATCAAGGCTCTCCTATTCGCAGACGACATAGTGCTATTGGCACACTCTCCCGAAGCATTACAGCTTATGATTAACCGCCTCAGTAGTTACTGCAGGTTATGGAATTTGATAGTCAATTTGGATAAATCAAAGGTGATGGTATTCAAAAAATGGGGAAGTCGAATGAGTTTAAATGAGAAATGGCATTACAGAGGCGAAACAATTGAAGTTGTGAAGAAATATAAATACCTCGGGGTAGTTGCTACCAACAATTTCAGTATGAATGTTCATCTAGAGGAAAAGCTGGTAAAATCGAAAACAGCTATTAATGTAGCTTTAGTAATAAGTACATTGCCCAAAGTGCTAAATATAAAGTTTTTGAGGCAGTGTCGGTGTCCATTCTTTTCTATGCAGCACAAGTATGGGGATGTAAAAAATACGAAACTGTCAAGAAACTGCTACGATTTTACCTCAAAAGAACATTTCATTTCGCGCCCAACACGCCAAACTATATGCTAATGCTGGAAACAGGGGTACCACCTCTTTTTACGAAAACCCTGAAACTCCAAGCGGATTATATAGTTGAGGTGCTTAGATTACCGGCTCCCAAAAAATAGCAGCCTTACAGGCTAGATCAGGATGGTACAAAGAGTGGTTGGCATTAGCTCGAAACTGTAATACAGATATTAATGTAAGGTGTTTGAAGAACCAGCTTTAGAAAACCATTGAACATACCGATGAACAAGCTAGTGCACGGTACTTAGAAAAAGCTGTGGGATCGTTACACAGAACTACCTGCTGCCAACACAACCAACAAAGATGTGTTTGCTGAAAATCGTTTGGGTGGACACGCAAGTACATCTTCATGTGAAGCATGAGACGTGGAAGTCTACCAGAACGCAAATGATATTAAATTAAGTATTTTAAGTTATAACGTAGCCGGCTTGAAAAATAAATTATTATTTACAAAATTCTTTAATTATGTCAACAAATTCGATATCTTTGTATTGTTCGAAACCCATGTATTAGAAAATGAAGAGAATATATTTAAGAACATGTTTTTGAAATACGAGCTGAAATGGATACCCGCAGTTAAATCGGCCATATTTGGAAGAGGAAGTGGAGGAGAATTGTATGGCTTTCGGAAAGATCTTACTTATGTAGATGTTAATTTTAAAAGAGTAGAAGAATCATACGTCCTCGTTATAAAAACGTATAACAGCGTCCTGTTTATAGTCCCCATTTATCTAAACGTCAGTCACTGGCAACGCGATTATGAAAATCTTAAAGAAATGCTACAGAACTTAAGTGAAACTAATTTGATGCTCATTGGCGATTTCAATGGACGGATAGGACTTTCGCAAAATAATTTTGTGAGCGGTTACAGAACTCATACCCTGCGAATAAGTCGAACTTCAAAAGACAACATCTGTGATCATAAGGGCAGAAAGATACTTGATCTTGCGGATGCGTATGACTGTATCATTCTAAATGGGAGCTGTGAAAGTGATTATCGCGGAGAGTACACATTCATCCGTGGAAAAGCATGTTCAGTAATTGACTACTGCTGCATCGCTGGATGTTGGAACTTGCTCCTTAGCGACTTTCGAATAGGAATAGAGACTTTTTCGGACCATATGCCTCTCGAGGTTAATTGTTTAGTATCTAGAGCTACTAACGAGACGAATATAAGGCAATTAATACTTCTACCAAAACTAGTCTGGAACGATGGAACACGAAATGTGTATCGCAGTAATCTGAATGCTGAACTTGAGCGACTACTTATAGCGGATAGTTTACCGGATGTTGATACCCTTACGAGTATTATTAAAAACGCAGTCCCGAGCTTAACAACAAGAAAAAAACACTTATCAAAACAAAAGTGGTTTGATTATGAGTGTCTGAGAGCCAGGAATAATTCATTCTCACTTCTTAAGCTTTTTAGGAAATATAATACAAGTATCTTTAAAACACTTTATGGAGAAGCAAATAAGGTTTTTAAGCGTCTTTGTTATGAAAAAAAATATATATTCGACCCGCAGTGTATTGCTATTGTAAACAACTCTACATCCTCGGCAGAATTTTGGAAAGCTGTAAAGCATATAAATGGACGAGTGAATTGCATCGCGACGTCACTTAAAGCAACACAGCTAAGGGACCACTTTATTAATCTACTTAATTCATCACAGATCTCACCACCGTTCCAATATGCAGATCCATTGATTATAGATCAATTCCTAGATAACCCATTTTCAATAGAAGAAGTTAAAGAAGCCATTGATAAAGCTAAAAACAGAAAGGCCCCCGGAGATGACAGAATCCCATACGAGTTCTATAAAAACTGCACAGATGAATTTATGTTGGCTCTCGTTGCAGAATATAATAGAATTTTCGAATCCGCAAACATTCCGCAAAGCTTTAAAAAAGCAATTATCTATCCACTACACAAAAAAGGTGACTATGTCGATCCTGCAAACTACAGAGGAATCTCTTTTCTAAATACATCTGCGAAGTTATTTGCTGCGCTTATTTATAACAGACTTACCTGTTGGGTTGAAGATAAAAAACGTTTTGCACGAGTCTCAGGCCGGATTTAGAAAGACCTACTCAACAGTCGATCAATTGTTCACATTACTTAATATTGCGGAGATCTATAAGCAAAAACATAAAAAACTATATGCCTTTTTCGTCGACTTTCGAGCGGCCTTCGACACTATTGCACGCGAAGCTCTATTTTACAAATTGTACAATATTGGTTTTTCAACGAAAATAATCAACATCCTAAGAGCAATGTATGTAAATAATGTGGCGTATGTTTGGGAGGGAGAATCAATTTCTGAAGAATTTACAACAACGATGGGTGTGAAGCAGGGATGTAATTTGAGTGCGCTACTGTTTATTCTGTTCATTAATGACATATCAGATGCGGTAAAGGGTGGAGTCGAGTTTGGCAGTATAAAAATTCCGGTTCTCAAATATGCAGATGACCTAGTTTTTCTGTCCGATACTATAGATGGATTGCAACTTATGATGAATAGGCTCTCCACATACTGCAAATACTGGAACCTAAGCGTGAACTTGAATAAGTCGAAGGTAATGGTGTTCAGAGGCGGCGGCGGCAGATATACTCAAAGTGAAAGGTGGATGTATCGAGGAGAATTGGTGGAAGTAGTCCGGGAGTATAAATACCTTGGAATTTTAGTTTCCTCAAACTTGAATATGAAGAAGCATCTAGAGGCCAAACTGTCTGAAGCCAAACGAGCAATCTCATCGGTATGGGGACGCTGCATCAATAATAAGTGTATAAACCATAGCTCGAAGCAGAAACTCTTTCGCACAACCGCAGCTTCAATTCTTCTGTATGGATCGCAGGTATGGAGATACTGTTCCTATGTTGAAGTTGAGAAGTTTTTTCGGTATTTCTTAAAGAGAATGTTCCACTTACCAAGTTCTACACCTAATTACATGCTGCATCTGGAGACTGGAGCACCGCCTATGTTTTTGGAAACACTGAGATTACATTTTGAGTATATAATAAAAGTTATGGGTATGAGTGATGACAGACTGCCAAAAGTTGTACTCAAGAGTGTACTACGAAAGAAAGCAAGTTTCTTTCAAGAATGGGAACGCCTTGCATCAGACTGTGGAATGAGCATACGTATAGCACCCGATGAGCAACCCGAACATCTAAGAACGCAACTCAACATCCTATTGGAAAAAGTAGGTCGAAATATGTATGATCGCTTTGTAAAAGTTGCACAGTCCTCTCAGTATAGGACATACTACAGTAAGCTGAAATATCAACTAGCAGAAAAAACATATTTTCTGAACAACAATATGGTAGAGAAGATAAGTTTAATTTTTAAAATCAGAGGAGAGCTACTGAACCTGAACTTCATTCCACACCGCCCAGAACTACCTATCCTGTGTAATATTTGTAATATGAAGATACGAGAGGATGTATTTCACTTTCTTGCAGTATGCCCAATCTTAAAAGAAATACGAATAAGGTTTTTTTAGTCATATACCTTGGAAATAGATGAAGCAATTCAAATTTTAAATGGAGACCGAGGATGGGATTTACTCTACAACTACTGTACAAATGCACTGCGTTATAGAAAATGTATAGTTGAAGAAGATTTTTAAAGTTTACGCTATTTTGTCAATCTGGTAGACGGCCATAGGCCAAACCATAATAGACTTAAGTATATATATATATTTCTTTCTTTTTACGAAGACTGTATTGAATTAAAGATGAAAATAAAAGTCAAAACTAACTAACAGAACTACCTACAGCCGCTTAAACCACAATTTGTTGCAGAAAAATTATTTTAGCGATGACTTTCAGACTGCGGGGCGAACTTCTGCAACTTAATTATATACCACACAGAGAAGATCTACGACAACTATGCAGCTTGTGTAACTTAGCGGAAAGGGAAGATAAACATCATTTAATTGGAAAGTGTCCAATATTGAAAGAAACGAGAAGGAATATCTTGGGAAGCGATATCCTATCGGAGACCCAAGTAATAACACTCCTCAACCATGTAAATGTTCCTAGTTTGTTTAAATATTGTAAAATTGCACTACAATATCGGGAGAGAATATTATCAGGCAACTTTTGATAAATATTAATATGAATTCATTTTGTTTTGTTTTTGTGTTTTTTTTCCTTTTTCATTTGCATAAACTATATAAATGTATTGCCAATCAGGCAGACGGCAATGCCATGCAAACTAATATAATTTATTTTATTTTATTTTGTAAACTTATTTTGTAATGAATTTATAAAATGCACAAATAAATTTAAATCTATCTATCTATCTATCATATTTATCACATAGATATACTTTAGATAAAGTAGAGGTATCAACAGATGTTCTCGAAATAATCAGACATTTTGATTTGGCTGGATTCAAACAAAAGCCATTAGTTCCTGAAGTGGTATATTTTATAAATCTTCATTTACCTCATGAATACCATTCTCGACAAGACCCAACGGCATAAACTAACTATTAAATAGACTGACAGCTTTCCTAAGTCTCCCCGATTTACCCCGCAGATTTTTTTCCATATAAGCCCCTCCCACCGCTCGCTATTGTCCTGTCAGTGAATAAAAAAATACTGACACTAAGCAGTGTTCATACATTGTGGCAAATCTACCTTTTTGTGGGAATTTCAATTTTCGCTAAAATTTCCATGCGTAAAACATCAAAATTGTGGGAATATCAACCATCTGACAAGAAAACATTCAAAACAACATTTCACCATGAATATCAACGCGCTAAATGCACATAAAAAGGAGATTTGCCTTTAGTAACAATTTCCAGTACCAAAAATAATGATTAATGTATTATAATGATTTTTATACTGAAGATTAATTTAATGTTATTTTCTTTCCGAACAATACAAATTTTACTTTTAAAAGCATGTTTTTTTCATAAAAAAATAGAGGTATGTTGAGTTTAGTGAAAAGGGAAAAATGAACACGCTTCGTGGGAAAAATAAAGAGAGAGCTCTAGGAACACTGACTGAGATTTAGTGTATTTCGTGAGTTGCTGTCAGGTGACGGATGCGTTCTGAGAGGTTAAATTCGTTGTTTTATTGCACCACGATAACATTTGTTTTCTATTCTACAAAATTTAAAATAGCGAATGTAATCAACATAAATAAATAAACGAATAAATTGTGAAAAATTCATTCCTTGAAATACAAGAATATATTTTTCTTCCTACAATTAATGTGTCTGTTTTGCTGTTGTTTTTGGGGAAAAAATATATTATTGAAATACTCAAAATTAAGAAACACACCAAAATAATCATAATGAAGTTTCAATGACAAACTCAAGTAATTCTTTTTATTTATAAATCAACCACATCTTGACACATTCACTCATGAAGCTTATTCAAACATGTCTTCGTGTTGTCTCTTTTCTATGCTAGCAAATATTTCGCCAGGAATGTCAATAGAAAAACGGCAATAGATTGATTACGATTATTATGATTTGAAATATGATTTTTGAGTTATAATCCTTTCATGAAGATTCCATTTAATTGCGGAAAACAACAAAAAAACAATTAAAATTACTTAGAACATTTTAAATAATTCCATTTGAAAAGAACTGCTTCAGCCAAGAACATGAGTAGTGCTAGTTTTTAATAAAAAAAAAACACAACTGAAAAATTTTTGGTAGACATTTTAGGAATGAAAATAATGTCATTATTTATGTGAAAAGTAAAATAAAGTTGCAAAATAATGACTGCACATTTATTATTGTTTCTTCACAATTTGTTTTCTAGGAAACTGAATAATTTTTTTTTACGTTTTATATTTTGTTTGTAATTTTTCTTACACTTTTTTAAGTGACAGTACAGTTGTCAGTCTCGTTTAATACTGTTGTTAATAGTTTCACCAAATCGATCATTAAAATAAAATGGGAATGTGAAAGGAGAAATTGGTTGCGAAACTTAAAGTTCTATGGGGAACATGCGAACAATTTTTTTATATCGATATCATAAAAATAATGTCCATCTATCCAAAATTCATTATAAAATAACTTAAAAAATATTCCTTTTCTTTATATCCTGTAATTTGAACATTAATTTCTATTCAATTAAAAGAAAATCGAACAACTATTTATATAAAAAGTAGCGCAAAATGTCAGCCTGGAACTCAGAAAAACTATGGTTTACAACACAGCCCTCGATATTGAAATGACAGTCCACCTCAGGCTACCGACATGGCGTTTTAAACCGGAACCGGAAGAGTGTAGGCTGTTTTTTTCCAAGTATGAGTGAGCCCCCTTTGATTAACATAGACACGAATACATGAATTCAAACTGGGCTACATCCAAGGTCAAATTCAGCTTGTAGGCAATTTCTCTTTTTTGGCTGAAGCTGTCAGTCCATTTAATAGTTAGTTTATGCCCAACGGACACTTGTTATACAACTGAACATCATCGACGTACATGTGTATGGATGTGTTAGACACATAAGAATGACACTCATTAGTGTAAAGTGAGAATAATAACGGACCCGGAATTGAGCGTGGGCGAATGCGAAAATTGGAAAAAATGAGAGAGAAATCCTTTCAGTCAGTCAATTGTGATAAACTTAGTGAAATATGTAACATGTTTTCATCATCATCTTTCCAATCAAATTTTATTGTAATTCATTACCCAACTGTGATCGTATCACTAACATAGGCTCTATTTCTCTTACTGAGGAAGATATTCTTCTTGAATTATCATCGCTTGATTCAAGTACGAGTATTGCGCCTGACAACTTGTCTACCCCCTTGTTTTTTAAGGCATGCAAATGTAGTTTAGTTCAACCGCTTCAGATTATATTTAACAAGTCTCTTAAGGCAGGTATTTTTCTTGATTGCTGGAAGCATTCTTTTATAACTCCAATTCATAAATCTGGGTCTAAAAGAATTATTGACAATTACAGACCCATAGCTAAATTGCAACTAGTTCCGAAAATATTTGAAGCTGTTGTGAAAAAACGGATATATGCCGCTGTGTGTAACCAAATCTCGCAAAATCAGCACGGTTTTGTGTCTGGTAGATCAACTACTACCAACTTAGTCATATTCACTAATTACTGTCTTCAAAAAATTGAAAATCGTCACCAGGTTGATTGTATTTATACAGATTTTTCGAAGGCTTTTGGCAGGGTCCAACACAATGTTCTGTTGAGAACTTGAGATGTTTGGATTCCATTCTAGTATTTTAAATTGGGTCGGCAGTTATCTGCGAAATCGGAAACAATATGTTAAGATAGGATCCGCTCTGTCTGATGAAATTTTAAATTTCTCAGGTGTCCCCCAGGGAAGCCATATTGGTCCGCTCCTCTTCCTTCTTTTCATAAACGACCATCTTTTATATCCGAATCCAATTCGCTTTTATATGCTGATGATTTAAAAATATTTAAATCTGTAAACTCGCTTTCTGATGCGATTCAATTGCAAACAGATCTTAACCAAGTTAATGCCTGGTGTACTATGAATGGGTTATACTTTAACATAACAAAATGCTCTGTTATGACTTTCAATAGAATCAAATATCATTTATAAGCAGACATGAAACTCTAATTTGTTAAGGGTTTGTTATAAGATAAAAGGTAAATGATCCCATTTCTTCTAGCAGCTGGTAATTTTGTGCAAAATCAAATAAAATTTGAGTTTTTTTTTATAAGTGGCAACCGTGGCCTATTGTCTGTATCATATAAATAAAATTGCTGTAGTTCTGTTCGACTAAGATTGAACTTGACTGCATGTATTAAAATGCAAAAATCTTAGAAACTGCTCAGTATATTCTGGTGCATTTTTCACAGGCCTATAGAGGATACCTAGGCCTACAATATCTGCTTAATTTCAACTCTATGTCTTTATAAATTTTGGAAAAAATTGCACAAGAGTAATTTATTTTTTCATTTCGTTTTGCTTTTTTCTTTGTCACGCTTTCCGTTCGAAAATACTGGGAGCTTTTAAATATAGTTGACAGCAGCTTATAGAGGACATCTGCAGGTACAACTTAGGATATCCAATAACTCGATAACTTAAAAGGTTTTTTAAAAAATAGGCAAAATTTGAAACATTTCTACGATTTTCACCTGCATGAGTAGATATGCACTTCATTCTCAAATCAAACATACTAACTGCGCAATATTTTGGCATCTCTTTAAACCTTATTTTACTCCAGTGACGGAGAGGGAGACAGACACAGGCAGTATGTTGTTTGGTGTGTTAAGAACAAAAAAAGCCATAAATGAAATGTCAAATATGTAGGAAAGGAATGTCAAATAGGTATAGGTATCAGTGATACCAGATCGTGGTATTATTACATTAGGGAAAATTCCTGATGATATACATCGTACCTCTTTTTAAATGATTTTTGCAATCAAGATGAGGCAGTAAATTATCCGGTCGAGTTTTTAAAAAGAATTACAGTCCATGGCCTGGAATTAAAAGTTGGAGTTCCCATTATGTTGCTTCGCAATTTGAGTCCCCAAAGCTTTGTAATGGAACCAGATTGAGAGTGATTTCGTCGCAGAAAAACGTTATTGAGGCGTTAATTTTAACTGGGTCTGGTAAATTGATTTATACCTACCAAGAATACAAATAATTCCCAGCAATTATCCATTTAAGTTTAAACGGATTCAATTTCCTATTAATGTTTGTTCTGCCATGATAATCAATAAGTTAGAGGGTCAGACCTTAAGAAAAGCGGGAGTTGAATTAATCAAGAATTGCTTCAGCCACGGGCAGTTATATCTTATACGGAGCGTGCTCCAGAGTAAGTAATGCAGCAAATATCACTATCTTAGTCGATAGAAACCGCTAATATAGTATACAAAGAAGCGTTACATTAATAAAAAAAAAGTGAGCTAAATATAATAAAATTATTTTCATTGTTCAAAGAATATTAAATTATTGCCGATTAGTCCAACGAGTATGTGCAATGCCATGAAGATAAAGGCAGAGTGGGCCCAGTCTACGGGAGGTTTTTAAGTACGGGTTCAAGTCCCTCACTTTTCCTGAAATTTTTTTCCATCGTTCTGAAACCACATTTTGCACGTGCGAAGCCGGGCGGGTACAGCTAGTCATACATATATATATAGATGGAGTTAAAGAAGTTTTACTTCAGTCGTGTGGTCTAAAGCACACTCGTTTTGTTTTCTTTAGGATGTCGGCTTTGGTAATTGGGGACAAAAATTCAATTACACCGAAGGGCACAAATGCAAATAATTTACTGAAACGGAAATGTTGAGGTCCAGTTTTTTATTGGTACCGTTTCACTAATGCTGACCATTTTTCCTAAAGCCGGCAGCGAAATAATCTTCGACATTAGTGTTGGTGTGAGGTTGCATTTATGTGTTCTAGATAACGATTAGTGCCCGATCAAAATCTAGATTTATTTTAGCTTCATAATTGGAGAGTGTATTGCTGGTAAAATTTAGAAGGCTTGGCGTTAGCTGAGCGGGTGGTATTGCTTTGACTGCGCCTTATGACATCATGTATTCTAACCGTGCTCTGAGATTGGTTTTCCCAGTTCGCCCACCCATTTTTTGTCGACATTTCCCAATCTTTTGAAAATGAGTTCACCAAACTTGGTCAAGGTTCGGCTGCGAACGTCTGCAGTCTGAAGACTATGTACTGTACGCCGCCATTCGCTTATCTAGAGACATTTATTTTGCTGCGTCTAAATAAAATACCAACTCTCGTCTAAAGTATTTCAAAGGAAAATAATTAAATCTGAATGGTGCCAAGTAAATTGCCTACACACGCATTCACAGAGTGCATGCCTTCGGGTGCGTCTATCTTCTTGCCACAGAGTCTTGTAGCGTGAACCCAATTTACTGCACATAAAGCCGCACTCAGCTGATGTAAAATTCTTTTTTAATTTGTCAATTAAAATGCCATAATACGCTGCAGAACAGGTACATCACATCCTCGTACCGCAGCCAGTGGGTGTACCTACAGGTGACGAAGTTGCCGTATTTAGCTTGAACAAAAATAAATTCCACCTCATGTCGTCTTCATCCAATGGCCAGCACACCTCTAGCTCTAGTACATCTATTGATTGACACTGATTGTGTTTTGTGGCGAACGGTAGTAGCGGGGTAGCGAAGCTGCCGTCCTTAAAAATAGACACAGTTGTGTTCCACTTGAACTGCAAAAGAATATACACAATGTACATACTTGTACTCGTCTAAATGCGGCAACAATCATCTTTTGCCTAATGATGAGCAAATAATTGCGGCTATAAGTGCCGCCCCACTAACAATGTGTCGAATTGTTGTCAATAGTGAGAACCAGAAACCACCCTCCCAGCCAAGGCGGGTGGGCAGCAGAAAAATATTATTTCCTCTAATTTGTCATCTCTCGGTGTGTCACACCTAGGGAGCTGTCATGCACGTGGACACTGCGCTGATGGATGTCAAAAATGGGGTCGTTTATCAAAGCACATACCCACAGCAGTACGAGTGCGATTGAAGGTGCCACTGACAGAGACATCGACATTTTTCGTTGTCGATGACCGGGTCCGGCTTGGCTATTACCCCAAAGAGTAATTGCCTAATTTTAGATACATGAGTTTTCGGGTGCGTTTTTTCTTCAAGGGAATTTTATTGGCAATTCGGTCATAGATATTGAACAGATGTCGGCCGAGCAAGTGTTTACATTTGAAAAGTCCACATCATCAGCAGGATACGATACTCGTCGGCTCGGCAGTGCGTAAACATTATAATGAGAAGAAGAATTATTGCTCAATGGATTACATCGCATTGACAGACATATACAAGATTAATGAGCGAATAGATTGATAAGGTTAAGCGGATATCTGTCCAAACTCTATCACTGCAATAAATTCAGTCGAACGCAATAAAGTTTTCAACCCAAGCCGCGGGGTAAAGTAAACATTCGTTTTAGCCGAAAGAAACTTCATGCAAATTTCATTCCCTTTTCCAATGGATAGCTATCTACTGGTAGTGTAGGTACTTCAAAGAATATAAAATTCCGGTATGTTTAATGATTTTTCATCGAGCACTAAGCACCATGTCCCCCTAAAACTATGCAACACGTTCCATTCAAAATTAAGTCAATCTGTGCCGCTGCCGCTGCACATCTGCCTTTGTCCAAAGAGCAATTAATCTCATGGGCAATTTCACTTGTCAAACTGTCACAGAGCAATTCAATTAAAATACATTTATCGAAATGGTACCTCATTCAAGTTGGTTCGTCGGACGGTTTGAATTTTAAATGTTTCTAAAGAGTTAATTATTTCGATTGCAGTTTGCAGACGCCAGAGTCAAGTCAAGAGCAGGGGGGGCACGTGGGGGAGCCTAAACGTTTTATTATTATTTTCCGCATACTTAGTGGTTCTTTTATGAAATGTCCACAATTCGGGTTGTGCCGAAATAAGTACTGTTTGTTGTTTGCCTGTGTATGACCTGTCCAATGTTAGTGTGGTCGTAGTTGTGATGCCAGGCCAGAGCGCTGGCGATCCCCTGGGGGTAATATATTTAAATAAAATGACGGCGACAACAGACCAGCAAATGCTTTATGTGATTTCGAATTAACTACATTATGTTGGTCTTTATTTATATTAATATGCTGCAGTCGCAGTCTGTTATTTTGTAGACAGTTCTTTTTTTTTTGCTTTAGGATGTCGGCTTTGGTAATTGGGGACAAAAATGCAATTACACTGAAGGGCACAAATGCAAATAATTTACTGAAACTAATTAAGCAATATGCGTGTGTGAATTGTAAATTGCTAAACATCTTTTCACCAACAGTGTTGTTTTTCAGTGTTTGTATGGTATTCAATTGTTTTGGGAGAAACCAAGGAACTTCAACTATTAAAAACCGTCGTATACAAAATTTAAACTTTTTATTACAAAATTGCATATATACAGTAATGTCTCGCTAATCCGAATCAATTATTGCACGGGGTATTCGGATTATCAAATTATTCGGACTGATGAGAACGAGAACGAGAAAAAGAAAAACTTTGGCTATTTAACACGTTCGCGCTCACTTTTAAATGCGTGGAGTTGCTCAGACGTACACTTTTGGTAATCATGGTAGAATTAGCATTTGATGTCTGGCAAGTATACAGAAATGCCTGAAATTGAAATCTAAATCGACTGAAATAATAAAATGCGTTTTTTTTAAATGACTGCTATAGCCGTCATTTGTGCCACTCATATGCAACTACTGATTTGTCGTAAAAATGACGGACATAGCCGTCTGACAGCTATAGCCGTCATTTGTACGGTTGATATAGGTCTGATGGGCTCTAATGTTAAATGACGGCTGTAACCGTCAAGCTAAGTTCTCAAATAACAGGTTGTAGTTTAGTTAAAACTAAAGAAAATAATATTTATTGACGTAAGAATTAACGCTTTAGTTATTGTGAAAAGGCTCAAAGCATTCAGCACACAAAGCAGGCTTCTTTGGGCAGGTTTTCCATCTGTACTTCGTCTCCTTCCGTAATTTGAGCATGGTGCACCTCGAGCATCGAAGAAAATATGACTTTCGTTTATAACCTTGCGGTGCTGGAATTTTTTCAATAAAATGTTGTTCTTGAGTGCAGGAAGAAGAAGAAAGTGAAGGACTTGATGGTAAAGTAGGTTGAAGATTGTTTGGTCCTCGAGGTCGACCGCGTTTAGGTATATTTCTCACAAGATCTGCTCCACACACTATGCCACCAGGTAACTCAATAAGCGAAGTTATCAAATTGTCTCTGAAGTCAAGGAAAACCATCTTTACCACCATTCTTTACCAAATCTGTTCTTCGAGCTCACTAGCTCCGGATGGAAACCCGTTGTTATAGTGAGGACATCTCTTTTATCTTTCCATTTATGCTCCCCTTTTTTTAGTTTTGCACTTTTGATTTCCTTCGGAATTCCCTTCCGGTTAAAGCGTAATGTTCCCGTTGTATGTGTGCTATACTCTAAAAGTCTTTTGGATAGTTCAAAACTATTGTAAAAATTGTCCATATACAAGTGATGACCTTTATTTAAATATTTTTTCATTAGCCGTAGTACTAGATCCCCTGTTTTTGAAGTCTGCTGGAGAATTTCTGTTTTTCCCTGATAGATTTCTAAATTCAGAACGTATCTACTAGCTGCGGTCAACTCGAAAAATTTTATCCCGTACTTAGCCTTCTTTCCTTTCATGTACTGCCGAAAACTTAAACGACCTCGAAAAAGTAAAAGGGATTCAGCCAAAGACAGCTCTTTTTCTGGCGAAAAAGCATTTTGAAAGTTTCGCAACAGTGGATTCAACAAGGGTGCGATTTTTTGTAATTTCCCAGTCTCTGTTGTATCAAGGTAATGACAATTTAAACACCGTAGAATTTGTTGGAAACGGCGACCACTCATAGTAAAAGGAAAAATAGGATTAAAATGCAACGCATGGTTTGAAAAACGCTGTCGTATAGTAGGACAAGAATCCTCTCCTTGCAAGAGACATAGGCCAAAAAATTTCATCAATTCAGCATCACAAACTTTCCTGAAGCATAGTTTAACTGATGAACGCGTCTTTGGCTTATTATTAGCACACATGTTTTCAGCATAGGCATTTATAGAATTCACCAGCAACTCAACTTTGTTATTTGAAAATAACTGGTCAAAAATTTGTCGGGGTGATGAATCATTCGTGACATCTATTTGTATCCCACTAGTAAAAGTGTTAAAGGGAAATTCAGGAATTCTTACTTTGTCCAGACTGTTCTGAGCGTTGGTATTACCACCTTCCATAGGTTGAAATTCTTGAATAATTTCCTGCAGCAAATCCTCTTCGCTTTGCCCATCCTCACTTTCTTCTTCCAGTTGACCGGGAACGTAGTCTGGATCATCACCAAATGTGCCATCGTCATAAAATGGGTCGCTAGTTTCACTGTTAGAATCTGTTTCCAATTCCGACCCAATTTCCGAAAGGCAGTCACTGTCGACTTCTTCAAACAGCTTAAGAACCGCTCTTTCTTTCTTATTGTACTGCTCCATAATTCTGTATTCAAAATAAATACAAAATCTATTTTCTAAATCGTAATACTAATTATTTAATTTATCCTTACCAGAAAAGTTCCCAAAAACACACTTTTATCCAATATGCACTACTTCGAATGAAGAATATGACGGCTAATGCAGTCATTTCGTTTAACGAACTTCAAATTTAAAAATTCGTTGCGTATAGGGGAATCCCCATTTCAAAGGCAAAAGGCAACATATTCGAACAGAATTTAAACGCAAAAAGTGTTGCCACATTATGTGGTATCGTACTCGATAGCGCAAATTATAAAAATGGTTGCGTAGGACACAAAACTCAAACGACGGTTATAGCCGTCATTTGTTTTTGTGTTTCTCAAAATATGACGGCTATAGCCGTAATAAGCGCGAACGTGTTAAGCGTAGTACGCTGCTCGAGCTAAACTAAATTTTGTCTGGTCTCCAACTTTTCTCTCCAAACATCAGCTAAGCTCCTAGCTAAATTTTGACATAGAGTACGCCGTGGATAAGTATCACAGAAAACAGCTGTTCTTTGGAAAAACTTCCTTCAAAAAATGAATTCTCTTTTATTTCGATAATTTCTGATTGTAGGTAGAGTAAGTGTCCCTAATATGGCCCACCCTTTACTGTTTTGTAAGTAAAACAGCCAGTGTTACGTTAATTCATTTTGTTTTATATTTAATAGATAAATAAATTATTTTGTTATCAGTCTTCAAACACATAAACATAAAAAAACAGATTAACAAAAAATAAATAAATAAAAAACTAAAGAAAGTGATTTTAACGTAAAAGTACTGCTAATATGGACCACTTTGTGTTAAATATGGACCAGGGTGGTCCATAATTAATACAACTTACTATGCAGAGCATATGAACAATCTTCATGTACCCACATGGTACATACAAGACATTGAGCCCATTGTTCTCCTCCCTTGTCTTCAGAAAACAGACTAGAGCAATAAATGCATTTAGCATCTTCTTGATTAGTTCGATCAGGGCTTTCGTCGGATAAATCGTCCCGAATAAATTCGTTTTCACTTTCCGATGAAGTAAATTCTTCTGTACGCTGGTTTTTCTTTTTGTGGAGAATTTTACTTTGCTTTATGTCTCCATAATATAAGTTCTTGAGTACCTTATGGAATAATTAACAATTATAAAGTATTTAATTTTAATACCTATCTAAAATTTGTATCTACCTTTTTTTTTTCTTTTCCATGTCCAGTCGTTTGCTTCTTCAATTCTCGTTCCTGTTTATTTTTTAATGATTCTTCGAGAGCCTCTTTGTATGGTGGTGAAGAAATAAGTTCTGCCTTTCCTGGTTTTCTTCCTCGATTTGAAATCTTTTTAATTCGGATAGGAACAGGAGAAATTTCATGAGGAAATGTATACGAAGATGATTTTATACCAGTAGAAGTAGAAGGTTCTGAGGGCTGTTCTATTTGGGCTGTTTCAGAGATTAAATTTATATCAGAAGAAAAGCAAGGTTCTGAGAAGGGCAATTGAGGTTCAACTGGATTTGGTTGCACTATCATAATCTCATCAGTTAGAGCAGTAGCTACATTAAGAGACGGAAGATCGCTTACTTTTGTTAGAGCTTCATCAACTTCCTCTGCTGCAAAGAAATCGTGGTCCTTGAAGATTTGCCTATAAAAGGACAAATTCCAGTGGATGCAAACCCTTTTAACTGCTATTTCTCCTGTCTGAGTTCAAATATGCTCTTCCAAATTACTCAATTATGTCAAAATGGGTCAAAGCTCTGATTTCCTCTGTCAAATATTTTTTTAATGGTCCCATGATTGTTTTGTCGAGAGGTTGGATTTTATGACTAGAGTCCCCCGCACACTGGAAAGAATACGAACATGATTATTTCTGGCCAATTCTATGAGTTCCATGTTCCTTGTGTGGCTGGCATGTCCGTCCTTTATGAGCAACACTGGAGACGACTCAGAAGGTTTTACCATTGCAAGAAAGTGCTTGAACCATCTTGTAAACAAATTGGTTTGAACCCATCCAGAGGGATGATTGGCATGAATTGATCCAGGCGGTGCACCTTTCATAAGAACAGGATTGTCCCTTTTCCTAGGGAATATAAACATCGGTGGCACAAACGATCCTCCAGCGCTCATACATAAAATTGAGCTTATAAGAGATCCTCTTTCAGCTGAAGTGAGTGCTCCTATCCGCTTTCGACCTTTCATAGCTAAGACTTTTGGCATTTTTGCTGGGACAACCGAAAGTCCCGTTTTATCGACATTATATATACGTTGTTTGGAGAAAAGTTGTAGGTTTTCATTTCTGTTTCTAGAAGGTCGAAGCAAATAGCCACATTTTCCTTGGAAAATCCTTTAGCTCGAGCTATAGACGTCCCAGTCGGTT
This sequence comes from Cheilosia vulpina, assembly GCA_916610125.1. Classification (NCBI taxonomy): domain Eukaryota; kingdom Metazoa; phylum Arthropoda; class Insecta; order Diptera; family Syrphidae; genus Cheilosia; species Cheilosia vulpina. Next base: position 32,998,853 of record OU744278.1, read on the forward strand.
GACGGAATGACAGTGATGGATGGCGTTTAAGGAATAGCCGAAGCCAAACTGTACCTGCAGCTTCTTGTTGTAATGAGAAAGGGTTCGGTATATTGTTTTTAAAAGCAAGTTGAAATGCTTATGATCGTATGTCCGAACAACTTTGCTTCCATCAAAAGCGCATATTCTAATAAAGAGTCCTCGAGCTCTAGAGGAAAGATGGGTTTTCTGCCCAACTTAGAAGACACCAAGTCTTCCACTGGCTTTTCTGTTTGTGCAACCAAACGCCTTAAGGTTGTTTTAGGCACCTTAAATGCTTTTGATGCCTTCAAAAACCCCATCCTCTTCTCTTTAATGGCAACTAATGCTGCTCTCATGTCATCTTTGTTCCACGCCTGTCGTTTTTTTGCCGGTTCTGCAGCTCTAGAAGCCATTTATTCTTAAAAAAAATTAAACAATCATGTTATTGTTTTGCATAATAGTGTGTTAAATATGGCCCACTGTGCCATAATTGGAACACCTATGGTGGGCCATATTACAAACATCGGGCTTTTTTACAATTTTTTTTTAATTAGCACACACTTTATAAACAATTCAATAATTTTGATTTCATATAATAATATTCCAATTTGAGCACTACACAATGTTATAAAAACTTTAAACTATTTTCACAAAATTTTATTAAGAAACACTTAGCAAAACTTACCCAAAAATTGTAATATAATAACGAAAAATCTGCCACGTGCTTTTCTGCACACATCTGTTGAGCCAGACTGAACACGTTTCAATGACTACCAACCGGTTCGAAAATGAATGATATGAATGCATAATGGTATGTGTATGCTTTTCCTGTTGTGAAATATTGTGGTGGTCCATATTGCAAACATGGACCATATTTACAGCACTTACTCTATCAAAATTCCATATAATAATTAAAAAAGGTAATTTTTGCATACTGTATAGGTGGGGATTTCCAAATTATTATTGAAGTGAACACATACTTTTCCGCAACAGAACAACAAATAGATACACAACGATATGCCACAATTTAGCTTGAGAAAATGTGCCGAACCATTAAATGGGTACGCTGAATTTTTCACAGACACATGAACACACATTCTGAAACAAAAGTTTGAATATTTAGCTCGAGCTGCGTACCACTCAGCTAAATAAGTTCGCTCAAGTTTAGCTCAGCTAAATTATGGAGAGAATTTTGTATGCGAGCGAAAATTTATGCTTACTTGCAAGTATTAATCCAAGGTATTTGAAGGACTGGAAAAAAATTCACATTAAAACAATGAACCGAGCAGGGTTCATTGTTAAGAAATGTATTATTGTCATTTAAATTTAAAACGAATTTTTGACAGTCAGGGGAATGATAAAATAAAACACAATTAACTATTGTAGGCGACTCTGAGAGACTAAATGTACATTAGTTTAGTTTTATTGTTCAAAATTGTGCAAACCAGTGCCTTACAATATCCAAGTTTGAATTTATGTCCGAAATTAAGTAAAGCAGAGAACTGCAACCACAGGAGAAGGCCATGTCATCAGCAAAGGCTGTTATTACGCCCTTAAAACTTTATATAGGATTGATAAAAATCAAGTAATGGACCAAGTATCGAACCTTGCGGAACACCAGAAATTATATTACGCCATTCACCAAAGCAACCCTTTAGTTTAATTGTCTGCCTCCTCTCCTTTAGATAAAAAGCTAACCAGTTAAAAATAAAACCACTCATACCAGCATTAAAAAATTTTGTCAAAAAGATTTTGTGATCAACTACATCAAAAGCTTTAGTTAAGTCAAAGAAAAGGCCAGCCGAATTCAAGTTACTATTTATGTTTTCATGTATCTCAGTACAAAATGTTAGCAACGCATCTTCGGTTGACCTAGCAGCCTTTATAAATTTATGCTTTAACGTAAAAACTATATTTAATGCTGCCTATAACCAAAAATTTCAATATAAATACATATACCCAAGGGGTATTCACGATTCGGTGTAATAGACCTAGTTAAATTGTGAAATTTTATTTTTTTTTTCTTATCAGATCGTGAACACACTTTGTCTCGTCTCTTGCAAAACTGAAACAAATGACAGATCCAGTTTGAAAATAATTGACATTATGTCCTGAAAAAAAAACTTTTAACTTTTTTTGAAACTGAAAAATGTTCTCTTAATTGTTTATTATGGCGAAAAAGAAAAAATATTTTAGATAATGGAGAGAGAAAAGGAGAGAATGATATCATGAAAACCTCTTTTTCTGTTAATTCTATTGACTAGATTATCCCTTCGACGGCGCTTACTTTTGTTTACTATGCTCTTTATTTTTTTTTCCGATAGCTACACACAGGAATTAACAATAGGCCTTTTTTATTATGCTCACATGATCTGTATAGATCATTAATTTTCACTTTTACAACAACAGTACAAGATCCAACTTTTGCTGTATACCATGGAAGGCAATGATCTATACGAATCATGTGAGCATAATAAAATAGTCTATATAGAGACTATAATAATTATCTTACACTTTAATCTTTAATAAATAAAAAAAAAACACCTTTGTGATCTTTTACCCTTTTCACACCGCACCGAAAACATGTCGATGCATTCACACCGAACAGAAACTAGTTTTCGTTTGACGTTTCACTCAGCTGTGAGACACTAGTCGTAAAACCAATGTGTAAATTGTTTTGGTTACAAATTTCGATCGCATTAGTTACCAATTAAATTGAATTGAGATCACTTTAAAATAATATTAGTCCTACAATAAAGTTTGGAAAAAGATTTTAAGTCGTGAGTTGTGACTGCTGTTCGGTCAGCTTTTAGTTTTGTTGAATTTTCTGAAAATTGGAAACGTGTGTCGGCCCCTTATGAGGTTTTTAAAAAATACCTACCCATATCAATGATTGCTGTAACTATACCGACCTACCTAATATTAAAAAAGTTAAAACTTAATTATAGTTAATCGACATGAATCGGTCATCTAAAGAAAAGCTTGTAACTGTCTACAAAGACACAGATTTGGCAGAAGCTCCATTTGAAATTCGTCAAAATAAAATGCCTCTTAGAGAAGCTTCTAGAAAATTTGGCATTCCTAGATCCACTATCCAAGACCGGATTCATGGCATATCACTGGCCGCGCCTGGCAAAAGAGGTCCTTGTACTGTGCTTTCGATTGAAGAGGAGGCGAAACTGGTGAGATGGCTAATAACTTTGGCCAAATGTGATTTTCCTCAAAATCCAGAAAATCTTCTTACCGCAGTGCAAAATATTTTGAATGATGAAGGCCAAAAAACTCCATTCAAAGGTGGCAAAATAGGGAAAAAATGGTACTACAACTGAACACCTGAATCCCTTACGAAATTCGGCCTGCAATTAGAGAACAGGGAATTAGGAAGTGGTTCCAGGACCTAAAGAATTATCTGAAAGAAGAAAATGTTGAAGATCATTTGAAAAATACCTGTTTTATCCTAACCGAAATCAAATAAGAGGTCTAAAGGTCCAAAATGTCGACAAACCCCCAATGTCAATCCATTCTGTTGCTTGGAAAACATTCAAAAAAGCAAAGGGGATGAAAAACTCCTTAAAGCAGCGGAAGTAAAAAAAAAGCAAGCTCGATCGGCTCAAGAAAAGTCAGGGAAAAAAAAGCATATCGCAAGAAAACTATTCCCAAATGTCCGATTTGTGATGAAGACGTGCTCACTGACGTAGAAGAAGAAGGGTTAAAAAGCATTAACTGCGATGTGTGTGATAATTGGTTTCATTTTAAATATACGTCTCTTCCGATATGTCATTCAGAGATGCATATTTGGAAGAGTTTATTTGTCCTTCATGTATTGTCTAAGTTTTTACGCAAAGTACCTACCTTATTTAATTTATTTATTTATTTTTTATGAAATCACCAGTGCTAACCAATGTTCTAAGTTTTATTTTATTTTTAAAAGCCTTAGTTTTAATAATCAAAGTTCAGTAAAAATGAATTTAATTTATTTGTTTTTTATGCCTTAATTTTATGTCAATCTAAAGTTTTTTCATTCCAAAAGTTCATGCTTAAATAATAATTTTTTTTTCTGTTCATCATAAAGAATTTGTTTTGTTATCTTTTATTGTTTTTTCTTTATGTAAACAAATGCTAATAAAATGTCTTTGTCAACAAATTATTCTTTCCGTAATCGGGGTGGCCGGATTCAGGGGCATGGGTGGCCGGACTTAAGATTAAAGGGGCCGGTACATGGCAAAGGCACAATAGGCTCCTTTAAGAAGCTGCCCCTTGAAGGCTCTCCCGCTTCATAATCTAACTGGAAAATTTGGTTTATTTTTTCAGAAAACCTTGATATAATATTGTTTAAAACAAATATAAATATATTAACTATAATGTATTTATATCAATTTGAAAAACTTCAAAGAATACTAAAATAAAAAAAAAATATATAAAAAGGTTTAAGACTGCGTATTTTGTACAACGTTTTGCGGAAAAATCTTCTTAGGGGGCCGGTCACTGGCGAATCGACCTATTCTATCTCTCAGATCTCAGATTTCATATGTCTATGTCAAATCAAACATAAAAATGTCACTAGCAATGTCACGTCATTCCCAAAATGCTTTAAAATGGAAAAGAATTTTTTTTTTGTCACAATCAAGTGACCTAGAGGAAGAAAAAGTGGCTGAATAAAAATTCAGTCTGTCGAGATAACTCTGTCAGAGATGAATTAATTAATTAAAAGAGATGCATATAGTTCGTACGTCTTTTTCCCTAGAACCCATTTGTTTACGTTGTTGTTTTTGTAATATCAATCGCTGTCTGTGAATACGAGTGAGCTGCAAAAAAGTATGTTGCTAATGGCTGCCCACCAATCCTCTTGTTTTTATGGGCATATCGCTGTTCCATTGTTCTGTGTTTCATATTAAATGTGTTTGGTTTGTGTAAAGGCTTTGATTAAATTGAAAAAAAAAATAGAAAAATATCCATTGTGGACCTAATACCGAATTTTGCATTAAAGTCCAATTCACGAAGAAAATAAATGAGTTTGTGTGCGTGACTTCATGAATTATTCGTGAAAATAGCTCTGTTAACTTGATTATCGTTGCCTCTCTAGGAAGTTGAGTGTGCATCGAAGAAAAATAAAAAATATGTTTTTGAAAGAAGAATATCATGACGAAATCGCATGTGGCCCAAAGCAAATTGGGAAGCCCGAAATATTCTTATATTCCTAGTTTAAAGTTTCAATCAACGGCCTAAGATCGCAAAGAAATTCTCCTGATTCGGCAGGTACATAAAAAAACAAATTCTCAAAATGTTTGTTTGTGAATTATATATCAGTTCAGTTACAAAAAAAAATGTTAGGACTTAGCTTATTAAAAGCCGCTTTTAGTGTGCCGCTGAAATGTTACCAAACAAAGGATGTCGCATTCATCCTTGTGAATATATAAATTGTTTTTAAATATATGTTTATTATACTTATTTAATAAAATGCTTAACTTAATTATTTTGTTTTTTACCTTTCAGTTTAAACATTAACAACAAATGACTTATAAGAAAGGTGAGTTAATTTCTATAATGTGCGTATATAATAAGTAATTTGTAAACTTAAAGTTTTCCAAATAAAGTTATGCCTTATGTTGCATTTACACCATCACACATTCCTAACACGGAAAATTAAAGGCTGTTAAATACTAAATCGCTTTCGACTCAGTTTGGCATAATGGTCTGGTTTTCAAAATGACCAACCACAATTTCCCACCTTATTTGCGCAATATAATTTTAAGGTTTCTCTTTGATCGATGTTCTGAAGTACATGTCAACAGCGGTGTGTCTAATTTAATACAAGTCAGGAGTACCTCAGGGCTCACTCTTGGGGCCTATACCTTACAACCTGTATACATCCGATCTTCGTGCGTTACCGGGGTGCGAAGCCGCTATTTTTACTGATGATACGGCTATATTTTCATCTCACGAGCTTGCTCTTACTATTCAGAACAATATCTTAAAAATGCGATGGAAATCTTGCAAAAGTACTTCACTCAGTGGAAAATCAAGCCAAATGAAGACAAATTGCAAGCAATCTTTTTCTCACGAAAAAGAAAAGCTTTTTTCTTTCATCCTCTAGCTTGCAGGTAAATGGATATAATCTGGAGTTTAAAAATTCCGTTAAATACCTAGGTATTTACCTTGACAGTAAATTAACATTTCAGGAACATATCAGACAGACTGTTAATAAAGTAAAAATCGCAACGAAAATGCTTTACCCATTCATTAACAGAAAATCTTCTTATAATAAAGAAAGTCATATTCCAAGCAATACTTCTTTATGGCTGTCCTGTATGGGCAAAATCCGCAAAATGTCACATGAAAAAACTGCAAGTAACAGAAAAGAAAGTTCTAAAACTTATGTTAAACCTAGCGTGGGATTATCCCACTTTGTACCTTCACAAAATGGCGGGTGTTGAAGTGATATCTTCGAGAATATTAAAACAAAGAATTAAATATGTATGTCAATTCCTGCGCATTTGCTGACAATCGCCTAGTCAATGCCTCGTGTGCCACAGACAGCTACTCAAGCTATTAAAACTATTACTTATGTTCCTATTTGTTTCTATATTCTATTTATTTATTAATTTTATTTATCTATTTATTTGTTGTTTAAATAAAATATATTTTTTTTTTGTTTATTTATTTGTTTCTTTTTTTTAAGTATTTTTTTGTTTGTTATTTATTTTGTTTTTTTTGCTTATATTGAAGGTTTTTCATCATATTTTTCTTCAACACGTATGTTCATAAATATAAATTTTGATTGTGTTTTCAGAAGAAAGATATATGTAAATGTTTAACTAAACCATGTTAAAATGTTAATACGAAATAAATAAATATATCTGTCTCCTAAATCGCCGTGTGATTGAAACGGACAGCATTACCTAACGTGACACGTTTTTTTGGTCGGCCATCTTGTTTAGGTGGTAGGAATTATGGGAAAGCTATGCATTTTTTATAGCGATGGCTTACGAAATTTCGCTTTCCTATAAAACAAGATGGCTTCCCGAAGTGATGAACGGACAATTATTTATTTCGTATAGCTGTACCCGCCCGGCTTCGCACGTGCAAAATGTGGTTTCAGAACAATTGATGGAAAGAAATTTCAGAAAGAGCTTTCTGCAAAAGTGAGGGACTTGAACCCGTACTAAAAAACCTCCCGTAGACTGGGCCCACTCTGCCATTATCTTCATGACATTGCACTTGCTCGTTGGACTAATCGGCAATAATTTAATATTCTTTGGACAATGAAAATAATTTTATAATATTTAGCTTTTTTTTTTTATTAATGTAACGCTTCTTTGTATACTATATTAGCGATTTCTATCGACTAAGATAGTGATATTTGCTGCATTACTTACCCTGGAGCACGCTCCGTATAAGATATAACTGCCCGTGGCTGAAGCAATTCTTGATTAATTCAACTCCCGCTTTTCTTAAGGTCTGACCCTCTAACTTATTGATTGTCATGGCAGAACAAACATTAATAGGAAATTGAATCCGTTTAAACTTAAATGGATAATTGCTGGGAATTATTTGTATTCTTGGTAGGTATAAATCAATTTACCAGACCCAGTTAAAATTAACGCCTCAATAACGTTTTTCTGCGACGAAATCACTCTCAATCTGGTTCCATTACAAAGCTTAGGGGATTCAAATTGCGAAGCAGCATAATGGGAACTCCAACTTTTAATGCCAGGCCATGGACTGTAATTCTATATAAAAACTCGACCAGGTAATTTACTGCCTCATCTTGATTGCAAATAGCATTTATAAACAGGTACGACGTATATCATCAGGAATTTTGCATAGTGTAATAATACCACGATCTGGTATCACTGATACCTATACAATTTGACATTCAGTTCCTACATATTTGACATTTGTTTTATGGCTTGTTTTGTTCTTAACACACCAAACAGCATACTGCCTCTGTCTGTCTCCCTCTCCGTCAGTGGAGTAAAATAAGGTTAAAAGAGATGTCAAAATATTGCTCGTTTAGTATGTTTGATTTGAGAATGAAGTGCATATCTACTGATGCAGGTGAAAATCGTAGAAATGTTTCAAATTTTGCCTATTTTTTAAAAAACCTTTTAAGTTATCGAGTTATTGGATATCCTAAGTTGTACCTGCAGATGTCCTCTATAAGCTGCTGTTAACTATATTTAAAAGCTCCCTGTATTTTCGAACGGAAAGCGCGACAAAGAAAAAAGCAAAACGAAACGAAAAAATAAATTACTCTTGTGCAATTTTTTCCAAAATACATAGAGTTGAAATAAAGTAGATATTGTAGGCCTAGGTATCCTCTATAGGCCTACAATATAGGCACCAGAATATACTGAGCAGTTTCTAAGATTTTTGCATTTTAATACATGCAGTCAAATTCAATCTAAGTCGAACAGAACTACACCAATTTTATTTATATGATAACTGATTGATGAATTGTTGGTTTAATTTACTGAAAATAATCTCCACTCTAATTTCACATGTTTTGAATCAGAAATAGAAATGTTTTCCAGTGATTGCATAAATGTTGTTCGGAACTTGTGTTTGTTTCCGTTTTACGTGTGTATAATTATGGGTAGAGTAGAACATCCATGACACTTTAGGCGTCTGATTTGTGATCGCATTCTTACGCTTTTATTAGCATTGACTGCGGACAAACGGCCAAACGTCTCGTGCAAAAATGCGAGTGCGTGATGGTGTTAATGCAGCCTTATGGCTTTCAGGTTCTCCGATTAACGGTTTTTACGAAAGCCGTCACAAGCACTTGCTAAGGTATTATTTTGATGTTTGAATCCAGAAAACAGCCGCGAAGCTTTGCCGCTATCTTCACTTTATGTCCGTTTAATAAAATCTTCTTAACATACATTTTTAAAATATCTACTTCTTTAATAGTACAATACAAGATTAAGATGATTCTTTAGTTTTCGGTTTACTTCTCTATTCCTTGGAGTAAATAATGAGTGTTTTTAAAATAGGCAGAACTTGTCATGAGATCTTGTCTTATTCATATACCAAAACCGTCAAAGTATAGGCGCTTACTTACTTACTTTCTAAAGTGACGCTACGGTCCGGGTTGAACCTGGCCATTAACCAATGCGCCACTCTAGTAGGTGCGGTCATTGGCTGACTGCCTCCAGTTGCGTACTAATGCGAGGTATTCGTCTACTGCGTTCTCACTCTGAGTTGGAATCGAAGACCCTTCCAGCCGGAGCTGTGGTATGTGCATTCGCTATACACCTGAACACCATCTTAAACGGTCGATTTCACTGTACAGCTCGTAGAGTTTGCTGTAAAATCTCCTCTTTCAAAGCCCACCTTATTATTATTATTATTATTATTATTGCGTTCGAAGCGACCAAAGACCTCCATCCACCTTTGGAAGTGTCTATGATTCCGCAACATAAAGCAAGACTGGGTGAGGGGCCTATATATAGGGTTTCCGCAGTGTTTCATGAAAATTACTAACTTCTCAATTGCCATCTTAGGCCAAAGAAACTGCTAATGGCAGGTGCATTCTTCACTTGATCTTTAGTGTGATATCTTTTCCGGAGTTTATAGTGAAACCGAGACCCTAAACATCTAAAAGTTATAGCTGGTTATTTTAACGTTCTGTCAGATTCGTAGATGTTTTTGCGTTTATAGCCCGTCTGTATAAATGCTGTTATATTCGACCTTGAAATCGATAAAAGATTGTGAGTACCTACCTGGCCATATTGTTATTTTTTCCAGGAGTAGTCCGAATATTTGGATGTTGACTTACCGGGCCTAAAACACCACTGGTAACAACCAATCAGGTCGTTAACGAATGCATTCAGACGATCAGTACCGCAGACAGGATTTTCTATATGTTGTTAAGGAGAATGATGAATCTTGGTCGGTGCGGTTTAAATGATCTCCTTTCTTGTGGATCGGGCCAACAATGCTGATGCCCTATTCATTGGGCACACTTTCCTTTAACCAAATCTTGAGGACGAGTTGGTGTATGCTCTGTACCATGTCATCTCCAGCTGCTATTACGCCGTCCGGCCCAGCAGAATTCAGAAGTGTAGGCACTTACCTACATAGTACTCTATATAAATCTCAAACCATAAACAAACGCAACAAAATAGTAAATAAACATCAGATTTTATTTATTACAACAAAATTTATTTTAATATATTTCTGCTTAGTAGCGATAGAAAAAGTAGTTCATTTGTCATCATCACAGTGTATACCCACGTAGACCCTTACTAATCACTTGCAGTTTCGACTTTAAAATTAAGTGGCTCACAATTGTGAGCATCCGCAAACTTAAAGCCGAGACTAGAATTTGGAGAGTGTGGCTAAAAATATGTTTAGAATTTCTGTATTTTTTTTGTCACACAACACTGTTGGAAGACATAGATTATTTAACGAACATATGAAACAATAAAATAATGTTTTACTACAAGTAGTTGTATATAGTTTTAGGCTTTAGTTAAAAATTGTGCATTATAAGGTAAGATAAAGATTTTAGAATTATTGTTTAAGAAGTTATAAATAACAGAGGCAATTTTTGTTTACGAAAATACACAGCAATCCATATCAGCAGTTCAGTTAATTTTTATTTATTTTTTTTTTAAGCAAGGAAGCGTTCTGTTAGGGGCTTACTCTTATAGGTTGTGACTTAAAGTTTATGGAGATAACGATAGTGATGTCGATGAATGTACTTTGTACTTTATAACATTTTTTAATTTATTAAATATTTTGTAGTTAAGGGGAGCGTTTTCTATTTTGTTCTTGGACAAAATTTGTATACAAAATTTGAACAGCAACATTTTCTATTTTAAATTCATTCCGAAAGAAAAGAGTTTGACAATATATTTAAGACAATCTGCTGCTTAAGTCGACTTTAGAGCAATATTTTAAGTAGGCGTAGACAAAATCAAAAAATTTGTCAAAAGGCAGACGATTTGAATCTGTTTTTAAATTGCATTGCAACATTTAATCCAACTGGTTTCGTGACGAATCAATAGACGCTTCAGTATAAACGGAAAATGATGTGTCATGTCAGCAAGTCCCTAAGTTAAACTAATTATAGTCCTCAGGTCCGTCTTAAAATTGTGATACAAAATCATAAAAAAATGAACTCCTCTATTTACCATCATAATATGAGGTTCAGTGTTGCCAGCTCTTGAACTAGTTCGATAGGCCAATTTAAAAATATTTGTATCCCAATGACAACAATTTTGTTTACACTTAAATAAAAATAATTAAATTGGTTGATTTGAAATGTCAAAATCGATATGTGAAATCTGTGATTAAAAAGTAGTGGCAAATTGTAGAATTCGTTGTTTGTTTACGAGAAAAAAAAAAACAGCTATCTACCAGGGGTGCTATGTCGATAGCCATCGCTTCTTATGCGCCTCTAACTGGGATCGTAAATTTAGGGCAGTCAATGTGCGTAAAATACGCGAAATGTTGTCATTTAACAAAATTAAATTGACTCTTTCTGACTATATGTGTCGACATCCGGATTAATTCGATAAAAAACAATTTTGACTTAAAGACGCTGCTCTTTAGTTTTTCAAGTTTTAGCCAATCTTTTTTGACTCTTTCTGACTATATGCGTCGACATCGGGGTTAATTCGATAAAAAACAATTTTGACTTTGAATTGACTCTTTCTGACTATACACGTTGACATCCGGATTAATTCGACAAAAAACAATTTTGACTTAAAAACGCCGCTTTTTAGTTTTTCAAGTTTTAGCCAATCTTTTAAGACTATTTCTGACTATATGCGTCGACATCGGGGTTAATTCGATAAAAATCAATTTTGACTTTGAATTGACTCTTTCTGACTATACACGTTGACATCCGGATTAATTCGACAAAAAACAATTTTGACTTAAAAACGCCGCTTTTTAGTTTTTCAAGTTTTAGCCAATCGTTTAGTAATTAAGTCACTCATTGATTTTTCGAATCAGCGGCATAGAATAAGTTGATAATAACAGTAATAATGTTGGTATACCTACAGTTTTTCGTAACAAGCACTTTAATTTGTGCTCAGAATGCCAGGTCTGACAGAATCTTATACCCGCGACCATCAAAAAGAGCTAGAGTGACATTAAATCTAATTTTCATTGTTGGTTAGTATTTCATGGTAGCACCATCATGTCACATTAGATGAAGAACAAATTAGCATCCAGCTTATTTTCGATTTAATTGCATTATTCCGCATCGAGGCCGATATTTTCTGTACGTCAAATCATGTGTCTACGCATCGAGAGGCATAGTCACCGAATCAAACATTTGTATGGCGTAATTTTGTACTGCAGATGGCGTCACTTGGGATATTCGCTTGTTCAGAGCACGGCTGCCGTTTTAGTGACTTTGTCACTATATCTAGTGGAATTTTCAAAAGTCTAATGACAAAAATTTAATTTTTGTTACTAAAAAATTCTAGTATTCGAGTTTGACACTTGCAAATTGCAATATTCAAATTGATTGATTTTTGCGTGTTGTTGTTTGTTTTCTTGTTTTTTTTTTTATATGCTAACATTATGTATATAAATATTGTAAGTTTTTGATTTATTGTTTAAAATAAAAATGTTGTCAAATTGAATATTTTTTTTTTTTCATTTGTAGGTAGTGAACATTTTGTTTGAGTGACTTTTTTGAAAAATTTTAGCATATCTAGTGGATTTTGAAGTTCAAGTTAGTGACTTTTTTTTTAAGTTAACGGCAACCCTGTTTCTGAACAGTACGCTGTGAAATTAACAATAGTAAGACAGTTCAGAAGTAATAGGTTGTCATATCTGAGACAAGTCTCGTAATCTATCGACTATGTAGGTAGTTATAGAATACATACAGATGGTTACACGAGAATAAAATGCCTGAGCTATCGACATCTGACAGTTTTAGGGCGTTAATTGTTTTTGCATAATTCAACGCTACTTAGTACAAATTTATTACGAATCCTATTTAGTTAAAGAAAACTAGCAGATACGAAAACTTGTTTATCAATAGCCAGTAACCTATTTGTTTTACGGTTGGAGAAGAAAGGATTTCAAACAGCAATCAATACAGCTCTGAGGTTTTTAAATAGGGGAACAATTCCCCTTTGTCGCAAGCCCAAACTGACGTATGTGACTTGAAATAACGGTATGTAGCCTTGTATCGAACGATGAGTGATGAAAAAAATGTATTTCCTTGCGCTGATGCTCTACCCATTGTGATTGATGTCAAATGCTGCGTACCTATGGTTTCTTATGGGGATTTGAAGTGCTGCTAGTCATTTAGCGGTCAATTTCTGTCCCATTCAGGGAATATTTTTGCTTTGACACTTGATCAATTTCACTAGCAAAAGTACGGCAACAGGCTCATATATTTTGCACCAATAACGTCAGCCATGTTTTTCGCTTTACGTATTAGAGTAAACGCTGTTGTTAGTTGTTCCTCAACAAAGACCCAGCTTCGGCTAATAAAATTACATTTCCATCGACAGATACAAACAGTACTGGAACGTTCTTTGAATTGTTGCTCCCATATTAGTCCATTTTACTTGGTATAGCCGATAAATATTAGTCACACCCTTACCCCCATATATCGATATCACTATCTATATCTCGCAGAAACTTGAAACTTTCCCAAAATTTAACCTTTAAGATAACAAATATCCCCTCGCTCTAATCACAAGAAAACCAAATACATATTAATAACAAAAAGAAAATGCACTTCAATTATATACCCCACCCACTATTACCCCACTTAAACTCTCCCCCCGGAAGCGTATACAGTCCTTAAAGAAGTTCGCACTTGCGTTTCGATTTGGGGCGCATCACTGGACACAAAACCGATCGTATAGCCTCATCGAACACCGTCTTCAAACCCTTCTGCGTCAACGCCGAGCACTCCAAATACTTAACAGCACCAATTTCCTTGGCCATTGCCAGTCCCTGTGGATATGTGATGGGCGATAATTTTTTATCCTTCAGCTTCTCAATAGTTGCCTTATCGTCGCGCAAATCCAACTTTGTTCCGACCAATATAATTGGAACACTGGGGCAATGATGACGTACCTCGGGATACCATTTCGCTCGTACATTCTCAAATGATGCTGGATTCACCAGCGAGAAACAAATCAGAAAGACATCTGTTTGTGGATAGGACAATGGTCGCAGACGATCGTAATCCTCTTGTCCAGCTGTATCCCAGAGTCCCAGGTTGATGGGCTTCGCATCGACCATGACATTCGCTGAGTAATTATCGAACACAGTTGGGATATATTCCCCGGGGAAGGCATTCGTCGTATAGCTGATCAACAGGCAGGTCTTACCAACGGCACCATCGCCCACAACAACACACTTGATGGCTTGCATTTTCCTACTCTTCGGATTCCAGTAATTTCAATGTCACAACCAGTACTAGGTAGATTATTCACTTTTGGCAAGTAAAGGCAAATTCACTTTTTCGAACGTGTACTTGTTGTTGTTGTTATTGTATGGGCTGAGTCCAGTGTTATTCCTGATTAAAAATAGCTGCAGCACTAACACACAATCAAGATAAGATTACACAATACGGCAACGAGATATCGCAATGAGATATCTTTCGGCACAACACAGCAAGGAAATGGATAAATAGTTTTGCGGAACGAACCCAAATTTGTAATTAAAATACTTTTTCCAGCAACAAGAATAAAACAAAAAAAAAACTAGTTACTCCATGGGAAAACACACCCAAACTGATCGCAAATGATTCGAATACTAGCGCAACGATTAGAAGAGAGAGCATCGATCTAGTCGGTCGCTACTACTCCCACATGGGTAGCAGGTCATCCTACTCTCTCGCGATGAATTGCGCTTGGGGTTAATTGATAGTGAGTGAAATCAAAATGTCAACGATCGCTGTTGGTGTGCGAGTAATACTTGCGTGGTTCGTATCTCGCATTGACACCGACACTCTGGCACTGTTGGACTGTGGCAGTGGCACTAATAAAATGAGTCACCCACGAATGACTGTGGCTGTGGATAAGAATGAACTAACCATAGTAACTCTTCCATTCTGAGAACTCGACGCAAGCAGTGCGACATAGTGTCGTCTCCGTCTGTACAATACTGATTGGGGTAAATACAAAAATGATTTGGTTTTCTCGTTTTCTTTTAATTGAATTTTCTTTGATGGTTTGATCTCGTAAACAACCTGCTATAAGAATGATGTAGTGTAGTTTGGATTTGTAGTTGCTCTCGTTGGGGTATATCCAGATTCCAGACATAGAGTACATCTACAGATTCAGAGAGAAAGAAACATTTTGATCGAACAGTTGGGAGGCGTTGCCAGAAGCCATTTTTGAATGTTTCGTTAAGTTTATTTATAATTCACCACCGCTGCTGGAGGATACATTTTGAATGGCCTTCGCAAACGGCGTTTGAAGTAAAAATATCAATTAAAAATAAGCATTTGGGCGTTTATTCAAAGAAAATGTCAGATGAACAGGCTATTTCTTTATTTAAATATACATGTAGTGAAGTTGCGTGGGTTTTCTTTATATATTTTCTGGTTATTTTATTTTGTTTTACATTCCCTTTTTCTAATTTTGTTCAGGTATTATGTGCCTATATGCGAGCAAGCTAGGGTAGTGGTCCATTTTGCATTCTGATTCTTATTATCTGAATCCGTGGAATTGTTTGCATTGATTTGTATAACTTTAGGCACATTTATGTATAAATAATTTTCAAGGATGTTGATATTTTATTAATCGTTTTTATTTATCACCTTGAAAAGTTAACATTTCTAAAGTATAACAGCAGTCTTTCTGACACAGGGTGCGCTAAGCCTGTATAAGAACTTGTTAAGTCTATTTATGTCATTCTCGTTATTGCGATGCTAACAAAATTTGACAGGTGGAAGATTTGAAAAGAAGATTAAAAAGAAAACTGTCTCACAAACATAACGTCGTTCAAGGTTATCTCCGGTGATTAGGTGGTAGATTTAGACGAATTATTGATTTAAAATAATAAAAATAAATAAATAAATAAATAGTTGGCGCAACAGGCCCGTAAGGTGGAATTTTGTTTTTCAGACTCCTCCCTTAGTTTTCCAATACACTTACCACTGAATATTGCGATATGTATAATTAAAATTGAGAGGTGAAAGTTTTGCTGTCGCGTCGGTTTGCAAAGTAGATACCTATTTTTTTTTAAAACAGTTTTTTTAAATAATAAAAAAAACTCACTTGTGGTAGTTATTGACGAATAATTGATTCCTAATCATTAGTGACGGGCACTATCGAATGAATGCGACTATCAGATAGTTAGTAACTGATTTCTACTATCGAATGATTTTTTTTCATCCATTCATTCAGTTAAAATTAGTAAAGCCAATTTTCCTTAATTTTTTTTAAGATCTCTTTGGAACGAGTAAATTTCAATTAAATAAAATAAATACAGCCCACTTAGGGCCGGTTTGTTTAATCTTGGTTATCTTCAATCATCGGTTATTCAAGCTGATAATCATCGAATGTGTTTGTTCAGCAAAATATTAACCGGAGAATTGATGGTTTGGTTAGTTAACCAGAGAAAACGATAACCAGCCGATTTTGCGCGGTTAATGAGATTTAACCAATGATTTTCTGGAATTTCGTTTGATGAAGTTTTTTTTTAAGGACTGCGTATGCAATAATTTTGACGTTGCTGCTATACACAACAACTCTTTGTACAATATTGTGGAGAAGAAATACAAATAATAGTTACCATAAAAGTGTATAACTTAAGATGGAGTGAACTGAACCAATAAAATATGTCTCGTCAGTTCGTAGACGTTTAAAACTGACAGATGTATAGAATTCGGTATTCGCCATTTTATTGAAAGTAAGAGTAGCGGTTCCCAACACAATAATGGACGCGAAGGATGAAGTAAGATTATTTTCAAGATTCTTAGCCGATGACAGCTCTCATAAATCAAGATAAAGCGCATTCATTGGAGCAAACATTGAAATAATGAGAAAATTGCGACGGTCGTTGAATAAATTGAGATGATGCATTTGTAATTTTTGTATTCTTCAGTTAAAAAAAAAAAACCCTGTATCATTTAATTACGACATTCATATAATACCTTAACAATTAGTTTATCAAAAAAAATGTAACCATTGATTCGGTCAATCACTGAATTGACAAATAAACTGGAAAAGTGGAACGATTTGCCGCCGATCTATGGTTTGGTGACCGAAGTTAAGAATCGTTCAACAAACGCTAATCGGTTGTCACAGATTTCAAATCATGGGTTAATCTTAATCTGTGGTAACCCAATTTTTGTTTTCGAATAAATAACCTACCGCCTTATTTAACATTATTTTTTATAGTTACCTACCAAATAATGTGCAAGAATAAAGTTAGGTTAGGTAAGTGGGTTCGAGTGACAGGATAAACATGAACAGGTCACTCTTAGATCAATGTAAGAGTGTGTCATAATTTGAATTTTGCGCCATTTAATAGTACAGTGATGCCAACAGCAAAAAGGTAACAATGTGCCAGTTGACAGTTCGGGGTTAGTAAAAGTGGAACGTCATACGAAAGAACAACGCATTTACATTGTTGAGCAATATTTTAAAAATAATTAAGTTTTTCTTCCGAACATAATCATATTCCATGATGAAACTCTTTTCCATCTTGATGGCTTCGTTAATCCTAAACATTGTCGCATTTGGGGCTTAGAAAACCCACGAGAAATTGTTGAAAAACAAATGCATCCACAACGCGTTACTGTTGGGGTGGATTTTGGGCTGGAGGCATTATCAAACCATTCTTCTTCGAAAATGGGGCTTGGCCGCATAACAATGAAAAGTGTTTATTATCGTGACATGATAACCCAGTTTTTAGTGCCTAAATTACAAGATATGGATATGACCAACATGTGGTTTCAAAAAGACAGTTTCACATGACATGCAGCCAGAGAAAAAATTCAATTACTACATGAGTCATTTCCTAATCGTGTAATCGGCCGTTTTTTTCGATAAGAATTGACCATCCAGATCTTGCGATTCAACGCCATTTGACTTTTTTCCGGCTTTTTTTGAAGTCAAAGGTCTATGCAAACAAGCCCACGACCACCAACGTCTTAAAAGAAGAAATTGGGAGGTGTATTAATGAAATTCAGACACATTTATGCGAAACGGTCATAGAAAAATTAAATAAAAGTGTACGTACTTGCAAAGCCGTACCGGCCATTTATACGATGTGCTATTCCATGCAGAACCCGAATCTGTATAAGTGTACAGGTAGACTATGAATCAATAAAAAAATCTAAGCTTTCTAATTAAAAATCTGTATTTTCTATCAAAATTACATTTTGCGAAAATTATCGGACACCCTCTAGAACAGTTGTAATGCCCCTGCGGTTTATGCGACCCCAAGAGTGGCTCCAAGAGTTTTTAAATTTTCCTACATATCTCTTATAAAACCTGGTAACACTGCAGTACAAATGTCAAATTTTCGCAAGCAAATAATGTCCCGGACAATAAACGTGAGCGAAAAGAGAGTGGATAGTTGTACCAAGCAATCTACTTCAACTATCCTTTCGCAGCAGCTGCGTACTGCAAAACGAAAATGAGAACGAAATTTTTCGTTCGTGATTTCGTCGTGTCAAATTTTATAGGATTTTTCGCTTCGAATCAGTCCGTACCAGCCTTAAGGCCATAAACTAAGTATTAAATAGACCGTCAGCTCCCGTGCACCTACCCGATTCCCCCCGCAAATTTTGAAAAGAAAATTCTCTTAAATTTCCTATCTATGAATACGTGTGAAGCAGCAAAAAATTAAATTCTATATGGCGGGATTTTTTTTCCGAAGAATACAAATACTTTTGAAAGTATGTCTTTTTCATAAAAAAATCGAGGTTATTTGAGTTTAGTGAAAAGAGTAAAATGAACGGCCTTAGTGGGAAAAATAAAGACAGATTGCTAAGAACACTGACTGAGAGTTAGTGTATTTGGTGAGTTTTTGTCAGCTGATGGATGCGTTCTGAGAGTTTATATTCGTTGTTGTATTTCATCACGGAAACATGTATTCTACCAAATGTAGAATAGCGAACGTAATCAACATAAATAAATGAAAGATTGAAGTGTGAAATTTCATTCGTTGAAATAAAATAAAATATTTGTTTCCTATAATTATTATGTCTGTTTTCGTTTGTTGTTTTTGACGAAAAATTATTTCACCGGCGAATGTCGATGGAAAAACTGCAACCAATATAAAGAGAAAAATTGATTAAGAATATTAAAATTTAAAATATGTTTCAGGGGAATGATAAAAACATTTCTGTACGGGTAAAATTTTTGAGTTATAGAGTTTAGTATCGACTTTAAATTTACGGAAGCTCACAATTGCGAAAATTGTATTGAAAATAAAACCACTGTGAACCACTCGTAATAAGAAACGAAAATAAAAATGTTTATTAGTAAGGCCCAACCTTTCCATGAAGATTCCGTTTATTAATGAAAATTAAATTTATTAGAAAATTTTAAACAAATGAAATTATTAATTTTGAAATTACATTTGAAATAAAATGTCGAGAATATGAATAATGTGCATTTATAATAAAAAGAAAAAGTCTATAAGACACAATCAACAAAAATTTATTTTCTTTAAAATGTACGGGAAAGAACGAAACTCAAAATGTATATAAGCAAAATTTGAAATAAATATATTTGCTGATTTGTACCCTGATATGTCTCACGCATTTAAGTTTTGCTGCATTCAATTTTCTTTTTATTCATACGAATAATGATTAGTAAACGGATATTTTTTTATTTTTGTCGATGATTCATATAGTTCATCGATTTTCATTGTTTACAACATAAATGTGAACATCCCGTACTATATATACATTATCCTGGTAAAATGAGAGAAATCCTCTATATCTATGCGTTTTAATAAATTTGGTACTAAATTCACCACACTACCCACCGTTTTCTTAACACGACCCGATAACGGCCAATTATTTGAATTATTTGAATTTTTGCCAAGGTTACCACAGAATGAACTGTCAGGCATCTGTCAGGTTCCTAGGTGCGAGTGCATGCGTGCGTCTAATCTACTTTAACATGGCACACATACTTTGCCACATAGTAACACGGAAAACAGCTTGTAGGCAAATTCTCTTAAGTAAGAGCTGACGGTCTATATAATACTTAGTTTATGCTTAAGGCTGCAATGAATATATGTAGGGGAGGATAGTGTACCTCGGACCAATAGCTATAACGTGCGCATTTACCCTTTTAAAATGAGTACTCCCGCCATAACTATATATTTGACATGACATGTTTCCTGTCAGCCCAGTTAGTCGCTGCTTCTCTTCGCAGTAGTTGGACCGAAATTTTCAGGAACTGTTTTCGTGTATGAAAAGTATTTTTTTCAGGAATTTCAGGAAGTCTGCTACTCGTGTATGAGCAGCTGGAATGCGTGATTCTTGTTTTTTTTACCTTGGAATAAATATTTTTTGTATAGCTGTAAAATCGGTGAGTTACATTTTTTTATATAAATAAATTAGAGCCATTTGTATAAAAAAGAGTGTGTGGTGTACCTTGGTTCATTATTTTGTGTGTACCTTGGACCGGTCCATGCACACCGATGCACCACACAATGCACTTTTTTCTGCTTCGATTTTATTTTACATAATGCTTTTCCTTTTTGAGTACCAACTATGTTGTTTTTAATGCTTATTTAAAGAAATGCCTCGAAGTATATCTGGCCAAACGCGACCAAAAGTTAATGCAATATCTTTGGAGGCTGCTATAGCAGATGTGATTAATAAAAACGAAAGTATCAGCAGTGCAAACGTGGAAGAAAAAGAGGGGAAAACGAGGATTCTCACCGACACCCGAAAAAGGATGAGGTTGAGGCTAGCACTTCAAAAAAATGCAACGGCAGGGCTCGAAAGGCCGTGAAGAAGAAAGTGTTAGATGAATCATCTGAAAGTGACGATCACATTGAGCTGTCATTGAAGCCCCGAACACCAAAACCACGAAAAGTGAACCAAATAAAAAAACCTATGGAACAACACGATGAAAGCAGCGAAGCAGACTTTTACGAAATTTTTAGGCTGTCCAAAGCCAAACATTAAGACCATTCAATACGTTCTTTATTTCTTTATTCTTGCTATGAAAATATTCCAAGTTTTGGTGCGTAGCCTTTTTAAACTGATAAAGCAATCAAACAAAAAGAAAAAAAAACTTTTATAAAATTTGGTCCAAGGTACACCATCCTCCCCTACATATCTACTATTGCACGAGAAAAAATCCCTAAAATATCAAAAATAAAGATTTATTCAGAGCAAACTCTCTGCGCATAGACTCAAGACTATGCGTGACACTAATATTTTTTTCTAGTGTCCAAGTTATATTTGATTAGCTCATTTTCCATATATAAACTTATCTATTGCGACCTCACAATATTTAAAGTGAATATCAAAAACTATTTCAAATATCACAAAAAGTATAAGCTTCTTAAAAAGCTCACCACTAACAACGTCACTGCAACTCAAAATTAAAAACAAAAATCTGTCCAAGCGCCTGTCAGACAGTTGTTTGAATTACGCTTTAAAGTGGCAAGTGTCAAAATTGTTTCACGCTATTTCCCACTTCCAGTCTCCCCAGCCAAACCATACCCGCACTTTGTTTGACTTTTTGAAATTTATTGCTCAATTGCTACCCAACACGTCAGTTCACGCAAACATTTCGTTAAAAACCAAAAAAAACAAAAAAAAAAAAACAGCAAATAATGTAAACACTTATAATCACAACAATAAACGCTGCGGAATTAATTATTTGCACAATTTCAATGTTGCCAAGCAACAAATCATTGTCAAAAGGATTTTCACATGTGCAACCATGCGTCGGGCTTCCATCGACAATCGGACGTCGACGTAGTGTTTGGGGGTACTGCGAAATCGCAGTTTGTCAGTTAACACTGCTAACCAACCCCAGTCAACTCTGGAGGTGCCAAGTGTTACTTTTTAAGCAGCCGGAAAATGCAATTATTTTATTGTTCGGGCTTTTGTTTATTTGACTGTTTTGTCTGTGCTGTGCCGCTGTGCGTGTGTGTAGGGTATAAATGGTAAACGTAAACGTTTAACCTCAATCGATCCATTTATCAACACAATTTGCACTGGATGCCCCTTTGGGGCAACACCACGGTTTATCACCTCAGCGCTCAGCGCTGGTCTACGGTTGCATTGCAAGTGGGATATGCATTCCATTCAGCCTCACAGTGGTACTCATCATCATCATCGGTAGCAACAGCATCCCCATCATTGGCATTCAGTATAAAATTGGAGCAGAGTGTTTATATGGTTGGTGGTGTATATTGTCGGCAACAATAACATCAGCAGAGGCTTGTGGTGTATCATGGCGGTTTTAACGGAGTCCAATTAACAATTGAATACACCATCGTGGTAAAGTGTGTTGCCGAATACCAGCAGACTATTATGAGCGGGACAGTTAAATGCGCGGAAAGAAAAAGACCAGTATAGAGTATTGCAAAATAACAGACTAATGGACGGAGTTTTGAATTTTATTTCAGGGACATGTTCAGGGGGTTCGAGGCGAATTCAATTAGAAAAAAAATTTGCATAAGGTACAAAAGAAAAATACAAAACTCTTCAAACGCACTGCAGTTAATTATGACGTTAGCCATTGGGACAGGAAAAGCTTTTTTTGAGGTAATACTTCTTTAGGCACGCTTGACTTCGGGGGATAAGCTGGTGAATGCGTCACGAAAGCGTTACGGAAATTGCGAGCGGAAGTTGAGAGGGAGATATAAGTAAGTGAGATAAAAAGAGAGAGAGTTACGTTTCGTTTCGAATATTACTGTAGAGGCAAGAGAGATAGATGCGAGCACACATTTTCGTTCTCTCTTTCTCTCAGTCCGTTACGTTTCATTATCTAAGGCACATACAGTGCAGCAGTGATACCAGATCGGAGGATTAATCACTTTTTGCGGGATTTTCTCATTTTTCTCCCTTTGCCCATTTTCTTGCTCTCTTCTTCTCATAGCCAGAAGAAAATGGATATATTAATATGTATAAACTAAACATGTATATATACAAGGTGGCGCAAAAGTAATCCTCCTATCAGAAAATGCTATACATTTTGCGATTGGCCCCTAATGTCAGTTCTGTTTTGACATTTGTGTAGTAAACACATGCGAAATACACGTTAATAAACGATGTTACGCTACACTGCTCCAGAACGCGGAATATTGGTGACTATTTATTTGAGCAATAATCGGTCGGTGACTTTGGCACAACGTGAATTTCGTCGCAGATTTCCTAGCCGTCCAACGCCTACTGGTGAAACACTGCGCCGTTTAGCCGCTCGCCTCGAAGAGACTGGCACAACACAGGCGTTGCAGACCCCGGAGTAGCCGTTCTGCAGAGAATATTGCTGCTGTAGCCGAAGATGTCATGGAAGCGCCGTCGACATCGACCAGACGACGTGCCACGCAAATGGGCATCAGTCGACGGTCTTTACAGCGAATTTTGGTACAAGATTTGAAGATGTTTCCGTACAAAGTCCAGACGGTGCATCAGCTGTGAGCTGCTGACCGCCAATCGCGTCTAACATACGCTCAAGCCATCCTTAATCATCACCAAGAGGAAGATGATTTTTCATCAAAAATAATCATGAGTGATGAGGCCCATTTCCATCTTAGCGGGTACGTAAATAAGCAAAATTTACGCTTCTGGGGCACTGAAAATCCGCGTGTAACCCACGAAGAGCCATTACACCCGCTCAAAGTCACTGTATGGTGTGCTGTTTTCGCTGGAGGAATCATCGGAACTTTTTTCTTCGAAGACGTCGCGGGCCAAACGGTTACTCTGAATGGTGAGCGCTACAGAGCAATGATCAACGAGTTATTTTTGCAACTTGATGAATTGGGATTGGAAAACATGTGGTTCCAACAGGACGGTACAACGGCACACACTGCACGTTTTGGCGATTTGCACTAGCCCGCAAGATCGCCTGATTTGACCGCTCCAGACTTCTTTTTGTGGGGCTTTTTGAAGTCGCGGGTTTATGTCAACAGCCTCAGACTCTTGCAGCTCTTAAAGACAATATCCGTCAAGAATGTGAGGACCTATCGCCGGAAGTTTTGGCCAAAGTGATGGAAAATGCCATAAAAAGGGCTCAAATGACAATCAACTGTGGCGGCGGCCATTTACATGACATCATATTCTCGACTTGATGTAAAAAAAAAAAAAAGACCAAATAAAAATAATCCACAAGAAGAATCAAAGTTTTTAATTTTTTTTTAAATTACAGCCAAAAAACATCGGAAGGTTATTTTTGCGCCACCTTGTAGATGGAGCTAAAGAAGTTTTACTTCAGTCGTGTGGTCTAAAGCACACTCGTTTTTTTTAATTTTAATTAATTGAATAGAATTAATCGAAATAACACAGTCATATGCAAAACCATCTGCAACGAAATGGAAACGTCAGATGTGAGTTTCCAAGTTATTCCGCTCCGAGCCACGAGAGCTAGCGCTTATGTTGGAACCAACGCGAAGTTGTCTACTAGCAGTCCATAAATAAATATTATATAAGTCAATGGCGCAGTTGTTCACTCCACAAGTGGTCATGTCCTACTGATGGCTGACCCATGTGTCATGTATATGTTCGCTCTATCAGCTATTTCCTTATGTTGGTTGGTTGGTTGGTTTAGGTGGCTGTATTTCCCGTACGAGGGAAAGACACAAATAACGCAATTGAGCGCCGTTTTGAGACCACAACTCACGGAAACCTGAGAAATAGAGGGGGAGAAGGACGATGAGGGAACTTACAACCAGCCTGAGGAGTTAAGAAATTTGATGATCTTATTGAAATGCAAACTTTGGATGGCCGAAAGGTCATCATAAAAGGGACGACCTAGAGCACTGTGTCTGGTTTGGGCTAGCCGGACACTCACAAAGAAGATGAAACACTGTTTCACTCTTATTTGTGTCCGCGCAACTACGGCAGTGGCGGATGCCAAGCTTGGCTGCGTGAGTTCCTAGGGGCCAATGACCCGTACTAATTGCCGTTAGTCTGGCGACATCTACACGCGTTCTGGCTAAGAGGTTGTTTGTTCTGGCACCATCATAGGTTGGCCAAATTTTTCTCGAAATGGCACAGCTCGTCAGGTTCAACCATCTGGTCTCCGCCCTTGAGGTGCAGTACAGGAGGATTTCTCTCTTAACGTATCCCAGCGGAGGGAAGACTTCCTCCGCTAGAGACACGCACAGAGTAGAGCCACGTCTGGCAAGTTGATCAGCTTTCTCACTCCCCTCTATGTTCCTATGGCCGGGAACCCAGACGAGAGTGATTTCAAACAGAAGACATGCCCTGGCAAGCGTCTCCCTGCAGTCCACAACAGGTTTGGACGACGATTTAGTTGCCCCGACAGCCTAAATCGCGGCCTGACTGTCGACGAAGATGCCTATTTTTCTTCTGGGTGTAGTTACGTTAAGAAGCAGTCTACACGCCTCCTTAATTGCAAGTACTTCTGCTTGAAAGACGCTGGCAGCGTTAGGGAGGCGGAATGATTTGGAGATGTCTAATTCTGCTGAGAAAATGCCCGCTCCCACCCACTCTAAATGCAAATCCTCGTCTAAATAAAGGCTGCGTAGAGGTTAGCAACTGTTTCGGCAGAAATTACGTCAAATTTATGAATGCTAACTGACGTCTGGTAACTAACTTCTATGCACATATTTTTATTAATAATAGTTGGCCCAGCAGCTTCATATTCTCTCAATACTTCGTTTGTCTAAGTTTTTGGGACAAATTGAACATTAGCCTTGTGAATAGCTGACATAAACTGAGTACTTTGGTCTTCATGGATCCGTCAGAAAATGTGCTGCACAATGGCACACCCTACCCCATGTACAAATGTGCAATCCCTTAAACTAAAATCCACAAATCCTACATACATAGGATTGTCGTCATTGCATGTGCAAAAGTGCGATGAAGAGGTCACGCCCTACGCAGGGGTTGACTCACTTCATCAACTCTCTATGACCTCAAAACTGAAAGCGTTTTCAAGAACGACGCCAGCAAGTAGGTACTCCCACTCAATAAGTTCGCTTCCATGTGTGCCCAGCACACACATTCACAATAATTCTTCAATTTAATTAGATAAATTAAATTATTTCCTTCTTCGCTCACAATCATAACATCTTCAGGGTAATTACTGCCATAACACTCCTATTTATGAATTTATTTCTATGCCACATACATTAAACACTCAAAATCCGAACGCCACACCTTTGTACATAAATGGCAACATCTTTAGCATTTCAAAACGACTTTTCCATTCAATGCAGACGTACGTACATTGAAATTCTATGGAATGGAAGCTAGTCCTGGCTACAGGGATTAATAGTCTGCGAACACATTTAATTCCAATTTAGGTTAACAGGATGAAAATAAAATGGATCAGCAGAGTGAGCGTTTTGCGGTGTTTGGGTGTATCACTTTTAACACATGAATGGTACCCATATAGCGACGGTAATAAAAAGGAAGCATAAGCACGCAGTGTATGAAATGACTTGTGTTGTGTATCCCTGTCGGTGTGTAGTATAAGCGGACTCCCTATATTCACAGATGACTCCCTTTTCTTCGATTAAGGATGCCATAAATATGGCCGCACATATGGTAAATATTGTCTTAACCTAAAAGTTTGCATCGCATGTGTCCCGGTTCTTTTTTCTCTCTTTCTCCTATCAACTGAAAAAGGACACAAATCGTATAGCATGTGCTTTGAATTTCACTTTCTAGTCCTTGCACATAGGAATGCTTTCTGAATGAATCACGTGATTTTTGGATGCGACTGAACCGGGAGAGTTTTAAAACTTTTCCAGCTGCCAGCTGAGACTGGTACAGTCCGTCGGCTGGCTTTAACTCAATATGCCTGCTTTAAAGATGAGAGCCGGGTGCATGCGGCATTGGGAAATAGAAGATGGCCCAAATATTTCATGATATTTCCATCTCGGTGTTCACATTGGGACATACTTCCAATTGGTAGTAAAGTTCGAAGAGAAGTCAGTGAATTCGCAATTTTAACAATGTGGTCAACAAGAAAAGGAACAAAACTATTGGCATTCTTAGAACTACGTATCATCTGCCAGAAAGTATAAAGGTTTAAGTCGTAAAAGATCGAGTTGTTATTTTTTTTTATATAAACTATGATAACCTTTGCGGACGTCACATGTGACATTAGTTCAGCGAATGACTAAACAATGCATGGCGGGGAATAATCTGATTGTCTAAACTTTTCGCAAGACCCCAATGCAGGGTTGCGGAGTATAATGATCTGAAAATGAGCTCGACAGTTCAGAAACACAGAATCGAAGCAGGAATACAATGAAGAGAGATAAGGCTCGACTTTTCGGATATAGAGCTCGATGCAGTTCTGTCAAGAACTAAAACATAAAAAAGAGAAATTGGTCAGCCTATAAAGCTTGGTAGTTAGTCCGTTGGGCTACTAAGCGAGGGCTCACAGGTTCGATCCCCAGAAAAAGCACAACTTACATCTTGAAGCATTTTTTACTGCGTCTGACAAAATTCCAGAGTCAAAGTCATGAAAGAGCTTCTCAATAAGCCCCGTTTGGACTCGCCTATTATATATTTACCTATAAAGCTAGGTTATGTTAAAGTGGCTCTCGGTGAGAAGAACAATTAGGCCGTTAATCGGCCCATTGTGCATACCACTGGTGATTAGGGGTTCCTTTGCTGGTTACTCGTTGTGAATCATTTACTTCCATTGATAAAGCCAATAATGTTGGCAGCCCTGATGTAGCTTAGATCACTTAAATCATTGAGGAAGTAGTTTCCTAAGTAAGCCCTTCTTAGGTTGGATAGGGCAAGGCAGCTGCAGATGAGGTGGGTGACGGACTCTTCCTCTTCCTCATCCCTACAGCTTCTGCAAAAGTCATTATGTGGAAGACCAAGTCTTTGCGCATGTCTGCCCAGAACACAATGACCGGTGATGACATTGGCGACTAGTGAGAAACTGCGTCTGTTGAGACGCAGAATCTCTTTTGATCTTTTGGTATCCAGTGTTGGCCAAGTAAGCCTGGCAACGTCACAATATCCTAGATGTTTCCATCTGTGATTTGCTAATTTGTTTAGCGTAAGACAGCGGTACTTGCACGTTGTGCAGATTAACACTATCAACGCTGGAGGAGCCTAGTCTAGCAAGTTCGTCAGCTGCACAGTTCCCTGGGATGTCACAGTGTCCCGAAACCCTTCAAAGGGTAAGGTTGTACTCTCCAGCTATCTCGTTAAGATATACGCGCCAATCGTCCACCGCTTTAGATTACGCTGGATGCTAAGGATCTGATGGCAGCCTGGCTGTCAATATATATTACAATATCCCTGTGTGATACTGCATTCAACGCTGTGGCTTGACGAATAGCTGTGATTTCAGCGTGGAAGACACTACAGTGTATCGAGAGAGAAACGTCATCCGCGTAGGCCGCGACTTTGCATCCGGAAAGCTCCATCGAAACCAAAAATTCGTTGAGAACTAGATTCCATAGTAGTGGAGATAGCACGCCTCCTTGAGGGGTGCCTCGGTGCACAAGTTTTTCGACAGCGCTGCTACCAAACGTGGCTGTCACTCTTCTACGGGTGAGAATATGGCCGATTAGGCAGCATATTTGATATTTAACCTGTTTAAGGCTTGAATAATCGAACGAGTCTCTGTGTTATTAAAGGCCCCCTCTATGTCCAGGAAAATCGCCATGGAATATTCCTTGAATGAAAGGGACCTTTCGATCGAGCCGACGATTGAATGAAGGGCGGTCTCAGTGG
Source organism: Cheilosia vulpina (assembly GCA_916610125.1). Classification (NCBI taxonomy): domain Eukaryota; kingdom Metazoa; phylum Arthropoda; class Insecta; order Diptera; family Syrphidae; genus Cheilosia; species Cheilosia vulpina. The sequence goes on from OU744278.1 coordinate 33,027,675, forward strand.
ATTTGCCCTTTTAGGCATGTGCAACGGTGCTTTTGATGTGAAGGTCGATGATCCTTTCAAGTGTTTTTAATAAAAAGGCGGACAGACTGATTTGTATGAAGTCTTTAGGAAGTGTATGTGAAGTCTTACCTGATTTGGGAATGAAAACAACTTTTACCAAGGTCCAGGATGAAGGAATGCTGCCCAGAGTTATGCAGCCTGCCAGAATCATCTTGAGACTGTCTTTGACGATGTCAAAGGCGTTCTGTAGTTGCATCGGGAAGATGCCATCAAGTCCTGGACTTGTAAGGTTCAAAGCTGTTGACGGCCCACTTCAGCTTTTTCTCGCAAATGGTGATGGCATTTGGAGGTGTACCCAGAGGGGTATCCCTGCTGAAGTAAGTTTTACCAGTGGCAGGCGTGCAGCCGGGGAAGTGGGCATAGATTCAACGATTGTTCTTCTGATTCTGCCCATTGGCCATTGGGATCTTGCAGGGTACAAGTGTGGATTTAGAAAGGACTTTTCACAATCTGGAGCACTCATTCGTGTTGTTAATGCTTTCACAGAAGTTGCACCAGGAGCTTCGTTGTGCCTAACGGACTTCCTTTTTAAAGAGTCTTAGGCTATCTTTGTAAGCTTCCCAGTCCGTGTCTAGCTTGGTTGTTTTGGCTCTGTTAAAGGCCTTCCTGCTCTTGCAGCGAAGCGTAACAAGTTGCTTGCACCACCACGGTGGTTTCTTGCCTTCTCTCACTATGGTGAAAGGACAGGAACCCGTGAAAGCCTTGTCCAGGGCTGAGGTGAGCTCGTTGTTCAGCAAATCTAGCTCAGCCTGATCGCTAGGTGGCGAGGGTCTGTGGCTAGCTAGATTCGCAGAAAGGATTATGTTGTGTTTGACCCAGTTTGTTTTCCGCCGGTTGCACATGGTGTGCATTAGTGTCACAACCTAGCACGATTCCGATCCTTTTGTCCTTCGCGTCTTTGACCACCCGTTGTAGCTCGACAGATGGCGGGTTGGCTACCTCATATGGGAGATAACCAGACGCCAGCCAAACGGGATTGCCCTTGCTCGGAGTGAGCTGCGCTGCAGCAAGATCGCCTGTGCTATGCTGGGGGATGGAAGTAAGTTTTAACATTGATTTAGCAAGAATACAAGCTCTAATTTTACCTTTACCTTCCGCGTAGTAGAGGGTATAGCCCGGAGACCTGAGCCCAGTTACGCGGTCTTTGGTAAGCCACGGCTCCTGGATCAGGGCAACATCGAGTCCGTCCTCGATGAGGCAGACCATTAGGTTGTCGGATGCCAATTTGGAGTGGTGAAGATTAATCTGTATCGGATTTAGCGGCATTGCTATCTGATACAGACTTCTCGACGATGGTAGCATCCAGATCCTCAAGTGGAGAGTCGGTGTCAGCCGAGGAAGAAGCGGAGGAGCTGGGCGCGTTGGCTGCAGCGCTGCGGAGGTCATCCTTCCTGAAAAGCTTCAGCTCTACTTCCTTCAGGCCGAAGATGATAAGGAAGTTTCTATCCCTTAGAATCGGGATAGACACGGCCGACATCGAGATGACTATAGAGCGGCCTGTTTTCTTGGGCTCCTCCTCGGAACCTCGAGCACTTTCAACGACCTTCCAGTCTCTGACAGGAAGGCCGGGGTTTTGGAAGCCCATAAGGGCAAGTACTTTGGCGGGATCGCGGGGTTCGAGATGAACCCAGACCCTAGCTCTTGGTCGGTGGAAGATGGAATTCCGGTCCACTTCCTCAAGCTTGGCCCCTGGCCACACTTCGCCCCGGCTACCGATGGCTGCCCGGATGAAGTCGACCGAACGTTGATCGTCGCAGGTGATCAGTTTTACGGATCCCTGATGCCATCCAGCGTCCTTAAAGATGATGGGCTGCTGGTTGTTGGACATGTACTCACAGAGACAGTTCATCACTCTGTTCTCTATGAGTCCCCACTTGTCGTAAGTGAGCTAGGTTAGTTTAGGATTAAAGTGAAAATAGGAGAGAAATGAAACTTTATCGTAGATCACAAGTCATTTAAAGCACGAGGCTTTCATTAAGGCATGATTTCCGTTGAGCCTTAGTATCCATTTCATTGGCCACTCTCAGGGCCTTTACCACTCGTGACTTGATTCTGTCCGAGTTAGGTTAGGTAATCGGGTAGTTAGAGCAAGGAGAACCCTGCGCTACCTCGTGGACTCATTGTGATGCCCTTATTGGGGCTCATAGACGCTAATAGACGCTCCCTACCCATCCCCATGTCCTCAAAAACCTATGAAAATCAGAAAATGGGACATCAGACAATTCTTGTGGGGCATGCAAGTAATAGCTTCCAAGTTTTCTGCTCCTCAAGTGACAGAGCTGAGGTGTGTCCTCGTCGAACTCTTCGTCTCCACAGCCTCAGTGGTCCCTCACGCGAGTTAGATTCAGAGAAAACCCCAAGTAAAAAAAACAAAAGGTCGGAGATCAACTATTCTTATTTCTAACTTACGACCTATCTTAACATTATGTTGACTCGCCAGAACTATGCTGACTTGTCAACTTGCAGTCATTAGCATGAACGGATATCAATTCATGTTAATGACCGACGACCTTATTAAATGTTTTGCCTTTGCATTTATTTTATATTGGTTCGGCAGGTCGTTGGCAGCAACATTTGTTGCTGTATTTGGAGGTTTTTTGCTGGCGTATGTAACTCGCGCGTTGTTTCCAACTACGAGTCTGTCGCCTTGTCGTTCTTATAAAGTTTTTCATATTGCCCGAGCTGCCTTATAATGCTCGCATCGTATTCTGTCTCTTTTTCGTTTCATCGACATTTTAAATTACTGCCTAACGCGCCATACATTCTGTCCGTGTTGCCTCACCACAAGGGCCACACCGACCGTCCCTTTTGTTTTTCGTTTCAACAGAGTTCGAAATCAATAGCCCAACTGTCGCTTTTTTTTTTCCTCGGAGTTTTGAACTACCTACTGCCCAACGAGCCATTAGAAGTTTCAGCTTAAAACATCAGAATGATTGATCCGAAGTCCTTATGAGGAGTTTGTGTGTCTGTCTTTCTGCTTCAAACCCTGCCGAATATGACAGTGAATTGAATTCCTCCATATTGTGCCTGAGAATGTCCTTTTCTCTTTTAATAATATTTCTTTTCAGTAAATCAAAGTAAACTTAAAATAAATGACAACGACTACACCTTACTTCATGCTTCTGAGACACAAATTGGGCATTTATCCCAAGAAGATGTGACTTGGGAGTAGGTAATGTTCTTCTTGACACCTTTCTCGTAAAATGTGTTCATGATTGTATTTCCTCTCCGCGCCATTCACTTGAAGCAATCACATACCAGGAGAACGTCATATCAATCCGCAAGCTGACACATACAGCAAAATATACCAGTTTATGGAACCTTGCGCGAACTGTTGCGAATATGCAGACTGGTCCGGAGGAAGCCTATCTGAACTGTTTTATTGCGCATTCGTCTTCTTGACTTCCATAGATTGTTCAATCTATCATCAAATGCGTTCTGAATTTTATAAATAAAAAAATAAATATAAAATAAATAATTGGCGCAACAGGTCCGTATGGACCCAAGCCTAGCTTCTCACAACCATTCGTCTTGTGTGAGGTTTTTATTTTTGGGACGAATGGAAGGGATCTACAATTTTATGCCGAGTCCAAACGGCCAATTGAGAAGCTCTTTCATGACAGTTATACTCTCGGATGTTTGTCAGACGTTCGCGAGAGGTGGCGCAGTGAAAAAAACCTTAAGTTGGAATTTGGGTTTTTCTCGGGACTCGAACCTGGGACCCCTCGCTTAGTAGTCCAACACACTAACCACTAAGCCACTGCGCCGACAAATATATACGGTCCCAAAATGTAGCCCGCCCATTTTACTTTTCCAACAAAAACCCGATTACTGCAGCTGTATTTTGTATTACCCGACAAATGAGTGTACACTAGCAGGTTCAGCTCTTGCTCTTTAAAATCCGCTACCACGTACCGCTTAGCTCAGTCAACTGCAGAATCTTCACACACTTTCCAGGGTTCAAGGATTACAGCAGAGAGTGTAACAATGCTCAACTCAGCGCCTGGGGTAACATAACATCCATTATCACAGAGGAAAAAGTTTCCTGGGCTATAAACAGTTTCGCACCATACAAATCGCCGGGACTGGGTTGCATTTTGCCTATTATGCTACAAAAATGCCAAGGAAAAGAACTTTCATAGCTCCACCGATTCTTAGGAGCTGTTTACTCAACAACCATACCCCATTCATGGAGGCAACTGAGACTCATTTTTATTTCAAAAGCTGGCAGCAATCCGTCTAACCACCTTTGTTTTGAAGGCTCTCGAGCGACTCGTAGACAACCATCTGCGCGGTACAACAGGAATATCAATATCCAAGACGCAGCACGCTAACCTCAAAGGAAGATCTACGGAAGCGGCTCTCGAAGTAGTGCGAACAATCGAAAAGTCAATGCACTACAAAGAATACACTCTAGCAACCTTTCTAGAAATAGAAGGGGCTTTCAACTGAGGCAATTCTAGAGTTAGGAAATCGCTGCTACTTCGGTTTGGTAAAACAACTGGGTTCAAAACTCCTAACTCGAAGGACAAAATGTATGCTCTACAGAACCCTTATCCTGCCAGTTCTGCTTTATGGCGCCGAGTGCTCGACGATAAGCAGGAAGGGAGAGCTGATACTGGGCTCCTTCGAAAGAAAATTTCTTCGGCGGATTTTGGTCCTGCCTGCGAGGAGGGCGAATGGAGGAGAAGATACAACCGCGAACTCTATGAGCTCTATGGCCAAAATACATCGACTACATTGGCTCGGCCACATCGAGCGAATGGACAGTAGTGCTCCAGCTAAGGGGATCTTCGAATCCCAGCCGCCAGGTTCGAGATGACAAGGAAGACCGAACCTCCGTTTCAAAGACCAAGCCATCGCGGTTGCCAGAGCACTTGGTCTGGATAACTGGAAGCAACGTGCCCGGGATCGCAGAGTCTGGAAGGCTACAATGTCTCAGGCAGAGACTATTCACGGGTCGGGAGCCCGTTAAGTAAGTACTATGCTTAGTACAATAATATTTAAGTCTAAACTAGGTACTAGCATTATAACAAAATGTGCCAGCCAGGGGCACACCACAAGGAGGTGTAATCTCACCATTGCTGTGGCTAGTAGTGATGAACGAAATACTCGTTACTTTAGACAGAGGAAGAATTAAGTTGGTCGGATATGCGAAACATGGGCCAGGAGTTGTGGTCTTGGTGTCAACCCAAGCAAAACCCAACTGATGCCTTTCCCCACAAAAACCAAAATACCCGACTTCGCACTTCCTCGCCTAAACGGCCAACACCTATCCTTATCCACCAGTGCTAGGTATTTGGGAGTGATACTGGATCCCAAGCTCAACTGGATACTTAATATCGAACAACGGGTAAGGAAAGCATGCATATATAGCCTTCTACGCCTGCAATAGAACATTTGGCAAAAGATGGGGCCTGCAACCTAAGCTGACCCTCTGGATGTACACAGCTGTCGTACGACCAATCCTTACTTATGGATGGAGTCTGGTGGCCGGCTCTAAGTGAAGCTTACAACATAACCAAATTTAACAAAGTACAAAGAAAGTCATGCATAGCCACCACATGCGCTCTGCAGTCAACACCATCGGACGCCCTTACAGTCGTTCTGCTTTTACCCTTAGGCCTTCACATTACAAACATCACAGCACATAGCGCGATCAGACTTAGTGAGTCTGGGTGCTGGTCTGCGAGACCATACGGCCATAGCAACATTCTGCTCTATCAAGAGAGCTCATACCACCCTCAACGGACTATATTACTCCCAAAATGTTTTTCACTAGACACTTTAAAGTAGAATTCCCCTCAAGATTAGATTGGCACGATGGACTATTATTATTATTATTATTATTCTTTATTTTATTTCTTTCTTTAAAAAACGTTATAAATAAACGGGTGAACAGACGGTTCAAAAATGGGCTGTGGAGTTGGTGCAGGTGTTTTTTCTAAATCTCTAAACATCTCAAAATCCGTTAGGCTTCCAGACACGGCCAGTGTATTTCAGGCGGAACTGTTAGCTATCCGCGAGGCCTGTCGTCTAATCCAACTACACACAAACATAGTTCCGAGGCAAAAGATAGGGGAAGCCGGGGCATAATGGGCTATTTAAGAATTTTTTTGAACAAAAACTTAAATTATGTATTTTTTAACTCCAAAACAATTTTATAAGAACTACGATACATTTACACGTTATCTAATCTTAAGAAAGATCCATAAAAATTAATAATTCGGCATGTTTTGTATTGATAGTCAAGCTGCCATCAAGGCTATCGCCTCAGTCAATAAAACCTCAAAACTAGTATTGGAGTCTCGTAAGGAGCTGGCCTCGCTTGACCAGTTCAAGGTTACCTTGATTTGGGTTCCAGGTCCTAGCAACGGTTGCGCAAACGAAGATGCTTACGAGCTGGCCAGCAAGGCTCAGCCCTTCACTTGCGGATTCGGTTCACATGCCGCTCGGAGCAGTCAAAGTAACGATCTCCTCAGAATTCCTATCGAAGGCCAACCTCAGGTGGAGAAGGCTGATGAACTTTTATCATATCCAGAAGGATGTGGCCAAAGTACAGCACGGAAAAATCAACCCACCTTCTTAGTAAAAAACCGAAACCAATCGCCAGACTAACAGCGATAACCACAGGCCATTGGCCAATAGGGGAACACGCAATTAGATTAGGCATCCCACGTAATACACACTGCCGCAGCTGTAATGATGCAGCCGAAAAGGAAACATTCACTCACCACCTTCGCACCTGTCCAGCCCTTACTAGGGCCAGACAGCGATCTATGGGTAAACCCTTCTTCGACTCCCTTGAGGAGGTCTCGAAAATAAGTATTAGGGAGCTGATAACCTTTTTGAATTCCACAGGCTGGATCTAAACTCTCCTATTCGATAATCCGTAACAACCGGGTCTTTTTGAGTTGTGTCAACAAAACGGCACATAGTGCTACTTGGGTTTTTCATATAAGCCGCCAAACCTATCTACCCTACCTACACACGGCTTAGCTTATCGACCAAACGGAGATCTTAGAATTCTGTAAGAATACTAAACTGGTTAAGAGAATGTTATTCTAGGCAAACTTTAGTTTTGATTTGTTGTTTTCGTATCCAAGGAAAAAAAGTTAGGAAAGGTCATGAACTATTGTTATGTACCTACCAGTGTTGCCAGACGTTGAAAAATTTGTTCCCCGTTTTTCATCAGCAAAAGCATTATTTTTTACCTACATTTGAAAAAGAAATTTGGACTTGCTTTCAAAGGAAAAATTGAAAAACTGTAACCGTTTTTATTACATAAACTTAAAAAAAGCATAGAACGTAAAAATGACAATGATATCTGTTGACGAGTGGATAGTTTCAAAAGGAGATTTACAACGATGATTTGTGACAAAAAGGCAGATTTAAAAAAAATCAACAAATAAGTATAATTTATATGCATACGATACCAATTGTTGAACTTGTTAAATCTGCCTTTTTGTCACAAATCATCGTTGTAAATCTCCTTTTGAAACTATCCACTCGTCAACATAAAATTGGGCATAATAATCAAAATGAGTGAATGCATTCAGATTTCTGACATCTGTTTTCTTCAATTCTTTGAAATTTTCTTCGTAATGAAAATACGTTTAAATTTTATTTTAAACAATTTATATACGTCTCACAGAGATTCTTGATTTTTTCAGCATTTTTAAGCTTGTCCCTCGTTTTCCCCTTTTCGATTCAAAAAGCGCCTTTTTCCCTCAATCTGTTAGCACTGGTACCAACATACAACAATTTTGAGTAAGCCGGGGCCTTCGTCTTTCTTACTGCAAGGGGACTTTCTTTCGCCACAAACTGTAGGCATTTGCACACTTCTGTTTGCCGCGTCAATTTGTTGGCACATTTCGTATTTGGCTAGAAGAGTCGTTGTATAGTTCGCTAAAATATGAATGGAGTTACTTACTGCATGCAAGGAGGACATGGAGGGAAAAAAAGAAGGAAGAGACACCATAAGTAAATATTCAGTTTTCCATTCCGAATAAAATGATGAACCAAATGTGTTTCAGTTTTCGTTTCGCTTCATTCATTCTCTTTATGGAGCTCTAAGGATGGGGTGCATCTGTCTATCTATACTGACTCTTCACCAGACATCAACATCATCGTCATCGGTGTCGTTGTCATCTTGTTTATAGCCGACTTATTTGCCATTAGGATACATATCTATATGCAGGGCATTCTATAGGCCTGTAGCAACCCCCTTTGCCCATTCATCGTTGAAAAGAACTTCCGGACGAGAGCAGAAAAATTGTTGTTCGTATATATCCTTTGATATGTCAGGTCGACCTATTGACTGTATGTGTGGCACATGTAAAGGATACTTGGACAGCATGGCAGCGCCAGTCTACAGTGCATGGTAAATTAGAGAAATTCTTATCGACAGGATATGTGGTTGAACATTACCTACCTTTACATTCGGCTGTTTGGCTGTGGTTATATCATGGTGGAGCTGTTTACTTTTTTACGCGATGTTTGCCAACTTTCAAGGGAAATGTACTCATTCAAGTTACGTGTGTTTGTGTATGCGGGAGGAGGCTTTTCATTTGTGAATCCTTTCACAGTCGTTTACCCGATGAATAGTGCGAGTTATTTTTTTTTTCTGAATATTTTTTTTTTTTGAATTTGCCATAGAAATGCGTTGCTTGTGGCCGAGGAGAGATTCTATCTGGCTTAAGACAGATGGAAACCAAGAGACACAAGAAATTGGACCCTGTACCCTTGCACAACGGATGTAAATTACTTGAACAGGGTTTGGTTTTTTTTTCGTCGAAATTCTGGGGGCGACTCTTGGGATTTGATCAATCCTGGTTGAGGTACCTTCAACATCTAGTTTGACGACGATAAGTCTGCAGTTAAATAACCCTGCAGTCCTTCATATCGGAAATTGGAAACAACGACATGACTCCACCCGCAGTTGGATTTTCATTAACGCATACAGTTACAGGCATCCGTATCATCCCTCTGCTGTCAGTACACAAAACCACCTCCCGAAAACAACTAATAATCCCCAATCCTCGAGCAGACAGAATGTGCGGTTCTGTAATGGAAACCAAACTAAGCACCATGTCAAGTGCACGCCAAAACGCCAATCGATGGCAAACATTGTTGCCTGCGCTCTGTGACATTTGTAGTCCATTAATTATTCGCGCCGTCATTTGGTATCCGATACGGAAAAACATTCCCGCATTTTGTATCTCGTTCTCGATAATCTAATTAATTCTTTTATATATGTCTCCGGCTCCGGACCCATATGGCTTCTCGGATGTCAAGCTGCTAGTTGGCAGTATTTATACAGCAAACGCAAGAAGTCTTGGTGAGTGTACAAATTAAGTGGCATTTTAATTCGCTTCGATCCAAGTCGCACATTAAACGCATGAACGAGTGTCCTCGAAAGAAAAGCGATTCTTGCCAGAGGAAACCGCAAAAATGTATCATCGCACAGTTAAACGCCGCAAGCCTGTGGGCCTCATGGGCATTAATAGATACAAACTACACAGACAGAGACTCGCGTGTAGTATATACACGAATCCACCATATGCGGTCCTCTAGTGAAATTTCGAGATCCTTTGTCGCAACACTATTGGCTGCGCGCTTCTTTTCACAACAACTCCAGACGGCACAATGTTATTACATAATTTAAAAAAAAAAGAAATGGTAATGTAATAAGTTAAGTATGAGAAGTGGGTGGATATGCGGGACGGGACTCATTACCGTAAACGCGTGCATTCAACAACAAAAGAATTAACGGCAACTTACTGCGTTGGAAAGTTATTCGCCTCCCCTTCGCCCGAGCCCGTTGATTTTAAATTGTCCTTTGTTTTTACATAATGACTTGAAAAATGTGTTTTCGAAATGCTTTTGTTTTTCATTTGTTTGTGCTCGCACTCGGAAACACCCCCTTTCGAAATATCAAAAGAAGGGGGTCCTTGAGAAAGGGTTGCGGAGAGCACTCAGCTAGAGGGCTGTGAATTGAATGGAAAGAACAATGAGAGCACGTATCATTTACAAGGACAATACTGTTGTTGTTGTTCTTGGCAATACAATGCCTACTAATATGACAATGATCATAGGGAACACGAACAGCTATGCAAATGGGATGCATACTCGTGTGTACTTGATATGTACATCAACTGTCATATCGGAGCTGTTGATTCAAAGTCAATGCGGCTTTGTTTCGATTATGGAATTGGTTGTCATTAGAAATATTGGATTGCCGATGAATACGGTCATATTGCAAGAAAACCTAGATTGCATCGCCAAGAAGGATGCGTGATGTATATAACTCCCTGATACATATTCAAAGTGATGTCGTAGCAGAAAAGAACTCCCGCATATTTGATTTGGCAGGATTCAAGTACCAGCTATGCTTTTGGCCTGCCCCTCGAACAAGGCGCTTCATGGCAGCAAAGACTAGAATTCGAAATGGATCGCCCGGAAATCTGTTCGAAGACAAAAGGACCAACGTACACGTTTAGTGGTAGTTGAGGGGCCCACACAAGTGAGTTCTGCTCTGTACACAAAAATAAAATGTTTACTTCTTTTTTTCTAAACACCCTGTGCGGGTGGTTGAATAAATTGGACCGAATTTGAATTTTTGAACTGGTACCTAAAGGTTTAGCGGATGTTTTCGGGGGCCCCGAACCAACGTCGAGCTTGCCAACAACTGCGGTTGGGAGTTCCATTGCCGAGTGAGTCTTTTATGAACACATCCGTTGAAGGGACAACTCTTTCCGATGCAGACGAGTAGAACAAATGGGTCTTGATGTTTGTCTGAATTGGGTTTGACATTTGTCTCACTAAAGCCAAGTATAACGACCCAAACCGGCCTGAAGGTATGCAATCATTTATGATAAAGTGATATAAAGTGATAGTCAGTAATTTGGTATGCTTGATTATGTCTGTACGAGTCCGTCGCGAGAAATTAAAACAAACAACTTTCACGGTGGTGCTGGCGGTATGTGCCGCCATGAAAATTACAATTTATCGACAAGAGAAAAAAAGGTGGAGTGTCCACCATTGAACTATCACGACTGCCAAGATAATAATTACAAAAATGTCAAAGTCGACACATATATAGGGTCTCTCGCACCCAGAGACAAAAGACGTGATAACAAAAAGAAAGTAAAGCGCCCTCTATGCACTAATAACATACTGATGACAATTACCTCCACTTAAAGGTGGATATAGCTCATGGGTGGAACACAATTGAACAATGCCACCTCAGGACAGATATAGGTTCTCTCAAATGTTGGTCAGACATTCCCAAAAGGTGGCGCAATATAAAAACCCTTAGGGTGTAATTATATATTTTTTTGCAGTCCAATCTTGAGAAGGAGACTCCTTGCGCTGTACAGTCGAGCACACCGACAAGTTGTTTGTAGTGAAACCGAATGGAGCCGGTCGACAGCTCTAGTTTAGTTGAAAAGTGGTTGGCGGTGTGCCATTTTCTTTGGATCTCAGCCATAACTTGAAGATTTTTGCGTATAATAGTCGATACTTCATTGTAACAGGTCTTGACAAACAGGTCTTCAAAAGGTCTGAAGTCTTTGTTTTTATAGGAACCGCTGAAAACTTCTCGGAGCTCTAAATTTTATATTCTTTCACAATTCACAAAGCCCCGTTGTTGTAATGCCCAATCAAATTGGCTTTGATGAAATAATGTAGCTTAGGTAGGTCTATTCTTTCAATCGAACCTTAAAGAGTGTAGACGATAAGAATTTTTCAGTTAAAATCGAACGTACCCTTCATTTTCAGCAAAGAATTTGCTCGGCAGCTGCGAAATGAAATGTCAATGGAAATGGGCATGTTCAAAAATCTAGTTTAATGAATCTGACACCTGGCTGACAAGATGTCAGTTTAGATTGACCTAGATTGGTCTTATGAATAGTCTTTTTCAGTTTGTGTTTATAGAGGAGTAGTCGAGAGAAATCCAGTCAAGAATTTCGTGACTTACATATTACAGTAGTCCCTCGATAATGTGAACAAGAGGGATTCACATTACTGGAACTTTTTTTCAGTACTTACTGATTGAAATGATTTTCAAATTTATTAAAAACAACACAAAATGATTTTTTAAAGCACAGTTTGAATGTTTATTAATTTAGAAGAAAAACGAGAATCGCACGCAAAACGAGCAAGAAAACAAGAGAAAAATAAAAACTTTTACAAAAAAATTCACATTTTAGAGGTTGCAAATTTCGGAAGTTCACATTATAGATAGAAAGTAAAGTTTTGCCGATTCACAATATCGGTAATTCACATTATCGAGGGACTACTGTACTACGTTGACAGTTCGTATTTGTGGCTGATGTATCAAATCTGACGTTACCAATTTAGTTTTTGCGATAAGGCTTCAAGTAGATTTTTATGAATCTGCGTTCACTTTTAGTATTATTATTATTATTTTTTATTTAAATAAATTCTGTGATAGTACATAATTTCATATATTATATTAAGAGAAAAGCATGGCTTTATATTGCCGTCTCCCGATTGGTTGACATTTCATAATTCATTTTATGAACTAAAAAAAAAATAATAAAAACATTGATTTATTATTAATACAGTGAAAAATAAAAAATAAAAAAGATAAATTAATAAATACAAAATTGTTCTGACTGTACCCATGTTTCACTTTTATTCTATTTTTAATATTAGGCCTGCTTCTTTTAAACTCCGATCCCAGCAAAGCAAAGCAAAACAGAACCCCCAGCACGCAATTAAAATAACTACGCTCTACTTGACACTTCGAGACTCACAGTAGTTGTTGCAATCGCTTGTCGAAAATCCCTCCCCACCCCGCTCCCCCGAGATCTAAGCTCAAAAAAAACACGCCTATTGTACAATTTTGCAAATCACATACTCAAAAAGTTTATATGGATATAGGCAGACGTAGATTGCTCTGCAACATGTCCCTATTTCTAAATTTGCTGCAAAATTCAAGCGTTCCACAACAAAAGAAAATAAATTGCAATTTCAACTATTTGGCATCATCGGCTTTTGACATTTGCTGATCGTGTTTGTTTTTGTTTTGTATGCCAACACATCAGCTGCTTAGTCGGTGAATGACAGTAGCCATGTTAGCCGATGCAAGGCATATCAAATAATTTTCTGCACATCTGTTTAACTTGCAGCACTGCTTTCTGTGCTGCGTCCAGAATTTCTGCACATGTGTTTTGGGCATTACGCGTTTAAGTACCCTTAACATGAAAATGAAAGGAAGTTGGGTTTTCTATGTTTTTTTTTAAACCTATAAATGGACATAGTTCGGACATAAAAATTACATTTTTGAATGCTTTGAAGTAACCTTTTGTTAAATGAATTCAGATGTTTTAATAAATATCCTTTAAGTTTTTACTGCGAAATAAATTAATTTTGGCAAATATTGTCTGCTGCGTCACTTTTTTGTCATATTCGTCTCATTTTGTCCCCAAAAAAAGCAAACAAAGTGTTTGATTTTGCTTTTAACTTTTTTTGGTAATGAATTTTTTTTAGGTGGAAATAACAATAAGGCCCAACAAATTCTTTAGCATTTTTTTTCAAAAAATTCTTTTTTCGTGACACAAAAGACAGAAAAAAATTAAAAAAATAATGATTAGAATACATTTAAATAGAAGTTGAATTTTATCTATTACAATAAAAATAGACATTTATTCGATGTTTTTGTCAATTCTTAAGTCCGTTATGGAAATGACAGGATTTCAGAATATGGGCGACATTTTAAGTTATATCATCCAAAATACTATGAAAACTTCACTGTTGGTAACGGGATTTAATTGTTATTCCATTGATAAAAAATAAAAAAAAATTGTTTTGCTCCAATATTGAGATTTATTTAAAAAAAAACCTAATTGCAACATTTTGAAAACAAACCATATAATTGACTAACGGACCCTCGCTTGCGTTGCTAGGGTTTAAAATTGTAAGTTAAATAAATGTTGCTGATATTTGATGGAAATTTATAATTAAAAAAATACCATGTCCATAGTATTCACTTCAAAAATTAAGTTGAAAGAATAAAAAAAAAAATTTGCCTCCTATCGGGTCCAAAACTATCCTATCTTTTAAGGTGTAACCAACATGCATATCCACAAAATTTCATTAAAAACACGTAAAAAAACTCGAGAAGAAACGCGTCAAAAAAGCGCTTCCAAAAAGTGGTAAGAAAACGCGCGAAAAAATGCGTCAAAAAACCCGCAAAAAAAACGCAACAACACATTTACAACATTTCGGATGTCATTTTATTTTTTTTTATTACTATTATTATTTATTATTCTCAAAATTCATTAAAAATAGTAAATGTTATTATAATTTATAGTAATCCCAACATGAATTAGGGAATAGTAAGTGACATTTTATTTTTTGAGGAAAAAAAAGAAAGAAGTAATGTCACATTATATAAATTAAGTGTGGGGTGAACAATAGGTACAATATAAAGGTATATAAATGCAAGGAAAGGAATGAAAGTGACGAACAGAAGATACAATTTAACAGTTTTGAGATGACATAATTTGAAAGTTGATTAGGTGTAGAAGCGCAACAAGGTTTCGATTTCATTATGGTTTATATTCAAAAGCCACAGTTTTACTTTCCATAAAAAGATTTTCAGTGTTCCAATGATTCGAATCTCTTCAGGTAGTGTCTTAAATAATTTACAAGATACAATTGTGTAAAAGCTTCTTAAGCTAGAAGTGCGAAAAGTGGGTATGCTAACCAGAGAACTTGATGCTTCGAAGGTTATGGTTATCACTGATGGGGCTCCGTAAGTACCCACATCTAGCAAAAAAAAAATTTAAAACTTTAAAATAGTACAGATGTATAACTGGAAAAATTTTCAGTTTATTAAAAAGGACAAACGTGTGAGCTACGTGGGATATATATATATAGATTTCGAGAGATATTCGAATCAGACCACCATTGTCGGGTCTCTTTTCGTCTCTCTACCACTGTAAATCTTACTCAGAGAGACTCTGGATTTCTCCGCAGTTCTTCTCTGGGCTTAATTCCTAGTGTTAGCGCTAGCATCTGTTTATGGGAGATCTGTTTCATCGACCGGGTCTCGACCCAATGATGTCCCAAGATCCTCATTCTTCTGCCAGCCAACGCTGGACATTGACACAGTATATGTGCCGCTGTCTCAGATTCCTGCAGGCATAGTCTACAGGTATCATCCTCTATAAGGCCCATTTTCCTTAAGTGATACCCGAAATTACCATATCCTGTAGACAAAGCCACCACCCATTTCAATGTTCCTCGACTCATACTTAGAACCCTTCTTTGAGTGGAGCAGGTCGGCCACTTTATTGCCATTTTAGCTTGTCTACATTGTTCCACGGTTGACCACCTTCTCAGGTGTTCTGCCGTGATCCATTTGTGAATCAGCTGTTCTACCATTCCTCTGCCAATTGAAGAGAATGGTTCTGGTCCCAGCAACTTTTCAGTTGACCCCTCTTTTGCAAGGGAGTCCGCCTTTTCCTTGCCTTCGATCCCTATGTGTCCCCGTACCCAAGTCAGTTTTACTTCATTTTTAGATGAACACTTATTGAGCTTAAGTACACATTCCAGTGCCAATGATGTTCTGATGTTTGTTTGCTCCATGCATCTGATCACCGCCTGATTGTCCAGTGCTATAAGCATATTTCTTCCTTCTACCTGACACTCAAGCAAGTAGTCCAACGCATGAAGCAAAGCAATCACCTCAGCCTGGTATACTGAAGTGTATTTCCCGAGGCTAATGTGACGGGCATGTTCCAGCTCTTCTGAGTAGATACCGGCCCCCGCTCCGCCATCCATCGTGGATCCATCCGTGAAAAACACTATTTCACCATTTCTTTTTTCTGGAAGTAATCCGTTCTCAATACGAGTTTTGTGATTTCTTTCCATAATACGCACCCTCGTTATTCGATCCATAGGCATGTTCAGCTTCCTAATCTCGTTTTTGACAAGTTCCAGGATCTGCCTATGTCCATAGATCGTACCACAATTGTGCCATTTCGCATCTCGATGCAAACGAAGTGCCGTTTGGGCCGCTGTTTTCTTTAAATAAGTCCAGCGGTAATATCTCCATGACGCCCTCCAATCGATGCTAATCGTTGAACCCTATCCAGGTGCTTCCTGACGGTTTTCTGAGAGGCTTTCGCCCACCATATAACCGAGGCGTACGTGATAATGGGTCTAGTTATCATCGTATACATCCAGTATGCTGACCTAGGCGGGAGTCCCCACCTCTGACCACATACACGTTTGCACTGATGTAGTACCCTTTTTGCCTTCCGGACCTTCTCCTCAACATGGTAGTTCCAAGTAAGTCCAGTATCTAGATAGACTCCCAGATACTTAACCTTCTTAGTCATTGTTAGTTCCGATCCGAAAAGTGTTAAGGGCCGAAAATCCAGATTTTTCCTCTTCCTAGTGAAGACTATTAGATCTTTTCTCCCCGCATTAATGGAGAGCCCTTGTTCCAGACCCCACCGCTCAACCACTCTGAGTGCGTTCCTCATGATATCTGCGGTGACGTCCATGCACTTGCCTCTGGCCATTATTGCTATGTCGTTGGCGTATTAATCGCTCTTGTATTCAACATATTGTCCACCTATCTTACCACCAGTGGGTTAACCCTACGTTTTTCCAAGGCTTGTTTCAGACTTTCAAAGCATATCTTATCGAAGGCACCTTCAATGTCCATTATTGTGGTCATCGCAATGCCCCCGGTATTTAGCTCTTCCTCTGCACCTGTACCGAAGCTGCCCCTGTTGCTCGACCCTGGCTCACAACAATGGCGCCCAACGTGGGGCGCAAACCCACAACCCTGAGATTAAAAGTCTCATGCTCTGCCGATTGAGCTACCCGGGCTGGGGTCGCCTGGGCTTAACTGTAAAAAGTCAGCCGAATATGTTGACAAGTCCGTAAAGTTAAATCGGTTCGTCCCCGTAGCAGGAGGCTTGAGAGACGAGCCTTTTCGCTGGTTTGGATCTGACCTAACGTTCCCTATAGTGAAATACCCAAGAGATTTTCCGGTAGTTCCGGATTCTTGGAACGAGGTCCTCTTTGGGACGGCTCCTGGATTGGGTTGACCCTTATCCATTTAAAAAAAAATTCTAGGTTAACTCCCCCTGTGGCTCGACCCGGGCTCACAACACATTTGCATTTTTTAAGTTATTTAAGATTAAACCTGTCATACAGTGCTCAGTTATATTAAAATCGAGGTTCAAACCCGCGCAATTATTAATTTCCCCCTGGAAGCGACCAAAAACATGGTCAAGACAAGTATTAGCGACTGGTCGGGTGGACCAACCCATGAGTAGTCAACAATGCTTCGTACTTTTCAACAACAGCATTAGGGCTCAGAGTATCTGAGTATACTGCCGAAATAAAGTATAAAAAGAAAATAAATGCAAATTAGTGATCTCATTCTCACGTCTTTATTAGCATTGCCACTGTTGACAAACGGATCTCTTTATCCCATCACGGGCAAAAGTGCGAGTGCGTGATATTGCAAATTCATCATAACCATTTCAGTTTATTTAGCGCCCAATATAAACCGACGAGTTCGGTTTCCCCAGCAAAGATCCTGATGGACATTAATGCCCAAATATCCACAACCTATCGACTCTGTTGCTTCGAAATTAAAACTGAAACCAATTTACTGTGGTGGAGAATTGTGCTCTCAATATAATTCCCCATCGCTTATGATGATGATTTTCATTAAAATCAGCGATTAAAAATTCGAATAATGGACTTAAAGTTGGGGCAAAAAAAAAAGAAAAAAGAATACGATAATAAAAACAGCGTACAAGGAAAACAATTTTGTATAAATGAAGTAATACCGCCTGAGTGAAATTCATCATACACGGGCTGGCGCGCTCATTCTCCCCACCCAACCGTATAGCACAACAGAACAATACACCAGCCCAAAACACAATCCGTATTCATCCTTTTCCGCGCACTTATCGCAACAAAAAAAAAAAAAAAAAAATACAAGAGAAAAATAATAATAACAATAAATTTCCATAGAGTTGTGGCGTTTTATTTCAATTGCACTGAGCACTGGCCCGGGCATATTCCATCCGACTGGGCCCTCGATTTAGTTGCGGACAGTTGACTGTAATGCGAACGAGAATGGCGCCCAACGCAAGCCTATCCATTGTGGTGTTTGTGGCGAGTCCCTGTGTGTGCTGATTCTATTGTCTGGCTGTATGATTGGGTAGGTGTGTGTGCCCGTTCGGTCTTAATCCGACTTAAAGCAGAAAAACTCGCCGATTTCATTCCGAATAATGATGGATATTTCCATGAGTCTCACTCCAGAGATTTGCCGTCGTCCTTCCTCTTTTTTTTCTTTTCTATTTTTTGAATGAAAGCGAGAGAGAGTGGAAAAATAGAAAAAGACTCGACAACTATACGAGTTCACTAAATACTTTTGCGTTTTTGTTGTTGCATTGTCCTTTACTCACTTTTCATCAAGCGCTTTTATTATTTTGCAGGATAATCCGCAGTGTCCTGTCCGAAGCTGGGATCTTTTCATCATCATCGTCGTCGTAATAATATTCGACGCAGCAAGAAGCAAACTGTCATCGTTACCATCATACGCTCGTTGTCGTTGTCGTTGTCAAGTTGTCAAGAGCGAAAAGCATTTAATCCTTAACCAGTAACCGCACAAGGATATCATCGGCAGCAAATCGATTGTGCTAGTGGAATTTCAATAAGGAACGGATAAACGAGTGCATTCACTCGTCCCCCCTGTGCTTACAGACGTACACAATTCGCATCCTGCCAATATGAAGATGTCAAAGCTATCGAACCAGACCAACTCCCAGGATCCGCAGGCGGTTAACTCACGTGTATTCGTTGGCAACTTGAATACGTTTCAGTGCTCCAAAACGGACGTGGAGCGTATGTTTCAGATTTATGGCCGATTGGCAGGTATGTCATGTATACGTAGCATAATCCAAAATCCGAATCGTCCTTTTATTTTGTTGTTGATGTTGTCCTTGTTCTTTTGGCTCGTTGAATGCGATTAAAAACATATATTCCATTGAATTTGGCCGCTGACCTATTTGATTATGAGTGGCTCTCATGCAATTTCAGGAATCTCGATGCATAAGGGATATGCATTCGTACAATTTACAAATCCGTTCGATGCTCGGAATGCCTGCCACGGCGAGGATGGACGGACCGTACTTAGCCAAACTTTAGGTGAGTTAAACGTTCGTATTATTACGTGTTTCTTTTTACTGTTTGCAGTCTTAAGTGGGTAGATACGAGAACGGTTGGAAATTTCTTCGGTCGCGCGCCCGTCTGTTGTTTCGTGTTCGGGCAAAGTTATCCTTAGACAGACACACGCTGCCTGGTTGAGTTTTTGCCACATTCAAAGTGTGCTATTCACTTCGTCTACTCGACGAGGGACGATAATTTTGCAGTGTTTCATTTCCGGAGTATTGGCCGAGAACTATTGCAATATAGCGCCCACCGGATGAGGCGAGAGACTTGGGGTAGAAACCGATTTAACTGGCTTTGTGCTGGGGGTATTAATGGCAAAGCGGCCATTTGGTGTGTGTTTTCTTTTCGTGGCAACAACGGTCGGGGATGTACTTGTATTTTTTGTTCGTCCTTTGCGGCGACGTCAGGGTTCTTCCATATGAGTAAGGTATTCCCGTTTTAGTTCATTGCACTTTGCTGAATTTATCGCCTGTCGAAGTTGTCTGTATATCTATATCGACTAATTTCGGGACAATAAATCTACTGGCACTTGGCTTTTGTCTCCGGTGGGTTTGGGCTTTTGGCTTTCTGACTTTGAGTTGAACGTCTCGAGGGAGGTCATAGAGGGAAATGATTACAAGGAGCAGCACAAGTAAGGAACCTGTGTGTGAAGGAACCGGTCAAGGTGGGATTTCAAAGTGGGTATCCTTGGAGCGAACTGCATTGAAGCATAGGTAAAGGACATTTGCGTCAATCGACTGAAATGTGGAATCTGCCAGAGAAGAACAATTCCTACGACCGTATTGCCTTGTGCCTTCAGATTTGAATCGAATTTCTAGAAGGCCACTGACAGCGGAAACTGTACTCGAATTCTGGTGGAACGATGCGTCTGTGAACAGCAAACTAAAAACTGTGCGGCCCCATGTTGGGCGTCGTTTTAGTTCAACTCAGGCCATCAGGGGGTATGAGGATAACTGAACGATTCGTTGGATACTATACCAATGCTTACAAAAACCTAGACTGGTAATTGTCGAGATCTTCTGGGGACATACCGTGCAAGTGATGTCATCGCGGTTAAGCTTCTGAAATGAAATTTTAGTCAAGGTTACCGGTCACCTACATTCAAAGGAGGAACTTTTTGGAGACATGTGCTAGAAAGACTTCTACTATTGTTGTAGCAAATGTAGGCCAAAAATTACTGACGAAAATGGTTCAATTGATGGAAATCCGATGTAACTCCGAATTTCACTGAGCTAACCAGCTCGCGGAGGGCTGCATCCATCAACATACTGGTATTGTAGTGTAGACACATTTTTCGAGTTGAAAAATCAACATGGCCCGAGATGCGAAGGACCAAGCAAGCTATACGCGTGATTTTCCATTTCAAATAAGAACAATTTCTGCTCGTTCACGGATGAGCCGATTCATTTCTAAGGGACACATTTTTTGAATACGAGCCAATCATCCAAGATGAAAAATGGTGCATTCGCTGTGAAGAACGTTTCAAGTTACAGTCGACTCCGCTTATCTGAACTAGGCTTTGAAAAAAATCAGTTGGGTTGTGTTTGGTTTATAGGGGCGGTTTGCATTGCAGGCAATTTTCACCCAGAATCAATTAAGGCCCTTGGGACTACTCTTATATCAGCATTGCCAGACGTCCCGATTTGTAGCACAAAATTAAATGTCCCGCGCTGGACACTCTCAGTCCCGCTTTCAATATATTTGTCACTTTCAAACTTAATTCAATACATAGCCCACCACAATGGCAAATGCCAAGGAAAAATATAAATATTACAGTTAGAGAAGGCCAATTTCAACTCATAGCATAGGTAATACATAGTACAATGTTCCAATGTGGAATACACAACGTCAACGGTCAACATCTGTCTATCTTGATTTTAAACTTAATTTAAATAAAAATGTCAACGTCTTATAAAATAAAGAGATAAGTAATTAAAAACTACTGTTACTTATGTTTTTTTTTGTGTCCCGCTTTCGATGTAAGAATCCCGCTTTTTTATTCAAAATGTTAAAAAAAAAAACAGCTTCGACCGAAAAAAAAGATCTGGCAACGCTGACTTATATAGTACATGGGAGTGGTAGAATATGCAACTTGCATCACCATTTGGATCTGTTGATGAATCTTCTTAATTCTGATGGAGGTATTTTCACTAGATCTTCCAAGCCTTCGAAGAAACAGTGCTCCCAACAAGAGTGGCGACGTTCTTGCTGGCCTGGGCAGTGGACAGTGACACAAGAATTGTTCCACAGATTTTATTTCATCTTCGTCTCTGGAACTTCTGCAGAAGTCATTTGTAAAGATGCCCATCCTTTTACCCATAGTATCAATGATGCAGTGTCCAGTTAGTACCTCGACCAGTACTCGGATTTGGTTTCTATCAAGAGATAGAATATATCGTATACGGTGTCCAAAGCTTAGCACACCAGTGAATCCCATTCCGGCGCCAATTAGACCCCAGTTCGGCCGTCAAATACTTATACAAGGTGGGCCAAAAGAGTCCACCCTATTGGAAGATGCTCTTATTTTTGCAAATGGCCGCCAATTTCAAATCTGTTTTGACATTTGTGGACTAGACAGATATAGAATACAAGTGAACAAGCCATGGAGCGATACACTCCCCAAGAACGCGGAATAATCGTGTCTATTTTTTTGCGTAATAATTCATCTGTAGTGTTGGCGCAGCGCGAATTCCGTCTCGCCGATTTCACGGCCGTCCGACACCGACTGCGCAAACACTGCCACCAACCTTGAAGAATATGGGACCACACGAGACGTTGCCAAGAGTGGTCGGCCCCGGAGCGCCCGTTGTGCCGAGAATATCGCAGCTGTTGACGAGGATGTCGAGCTGTCGCCGGAAACATCGACCAGACGCCGTGCCTCACAATTAGCCATCAGCCGGCGAATTTTGGTCAAAGACTTGCGCATGTTCCCGTACAAAGTCCAGTCTGTGCATCAGCTTCTTCCTGTCGACCGCCAAATGCGTAGAACCTACGCCCAAGCCATCCTTAATCTCGAGGACGATTTTTCGACCAAAATCATAATGAGCGATGAGGCTCATTTCCACCTCAGCGGGTACGTGAATAAGCAAAACTATCGCTTCTGGGGCACCGAAAATCCACGAGTAATGCACGAGGAGCCATTACACCCGCTCAAAGTTACTGCAAGGTGCGCTGTTCACGCTGGAGGAGTCATCGGGCCATTTTTTTCGAGAACGCCGCTGGTCAAACGACAACAGTGGACGGTGCGCGCTATAGGGCCATGTTAACCGGGTTTTTTCTGCCGCAATTGGGCGAGTTAGGACTGAAGGACATGTGGTTCCAACAGGACGGAGCTAGGGCACACACTGCGCGAGCCACAACCGATATTCTGAAGGCGGCGTTCCCGGGTCGCCTCATCTCTCGTTTTGGCGATTTGCACTGGCCCGCAAGATCGCCCGATTTAACCGTTCCAGACTTTTTTTTATGGGGTTTTTTGAAGTCCCGTGTTTACGTTAACAAGCGCGAGACCCTAGAAGCTTGAAGAATCTGTCGCCAGAAGTTCTCGCCGAAGTGATGAAAAGTGCAATAAAACGAGCCCGTATGGCAATCAATTGTGACGGCGCCCATTTGGCCGATATCATCTTCTCGACTTGACCAATAGAATTCCAAAGGTTCAAATAAACATAATCAAAAAACAGAGTCGTAGGACGGTGTATTGACATCACAACAGTGCTTTCCAAACTCAAGAATTTTGTTTCGGCACGTGGAACTCGCACTGCATTTTGTCAGCAGATTACGTAGTACTGGTTCTCACACTGGTGCACTAAAAGAGGGTGCCCAGTGCAAGAGGTACTGAAATTGTGGTTGTATTCTATTGCCGGGGCTGATGAGCCGTCTTCCTAATATCTGCGATTGGACATGTCAAATATGAATGAAACTATATACTTGATGCCCTTAAATGAACTTGGCACGTGGCTCAATACCCCCGCTCCCATATGCGTGCCAAAATATCTAAAGAATTCACTCAATTTTATAAACTGACTGCAATTACATAGTTCTGTTAACTTTGGTCGCCAAGTGGAAAACAAATGCCAAGCACATTCAATTCACACTCTCGGCCCAGCGTATCTACAAATACTTCATCAGAAGACAACTCATCATCGCCATCATCACAATCAACTAAAACGGTCTGCATATGCTAATTGACTGTCATCGACGGCATAACAAATCGTGAAATATTCAAAAGCTATTCCCACATGCATGCCGAAAGCGTGACGTGGCTAGAACGCACTCAGCCAACCAGCCATAACAGTCAGTTGTTCGGTCGTTCGGTCAGCAGCGCTGCTAAATTAAATGATGAAAATCCGTCCAATTCGAAGCACAGTCCCATTGCCATCCCCATGTAGCCGTGTGCGCGCATCCAAGAATCTAATTTTGGGGAAAAAATTAATTTCATTCGGAGAGATGGTGGGTATACCTACCCCAGCCCATCTCGTCGAGTCCTATCCCATCCAAACATGCGCCACAAACGATTTGTCTGTCAACACAGCCAACTGCACTGCACAGAGAATGAAAGTGCACACATCGTACACGAAGTTTTTGCGATATATGTGTGTCATCCCCTTATGCCCGTCATCCCTTGTCTGTCACTGTACCATGGTGGCATGTGAAACTTATTCAAATTTTCAAATTGGGAACATTTTCCGCTTTTCGAAAAACATCTTAATGCACTTAGAGTCTCTAATGAAATTTCCTTTTGGCATTACATAGATATACTTGTATCCTGCAGTCCATTATTTGTGTGCGTTTGTGTGTTGGAGCGATGCTGTTCCTCGTTGATGCGTGGTTTGACATTGCATCTGTGTGAACTTTACTTTTGCTATATATACTTGCTGTACAGCTGTGGAAAAATCCCATAAATGTGCATTTAATTAAAAATAAATATCGAGTGTCACAGAACACATGCCCCCTCTGTGCCACACCACAATCGCGCTGGGGAGAGATTTGGTGAAAAGTTTTGACAGCGCGCCGCGCCATCATCAGCATTCATCTGCCAACTGTTGAATGATGATTACGCTGGCATAAACACCACATTAACTCATTTGTTTAACAACATCAAACTCGCGGAGGGTTGTGAATTATTAACACCCCCGTACAGCCGTTTAAATGAGATGAGTAGGTAGGCGAAGCAGCAGTGAAGTATACTCGTTGGTTGAAGTTTTGCGGCTGCGATTCTCCCCCCCCACATCCAGACAACAAAGAGAGTTGGCTTCATCTTAATTATGAAAAGTTTTTCTCGTTTCACTCGCCTAAGTGACTTATTTCCCTGTTGTTGTTGTTGTTGTTGTCGTTGGGGATGGTACAGTCGTAGTGGTGGTTGGGGGAGGCTTTGCCACTGATTCTGCTCTGGTATTGTTTTGTAAAATATAAGTGGAAGGACTTAAAATGGTTTTCCCTTCGCAATCGCTTATGAAGATGGACGAATGAATGCAAGGGTTGGAAATTGTCCAAGAGCGGACAAAACAAAACAAAACAAAACAAACAAAAAAAACAGTTTTGCAGGGAGCTTTTAAGCCAAAACGAAAAGTGGATAATAGCTTGATGAATGCGATGAATAACACTCACCAAGCAGTAGTTTCTCTGATGGTGCTGTTGTCATTCTTTTGGCTCTTTGGGCTATTACTGTTTCGACGTGATGAAAGGGCGCGCTTTATGTACAGTATTTTGATTCTTCCAGTTCTTTTGTTGTGACGGAAATTACCAACATTTTGGGATGGCTGCCCTCTTTTTCCTTCCAAATAGTTTGTTCGACTTTAACCTGTGAAAATTTCAAATTTCTTGAAAAACTTGGCAAAGTTGGAACATTTTGAGACTTGTCAGGTACTTACTTTGTAATGGAACTCCAGGTTAAGAGAAGTTGCAATTTATGTAGGTTCTATTAGAGCTAACCATCGGCGCAGTGGCTTATTGGTTAGTGTGTTGGACTACTAAGCGAGTGGTCCCATGTTCGAATCCCGAAAAAAACCCAAATTCCAACTTAAGGTTTTTTTTTTTCACTGCGCCAAGTCTCGCGAATGTCTGACAAACATCCGAGAGTAGAACTGTCATGAAAGAACTGCTCAATTGGCCGTTTGGACTCGGCATAAAATTGTAGATCCCTTCCATTCGTCCCAAAAATGAAAACTCACACAAGTCGAATGGTTGTGAGAAGCTAGGCCTAGGGTCTGTACGGACCTGTTGCGCCATTTATATATATATATACTATTAGAGCTTAGGAACAAAATATTGTTTTTAAATGTTCATCATCATCAGTTCATCATCATCATAAGCATAAGAATTAAGGGACTCAATTGCAAAAGGTCTGCTGCCAGGAGCCTGGTATTTTTCTAGGAAAGGCCACGGGCTTTCATTCAGAGAACTATTCTAAATACGGCGCTTAAGTTAAATTCGGGGTTCCGGCGAAAAACAAAGTTTTATTTACTCCGAGATGAACCAGTTAGCCTTAAGCAATACGGCTGCCAAAACGCGGCCTTTGGCTGACTGACTTCAGTTGCGTATACTGCAAGTTGGTTAAGGTTCATCCTCCAAGGCGAAGGTCGAAGTTAAAGATTCTTGGGACAGAGTTGTACAGTGTCCAATCACTTTACAAGTTCCACCCATCTTACGCCCTCTTAGCTAATTGCTTTGCAGGTCGATGTCGCTGTACACCTCAAGAACCTACTGAAGTATCTCCTTCTTCGAATCTTGTCAGCGCAATCGGGGTCAAAAATCACTAGAAGCACTTTGTCTTCTCGAAGAACTTTGTATTTGTGGGAAATAGATACACAATAAAACCGCTCAATCGTAATACAAAAAATTATTCAACATTAATAGGATAGAAAACTGATTAACAAACTATGGATTTGGAAGAAGTAGGTTAGGTCATAAACCGCGTGCACGTGAGTATACGTGGAGACTGGAGACGGCGAGTGAGTGACAGGCGTCAGCTACTTGTCGTCTTCAATTAGATGAAAATTAAAAAAATTTCCATGAGTACAATAATTAACAATTTACGGCATTGCCATGATTACAACACATTGAAATCTAAGAAGGACGTTGATTGTTTTAAATCAGGGTGTGGTTGTCTTAGTGTTTTTTTTTTTTTTTGAGAAGGAACTATGCATCTCCATGGCCTTTTTAGGGGAAAAAAAACTGCGACTAACAACCTTGACGCCATTTTCAGGTTTTATATCAGACTAGCTGTACCCGCCCGGCTTCGCCCGTGCAAAATGTGGTTTCAGAACAATTGATGGAAACCATTTTTTTTATAAATTTGCTGTCTTGTAGGGGACATCATTTTTTTTTAATAATCGCTCAAAGAAAAGTCATCGATAGACATTGCAGAGGTATAACGCGAGGGAGCGGTCTGCAATAGTGAGGAACTTGAGCCCGTATTAAAAAACATCCCAAAGACTGAGTCCACTCTGCCTTCATGGCTTTGCACCTGGTCGTTGGACTAATCAGGCACAATTTAATGTTCTTTGGACAATGAAAATGAAAGAAAATAATTTTACAATAGGTAACTCACTTTTTTATTAATGTAATGCTTCTTTCTATACTATGTTAGAAGTTTTGTTTCTATCGGCTGAGAAAGTGATATTTCCTGCATTATTTACCCTGGAGCACGCTACATAATTATCTATAACTACCCGTGAATTCAAC
This sequence comes from Cheilosia vulpina, assembly GCA_916610125.1. Classification (NCBI taxonomy): domain Eukaryota; kingdom Metazoa; phylum Arthropoda; class Insecta; order Diptera; family Syrphidae; genus Cheilosia; species Cheilosia vulpina. The sequence continues at coordinate 33,054,654 of OU744278.1, forward strand.
TCCCAGTTTTCTTAAAGTTTGACCCTGTGACTTATTGATTGTCGTGGCAGAACAAACATTAATAGGAAATTGAATCCATTTAAACTGAAATGGATAATTACTGGAAATTATTTGTATTCTTGGTATAAAAACCGTATCTCCTTTACCACACCCAGTTAAAATTAACGCATCTATAACGTTTTTCTGTAAAGAAATCACTCACATTTTGGTACCATTACGAAGCTTGGGGGATTCAAATTGCGAAGCAACATAATGGGAGCTCCAACTTTTAATTCAACTTTATGAGCAAGAAGGACATGGGCTGTAATGCTAATTAAAAACTCCACCATGTAATTTACTGCCTCATCTTGATTGCAAATAGCATTTATAAACAGTAAGAGGTGTATCACCAGAAAATGTCCCTAATATAAATCCCCTAATGTAATAATACCACAATCTGGTATCACTGGTACCTATTACCTATTTGACATTTCTTTCTAGACGCTTTATTTTGTAAGCAAAACAGAGGCAAACAAACCTTCCCTACATATTTGCCATTTCTTTTGTTTTTTTTTTAGCAAACCACACAGCGTACTGCCTCTGTCGGTCTCCCTCTCCGTCACAGGAGTAAAATAGGGTTAAAAGAGATGTCAAAATATTGCGCGGTTAGTATGTTTGACTTGAGAATTAAGTGCATATCTACTCACTCATATGAAAATCGTAGAAATGTTTCAAATTTTGCCTTTTAAGTTATCGAGTTATTGGATATCCTAAGTTGTACCTGCAGACGTCCTCTTTAAGCTGGTATTTACTATACTTAAATGCTCCAAGTATTTTCGAACGGAAAGCGTAACAAAGAAAAAAGCAAAACGAAACGAAAAAATAAATTACTCTTGTCCAATTTTTTCCAAAATTTATAAAGACATATAATTGAAATAAAGTAGAGATTGTAGGCATAGGTATCCTCTATAGGCCTGTGAAAAATGCACCAGAATTCTAAGATTTTTGCATTTAAAGATATGCCGTCAAATTCAATCTTAGTCGAACAGAAATACACCAGTTTTATTTATATGATTTGTCTGTATATTTTGATGATCGATTTGTGGATGTTGTGGGACTCTTCTGGTTAAATCAGACTTGTTGAGGACCATGCATTTTTTTAAACTATATGTGGTGAACGTACCATGTTTACAAAAATTATGTATTCATATATCAAAATGGTCCTAAACTTATTTTGCAAGACGAAAGCCGTAATTTTTCGAGGCTTGGTTTTTTTTTTAAATCCCCGAAAACCTGCCAATTATACACTTTCAAAACGGGGTTCAAGTTTTTTCCCATTAGCAACGCTATTGGAATATGAATTTAGCTCTTGGCCATTCTTCCACCAACAGCTCTATTCCAAAAACCTGACTTAAACGTCCCCGGAGAACAGAAATTGGAATTTGTCGAAGTGACACGGAGAACAAAAACCATCTGATACTGTTTTCATAGCTATTAATTGTCAAAAATTAACCAAACCAACTTCATTCGGTAGATTTTTTGAAAATAATCGGAAAAAGCAATAACTACTCAACTCAGTGTTACCAACCAACTTTGAAACTGATTGTAAATGATATACGTCTGCTAGCTAATTTTACTCGAGTTCAACTGACAGTTGACTGACGTGACACATCTGAATTTTCTTGGCCTCTATAGGCGTTTTTCTTTTTTAGTTCAGAGCGCAACCTGAATGGGTATACAAACAGTTCGTGTTTCTTTTTTAGCTCAGATACATCAGAGCTCAGAATTCAGAGCGCGCTCTATGAGCTCAGAATAAATTGACTGAGCAGGCTGAATGAAAAGCTGATTACACATTTACAGTCACATTTGACAGAAAAAAAATAGAATAGTTGAAATGGCGGACGAACCTTGTTGTTCTGGAACTGAAGGTTAACCAATTTAATAAACAACAATTAATAAATATTCAATTTATACACATATTTATTACAAATGACAGCTCTGTGTGTTTCATAATTACATCAGAACGATCTGAGTACTCTCGGTTCAAAGCGCGAATTAAAACACTTGGTTCTTACTTTTAAAATTAAACAATATTTATTTGGAACTATGTCCTTTATTATTGAAATACTTTTTACTAATTCTAAAAGGAGCTTAAGGCTACTATGTAGTTACAATAAGACTGTCGATAAATTCATCATACAGTCGTATTTATATACTTTTCTTATCTATCTACAAGGAGACCCAAGCGTACAATCGTCTTGCTTGATAATGAAGAAGAGATAATATTCCAACATTGTATACAAACGATATTATCTCTTTTACATATGTTATCATTGTAGCGTTGTGTGCAAGACTGTACTAGAGACTAAAGATATCATTGAATACAAATAATGTTATCTTTTTTCTCAATATGTTTTGCTATGGATACTTAACTCCCCCCCTTGTTAAACGAAATCGTCCCGATTTTTCGACGCTATTTTTAACATCTCTCTTTCATAAGTTTTGTTATATGCGTCAATCTTTTTTTGTTTTTGACGATCTGTTATACATTGTATAGTTTTTATCATTACGTACGTAAATGCTAGAATAACAATCAGTGTTACAATTGTGTATATAGTTGATAATATCGGTTTTTCTTCAAAAGGAATAATTAGTTTTTTTAAAGTATCTATGTTATCGAATTTGTACATTGTATCTTCTTTAATTATTTGGTCGATGTAAGACTCTGAATTATGATTTCTTAATATAACTTCTTTAATTTGCTTATGCATGTTTTTGTATATTTTATCATCTAGATTTATAGTATTTTCATAAGTAACTAAGTTTATACCATTAATTGTTTGATTATTTAGCTTATGCTTACCGCTTAATAACATAACACCGGATTCAATTTCTAAGTCGTAATCGTATTCTTGTTTAATGTTGCATTTTGAAGTTATATTCTTTAAAAGTGGAATAAGACAATTTTCTTCTTCAAAGTTAATTTCACAAATGTTTTTACTTAGATGATTTTGACAATTTCTTGTTCTTAAATAAGTTTGGTTACATAAGGCAATTGTTTTATCTGTTTTGATTTTAATTTGGTGGAAACCTGACTCCAAATCTAACGTTGTAAAGTACTTGGCTTTACCTAAATTTTGAATTGTCATGTTGACATCCGGAATGGGGTATCTGTCTGTTACAGTGTGAGCGTTAAGTTTTTGGAAATCAACAACCATGCGCCGTTTTGGTTTTCCTTTTTCGTCCAAACCTTTTTTAGGTACTGTCCATATGGGACTGTTATAAGGACTATGGCTTTTTTTCTATTATATTGTCATGTAAGAGTTTCTGTATTTCTTTGTTTACGAATTCGTTATCTGCTATGGGATATGGATATTGTTTAACATAAACCGGATTATCATTGGTCGTCCTAATGCTTGCTTCTATAGTATCTGTAAAGGGTAACGGTCCTATGCTGTTATTAATCTTCATCAGTCTATCTATGTCTGCTTTATAAATATTATTTTCCCCAATTATGTAATTAATTTTCTGAATAGATTCGACACTGCTTATGGTAGTTAGAGTCATATTACTGAAATTTATTTCCGCGTTTAGAACTTTAAGTCCTTCATATCCTAATATCATATCAAAAGACTGAATATCCTCTAATTCAAAAAATGTTATATTTTTCTTTAATATCCTAACTACTTTCTTTGTATCTACCATAGAATAACCATGCATTGTTTTTATTTTTATAGGTTTAATTTTAATTTTTTCGCTAGAATCGCATTTTCTATTAATGTAATTATGGGTTGCACCAGTATCAATAAGAATTTTATAAATTTTCTTAGAAATAGTACTAGTTAAATTTAAGCAGGGCAACCCGTCTACTAGTTTAAATGATCTATTCTTATGTTATTATTTACCATACATTCCGTTTCATCTGCTTCTGCATATGTACTGCTGACATCGTCTCTGCGTTGTTGTCGGGAGTTATTTACTCTCTGCTGCTTGAAGTTCTGCTGATAAGATCGTTGCGGTCTGTTGTGTGTGTTGAAACTCCCGCTGTGTTCACGTTTCGCTGGTGGATTATATACATCGGGTTTGTATTGATTCCAATTTTGTCGCTGTGCATGTACAATTTGTCTCGAGTTTATCTCCATCGGCTGTGGTCCGTCATTTCTCTTGGAAGGGTTTAGGCGTGGTCCTTGATTGTGTTGCTGCATATTATCGTATTGCTTCTGGGGTTGATAATTCGTTGTTTGGCTCGAATAATTTGGTCTTCTTTCGTTTCTGTGTTCATGTGGCATATTTTTGTGGTGCTTATCTTGAGTGAGATGTAAATGCCTGTGCACATTATCATGTTCTATTCTGCGAGCAATTGCGAATGCGTGTTCTAGATCATTTATTGTAGCTGAATATAATGATCCTCTTGTAAAGTTGTCACTCATACCATCAATGAATATACGAACTGCGTCGTCGTTAGCATTTTTAATTAGTCTGTCGATTATATTCGGCGGATCACCTGACATAGTGATTTTTGATATTATTAAATTGAGATTTTTATTTATCTCGTCGTGGTATTCAGACAGTGTGCTTCTTTTTTGCGTGATGGCTTTCATCATGTCTTGTAGCACGTATAGAGGTTCTTGATTAGAGTACGTATAATCTAATCTGTTACGTATCGCCTCAAAATTAAAAATTGTGTTATAATTAGTTAACACATTCGCGGCTGCACCCTGTATTTTACTTTTCACTATAGTCAATGCTGCTGCGTACTTACTGTGTGTTTTGAGGTTTTTAATGCTGTCCATTAATCTGGATGCTTCTTCGCGCCACGACCGATAATTTGATTGATCGCCGTTGAAAATAGGTAGGCTTTTAAATGCGTCTAACTGTATTTCACTACCATCTGTATATGTGGTTCTTATTTCCTCTAGCACAGGTATGTTTGGTACTATGCCTAATCCAGATTTTACTTCATTTAGTTTTGTTTCTAAATTAGTGTTTATTTGATTTTGGTTAGTTATTATTGCTGCTAACCTTGCATTCTCTGTGCGTGTGTGCTCTAGGGTTTGTGTTACTGTGTTGCACCTGGTTTCTAAAGCTTCTAATCTTGCCATTAATACTGCGAGTTGTTCCATTTTGAACTCGTGTCTGTTGTCGTCGAATTTGTGTGTTTTTTTTTCCACATATACACTTTCACTGAATTGCTTTGCTGCTTCGTACGAAGGAGCTATATTTGTACCTGCTATGCTAGGTAATTCTTGTAACCGGTAACGCGAGTGTTCTGTTTATACTAGATTTCACTACTTGTTCCCGAGGTCCGCTCGATTGAAGTTAAAAAGTATATTTAACCTCCTGGCAGGATCGCCAATTAAAACACTTGGTTCTTACTTTTAAAATTAAACAATATTTATTTGGAACTATGTCCTTTATTATTGAAATACTTTTTACTAATTCTAAAAGGAGCTTAAGGCTACTATGTAGTTACAATAAGACTGTCGATAAATTCATCATACAGTCGTATTTATATACTTTTCTTATCTATCTACAAGGAGACCCAAGCGTACAATCGTCTTGCTTGATAATGAAGAAGAGATAATATTCCAACATTGTATACAAACGATATTATCTCTTTTACATATGTTATCATTGTAGCGTTGTGTGCAAGACTGTACTAGAGACTAAAGATATCATTGAATACAAATAATGTTATCTTTTTTCTCAATATGTTTTGCTATGGATACTTAACTCGCGCTCATTATGCTCGAGCTCGGTTCAGAGCTCAGCTCTGAATTAAAACAGAATAACGCCTTATACAGTATTTAACGAAGCTATATAAGTGCGCTTTCCCTTTTACTTAAAGCTTAGTATCCTGCTCGCGTTAAATTTGTTCTCCCATACAAAAATGTCTACAAAGATAAAATTTAGCGAGGCAGTTTAGTAAAGCAATATTCTGTTCGCTCGCTAAATTTGTAAATTCATATTACAAGTCTCCACGCATTTAGCTCGCGAAATAAATGTCCGGTACTTAAAATCGAAGATAAATTTTGACAGAAGAAAAAGGAAGAAAATATTTGTGTCGTGATTATTATGGATTTTTCGGAGGAAACCGCAGAGAACGTTGGCGTACAAAATAATTATTTAGCGACCATTTATCTTTGGTATGGAGAATCGTAGTGGAGACTATGGACGCTACAATTTAATGCAAGCCGGATACTAAGCTTAAAACGTCAAAAAAACTTTTTGGAAAATAAACAAAATTTCGTATGGCGGGAGACACCACGGGTTTTATTTCGCTTGATGTTTAAAAGTTTATAAAAATTTAACTTAAAAACATTGCAGAATCAAAATCAAGTGTTTGTTAAACGTTTTTGAAATGTTTAATAGTTGCACTAAGAGGTTGTGTAAAAAAATAATAAATTTACTTTAACCACTTCTAACAGGCGAAAAATGTGAGCTTCTCCAGAACACTTTTTCCGATTTCGGAGCACTATTGCGAATTTGGTTTAAATCTCAAATCTACACCCATCTCCCGCTATACAAAATTTCGTTTGTTTTCTTACAAGTTTTTCAGCTGCCACTTTGTTTAAGTTATTGTTTTTCTCATTTGACGCTGACGTTGTCGGGAACTACCCTATTGACCATGGGCACATTCAAGAACCTAGTCATCTTAAATCGACTAGATTGGCCTGGATAAGATGTAGCCTGAACGCAAAAACTAGATTGGTCGGGAACTTCACTTATTCTACGTCATCCACGTATGAACTGTCAACTTAGTACTCAGTCAGGTAATTCTGGGCTAGATTCGTCGGCTACCCCTCCATAAGCGTCAACTGAAACAGCTGCTCATATGACCGATTTCAGCCAATCAAAACCGAGATACATCTAGTCAGACAGCTGTCAGACTTACTAAACTAGATACTTGAACGTCACCCATGTCAACAATCTTTCCAGTTGACCTATACGGAGGGGTAACCGATAAATCGAAAATCTAGTCAGAAAATTATTGACTGAAACTCAGCTGACGTTTCGGTTGAAAAAGTGACGTCAATATTGTTTTGAGTTTAGGGGAAATCTAGTCCAGACAGACGTGCCCACTAATTCCATTTTTTACCTCCATCTACTAGTCAATTCAAATCCATTCCCTCATGACTTTTGGTTTAATTTGAATTTCATTTCTTTTAATTTGACAGATGTCAACATGGTAGCTGAACCGAAACCACACCAAGTCGGACGCAAGCGACAAAATGTAACCAAAACCGGAAATGACTGGTAAGTTCGCACTTGGTAAGCCATTTCCTTTACAGATTTCGGGAAAAGATTCTCTTTTTTGCATGTGTTCAACCAAAAAGCCCCTATAAACGAGTAAACCATATAATGTTTGTATAAATATTACCATTACTTCGTGTTGAATAATTCCAGTTCCAGTTGAAATTACGACAAATGATTGATGGCCGGTGAATGGTAAATTTGTAGGTATCCCCAAATAGAAATTCGATGTCACCAACGCTGACCGTGGCATTTAGCATTTGATTAGGACTATACCTACTAGGACGAAAATAACGATGGTATATACAGGTCCTTCCTTGACGTATATACAGTTGATAGCGGATCTCGTTTTTTTTTGTTTCTAAAATGACAGCTCTTCGTGTTACTTATCAAGGTATGACTTTAGTGCTTTCCCTAATTTCGGGAGCGGTTCTATTCCAGATTAAGAAACAACAAAAAGGACAACCACTGGCTGATGATGGCCGAGACATGCGATGCATTTGTGTGCGGAATGGCGGCAGCTTTGCATGTTCCATTTCGTTTTGTCGCTACAAAATGTGTTGCATGTCGAAAAGAGGTGTTAGTACCTTGTTAGATGGGTGTGGCATAATTAATTATGTTAAAAACCATTTTCCGTTGGCTTTGTACAATACTAGATTTGTAACCATTGTCAGTGATGGTCTTGTAAGTTTTGCATTATGCATTTATCTACACAATATTATTTTTAGAGACAGACTCAGGCGTAGTTACAATTAGTCAGACATGGTCGAGTCGGAGTTGCAAAAGACGATTTAGCTGGTTGTTTCAAATACAAATTTTGCTTTTATTTAATTTGAGACACTCAGTACAGCTATCGCAATCTTAGCTAAGCAAATTGAAGAACTACCGCAAAAAGAAAATTAGTGATAGACGATAATTCAAGTCGGGGTGGTTCAATGGTTAGTTTGTTGAACTAGTGAGCGGGGGCTCTGAATTTGGGAAATTAAACAAAATCCAAAAGTAGTAGTGTAAGCGAACTTGGCCGGACCGGTCAAATTGAAGTTGGCAGCATCTTAATTTTATGTAAAATGATAATGACGTTTGCAAGAAGTGTCATGTCATGGCTGAGCCACGTTTTTTTCATTTTTTGCCGCCATTTGAATTTTGTATCACGGCGAGGTAATCTGGCAATAAAATTAGCTTTTTGAGAATTTACAATAATAATAGGTATTGGAAATAATAATTATAAGTTGTAAAAAGAAAAAAAAAAGAGAATTAATTATAACAAGAAAGATTAAAAATGAAATTATATTAAATAAAAAAATTTTAGAGTATGCAAATGCTACCCTCCAAATTGCATAATTCCTCTTTATTTATTTTCATTTGCGACAGAATCGCAAACAAAAAGTAGTGAGCCAAGTGTGCCTACTGTTGTGGACGGGACTCGATTTGGGTTGTTGGTTGTCCCAGATAAGCAGCTAAGGGCACGCTGGTGGATGCTCGGGCATCAGCTCATCGGAGCGGGAAGGGGTTGTTGCTGCTTTGCCTCAGCCAACAAAATTAAATTTTCGTGCCAATATAAAAAGAAAAAAAAATCTCCTCCAGAAGTACCGAACCTGCTCAAACTTATACCGGTCCAAACCATTCATCTCGACAGGTGTAAACGTCGATATTGATAACCATAAAAGCTACCGGGGGCGATCCCTCATCCTCCAAGGAAGTAAAATTTCCCTAGCGACCATTCCAAACTCTGCCCTATTCCTGAGGCCCCACAGTTAAAATTCCCTACTGAGCCTTTAACTCATATTCGCAACAAATCTTCCGTCAGTTCCAGCTTTCCTTCTTTAGGCGTTTTTCTTTTTTAGTTCAGAACCGAGCTCGAGCATTATGAGCGCTCTCTGAACCGAGCGTACTCAGATCGTTCTGATGTAATTATGAACCACACTTGAGCACAGAGCTGTCATTTGTAAGAAAGTATATGTATTAATTGAATATTTATTAATTGTTGTTTATTAAATTGGTTAACCTTCAGTTCCAGAGCAACAAGGTTCGTCCGCCATTTCAATTATTTTGTTTATCCTGTTTTTTTTTTCTGTCTGTCTGTGTCTGTAAGTGTGTAATCAGCTTTATACTCAGCCCGCTCAGTCAATTTATTCTGAGCTCATAGAGCACGCTCTGGTTATGCTCTGAGAGTAAAAAGAAACACAAATTCTGAGCTCTGATGTATCTGAGCTAAAAAAGAAACACGAAATTTTTGTGTAAAAGTTCAGGTTGCGCTCTGAACTAAAAAAGAAAAACCGTGTGAAAGCTTCACAGCGCTGATACCGATTCTGCGATTACTTCGTGTGCTCGGATTTTTGCAGGTGGTTGGGGGGAGGTAGCGGCGATCGCATAAATTAATCAGCGGCTCGATTAATGACGGCGTTTCACAAACGTGCATGAAGCATTTAGGGATCCTTTAACAGGGGCAGGCATGGACATACGGGTAAACCAAACTATTGAGTGCTTCTTTAATCAGCGCGGCAAAACGGGGATATTTCGGGCTCGTGCCAGAGCCGAATCGCTAGCGGTGAGAGGCTCGCTCCAATTCTTGAAATTGCCACGGGCATTACCGGGTAGCGGACTTACGTGAACGCCACTGCCCCCCCAGGTGAGTGCTTTTCTCTCCGCAAAACGTCCGGCTTCAAGATATGTGTTTGGTTAGCTTGGAGGTTATCGTTTTTGTTGCGTATCCCGAGAGATTTCGCACACTTTTTAAAGAAAATCTATTTCTTGGTACTAACCTTGTATATTTAGTCGAAATATATTTAGATGATTGTGCTACACCCGTATTTTACAAAACATCGCAGGCACCCAGAAGATAGGTGACAACCGTGTTCCTCGAGCGGAAGTTGAGCAAAGAAGGAGTTTTGGGTCTCTTACGAATATGAAGGCTCAAACTGACGTAAGAATTTCGCTTGCGTTCACCGTCTTAGTGATGTTGCCGTATTAGTTATTGAAGAAGAGAAATCTACTACCTGAGAAGGTACTAGATGTAATAGAAGCAAAAGTAGGGCACCTTCCTTTCCTTTATTTATTTATTTATTTATCTATTTTTAATGTTTATAGGGAGAGAATTTACCACACTACTCAAATGGTTGTGAGAAACTTCTCCCATAATTAAATTCAATAGATTCCTACAGTGACTTTTGGAAACTGTGTCTATAGAGTTGACGACGAAATTTGGCGGAAGATCGAAAAATATGACAGGAATTAACACAATTTCTATTTTTCATAAAAAAATGTGAAAGTATGGAAACCTACTTGTTGCTAAATTTGGGCTTACCGGCTGAACGGATTTGGAATATTAGAAAGACCATATAGTATTTCAAGTATTTATTATTACAAAGAATGGTTTCACAGTAAGATGACATCTTATAAGTTGTGAAGGCTTTACAAAGACTTAAGATTCAAAAGCAAATTTAACATTCCTTCGTTTGCAAATGTGTAGGTCGGCTTTATTGCCTTTTGAGCGCACGTAAGTTTTTCAAAATACATTTTACTTATTTTACAATATTCTGACTGAAAAACGGCGCAACCGATTTATATATAAAGGTTTTCCAATGAGAGGTGTTATTGTGAATGACTCGCTTTTTCGGTAGCTGTCACTTTTGAAGCTTTTATTCTTTGACATTTGACTAGCCATATTATGGCTATCAAATATCAACACGATATTTGATAATAATTGATATGTATCAACAAAATGAATGACTCGGTATTATAGTTATTAACCTATCAACATTTTTGATGAATTGTGCATTTAGGATCTATTGTGAATAGTTTTATCGATAAACTTGGTATTACGGTTGTGAAAAAATTTGATGTTCATCAAATTTTCTATAAACCACAATTTTCTTGTTGATACGTATCAAATATTCTTGGGCCTTGTTTTATTGTTAAAAAAAAAGACTTTAGACCGAAATGTAATCGTTAAAGTTATTTTTGAAAGGGATTATAATGAAGTAAGTTTAAGTGAACAACCTATCATACGGAGGACTTTACGAGATGCTTCAAACCCAATGAATTTGAACAAAGTTATGTAAGCAGTTAATATTTAATTTTGTTTAACTTGATGTAATTCGGTTCCAAATTCGTACAGAACTTAAGACTTTCGAAACCAGCCTTCGTAGAAGTGTTGACTGATATTGAGAATAAACTCAAACCAATAAAAAGTTAGCAAGCACCCATTCTCAATGATATTTTGATAAGCATTCACAATGGGGTAAACATTATCAATTGATACTCATAATACCAAATTATCGATGAATTGATAGATGTTATCAAGTATCAAAAAATTCATATTTGGTAGCCATAATAGGGCTGTACGCCATTACTAAAAATGGAACGATACACGCTTCAACAACGCATTGAAATTTATTTTATTTTTATTTATTTTATTTATTTATTTATTTTAACGTACAATCTATTGTCAAAGTGACAAGTGTACAAGTAATCTACCAAATAAATTTGCACAAATTTGTTGATGGGGAATAACATAAAAGAAAACAATGGCAACAATTTATTACAATTATTTTAAACGACAATGAGAAAAAAAAGAAATAAAGATATAAACACCAGACATTCAATAAACAATATTTATAAAAAAAAACTATTTATGACTGAATAGCCTAAGGACAACAACCATTTCTTAACACCTTTCAAAAATACATTTTTATCCCTCCCACACCTAATAATATCTGGAAGTGAATTAAACAAACGGGGTGCGGTGGCATAGTAAAATCTTTTAAAGCATGCTTTATATATTGTAGGAACAATTACCAAATTTCTAGTATTGACCCGCAAACTGTAGCTATCTACGTTTCTTACAAAGTAAAAACCCGAGTTTTCGAAAAATATTTTTAAGACTTTGTAGCAGTAAATTATTAAAATTCACTACAAAAATGGTGAAAATCTTGCAGTCACAGTTCGCAAAACTAAAGCATTTTTTGGTCGTCGTGAAGCAATACAGAAATTGGTGGAAAAGTTCGAGCTGTTGGGACAAGTTAATGATGTGAAGAATAAAACCCGTGCACGTCGCTCAAGAACAACTGAGAATATTGCTTCTGTAGCCCAGGTTTGTCCATTCATCGTCGTTCTTTGGAATTGGGCACTCCACAAACACCGTATTTGGAATAAAGACTTGGGTCTTAAGGCTTATAAAGTTCAGTTAACACAAGAACTCAAGCCGGCCGATCATCAACAACGTCGTGTCATTGCTGATTGGGTCCTTAAAATGTACGAAAATGATCCGGAATTCCATCGAAAAATCATCTTGACTGATGAGGCCCATTTCCACCTCGGTGGCTACGTCAACAAGCAAAATTGTCGCATCTAGCGCTCGGAAAACCGACGATAAGAAAGATAAGGTCTACGCCAACAGCCCAGGGTCGATTCAAGACCTCAAAGATAAAATTCGTGAGGCTATCGACGACATAGGGCAGCCACTTTGCGATTTGGTTATGGAAAATTTCATGAAAAGGACATGGTCCTGTGTGCGTGCTCGTGGTGGCCATTTGGCTGATGTTGTTTTTCATTATTAACGGCATACCTTCCTCTTTATTATGAAATAAACATCCGATCATTTATCTCAAAAAATGGCATTTTTCGTTGAATACCAAAAGAACACCTCTTATTGGAAAACCCTTTGTTTATGTAGCGAGTGCAATCGCTGAATATCAGTCATAAAATTTGTGCTTCCTAGAACTGCAGAAGTAGAATACAAGCTTTTGCGCACATGATTATGCATGGCTTTTCCCACACTGGAGTTTGACAACCCTAAATGTGGGTCTTGCTAAAACTGTTATGTTAGGTGACTGTCGGTGTCGCGGCTGCCTTAAGCTTGAGTTGATAGTTACTTTACCTCGACCGGTTCGGCTCAAGGGTCCACCGCCATGAATACCGCTTCCCTGCTTCCAACCCATTTAGTTGATTCTACGTATTCAGACGCCACTCTTACTGCATCTGCCTTCCCATTGCTCAAAACAAAACTGCCGCGCTTTGCAATTCCCTTCAAAAATATTCCTTCACTGCATATTTAACCCTCATACAGGGTCACACACACGTTCATCAACTTCTGGAAACTGGCTACCGTATTCCATCGAGCCGACGCTCATTTGTTTTATTTACATTCCATTTAACATTTATTTGATATTCCCTTCACAAATAACATCAATTCATCACTTGAATGTCCTGCCGGCCGGTCCAATCCTTACATGCGGCTCCATCAACCACTACTCTCCACCGGCACTCTTGTACCTAGTGTTGATGACTGAACCCAAACTCTTGGGCATTTTTCTTACATTCCGTAGTCTGCCTCGCCCAGTTGGTATTTCCAAAGCTACGCGGTTGACGCGCCAACTGTGTACAGTCCTTTGCTGTTTTGTAAAAGTCAACAGCAGAGTGAAAATTTGCTGAACAAAATGAGTGCAAGCGACCGGAAATAAATTGTAACTTTTCTTCCTTCCGTTCCGGTCCTTATTCATTTGGATACAAAAAAAAAAAAAACCTCCTCCTAGCGGACAATTTTTCGGTAAACACTGTGCCACACAACTCACAGGAGTTGTGAAAGTTTGTGTGTGACCGACACTTTTTACCACACTGAATTTGTCCAGTTGTCATCCGGAACTCCCCTATCCAGCTGCTGCTGCTGACCCGATGTTCTATCGTTGTCCATCTGCTGCCTCTCTGTCTGAAGTTTTATTTATTTTTCAAGGTAAAACCTGACTTCACACCCCCCAAAAACCCCAAACCAGACAACCAGCAGTCACCACCGCACCGCCAGCGCCACATTGGAGTGATTCCTGAAGGAGTGGTGAACGGTTTAACCACTAACTACCAGTTTGTGGGCGACCTCTGTAATTTATATCAATCTGTGTGCGTTGCGTCCCAAAAGTTAATCGAGGGTAAGAAGGGTAAAAAATCACTCCAAATCAAATATTGACAAGAACTTTTGTTTCGTCCTTTGGCGAGTATCTAGTGGGGGTGGAAATGATTTCCCGCAAATCCCCTTTGAGTGGGAGAAACAATTTTCGAAACTTGTTCTAATCTGTTCTTTCTTTCTGCTTTCAGGGACTACTACTACGACAGGTAAGGCGGCATTTTGTAGCCTCACTCTGAACCTATTCCCTAACTAATTTTGCTCGTTGTCCCTTTCAGCTACTATGCATCCACGCTATTCCGGGCAGCTGGCGCTCGTCCAAAGAAACGCAAACGTTTAATGGCACCACAGGCTAGAATGCTGACCGATTCGGTAAATAATGGCAGTCTGAATGCGGCCGTCGTAGCCGCAGCCGCCCAACAGCAGCAACAGCAACAACACCAACAGCAACAGCAGCAACAACAGCAGCAGCAACAGCATGCTGCAGCCGCTGCTATGGCAGCTATGGCAAATCTATTGCCACAACAACAGCTAATCCTGCATCAGCAAAGTTTATTATCGAATGGAGTGGTGGCTAATGGAATGGTCAACGGTGTTGGCGGCGGTGGGTCTGGAACAACATCACATCACAGCCTGAGTGCGTTTATTCAGCAGCAACAGCAGCAAAAAAAGCAACAGCAACAACAACAGCAGCAACAGCATCAGTTCGCCGGACTCAATTTAAAGCCAACGTCACCGACAACCAATGCAGCAGTAGCAGCAGCGGCGGCGGCGGCTGCTGCTGCCGCTGCAGCCATATCCACAGTTGCACCCACACAATCGTCGTGCATTTCGAACAATTCATTGACGACAACAGCCGCATCGATGGCGAATTGTGAACAAATGTCAACATTGTGCGCAAACAGTTCGCCACTGATTCAGCAGACAAATCAGCAACAACAGCAAATGTTCCATCAGCATTTGCTGCAGCAGGTGAATGCACAGCAGCAACAGCCACAGTGGGGTCCATTCAAAGTGTACAGTAAGTTTTACCCTTTTACTTTTTTTAAATTCCGTGTGATCTTTCTAAATTGTTGATGGCAACCGGAAAGTTTATGCATAATAGGTATATATTTTAATTTTACGCGACTTTCATGCAATTGACACAATGCGCGTGAAACACTTGAAGGGCAGCAATAACGAGAGGAGTGTGAAATTTATACCCAAACCTGGATAGCCACGAAACGTTTTATGTGGTATCGATTGCGGCGTCATTCCAAAAGCGTTTTTTATGAAATATTCGCCAAATGAAGGGTGAATTTCCGTGGGTGAATTTCCGGTTTTATTTCACAGTCGATATGACTACTAAGGGTTAAGTTATAGGGAAGATCTAGTCGTTCTGGATCAAGGTTGAGAGAATTGAGGACAGATAAAATTATTATTCGCAAACAGAACAAGGGACGTTCGAAAAGATTCGGAGGTGTTCTGGCCGACTTCTGCATAGTTCCGCGCCATTTAATTTCATATAGGTAATTTTTCGTGAGTTCCTTTTGCTCAAGATTTCCCTAGGACAAATTTTGTCTGAAGTCCCTTTTTCCAATATTAGGCGTTTTTCTTTTTTAGTTCAGAGCACAACCTGAACTGTTATACAAAAGGTTCGTGTTTCTTTCTTAGCTCAGATACATCAGAGCTCAGAATTTGTGTTTCTTTTGTCTCTCAGAGCATAACCAGAGCGCGCTCTATGAGCTCAGAATAAATTGACAGAGCGGGCTGAGTATAAAGCTGATTACACACTTACAGGCACAGACAGACAGAAATAAAACAGGATAAACAAAATAATTGAAAGTGCGGACGAACCTTGTTGCTCTGGAACTGAAGCTTAACCAATTTAATAAATAACAATTAATAAATATTCAATTAATACATATACTTTCTTACAAATGACAGCTCTGTGCTCAAGTGTGTTTCATAATTACACCAGAACGATCTGAGTACGCTCGGTTCAGAGAGCGCTCATAATGCTCGAGCTCGGTTCAGAGCTCAGCTCTGAACTAAAAAAGAAAACGCCTATTCTTATCCGATCTGATATATCACATCCATGAACCATTAGAGTACACATTACTTATTTGGAGGAGAAAATAGGCTGTAAGAAGAATTTCGTAGCCAGGGGCGTGGTACCAGCAATTCAACAAAAAAAAATCATTTAAAATGCTAAATCTTTGGCGCTTGTGGCAACAATATTTCCCAAATTTGTTACAATGCTTAACCCTTCCGCACCGCAATTCGAATAGACAAGTTAGGATTAATTTGATTATTTTAATATGTCGGTATAAGCCCCGTTAAGTTATATATGTAAAGATATTAGCCCTCGGCGGCGAGGGTAGGGCGTGGCAGCCCGGTACAAAAATGTACCAGACGGAAAGAATTGAAAATCACCAATTGCAAAATTTTGAGTTGCAATTCACGAATTATATCTTTGTCACAAATTACAACGATTTTTTCTTGGATTGATATAAAAATTCGTAATTCGACATTGAAAACGGCGTAGAACACAAAATTCTGCTTGTTGAATTTTGCGATTAGAAGTATTAATTCGAGCTTCTTTTATTTGTAGTGATTTGCGATATTGTTTGGCGCAATTTACCACTTCAATGGGTCAATCTCTCAAGCACTACTCTACTCTCAATCGCAAATTGCAAAAAGTATTTGCTAATTTACAAACACTGAGTGATGGATCAATAAAATCTTATAATAATTTAACACTTGTAAATTGAAAACGTAAAATGACGTAGAGAAATCGTGAATTACAAAATATTTGTTTGTAATTTCCATGGAATTAACTACCCGATGTTTGGAATTTTTGTGTGCACAGCCAGCCGACAAAAACGAAACGTCATAGCATGTCCATCGTCCATGTAAAGAAATCCTTTTAAGTCCTTTCATTTTCCGCATGGACAGCTCCAACCATGCGCATTTGGCTTCATTAGAGTCAGACAGTATTCAATTTTTGCTTAAAGCGGTTCTTGTCGGGTCAAAGTTATTTATAAGTATAACTCATTCGTAGTGATAGTGAGTGTACTAACCAACAAATTGTAAAGAATTTTGCAATATATCTTGTAAGTACATATTGAATAATACAAAAACAACTGAAGTAGGTAGGTATATAAATTCATATTATTTTCAGAAGGTACATCTCGCTATAAGAAAGAAGTATAAATTGGAACGGATTC
The DNA here is from genome assembly GCA_916610125.1 of Cheilosia vulpina. Classification (NCBI taxonomy): domain Eukaryota; kingdom Metazoa; phylum Arthropoda; class Insecta; order Diptera; family Syrphidae; genus Cheilosia; species Cheilosia vulpina. Next base: position 33,071,991 of record OU744278.1, read on the forward strand.
TAAAATATGTCATCGAAAACGATTGTAAAGGTTCGTATCAATGGCAAGTTCTTCTAAATAATTTGCTTGTATTTTAAATTTTAGCATAGACCGAAAAACCACACCAGACAAATCCCGTTGTCTCCGGACGATGTGGTATGCTTTTCATGGATATCAGGAGCAAACAAATTATAAAATGTGACTTTAAATATGTATTCGAAAATAACCTAAATTATTAAACTACGAATTTCGATTTGTAAATCATAAGATATAAGTTGTAAATTGAGAATAAAGTTTTCTAATTTCACGATAAAACAATTTCAATTTAATACGGTGATGCCTCAAATCACTACTCAAGAATCGTAAATTGCAAAATATGAAACGCAAATTGATAAAAAAAAGATTCAATTTACCATTACGAATTCGTAAATTGCAACTACTGGAGTGGTAAATCTACCCCTTTTGTTCGCAAATCAACACTTTTGAGTTGCAATTCAAGACTAAATGGTTGTAATTTGTTAAGGGAGGAAATCCGAATTTACAGCACAAAAGCGGCAATTTACGAATTATTTTTGCATTCACAATCTATAGTAATAGCAAATTAATAACTATTTGTGTCAAATTGCGATTGGTTATTGCAATATGTATTCCTCATTTTATCGCACAATAAAAAGTAGCGATTCGCGACTTTTGAGGGTCAATATCTTCAATTCGTACATTTTATAGAATTGCGAATAAAAAGTCGTGAATTAGTAAATCCTGAGCTAAGCTCTAAAACTAGACAAACATTTCGTGATTCTGCGATTATTTTTCTTGATTTGATCTTTAAATTTTTCCGTGTACCTTTGTGTACCACTCGTCCGGTCTAAAATATAATAAAATAAAGCACTTTCTTATGAAACTCAAAATATTCACTTTATTTTACTGAAAATATTTTTCCTAATTTTAAGAATGGAAAGGCGTAAAACGTTTTTTACACAAAAAGACATCGCACTCCGTGCACATTATTTTTGTGCGTGACTGCTTTTTCATCTGGCTGCAACTATAACATCGGTGTCTGGTAGATTCCTCGATGGGCAAATGTTTAATACCTGATTCTTTTTTGGGTCGCGCACCTCGATGAAATGATCTACGAATAGCTGTTGTTTTCAAACCTTGCGTAATCAAATCCTGCGACAAATTCACCAAAAACGGTTTGAATGGTATCTTTTTTCTATTTATGCCACGGTGAATAACCCACGAATTGACGTGGCAGCCGTCATCATAATCCAACGATAAAATATTTTTGTCCACCATTTATCAGAATTTTCGATCGTATTCGTAGAGCCCACTCATTTTGTCCGCCAAATCAACGCCTCCCATAATTTCACGGTAAAATATTATCACTATGACTTTTTCTCCAGTTTTTAATGTTTTTGTGACGTTTTTCATTTCATCGTTGTGACAATTACTCAAAGCTAAGAACTCTTTCGTGTCTTGCCATTTTACACACAAGAGACCAGATGAAGTGCCTTTGAACTCTGCTTCCCCTCTTTTTAGTTTTTTTTGGCAAATTTAGGAACATTTTTTTCTATTAGACATGATTGTACCAACTGCTGGATAGGCAACTGTGTTCAATAAATTAACGGATGTGAAGAAACGGTGAAAGCATAAAATTACACCTGGCTCTATGATTGTACTGGCCAATTTGTTCACAACTCGCTCTCCTAGTGTCCCTTCAACTTGTTGATATTCCTTTCCACAGTATATATTGAAATCAAAGGTATAGGCGGTCTTAGCGGCAGAACGTAGCCACATTTTTATTCCTCTTTTGACAGACTTTAGAGGCAGCATTGCTCCAGAGAACTGCGCCCTTTGAATTTCGTCATCGACTCATCGATACTTTGATACACGCTGCCCTGTCTGCACTTTTGAAACGTTTTTTTGAAGCATTCAACCAAATCATTGACATAAAGGGTCCGCCAAATAACTTCTTTTTTTTTGAAAATGCTATAAAAAAAAAACTACTGAATATTTTCTCAAATTTCTTTTTTTATTTGAAAGTACAATCCTTCCGATTAATAATGGAAAATAATTTCATTCAAATGGCTGCCTCGGCTGGCCATGCAGTAGCCTACACGATCGGTCCAATTTTTAAGCACATTATCGATTGTGTGCAGCTGTATTTCACCAATGGCTTCACGAATATTGTCCTTTAAAGCGTCAATTGTCTCTGGCATGTCGGCGTAACACTTATCTTTTACGGCACCCCACAAATAATAGTCCAACGGTGTCAAATCGAAGCTCCGCGGTTGGCCAAACGACATCTGCTCTGCGGCTGATAATGCGATCTTCAAAAACAGGGCGCAAAACATCGATTGTAGCTTCGGCTGTGTGGCACGTAGCGCCGTCCTGTTGAAACCAAATGTTGCCAATATCCTCCTCTTCAATTTTTGTGAACAAAAATTCGTTCAACATGGCCCGATAACGATCGCCATTGACTGTATCGGCTCTCCTTGCTCATTTTCGAAGAAAAATGGCCCAATTATGCCTCTGGACCAAATTTTCAATTTTCTCGGGTGTACGCACTGTTTTTGGCTTTTCACGCTTTGGTTTATCGATGAGGATGCCAGTTTCTTTCACTTTTTTCACAAGCTAACGAACCTATGGAGCTGACGGTGCTTCTCTTCTTCCAAAATCCGTACGCAATTTTCGCACACATTCTGCAACATTACCATGATTTTCAAAGTAATGTCGCAATATTTCCCAGCGTTGTTCAAGCGTTTACACAACCACATTCGTTCAGCGGAAGGATAAAACTAATTATCTGTCAAATCAGACATGAGCTATGTGTAACCATTCGCGAAATAAGCACTAGTTGAAAAAAAAAAGTTAGATGGCGGACCCTTTAGTACGTTTTCGAACTATTAGCAGCCTTCTCGGGAGCAGTGAAGATATCATTGTATATCGACCCCGCGTAATTGCATTTTTAATTGCCCGGTTTTCCATTGATTTGTGCAATGCCAATAATCTTTTAGACAAGGAAGTCTATCGTAGCACATTATGAACATACATCCAATAATAAGTTCGATTTCACCTGCATTAGTTGGTTGCATATTTTTATTCCGTTTATATTTTGTCAATCGTCGATAGATGTTTAGGCGGTCGTTACTACATTGTGCTACGTAAATATAAAGAGACCGTGGCAAGAGTTTATGAAAAATGTCGAGGATTGACGACGATCGGTGAATGGTTTCTGAGATTCTACAGCCTCGTGGAGGAAAAATATCTTTTTAGGAATGAATACTTCACTTGGCGTAGTCCAGACGAAACCTTGACCATGAGCCACTTCTGCAGTGTTTGGCATATCGCATATTTCAGGTTCAGCATCTAAATCTTCAACCAGCCAGCTCACCATCTAAATCATCTTCAGAAGCGGATTCTACATGGTCATCTTCAGAGTCTGTTTCGGATTCATTTCTAGCTGGGGGTTCATAGATAGAAAAGTCTAGTTCGCCTGACGTATTCATCTCTTCCTCCAAAGTTATCCATTGGAATCTTGAAGCTAAAAGAAACAAAGATCCTTCCTACAGTAACGCCAAAGCAGACGAGCGGTACAGATATGAACCACTTTAAAAGACGCATGGTACATTTGCGTATCACCTACAAAATACTGCCAATAAAACCCATATACCGACTCAAAAGACTTACCTTCTGCAATTTTTTCACTAAGTCGAATTATATTTACTGAAAAATCACTATTTGATAAATTTATTTCCGCACAAATTTCAGAAAACTGCGATTAAACTTATAACACACAACTTTTTCGCACGACACGCCAAAGAACAATGACAAATAATGAGTGACAGCTGCAATGAAAATGTAAAATCCCGTTAGTTTTTGCATCAGAGATAGTCAAGCACGATTTGGTACAAATTTGAACCAATTCTGATATAAATGAGAGATTCTAGGGATGTTTGAACATTTATGTACCATGCGGGGCGAAAGGGTTAAACGGTGTCTGTACCAAGCATTTTTCAAAATGTGATCGGTATTAAACCACAGTGGCACCTACGATAAAACAAAAGTTTGACGTTGCGTAATAGTTATCAACAATTAAGTCAAGATATTGTGACAACTATTTATTTATTGCTTAATACAATACAATATGAATTGACGTCTACGTAATCTACGTAACTTGTGCACATTTGTTTATTTTATTGATATTGAGGGAGATGACTGTTGGATTCAACAATAAAACGACATAAATGTGTATAAATTTATTATTTTATTTTTGAACTTTGGCTGGTAATTTGGTACATGGGTGGATATTATTTGTATCGAGCATTTAACAAGTTTTGGGCCGGATTACGGGGCAACGTTTAACATCTTTCATAACAAAAAAAAAATGAAAATACAAATTATATGGCATGTAGAGAGTTTGACCAGCGTTGCCAAGTCTTTCTGGCGTTTGAGGGCCGTTTTTAAAATTGTCAGCGTTAATTTTGACCACTTGGGCACCAAAATTGTTTTTTACAGCTCCAAAGTAGATAAAAAAAATTAAAAGTAAGAAAAAAAACAACAAAAGTTTATTCATATTCAGTCATATCGGTGCCTTAAAGGTTAAACATCTTATGTCAATTTTGTACACTTATCAGGAGAGAAAATTTAAAGGGTGCTCTGGAAAAAATATGGCCTGGACAAAAAAAATGCTTTCGAAAAAGTATAAAAGCTTTATTTGAGAATGCATACAGTCAAAAATATTATTTTTAATAGATTGCGGACTTATGTCAACCATTTTATGCTTTTCTGACTTAAGTCACTTTTCAAATTCAATAACTAATTGTTTTGAAAACTTAAATCAACCTAAGAACAACGAAGTCGTAACTTTTCTCGCGGTAAAAATTGGTAGGTGCACTGTTTTTTAAAAGAAGTGAAATATTGCTACTTAAGCTATTTTTTGCCCTTTCAAATACAGTTGATGACTTAAGCTATTTTACAAACAGTTATAACTTGCTCATTATTTGAAATTTTTCACCTGGTTTGGCTTAAGACATAGAGTCAGGAGAAAACAATGCAAATAACGTTAAACAGCTAAAACAACTTAAGTCGACTTAGGCACAGACAAATGCTGATTGCACAGTAAAATAGGAAGAAATACTTCAATAAAACTTGAAAAATAATAGTTGCATCCATTTAATTTGTGTTAAATTAGCGAAAAGGCAGAAAGAAGAACGCATTACATTTCAAGAGAACTTAACTGATATAATAGAAGGATGGCAGCGTTAAAAAAAACACTAAAATATTGTTTTAAGCATTAAAAAAACGCCCAAGCACTAAATCTTCTTTTTCGACATTAAAATGAAAATTAAATTACCGCTGAAAGCACAGACTTGGTAACGCTGATTGGGACGGGTCCATATGTTGGCAGCAATGTCGTTCCTCTATTATTTATTACACCAGATTTAGTTACACGATTGAACAGCACTTGCAAATAATTAAATTTTATTATCAAAATGAGTGTTCGTCAGTGCAAATATTGCGCGCGTTGCGCCTTTTTTACTGCTGTCGCGGTGGCCCTTGAAAGTTACCCGTAGAAGATCCAACTGACCCAGGAGCTCAAATTTAATAACCATAGACAATGCCGTTTGTTATCTGACTGGGCTGCGGAGCGTTCGGAAAAGGGCTAAAATATTTGCGGAAAACTTATCTTCAGAGATGAAGCGCTTTTCTAAATAATTAATAGCTTTCGTAACAAGCAAGATTGTCGTAAATGACACGATGCCAAGTAACACAAAGTTCCCCAGGTGGCAATGCATCCACAGAAAAATAATGTTTGGTGCGGACTTTGGGCCGCCTTTGGTCCGTATTTATTTGAAAATGACCATTTCAACCAAAACAACGACATGAATTGGCCACCAAATTCGTACGATTTGACCCCTCTAGACTTTTTTTTGTTGTGGGGTTTCCTGGAGCCAATAAGCCGATTTCCTGAAATCCAACATAGCCAATGCCGTCGCTCAAATTCAGCCAAATCTATGCGGCAGAGTCACTAAAAACTGGACCACCGTAAGAAGCCGTGGCGGACATTCGAACGATGTTATACTCCATACAATGGCATACATGGGATTTTCAAAATGTCGTTAATACCTACCTCACACACTGCTTGTTTCATTCCATTTGAACATCGACCCGTGTGTCCTTATTGAAAAACCCTCTATACGTTTGTATAGTTTTCAAGTGATTTGTATTCAAAACTGTCTGGATTAATGTTGCTGATACGCAGTGGTGCCGAGGTTTGGAACGCTGACTTACGGAGAGGGTCAAACTATGTACTGAAAATCGAAAAAGAAATGAACGATAAAAGCGGCTTAGTGGATTTTTGTTCTCAGATATTCGCAGAAACTTCTTTGCTTTGCCATCAACTCGGGGAGCTGCTAAACAGTTCACTTAGGTCCCCAGGACAGGATGGACAATGAGTTGACCCCCGCGCAAAATTGCCAGCAGCCTACTGTGCATAGTTCTGACCCCACTGGATTTTACGTCACTTCGCTTTTCCAAAGTCCTTCTACTTGAAAAGTTCACCTTATTGTGAATATTTTAAACTTTGTTGTATGTAGTTTGTACTACCTACTTTGAAATAAAATACGCATGACTGTTCAAAACTATCTCTCCCAGAGTTCCACATTTGTGCGGCATTTAGCTGCTACGTGCCCCGAAACGCATCAAGCTGTCCGCATCCGTAAAACTATTCACGAAACAATTGCATCAACCTCGAACCTCCCCCAAATTGCGTACCTAATATGAAAAGTTCACAAACCTCGTGATTTATGAATATAAGGGGATAATGGATAAACAATTGCCACAATTGTACAAACTAACCAACACAGACAAGGGGGTTCGGACGGGCATCGGGCATGTCGCCTGGCACCGCAAACACTGGCCATTGTTACAAGCCAGAGAGGAGGAGACCCGGATCGGAACCAGTCGCTGGTGCGGTGCCTTCGCAATGAAAACAGATGAAACTGTTGTTTGTTTGCCAAAGTGCTTAGGACAGTAGTTATGCCAAATGTGTCCTTTAGGTTTGAGTTACACAAGTGCGCGCGGAGGCAGGGTTAGTAGTGCATACAACTTTTTCGCTCCATCTTCCACCATTCTCCCAGGTTAACGGAATTGTTTTTCTCTATCTTATACAAGGGGACTTTATTTTTTGTTTCTTGTTGATTCTAGGTAATCCGGACACATTAATTTGTGGCAACTGCAGGGAATGCTTCCCCGACCTCGGTGAATTATTGGACCACAAAAGGACTTACTGTAAATTAAGGTTTACATGCAAGTGCCAGGACATGGCGTTAGCATCAAGTAATTAATTTATTAGATATAATTCTCAGCACCAAGTGGAGATGAGTGTTTGCCGTGCATGGCCAAACTCCTTCATTGCACATTCGTTGTGGATGGATCTAAAATGTTGTATTTTTATATTTTTTTTGTAGAGAGTCCACCAGCGGGAGCAAAGCTTCTATGTGCCGTTTGTAAGGATGCCTTCACAAATCCATGGGATCTGATGGTGCATGCTCAGGCGGCCCACATGGTAAACATCTACGAGTTGGGCAATGAGCCGGTTGCTACCACTAATGCTAACATCATCACCAACAACAATAACAACAATTGTAAAAGTATCAACAAGAATAGCAACGAAATAAACGGAACAGCTCAATTGAATGGTACAGCCGCAGCTGTAAACGAGAATGGCTTGTGCAGTTCAACAGAGGGTGGCGCTGGCGAATTAGTGCCATCGCCACTTTTGCCGCCAAAAGTCAATGGCACTCTAAATGGCGGTGTGGGTAGCTGCAACAATAGTATTTCGGGTGACGGAAATGGAAGTGATACTGAACCGTGTTTGGAAATCAATGGAGGCATGATGTGCAGCCCGAATGGTTCAATTGTCAAAGAGGTAAGTGAGATATGGTCGTATGGTAATTGTTGAAACGATGCGGAATGTGAAGCGAGACTTTTGGATTTCCCTGATGTGGATGGGTACATCACTGACGGTTGTCTGTGGGGTGAATGGATTAGGTTGCACTTTTGGATACTGCTGAGTAGGTACCTTAAGAGGATTGTGTGAACAGGTGGGTTTCGGAATTTACTCCTGAATGTGTTCGTACTTCCAGGTGGAGTCCTTTTGCTGCAAATTAAGTGACTTTCAAGTCACCTTTAACTATATACACTCAAACAGGGCGCAAGTACCAGTATTGTTATTTTTAGTATCCAAATTATGTTTCACGAACTCACAATGGCGATAGGTCCCATATTTTGTATATTAGATAAAATAAATAAAATAAATAAATAAATAAAATAAATAAAATAAATAAAATAAATAAAATAAATAAAATAAATAAAATAAATAAAATAAATAAAATAAATAAAATAAATAAAATAAATAAAATAAATAAAATAAATAAAATAAATAAAATAAATAAAATAAATAAAATAAATAAAATAAATAAAATAAATAAAATAAATAAAATAAATAAAATAAATAAAATAAATAAAATAAATAAAATAAATAAAATAAATAAAATAAATAAAATAAATAAAATAAATAAAATAAATAAAATAAATAAAATAAATAAAATAAATAAAATAAATAAAATAAATAAAATAAATAAAATAAATAAAATAAATAAAATAAATAAAATAAATAAAATAAATAAAATAAATAAAATAAATAAAATAAATAAAATAAATAAAATAAATAAAATAAATAAAATAAATGAAATAAATAAAATAAATAAAATAAATAAAATAAATAAAATAAATAAAATAAATAAAATAAATAAAATAAATAAAATAAATAAAATAAATAAAATAAATAAAATAAATAAAATAAATAAAATAAATAAAATAAATAAAATAAATAAAATAAATAAAATAAATAGAATAAATAAAATAAATAAAATAAATAAAATAAATAAAATAAATAAAATAAATAAAATAAATAAAATAAATAATTGGCGCAACAGGTCCATATGGACCCAAGCCTAGCTTCTCACAACCATTCGTCTTGTGTGAGTTTTTATTTTTGGGACGAATGGAAGGGATCTACAATTTTATGCCGAGTCCAAACGGCCAATTGAGAAGCTCTTTCATGACAGTTATACTCTCGGATGTTTGTCAGACGTTCGCGAGAGGTTGCGCAGTGAAAAAAACCTTAAGTTGGAATTTGGGTTTTTTCTCGGGACTCGAACCTGGGACCCCTCGCTTAGTAGTCCAACACACTAACCACTAAGCCACTGCGCCGACAATTTTGTATATTATATATATAAAAATAATAATTTTGTATATTATATATATAAAAATTGAGCATTAAAATTGTGTTCGTTTGTCGCCGATTCACGCCTTAACGCATATACCGATTTTAATCAAACTTTCACACATTTTTGGCATTGGTCTGTATTTGGTTTTTGTGAAGTTTGCTTGATAACGGAAAACGTACGTGTGTGTTGTGCATGCGTGAAGAAACACATGAATTTCAGTACATTTTGGTTTTTTTCCACACATTATAAATATAAAAATCAATTGCTGTGCGTTATTCGGGTAAAAATTTCTGGTTTGTCTTGAATTAGGGATCGTTTAAAATGAAATTAAAATGAAAATTCTCAACAGGTGGCGCTGTTGGCATATTTCGTTTTTCATCTATCTCCTTCTATAAATGTATATCAAAATGAGTCGCATTGTGTTTGAATTGATGGTCTCTTAATCTTAATGCGTTAACCGATTTTATTTCTGGAAATTTCAAATTAAAGGTGACGGCAACACCAAGGTTTGTATGGTTTTTGTATGTTTATCGGTTATACGAGTTATAGGCATTTTGAACATTCCTGTGTTGTCAATCTCCGAAACCCCTCAACCGATTTAAATGAAATTTTGTGGATGTGTATGGTTGGTTGCACCCAGAATGATACACTGGTTATACACAATGATTGCAAGACCCATTATCTCGTACGCGGCAATCGTCTGGTGGCCGAAAGTACTTGAACGAACCACGCAAACAAGCTTCAGAAGCTTCAACGGATTGCCTGTATCGGCATTACAGGTGCAATGCGCACTTGCCCAACAACAGAACTTGAGGCCATTATTGGGCTCTCACCCCTGCAATTCTTCATTATGAAGACGGCTTCTAGATGCGCCATTAAACTGCAGCTTCAATATAAGTTTAAATTAGATGAACATGTGGGACATCTGAAAATACTAAACCAAATCCCAAACTTGGATATGTTCTGCTCCGTTCCTGACACTATGGTTGGGGAGTATAGTTTTGGGAAATTATTTGAAGTAGAATTACTAGAACGTTCTAGATGGTCCAATGGGGTTCCGACACTGGACCCTAAAAGTTTAGTTTGGTACACCGAAGGATCAAAAATGGTGTCTTTGGACCCAAAACCAACATCTCATTATCCATGGGAATGTGTCCCACGGTTTTTCAAGCGGAAATCCATGCAATAGAAACTTGCGCCAATACAATTTCCATTAAAGGTATTAGAGGCGCCATCATACAAATTTTCTCAGACAGTCAGGCAGCTTTACAAGCTTTAGCGGTCAAAACAATGGATTCCTATACAGTTAAGAGCTGTCACGAAGCCCTGCAAACCCTAGCCAAACACAACCAGGTCAAACTTGGCTGGGTACCTGGTCATCAAGGTATTGCGGGCAACGAACTTGCTGACAAACTTGCTAGGGCTGGGTCCGAAACTGTTCTATATGGACCTGAACCTTACTGCAGAGTCAATTGGGCTACTGCGCTAAGACTAATCAATGAATTTGAACAACACCTTCGCCTTAACCACTGGGAAAATGTCCCTGGTCTAAGACAATCCAAACGATTAATCAAACCCTACTCGTACAAGAAAATCCTTAGACTCAGTAAGGATAACATTAGAAAGCTAGTGGGCTTCCTCAAAGGCCATACTATGGCTTAAGATACCACCTCAACAAAATGAACCTCAGTCCGGATACAGAATGTAGATTCTGTCTGAAGGATGTCGAATCCTCTGAACACATCTTCTGTGAATGCCCGGCTTTTCATTGGTTAAGAAAACGTGTCTTTAATAGAGAGACTCGTGCACCAGCAGATCTGATGAACTCTGTTACTGAGGACTTATTGGCCTTCATCAGGGAGGTCACACGTCTCTTAGAATAACATCTCCCCATTGATACAACAGATCTTTCAGGTCGCAGTGTCAGCCATCAGGGCATGGGATTATTAAAAAAAAAAATGGTTGGTTTCAGCTTAAAAGATAGGATAGTTTTGGGCACGACAGGTGGCGCTGCTGTCAGTCTACGAAACCACTCAACTGATTTCAACTTTGTGGATGAGTGTGTTTGGTTTCAGTTGGGAAACTAGGATAGTTTTCGACCCGAAAGGTGTCACTGTTGTAGACGCCTCCTTGCTTTGGGGTGGTGGGGGAAAATCGCAAGCATTAAAGAATATGTGATGTGGCATGTGGCATGTGACCTGTGTAGGCCGTGCGGCACATATCGCTTGGTTGAGGTATATTGTACACTGAGCCACTGTGTTCATAAGTCGCAACTACTGATATTTAATGTTTTCGAATGTGAAGTGGGAAAAACATTTATTCTTACTTCCTTCCTGGGAAAACTTCGGACGACCGCCATGACACAACACACGATTTTTCACACAGAAGCTCAAAACCATCCAATTCCAATTCCATTCCAATATCAAATCAACCACTGGCCTGGCCACGGCCACCATGGATGGCGATCGAGTACGAGAGCAAGTGTGCTGTGCGTTTGAGTGGGACGGAGGAGGAGGACATCACATGGGATCGAGAATCGAGATCGAGTGAGATAACAGATAAGATAATGTGTAGGTATGTGATATGTGAAGTGAGTGCGATTGCGACTGTGAGAGGAATGAAAAGAGAGTCACATATACACAAGACACAACACTTTATAAATATCAGAGTATATCCATTAAAGAGTAGGGACACTGTCTACGTGTTTCTTATCAGTTTACAATTTGCAGTACACATACACGAGAAATAGACGGCACTAAAAGTGCTCTAGTAAAAGAGGGATGGAAGAGTAGTTGAACTATTTCAAAATGTGGTACAGGGTGTGACGTAAAAAAAGCAAAATCAATTTGTAATATTTCTTATTGAACATTTTATATCTAATATATATTCACATGTTTGTTGGTGCATATTTTGTTATTTTTATTGAACTGTTTTAGAATAAAGTAAACCCGTACTCGGACGTAAAATTTGATAAGAAATTCCTTATTTCAATTTTGCAACAATTGTAATGAAATTCATTTTCAAAAAGTTAAAAAAATTTTCCCCTCAAAATTATTTAGGTAGTACATATTTGGAAAACAAGAAATAAATTTTTGTTCAAGATTCTCTAACGAGTCTAAAAATTCTTGATTGAGCCGTGTCAATTTCGCATCTTCATATTCTTTAAAATCTGTAAAAAGGGAGGAAACGTTAAGTTGCGGACTCAATTTTAACTCACACTTGTGGTTTAGGCGGTATTTTTTTAAAATATAACTTACGAAATAGAAGAATGCATTATCAGTACCAAAATTCACAGTTTTATAATCAGGTTCAGTTTTGAAAGCGTAAACCAAATTGTCCTTATTTTGTTTTTGTGGTTCCATCTGCACTTTAATGTCTGGAAGTTCCATGTTAGCAGTTGGCTCGCAGTTTCCATGTTTAAAATCTTCCATACTCTTTGCCGAAAAAGATCTTTTAAATGAACAAATGAATTGAAATGGAGTCAGCAACTTGTTATTTCCCACTCGGTTACGTTAAACAGCAAAGGTGTTTTCCAAGCAATCTTGATTAAATTAAATTAAATTCTGATAAATCGGAGTTTGATCTACCTGGGTATCGTTTAGTGCCTTTATTCTTCCTCCACCGCGGTCTCGCCATCTACATACGTGATGATATTGCCTACCAAACTCCAGGTTCCTATGGCCAATGTTCCAATTCGGAATTTAATTTCATATGGCTGAAATTCCACATCCGTAGGCAAATCATTCATTATTGTTTCATCTACAGAAGCCCTAATCTAGATAGCAACTCGACTTTTAACGAGTTTGATGCGCTGTCTGACTCCATTACAAGAATTGTCTCCCTGTATCCTAATACTGAAATTGTCATTGCGGGCGATTTCAATGTTCACAATTCTAACTGGCTTCGACATACTGGACAGACAACACCCGAAGGAATTTATGTTCAGATCTTCGCTGAGGTAAATCAATTAACTCAGCTTGTAAATGAGCCAACACGCGTACCTGATATTAACGGTCAGAATGCCAACACTCTGGACTTGTTTCTTACCTCCCACCCTGATAAATACTCTTTAGAAGTATTATCGCCTCTAGGCTCGTCGGACCACTGCATCATATCAGCTAATTTCTCGTACTCCAACCACACAGTTAAAGAAAAATCTCCGAAAAGAACCGTATGGCAATACGAGAAAGCCAACTGGTGCGGACTTAACAGCTTCTTTAAGAGTTTTAACTGGTCGTTATGCTTCCTCGATAACGATGTGGATGCCGCCGCTGATATGGTGTCCAGTATTATCACCTTAGGTATGAAATCCTTTATTCCTAACAGGATAACGAGTATCATACCGAAAGAAAATGCGTGGTACGACTCGAGCTGTAAAGAGGCTATCAGACAAAAGGAGTTAAGTTTTCGGTCATATAAGGCCAACCCATCTGAGGAAAACCGAAAAAAATTCAAGCGAGCCAGAAATGACTGCAATACCATAATCAAGCGTGTAAAATTCTCGTATGACCAAAAGTTGAGGCAAAAAATACTACAATGTCCCAAGGGTAGTAAAAACTTTTGGTCTTTTGTAAAAAATATAAAGAATTCGGCCTCCCCTTCCATCCCAACGCTCATTCACAATGACATTACAGCTGTCAACTCTTTAGACAAAGCCAATCTGCTTGCTGCACATTTTGCAGCCAGCTCAATGCTCCCAGATTGCGCTTTGCCTCCACCTGTACTTGAGAGCGTTGAACACACCATGGGACAAATCCATTTTCGCACTCGTACAGTGGCAAGAGTACTTCATGACCTCAACATAAATAAATCCGCTGGTCCAGATTGTATTTCCCCAATCGTTCTGAAGAGGTGTTCTTCCACGCTGGCAAAACCACTGCGTAAGCTTTTCCATCTGTCCTATTCTTCTGGACTCTTCCCGAGAAGGTGGAAAACTGCATTTGTCCAGCCCGTCCCCAAAAAAGGCGAATCTTCTTCTCCCACCAACTACCGACCCATAGCACTTACATCCATTCTTTCTAAGGTCATGGAAACGCTGATAAATCGTCAGCTCACGAAATATCTTGAATCACGAAAACTCATTAATGACCGGCAGTACGGTTTTCGTGGCAACAGATCCACTGGTGATTTGATGGCTTATCTCACCGAAAAGTGGAACCAATCGCTACATCACTCCGGTGAAACGAAGATTGTTGCGCTTGATATTTCAAAGGCATTTGACAGAGTTTGGCACCAAGCTCTTTTATCGAAAATGCGTGCATATGGGATCGATGCGTCTCTTCTTCAATGGATTAGAAACTACCTTTCTGGCCGTTCAATTCAAGTTGTCTTGGACGGTTTCAAGTCTGAAACTCACCATATAAATGCTGGTGTTCCTCAAGGCTCCGTTTTGTCTCCGACTCTCTTTCTCATTTTCATAAATGATCTCCTGTCTGCAACATCTAATCCAATCCACTCCTTCGCCGATGACAGCACCCTCAGCTTCTCATATTCATTCCAGGACTCACGTCCCTGCTCTTCGGCCGTAGAACTGGAACGGCAACGTATGTTAAGCTCATTAAATTCCGATCTCGACAGCATTATAAAATGGGGTTCAGCCAATAGAGTGGAATTTAATGCTTCTAAAACACAATGCTGTCTGCTGTCATTAAAGCGAAACCAGAATCCTCAGCCATTATCCATGAATGGCACTTGCATCGCCGAAACCGAAAGACTTTCCATTCTCGGTATGTATGTCCATGACAAACTCCGTTGGAATGACCACATACACGAAGTCGCCAAGAACGCTGCGAAATGTCTAGGTTTCCTTAAACGGTGCAAAAAATATTTTACCCCTTCTGATCTGGCTGCCATATACAAGGCGTTCATTCGCCCCAAACTTGAGTATAACTCTCATATCTGGTCTGGTGCGCCCAAAACCTCACTGCACCTGCTGGATAGGATTCAGAATCGTGCTTTAAAACTTATTGGAGACACAAATATAGCGAATTCTATAAATTCGCTTGAACATCGCAGAAATGTAACAAGTCTTTCATTGTTTTATCGCTATTTTTACAAACAGTGCTCAAATGAAATTGCCAGCTGCATTCCACCCCTTCAACAATTCAACCGCAATACTCGCCAAGCCAGGAATGCCCATCAGTTTACCCTTCAGCCTATTTTCGGTCGTACTCTGAAATATAGAGATTCTTTCATAAGCCGTACAACACGAATGTGGAATGCCTTGCCCAGCTCGGTCTTTCCCCCTCGGTGCAACTTGCAGACATTTAAAACCAATGTGCATCGGAATCTCCTATCTTCTCTATCCCAATTTCCTTAACGCCCGCGCTGTGTACTTCAAACTACACCATAAGAGTAGTCACAACCTCTTTAGCGCGTGTTTATTATAAAAAAAAAAAAAAAAAAAAAAAAGGTTAAAAATGATTATTAGTAAGACTTTAATAGCTGCAGTTCTACGAACTCCAAATCGGTTTTAAAGACATCCTCTTTGTTGTTTCGAGTGAAAGTTTTTTTCATGTAATACTCGGTCCTGCTCGCATTGATGGATTTAAAATGCCATAATCCAATAGCTAACTATACATTTCGCTATAAAAAAAAAAATAACAACATTAAATTGGGTCTTCTCTATGACCAGGGTAAGTTGATCACAAGCCTTCGGCTCTAAGGCAGAGGTTCTTTGCAAAAGAAAAAGACATAAGGCTTGAAAAAGGTCTAACAGGACCTCTTCGCTGTTTAGGTCGGACAGGTAATAGGACAGCGAGTGCAGCATTATACTTTCTACCTCCATACGGTTTTCTCTTGATGTGCTTCTGATAATGCATACTACGAAGGCTTTTGATGCCAAATGGTAGAGATACAGACCTAAGTAGACCTCAGTGTATACGTTCTCTTCTTGGCACGTGCGTAACAAAGACGCAGTGGAAAGAGCCGACATTTGCATAAAGTTGGCAGTTTTAATTCAAACTAGTCTCGCTTGTGGTCGAAAATCGACCTTACCTTTTATAAGTAGGTATGTAATAAGCCCATGAAAAGAAAGAATACAATTGTTTACTTTCAGGGGTAAGCAAGTTGCATTCCTTCGAGGAAAGGATGATTTATGTATGAATACGTTTGAATATGTAGCTTCATGGGAATGCACGATAGGTTTCAACACAGGCACAATTTCGATGCACTGTCAGCAGACAGTCTGAATAATCTGATTGAATAAAGTCCGGGGAAAGTAGATTTCGGATATGATGGCTTCTTTTTAGCCTGAATTTTTAAGAACTGTTCCATTTACAACCACTGAGAAAATAATCCATTATTTCCATGACCCGGCTTAGATGCAAAGCATGTCCTAATTAACTTAGAGACTTAATTGAAACACCACACCAGAAGGCCTTCCATTTCTTCCGCGGGACCTTCTTACAATATTCATTTGCAAATTCATTAAAGGCGACAAACTTTTCTCATTACCATTGCGGCGCTGTGCTCTCTTCCTGGACACCATATTCGCCAGTAATTATGAATGATTGATGACGACAGCCGCCACTGCAACCCTTAAATCCATTTCACACTCTATTCGTCCTGTTTTTCTGTTCGCCACCATCACCGAATTTCACTAATTTCTCTTTCGATATTGCCCCTCTGAAAACGCAGGACATTCATCCGGACGATGCATCACTCGACGAACAAATGTCAATCCCATCGCCCACACATCACTCAGATGACATGCTGAAACTAAACGGATCACTGTCATCACGTGGCAGTTCTCCAGCAATGGACGCTGACGATCAACCGCGCGCCTGTATCGTCCGTACACTAAGCATTGTAAGTATCATTTATAATATGATTTATATGCTACATTGTGTGCATTTTTCTTGTTTGGAAACAATTAAAAAAATAACCAAAAACACAATTAAAATTATTTATTAAAGAAAATCAAATAAAAAAAAAAACAAGTCGAAAAATTTATTTCATTAAAGGAAGCCGCAAGCCCACCCACTGGGACAGCAGCAGCTCTCGGGATAATGACCACAAGCATCGCTATAAGCCTAACGAATGGTGCAGCAACTGTATCCCCTCAGTAGACGTTGTGGCGACACGGATAAAAAGCGATCCCGAACATCAAATCCGGGCATCCCGTACACACACAGATACGTAATAAAGATTATTTAACATGAAATAAAAAAAAAAATATCAATTCGCGCAAGCAGAACAAAAAAGATACAAAAATATTATTAAATAAATGAATGTTGCTCCCAATTATCACCGAAATGTTATCCTTTTGTATAGTCTTGTGTTTGTTTTATTCGTTTTTCGAATCCTTTGCGTTAATAATTTATTTTTATGCAGGTTCTTTTTTTTTTTTATTTAACATTAGCACTGTGTTTGGTGTATACTTTTTGTTTTAATTGCTTGTCGGATTGGATATCGATGTGAGAGATAAACGACATACACATGGAATTCATATTTTTAATTGCGTGCTTTCCGTGCGGCAGGAGGACTATCAATCAGAAGGCATATACATTCTATCGGATTTATATCGGTGTGGTATTGCGGTATGATGTGATAGTACCTGTAGTATTTTATCGGTGTGGTAGTGGTAAGCCTGTCACAAGAGGATTACTTGTGAATGCGTTCGGTTTGCAATGACAAAGGTCACAAGCGGCGACTCCCTTAATGGTCACGTTTATTAAAATTAATCAGTTTTTTTTTATTTAAAACGTAAAAAGTTTGACTTTACGAGAATCAGTTTAGTGTTAAAAAAACAATAAGTGTTGCTATTGTTGCTGATGACAGTCCATCATCCTTCAACCAATAGGTTGGGTTTGATGAAAGATCGGACACAGCTAACGCAATGTAAGGCCGCTTGTGATGTAACGTAAATCGAGCCAAAAAATTGTTTCTCGATGAGCAGTTCTGAGCTTTATATTTATAAGGAGAGAATTTGAATTTATCTACAGGGTGGCGCAAACTTAATCATCCAATTTTCTTTTGAGTTACTTTTTTACAAAAAAAAAACAGATTATGAGTGACGGAATTCACCAATTCAGCCGCGGTCATCCTATTGCGGCAGCAAGAACTCGTTTATCGTGGCCCTGTAGCGTTCGCCAGTAACAGTGACAGTATTGCCGATGGCGTCCTCAAAATACGGCCCTATCACACCGCCCGAGTGAACGTCGCACCACACAGTGGCTTTGAGTGGATGTAATGGCTCTTCGTGCATCACACGCGGATTTTCAGTGCCGTAGAAATGAAGATTTTCATCGACAGATTATCGGTGGAAAAATTGACAATATTGAAAATATTCCACGCTCATGCGGAGTCTAGCGCTCTATTGCTTGTCTGTTATACTGAAGCAGTCTTGTTCACAAATGTCAAATATGATTGACGTACGACGCCATTTCCAAACAAATTATAACATCTCCCGTAGGGGTGATAGAAATAACCCCAACTTTTAATGGATTTGTGAGTAAGCAGGATGCCGCAGTTGTCCACGCAATTTTTGCTGAGTTCCTCTACCAACTGCGGGCACAGACCACCACCTGAGAAAGAGTTTTCCACTGCTGCGTTGCTCTTTTAAAGAAGACTCTCCAACCAGAAGTAAAATCATCAATAAACTACACAAACTAATACCCAATTCGTAAAAACCCTCAAAAAAGCATAGGGCTCAATATGGATTTGGATTTTTATTCATTTATTCTAAGTTAGTCTACCGAGAGATGTTATACGTACTCTCGGGTCACAAAGCAATGATCTTACTATTTTTAAACACCACGGCTAGAGCTAATGTCTCGCTTAGCTACTCATTTTTTTGGTGACCTTCGCTATGATCGGGCCCTAACTCGGCGTTAACATTTTGACAAAAGAACTCATTCATGCTCGATCTTATGTCACCCGGTTGACAAAAAGTCGTCCAAACTCACTAGCATTGGCCGTACGTTTCTCTATTTGAACGAAAAATTGATTGACTTGGGTTGCCAAAACGCACTTGACCTGGGTTGCCAAAAACGCACACTCACATAATATCGATTGAGAGGGAGAAGCAATCCATTCCCTAAAAATATATACCAGACGCAAGGTTATCGGAGACCTTATTGAACAATTTTCTTGTTTTTGACCAACTATTTATGTTTTAACCGTCATTTTGATTTGGTTAATGATTATTTGTGGTGTAGAAAAAGGCCTCAGTTTCATTGCAACTTCAGTAAACATGGATTAACAAACAGCAAATAAATGGCAATCTATGCTTCCAAGGCGAATCTTCATGAAGCTCAGTAAATGCTTCAAATAATGATGCTCATCCCAGAACCAAAACGTTTTCCTGCTCTACTTCGAAAACTTCATTTTTATCGCATTTTTTCGAAATTCAAAATCTACTACACTTTTATCGTTTTTATTTCACCACTCCGCAGCGTTGCCAGACTGTCAAAATATCTCAGATAAATCTGACAAACTCCAATAATTGACTTTTTTTTTTTTTAAATCCCAACTTTTTGTCATTATTTTATTAACAAGTTTTATGTACGACTTAAAGTAGGAATGCCGAATTTGAAAAGCGAACATATAAGTTTTGCCTTCCGAATGCAAAAGTGCGCGGCAAAGAAATAAACACAATGGAATAGTTTTTGCAACCATCTTGTAGGAATCTATACAGCATTTACGCAACTTTAATGAAATTGTTGTTTATAAAATTAACAGATGAGCTTGGTGCTTAAAACCGGAAAAATATTTAAGGAACTATTACAAAAACTATAACTTTTTCATAGTGAAATTGGTTTTAGGGTTTTTTTTGAAAGACTTGTTTTGTGAACGAAACTATTCCACAGGTATTAGAACTATTAAATTCCACTGGCCAATATACTTTTGGAGAATCGATCGATTACTTTACAGCATCTAAAAAAACACACACATCATCCTCAATTGTCATGCTCGATTTCGAATCATTTGGTAATGGTATAGTGGAAAGAACAGAACGACGAATCTCTACGCTACCCCATTGGGCTCATTCTCAAGTTTATTTAACTCAGCAAAATGGTTATCATAGCAAAATACAAATAAAATATAATTAAAAAAAAAGCAGTCGTCCAAAAACATCCCTAAAACTGGAGGGAAAACCCCCAACCTGGCAACCTTACTACGCCGATAGTGTCGCCTTTCAGTTCTGTGCCATATTCAACGTTGCCGGAGAGAAATATTATTAGGAAGTACTGCAGCCAGAAAAGGGGAGTATTTTATAATAAAAAGGAGTACACACATCTTTATTTTTATTTTTAATAAAACAGAAATCATAAAAAAATCAGTTAAAAAAAAAAACAAGAAAGTGGGAAATTCCATCAAATTCGAAAAGTGAACTAAATTTTTTAATGTTGAAATTACACTTTGCTGCAAGTGAAAGATATTTTAAGACTTTAAACAAATAGGCGTATGAATGTGAAAGGAGGAGTATGGGAGTGCGGAGGTGTTGAAAGTAGTACAATACTCCTATACTTTTACTTTCGGCAACGCTGGCCACATTTACGAATTACGAGTATCTAATTCTCCTCAGTAGCCTCACCACGCGCGCTCTTTCTGTGGCTTTTTCGTTTCAGTTCATTGTTCAGAATTACTGTCTACGAAATTTGTGAACAAAATAAACTTCCCGTATCATTTGAAATTGAGAAGCTTATTGATATCGAAATTATAACATATTAGGTACAAATGTAAGTGATTTTTTCACTTTCAAAAACCGAGCACTAACACGAAAAATTCGAAATAGAATATGTGCAAACCTATATCTATCTATCCACGATCTTCCCAATCCGATCGAGTTTCCCCCATATCAGTATCACAATTTCTTCAATTTTATATTCCTTTACGTTAGTTCTTCAGTTAAATAAATAAAAAAATTACACATACATTGTTATTGTGCCATATTATGTATTTGTAATCTAATCATAATTACTACGTTCTCAATGTACATACATATCAGTTAATTATTGTAACAAATAAAAAAATATCAATTATGTACCGTCAAGTGTAAGTTAAAGAAAATATATAAATTTATAAACAAAAAGTGAAAACAATGAAATTGTACTCTTAGCTATATAATAATTATAATTAGATTTTAGTGCGTACAATGACCAAAAGTTATCACAAAAGAAAAGAAAAGTCATTTGAAAATATACTAACGAGCTTTGTACATAAAAACAAAAATTATATATCTATAATATAAATATTTAACTTCATAACTAATAGTTAGTTGGGTAAACGAAAAAAAAACATTCATCACGTAATCATATCATTTTACTAAAACAGGTTAATCAAGTAAAAAAAAACTAACATTGTTATATTTATATTTATTACTATTACCTATAATAAAAAAGGCTATATCAACTGTAAACGTATATACAATTAATAAAAAAAAAAGAAAGAAAACATCTTGTGTGAGAAGTTTTCAAGGAATTTGTTGTTTTAGTTTGTTCTTGTTTTTATGTCAGAGCTGTAAAAGGCCTTAAAGTTTAATGTTTTATATATCTAACCGTTTAGAAAGAATTATTTTAATTTAGAATAAATTAACAAAATTATTAATGAAAAAGAAGCAGTTATTATTATTAAAACGAGTCGTAAAATGTGGAAAATGTTATATTAAAGTTGCTAATACTCTAAAATAAATGTCCCCCACTTATAAAAAAAAGAATGAAATTGAGTTTTATTCTCCCAATTTATCTAACAGATAATATGATAAACCGAAAAGGACGCTGGAACAAATGAGTTTTGTGGACAACTAAAGCAATAAAGACTTTCAACTGTATTCTGTATTCGACAGGTTAAATGATGCAAAATCCTTATGAGGTTCTTAGCTACAAAAATAATAAAGTTGGAGCTCCGTAGACCTCTGTATGTTTGTTGAGAGATGTTTGGTATATGAAGCTACAACCAAAAGTTTTAACTGGCTGATAAATGGCGTGGAGTTTGACTGCCTCATAGAGATTGTTATCTTTCGAAATGAGATGCCTATAGATAGCTAATCCCTCTATAAATTCTTAATTGCTGTTGCCAATGTTCGCCAACTCGTTTTGGAGGTGGTGTTTTTTAAAGTCCCAGACCCAGTGGTAGAAATTCTACGATTATAGTTACACACATCTCGGCACAATTTTCCCAACAAAAAAAAAATGAAATACCTATGTTGCATTTAAGCCAGTGAAATTTGCGCTAAACTATTTTCATTCGCTTTTTTATATATAGAATTTGGAGGCGTTTTCCGAAACATTTTTGACGTATTTTTGGATATCAAAAGAATCAGCGAAAATACGCGTCTAAGACGAGTCTAGAAAAGAGTCTAAAAAAGGATCCAAAATTCCGCCGAATAAAGCAACAATAAACGCTTTTTGACGCGTGTTGAGTTATTCAAAAATAATCAATCGAGAAACAAGTACAAAAACCAGTCAAAAAAAACCCCCAAAAAAACTAACCAAAAACATTTTCAAAAAGCACCCAGAAAAGCTTTGAAAAACTCGTCGGAAAACGGGTCCATGAATACTTCAAAAGCCCATCAAGTAATTCGTCGAAAAACGTGTCCAAAAATGCATCATCAAAAGTGTCTAAAAACGCGTCGAAGAAAGCGGCAAAAAACTTTCAATACTCGTCCAAAAATCGCGTCAAAAAAGCATCGAAAAAAAATCAAAACGCGGTAATAAAAGCCACGAAAAACGCAATCAATGTCGGGTCAAAAATACGTTAAAAACGCATTACAAAACCCGTCCAAATATGCGTCAAGAAAAGAGTCAAAGAAGGGTCCAATACTCGTCAAAAAGCATCGAAAACGAGGCAATATAGCGTCGAAAAACATGTCCGAAATAAGATCTAAAAATATGATAAAAAAGCATTAAGAAACGTGTTTAAAAATGCGTCAAGAAAAGAGTCAAAAAAGGGTCCAATACTCGTCAATCAGCATCGAAAACGAGGCAATATAGCGTCGAAAAACATGTCCGAAATCGGATTCAAAAATATGTCAAAAAAGCATTAAGAAACGTGTTTAAAAATTCATCAAGAAAAGAGTCAAAATAGGGTCCAATACTCGTCAAACAGCGTCGAAAACGAGGTATATAACGTCAAAAAACGCGTCCGAAATCGGATCCAAAAATATGTCAAAAAAGCATTAAGAAACGTGATTAAAAATGCGTCAAGAAAAGAGTTAAAACAGGGTTCAATACTCGTCAAACAGCGTCGAAAACGAGGTATATAACGTCGAAAAACGCGTCCGAAATCGGGTGCAAAAATATGTCAAAAAAGCATTAAGAAACGTGTTTAAAAATTCGTCAAGAAAAGAGTCAAAATAGGGTCCAATACTCGTCAAACAGCGTCGAAAACGAGGTATATAACGTCAAAAAACGCGTCCGAAATCGGATCCAAAAATATGTCAAAAAAGCATTAAGAAACGTGATTAAAAATGGGTCAAGAAAAGAGTCAAAATAGGGTCCAATACTCGTCAAACAGCGTCGAAAACGAGGTATATAACGTCAAAAAACGCGTCCGAAATCGGATCCAAAAATATGTCAAAAAAGCATTAAGAAACGTGATTAAAAATGCGTCAAGAAAAGAGTTAAAACAGGGTTCAATACTCGTCAAACAGCGTCGAAAACGAGGTATATAACGTCGAAAAACGCGTCCGAAATCGGGTGCAAAAATATGTCAAAAAAGCATTAAGAAATGTGTTAAAAAATGCGTCAAGAAAAGAGTCAAAAAAAGTTTCCAATGCTTCCAATACTGTCGGCGCAATGGCTTAGTGGTTGGACCACTAAGCGAGGGGTCCCAGGTTCGAATCCCGAGAAAACCCAAATTCCAACTTAAGTTTTTTTTCACTGCGCCACCTCTTGCGAACGTCTGACAAACAGTATAACTGTCATGAAAGAGCTTCTCAATTGGCCGTTTGGACTCGGCATAAAATTGTAGATCTTTTCCATTCGTACCAAAAATAAAAACTCACACTAGACGCATGACTAGGCCTAGGGTACCAACGGACCTGTTGCGCCAATCATTTATTTATTATTAATTAATGCTTCCAATACTCGCCAAAAATAAATACTCGTTGAAAAACAAAGTTAAAAACGCGTCAAAGTAAAAAAAAGCCTCCAAAACGCGTCAAAAACTCGTCCATAAAAAAACTTTCTACTTTTTATGGCGTTGTATTGATATACGGATGTTCAAAATTTCCAAATCTGGGCTCTGATCACGTTACCATAACGAAGACTGTCTTCCATAAGATAGTAGGTCAGTTCCTTTACTTTTGTAGTAAGAATGGAAAAAAAAGACTGTTAAAATGACAGTGGTGGGGATTAATTCTCTCTCAGAGGGAGACACTTACGAAAAAGTTAGGGAACGCTTGAAAATGACAGATAAATACGAAAAGTCGTAAAAATATGGTATAAACTTGAATTAACGAACAAAATTAGTTGATTTATCTACCTGGCGATGACAGTGACCCGGAATTAATCAAATTTCTTCTTCATGAATCCGACTATATGGAAGAGTTTGTACTGCTACTGATTGAACTACAAACATTCGAGAAGAGGATAAGGCATCACGACATTAAAAATTACGTAGAGGAGATGTATGTCCGTTCTCACGCCTTACAGCGAGGAACAATTTCGTCGCCACTTTCAAAATGAATCTAAGGAGAACATTCAATTTTATTTTCCCGACTGTTGATACCATTTCAATACGCAATAAATAAAAATAAATGCACTCATAATAGGTTCGTTCGCGTAAGCGGTTTGAATTGAACGCAATCGATATAAATCGTACGCAATGGCGCAAAGTCTATACACACACTCATCAAAAATGGCAGAAAAAGAGAAAATTAGCAAAATAACGAGTAACGAGTAGTTCCTCTCTTGCCTCGAAACAGCTCAGAGAATTTCCACCGGCAAGTACTGATAAATATGTCAAATGCACAAAGTTGTCAAGAAACAAATTCAACATCCGGCTTAAAAATGAATTCCACAGAACAACTAAATCTGTAAAAATAAAGAAAATTCGATGGTGGTCGAATGTTGTCCTAGAACGTTTCATATGTTGCAAAAAGGTAAGTTATATATTTATTTGTGATACGGATTAGATGTCAAAGATGAAAGTTGCTCAATGTAGCTCGAAGTCTATCCACGTATTTTGGCGTATATTTTCAGTTCTCTGAGAGAGTTCTGCTCAATTTTTTGATTTTGACAGATTTGTAGTGTTTGGCTCGGGAAAGTAGCGAATAGACTTAATGTCAAATGGGACAACAAATTTCAAATCAACTGTGAATTGTGAGGTAACTGACAGCCTTTTTCAATTCTTACACCAAGAAATTTGTTGAGTAAAAATTCGTATAGGATTTTCAATGAAGCTGGAGGGTTTATATCTTGCTCTCTCGATGGGGCTCTCTTCTATACGAATTTTTCGAGTTAAGGAACGGCATTGAGTAAAAATTCGTAGAATTTTAAAGTAAAACAAGAGACATAGTATTGAAAGCAAATGTCAAAAGTTTTATACAATACTTGACGGGTTTTAGATAGATTAATTGCTAAATCGTGTTATTTAATAAGAAATCCTTTTAACCACTTGTACCCACCTTTACCTCAGATCTCTGGAAAATGTTAGTCAAGTCATAGTTCTGGGCTTTCTGAACTAATAAACAAGCCTCTTAGATAAGCAAAGCGTTGATTAAAGCTTTGTAAATTTTGAATGTGTGTAAAGTAAGTGACGACAGCTCCTCTGAAGGGGATAGGGGCTCGATGCGTTCCTAATGTCTTTTCGTTTTATTATTTTAACAAAATTGTATTAATAAAATATAAAATATGTAGTCAAGAAAAATATTTTGTTGCAATAAAAACAGAATCGAAACGATAGCACAATAGGTGTCGTGCAATTGGTAACAATTTGACGATAGTGTTTGACAGCTGAATTTGTTGTATCGATAACGATATCGTCAAAGTTACGTATGCCAACCCTCGATATGATGTAAGCTATGGTATGTATATAATTACAATCCATTACTTAATAATTTGTTTTTCAATTTATTTGAATTTTTAAATTTCAACACAATATAAGAGAAGTCATTTAATTATGCAGTAAAATCTGATTCAAATATCGTCCGCCTTAATGGACCAACAATGATGGCACCAAAAATCCTCAAATATCCTGGTCCACTGATGTTCTCGGTGAAATTAATTTTGCACACATACAGTTTTGAACTTTATTGTTGCACTGTTTATAGTGCACTCCAAAGAGCTGCATGAAAATATTCGTGACCATCGTGCTACTGCAGATTGGCAGATTGTAAACGTACGATGATGTTTTCATGACAGGCAAAGGAACACAAACCAAGTCCTTTACGTGGTGACACCGCTACACTGTTTGGCGGGAAAAACTCATTAACTGAAACAAGGTAATCAGGTTGAAGCACAACCCGCCCGCAACGAAACCAAACAAATTTTCGCATTATTTTGATGACGTAAACGTACGGCCGGCATCAATGGTAGCCTGGCACTGGCAATTCAGGATAATATTCTATGCATCTGAGCAGTGTCGTCCCAATTCGAGTGTGCATAGTGCATTTGACTGCAAAATGGTCAATTTTGTGGGAGACTTTCAAATGACGTTCACTCTATGCTATAGTGAATGACAGTGGAAATTATTACTGACGCTGTCAACACCAGTACGTCAATCAAAATACAAACGGATCCACCTTAACTCTGACACACGAACAAAGTCTAACCGAAACGCATCCAAGCCGTTAAAAGAGCACTTTTAAGACGACAACGATAGCTAATTTTCTGCTTCGTACCAAGAATGCAATTAAACTTCTCGAATTGGATGCGGAAAACTTAATTTCAAGTTCTCGTGGCTCAAGTCAGGAGACGGATGGATTCCGTTCTCCTTTTACCGGTGCTTTGTGTGTGTGCCCTCAAACAAAGGGTGTGTGTTGCGCGACGTTTACTCTCTGGCTGGTGAATGTTCGTTTGGCTGTTCATCGTAATCGGTGATTACAATCCGACACATACAACTCCTTAAAGGATTTACGCGGAAGTGGGTAAACTTTGAAGGAAAACCACACGACTCTTTATTTATAGGTATGTGGTGCATTAGGCTGGCTGAATCCGCACCCATAGGTACGGGGGTGCGCAAGTGTTCTCAAAGTCAACTATACACTAGGCAGGGTGGCAGTGACTGGCAGTACCGGCTGAGTGGATGGCTTAAATGCTGGGGTGTACATTACAAAAACACCTTGAACCTGGGGAACCACCGGAAAAGTATTTTAAAAGTCATTATAAACTTCTTTGAACTCTCCCCTTAGAGAGGTGAACAAGTCGTGGAGGACACACGGGCTTATAGAGCGGGATATCAAGCGCGAATTTTGCGTATAGCTGGGGACTAATTTCAAATGCACATGAGCATGATTCAATGACGTTAAAACACGCTTGGGGTATGGTTCACGCATTCTTGATATGTAATTTTTAAATTTTACATCGAGAAGGCTATTCTGAATTAATTAAGGACACGAGTGCAGGAATAGTGTTGGAAGTACTTATTTGTTATTATTATTTATTATCGATTCTCTGTAGATAACAGATTATTTAAATTGGCACCGTGTCCGCAAGTTTGCGATACCTACTGTCCAAAGGAAAATGGTTTTGGGTGGACATACAGTCCGTACACCTCTTCAGGGACAAAAAGTAGGGATCCACTTGCTGTAGGAGTTGGCAAAGCGCTATATTCCGCTTTCTGTTACGACTGGATGTAATGTTAAAATGTAAAAATGTTTTACCAGTCTTCTAATAAACGGGAATCTCTTAAGTTGAGGTCTTAAAGGTGTTTGAGATCACCCTGTCTTCTTTCTTATGTCTATCTAGAGTGGGACACAGATTCCTTGAAGTGTCATTACTGTCAACAGGAAAAGGTCATTTTTGACATTTCTGATCAGCGTGATTTTCTTTTGGGAGAAAGGGTTAATTTTCGTGGAATAAATGCAAGAATCTTAGATTGAAATCGTCGTTTGCTTTTTTTTCTCTTTAACAAAAGGAATGGAAACTTTTGCATCGCTGGTATTTCTAATGTGCAAAAAACTAGGGCCTGTAATCTGCGTGAGAAAGTCCTGTTACATGCCATAAGGACCCTAGTAATACAGCTGGGAATCTCATTTCGGCAGCTTTCACCTGCGGTTTATTTTTTTCCGGTTGGTAGATAGGTAATCGAAAACTTGAAACCGAGTGCTGTCCTTCGGTTGAGAGCTTGACTAAAATCCTTCAGGAAAAAATATCACCGCTTCATCCATCAATCGTTAATAAGACTGGAACGCGTTCAGTGTGTATTGATTCTGGAAACGACCGCCATTTTGAAGTTCTTCAAGTTTTTAGCTTTATCCCAGCTTCGGCTCAGATAGCTACAAATTTATCGTCTCGAAAGACTCAGGAAAGCCCAAGTAATCAGATATAATCGAATGAATTTCTTAGGTCCTCATATCGGACGCCATATACAAAATGAAAGGGAAACAGGGGAAAAGCCCACACCTGACGAAGTTCAAAGCCCACGGTCAAAGTGGGTATTTATTTAACACAGAAAGGAATGGTTGAATGACCCCTAGAAGACAAACGTCAGTACACCTGCGGTACATTTACTAGCGTCTTGGTCGTATGCCTCCCCCAAATGTAGTACAAAACATGTGCAGGCGCAGGTGTTGCATTACCCAATGCCTTCATGATTGCATTCCTAGATGTTTTTTCCCGAACACAATCCAATGCTCAGGCCTCAGCTTTGACTCGACACACAGCTCTTCAACGGTTTTCGACAGCTTGGCAAATATGTTTTTTCCGGGTTAGACTTGGGCAACACTTTGGCACTGCGGCATGACACTGGACTCGTGTTTATCTTCGCTGCTTATAAGAGTTTGCACAAGCGGTTCTTCCAAGCATTGGCTCTGTTATATTGTTCGTCTTTATAGGGTTCGATTCGGTCTTGGTATCGAGGATATCTATCTTCTTGCGTTTTAATTTTCTGCGCGTGAGTGCATATAAGGTTTGTGTAACCAAATTTAGCACTGTGACAAACTGTCACAAGTTGTTCGCTCACTGGCCTAGGTGCGCCTCCATAAAGCTGTTTTTGGTTGCATTCTCCATTGCGTATGTCACAGTTTTGTCATACTCCTTCCGATCGATCCCAATGCAGCCCAAGTCGAAGTTGAGTTGTATTACTCAATGTATTAGTTAAACAGCTCGTGGTATATTAAGGCTATTCCCGCTTTTCCTTATTTTATTTAGATCCTTCAACAGTGAAACCCGGCTGTTTCTATTTCGGTCGTAACATACTTCTCTGCCGCATAGAATTGTGGGGGCTAAAGTGACGCAGATTTGTGAATACTTTCCATTTTGTCCATGCTATGCCTCCAAGTTCTCTGAGACTAATTAAAGCCGAAACTGTCATCAAGATTTATTGCCCGTTTCTGCACCAATTGTATTCGATTGCGGCAGCAATTAAACCCCCTCTGGCTTGAGAAGAATAATACGTTATACTCATAAGAGCACAGAGGCAAGACGCTCATAATCTGGACCCATAAACAGTTTTTGTTTTAAGCTTGGTTACCCAACAACATAAGCCGATTTTAGTTACCTCAAGACCTCATAACCAACCACTAAGCTAATCAAAGCTCATTTGAAAGTGAGATGAATATCTCTCAAATCAATCATCAACATTCCGAAAAAGATTGCAAGTTAAATATTTATTCATCTCATATCCTTGTAATGGAATCACTCATTTCTTATCGTCCCGCAGGCATACGAGTGCAGCTATTGCAAGACCAAGCCACTCCGACGAAGACAAATACATATGGGCTGCGGTCGAGATACGGGACTGCTGTCTGGCAGATACGGGACGCCTTACCATTCCACCAGGAGGTGGGTAATTTTAATCTTCGATGTGCACAGCCAGCATTCAACATTTGGAAAATATTTGTGGTATTCTCTGCAGCATCCTCAGAAACGAATTTCCCTTTTCCGCCAAATATCGTTACTTTCCGGGAACACTTCCTTTTTCAGGGATTCAACAGACATGTTGTGTTCGGCTGACGGTATTTGCTTTTCCTGGCGATAGTGAGCCGTGAACTGTGAGCATCGGCGGCATTCACTTTGGGTGGTAAAGGGGTAGGATTTCCCTTTCGAAGGGAGATATGTTTGTTGAATTGGGATAGAATCTCCTTGTCTCTCTCTCTCTCTCTTGTTCATCTCTAGGTAAATATTTGATTTTTGCATTAAAGTCAATTTGCTTTCATGATTCTGTAATTCATTGTTCACCCTCTTGGGTTTCGCCGCCGGTGGTGTTTAATTTCATTCATCCTTTGATTCACTTGAGTTGTTTTATGTTCGCCAAGTGGATTTTATTTTTCAAATGCGCACGTTGTTTCAGCCAGGGTACACTACACAAACTCGTCGAAAATTAAATTTTCAGTAGGGTGAAGTGCACAGATTGGTGGTGCGGTGAGCGATTTTTAGTGAGCTGCCCACCATACCATAGTCTTTTTCGGCTATTAGATACTATAGTTGTGTCCGACACCACTGAAAATATAAAAATTGAAAAAAAAAAAAAAAACACTGTGTACACCATTTTTGGGTCGGCACAGACAAACCTTACCCAAGTGCCAACATCGCTAAGAAGGAGGCAGCGATCAAAATCAGTCCATGCGAAGGCATTTTCAATGTGAAACACTCCTCTGAGGTGACATCCAAAACTGCAGAATGCATCAAAAAATTGTATGTGCAGTCGACGACCGATAACGTCATCTACCCTCTTTCAGAAAATTGTAAGTTCGTGCACCCGCACTGAATGATTTAACCGACTTCGATAAAATACGAAATACATTTTGCCCCTTTAGGCCCTTTATTAGGGCTGAGAAATTCATACAAATCGGGTGAGCAATTTTAACGTGATGCAATAACGAAACATTCCCTTACAAACAGACAAATTATTTTATTACATAAAAAGATAGAGAAGAGAAGAGATGTACCACCCAAAAATGGAGATTTTAAGTTTGACTCGTAAATGTTTGATACCGGTTTTCAAGACGCCGACTTGTTTCAATGAAACTCTAACTTTGGGTAGGATCAGAGTTCAATAAGAACTTACTTGTTTGATCTCCAACACGAGGAAGACAACGGTGATGATCAGACGCACGTTTGAACTCAAACCACAACTCGAAGAAGACAACGGTGATGATTAGACGAAAAGCGATGACTCAGGCAGTGGACAGTTGGGTAGCGACAAGAGACGAGATCGGAAGCAAATCATCTGCACTTACGAAATTTGTAAATTACATCCTACCTATATTGAATTGTCAATTAATGAAGTATAGCTGTTTAAATAAATAATTAATGTTATGTAACTGGAGCGAAGGTTTTTAAATTCACCTCAGTGTCCTTTTTTCTATGCACACCGTGCACAAACACTTACTACCTGGTACCCGTGACTTCGTCTGCGTAGAATCAGAACTTCGAGTAATATTCATATTTATTTATTTATTTATTTGTTTGTCAATAAGGCAATAGGCCTTTTTAAGACATGAAAAATTTGATTTTGAAATAAGTAGCATAGTACAAATGAAAATAAAAAAAAAGTTAATTTAAAAAACAAAAAAACCCGACTGACTGTAAAAAAAAGGAAGTAAAAAGATATGAACATGACACATTCAAGTACCTACCTATACCTTGCTATTTGACAGTCGGAGAGTACTCAATACTCATAATATTTCTTAGGCTGTGTATGTATATAGCATCCGATTGTCAAATAGCAAGGTATAGGATATAGGTAGGTACTTGAATGTGTCTTGTTCATATCCTTGTTAAACGCATTCAATATTGGTTCATAAAACCATAACTCAACTCCACTGTTCAATCATAGCTATGGGAGATGGAGTAAAAGAGAAGAGAAATGAGAGAAACCCTGTCTCAGTAAAAGATCTTCCTCAGGCTGAGTGAAAAACGATTTGTTTTACGCAGCACGCTACTGCGAGTGGGTTTTGGTTGAATGTCAGTTCGATCGAGAATGCCACTATGAACGGGCGCAGTGTCGTGTTGTGAATGCATAAATATTTCCATCGATTTAACATCCTTTTATTTCCTTTTTTTTACAGTCAGTCGGGTTATTTGTTTTTTTTAATTAACTTTTTTTTATTTTTATCTTTTTAGCCTATGACACTCGGGGAAAGAACACGAATCTAATGACACCTCACTCTTCAAAATCGGTTAAGCAGTTTAGGCTACATGGCGTCACGGAGGAACGTACATATTATACGCGCGAAACACATAACCTCCCTGTTTCCAGTGGGGTTTAATAGGTCTATTTTCGTACTTTCCCGAGCCAAACACTACAAATCCGTCAAACTCAAAAAAATTACCAAAACACTCTCAGAGAGCTGAAAATATACGCCAAAATACGTGGATAGACTTCGAGCTACTTTGAGCAACTTTCATCTTTGACATCTAATCCATATCACAAATAAATATATAACTTACCTTTTTGCAACATATGAAACGTTCTAGGACAACATTCGACCACCACCGAATTGTCTTTATTTTTACAGATTTAGTTGTTCTGTAGAATTCATTTTTAAGCCGGATGTTGAATTTGTTTCTTGACAACTTTGTGCATTTTACATATTTATCAGTACTAGCCGGTCGAAATTCTCTGAGCTGTTTCGAGCCAAGAGAAGAACCACTCGTTATTTTGCTAATTTTCTCTTTTTCTGTCATTTTTCTTGAGTACGTGTATAGACTTTGTGTGATTGCGATAAATTAATATCGATTGCGTTCGATTCAAACCGCGTACGCAAACGAACCTAATGTTTCTTATTAGACTTACTAGCGGATACCCTGCGTGTGCTACTACGCTAATAAAATGAAATAAGTGTGTTTGCAAAAAAAGAAAATTTTGTTTATTTATTAACTTCTTTATCTTAATGCTAGCGGATAAACAATATTTTGAGTTTTTTCGGTAGGTGTGTAAACATAAAGATTTTTTGGCGTTCCAACTCTAGAGCAAGCAACATATAATTGGCCGTGCGAAAAACAGGAATTTTCTAAGTTCAAACCAGCAACACTTAGCGATTGGCCTTATTGATGGTTATGGCGAAAGCAAGACGCACTGGAAACTGTGATCGCTTGAAATCGAAGGGTAAATCGGTTGAAATCATTGGAATTCGTGGTATCAGCACTTTTTCTCCTTTACATTTGCTGCTGATGATTGTGGCTTTGATTAAATTTGGAGATAGTTTTTTAACAGCAAGTCTTGTATCAAACATTAAAAGTAATATGCAAAATGATGCACAGCGCAATTAAAATAAAATGCAATTGAAAAAAATATAAATACTTACACCTTCTTTATTTTCTCATTTTTAACTATATTACTTTTTTCACTATTTTAACAATTACACACTATAACTTTTCACTATCACTTAAAAAATAACAATGGCAAACAAATGTTAAAAAACAGAATTATATATTCATGTTTTTAAAAAATTTGCCTGATGCAGCAATAAAATTATTGAAAAATGTTCAATGAATACCTGTGTTATTGAAAACGCTTTTTTCACACTGAACTAATTCACTTATTAAATTCTGTAATGATGGAAATTAAACCGCAATAAAATATATTTTTTTAAATATATTTTTTATGTTAAGTGTACCTGTTAAACATGAATTGTTACTTAAAACTATATCATAAAATTTATTGTTTACTTCTTTACCTTTTTTATTTATTCTAGGACTATGACGAACGCTAAACAAATTTTTGAACAACATTATTAAATAACCTTGCAAAAAGTCTTGAATGTGATAATTTATTTTAATGCTTATTTGTGTTTTGCTTTTGGTACCACGCCCATTTATCCCATTCCGCCCATTTTCAGTTCGACTACTAATATTTGTAATTTATGGATTCGTACAAAATGTGAAGGCTATATAGCTAATATAGAACCCTAGATATTTAATTAATTAATTAATAATTGGCGCAACAGGTCCGTACGGACCCAAGCCTAGCTTCTCACAACCATTCGTCTTGTGTGAGTTTTTATTTTTTGGGACGAATGGAAGGGATCTACAATTTTATGCCGAGTCCAAACGGCCAATTGAGAAGCTCTTTCATGACAGTTATACTCTCGGATGTTTGTCAGACGTTCGCGAGAGGTATGGGAGCTGCCACGCCCACTGGTCCGATCACCCCCATTTTTCCCATGACTATTTACATTAGCAAATAATCCACGTGCATAAATTTCTAAGACTATGGCTATTATAGTACTGTAGATATATGATATTAAATATTTACTTTGAATGGGAGCTGCCACTCCCACTGGTCCGATCCCGCACATTTTTTTCCTGATTATTCAAATCAGTAACAAATGGGATACTGCAATGTTTCAAAACTCTTGCTATCACAATAGTCAAGATATATGACGTTATTCAATTTATGTGGGAGGGGCCATGCCCACTTGAAATATATGTAGCCGAAAACCTAATTTGGACTATAATCTTTCAAATGAAACCGGTTTGGGCCAAATCGGTTGGATAGTTTTAGTGTCTATAGAGGACAAACATTGTATTTTATATATATAGATAGATAGATAGATTAGACTTGAACCTAACACTCAACATAATATTCGTTTGATGGTAACACTATCCACTAAAAATAAATGATGTGATTTTTGGCTGTCAGTTACGATGTTGAGTTGAAATGTAGATGCCGCTAGGTGCGAATTGCGATGCTATTGTGAATAGATCAGAACGTAATTTATTTCACAGTTCAGTGTATTCCATATCTTGACATTTTTCACTGACATTTGTGTGACAATTGGGTTTTTTTCCGTTTTTCTTTAAATTTAGATTTATATCTTTTTGTTTAGCCTATGACACTCCGGGGAAGAATACGAATCTTATGACACCTCACTCTTCAAAATCGGTCGAGCCGTTTAGGCCACAGAGTGTACCGATGGAACGTACATAGGATACGCGCGAAACACATAACCCTCTCTGTGTGCAGTCGGGTAAAAAGACTAAAATTGAGGGAAAATTATGTAAAAAAAAAAATAATAATACAGCTACAAAATGCAAGTACACAACTAATTAAAATTTGAGCATTACAATTACAACTGGAATAAATTGAACAAGATGGATTTTAATAATGGTATTGTCATATTAGTGTCAATTAAAGGCGCACAATCATTAAACAATAACATTAAACCATTTAAAGAGGATGATCTACCGTAATTAGTACGAGAACGAAGAATATAAAAGAATCTCTTACTATACGCAAATTAAGTGATGGAACATTAAAATGATGAGGACAGTGAATCTCCCCAATAAGTATTCTGTGAAGAAAAACAACTCTTGACACCTTCCTCCTAACTTCAAGGGACTCGAGTCCAATAAGTTGTAATCGGGGGTAAGTTGTCAAGAATGACGCCTGAGGGCAAAGCTAAGAAATCTTTTTTGAATAGCTTCGATTCTTACAACATGAGTATTGTAGTACGGACACCAAACAATGAACGCATTTTCCAACAGCGATCGAACAAACGTCAAAAATAAAATTTTAAGCGCATAGGATTCGGTGAACACCCTAGCATAACGTTTAAGCATTCCCCATGCTCTATTGGTTTTATTTGTGATGTATTCATAGTGGTAAATGTAGGATAGTTTACTATCTAACATTACCACTAATTCTTTTATTAAAGTTACACGCGGAATAAAATTATTGTCGGAGGAATAAGAATGATAGGCGAGGCACGACGGGAAAAAGTAATGACCGGACGTTTACTAACATTAAGGGACAAGTAGTTTTTAGTGCACCACAAAACGGATTTTTGGAGATGTGCACTCAATCTATCAAAACTATTCGAATCAATGCATGAAGTGTATATTTTAAAATCATCGGCAAATATCAGGATATTGCAATGTGGAACAAATTGTACAACATCATTAACGAATAAAATAAATAAGAGTGGGCCTATGTGACTACCTTGAGGGACACCGGATGTTACCAAGATTTCTTTCGATAAGTGTCCTCGAAAGTTAACATATTCTTATCGGTTTCCTAAATAGGATGATAGCCATCTAAAAAACACTGTAGGGAACCCTAAACGTTCAAGTTTGTAAAGAAGAAGCTTCTGGTCAACTCGGTCAAACGGAAATCAGTGTAAATGGCATCGATCTGATTATCCTTAGATATCTGACTAATAACGAAATTTTTGAAAAGGAGAAGTTTAATAATAGTGGATCTGTTTTTTTACAAAACCGTGTTGGTTATTGCAAATTAAATATTTACAAAAAAAATATAACTTATCAGTCACCAACTCATCAAACAGTTTAGGGATGGACGATTGTTCACAGATCCCTCTATAGCTTTCAACATTATTTTTTTCTACCGGATTTAAATATGGTACAATAAAAGAATTTTTCCATAGGGAAGGAAAGATACCAGTCTTCAACGATACATTGAATATATGGCAAAGTATGGAATGCAAAGGTAGGGCACACATTTTTAAAAAAACCTGCTGGAATGGCATCGGGTCCAGGATTGAAATTTAGAGCCAAATTTCCAAGTTTACTCAGTATTATATCCTCGGGAAAATCAATGCGACTGGAAATAGAGGAATGTGGTGCACCTAAATAAGAAAAAAATTGTACATTTATAACTGAACAGGGATTTGAATACACTGATTGAAAAAATGCCCCAAAGCTATTGAAGATAATACGGGGATCATCTATAGACTGATCAATTCACCGCACCTCATATGGCTCAAACGAACCAATCTCCCGAATGCTGCGGAAGGTTAATTCAAACCTTACTGTTTTTGACTTCAACCGCAGTAGTTCCTCCCTTAAAACTGACCTCCTTTACCGTCCTTAGCCTTAAGTTCCAATTAGTCCTAGTTTTAGTTTTAGTTTAGATTAAGTCATTGTAATAGCTTGTAATAAGCCAAATAAATGGGGGTTTTGCCCCCACCAACAAAAATTAAAAAAATAAATCAAAGGTGAAAGAAGCCGGAAAACCATAACTATTCTTTTGTAAATTAACAAAGTTCCAAAATAAATTAGGCGATGATTTGATTTTTGATTCCACACCATTGATATAAGCTGAGTAGGCTTGGTGAATAGAAGTCTTAAACTCAGTTCTGAGCTGACGATATAAAGTACAATCAACATTCGACATGCTCGAGCGCCACTTCTTTTAGGCTCTATTTTTAAGAATTTTAAGTCTACTTGTTACATCAATTTCCCAAGGACATATACCATTTATACAATTTTTAATTTCAACAACTGGAACAAAATCAAAAATTTAATTCTTTAAGACGCGATAAAATGTCGAGCAGAGTTCTTCTATTCCTAGAGTTAAAAATGGACTCCAGTTAAAATTCTTAAGCTCATTACAGATGTTATTATATTTAGTTAGCATTTTCAAAATCAAGTTTGTTAGAAGAAGAAATATTTAAAATATCAAACTCTATATGACAAAACAAATATAATGAGGGATGACAGGTGTGTAATGTAAAGGGTCCGCCAAATAACTTTTTTTTTGAAAATGCTAAAAAAAAACTACTGAATATTTTCTCAAATTTCTTTTTTTATTTGAAAGTAAAATCCTTCCGATTAATAATGGAAAATAATTTCATTCAAATGGCTGCCTCGGCTGGCCATGCAGTAGCCTACACGATCGGTCCAATTTTTAAGCACATTATCGATTGTGTGCAGCTGTATTTCACCAATGGCTTCACGAATATTGTCCTTTAAAGCGTCAATTGTCTCTGGCATGTCGGCGTAACACTTATCTCTTACGGCACCCCACAAATAATAGTCCAACGGTGTCAAATCGCGGTGGCCAAACGACATCAGCTCTGCGGCTGATAATGCGATCTTCAAAAACAGGGCGCAAAACATCGAGTGTAATTTCGGCTGTGTGGCACGTGGCGCCGTCCTGTTGAAACCAAATGTTGCCAATATCCTCCTCTTCAATTTTTGTGAACAAAAATTCGTTCAACATGGCCCGATAACGATCGCCATTGACTGTAACGGCCACTCCTTGCTCATTTTCGAAGAAAAATGGCCCAATTATGCCTCTGGACCAAATTTTCAATTTTCTCGGGTGTACGCACTGTTTTTGGCTTTTCACGCTTTGGTTTATCGATGAGGATGCCAGTTTCTTTGACTTTTTTCACAAGATAACGAACCTACGGAGCTGACGGTGCTTCTCTTCTTCCAAAATCTGTACGCAATTTTCGCACACATTCTGCAACATTACCATGATTTTCAAGGTAATGTCGCAATATTTCCCAGCGTTGTTCAAGCGTATACACAACCATATTCGTTCAGCGGAAGGATGAAATTAATTATCTGTCAAATCAGACATGAGCTAAGTGTTACCATTCGCGAAATAAGCACTAGTTGGAAAAAAACAAAGTTAGATGGCGGACCCTTTATATTTCTTACTAAAAGTATAGATACATATGATGAAATTTATTATCCCTCACTTGAGAAATAATTGGTTCGTCATTTAAACATGCATCCCCCTCACGTTTTGTTTTCGCGACAAAAAGCAGCCTATGCCATTCTCAGAGGTCCCATCTATCCCTATACCAAAATTCCTACAAATTACCTCTGTACCTTTTAGCTTATTATTGGTTGTTATATTCTTAATGGAAACACCTTACTTACTTATTGGATACTATTTCATTAGTTTCTTAAGTCTAAATATAAAAGGTGATTGGTGAGAAAATCCCGCAAAAAGTGATAAGTCCCCCGATCTGGTATCACTGCTGCACTGTATGCTGTGTCTTAGATAACGAAACATAACTGGGTGAGAGAAAGAGAGAACGAAAATGTGTGCTCGCATCTATCTCTCTTGCCTCTACAGTAATATTCGAAACGAAACGTAACTCTCTCTCTTTTTATCTCACTAACTTATATCTCCCTCTCAACTTCCGCTCGCAATTTCCGTAACGCTTTCGTGACATATTCACCAGCTTACCCCCCAAGTCAAGCGTGCCTAAAGAAGTATTACTTTAAAAAAGTCGGTTAAAATGGCTCTGTGTCGCCCACCGTCGACCGAAACGTTGTTCTCAGCCTCATTTTCAAAGAAGCTGTTGAGATCGATGGCGAGTTGATGTTCGTGAATTGAGTTTCACATTCTCGTCTATGCGCACGGTACGACGACGGGGACCACTACCATACCAGTCGGACGAACCTTTTGCACAAACTTGCGTACAGCAGGCGCGGTGGGTGCTTCATTTCGGCCAAAACTTCTACACAGCACTCACTTTGGAAATAAGTTTTCAATATTTCCCAAAGTGGTTCAGGCGTAAAGCGACTCATTTCGTTCCGCGCAGGTATAATACTGACTGTCAAGATTTCCAGCAAAAACAGCTGTCAGTATCAAAAAACCTATGATTTAAAAAGGAACCACTAGACGATACTTAAAATATTCAATAAACTTTTTCGGCTATTTTGGCAATTGCCTAAAAAGTGTATCGTATTCTCCATATAATATTTTTCTTGATGAGAATATTTTATTCATAATGCTCAGATCATTTATTTACAAGCAAAATGTCCATTAATGGATAAACCGTCTACGTCTATCCATCTTGAAGTCTTGATAAACATCAATCAACTGAAATTAAATTCGTCAGAACACGTATTTACTGTAACCCCTTCTGACGAACAGTTCTGACGAATACGACAGATCAATTGCTCGTCAAAATACGTACCCACTGTCTAAAACAGTCTAACGATAAGAAAAATCTCATGGACCGACTTCTTTACGACAAAGATCTGTGGAGGTTGTTGTTGCCTGGTAAATATGTTAGTCAGATAAAACAAAATATCTAATGGCGGATGTCCACAAAGATTCCAGTTAATAATCACCAAGGGAGTTTTCTATTTATTAAGAACTGACAGTACTGTACTTTTCTAGACGAGTTAACGCCTCCGATGTCTAGAAATACAACTAATCCTTTTTATGGAGCGAGTCCCCGATATTATGCGTCAGCCCATGCAAAGCCGTCCCTACCAATTTATCTTTGCAGTACACATTCTGAGCCACAGACAGAAGCATCTGCATTTAGATGGCGGGTCTCAATCTGTCGGTCTAAAATACTTGTCTAAAGGCTGATAGTTATGAGATCTTTCGGACTGACAAGAGAGCATCTGCCGGCCTTGGGTATAAAAAGCATCCCAGCTATCCGACAACTCTTCAAGCTGATTAAACGATTCCTCATCGTCCGAAAGGTATCGATCTTTTTTAACCACTTGGGGATAGCAGAATATAAACCGAATATCCATAATTTGTGAGAGTTATCGATTACGTTTCGATATTCGGATACGGCATAAAACTATAAGCCCCATATATTCATCCGAAAAAAAACTGTGGAACGTTGTAGGAGACCACCAATGATTCAACGTCTATTGTGAGTGATTCATTTTTTCCGACTTCAATGTCCTAACCAATTTTGTTCATCCCTTTTGGTCAGGTCTATTTAGCATTCGAACTCGTTGGCAGTCTAGAGGTCTTAGGGCCGTTTGCTGATACGACTCATAGCGAATTTGAGTGCCACATAAACTCTTATGTGACAGTTTATGCCCTGAAAAAAGTATAACTTAAATCGTTAAGAGTCATATGAGCAAACGGCCCTTAAGGTCGCTATTATTATACTTACGACGGTCATTCGTCGGCTGGATGCTATCTTGTTCTAAAGGCCATTTTTTACGAAACTGAGTTAGGTATGTAGTCTGTAAAATTTTAGGATGCTCTTTCGTTTGGCGCCAACCATTTCGTTCTATCTCTTTTAGTTTTCAAGTTACAGAGAACTGTTCATGTTCAATAGGACACTTTTTTAACGATTTGTCTGTCATTTTTGTTCAATAAACTGCTTTGCATCTATTTTGTATTACATTGAACAATTGTTAGTGTATTTTAAAAATATCTATTTCATAATTTTTATCTTGTCCAATATCCACAATCGTGGATGTTTTGTTCAATATCCAACCGTATACTTTCATTCTCTTTTGTTCAATATCAAACGAGATCAACGTTGTTGCATTTGATATCCGTATATTCGCATTAGGCGTTTTTCTTTTTTAGTTCAGAGCACAACCTGAACTGTTATACAAAAAGTTCGTGTTTCTTTTTTAGCTCAGATGCATCAGAGCTCAGAATTTGTGTTTCTTTTTTCTCTCAGAGCATAATCAGAGCGCGCTCTATTAGCTCAGAATAGGCGTTTTTCTTTTTTAGTTCAGAGTTCGAGGAATTGAATATTTGTCTTCACCCGAACCTGAATTGCCAGATAAGGTTGCAATGTAATAAAGGAACTATTTTTTTTCAGGGTTTGAATGATATTGAATTATCTACCGCAGATAACAGGGCTACAATCGATCCCTTAACGTAAGTGTGGAAAAATTTGGCGCCATAATTTTAAGACTGATTTAAAAAAAAAAATTATATTTCAGTGTTAACAATAATGAAGTACTAACAAAATGATAAATGCAGCAAACCCAGATTCTATTATATCATAATTTCATCATCAGCTCCATCTGAACAAGAAATCGCTGCGCCGTCATTGGAAAATGAGCTACGAGAACCTGAGCAAGATTTTTCTAAAAAAATTAAACTGCCTCGTTATGGAAAAGAAACATAAAAAAAAATTGCATCAGAGTGGCCAGTAATATCATAATGCAAAAGGTCACAAGTGTAGAAAACGTAAAATTCACGTTTCCCAGTTGCAACATTACTTGCAGTCATGATGGTTATACAAAATTTTTGGATGAAGATCGATAACGCGTTTTGGACATTGAATGACTCTGAAAAATGTATGAACTTTTATTATTTAACTATAGAATGTATACATAATTATAAAGTATAAAATAATTAGGCTGAATTTCTGTTTTGTTTTTCGTTCCTAAAAGAAGAAAGTATTTTTTTTTT
The DNA here is from genome assembly GCA_916610125.1 of Cheilosia vulpina. Classification (NCBI taxonomy): domain Eukaryota; kingdom Metazoa; phylum Arthropoda; class Insecta; order Diptera; family Syrphidae; genus Cheilosia; species Cheilosia vulpina. The sequence goes on from OU744278.1 coordinate 33,114,215, forward strand.
AACTTTTTGATAAAATAAAGAATTGAGAAACAAATAAGTTTTTTTATTTAAACGTACATTATTTTGATTTGCTTTAAAAAAAAACATTGCAACATTATAGATATGTGTTTCTTTTTTCTTTCAAAATTCTTTATTAAATGAGCTTCAAACAATAAAACAAATTTTTGTTCTATATAACATAAACAACTTTATCTTTTCTCTCTTTTTGTGTTTTTTTTATGTTGTTCAATATTGAGTTTTTCTGTTCAATATCCAAAAATTTTACCAACTTGTTGTGACTCCATATTACTTTGTTCAATATCTAAAATGACTTCCTCGTTGATTTTAATTTATAACTAATTCAAAATAAAAGAAAAAAAAATTACTGTGACTTGTTTTATAAACAAAATTGTCAAGGCTTTCCGAAAAAATTCACTACCAATCAAAAATTTTCTGATATGAACAAAAATTTTCAATCTTAACTTTAAAAATCGATTTCCCAAAATTTTGAAAAATGGATATTGAACAAGATAGCATCCAGCCGATGATATGTGTCAGCAAGTGTAAAACTGGTTACCTGCAAGTTAAATCTTCTTTTTTGAGGGCTCTCCGACTACATGCACATAATTGAAAAATAAAATCATCATTCTCATTCAATTCAAAAGGATATTGCGAAAGCGCGGTACGAGGTCACACGTCGACTTCCCACAACTCAGGAAATCAGTTTACACTGCCGACTACCCAAATAAGTTGAATAAAATGTCCTTTCCACTACCAGCAACACATAGTATACTCTTGTTTCAAAACAGCGTCAGTGCACCCACATCGTTCCACCTGCAGTTCATTAAACACCGCGACGTAATCACCTCCTAATTGAACAAGTGTGTCGCGGATTTTATTGTAAACACCGCGCGATAAATAAATAAATCAATTGCAGATTAAATAATTTCGCCAGCTTATTAGCCGCTGTTGGCGTGGCTTAAATTCAATTTTCAAATTTCATTTCCATTCAATTTGGTTTGGTGCGTGTGAACTTACACAAACTATTTCCAATTTCCTTTTTATATTAACGATTCTATTTGCTTTAGAATGCCGGGGATAATTTACTGGCCCATACGACCTGTTACACATTCCACTGGACGAAAGGAATGCAAGGTCCAGCAGCAGGATCTCGATTAAAGTGAGGACCGGTCATAAAATATCGGGTCTGGATGGGAATATAAATGGAGTGAGGTATGTAATCTGGCGGGTTCCCACATAGGTGAGCTCTGACTGTCGACATGATGTACTTTTATGGGACAGGATATAGTGTTTTGGAGTTTTATGGAGCTTTGAATCATTTGAATGAGTGCGAGATACGAGTAGGTATGGAAAAAAGTTCTTTAAAATTGTTAAAAGCGGTTGTCTATATTTTTCTAAAATTATATATTTCTTTGAAATGATTTAGAACTAGCTGACTCGGCGAACTGCGTTCCGCCCAAAATTAAACTAATAATGTCCCTTTGGAAAGTCGAAAGAATGAAACTCTTTTAGAATTAAATTAAAATCAATGCATACTTCCGACTTGATAGATTTCCGCATCGGCTATTTCGCCGTTAATGATTACATGAACTTGGATTTTCTAGATCAACCAAAGCAGAATGTGAGCATGCGGCAATCCTCGCATCCGCCATTCAACATCGGCGAAGTACAAATCCCTCAAAACCGTTGTCCAAAACCATTGTGCCTAACGATTTAGTTATTTTGAGTCGCTCGAAGGTTGTCCAAGAAGTAACAGCTGCGTTATTTCCGGCCATTTCGAATTGCGGGCAGTGTTGCCAGATTTTCAAAATATGAAACGTGCAAAAAAAATTCTAGAACGTACGCAGCCAACAAAAAAAAACTGAACAAAACAAAATAAATATAAATATATAATAGCGTTAAAAAAAATGTTTTTGTAAACACGGAATTGTATTTTTATTTGGCATTAAGGGCCGTTTGCTGATACGACTCATAGCGAATTTAAGTGCCACATAGAGTTTGTGTGACAGTTTATGCCCGGAAAAAAGCAGCCCATAAGTTCTTAAGTAGAACTTAAATCGTTAAGAGTCGAATGAGCAAACGGCCCTAAGTATCAGTGTTCAGAAAAGAACAAAAAATATTTCAATACTCGTACCTAATAAAATATTTAAGATTCGTACTCAAAAATAAAAATTACACTTTTAACTCGAGGAATCTAACTAAGGGTGGTTGTATTTATATCCGTTTTAGCCCATGCATCTACTTATCTCCACGTACACCAAAAACTAGATTCATCAGACTCACACTTCACCGGCTCACATTTCACACTCCATCTGATGTGTGCGAAAGTGTTGGGAAACATCTGAAACTTCGATGCACTTTATATCAGGTTAATGTAAGTTATGGACTAATGATTTAAGCCACAACTCAAAGCAAACAAATGCTTACATTTATGTGCAGTGTCTACTTAGCATGCTCTTCTTATCACTAAGTTACCTCAAATCAAGGTCAACTCAGAGCAGCTGGCGTATGTAAGATTATGTAAAATTCAAGCGGAACTTTGTTGTTGGTGAGAATCATATAGATCCAGTCAGTCTCTCTTGGACCGCGTCGTTGACAGCTAGAAAAAAAGTTCCTCATAGAGGAAACAAAAATAGCTGCATAAAAAAAGGGCACATAAATTATATCGAAAAATATATTAAAACGCTAATAAAATTAATTTGTAATGAATGTGTGTTTCAAACAATTAATTTGTACAAAATGTCAGTGAAGAAAGAGAACAAAATTCGGAAAATACATAAAATTCCAGAAAATGCTAAAAAAAGGATTTGACATTTTTCTGTTTTAAAAAATGCTTTCAAGTCTTCGGAAATGTTGTAGATCTAGCATTAAAAATGCCAGAATGACATCGCTGATGGCAGGTGTCCTGCGCAACTTTGTGCGTTTTTCCCGGGCTTGCAACATATGACTCGGTGAGAAATGTCAACCGGCCGAATCTTATCGTGGATATGTTCTTGGATGTGCAGCAGCTGTTGCATTGTTGGGTGTGTGCGAGGAAGTGGCGTGATTGTGTTGTATCGTCACACAGAATGAATATGGTGGCATTGCCAATACGGCTAATTTGACTTTTCCTACTGCAGCGCCCAATCCAGGAGTCTCCTGTGAAAACTGCAGTACGTTGCAATGCTGACAGATGACATTCAGTGGCCCAATACTAAAGCACGGAAAATCATTGTGTGTGTGTGTGGAAATGCAGCTCGATTTCAATTGAAAGGTGCCTCACGTGTTCATCGCTTTTCGCATTGATTGGGGCTGCGTTGATGTTGATCATCATCAGCACGACTTGTGGCTCTACTATACGATCCACTTCCATATGATCGGGTTTTTCTCCTTCCATATTAGCCATTCATAAACAGGCTACTTCATTGTGATGTGCACCGAAATGACGAACAGCCTTTCATTCGTACGTAAATAAGCGAGCCGTCGGGTATATTTAATGCGAGTTTAGATGTTGAACCGTTTTATCGGTGGCATTATTACAGTTCTGAATGAAAAATGTCACAATCATCAGTCAATTGCATTAAATACGAAGTGGTCGTTGACAAAATACCTTTTTGAAATTCGTTCTCCGCAAAATGAATAAATATTTTTAATTATTAAATCGCAGGAAAACAGCGCACGAATAAAGGTAATTTGTGTTGATACAACTCCAGATTCGATGTAACGATTACCTCACATTTGGAAATCACAATGCTCTGGGAAAACTTTTGCTCGCTTCATTTCGATTTCGCTACATATCTATTAGTCGTCAATTTGGGAACATCGAATATCATACTCATCTGTTGGCGTTCCCATGGTCGTGATTTTTATTTTCTCATTCCCATACACAATGGAATTTTCAGCAATTTCGCAATTTCACGGTTTCCCAATTTTTTCGGTCGAAATTTCGAATTTTCGGCTCCGTAGAGTGTTTACCTGGTTTAATACAAATCCTACAAGAAAAATTCCCATTCACTTCGTTTTTATATATAGCTGAACCCCAGCCAGGCAAAAATAAAAAAAAAAACTTTTGCCATTAATTTATATAAAATAAAAGCAAAACATTTATTGCAATGCTTTTACGTAAACAACATTTTTGGTTCTTTTTTATCCATCGCTTGTATAAACAAAGAGTGCAGATGGTTTTCCGACTCGGGAGCATGCAACGTAGAGTTGCCGATGCGAGATAACTGGATTTGCCAAAATTATAACGCACATTTGAAAAGATTTTCCTTGCGACTTATTAATGGTTTAGGAGGAATTAATCTTCAAATTTCCCTTGTAAAGTAGCGAACAAAAATAAAAAAAAAAACATTTTTTTTTAACCTTTTTCACAAATTTTTGAAACTTGTTAACTAGGTACGTACAACTTGCCGCTACCCAATAGCAACTGATATAAATTAAAAAAAAAAAACAAGTCCCGTCAAATGCCTTACATTGACCGATTGTGAACTTTAAACGCAGATTTAACAGCTCTTTGGAGGATTATCAGCATAATTACAATTGAAGGCTAGGGGGACAATCACCCTTCGCCAATTTTCAGAAATTTGCAGAGATGTTATTGATTTTGAAATAGTTATTAAGAAAATTGTGATGGTCAATGTTACATCCCATTTGTTCCCAACATTGACCGCGCAATGTTTTTAACATTGACCGGCTAAATAATGAAAACACAGTTGTTTATTTCGTATTTTTTTTTTAATAAAATTAAGAATTATTAACATGAAAAAGAACACAGTTACTTCAATATAATTAAATGCGTGAATACAGAAAACATGCAGACTTAATTAAAAAAAGGAAACTTAAAGCATTTTTATTATATAGATCAGGTACTTAATTCATTGTAATTTTTATGTTGCATCTATATAAAAACCAGTCTTGCTTACATATTATATTAACAAAATTATTTAAAAAAAAAAGTTTAAAAAAAATATTAAGTTTTAGAACTAATAATTCTGTGGCCACAAGGCATAACCGCTTAAGTCTGTTTTACTCATTGTTCAGGAGAGCAGTTTAAAGTTTTTTTACTCCATTGACTCTAGTGACTTGAGCCGTTTTTTTTTTTGAAATTGTGGCCACTTTTTTAAAGATATAGAGCTGAAAAAAAATTGCAAAATAGATATGGGTACGCTGAATCTAATGGCATTAAAATCTCAATTTCGTCTTAAGTAGACTTAGGCGGTTATGGTTTGTGGCCACTGAATTATCTTTGGAGCTGAGCAAGACTTGCTGGAAAAGGTCTTCGACTGAAGAGTCATCATCACCATTGGAACCCAAGATTTCGATTTGGAGTTCTTGGAGTGAACCAGTCTCAACTTGCTCATTAAAAAGCTCAGCGGCATCTGCTACAAGGGGATGTTGAGTGTTGGTAGCTACATCGTCATTCACAGCCACTGGTCCATCAAAAGCCTTTTCCATTTCAAGGGTTACATCGTAACCATCTATATCCGCAAGCATAATTCCAAGGCCTGGCTGAGTTTTGACCTTTGTGCGCCGTTTTCGGATTGGAGATTCTCCAGAATCAAAGCGCAGATGTTTTAAAACTGCTACAACAGATTCAGCTACGTTGGACCGAATCTTATCATTATTTATTTCGCTATTTATTGGATCCGGTAAACGTGAAAGAATTTCGTTTGGATTATTAGGCACTATACCACAAATCCAGATATAAGGTTTGTGGATCGGTTTTGTGTGTTCACGCTTTCATCTATTAATTTTGTTAATAATGCCGGAAATGCATCTTTTGAAAGCACTTGCGCTTTGTGCGCACGCCTGTCTTTCCACTCATCTAAAATTCGACGCCAAACTTTATTAAGCGGTCCAAAAAAGGCGACATCCAAAGGTTGGCAAATATGTGTTGAATTTGGCAACAAACAAGCTAAGCGTATGTTGTTTTGCTGAGCACCTGAAACGCCGGCAGGGGAAAAGTGACTTGCCAAATTGTCACCAAGACAAAGAATAGGACCGCTTAACCTCCTCGTGTTCGGGAGGAAATGGTTTAAGAACCAGTCTTTAAAGATAGCCCCGTCGAACCACCCTGACTTGCTTCGGTTGTACTTCGATTTTGGAGGACCTCCCAATAACCAAGACGCCCATCAGTTTTCCGCTTTGTAAACAACATATGGTGGAATGAGCTCCCCTGCCGCATAGATCCACAAAACATTATCGATATGTTAGACTTTGTTGAGTCCTTTATGTTTTCGGGGTACCTTACTCCTCTCTTGAAGACGCATTTTTTTGAGCCCGGATCATCGGAAAGGTTGGTCTCATCATAGTTGAAAATGTTTTCAGGGGGTATGAACTTATTTTCCAGGGTTAGTGTAGTTTTCAAATTACTAAAAAAGTCGCTTACATGCTCATGACTGACCTTTGCTTTGGCCGGCTTTAAATTTTGCGATGCTCGAATACAAAGTTCATGTTTGTGCCTTGAAAGAAATCCTTTTAACCATTTTCTGCCCGGTAAGTTACACTTTTTAAATGAAGGAACTTCACGTTTGCAAGAATCGAGATAGTTTTTTGTCAGACATCTCAAATTATCCCCAGTAAAAGGAAAGCCCCACTCACTTACTGTTATTAAAGAATTGACTATCTCAATTTCTTCCACATCTGAAAGTACCTTTGGACAACCAATTTTTTTCCCTCTTAGTCCTTTGATTCGTTTCATAAGGGTTCCCTTCGCTATTTTGTACTTTTTAGCACACGCGTTGATGCTTGATCTTCCATCTTTTATTTCTCGTAAGGCTAGTTCCATATCTCTAGCTGAAGTGCTATTGTAACGTCGCTTTTTGGTTACTTTTGGCTTTCTGAAAAAAAGGCTTGGTCAATGTTTTGAGCCCTCTATAATGAGTAATATAATAAAAATATAGCTGTCTTTTTGAAAATTAATTTTTAAAACGAATTAAGAGCTTTTTTACACCAAATTCATATTTTTCTTAGAGAAAATATTTTAAATAACATATGTACCTGATACGTTTTTTTGCTGCACAGATTACCTTAGCTATATTTCACAAATAAAAGTTTCCCGCACTCGAACTTTCGCCTTTTGAACCGCACTTACTTTTTATCGACAGAAGTGACATCTGTGCCAGGAAATCTACTTACTGCTGAAAATGCCACCTGGAGAATAATAGGGCAACCAATTTCTGAAGAGAACAGTAGGTAGGTATATTCGTTCGCTTCATGTAGCGACTAGAGCGGATTTAAAAACTTTCCAGGTTTCGGTCAATGTTACAGACGCGGTCAATGTATTTGACAGTCCTTATTTTGTGTTATTTTTTGTTTTTATATTTTATGATGCAGATTATTTCCCGAGCTTGCTGATGCCTCCAGCTTGCACCAACAAAAAAATAAGGCAACACTATTGTCTATATATGACAGATATGAATAAAAGTGCTGCCAAATCTATCTACAACGACTAAAAATAACTTTTGCAGAAACGATATGTAAAAAAATGTTCTCTTTGTAGAATACAAAAACACCGATGCAAGGCGAATAGGGAATTGAAGACGCTTAAATTCGAATGGGGCATCAGATGGAATCATTGGTATGTGAGGAATCAAAACTTCTTGAAAATGTTATTAGCACATACATTTATGCGGCTATTATCGTTAACGAGTCGAACAAAAAATCATGCGAATGTGACTTATTTTTGTTATAGTTAGCGAATTGAACAAAATTCAAATTTTGGGGAACTATTTGGTGAAACCAGAGGCGAATGGAATTTATGAGCTAGAAAAGGGAATGAAAATTCAAGAAAAATGTATAAAACCCATTAAATTCATTTAGAAAAGAAGCAATTCCAGCCAAATCCAAAAGCTAGTTGAACTCATGGAACAACACCCAGACACGAATTTGGAAAAAAAAAATCCAACAAAGAATATTGGGATAATTTCGCTGTTGAAATTAGAATGGAGCGTAGGCTAATTTTATAATAGGAGGGATTGAAGAAATGCGCATAGATATGAATTTGTCTTTTATGATCCAAAACATGCACGAATGCTTCTTTGGTTACACGAAAGTTGAACACAAATCTTAAAAAAAATTCAAATTCAATAAAAATTCAATTAATTTGCTTAATGTAATATATTTAGGTACTTACAGATGGTTTGGAAGTTCTGGAATCTAGAGGATAGGAATTGTCCCTTATACCAACTTCGTATAAGATAGCTCGCGACTGACGTTGTCAAATGAGAAAACAAAAAAAAAACAAAGTGACATCTGAGAAGCAGAATAAATTTTATATTATTATTATTTATTATTTATTATTATTATTATTATTATAAGCTTTTATTACTATTAAGACTACAAAACTTTTCATCACATATTTAGATGCTTGTTTCTTTTTTTATTAATACATTAATATGTCATTGTTTAATTTATAATAGGTATATAAATTAAATTTATCATATTTTGGCAAAGTCTAAGCATTGATTTGAAAATTAGTTGCAAATAGTATAAGCCTCCCCCATAATTGTCCATAAATCTCTATTTTTTGCGTCATGATACCAATATGTATTAAATTGTTGAATATCGTCTACCCATCTTGTTCCTGGTCGTCCGGTTGGTCTTGCTTGTTGTGGAGTCAATTTTGTCAAAAGTTTTGTCCATCTATTATCTGCAAATCTTGATATGTGTCCTGCACAGCTCCATTTAAGTTGTTTCGTCCTCTATTTTTACATTGATGATGTCCGTTTGTCTTCTTATATCTTCGTTCCGCACTCTATGTATTAGTCCTATATCGAAAAGTTTCCTCTCCATTTTTGTCTGACAAATCCTTAATTTTTCGGTTAGTTTTGTTGTTAAGCCCAATGTTTGAAGTCCATATGTCAAAACTGGTAAAATTGCTGATTCAAATAAATATTTTTTCGTGTCTTTGTTAAGTTTTGCGTTGAGTATCTCCTTCATATTCCAAAATTGTCGCCATGCGTTTGTTGTTCGTCTTTCTATTTCTTTTTGTTCTTGATTTTTTAATGATTTCAATTGTCCCAAATAAATATAGTCCTCTTATTTAATCAAAATTCATAAGTGCTATGAAATCGAAAAAAATAGTGTTTGTTTTTTTTTTAACAGAAAAAGTGACCTACCACATTAGTGTTTGTTAAAAGTGTTAAAAGTAACTTAAATCTAATAATTTTAAAGTGCTTAATATGTAACTTACTCAATAACTTTTTCGTAGGTATAAAAGTGGAGCTATATCTGCTTACGCAAAAGGCCATAATAAACTCCGCTACATAAATTGAGAAGGTCGAAAAAGACCTTACTTGGTGGCTTTATCAAAAGAATTTCCTAGGAATGTGAAGGCGGCTTAAATTTTCCACTATTTCATAAAAACATAGTCGGTACACACTGAGTGCAATAACAGTCAGAGCATCACCAAATGCCAAGATCTTTTTGAAGCTGGATGGTTTAAAGATGTTAAAGGTACTGGTTAGGTTATTAAAATACGCGAATTGTATGATAACCGCTTAATAACTGTATGTTCCTACATTTAGGTTCTTCATTCCCAACGTCTAGGTGAAAAGCCACTTGAGACTTGGGTATTGGTACTTGGTAGATTTCAATGGTGAAATCGAATCAGCTCACTGCAAATGTAAAGCCGGCCTTTTGGAAACATGTTCTCATTTTGGGATAGTGCTATTTACACTGGAAAGCATTTATACAGACTTTATTGCCAATCCCGTGAGCTCTTTTAAACATATTTTGCCCAACCACGCATATACCAACACAAAAACTCACACAAGTTTACTCAGGACATTTATATACTTCGGTTTTGCTTTTGTAAACAAAATTCTAATTCCATAATTATATTCCAGCTTTCGGTAATGTTTTTAGGTATACTATTTTGCATTTTATCATAAACTTTTAGTCATAAAACGAACTAAATCATATCTCCCTCCATATGAAATTTGGTTTGTTTTCCTACAAGTTTTTTTGACGTTTAAGTGAAAGATAAACCAAACCACAGTTGTGAAAGGAATGGCTTCGCGAAATACTCTATTGTTGTCTTTAAAAAATAGATTAATATTGTTCATTATTTTTAAGGCACACACATTTTATACCATCCACAGGAAGGTATATAACTTTGTTCCTTAACTTTGTCATTACATTTGTAACGCCAACAACAATAATACAACAAATACAACAACAAACACACAAAAGATAAGAGTTTTGTGGTCTGTTTTGTTGTGACCTCATAAAGTATATATATTCTGAATCAGGATCACATTCTGAATCGATTTAGCCATGTCTGTCTGTCTGCCTGTCTGTCTGCCTGTCTGGCTGGCTGGCTGGCTGGCTATGTCGGTCAAGTAGTTTGGGTACCTCCCATACAAAATCAATATTAGGCCTATGTGTCTCTCTGTCTGTTGAAAACAGGATATCGTCAAAACAAATCGATCTAGGCAAGTGAAATTTTGTGAGAGGACTTAATTTTATCGTCGTCAGGTTTATATTAAATTTGGACTATGTCGGTCAAGTAGTTCGGGTACCTCCCATACAAAACCAGTTTTGCATGACTTGTATGCAGTATAGAGGGTATCAAATCATCGGCCAGGCCGATGATAACACTTTTACTTGATTATTTTAAATTATTTTTGTTCGAATTGACGTTTTGGTGCTGTCGTGCAAGGCGAGTGTTTCGACAACTAACTCCATTTACGCGAATAATTCGACTCGCTACCGATAATGTGCGTATTCTGTTAATATCACAAAAAATGCACCCACTTCGAATAAACTTTTAACAATTTCAAAAATAGCACAAAAGAAAAACTCATGCTGGTATATGAGCTTCGGTTAGCAACAAATGTATGAACAAAAGAAAATGTACACATTCACAAATGCACGTTGCACGCACCGAAACTCATCCAAAACACACGTTTATTTAACTCTTTGACTCTGCGCGCGGAAAAAAATTATTTTTGTTTTGATTTGGGCTCCAATGTAGTTCATGAAGACTGTACATGTTTTAAATTCCAAAAAATACCGTCCAGGACGAAATAGGACAATGTACACAATTGTGCCCAAACATAGCATAATGATGCAATAAAAGCGTTAGGGAAAGTCATACATTTTAACGTTTTTTTTTTATTTAAATAAACAAAGAAAACAATAAACAAAATAAACAGAAATCCATGCTGATGCAAAATTAAAATTAAAAATATATATATATATATTATATTATTAAATATTACATATTAATTCAGTCTTGAATAAGGTAATTGTTAATAATGTCGTTATTTAATGTGAAAATCTGCAAAACAATTACGGTCTTTCTGAAGGCGTAGATGCACGTTACATTTCATGCACTTTATCCTCGACCTTCCTTTGCAGCTGAGATTTTTGCATCGAACGGCTTCTTTTATGTCGTCGTGTTGGGGAAAATGACCTATACCGTCGTATTGCACTTCTCTAATTGGTCGAACTTCGGGACGATGAAATTTTGATAGCGGTGGTTCCTGATCTTGTGAACTCGCTGATGGTCTACCCCTTTTACGGGTTGTAGATAATCCAGATTCGGTTAATGTGCGAGCCAATCCCCGACCGAAATTAAGTTTTTCTGCATGCAATTTTCTTTTTATTCATACGAATAATGATAAGTAAGCGGATATTTTTTTATTTTTGTCGATGATTCATATACGAGTAGTTCATCGATTTCCATTGTTTACAACATAAATGTAAACATCCCGTACTATATACATTATCCTGGTAAAATGAGAGAAATCCTCTACACCTATGCGTTTTAATAAATTTGGTACTAAATTCACCACACTACCCACCGTTTTCTTAACACAACCCGATAACGGCCAATTATTTGAATTATTTGAATTTTTGCCAATGTTACCACAGAATGAACTGTCAGCCATCTGTCAAGTTCCTAGGTGCGCGCGTCTAATCTATTTTAACATGGCACACATACTTTGCCACATAGTAACACGGAAAACAGCTTGTAGGCAAATTCTCTTAAGTTGAAAGAGCTGACGGTCTATATAATACTTAGTTTATGAACAAAATATAAGAGAGTAGGTTACCAAAACGTCAAATAATATCATAAATGGCTCAAATTTCCGGCCAATTTTTCTTTTTAGAAGAGAAGAATCTGAAGAGAAACGATATGAAGTACATTTTAAGAGAAAATGTGCACAATTTGTTGAGTATTTTATTATTAAAGAGCTTGTACGCAATTGTGGCCATCACGTGTCGAAGGATTAAGTTAAACGTGTAACGAAGAAAGCTCGGATCTTTTTCATGTATTTTAAATTTCCAGATGAAAAAAAGAGCATTTTGCTGTGAATCTGATAGAAATTAAGTGGTTTCTTATTTGCTTTTTAAAATTAAAATAAATTTAAAATATTTTCTTTTTTCAATTTTTTGTTGGCCTATCAATTGATCACCGTAATTACCGACATTTAAAAAAAAATCAACTAAATTGGTGAAGAATTGCGGGCGATAGAGGGAAACATACACTTTTTGCCACTTTGTTTTAAATATAAATATAATATAATATAAAGAGAAGAGATATGGATTGACTAAATAAACCTACAATTTAAACTTCCAATTCCAATCAGCGAAAGCGCATTAGTCGATAGTTATATAGCTTCCAGGTGAAAGCGGGTCCTCTATAGATCACCAAGCACCGGATCCTATTCACCTCTCCAGTGAACAGTGCGTCTCGATAATTTACGCACCTTTCGCCTCAAACAAACAATCATCTGGTGTTCTATTTTATTAATTTATAAATCTCTTCTAACTCCACAAGAGCAATTCTGATTGGCGATGCTCACATCGTAAACGAAAAAAGTCCTTGCATGAAATAAACACGGCCCTCAACAGCAAATACATATATCTACATGTATTTTTTTTTTTGCTGTCCAAGAGGACGCCACATAATTGAATCATTCCACCCATGCCGCACATAGTCCTTTTAATGATGGCGAAAGTTTCGAAACCAAAAAATGGTTTTAATTTTTCAACTTAATGGTCACTTAGGGACAAATCCGTAGAAAGCCACCCCATCGTGGCGACACACAGAAAAGGGTTTCTGCGACCCTCATTAAATAAAGTTATAATGTTTACATTTTCACAGCCCCATCACTATGTGCCCGCTGTAAGAGGACGTTAGTGCGGAAAGTTCAGCTTTTAAAATTGCCATCATAGGAAATTAGTGTGCGCACTGAAATTATTTATAATTGCGTGTAGACTTTAGCATCCCCAAAGAGTTCGTTAAGGGGGAAAAAAGTGTTCTTTTCTCCCAACAGGTAAAGGTAACATCTGACCATCACAAAGTACAAATCTATTTTTGTATGTACAACTGTCACTACAGGTATGGCATGTATACGTTAACAATGGTCTACTGTGAATTGGAATACTTTTCTGGTGGACGACAAAAGATTCACGATATCTTGTCTGCTCAACTGACCATAAACTTCTCACCGGATGAATATCAATTTCAATAAACACTTCAGATGTCCAAGTACTACTCGTATCTGTTGCAGAAGGAATAATGCAGCAAAGTACCCGGGCGACATTCGTCGGACACGGGCATACGTATCATTGAAGGGAATTGTCTGCAGAGATGTTCTGTGCAATTGAGAATGCGATTGTGAATCTGTTGTGGCAATGGCCACTTAAAAGGATATCGAACCGTGCTATTTTGAATTTAAAGATTTCTCTATCGATTGCTTTGTTATCGAGACGGAGCAACATAAAATGCAACCTAATATGTATCCATGGCGATGGAAAGTAATAAAGTCGTTAAAAAAAAATAGTTCAATGAATCTTTATAAATTGTATAGCAATTTACTTTGAGAGATCAGAGGTAGTAACGCAAGTTCTGATTGCACTTGCATCACTGGCTAATACTTCAATTCGCTATATGGAAGTCGATTACATACGTGATTTTGTAAGCGCACACTTACTGTGCGCATATAAAAACAACTTACGGCTGCTACCAAACTGAAGTTCCCCTACAAAGCTGCAAGCAAGGTGTGGAAGTTTGGTAGTTGTCTAAAGGTACTGGACACCTTTTTTTTTTTTTTTTTTTTTAATTATTAGCTAAATATTCATTTTGCGCACACAAATATTTGTGCGTACACCGCTCACGCACACTCTCTTCATAAATAATTTGAACAAAGCATCAGTAATATTCATCGTATTCCAAATCGATGATAGGACAGCGCACTATTGCGGTGCGATTGACCTTTTGCAGTATAATATGTGTGCGCTTCCTGAATTCTCGTTAAGTTTCGACATTTTTTGAGGTCAACTCAAATGTTCAAACTAAAACGCATAAGATGTACGTGTTGATCAATAAAAAAAGGTTTTCTTAACCCTTCAAGCTTAAATTCAAATTAAATGATATAGAGACCAATAACCACCTTTGAGGTGCGATATCAATTTGTAACGCGATAACGCACAATTAGTGTGCGCTTAGCGCGATTCATATCATTTTTGTAACTAAGCTTTTAAGGGAGTGCGATTTCGGTGTGCTTTAAAAAGAATTTGTACTCTCTGAAGTGTTATTCATTCCTTCCTCTTATTTACGAACTATACGTTTGTTCGTGACTAGTATTGGGGGATGTAATAGGATGCTCTTTAAAACATGTTATTAAATAAGTAGTTTCTGGTATATTTCAGATTACCTCAAGTGCGAAGTACTCGGCGAGACAGGCTCATATTGGACTGCAGACACAGCCTCACCCAATGCACTTGGTGTGCGCATATAAAAACAACTTACGGCTGCTACCAAACTGAAGTTCCCCTACAAAGCTGCAAGCAAGGTGTGGAAGTTTGGTAGTTGTCTAAAGGTACTGGACACCTTTTTTTTTTTTTTGTTTTTAATTATTAGCTAAATATTCATTTTGCGCACACAAATATTTGTGCGTACACCGCTCACGCACACTCTCTTCATAAATAATTTGAACAAAGCATCAGTAATATTCATCGTATTCCAAATCGATGGAATACGATACGCGCACTATTGCGGTGCGGTGCGATTGACCTTTTTCAGTATAATATTATGTGCGCTTTCCTGAATTCTCGTTTAGTTTCGACATTTTTTGAGGTCAACTCAAATGTTCAAACTAAAACGCATAAGATGTACGTGTTGATCAATAAAAAAAGGTTTTCTTAACCCTTCAAGCTTAAATTCAAATTAAATGATATAGAGACCAATAACCACCTTTGAGGTGCGATATCAATTTGTAACGCGATAACGCACAATTAGTGTGCGCTTAGCGCGATTCATATCATTTTTGTAACTAAGCTTTTAAGGGAGTGCGATTTCGGTGTGCTTTCAAAAGAATTTGTATTCTCTGAAGTGTTATTCACTCCTTCCCCTTATTTACGCACTATACCCTTGTTCGTGACTAGTATTGGTGGATGTAATAGGATGCTCTTTAAAACATGTTATTAAATAAGTAGTTTCTGGTATATTTCAGATTACCTCAAGTGCGAAGTACTCGGCGAGACAGGCTCATATTGGACTGCAGACACAGCCTCACCCAATGCACTTGGTGTGCGCTTAAAAATGTTGAAATAAATGTGTGTGCGCTTACCTTTTTTTCTCGCACATCTCTGGCATACCGCTCCAAACAACTAGGTACATAAACAAAACGACAAACATGCGTCAGATTGGAATAAGCTTCCCATAGTCATGACTCGCGCAGTCATAAAAATCAAGAATTTTTCTAACAATATGCGAATTTACGTTTAATGTGCGTTATAAACCATTCAATAAAATTATTAATATTTAAGGGCCCTTTTTAATTAGCGCGCTACTCTAAAACCATAAGCTTTTACAGTTTGGTCCAATTTTAAATCAGTCGTGATCCAAAATCTATAGGACTATTCATTTACACTAAGGTAGATCAATATTGGCTGGCTTTATGCCTCCTTCTCATCCAGTTCCGGCTTTCCATTGCCCTCTTCATTGGCCTTCTGTAAACGATACATCTCAAGACGTTTTCTTCGTCGCATATTCAAATTGGTCAACAGTCGGACGGAGCAAAAGTACGCCAATTCTACAAAACTCAGAGTCGACACACCCATGAAAAGACCCAGCAAACCCCCACAATTGGCTAAGAAATCTGTGGTGCCATACAATTCGGAACGTTTCGAGGTAAGAAATTGTGCCTCCTTGAAAAATATCGACAATCGCGACATTCGCGTGCTGAAAGTACACAAGTTGTGATGTAAAGTTGTTGCAACTTTAGCAAGTTGGCCTTACCCGGGATTGTCCCTCACGTAGTTTTCCTCTTTGAACGCACGGAACTGAGACGCGTAATCGTAGTCGGCCTGGGAGATCTCTGCTTCGTATGCAATAGAAGTGCAGGCTGGCAGACAATTGCAATCGGTCATACCGCGGAAATTCATCGCAGACGTCTTAAGGCCTTGTTTGAATTCCTTTAGGAGCAGTGCATCTTGAGCTTTTTCGATGCAATCGATTTTTGCCGCCCCACACACTGCGGTTTCGGCATTTCCTAAAATCAATCAACACACGTGAGTATATGGAAGCTTCTTGCGGCAGGACTTACGAGGCATTGAGAACTTGACACAGCCACATTCTCTCCTTGTGAAATTGGACAGGCACTCCAGTTCGCAGTTGCTCTGTGTGTAGACCTTAAAGTATCTGAGATAGCGCTCCCTCTGAAAATAGCACTGTCGTCTGGAAATGGAAATAGAAACGTTCAGTGAGAGCTCCACAAGCAACAAACAAAAACTCACCTCATGGGTTCATAATGCTTGAGCCCATCCGATGTGGTGATGATTTTCGGCTTGATCGATATCAGCACCTCCTGGTCGAAAGGTATCCGGAAGTATTGCTGTGCCACGTTTGGCACCTCCCCTGGAGTGTGCAGCAATAACTTGAATCCCTCAACTGGACCGCGGCACAGCATATCAATGTCCTGTTGGATACCTTTG
This sequence comes from Cheilosia vulpina, assembly GCA_916610125.1. NCBI lineage: Eukaryota > Metazoa > Arthropoda > Insecta > Diptera > Syrphidae > Cheilosia > Cheilosia vulpina. The sequence continues at coordinate 33,131,150 of OU744278.1, forward strand.
AGAACCAGAAAGAGACCGGCTCTAGCTCCGGCGCCTAGCACGCGGTAAGGGTAAGTGTCTGGACCGGCTTCCATGCTATAACCGTCTTCTAGATTCCACTGCACTGTCTCGTTGTTTTCGCCTTCAAAGAGTACATCACCCACGAGCCTAGAAGGGACAAATTTCACTCTCGCTTAGAAAGGTACTTCGTAAGGTTGGCCGACACAAAATTTGTGCTGGCAAATTCTGGATGCTTACGCCTCATCACGATAGATGTCCTTCGGGTCGAATGCATTGAAACTATAGCACAGTCCCTCCTCGGTTAGCGTTTTGTGGAATCTGTCACAATAGCTATTGAAGTTACGCCATTTGCAGTAGAAGTAAGTCTCATTGAAGACCGGCTGTATCTCTTCCATGGCGGCGATCAAATCCGATCCATTAGCATATGGCCGGCCATAGTTCATGCCACCCAGCAAATGTGAAAGGCAAAGTTGGGACACAGCGTCCATGTAATAATTTCTTGAATACAATGAGGCCCAAATTAGTAGGAATATTGAAAGGGTTGCTTCTGTTATTCTTACTCTTGTGACGTGATATTTTCCTCTGCCATCAGTTTCCAGAACATTTCAGTAAAATTGAAGATGTGTTGCCTGCTTTTGGTCTCCGGACACACAGTCACCGACGGGAATGGTATCTGCCAAACCGGCGTTGATTTTTCAGCGAAACTTACTATTACCGGATTGTTGTTCCATTTGTCCCATATGTTCATCGTCAGCGAACAGCAGGTATATATCGATAGAAAGAACACGCAGACCCAGAAAATCCTGTACAAAAATTAAAAAAATATATATTAAAGATACGTCTTACATTCTCATTCGACAACAAGGTTCGGTAATTGGGGGTAATTTTGTTGGCTATATCATTAGCATTGCAGGGAAATGTTAAACCCGACCGTAGGTCTATACCAGGTCGAGTGGGATACGCAGGTGTGCCCGTGTTTTTTTTTTGGCAACGACATTTGCATTGCCGATCAGCCGTTTTCACGTAAAGCGAAACGTTCAAACGTTTTTGTGTGCACGAACGATTTGCTTCTGTAACATAGAGCAAATCATTCGTACGCACGAAAACTTTTCAATTTTTTTGCTTTACAGAATGCCGACCCTGATTGTCATGTTCACAAACTGTACTTCCTACTAATCTACTTAAAACTAATCTTGAAATGGCCAACCCACTCCACTCAATGTGAAAATTTCCCCTGAAAGATCAACACCTTCTAACTCAAAAATCCTGTAAGGTGTAAGATCACAAGATATTTCTACATCCTCACCCTCAGTTGTTAAACAGCAGTTACTTTTTGTAGTCTCCTTCTAATAATTGTTAACGTTAGTGTTAATGTACACAATAAAATATAAGACACATTTTTTGTCAACAAGAAATAATAAATAATAAGAATAACATATTTAAGTCTCGACTTTAAATTTACGGAAGCTCACCATTGCGGAACATAGCCACTCCGCGATACTAATAATCATTTGAAGTACCCAAGATACATTTTCCGAACTCACAAAGACATAATTTTCTATAAAAAGTTGCATATTGTGACCTAGAAAATATTTAGTGTGAAGGTTTAAAAATGAATATTAGGAAGGCCTACTGTGAACTACTAAAATTTAAAGTCGAAACTAAAAAAGTTTACACCCAAAGCGGTTGCATTTACCTCGCCAAAAGAAGTACTTGCGAATCTTCGACCCTGATTTCCTGATACTTTGGTGAGCTGCATTACCTCATTTGGTGTCCGCTACCACACCAATTTTCAGCCTCCTTGTAACCGATAGAAGGCACTCAAGCGACTGCTAGTTAGAAGCCTTTCAATGCGGGCTTGCCGTAACGCCTTGATCTTCACAGCTTCCTATAAAGGGTCCGCCATCTAACTTTTTTTTTCAACTAGTGTTTATTTCGCGAATGGTAACAATTAGCTCATGTCTGATTTGACAGATAATTAGTTTTATCCTTTCGCTGAACGAATATGGTTGTGTATACGCTTGAACAACGCTGGGAAATATTGCGACATTACTTTGAAAATCATGGTAATGTTGCAGAATGTGTGCGAAAATTGCGTACGGATTTTGGAAGAAGAGAAGCACCGTCAGATCCGTATGTTCTTGTGAAAAAAGTGAAAGAAACTGGCATCCTCATCGATAAACCAAAGCGTGAAAAGCCAAAAACAGTGCGTACACCCGAGAAAATTGAAAATTTGGTCCAGAGGCATAATTGGGCCATTTTTCTTCGAAAATGAGCAAGGAGTGGCCGTTACAGTCAATGGCGATCGTTATCGGGCCATGTTGAACGAATTTTTGTTCACAAAAATTGAAGAGGAGGATATTGGCAACATTTGGTTTCAACAGGACGGCGCTACGTGCCACACAGCCGAAGCTACAGTCGATGTTTTGCGCCCTGTTTTTGAAGATCGCATTATCAGCCGCAGACCGGATGTCGTTTGGCCACCGCGATTTGACACCGTTGGACTATTATTTGTGGGGTGCCGTAAGAGATATGTATTACACCGACATGCCAGAGACAATTGACGCTTTAAAGGACAATATTCGTGAAGCCATTGGTGAAATACAGCTGCACACAATCGATAATGTGCTTCAAAATTGGACCGATCGTGTAGGCTACTGCATGGCCAGCCGAGGCAGCCATTTGAATGAAATTATTTTCCATTATTAACCGGAAGGATTGTACTTTCAAATAAAAAAATAAATTTAAGAAAATATTCAGTAGTTTTTTTTATAGCACTTTCAAAAAAAAAGTTGTTTGGCGGACCCTTCACTTCCCTCATGGATGTGCACTGTGACACTGAATTGGATGCGAACTCAAGTAAAGTAAATCTCCAGTACTATCGTGATTATAGAAGCTTGAATAATATAGTTATCGTTGAGGGACACCTACGTTTGCCATCTGAGATCCCTGCTCAGCGAAGTTTTAACCTTCACAGTGCGTTTCGAAGTTGACTTTATCGGTTTTGCCAGATGAGTGACAGTCCCAAATCTTCAGCTGATTCGGAAGTCAAATTTGGTTGGGATCCTATTTTTTGGCCAACGAGATAGCTTATTTTGATCTTTCTCTATTAGTATTCGTACAAAATTTCGAACTCGAGAAGTTTATGAATTCCGACTTTACAATTATAGAGGAACTCAAAAAGTGGATCGCTGTCCGTCTGTTTGTCTGTGCGTATGCTCCTGACGCCTACAACCTAAACGGCTGTCAGTTTGAAACTTTGGATTTTGGGTCTGTGGGCGTACAGTTTGGGGCTGTTTCTTTTTCAATAGTTGGATCTTGTACTGTTGTTGTAAACCGTTCCAACGATTTCCAGGGTTTACAACAAAAGTTGGATCTTGTACTGTTGTTGTAAACCGTGGAAATCAATGGAAATCACTATTGAAAAAGAAACAGCCCCAAACTGTACGCCCACAGTCCCAAAATCCAATGACCTATACAGATCATTGTGAGCATAATAAAAAAGGCCTATTATTGGTAATATATAAAAAGTTACTACCAGTTTGATTTGTTCGAAAACGGTGTAACGATTTATGTAAACCAAATTTGATGTTTGAGCTTAAGTAATAAGTAGGTGAGGTTAATACGACTGCATAATCAGCTTCTCGCTAAAAAAAATCTAATTTCTTTTGAATCTCGAAAACGGTCCATTCGATTGTAACAAAAGTTAATTTCTTAGGTAATATGGTCGTTTATAACTTAATAGCAAATTCAGTTTTTCTCTTCATTATCGTACAATGGATTTCTGAAAAAAGGCATTCTTTAAAATTTTAGTTTTGCTTTGTTTATCTAAAAACGTCAATAACGATTTTCACAAAAATGCATACTTAGAGTAAAATTGTGTGAGTTTTTTTTTTTTGATTATTGCATCATTAATAATAATAAATCTCATATCTTGAAAACCCCATTTCCGATATCGATAAACGTTAAAAATCAAGTAATGCTTAAATCCCGAACAATTCCTAATAATTATATCTACTCAGTTTTCAACTATTAAGTTTGTCATAGTATTTTTCATAAACATTGCAATAATTGTAACTATTTTGTCTCCATAATTTCACAAAAATCGCTATAACGATTTTAATCAAAATATAGTACTTAGTTTTTCACAAAAAATTCTAATGAATAATTGTTTTAATTATTTCTCATAAAATACTAACCAAATCCCGATCTGTATTCACATATCCAGGGTATTTTTTTGTAATAATCTCAATGTCGCACTTCAAATAAAAAATGCAATTACATCTACGTAAAACTTATTTTTAGCAAAAGTGTCACTAACATGTCCTAACAGAGCCAAAAAAGAAAAGTCTTTTTTTTTTTTTGTCGGAGGTTGTTACTATCCGATGGAGCACTCAGACACAACTACAGATTCATTGTACTACTGCCAAACAGACACCCAGTGCTAGTAACTCGTGGGAAATTTACCTTTTCGTGAGAATTTCGATAATAAGTAACCGTCTCGTGGAAAAAAGGGAAGAAATAAGAAGGTTTTGTGGGAAATTTGGTCAACTTACAAAACAAAAAAAAAATTCCATCAAACTTTAACCTAATATCATATTTCTAGTACCTTATTCTGTGTTCACACAACAAGCCTATCTAATGTCGTTTTCTATTTGGCAAACATATCAATCTTTTTGGGAAAAAATCAATTTTTTTTGATCGAGTTTGTTTTTCATGTTCGATTTGCCACAAAAATCAATCTTTTTTTTTGATCTCGGATCACTTTTGAGAAATTTAAAGTTTTTCTCAGATTTTACACATAATTTCACTAACACCAATGTTTAGGACACACAGCTGGCGGTTACGAATTGTATATCGTTGGAGGGATTACGTTTTTAATTGAATTATTAATTTTTCGAGTATGGAAACGATTTTTTATATTAAATTATTTCGAAATGAGTTATTATAAATGTGTAAAAATCAATTCAAATATCCAAGTGATGAAAATGTATATTTTGCGGGCAACTCAATACACACAAGAACCAATAATATTCGGATTTTATTTTCGATTTGGCAGCAGAAATCTGAAATCTCAGATAAACATCTGAAAAGCCAAATCGAAAACGACAAAAGTCAAGTTTTATTTATTTATATTAATGAATTTAAAATATTAATTAGTGCTAGTACTTTTAAAGACTTATTCTTTTTAATATTGTTATTCTGTTTAATTATTTATTAATTACCAAACGTTTTCTTAATATAGAGATTATTTGTGCTAAATGTTATTTTTTTTCCTCTTTTTACTAATTTATTTTATAGATACTAAAATACACAAAAAATGAAATTATATAATTTTTTTTTTTTCATAAATTCATAAATTCATACTCGTTTCCAATGCGATTTTTTGTGTGTCTATATCCAGTAATGAAATGACTGTTTATCTTTTTCTCCAATTAAATTCCTCAATAAAGAATATTTTTTTGTTAATTTTTATTTTTTATTAATAAAAATATTTAAAATTAACTGTTTTTTTTTTAATTAACCAAGTGGGAATTTTGTGCGAATTTTTACTATGTGCAAAAGGGAAAAAAATAGCTATCCGTGGGAAAAAAAACATCTCAATGAGATATAACACTGCAGACACCTTATATTATTGTACTTAATCTTTCGAAGAAAGATGAGACGGAGCTTCAGTGATGAAGAGCTTAGATGTTCGGCACTCATCACATCAGCCCCAAAGATCCGCCACCTGAAGCGAGCAAAGGCGGTACAGCTACAGAGGAAGTTTTCCGCTGTATCGTCGTCCTCTCCACAAGCAGGACAGATTGGCAAAAGCTAGGTGGCCCGAAAGGACGCCCACAAGCGGTCTGCAAACGATTCTCCTAAGAGACAGAAGGAGAGACCTTTTACAGATGTCCGGACGCAGTCGTTTGGTCTGCCTAAACTCAGCACAGTCACGCCACCGACGCTCGTGCTCACGAGAAACCCAAGTATCTATGGATGACCTAACCAAAGATGCAGGCAGACCCAACGCAGGTTCAGATCCTGAGAAAGCCTGTTCTGAACCCCGTCTGGCAAGCTCATCAGCGATCTCAATTCCCTGGATAGCAGTGTGACCTTGGACCCAAACAAGATTCACTGTGCTAAGCCTTCCGACCAAGTTCAGAGAAAGCTTGAGTTTGAGCACTAACTTAGACGAGGTAAGAGCGTTAAGCAACGCTTTTAATGCAGCTGCTAACGCACGTGCGTCTATCCCTTCACCTGCTTGTCACAATATTGCGCATAGCCATAAGAATAGCGAAAATCTCCGCTTAAAAGACAGATGCATGGTTACCTAAGGAAAAGTCTTACTACGTTTGAACTTTTAAATACTTAAAAATATTGTAAAGCGTAAAGATCGACGCAGTGGCTTAGTGTGTTGGACTACTAAGCGAGGGGTCCCAGGTTCAAATCCTGAGAAAACCCAAATTCCAACTTAAGGTTTTTTTCACTGCGCCACCTCTCGCGAACGTCTGACAATCCGAGAGTATAACTGTCATGAAAGAGCTTCTCAACTCGACGTTTGGACTCGGCATACAATTGTAGATCCCTTCCATTCGTCCCAAAAATAAAAACTCACACAAGACGAATGGTTGCGAGAAGCAATCCTAGGGTCCCTACGGACCTGTTGCGCCAATTATTTATTTATACTAAATATGCCACTTTTCATGTCAAATTTTGACATGCCGACGTCATTATGACGTAAAAATTTGTCCTAATTGTCTAACTACGTGTGATCGCTTGTCAAGCGTCTGGACACGCGGGCTGTCGCAGCGCACTCTCACGACAGACACACGAGTGGTCACCGAAAGGCGGAATTTTTGTGGCGTCAGCATGTCAAAATTTGCCCCGAAAAATGGCACGTGAAATTGTAGCAGCTTAAGAGCTTATAAAATGGTAGCAGTTTGACCACAGTGGAATATAATATTCCACTTGCAAAATATTTTTAAGCTGCAGAAAATATATTTTTCCAAAAAAATATTCGCATATAAAGTGGAATATTTTGTTCTTCAAAAGGAATTTTAAGATAAAAAAATATTCTCCATATATGTATTAGAATTCAATTCTTAACTGAAGTTGATTTTATTTTACTTCTTAATCGCGAAATTCACGAAATATTGAGCTCTGCTAACCAATTGCGTCGATTTGCAGCGTTTCGAAGTTGCTTCATTTAAAAATGATCGTGGTTTCGAAACTGCTTTAATATTATTTCACTTTGCATTTTTTTTTTCATTTATTTTGTTTGCAAAATGAGGATTCCCCAAGATTAAAGGTTACACTTTATGTGAAGTCAACCAATTTGGACAAATACATTAAAATTAAGGTTAAGAATCGTTATTTCGATTTGCGTCGTGTTTTATGGTCCCAATTAACGACGCAAATCGGGGTTTTGGTGCAATTTGTATATTCTGTTTCATGTCGCCATGGAAACATGCGCGTAAAAGCTGTTACCGAGCCGAATACAGTAGAGTAATAAAATAGCTACAGGGTTTTTTTTCCACACAGGTGATCGTAGTAGTTTTTCTTATTTTGTTTTCAAATGATCTTCAATTTGATCTTTAAAACTTTTAAACTTTTTTTAATATCTAATAATAATGAAACATTTTACATATTTTTTGACGCAATTATAGTTTTAAAGTTTTTTTTAAGAGGGGTACCTACCAAATATTTTTGTTTTAACTTTGTTTGAAATAAAAGTTTATTTGTTTTGTAATCATGTCTTAAAATTTGTTTTATTTACTTTATTTGTATTACGAAAAAAAAAAATATGCTGAAGTGGAATATGAATTTATACAAATATTCCACTTTTCAGAGTAACTGGAATAGTTTTGAGAGAAGCTAATGGTCACAGCTCACAGGTCACACTGAACAGTGAGCGCTTTTCACTCTCCAACCAGAACTTGCGACTATTGTCTGTTACGAGAGCTTCAAGCTTCAACTTATTAAAACTCACATCGTTATTTAATATGTACTGCCATATCAGATGAATAACTCAAAAGTGGATTTTATTTTAGACTATTCCTATATTTTACGAACCATTTCTTTTATCTAGCATCCCTAATAAAATGAGAAAACAACAAACCAAACTTTTTGTAATTGAGAAGGTTTCGTTCGACCTATTCGTGCACTTTATTTTCTGTAGACTAACGTAAGTACTTTGTGCACTATCGGGGCTTTTGCCATAAACACAGCGGCGAAAAATTCACCATAAAGCATCAGCATACAAAACTTGCAAAGGTTTTTAGAGTTCAGCATTAAGTGGAGAAGACCATATTTATGTGGGTTTCATGTCCGCCCTGTATTTAAACTCTCCACGCCAACCTTACACCTATACTGGTTTTCAAACGGACTCTGATATTTCGAAAAGACGAAGCAGTTGAAGACGAGCGGCGAAAGAACGAACACGACAGGGACTTGTGCCTTGTCTATCATTTATTTTTTTTTGCTAATTACCTTTTTCTCAATCCATTCTTTCTTATTGTTTAATTTTTCTGAATTTCTTTACCTAACTATAATTTACTTTAAATAAAATCGAATTCTACATTTATGATTTTAAACTCCCTTCGACGTCGTATTTCGAATAGTGCGTGTTTAACCCTTATAAAGCTTTGAGAGACATTTTCTCAATTCTTCTGTAGCAGTACTATTTTAATATTAAGAGATCAAAATTTTGGGGCATTCACGTTGAACTAAAGCCCGTGTGACACTACATTTTTTCCTCATTTTTATCATGTTGAAAAGTCAGCGGTGTGTAAAAGAGACTGAAAGTGTATTACGAAAGGGGTAGCAATTGTTTGCAAAGCAGCCACAAATTTGCAAACGAATTTATTTTCAAAAAATGTTGAAATGTCATAAAAAAAAGCTGCGAGCAGCTGAAAAATGTAATTTGAATACATTTTTTTGACGTTTCTACATTTATTAAGTTGGCGTGTACACACTCACTCCTATCGGGAATATTCGTTCTAATTTTTCGTACTGCTCTAGTTTCATTTTAAAAGCCGAAAAAATACAAAAAAAAATGGTAGTGTCATACGGGCTTAGTTATCATTTAAAATTGAACAGCCCTATTCGTTTGAAAAAAATGTTTTAACCATTCACAGATAAAAGAAAAAAAAAAGCACCAGACGCCCCCCACGGCCAGACTGCACACAAAGTATCTCACACACTTCGCGATCAATCCAGAACTATGCATACTTTGAAGAATGAAAAAGTGAAATTTCGAAATATTGTTCAATGGACTTTGCATAGCTTTGGATAGTGCAGTTGAATGCCAAAATTGTATCACTTGGAAATGTAAAAATTATTTGCAAAGTTATTATTCACATCAACTTGATTTATTTGTTTTGCGCGATAGTGCATAAATGATCTTAAAATAGAAATACGCCACTTCAAACACTTGCGAAAAACTACTGTGCACACTTACCTCTCGAGAAGCGGCCGTTTTCGCTCAACCAAGTATCGAAATCCATGAATCGAACTGTATTCACAGTATTCGGTGAAAATGCCCAATGCCGCCTGGCAATTGGTTCCGTATTTGATTTGCTTCCTGGCGTCGAATTCCGATCCGGCATCGCTCTCATTCATCGATATTGTATCCCGAAAGGCGTTCACCGCCTTCGTGTATAGAGCGGCCTTCTTCCTGTTTTCGAAATTGAAATTTATTTTACTTTCCAATTATGGGAGAGGAATACACTGTTCTTGCCATTGTGCACTCTGAGCCCGATATGGACGTCCGTTCGGTTCCTCGTCCGCCATCGTTTGGTGAGCGTATTGCTTGACTGACGATTGTCGAATGTCTGAAGGTGTGCACTGTTGTAGGCAGGCATTTTATAGCCGCGCCATTGCTATGAAAAAGCAGGGAGTGCTTGCAATGCGTCTATTCCCAAATTATTCAATGGGGAATCGAACTGACAGTGCTTGCGTAAGCTGGATAGTGCGGAGGTCCCCTAGTGGCCAGTAGGTGAGCAATATTTTAGCACGAAGTGACCTTTATTATGGGTTGTGTTGGGTATGATGTATGTAACTCGGTTCTTTAGCTGATTAATTAGCAAACCACAATGGTGCGCATTATGGGTATAGTTGGTTCTTCTATGCAGAGGCTTTAATTCAGCCAACGTGTGTTAATTTAATTTACGTATTGTACTTACAAATGTAGGTAGTATACAGGACGAGAGTAGTGAAGGTGTTTTCATCAACTTGTGTCAGGATTTTCTGTTCTTATTCCGCGATTAGCATAATTTTTAATGTCCAGGCTAAATTTTTCTAACTCACAATGGTGAACATTTCCATACAAAATTGCATATTGTAACCTACAAAATATTTAGTGCGGAGGTTATAAAAATAAATAAATAATTGGCGCAACAGGTCCGTATGGACCCAAGCCTAGCTTCTCACAACCATTCGTCTTGTGTGAGTTTTTATTTTTGGGACGAATGGAAGGGATCTACAATTCTTTGCCTAACGTCTAATTTTGAGAATCTCTTTTATGACATTTGCTCTTGGATGTTTGCCAGACGCCGCGAGATTGAAATGAAATTCCTACACTTCATTCTTTCAAAGTTTCTTATCTTCCTTCAAGACCTTTTTTCGAAACTTGCTGTTGGTGTTCCATTTTTATGAATTCAATCCAAAGTAATAAAAGCAATTAAAATATGTATTTCTTGTAACCTTAATCTCATTAAATTTATTGATTATGGATTAAAAAAATTACATTTACGTTAACATTATTTCTTAACAAAAAAAAAAAAAATAAAAAAAATTGTGAACATTTAAAAGCCATACAAGAATTAATTAAAATATTTAAATTCATTTTCCACCCCAAAACATTAAAATTCATGGCAAGATTAGAAAGCAATGTCATAACATAATATAGTGACAATAACATAAAAAGTCACTATAAAAACTGGTTCCTTGACTCTATTATAAATTTAAAAATAAAGTCAAACGAACGAACTGCATACAATTCGCTGGCTTAGTACCTACTTTACATTGATCAATGTTAGGTATCCCTAATCTGAGCAATTTGTGGCCCTAATTTCAATTTAAATATTAACTTGAGATTAGTAAAATGCAGATTTGAATTAAATTTTTGAATAAATAAAATAAATGGTTTTTCTTTATTAACTAAAAAAAATGTATATTATTAATACTCTTTATTTTGAACGTTTTTCAATGTCTGCTGGCCTTTTAGTTAAATTATTTATTCTATGTCCTGCTCAGGAAATTAAATTATACTGAGTGATTTATATGTTGAACAAATTGAAACGTTTTTTATAGTAGAGTTTTATTTAGATAAGATTTGTATAACAATATGAAATATATATAAATTTAATTAATACACAATCATATAAATAAAATTGGTGTAGTTCTGTTTGACTAAGATTGAATTTGACTGCATGTATTTAAATGCAAAAATCTTAGAAACTGCTCAGTATGTTCTGGTGCATTTTTCACAGGTCTATAGAGGATACCTAGGCCTACAATATCTACTTTGTCTCAACTCTATATCTCTACAAATTCCGGAAAAAAAATTGGACAAGAGTCATTTATTTTTCCGTTTCGTTTCGCTTTTTCCTTTGTAACGCTTTCCGTTCGAAAATACTGGGAGCTTTTAAATATAGTAAACAACAGCTTATAGAGGACCTCTCCAGGTACAACTTAGGATATCCAATAACTCGATAACTTAAAAGGTTTTTAAATAAAAAGCCAAATTTGAAACATTTCTACGATTTTCACCTGCATGAGTAGATATGCACATCATTCTCAAATCAAACATACTAACCGCGCAATATTTTGACATCTCTTTTAACCCTATTTTACTCCTGTGACGGAGAGGGAGACAGACACAGGCAGTATGTTGTTTGGTGTGTTAAGAACAAAAAAAGCCATAAAAGAAATGTCAAATATGTAGGAAAGGAATGTGAAATAGGTATAGGTATCAGTGATACCAGATCGTGGTATTATTACATTAGGGAGAATTCCTGATGATACACGTCGTACCTGTTTATAAATGCTATTTGCAATCAAGATGAAGCAGTAAATTACCCGGTCGAGTTTTTAAATAGAATTACGGTCCATGGCCTGGAATTAAAAGTTGGAGTTCCCATTATGTTGTTTCGCAATTTGAATCCCCTAAGCTTTGTAATGGAACCAGATTGAGAGTGATTTCGTTGCAGAAAAACGTTATTGCGACGTTAATTTTAACTGGGTGTGGTAAAGGAGATATGGTATTTATACCAAGAAAACAAATAATTCCCAGCAATAATCCATTTCAGTTTAAACGGATTCAATTTGCTATTAATGTTTGTTCTGCCATGACAATCAATAAGTTAGAGGGTCAGACCTTAAGAAAAGCGGGAGTTGAATTAATCAAGAATTGCTTCAGCCACGGGAAGTTATACCTTATACGTAGCGTGCTCCAGGGTAAGTAATGCAGCAAATATCACAGTCGATAGAAACCGCTAATATAGTGTACAAAGAAGCGTTACATTAATTAAAAAAAAAGTGAGCTAAATATTATAAAATTATTTTCATTGTCCAAAAAATATTAAATTATTGCCGATTAGTCCAACGAGCATGTGCAATGCCATGATAAAGGCAGAGTGGGCCCAGTCTACGGGAGGTTTTTTAGTACGGGTTCAAGTCCCTTACTTTAGCAAAAAGCTGTTTCTGAAATTTTTTTTTCAATTAATTGTTCTGAAACCACATTTTGCACGTGCGAATCCGGGAGGGTACAGCTAGTAATAAATAAAGTTCACAACTGGATCACATGAAACTTTCTTGTTCATATATAAAAAAATAAGGACTTAGTAATTTTAAAAACACCAATGACCCCAGGTATGCTTCTTGGTGGAAATAGTAAGACCCGTTTTCAATGTTTTCAAAATTAAAAATTTGCTAGGAATGAATGACCACATTACCTCAAGAATGAATTTTTTCATTTCGAATTAAGACGTAAGAACAATCTAAAATTCTATCGAAAAAATTGTTTAAAATTACGCATTCAAAAAAAAAATCAAACACGCGTTAAAGGCACATAGAAAAAGCGTCGGATAATGCATTACAAAGCGCTTTTAAAGCCCTTAAAAAGTCCTTCGGAAACCCTTTCAAAATCGCTTAAAACTCGAAAAAACAATTCTTAAAATATTGAACTGGAAAACGCTTTAAAAAATCAGAAAAAATCGCACTAGCAAAACTGAGAAAATGCATCGTAAAATGTTATATCGAGCGGATTATTTCGGAAAGTCATCTTTTTCTGTATAGTATAAGTTCATACTATACATAAAAAGATGACGCCTTATCAGGAATGCTGCGAAGAGTTTGCTTTCTTATCTAGAGCTTAAGAATTTTTGCTGAATATTATGCTGCCAAATATTGTCATACTCCTTCTCCGCCGGTAGCGGCTTTCTGGAACTCCACACCTTTCTTATATTAGATCCGTATATTGAAGTTAAGTTCTTAGCAAGCGACCTAACAATAAACGAGGTTCCATGGGGCCCCAGGGCTAAGCTCGGCGTCTAGGGTGCACGAAAGAGATCAAAAAGCAAAAACGATTTCGCAGGATTTCAAGAGAAATAATATTAAAAGGCGATAAACGCGAGCTCAGACATAGTCTCAAGCTTGAGCTTCAACTGCTTCCAGGGATTGGTGAGGTAAGGTTGAAGTGCCTGTTGGCCAACAGTCAGAATAGCAGGCTCCCTTATGATACGGGGCCTTACTAATAATAATTTTTTACCGGTTCATCATACACGCATCCTCCGTATTTGTCTGATATGGTAACTTAAAAGAGTCCTAAATGTATTCAAAGTGGTGACGCGGCCAATTGTTCTACTGGCCCAAGGTAAAGTCGCTTCGAGGCGAAGTGCTGCAGAGTCTTTTTGCCTATTAAACAATAAGTAGTCAGGCGAAACAAAATTGTCTGATTGTCTCTATTTACAAGATCCCCTCTGGCAGAAGAATCCCTAGGACTACCTCGCTGGTGGCTAACACTGGCAAGACCGTATCTGAAATCATTTGTCAGTAGCAGATCATCATCAAAAACACTAAAGTTACAAAAGATTCCGGTCGTTTGTAACCAGTTAGGGATGAAATCCTGGAAACCCAGGAATTGCAGGTTTTGTGTCGACACCATGGACTAAGGTGGACGTACTGTGAACTGTGCGATTTTCACTGCATCACCACCTGCTCGCCTGTGATTCATTAAATACCTCGACGTAATAACCACCTAATTATAATTGAAAAAAGTGTGTTGCGGAATTTAATGTAAACGCTGCGTGATAAATAAATAAATCAATTGCAAAATAAATAATCTCCCCAGCTTATTACTTGATTATGTTGGTGAGCCTTAGACTCAATTTTCAAATTTCAGTTGCACTCAATTCATTTTGGGGTGCTTAACAAACTATTTCCAATTGAATTTTTATTTTTACGATTCTATTTGCATTAGATTCCTGGCGGATAATTTACTGCCGGTTGACCTGTTACGCACTCCACTGGACCAAAGGTTTGTAAGGTTCAGCCACATAATCTCGATTAAAGTGAGAACCAGCCATAAAATGTTGAGCTGGATGGGACTATGAATGCGGTGTGGCATGAAATCTGGTGGTTTTCCGCATAGAGGTGAGCTCTGAGTGTGCACATGCTATAGGTACTTTTATGGGATAGGATATAGTGTTTTCGAGTTTTATGAAGCTTTGCTTGATTTGAGTTGAATGAGTTTTGGCAGAACAAGGATGCTTCTTATATGAGTGTTTCTTATATCCGTAGTGGACTGTAAACAGATTTCAGTACATTTATTCACAAAAGTGTGTTTTATTTCTGAAGAACGGTTCAGGTTGCACTTGCAACACTGCCTAATACTTACGGCCATATTATTCACTCCCTTTAATCCAGGTTAAAGGTTAAACCCGGGTTTAAGTGAGTTTAACCCAAAAACTAAACCCAAGTTCATAATATACACTCGTTAAACCCCAACATACACCAAGTTTTTTTTAAAGTTGACAGCGTTTAATCCGATTGGATTTAAACGCAATCCGGAGACCGGTTTAAGTACTTTAACTCGGGTTAAAACTCAAATTCATAATATTTACATTTCTGCGCTCGCATGAAATAAGAAAAGTAGAAAAGGGGAACAGAAAAAAAAATGTCAAGAAACTAAAAAAGGACTTCATTCGTGAAATGGACGAAATTAATCTTGATGTCTTCGTCGTCAGAAGACGAATTTGTCGAAGAGCTGATGAAACAGCAGCTGATGGTAAATTTGCACAAGCAGGCTTGCGTCAACGATTACGATGTGGCATATTTTCGAAAATATTTCGTGCTAAAAAAGAGTCATTTTGGAGGCTACATTCGATAGAAATTTCGGCATAATTAATGCACCTTAAAATATAACTGGGCCCAAAACAAATGAAATCAATTTCCAAGTGACAGACAAAAAATAAATGTCATTATTTTTGAAATTTGACATTACGTGGGCTTAAAACGGATTAAAAACGGTTTAAAGTGTTTTAAATCCGCATCTTGACTCCGTGGACTACGAGTCAACCCGGAGAAAACGGAACTCGTACTATTTAGTAAAAAATACAAGATACCACCCTTTAAGCTGCCCAGACTTGCAGGAGTGGAGCGCTCCCTTTCGGAGAGCGCAAAATATCTTGGCACGATATTAGACAGGAAACTGAATTGGAAACTTAACGTCCAGGAAAGAGTCCGTAAGGCTCATAATGCTCTGTTCATCTGTAAAAGGACAGCAGGTAAGAAATGGGGCATTAGGCCGGCAATGTTATATTGGCTATACACTATGGTAGTAAGGCCCATAATTACTTATGGGGCTCTTGTTTGGTGGAAGGCCACGAACAAGAAGTACGTACGGGATATGTTGACCAGGGTACAAAGAACAGCCTGCATTGCCGTTACGGGTGCTTTACGTACCACACCAACGGCTGCACTAGAAGCATTCTTGCACCTTTTACCACGGGACCTACAAATACAATCAAATGCAGGTAATAGTGCGCTACGGCTTACTAATTTAGGGCTTCTTAAAAACAGGGGTTTAGGGCATAGTACTATTTTAAAGGAATCATTCTCTGATATCCCGGAGAAAGCGGATGAAAGTCTTGGTACACTAGATTTTGACACGTCATACGAAGTGTCGTACCCTGACAGACAGGACTGGCATAGGAACTTAGTCTTGAGGGACAATGAGATCTCAATATATACTGATGGTCCCAAAACCGGTGAGGGTACGGAGTCAGGCATATACTCCAGCGAGTTGGACCTACATTTAGCACTGAATCTTCCGGACACATGCAGTGTGTTCCAGGCAGAGGTTCTGGCCGTACTCAAAGCTGCGGAGGAACTTGAGATGAGATCGATATCCAATAAGAATATCGCCATCTACATTGATAGCCAGGCTGCGCTTAGAGCGCTAGAATCATATACTACCAAATCTGAAATAGTCAGGAATTGCCGCATAACGCTTAACGCATTATGCTCGCAGAACCATGTCAGATTGAGTTGGGTACCTGGGCATTCTGATATTGAAGGTAACGAAAAAGCCGACGTTCTGGCTAAGGAAGGGGCTGAGCTCCCACTAAATACAATGGTTAAGGGTATCAGACAAACTATGGCCATTGCTAGAAGGGGTTTCCTTGAGAAAACCTTGAATAAAGCAGCCACCAGATGGTCACAGCTAGAAGGACACAGTGTCTCAAAGGCAATGTGGCCCGTCTTAAATAGGAAAAAATCTGAAGGATTACTAAATCTCAGTCGAACAAAGTTAAGACTAACGGTAGCAATACTCTCTGGACACTACCTTCTAAGGAAGCATGCCATGAGACTAGGCTTAGCTAACACGGATATTTGCAGGTACTGTGAGGATCTACAAGTCACGGAAGATATCTCACACCTTTTTTGCGAGTGTCAAGCATTCGCTCGGAGTAGAAGGAAGCACCTAGGCAGGTACTTCTTTAACAACTTAGAGGAGGTTGGTTCCTCTACCAGTGTTGGAACAATAATTAAATTCTGCAGGGAAATTAACTGTTTGGGCGATTTGGTTTAGGTTTTTAACCGTAATGGTTCCCTGGGGATGGCGATGGACCCGTCTTGGTGCCTGGTCTTTTGTGACGATCTCACAACCCTACTCAACCTAACCTAACCTAACCTACCTCTACATACATCTACAAAGGAGTTCACTATCGAATAAAAACGATCGTTGAAAATGCATTTATTCTATAGTAGCTGTAAAATCATTCATACTGCTATCGAATGAAAATAGTAATTGAACGCAAGGTTAGTGACTACTCTTTTCAAGATTACATGAACGATTCCATTCATACATTCCGATTTTCATTCAACTGCTATTTTTGTTTATAAGTCTGAGTCTGATTATTTTCCATTCGAATGATTTTAAGATTTAGAGTGTAGTCAATTACAAAAAAATTCCACGTTTTTATTAACCCCGGAAAATTATAACCAACCAGCGAAAAACGAGTCAAATACTGTTGGATATCAAGGAAAGGCAGTACAAAGATGCCGGGACCTAACATAACTCTGCTTCTATTTAAAGGTGGAACTTTCTGAATTAGTGCTGCCTCTGTCATTCGCCTGAATTTAATCGAATGACTAGTTTGTGAACTGCGCCAACATGTGAGGAATATAATATGACAGTGACTGATAGCTGTTGACATGTAATCGTAAAATTGCCTTCAAAGTACTGCCCCCTCAGCGGACGGCAAAAACATTCACTATCTCGTTTAAATTGCTCCTATTTCTGACCAATACCTTTGATGCCAATGTCAGATGCGAACAATTTACCACAGGTACATTTAGTGATCTTGACATCATTGGCAGCACGTGCCCTTGCTGGCATCGTCATTGTCTTGGGCAATTAGCTTTAAGTTTTTAAGCTTATTTAATCAGTGCATACATATATGGCACCTGTAAGGATCCTCCGCAAAAATGTCAATGTACCTCGTCTAAATCTCATTAAAATAAATGATCTGCATGTAATCCTCCGACAGAGTTATCACATAGCCGAAAACGGATTAAAATTGCCAAGCTCATGGGCATTCACATGAACGAGTTGTTGTTGCTTCCTACACCAATACAGTCAGGTGAGCACATTTTCAATGCAACAACCATCAAGGATTCGGGTCGACAAAATTTCACCAAACAGAGTTAACTCTGCCAACGACTGTATTAAATCGAGTGTCCTTGCGTAGCCGTACGTACCCTTACCAATTTCAGTGTCCCTCTGTGTCCTTTGTGTTTTGTTTTCGGCAAATCGTTACAGCAGGCCATATGTTCAGTTGCCGGTGTCCAGGGTGAGACCGTGAGAGGGTGCAAGTGGCCCCCAAAAAATTAAGTAGCTCCGGCATAGTCGGTGATTTAAAATGAACATCGTCGGAGGCAAAATGCAAACATTAGCCGTGACCAAGGACTGAGAGCAGAAACCAGAACGAGGACGAGGACATGCGAACTATTATGGAAACATCGTAAAGGAACTTGTTAGCTAAAATGTGTACCAGATATATTATATCGTCGGCGGAACCCTGACTGTGAACTCAAGTCCGCATTGTGGCGGTGTGTGTGTGACAATTCACTTTTGTTGCCGGGACGCATTTATTTTTAACCCGAAACTGCTACAGGCCGTTCTGACGCTGGCTCAGGCTAGATGTGCGGTTGGTGTGTTTGCAGAAGAATTACAACAGACATGCCCGGATGATTGTGTTTTCTGAAAAAAGGGCACGGACAAAAAAAAACACAATAAACCTTTAAATTCGCTCGGCAGGAATCAACGCGCGAAATTGAGTTATTTTTGCCGGAATTAATTGAAGAATCTGGATAATGCACACAACTTTATTAACATTCCATTCCGCGCAATTACATTTTACATTTCGCCCCGGCTTTGTATCCGTTTTTGTTTGGCCGGGGGTATCCTTGAGCCTGTGCAAATGGCTGGGATTACGTTCATCACCCTAAGGAACGAGTCCCTTAAGTGTGCTGGTGTGGTCATGGCAGGACTATTATTTGTGCTTTCTTATACTTTCCACTTTTATGTAGGGGCGTTGGTGTGTTTATTTAAATTAACTAATAAAAGTGATGGACGCTTTTTCGTATGCGGCGTTTGTTTGCTATAGTTTAACATTTTTAATCCACTTAAGTTAATGCAGAGCATTGTGTACTGAGATGCGGCGAGGCAGTAGATATATCGATGCTTCTAAGTTTATGATTGTGCTGAAGGTCCGCGAGGCGGAGGTTGGTTTTGCCTTTTGAAAGATATTTTTTGCATATTTGTTTACCAATTGTAAATAAATCAATCCACGAACCGCTTAGAATTAGACGGTCAAGAGACATTGGTCAACATGTTTATTTGGTTTGGGGTTGGTATCTGTCTTTAATATGGACATTTAGTGTTGCAATTCGAAGCAAAAATACTGAACTGTAACACTTAAGATTTAAGAGTAAGGAGGGAATAGTAGCATTGATGAACTCCGTTTGGGAAATGTATTTTACACAACAGCTGGCGCAACAAAACTGTAGCCGTGCACATCAGGTCGATCCAGGAAATGTGTCTTTTTTTCTTACCGCTTCGTAAAACGTACAAAATCTGTGATTTATTTAAAACGAAATACATTGATATATCTAAAATCACGTCGAAAACTTGTCCGAAGACGCCTCGAAATCAACACAACACATTAAAAAATAAACAAAAACAAGTCGGAAAACACGACCAATAATAATATGTATGTACAAAAACTTGTTGAAAATGCGAAAAAGGGGTCATTGGACGTAACCAAAATAATCGAAAAATGTTGGAAACGTGCATTCAGAAGCACATAAAAAAAGTCGATAAAAATAGGTAAAAATCATGGTAAAACGGAGTCAAAAAAGAGACATCGAAAAACCCTTCAAAAAGGTGACGAAAACTCATTAAAAACAGTTTTCTTGACCCGTCAAAAAAGTAAAAAAAAGAAGAGTCGAAAAAAATACGTAGAAAAACAAGTCAAGAAAGAACACATCCAACGACAAGTCAAAAAACTCTATTAAAAACAAATAGAAAAGCGCGACCAAAAACTCGATCAAAAACAAGTCAAAAACGCGGTGAAACGTGTCAAAACACATAAAAAAGTCATCCAAAAATGCCTTAAAAGGCGACGAAAACTCAATCAAATCAAGTCAAAAAAAGGATTAAAAAATGAGTTCATAAACGCGACCGAAAATGTGTACAAAAACCTGTGGAAAACGTAAAAAAATGCGTCATTAAACATGAAAGAAATAAGCCGTAAATCGTAATCTTAAAACGCATTTAAAACTCCTCCAAAAACACGTCAAAGTTTCAATAAAAAAACGTTTTAAAAAAAAATTGTCGAAAAACTTGTTCGAAAACGCAACAAAAAAAAAAAGCAAGAGAAGAAGAGTCGAGACTGTACCTACTAAAACAGCGCCGAAAACTCTTTCAAAACCCGGCAAAGAAAAGGCAACAATCTTGTGAAAAAAACAGTTGAAGAAAAGGCAAAAAACATGAAAAAATATCGTCATTGGATGTCACAAAAATGTGTCAAAAAACATTTATAAAAACGTGTCAAAAATACATCCAATAACACGTCAAAAAACGCTATTAAAAACAAATAGAAAAGCGCGGCCAAAAATAAGTAAAAAACGCGGTGAAACGTGTCAAAACACATAAAAAAGTCATCCAAAAATGTCTCAAAAGTCGACGAAAACTCAATCAAATCAAGTCAAAAAAGGAGTCAAAAATGAGTTCATAAACGCGACCGGAAGTGTGAACAAAAACCTGTCGAAAACGTAAAAAAATGCGTCATTAAACATGAAAGAAATAAGCCGTAAAACGTAATCTTAAAACGCATTTAAAACTCCTCCAAAAACACGTCAAAGTTTCAATAAAAAACGTTTTAAAAAAAAATTGTCGAAAAACTTGTTCGAAAACGCAACAAAAAAAAAAAGCAAGAGAAGAAGAGTCGAGACTGTACCTACTAAAACAGCGCCGAAAACTCTTTCAAAACCCGGCAAAGAAAAGGCAACAATCTTGTGAAAAAAACAGTTGAAGAAAAGGCAAAAAACATGAAAAAATATCGTCATTGGATGTCACAAAAATGTGTCAAAAAACATTTATAAAAACGTGTCAAAAATACATCCAATAACACGTCAAAAAACGCTATTAAAAACAAATAGAAAAGCGCGGCCAAAAATAAGTAAAAAACGCGGTGAAACGTGTCAAAACACATAAAAAAGTCATCCAAAAATGTCTCAAAAGTCGACGAAAACTCAATCAAATCAAGTCAAAAAAGGATTAAAAAATGAGTTCATAAACGCGACCGAAAATGTGTACAAAAACCTGTGGAAAACGTAAAAAAATGCGTCATTAAACATGAAAGAAATAAGCCGTAAATCGTAATCTTAAAACGCATTTAAAACTCCTCCAAAAACACGTCAAAGTTTCAATAAAAAAACGTTTTAAAAAAAAATTGTCGAAAAACTTGTTCGAAAACGCAACAAAAAAAAAAAGCAAGAGAAGAAGAGTCGAGACTGTACCTACTAAAACAGCGCCGAAAACTCTTTCAAAACCCGGCAAAGAAAAGGCAACAATCTTGTGAAAAAAACAGTTGAAGAAAAGGCAAAAAACATGAAAAAATATCGTCATTGGATGTCACAAAAATGTGTCAAAAAACATTTATAAAAACGTGTCAAAAATACATCCAATAACACGTCAAAAAACGCTATTAAAAACAAATAGAAAAGCGCGGCCAAAAATAAGTAAAAAACGCGGTGAAACGTGTCAAAACACATAAAAAAGTCATCCAAAAATGTCTCAAAAGTCGACGAAAACTCAATCAAATCAAGTCAAAAAAGGAGTCAAAAATGAGTTCATAAACGCGACCGGAAGTGTGAACAAAAACCTGTCGAAAACGTAAAAAAATGCGTCATTAAACATGAAAGAAATAAGCCGTAAAACGTAATCTTAAAACGCATTTAAAACTCCTCCAAAAACACGTCAAAGTTTCAATAAAAAACGTTTTAAAAAAAAATTGTCGAAAAACTTGTTCGAAAACGCAACAAAAAAAAAAAGCAAGAGAAGAAGAGTCGAGACTGTACCTACTAAAACAGCGCCGAAAACTCTTTCAAAACCCGGCAAAGAAAAGGCAACAATCTTGTGAAAAAAACAGTTGAAGAAAAGGCAAAAAACATGAAAAAATATCGTCATTGAATTTGACAAAAATGTGTCAAAAAACATTTATAAAAACGTGTCAAAAATACATCCAATTACACGTCAAAAAACGCTATTAAAAACAAATAGAAAAGCGCGACCAAAAACTATTCAAAAACGCGGGTGAAACGAGCCAAAGC
Organism: Cheilosia vulpina; assembly: GCA_916610125.1. Classification (NCBI taxonomy): domain Eukaryota; kingdom Metazoa; phylum Arthropoda; class Insecta; order Diptera; family Syrphidae; genus Cheilosia; species Cheilosia vulpina. The sequence goes on from OU744278.1 coordinate 33,153,539, forward strand.
ACATAAAATGGTCATCAAAAAATGCCTCAAAAGGCGACGAAAACTCAATCAAATAAAGTCAAAAATAGGAGTCAAAAATGTGTTCCTAAACGCGACCGAAAGTGTGTAAAAAATCCTGTGGAAAACATAAGGAAATGCGTTATTTTACGTAAAAGAAATACGCCGTACACCGTGATCTAAAAAAGCATTTAACTCCTCGAAAACCCGTCAAAAAATGCAATAAGAAACGGTTTAAGCAAAGCTTGCTTGAAGATGCAACGAAAAACTCATAAAACAAGAGTCTGACCTACTAAAACTGCGCCGAAAACGGTTTGAAAAGCCGACAAGGAAAAGGAAAAAAAAACAGTTGAAGAAAAGATCCAAAACACGGTAATGGCGAATTTGACAAAAATGTGCCAACAAATTTTTATAAAAACGCGTCAAAAATACATCCAAAAACACGTCAACTAATGCGATGAGAAACAAATCGAAAAGGTTATGAAAACAGGTCAAAACTACGTCAAAAAAGTCATACAAAAACGCATGAAAAAGGAGAAGAAATACGGAATAAAACGGTACAGGAAGAAAATAGACAGCATCAAAAAAGTGTCAAAAGAAATTATACAAAAGTGATTCATAAAATGCTTCCGAAATTAAGTCAGAAAATGCGACCAGAAACCTCTAAAGAGAGTGCCAAAAACAAGTCAAGACAAAAGAGCTATCAAATATGTGTCAACGCGTCCTTAAATGCGAAGAACAAATACTGTTAGGAACCAAGTTCTACCTCGCACTCGCACTAGACGCACTGCGCGTTGTTTTACTGCCACTTTACTAGGTAACCTTTGTATAGTGTAATTAAATAACCTCCACCAACAATCCAAGAGACACAGAACTTGGAAATGCAGACTTGCGAAGGATGTTACCTACTGTTATAGCGCCCATCAACACCGCATGCAATTACTAGTATTCATAATAAATACACGCACGCGATCAGGAATTATAAAATGCTCACATTTAATGAGGTTAGTGTGCGATGAATCCCCAATGATTTCCTCGTCTTCATCGAAGAAAACGCATTAACACTCAATCAAAGCGCCAGACGTGTCAGTGGAATCGCTATTGAAATGCCATGTGCAAGAAATGGTAATCACAGCACGAGATTGGCTGTGATAAGATTACGGCATAAACCTAGTTTATAGTACGACGATGAGGATGAGGACGAGAATGAGGAGGAGGACTCGTTGCGCGAATTCCCGACCATCTGATGGGTGGTTCTGGTGAAAAAGTAATTTTCTTCGCGGCCTGCATACAAATTGGTGTCATCGTCATCGCCATCATCATCTTTGCCATTTGACAATCGATAATCGCATAATATGGTATTTTTTATTGCTCTGATTAAATTTTAATTCGCCATGGGGATGGTTCACATACGAAGCAGAAGTTATTTCGAGGTTTGTTGTCGTCGAGGGGTGCAGTTTCAACTAGTCAACGGGGAACACAATTTCGAACAAATGGCAACAGTTTTGTGTCTCGACTGTGGTGGGAAAATTCGAATTTATTACTTGTAAGCGTGGGTATCCTTTGTCAGAATCGATATGGTTAATCCCATTATATTGAAGGACATACTAGCACGTGACAGTAAGCATAAGACCCAAGTCCCAACTTTCCCACAACTTCGTTCTCGCATTTAAATAATTCATCTCGCTGACTTCCGAATAGCGCGCTACTTCAGCCCAAAAACAAAATCCTTTCCACACACATGCACAAAGGACAGCACTTTGTTGTGACAACTTTTTGTTTTAATTGTTCACAATCATAAATTATCGTCGAATGGCATCTGGACTGGACACATATCCCCCTCCAGCCACACACTCCAATTCCAATCTCATTCCAGTAGTGCGCCCATGCAGCAGTGGTAAACTTAATAACTGTACATTAAGTGGTCATTCCGGCCACATTCGATTCAATTAGGCCCTGTGTGCCAGTGGTAATAATATTTTGTGTTGGCACTGCATTTATGCAGCACACCGCTGACCTTCAGATGCACCACACCAATTGCGTTTAATTTACTGCTCTGTGCATTTTAGTTGGTGTTGTTTTGGTCAAACAGTTATAATTAATTGAAAAGCATTTGTTTTTATTTTTTTTTTTTTCTTTAAATTTGACTTTTCCAATGTCGAATCGACTGAAATGGATTAAAGCTAAAATTGTATGTGGACAGTTGTTAAGAAAAATCAAAAAAGGGACGGTCGACACCGACAAGCAACTCTCCACCATGACAAAAGTGAATGTGGTCTTGTGGATATAGAATATCGGATTTCACATGTAATTCGGAACAAATTTAATTTATTCCACATGGCGAAACTAAAAATCAAATTCATATCGAACGGAAAATCCTGAATGTCCTGCTACGAACGTTGGACAGGGAATTTCCTCGTTTGTCGGTTGGTGGTTGGTTGGAGGGGGGTTTTTTTTTCTTCTTTGTGTTGGACGATTTGCATGTCAACAGTGAAGGAGATTCACTTGGCAATTTGACTAAGAAAGTGTGAGGAGGGCCGTGGTATTTTTTTAGAAAAAAAAATTGTAAAAAGTGTTTGAAAGTGGTTTGCATTCATCTATTTTGTAAGATTGAACAGGATTAAAATGCTTTGACGTTTTACAGTCCCCTTTAATTTCTGAAGAAATATCTCTAATATCAAAAAAAAAAAATAAAAATTGTTTCTTATATCCGAGTTGTTCTTATATCTATGCAAAAACGTTCTTATATGCACACCCGTTTCTTAAAAGCGATTTGTTCTTATATGAGTGTTTGTTATATCCGTGGTGGCCTGTAATTCAAAGTCGGAAGTTTTTTTTTCGTTACAACACTCGTCGAGGTAAGACATATTATTTTGGAAAAAGAATAAAACCATCCCGAAACTTACACAACTGTTTTCTTGTATTTTATTTCAATTTGCCCCCATCTCATCCACGGCGAGACCCCATCGACAACCAGCGACTAGGTCCTCCTCGAACGCATCCCTACATTTGGTTACTTACTCTTACTCCTAAGTAAGATGGGATGAAAGTGTGCGTCTGTTATTTATTATGAGAATGGAAGTTTGGATATCAATGGTGAGTTTGTGTAGCCTTCGAATTGTTCACGCATAAATTTTGTAAAGAATTTCGAGAGTCCATTTTCGGCCTAGTTGCTTCTTTATGGTTTATTGCTAGTTTTTTAGTTCTTTAAAGTGAAAATTGGGGTGGCTTCTTAAACGACCGAAAGTGTGTGTGTGAACGTTTTTCTATCTACGTTGATTAAAACGGGCTTGAGATTACTTACGCCTGCTGTGAGGTATGGTGTCTGGAGTTGCAAATCTAACCAGAAAGCCACGTTGGCGGAAGTGATATTTCATGCAGGAAAACAGCAAACAGTTTTATCAGTTTTCTCTGATTCGTAAGGAGCGAGTGGTCTCAGGTTCGATCTCCAGAAGAACACAAATTGCATCTTAATTTTTTTTCCACTGCGCTACGTCGCGCGAACATCTGACAGATATCCGAGAGTTTGAGTGTCATTAAAAAGATTCTCAACTTTGCCAGTCAGTCTTGGCCTTCCTTCAATTGGTCCCGAAAACAAAAACTCACACAACACGAATTGTTGTGAGAAGCTTTTCCTTATAGGGTACCTAAACGGTCCTGTTGCACAAGCTATTCATTTTTAAGCTGTCTTAACTTTCTAAGAAATAACAAAACAAAATCTTAACACTGTAAGAATTCACGAAGACCCCACTTTTGCTGTCTCTGCTTACAGATAGAAAACTTGATGCTACTACCTTCTGAAGGTTCGAAAAATTTCCAACCATCCATAATTCTAATAAAATAAAAATGTATGTATGGACGCTAAGGCGAAGACTGAGGATGGACGAGAGTTTAAAATTAAAATGCATGTAAAGCGCATAAGAAATGATGAATGAAAATAGTATACAGTTCAAATGGCTGATTTTCATTGAAGGGGATAACAGTGGGTCCGCAGAGTCCAACGAGTTGGACAGTAGAGTCTTCTCTGCTACAGCTTCAACAATTCGGGAAACTAATCCTCGAAACTAAACTCGCTGACAAGGATTACTAAGAATAGATGCCTTTTGTTGAAACTAATACAGTCCGACGTGAGTGGGGTACTGCCCTTATTTGAGTGTAGTCTTTATTGTGGGCTCCACCATATTAAACTCGGCAAAATTTAAACTTTGAACGCCTAGTGGTCATTTAGTCATTTTGGTTCCACTCTGACTTTGGATTGCGGATGATTATTTGGCCCGTCATAAGGTTGACTAGCTTAGGATTTCGTAAACCTATCTGTAAGTAAATCTCGAGATGAAAAAGCTTGACCAGTAGCTATAAAATGGTACCACGGGGATGGGGCCCCTGGGAAAGAGACTGGCCGGCTCATCATAAGTCCATGTATCCGTATGGTTACCGGAAATCACAGGAACTACTGGTTTCCATCAGAGCACAAAGGTGTGGGTGGACCTCGCCCTCATCATCACGGGGCTGGATGATCTCCAAATCACCTGGTAAGTGAATTGGAGTTGGTCGAAGTTCTGGCCCCATAGCGTTAGTTTCAAACTTCTTTCTTAAGCGCCACATAGGCAGGTGTTCACGTTAAGCAAACGTTTTACGTTAGTCCCATGTGAGTGGAATCATTTTATTCGCGAAGGCGTTCACTTGGGGAATGGGCTGGCTCTATTCTTGTGGCGAATGGAAGATAGATATTAGTTTCTACGATACCCTCACGGCTGAATAGAAAATCAAAATCTTTTTCAGGACAGGTGGATTATAAGCCCATAAAACAGAGTTGTGCAAATGTTTTTACACCTTGGCTCAATGAAGGGTGTTTTTTTTTTCCATTCGGCAATGCTTTATCTAACGACACGCTTAATTTGACAGGTGACAGCTTATTTGTGTTTTCTGTAGTTTGCCATTTTACCACAAGTGGACGATGTTTCATATTTTTTATATATAGACTAACAATACGTAAACCCAGCTTTTGGAAAATTATCCTCCGAGATTCAATTTTATTCGTCTCAGACCTCGTCTTTTACATATCGTCGCTTTAAAAGCAAAGTGACATAAGTCGAAATTTGGCCATTTTCAGTTAAGTACACAGAAAATGTAAAAAAAATATGCTTTATTTTTCTGGCAAATCGTCATATTTATATCTCTTATATTGACATCGTGAGGGCCAAGTGTCGTTGTGCATATCGACTGACATTCCTGTATTGTTTGTGAAGCAAAGTGTCATAATTTCAGTTGAGTGTCGGTCGTCACTGTGAGTGGTTGTGTTTTTTTCCGTACAAAGACATAATACGGAAATGTCGGACCCCCCCCCGAGTTAAACCGGTAAGTTAATTTTTTTCATTTTGACACTTTTTTATTAATGACGCTGTTCTTTGAAGAAAATGTTTGAAATTATGACAGTTTTCTTTTTGGAAAAGTGACACTTCCTGCTTTGCGTCATTTTGATTTGATAGATTAATCAATTATATTTGTGGTAAAACGTCACATTTGCATTAAGTCATTTTGCTTTGAAACCAAAATAGTATTTTTTTTTTTTAATATAGAAAAACCTGTCATTTCTCTTTTATGTCAAAAAATGTATTTATGTTACAAGATGCTAAATGTCATAGTCCAAGGTGTGACACTTTGCTTTGGAAGAATACAAGTAAATGTAATGTGAAGTTTTTTGATTACATGTAAGATGTGTCACTTTACAAAAGCCAAAATGTACGTTATAAGCTTCTTGAGGTTCTATGTTCTGCGATATTATCTTGGTTTTATAGATTGTATCTTAATCGCTCTGAATTACTTGTGAAGCTGGCAAGGCGTAAGGGAGATAAGGCTCAAGGATGGACGGTTTCCAGTGATAAATCTCACACAGATATCGTAACATACTCTATACAAAATTGAAATAAAATTTTTCCTAATTTGTTCTTATCAACAAAATTTTCAGTACCTAGATTCGTCTTCACATTTGGACGAAAAGGACGCTTCGTCGATGCAGAACTCTGTGGAAAATAAAAGTTTTGTCATAGCATCTGCCTGCCGTATGATTCTCCAGAACCTCCTCCGACAAGGGAGTTGGAGTCGTTGGTGAATGCATGCAGGAACAGGAACGAGGATCTAATAATTGGTTGTGATGCCAATGCACATAATACAGTGTGGGGCAGCACCAACGATAATTACAGAGGAGAAGCCTTATTCGAATTTGAATCATGCAATGATCTAGCTATCTTAAACAGGGGAACAGAGCCGACCTTCGTCGATGTGAGGCGAATGGAAGTGATCGATGTTACCCTGTGAAGTAGCCAGATAATTGAAAGAGTTTCAAATTGGAGGGTAATGGATCAGGCTACATTGTCGGATCACAGAGCCATTTCATTTGATGTTCGCTATGGATCTAAAAGGAAAAAAGATCGGAAATACATCAGAATTCCGAAGAACACAGATAGGATAAAATACCTGGAAGTGTTGGAGGAAAAACTGAATGTAAGGACATGCGGAATACCGAAAAACACTTGGCATGTAGAATCACAAGCATCTGCAATCAGCTGTTGAGGATGCGTACCGAGTGGCTTGTACACCTACTTTAGTGGAAAAACAGGATCCTGCGCCTTGGTGGTGCCGGGAACTTGAAAAGCTAAAACAGGCTGTGAGGAAGGCCTTCAATCACGCCATGAGGAGGGGAGAACCCGAAGCATGGGATGAATATAAGGCGAAAAAGGAACAGCTAAATGTCACTCTGCGACGACGTAAAAGGGAGTCGTGGAGGGACTTTTGCTCAAGTATGAGGAGTACATCTGAAGTCAGTAGACCACAAAAGATTGTCTCGAGAGATCCAGTTTCCAAGATCGGACTTATTCGTAATAGAGCGGGGGAGATGGTAGAAACACTGGATCACACAAATGAGGTCCTAATGGAGGTACACTTTCCAGGAAGCTATAAGCAAGATCAGCCCTGGGCTCCAAGGAAACAAGGAGCGAACAGGATGGATAGGACGGAAGCAGAACGGATCGTGACACCAAAAGCGATAGAAACATTCTCACCCTTCAAAACTGCGGGGCCGGATGGTATATTTCCAGGTCTAATGCAATGGGGTATAGACGTAATTGCACCAAGGCTCAGGAATATATACGTTGCATGCCTAGCAATGGGCTATATCCCGATTACATGGAGGGAAGCAAATGTGGTCTTCCTTCCAAAACCGGGGAAAAAGGACTACACCGAGGCCAAGTCATTCAGACCAGTCAGCCTAACATCCTTCCTGTTAAAAACAATGGAAAGGGTGATGGTGGACTATATGGAGAGTACTGCGCTTAGGACGTATCCTTTAAATAGTAGACAGCATGCATACAGGGTAGGCATGTCAACAGAAACAGCGCTACATCAAGAAGTACGCGTTGCGGAGGAAGAGCTAAATACCGGGGGCATTGCGATGACCACAATAATGGACATTGAAGGTGCCTTCGATAAGATATGCTTTGAAAGTCTGAAACAAGCCTTGGAAAAACATAGGGTTAACCCACTGGTGGTAAGATAGGTGGACAATAAGTTGAATACAAGAGCGAGTAATATTCAGACGGGAACCTCAAAACTCAGAGGAAGGGTTAGCAGAGGTTGCCCACAAGGAGGTGTTCTCTCACCTACACTGTGGAATATCACTGTGCACTCTCTTCTCGACAGGCTTGAGGCGACGGGCATTCACACAGTGGGATATGCCGACGACATAGCAATAATGGCCTGAGGCAAGTTCATGGACGTCACTGCAGATATCATGAGGAACGCACTCAGAGTGGTTGAGCGGTGGGGTCTGGAACAAGGGCTCTCCATTAATGCGGGGAGAAAAGATCTAATAGTCTTCACTAGGAAGAGGAAAAATCTGGATTTTCGGCCCTTAACACTTTTCGGATCGGAACTAACAATGACTAAGAAGGTTAAGTATCTGGGAGTCTATGTAGATACTGGACTTACTTGGAACTACCATGTTGAGGAGAAGGTCCGGAAGGCAAAAAGGGTATTACATCGGTGCAAACGTGTATGTGGACAGAGGTGGGGACTCTCGCCTAGGTCAGCATACTGGATGTATACGATGGTAACTAGACCCATTATCACGTACGCCTCGGTTATATGGTGGGCGAAAGCCTCTCAGAAAACCGTCAGGAAGCACCTGGATAGGGTTCAACGATTAGCATGTATAGGTGCAATACGTACAACCCCGATATGCGCATTGGAGGTCATCATGGGGATATTACCGCTGGATTTATTTATTAAGAAAACAGCGGCCCAAACGGCACTTCGTTTGCATCGAGATGCGAAATGGCACAATCGTGGTACGATCTATGGACATAGGAAGATCCTGGAACTTGTCAAAAACGAGATTAGGAAGCTGAACATGCCTATGGATCGAATAACGAGGGTGCGTATTATGGAAAGAAATCACAAAACTCGTATTGAGGACGGATTACTTCCAGAAAAAAGAAATGGTGAAATAGTGATTTTCACGGATGGATCCATGATGGATGGCGGAGCGGGGGCCGGTATCTACTCAGAAGAGCTGGAACTTGCCCGTCACATTAGCCTCGGGAAATACACTTCAGTATACCAGGCTGAGATGATTGCTTTGCTTCATGCGTTGGACTACTTGCTTGAGTGTCAGGTGGAAGGAAGAAATATCCTTATAGCACTGGACAATCAGGCGGTGATCAGATGCATGGAACAAACAAACATCATTGGCACTGGAATGTGTACTTAAGCTCAATAAGTGTTCATCTAAAAATGAAGTAACACTGACTTGGGTACGGGGACACATAGGGATCGAATGCAATGAAAAGGCGGACTCCCTTGCAAACCAGGGGTCAACTGAAAACTTGCTGGGACCAGAACCATTCTCTTCAATTGGCAGAGGAATGGTAGAACAGCTGATTCACAAATGGATCACGGCAGAACACCTGAGAAGGTGGTCAACCGTGGAACAATGTAGACAAGCTAAAATGGCAATAAAGTGGCCGACCTGCTCCACTCAAAGAAGGGTTCTAAGTATGAGTCGAGGAACATTGAAATGGGTGGTGGCTTTGTCTACAGGACATGGTAATTTCGGGTATCACTTAAGGAAAATCGGCCTTATAGAGGATGATACCGGTAGACTATGCCTGGAGGAATCTGAGACAGCGGCACACATACTGTGTCAATGTCCAGCGTTGGCTGGCAGAAGAATGAGGATTTTGGGACATCATTGGGTCGAGACCCGGTCGATGAAACAGATCTCCCATAAACAGATGCTAGCGCTAACACTAGGAATTAAGCCCAGAGAAGAACTGTGGAGAAATCCAGAGAGTCTCTCTGAGTAAGATTTACAGTGGTAGAGAGACGAAAAGAGACCGGACAATGGTGGTCTGATTCGAATATCTCTAGAAATCTATATTAATAACTCAGCAGGCGCTTTATAAACAATATGACTTGGTCGTTTTTAACCGAAAGTTGGTGGATTATTTGATTATTTAGCATGAATGTTTCTTAAAAAGAGGACTATAGATATAACTAGTACAATTTTTGCTATCAGCACTAGACTCAGGCGAATGCAAGTCTACCAACTGCGGGGTTGGGGTGTCACTGCATCCTTATGATTTCCATATCTTCCGAAACCTACATTTGTAGGTTCATTCCAAGACCCTTTCATTTAAATGATTGCTTGACTTGGAGCCTATATGCGACCAGTTTGTACTAAGTTTTAGCTCTGGAATTTGTAGCTTTTTTGAGCTGCAGCACTTTCAAAAGGATCTTTGTGAACCACATATTTCCTAATAATTGAATCAGAAAATTCGAACGCTATCCAGCCAAAGTCTAGTGCGTACGTTGACTGACAAAAAGTACTCACTAAGCCAACTAATAAAGCTATATAAAGCCAAAGCAAAGCTGAACTTCCACATAAATACCCACAATATTGCCGGACAAATTCCAGGCAAAAAAATTGCGGCATCCTTCGGTTTTCTGATTTTTTATTGCTTTTTTCTGTTTCGGGTATTTTTTACCTTTCATTGTCCAGTCCATAGATGACTCCTGCTCCTTGCCATCTGATAGCTATAGGGGAATTATTTCCGATACATTCTGTGGACTGTTTTCCAAATCGAACACGCTGTCAGTGGAGACAGCATATATACGTCTATGAACATGAATATTCACTTCAGCAGAACATAGTCCTACTAGTATAGAGCCCTCTGCCTTTGCCGTCGATTTCAATGGCTATGGCAATAGCATTGGCCGAGTGCGATTGCATTTGGACATAACCAGTGCAAAATTTAATGATGACCAAGCAATAAAATGATTACACTATATTGGAATAGGAATTGCAGTGAATCCTGGTATCCTCGTACCCTCGTGTTTGGATAACGTTTTGATTTGTAATCATGCTACCTCTGGCATGTATACGCAAAAGTGAACAAAGTGAATAAACTGCAAAGATAATGGCGCAAGTGGAATCCGACAAGTTCGCTACGAGCATTGGTATCGTTTCTCAATCGAAGTATTTTGTGCTGCAATTAGGTGAAGGATTTGCGTTTTGTTAATAATACCGCAAGCTAATTGGGGGTATGTGACAGAATGATCCAATGTGTATTGAGAACAGAAAAATGGCTAACAAGCTGGGTGATTGCCTGTTTATAGTCGGGATTTAAATTGAATGTGAACGTGGTTATACCTGTCGGTGTGTCCTTTTGATTTGGATTGTGTATGTGGCACACAATTTGAGTGTACCAATGGACAATTAGCGGGTGCATTTTTGTCCTTGATGGATGGACGAGTGCAAGGTCTTCTTAATGAGGTCGAGAATTTTCGAGAAAAATCAAACTCAAACCTCACTGGTCTCGTTTTGTAAAGTTGTTTGCGTTTAAAATGGACAGTAGATGTTAGGTTCCTTTGGAATTAAAGTCGACTTATTCGCTGTAGAACAGCTGGCAGTCGCATTTGTGATGAAGTGGAATAAACCGGATTTGTTGTGTGCCTTGACTTGATTGAAAGGTTTCCTAGTTCCCGCTCGCTGAAAGTCAGTGGCGCTGATTTTGCTTACTATAGAGGTGTTACGAACCCATCACCAGAAAGGTGTCAGCATGAACTGCTTCTGTCGCGTCTTCAGGTAGAATTTAAAATCATTAAATACATAGTTGGCGCAAAAGGCCCGTAGGGACCTTTGGTCTAGCTTCTTACAACCCTTCGTTTTGTGCGAGTTCTTAATTTTTGGGACGAATGGAAGGGATCAGCAAACTACAGTTTTATTCCGATCCCAAATGGCTATTTAACAAGCACTTTCATGACAGTTATGATAGAGCGCGGCATCAAATTTGGAATTTGGAAAGTTTGTCAGACGTGTTGCAGTGAAAAAGATGTAATTTGTTTTTTTTTCGCGAATCGAACCTGGGACCCCTCGCTTTGTAGCCCAAAACATAATATTCACTAAACCACTGCGCCTACAATAGTAGGTAGTGGTTGATATTTAAATTTCATACTAAGAAGCTACTTCACTTGGTGTTGCTGAGATAGATGGTCAATAAAGCAGGCCAATTGCTGTAGTGCTTGGAAGAACCTCAAAGACTTCGATGAGGCTCTGGGGCGAACTAACCTAATAATAGCAGGTTTCTAGAGGTTAATCCTGCTCCTATCAAGCAGCAGAACCAGGAGGCCAAGGAGGCAGCCGCGATCAATAATAGTAACCGGGGTATTGATTCAGATTGTTGGTCCAGTGTGTGGGGAGGGCGAATGGACGAGCAGATACAACCGCAAAATCTATAGGTAAGCTGTACCAAGATGTGGATGTAGACTAAAAAGCTGACGTGAAATAACGCCAAACAAAATAAGGCCATATTTCCAAAATTTGGCATTATTTCGCTTTCCAAAGCGAAATTCAACCAAATTTCGAATTCAGACTTATTTCGTTTGGCTTTATTTCACGTTACCGTGCAAAATACTTCGACTACATTGGCGCAGCATGGAGCGAATGGACAATAACGCTCCAGCTAAGAGAATCTTCGAGTCCCAGCCCACAGGTACGAAGGCGGAACCTCCGTTTCAAGGCCCAAGCCATCCTGATATGCCTGAGAGCTTGATCTGGATAACTGGAACAGCGTTCCCGGCATCGCAGAGAATGGAAGTTTATCTTCACGCGTCGGGAGCCAGTAGCACACAGTGCCCTGTTTGGTAATCTGCTGCAAAAATGCGTTTTTAATTCTAATTACCGAAACAAAATCCAACAACCTGTTGCAAATACTACAAAGATGGTGGCTGTTCCTGCTCTTATTTTTGCAAATGGGCGCCAATGTCAAATATGTTGTGACATTTGTGGACTAGCACTAGACAGATGTAGAATACAAGTGAACAAGCCATGGAGCGATATGCTCCAAAAGAACGCGGAACAATCGTGTCTATTTTCTTGTGTAACAATTCGTCTATAGGGTTGGCGCAGCGCGAATTCCGTCGCCGATTCCACGGCCGTCCGACACCGACTGCGCGAACACTGCGCCGTTTGGCCACTAACCTTGAAGAGTATGGGACCACACGAGACGTTGCCACGAGTGGCCGGCCCGGAGCGCCCGCTGTGCCGAGAATATCGCCGCTGTTGACGGGGATGTCGAGCTGTCGCCGGAAACATCGACCACACGCCGTGTCTCGCAATTAGTCATCAGCCGGTCGTCCCTAAGGCGAATTTTGGCCAAAGACTTACGCCTGTCCCCGTACAAAGTCCAGTCCGTGCATCAGCTGCTGCCTGTCGACCAAACGCGTGTAACCTACGTCCAATCCATCCTCAATCTCGAGGACGAAGTGGACGATTTTTCGACCAAAATCATAATGAGCGATGAAGCTCATTTCCACCTCAGCGGGTACGTGAATAAGCAAAACTATCGCTTCTGGGACACCGATAATCCACGAGTAATGCACGACAACCAAATTTATTCAGCTATAATCGAAAGCGATATCACCGATCATTATCCAATTATTTATTACGAGAAGCTTTCAAAACCAATACGTGGACAGAAGCCAATTCCAACTTCGGTATGCAGCTCTAAAGTAAACCAGCTTATTCGTGAAGAAGACTGGAAAGTCGTGCTAGAAGAAGAAGACGTAGAGATGATGTACAATAAACTGTTTATGAAATTGCAAAACATCTACAAAAAATCAACATTGGTGCGTAAAATAAGCAAAAAAAGACAGAATAGCCCTTGGATTACGCCAATTCTCATGGAGGAATGTAAGCAAAGAGATGTAATGTACAGAAGGTGGAAAAATAATAGTAGAAACCTAGCCTATGAAAAAGAGTACAAAAGTATACGTAACAAAATCAATAAAAGCATATCAACACAAAAATCCAATTACTACAAAAATATGTTTTTTCAATGTAAAACTGATCCGCGAAAAACATGGGGACTGATAAATTAAATACTAGGAAAAAAAAGAGCAAACATCGACGAAACAATAGAAAGAAACTTTAAAATAGATACAAATACACTTACAAATGAATTTGCAGAGTTTTTTTTCTTCACAGACGGAAAAGATTATACACAAATGCAATTTAATAACGTCAAATAATGTGAATGCAACAGTGGAAAACACAATATTTGCTCACGCAACAAATATCAATGAAATACTTAATATTATAAAATCTATTGGAGAGCATTAGAGCAACGGATATTAAAAACCATTCCGACATTTTTGCTCCAATCCTATGTAAGCTAATCAATTTGAGCCTTACGCAATCAGTAATTCCTGCAACCCTCAAAACAGCAGTCGTAAGACCAATTTATAAAGGTGGAGTAAAAAATCATGTAAACAACTATAGGCCAATATCGATTCTCCCTGTAGTAGAGAAGTGTTTGGAAGGTGTAATAGCCAACAGATTGCAAAGTTTTATGGCTAAACATTCCCTCATACATAATAGTCAATATGGTTTTCAGAAAAACAAGAATACCGGAAAGCTACTTGGTGAATTTGCAAATTGTGTAAATGAGAGCTTGGATAAAGGTGACCATGTCTTAGTACTGTACATGGATTTCAGTAAGGCTTTCGACACATTAAATCACTCTAACCTAATAGAAGCACTAAAAAGGATTGGGATACGCGGCACAATGGCTGACTGGCTGACTGAATACCTTCAAAATAGAATAATTTGTGTTAAAATCAAAGATGCTATTAGCACAAAAAAAATAATTAAATTTGGAGTCCCACAGGGATCAAAATTAGGACCAATTCTGTTCGTTCTATATACAAACGAGTTACTGCGGGTTTTCAAACAGAGCATACCATTCGCTTTTGCTGATGATACGGCTATTGTGGTCCGTCATAGATCTGTGGATACGGCAGTAAGGGTGATGCAAGAAGAATTTAATGTTGCTGCGAGATGGTGTCACGATAACGGGTTAGTTATAAATGCTTTGAAAACAAAAATGATGCACATTAGAAGTCCTCACTTCAAGGCAACAGAACTTCGGATCCACTTTCAAAATAATGCTTGCCCCAATACCTTGAAGGAATGTATTGAGTTAGTTGACAACTATAAATATCTTGGTGTAGTAATAGACAGTCATTTTCTGTGGGATAGACACATTGACAAATTAAGAATGGACCTCAAGAGAGCTTTATTTGCTATTTCGCATTTGAAATACTACGCTTCTGAAGGAGTCTTAAAGCAAGTGTATTATGCTTTGATAGAGTCGAAGATACGGTATGGAATACTGGCATGGGGAACTGAAGCTAAAACACACATCCAAAAAATACAAAAACTTCAAAATGCAGCTCTTAAGCACATAAATAATCAACGAGGAAATGAAGCAAGTTTTAAAGCTCTCCAAGTAGAGGACATATTTAAGATGACCACCATTGTGGAGTACTTTGATGACAACCGATTCGCTCGACCAATACAGCATGAAGTCAACACCAGAAGACGTGCCCAAGGAATGCTACAAACTCCTAGAAATTGGAATAACTACGGTAGACGCAAACTTCAATATACTATTCCCACAATAATCAACGAATTACCTCGTCAAATAATAACTATTGTTAATCTAAAAAAAAGAAAAAAAATACTTAAAACTTTCTACTTAAATTGAATTAACTTAGAATCTATATCATGAATTCTATTAACTTCCTTAAAATAATGTTCAATTAAATAATAACTTTATATCTTTGCACACTTTATTATTTAAAATTGATCAGAAACACAATCTTCTGCAGACAAGCTACGGCTTCGCAGATACTTATTTGAATTGTAACTATATTTATGAATAATAATAATAAAAAAAAAAAAAAAAAGAAGCCATTACACTCGCTCAAAGCTACTGCATGGTGCGCTGTTCACTCTGGAGGAGTCATCGGGCCATTTTTTTTTCGAGAACGCCGCTTGTCAACGATATCAGTGTACGGTGCGCGCTATAGGGCCATGTTAACCGAGTTTTTTCTACCGCAATTGGACAAGCTAGGACAGGAGGACATGTGGTTCCAACAGGACGGAGCTACGGCACACACTGCGCGAGCCACAAACGATATTCTGAAGGCGGCGATCCCGGGTCGCCACATCTCTCGTTTTGGCGATTTGCACTGGCCCTCAAGATCGCCCGATTTAACCGTTCCAGACCTTTTTTGTGGGGTTTTTTTAAGTCCCGTGTTTACGTGAACAAGCCCGAGACCCTAGAAGCCCTCATGGACAACATTCGACGCGAATGCGAGAATCTGTCGCCCGAAATTCTCGCCGAAGTGATGAAAAATGCCATAAAACGAGCCCGTATGGCAATCAATTGTGACGGCCCCCGTTTGGCCGATATCATCTTCTCGACTTGACCATTAAATTCTAAAGCTTTAAATATAATCAATAAACAGAAGCGAAGTTTTTCATTTAGAAAAAAATGAGAGCCAAACAACATCGGTTGACTTCTTTTGGCCCAACTTGTAGTTTTTTTGTATTTGTGGTGTTTATTGCATAATTAAAATTAAATTTACCTAAAATAATTTAAATCAAAATGGCGGAGTACCTCCTTTGTCGCACTGTTCGTACACCTACGTCAACAGCGAGACAGTCCTTACCCAACAGTGAGAGGCCTTCCACAACAGTTTACCAAAAAAAGTTTTGTTTGATAAATATTTTTATTTTATTATGCAAAGAAGCCTCATGAGTTAAAATAAAAGTTAAAAAAATTACCTTCAGTGAAAAATAAATAGGTAATAAAAAAAAATCGATTTCATTACTCATGAAATAAAAATGAAAAATTTAGCGCACTTCAATTTGGTCAAATGTGATTCCAAAATGGATACTGGCTTGTTGCCGACTGGTGTAGCCGCAAACAATCGGTCTTTTTCGGCGAGTCCCACTGATGGCAACATGATTTTGTCTCACTGTTGGTAAAACGTCAAAAATATGTGAAAAACAAAAAAACGCATCGAACTGCCTCAATATCTAGTTAATTGTTTTCTCTATAATATAATCTACACAATATATAAAACATTGATGGAAAAAACTCACCTAAATAAAATGTATTTATTGAGACACTTAAAATTTACTTTTGAGTGTTTTTTTTATTACGGCGCGACTACTCTTCATTTCAAGTAAACACAAACTGAACCAATCGGACAAACATCTGCTGCATGAGCTACGACAACAAGCGCGATGTGTTCGTGGTTGTTTCTTCGGAAAGTCTGACTGTTGGACGTGTCTCACTGTTGGCGACGTTACCCTACCTACTCTAACGCATCAACTCAAAAGCATAGCGGTAATTACATTCAACGCCAATTCTGTTTGCACATTTCTCCAGTGGAAACCCCACCCCGGTGATTATAAATTTATGGCGACTGCCTATTTTTGTTGCTTCCAAACTTTCGGACACGCTTAAGCGTCAATTGCTGGCAGGCAACTCGCTTTGTTCCGTTTTTTATTTCAATTTCATGCAAATTACTTTCCTAACATGGTCCTGACAGACAAATGAATACCAAATATGTACAACCACCATCCACTGCAGTATTCTTTACAATCGTATATCAAAAGGCATCCCCATCCCCAGCTACAGCATGCATCAGCGCAGCCAAACCAAAATGTCCTGCAAAAAAAAAACATAACATAAACTTCAACGAAACACTAGCCGTGCGCAAAAAATAATTTCTTGTATATACACAAAAATACAGGAAGTACCATAAAATGCCCCGCACGAGTATAGCCCATCCTTACTTGAAATGCGCAGTTATTCAGGTATTCATTATTCATGGATTCCGGCAAACTGGCTTACAGTAGTTTTGTGCCGCGAAACTTTACCCCAAATCCTCTGTCGTGCATTTTGTTTGAAAGTTGTTATTTTTTTATGTAACCTGTCTGGCTGGGCTGTCCATAGGCTGCGAATCATATCTCACTAGCGTATGAAGATGTCAGTACGGAGGGCATACACTCGTCCTCTTTAGATATTCCATTCCATTATTGCAGTAACAACAAACTCCGGCAGCAGACGCACTCGGAAGTCAAACTAATCCGGAAGTTTGATTCTATTCCGAATAAACAATGCAACGGATTAGAGTCAACAGCATCAGATAGTAGCCGTCTTCCACACGCACGTACGCACTTAAGAGAACATAGATACGGGCAAGAGCAAAGTATCTATACCCACACACATTGCGGATGGAATCAATTGTTTGGCCACTTGAAAAGTTCTCCTTGGCACGCATCATACGTAACGCAGGATTCATTTCGAATGCAATCCAACCGAAGCTGAAGATGACGATAGGAGCAAGTACCTGACTTTGGCAAACAACTGGGGTAATATTAAATGGAATTCAAAGTGAATTAAGTTAATTAGAAGGACAAATATTTGCGCCGGCAAAATGTGTGCTGGGATCTGGATTGAATTCATTTGTTGCCATCAGTACTAATGCTACGCACACTGATGTCTAGTACATACTTGTTCTCTGGATCTGTTTGTGTTTGTATATTGTGGGTATGGCAAATGATTCCATATAACAGTAATCGCAATAGAGTCTGTGGTTTTAGAATTGCAGTTGTGAAGTGAAATATGCAGGTGGCCTTAAGCTGGCAATTGATTTACTAGCTGAAAGTGAGTTACGCTCTTTTTGTCATCGGGCGAAATGGAAAGTCCTTTCAAGTAACTCACAAACAGACAACCTAATTCAATTATTTTGGAAACCCCCAAATGAACAACAGCACCGCATATTATATGGCTTTAGATTTATCCCTAACCCCGGCCCGGGGTGGTACATTACTTACAACTGAGCCGATTTATCGTGGCGCGGATAAAAGGAAATCGCATCAATTTACATAAATTTAAAAGCGCAACAAATTGCCGTCAACCAAGCAGTGATAGTCGTTCAAATTTAATTCGATACATTAATCAATTACTCGAGATAAATCGGGCAGAAGCAAAATGGCACGTTTCAGTCGCGGCAAACAGGATTGCGTTGCGGGGGAAAGTTTGCGACTCTCGGGCTGTAGGTATGGATGTCTTTAATGGTGAAACTGGTCAGAGTCGGAATGTGAATGAGTGCCTCTATTGTGACCCAAAGTTGAAGTTTTGAGTGATATATTCTGGCTATTCTTGAGTTTATTTTCAAGCACTATCCAACGGAAGGTTGAATTTCAATTGTCCTCTGGTTGGTTGGCAAATACAGGGGTCGAGTTACCGCATCCGTTAGCGAACAATACGTCACTGAAAAATGTTGATTTGGTACACCCAGAGAAAAAACAACGTAAAATCAAAGAAAACCACTTTGATTTAAATATTTTTCGGAATGATGTAGCATCGACTACGAATTTTTTTAAATCAAAGTGGCATGACATTAATTCAAATGCATACTCTAAATGCATATATTTTTAATTTGATCTAACCACGTAGGCACTTTGATTTGACGTGGAATCATGCTTAAATGTAAAAGTGAATACGTTTCACTTTGAATCTACGTTGACTTAATTTAACCCTAATCCTACCAAGATATTTTCGTTACATGCCATACCAAGGTGTGCCTCTCAGGCACATTGTATCTAATTAAAGAGCTAAGAGTATTAAATTGTGAAACACATGTATAAACAAAGAGTTATAATACATTTTATTCATTTTAACTTTTATTGAACATACATCAATACATAAAATTATAAAAGTACCCATTTATTTTATTTATTTTCTTTGCAGTTTCTGCCATTTGTTGTTTTTTTCCGAATGTTCAACACATACTGTTAGGTTACATACAGGGTGGCGCACGAATCGTGCTACAAAAATAAAACGTAATAATTTTTTTTCTGTGTGAGTAATCGGCTTATTTTTTTTTTTATTTTGTAGGTTACTATTAAATTTATAAAAATGGATGCTTGGGATACGGAGAAAAGAATTTGGATAGTGCAACGGTACCATGCTTTGCAAAGGGAATTTAGGCGGGAGTTTGGCGGTAATCCCCCGAGTAGATGGACCATTATGAGGTTTGTAAACATGTTTGCCGAATCTGGAAGCATCGCACGAAGGCCGTACCAGCGAGATGCCAATGTTCGGGTTCAGGGTACAATCGCAGCAGTAGCATCTGCAATACAGGCCAATCCGAGCGTTTCGACCCGAAACTTATCGGGGCATATTGGAGTTAGTAGACGGTCATTCTAACGGATACTTCGTGACGATTTAAACTTGTTTCCGTACAAAGTCCAAATTACTAGCAAGTTAAACCCTCAGGATTTGCCTGTTCGCCTGGAATTTTGCCAAAAAATGATATCAATGGCCGAAGAAGACAACACATTGATCAATTGTTTGTTCATTGTTCATGTCTGATGAGGCCCATTTTGATCTTAACGGCAATGTAAACAAGCAAAATTGCCGTATATGGAAAGAGTCTAATCCAGAAATGCTCCATGAGACGGAACTGCACCCAGAACGAGTCACTGTGTGGTGCGCAGTTTCATCAAGGTGTATTGTCGGGCCGTACTTCTTTGAAGAAAACGGTGTAACCGTTACTGTCAATGGGGACCATTATTTAAAGATGTTGAAGGAGTTTTTTCACCCAGAACTGCGCCGAAGACGTATACCATTCAACAGCGTTTGGTTGCAGCAAGATGGAGCAACTGCACATATAGCCAGACCAGTTATGGCGGAGCTAAACAAAAAATTCGCAAACAAATTAATTTCTAGGAACTCCACTCTTCGCTGGCCCCCAAGGTCGCCTGACCTGACTGCACCAGACTTCTTTTTATGGGGTTATGTCAAGCAAGAGGTGTATAAAACGAAGCCCAGGAATTTAACTGAATTAAAGCAGTCCATAACGACAATAATTGAGGCGATCCCAACTTCAACTCTTCAGGCCGCAATGAATAGTTTTTTGATCAGGTGCCGCATATGCGTGGGAGAGCGTGGAGGTCATTTGCGATCTATAATCTTTAAAAACAACTAACTATTTAAAATAAAATTTAATTTTCTAACCAATAAAAAAAAAATAAATGAAATGCATCGATTAAAAAAAAAGTTATTTGAATTTCTTATTGTAGCACAATTGGTGCGCCACCCTGTATATCACAGCACTGTGTTGACATTCTGCTTTTTTGGAAGGACAAATATAGCATCTTCTTCTTTTTATGCATTTTGGACGGGGACCCTCTGCTGGCAAGGCTAGGATTTTGCATGCGTCTGACAAACATCCGAGAGTATAACTGTCATGAAAGAGCTTCTCAATTGGCCGTTTGGACTCGGCATAAAATTGTAGATCCCTTCCATTCGTCCCAAAAATAAAAAAAACTCACACAAGACGAATGGTTGTGAGAAGCTAGGCTTGGGTCCATACGGACCTGTTCCGCCAATTATTTATTTTTTATTTATTTATTGCCGCAGTGTGGCTTTTATGCAAACCAACCAAACTGCGCCGTCTGATATGGTTAATCACTAGTTCGTCCGCCATTTCTCTCAAGAAAATATTACGAAGCTTTCTTTTTTTTTTGATATATTCCACTCGGGATGAATATTTTTCCAAATAATGAATGAAGCTACGCTGCAGACATCAATCATATTGGAAAAAAGGCTAAAGGCCATCTGTTGGTCTTGCGCTTCACCGAATATGCATGTGCCATTTGATCTAAGGTATCGACTCCTCCTTTCGTTGAATTATAATATAAATTAATTTCTGATTTGTTTCTATTTATCAGATCGGTGGTGTTGTCATGATGCATGGTCGACAAAATGATCACAGCTCGATTTTTTTTTGGAACATAGGATACAAGAGTCATAGCTTTTTGAAAACCAAATAAGTTGCTCTCTATTTCCCGACGAGGAGTTGGTAAAAATTTGAAGGTATACACCTTTTGTTTTTCCGCATCGTTCCTACGCAAGTCAGGCCCTTGGACAGCAAACTGGAAGCAAGTTCAAAGCTGGTGAAGTAGTTGTCGAATGTTATGGTTCTTTTGGTCCTGATAAAAGGACCTTCTTCAACAACCTTCTGCGCTAAGTTTTCTGATCAGCTTTGTCCTTCCTTTCCAATGTATGGTATCCCACGTAATGGATAACTAGAGCCGCTGTCAGAAATCCACCAATTTTTCATACCATATTTATCTGGTTTACTTGGTATATATTGACGGAACGATACGCGACCCCGAAAGGGAACCAGTTGCTCATCAATAGTTAGGTTGCAGCCGGGAATATAATGCTTCGGCAAATTTAAATTCACTCTTTCCCACTAGTCTCTAATTGGAGCCAGTTTATCCTTTTGCCTTCGAACAGTCCTGCTATTTTTATCGTCAAATCGAATAAATCGCAACAATTGGGTAAATCTGTTTCGTGACATACATGCTTTGTATAAAATATTTCCATGAAGAGGGCTCCAGAGTTCGATGTAGTCAATAATGCCCAGTAATCAACAGGCCTAAAAATGCTCGAATTTCTATGTCGTCAACTAGCTTCCCTAATGTTCCAATAGTACGAACACCTTCTATATTAGTGAAAGTCACTATAATGCCAATGGTTGCGTCATCAAAAAACAACCTGAATGCATCAAATGGGGTATCAATGTGGACTCCAGATGGAAGGTTCACCTGATTCAAAGCTGTTCCAATAATGTTGTGCGCTTGAGTTTTTCCCTTTGCAATTGGTGTTGATTTCCATGACGTTCCATCTTTTCCAACAAAGGTTTCCGAATGGTTTGACAAATCATCCTCAACTGCATCACTGTCACTTCCCTCCTGTTCATCGCTAGCTTCGTCGGCACTTTCTTCACAATCTATCTCGCTAGAAGAAGTATCATCATTTAGATTATCTTCATCCTCACAAGCTCCGCCATAAGCATCCATATCATTCTCCTGTATTGCAGCAATAATCTCCCCTTCAGTTAGAGCTCTACGCCGATCAGCCATTATGTCTGTACGTACAATAAAAATTTAGGTACCATGTATTTGTTTAGCAAATGTAATGCTGAAAAAATTCGCTTTTTATAATTCACTAGCTGACCCGGCAAACTTCGTTTTGCCCAAAATATATTTTTTGACTGAATTAATTTCAAGCACTCACGATTCCACCTAAAATTTGTTTCTTTGATCAAAATTTAGCGATACTTAACAGATGACTTCGTCCCGGCCAATATTTGGCCAAAATATAATAAATTCAAGTATTAATTTCTTTAAAGTCTATTAGATTTATTGGAATCTAAAACAAAGAATATATTAATGACTCAATTTAAAGCTGCACGATACACTACATTTTGTGTTTTCTGCTCCGGAGCGTAAATGAAGAGTGAGGATGGTTTCCCTACTCGGGAACATGCCACATATAACTGGCCGTGTGAAAAACATGATTTTTCCAGATTTATGCCGCACACTTCCAGCGACTGCCCTTGTGACTTGTTTATTGTCATCGCAAATGCAAGTTTCACTGGGAACTGAATACGTTTGAATTGGAATGGCAAATCGTTTGAACTCAAGGGAATTCGCGGGATTAGGCATTCTTCTCCTTTGAACAGCCCTTTCAAAATCCTTGCCACTATCACATTGTTCATTAGCTTCATGACAATCAGTCGGGTTCCATTGCACAGTTTCGGGGCATGAAGATTTCTCAGCATAATGACGACAGATCCAACTTTAAGACGCAAATGATGAGGCGGAATGCCAGACAAATCCAAAGAGTTTAGGAATTCCACTGGATAATTGACGACATCGTCTTCGTTTTCAACGCGATCGATCGATTTGTATGAACGCAGCTCTCCCGGAATTTGATTTTGAATCGTCCAATTCAAGTTATTGACATCAATATTTTTCGCTGCTAAAATTGCGCGTGCGCTCAACCAATCGTAGTTACGATAATTTTGACCAATGTTCGGATATAATGTTACCATGACCTCTTTTTGGCATCGTAACAAATATCGAACTGTAAATGATCATAACTTTTTATAAATCGCACGCAGTTTTCACAAATCACTAACTTACCTTTGAAATAGCCAAAATACAGAAAGCAAACGAACGAAAAGGGTGCAATTGAAATTTTGAATACAACTGGAAAAACAGAACAAAACACTTAACGATCTAACAAAACAATAATAATAATAGTAAATTTAAAAATTTTATTTAAAATTAATTTGACTTTCTTTCAAATGTTGTTTTATTTTTCTTTCTTGATTTACAAAAGGGTACAACTTCTTTATCAGTACATTAGTAAATTCACTGTGCTATCAAATGGAATGACCGCCTACAGCGCCACCTGTTGAGAATTTTTCAATTTTTCTTTTTTCCTAAACCTTCGCGGAGCAATTACGAACAAATCCGCAGAAGGAAGTATCCAATTTGGTCCAGTCGTTTTCGAGTTTTAAGCATCCGAACAAACCAAGATCCATTTTTATATATATAAGATATACTATATTACTTACCTACCAGATTTGTAAAAAACAAAGCGATTAACCTGATGTAGGCCAATTGCAGATATATATCTATGTATAACAATGTATAATTTACCGATGCACTAAGCACTCAATTCACGGATCGACTGGTTGCAATTTCTTTTCACACAAACTGGGGAATAACCTTGCATATGCAGTTGGAAAAAAAACCTAAAGATGGGGAATCCCCCTAATAATGAATGGGATTCCCCTTAAAAATTTATGGGATTCCCCTTCCTGCGCAGTGAAGCAAATTTTGAAGAACAATGAAACGAATGTGCTTCTCCTAATAATATATTTTTCATATGTGCCTCAGGAGCTCACCTTGGTAGAGGATGTCAGTAAAGTATGTTTATAAAGATATCTAAAGTTCTGTAAATATTTTCAAATTTATTTTAGTTGCTTTATGTGTTAAAAAGCAATTGCTTAGAATACTAAAAGTCACAGTTCGATTAAAATTGTATCTAGAGAAATATAGCGCTTATAGAATGGAATGTGCCTCCGAGGCACACCTTGGTAGGATAAGGGTTAAAATTACATTGCGTATCAATCAAATCAAATAGCTATGTTTTAACGTGAGAAGGAATATTCTTTGTTAAAGTTTATTCAACGTAAAATCAAATGGAACATATTACATTTTAGTTTGCATTTTTTCCCTGAGTGTATGATCGCATACGAGATCGAGTATCGAGTATCGAATTTTGGCATTCAGTCATCAGTGATCGAGTATATTTTCATACGGTAGGGTTTGTGGTGTCGAATGGATGCATTTTAGGAGAGAAGATGTAAGATATTTTTATTGTCCTATTGCCTGTATCATACTGTAGGAGCAAGAGAGAGCAGTGCGCAGTGGAAGGGTGGCCAAAACCGTAAGCAAGAAGTTTATACCTCTAAAGTAAGTCTTGTCACATATATCAAACAATTTCTAAATTTCGGTCGAAGGATCACTCGACGATATTTGTTTGCACCGAAGAATGTACCACAGATGACAACAAAATTGCATTATCAAAGTAACATGTAGCTTTTCCATTTCGTTCACTCGCTCAACTGCAGCGAAACCTGGGAGAAGAGCTGGAAAAGACGGTAGAATGTCTTCGTTGACCATGAATTTGTTTGTAAGATTTTGTATTAACGAATCTATGCAATGGAATCAGTATAGACGCAATAAAATAATGCTCTATGAAGGCGCTCTAAAATAGGCTTGAGTAGAAGAGCTATCTGGATTGAAACGCGTTGTTTGTTTCAATGAAGTTCTTGGAGCTCTTAATTCAACTTCAAATAAGCCTTTGAAGTTGGGACGCGGATTGAAAAGCCTTTGAGAAAACCGTCGGCATTTTCTCTCATGTTCTTAACCCATTCTCTCCCACTGTACTTTTTAAAGTACAAATATATTCAGTTTTTAAATGTATCAATAAAAGTAGGCTCTGTAATTCAAATTAAATATTTAAACTCTTTATTGGCTCACTAGACCTTTTTAAATTTTTTCCAGTATTTCTTTCTTTTTAAATCGTAGTAGGTGTATTTTAAATTGAATTTTGTAGAGTGCCTCTTTTTAATAGTTTCCATTTTGCTCTCATCAAAGAAATTTGTGTGTGAAAAAAAATTCATGAAATCAAATATTTTATTTCTTTTTCCAACATTAGTTTAAAATAAAGATAAAGTTAAGGGAAATATATATCTCCATATTCTTAATTACATATAGACTGAAGTAAGTAGAGCCAAAGTTAGTTGTACTTTAAAAAGTACAGTGGGCTCATGCATGAACATTTATTTTCTGTTTTTAGAATGGATTTCAAAGCGATTCCTAGCAAATATTTTTATGGAAAACGTTTCTATAACCTCGATTCCGCTCTAGATGAGCTATCGAATAATACAGAGTTAGTCAACGCTGACATCGTTGTGATTCCCCCACCGGTGGACTATGTAACGGATGAAGAGGACATAGATGAAGACAACATGAAGACATTAGGAATACCACAAGATGTTCCAGGCGAGGTAGAGATATTTGGAGAGACCTTTTTATTACCAGGTGATGATGGGTTCGACAGCGAGGATGACATCCCATTGTCCGATTTAAAAAAATCAATAGCTCCTCCACTTTGGACGAAGTCTATTTCATCAACAATGGAAATCTAAGGAACAGAAAATTATTTGGAAAGAATCCAAAACTGTGCTTCAGAGCTAGTTGGACTCAACGAAGTTCAAGTATTTTAAAAACTGTTTGATGCCGAGGTAAGACAACTTATTGTAAGCCAAACCATATTGTATGCGGGACAAAAAAACCAACACAGCTTTGCTTTCAATGAAGAAGATCTCAGAGTTTTCATTGGAATTCTGTTATTTTCTGTTTACCACTCTGAAGCAAGAGAATATATGTATTGGAAACAGGCTCCTGATACACATGTTCCTATTGTAGCAAACAGTATGTCTAGAAACAGATTTCAAGAAAAAAAACGATTCATACATTTTGCTAATAATAACAATCTCGATTTGAACGATAAAATGGCAAAACTTCGACCGCTCAGCACAATTTTATGCCAAAAATTTCAGAAATGGGGATATATGCACGAGCATTTGTCCATTGATGAATCAATGGTTAAATACTTTGGTCGACATTCTTCCAAACAATTTATTAGAGGAAAGCCGGTAAGATTTGGCTTTAAAAATTGGATGCTGAGCAGCAGAGATGGTTACATGTATCAATTTGAAACATACTGTGGGCTAAAAATGTTAAACCTTCTTTAAAATTACTCCCGTTAGGGTCCAGAGTGGTCCTCGATCTTTTAAAGACTATTGACTGCCCAAGTGATCATGCAATTTGTTTTGATAATTTTTTTACTAGTTATGGACTAATGAAGATTTTGAAGGAAAAGGGATTTAGAGCCACAGGAACCGCTCGTGATAATCGGTTAAAAAAATGTCCTTTGCCTAACAATAAAGAATTTCAAAAACAGAACAGAGGAACTTATGACCACCAATTTGATCAAACAAACAAATTGCTTTTTGTTAAGTGGAAGGACAATAGTATTTTTACAATGGCCACAAACTATGACAAAATCGAACCTTGTGAAAATGTCAAGAGATGGAGCAAGGAGCAAAAGAAAAAAGTTAACATTCCCCAGCCTCTACTTTTCAAAAACTATAACATGAATATGGGCGGAGTCGACTTACATGACCAATTTATCAACACGTACCCAATTGAAATCAGAGGGAAGAAGTGGTGGTGGAACTTATTTATAACTATGATTTCATCTACATCGTCCAATGCATGGAAGCTTCACAAGCTTACAAACAATTTCAAAGGCGATTTACTTGAATTCACAAGAGCAATAACTCTACATTACCTAAGGTTCCATACATTAAAACAAGGATACCCTAAATTATCTGTACAACGAAGCATTGTTGAAAGCACAGGGTATCACTTTCCGAAAAAAAACCCAAACCAACTACGATGTCGCCAGTGTCATAATAGATCGAAATGGTGCTGCGAAATGTGCAATGTTACACTGTGTATTGGAAAAGACTGCTTCAAAAATTTTCATATAATTCAAACTTAAAAGGGTATGCATGACCCCATTGTACTAAATAAAGTACACCTTCATAACTCTTAACCGACAATTTTTTTAAATGTTTTTATTATGTAAATATCCTAATTTTGCTTTAAATAAACAGAAAATACTATAATAATTAAATATTTTTTATTTTTAATACCCTTGGGTGTTAATGGGCTAAGAGAATTCAGAACTTTTTTTGTGCGGTCGATTGAAGACACGATATCTAAGAAAGTCTTAGTTGTTTAGTACCTGCCTGCAGATGGAACTTATGCCATTCTACAACTCTCAAACGCAATCAAAAAAATGAAATCATTTCTCCGCTTTTCTGGAACACGTAGCTTCCTGAGTCGAATGCAAAACTGACTACAAAACATGTTAAAGAATGTTTTTTTTTTAACTTTTAAACTTTGCGATATTACATACATATCGATTTTGCAGTTCGTTGCCATTTACATTCAGAACTGCTCGGCAAATAACAATTATTACCAGACTCACACTAGAATAACACTGCCCTATTATTTAAACCTGCTTTTATAAAACAAGAATCAAAGTATATGATTTGTGTGCACTGTAACGTCAGAACGAAGCTCGAAGCTCGAAGATTTCAGCACAGCATTTAACAATACTTCTCCATGACTTCATCTTTTCGATTTAATGGTCCTTGGCTTTTGTCGGACTTTATGGTGGAATTTAAATAGTATTTGCATGACCTGTTATAAGAAGGTGTGCTTTAAGGTGGTCATTTTGGAGCAATTTTAATCAGATGAAAAGACAATAACTTTTAGTTCCTTTATCCTTTGGCATTATAATTCGTTTGATTTTTTTTTAATACACAAGTTTAAATTTACATCTACCTCCCACGTACAGTCCACCAAATCTACATTTTATTTCACCTATATATCATCGCATTTCTTAGCATTAAAAGTACAGATACCAGTAACAAGTTTCGTTAACTTGACAGGACGGCACAAAAATGTAAGCTGACAATTATAAAATAAGTTTTGGAAAATCTTAATAAGCGAGTGCTTTCGAATATTTTCCAAATTTTGTTTTTGGTCTGAAGTATTTTGAAAAGTATAGATTTAGAGAATATTTACTTTTTTACCCGACTACACACAGAGAGGGTTATGCGTTTCGCGCGTATCCTATGTACGTTCCATCGGGACATCCTGTGGCCTAAACGGCTTGACAGATTTTGAAGAGTGAGGTGTCATAAGATTCGTATTCTTCCCCGGAGTGTCATAGGCTAAACGAAAAAGATATAAATCTAAATTTAGACAGAACTGTCAGTGAAAAATGTCAAGATATGGAATACACTGATCTGTGAAATAAATTACGTCCTGATCTATTCACAATAGCATCGCAACTCATACCCAGCCAAGTTTCGCACCTAGCGGCATTTACATTTCAACTCATCAACGTCGTAACTGACAGCCAAAAATCGCATCAACTGCATCAATTATTTTTAGTGGATAGTGTTACCATCAAACGAATATTATGTTGAGTGTTAGGTTCAAGTTTATATAGGTAGTCTAATAAGATACATTGGGTTCGTTCGCGTACGCGGTTTGAATCGAACGCAATCGATATAAATCGATCGCAATCACATAAAATCTATACACGTACTCATCAAAAATGGCAGAAAAATAGAAAAGTAGCAAAATAACGAGTAACGAGTGGTTGCTCTCTTGCCTCGAAACAGCTGAGAGAATTTCAACCGGCAAGTACTGATAAATATGTCAAATGCACAAAGTTGTCAAGAAACAAATTCAACATCCGGCTTAAAAATGAATTGAACAATAAAATCTGTAAAAATAAAGAAAATTCGATGGTGGTCGAATGTTGTCCTAGAACGTTTCATATGTTGGTAAGTTATATATTTATTTGTGATATGGATTAGATGTCAAAGATGAAAGTTGCTCAAAGTAGCTCGAAGTCTATCCACGTACTTTGGCGTATATTTTCAACTCTCTCAGACAGTTTTGGTTAATTTTTTGAGTTTGACGGATTTGTAGTGTTTGGTTCGGGAAAGTACGCAAATAGACCTATTATAACCCGACTGGAAACAGGGAGGGTTATGTGTTTCGCGCGTATCCTATGTACGTTCCTAAGTGACGCCATGTAGCCTAAACTGCTTGACCGCTTTTGAAGAGTGAGGTGTCATTAGATTCGCATTCCTCCCCGTAGTGTCATAGGCTAAACAGATAAAAATAAAAACAAGTTAGTTTAAAAAACCCGACTGACTGTAAAAAGAAAATTAAAAATAGTATAGTAATATAAGTACATATACATTACTATTTGACAGTCGGAGGGTACTCAATACTCATATAGTTGATAGGCTGTGTAGGTATATAATCTCCGATTTCCAATTAGTTAGGTATAGGTACTTGAATGTGTCTTGTTCCTATCTTTTGAATTCGTTTTTTGACAGTCAGTCGGGTTTTATGGTTTTTTAAACTAACTTTTTTTTAATGTATTTTTTTTAAATCGTTTTTTTTTTTATTTTGTTTTCTTCAATTTTTTACTTATTCTAACTTAAAATTTTTTTTTTCATTGAAATTTTTTCACATTTTCAATTATATTTCCCATTGCCAATTCTTATTTTAATTTCTTTTTTTTACTTAAATTTTATTTTTGTTTTGACATTTATTATTATTTTACAAATTTGTTTTATGCATTTTTTTGCTTCGAAAAAAAGCTAAATTTTACTGCTTTAAATTTAAAATGCAGGATTTTGTGAAGCAGAACTGAAAAACAGCTGAATTTCGAAAGTCGATTTTTTTTAAAAGACCGAATTTTGTAAAGCAGAATTTTGAAAGCAGCTTTTCGATCCGCTCCCTTTCACTACTCGTTAATGAGTCAAGTCAGTCCAGGAGCTCTTTTATATCTATACGGAAGACGGAACTCAAAGAAAAATAAAAAATGATTTCGAACAGTGATCATCGTGAATTTTGCATCAAACTGAAATATCACATTTAAACACTTTTTCCAATATTCTATCCGAACCTGCAGAAATGTTTACCTGTCTTTTATTACTCTAACTTGAAAACGTAAATATAGCTCATCGTTGGTACGGCTAATTTTTAATTCCAATAGAATAATGCATTCGATTTGCTTAGATGCACGCGGAAGAACAAAATGCGAACATATGGAAGAATTATATGCGAGTGCATAAGGAAGAGCACATTTTTAGCTAATGTAGACTTAGATCTTAAGTGATTTTCAGGGATGGATGTAATATCTCGAATATGTTCAAAAATGTTGGAGAGCATCCCTTGGCCAAAAGCACATCACACTTTACCAACAATTATGTCTCTGAATAGACAGAATTTTCTCCAACTGGCATCACTGAAAGTCCACTTTCACCAATAATTAAAAATCAACTGAAATATGAATAGGATTTAACGGAAAGTAACCATTCCAGGTAAAATAAGATCAAAACAACTATTATCCTCTGAAACATCATCAACTTCGTGTGAATGAAAGAATAATAGAAAATTCTATGGCGAAGCGTTGGCGGCGCACATCAACATCTCCCCACCGTGAATTAATTTCTGTAGCAAGGAATAAATCCACGGCTGTTCCGCCGACACTTCCCCACCCATTCACCAGTCCGGTCTCTTAGAATACGTTGTGGAATTTTTAATCACACATTTTTCCATTAATTACACTTTAAGAAGCGCCTGCCAGCCAACCCATCTCAGTCACCGTCGTCGTCGTCTCAGCGGTCAGTTCGGGTGAGGTTGGAAAATTCCTGACCGTTCGAAAATCAGATTCTCACAGATATTTACGGGATTCTGTGGTAAATCATCGCCGGGAATATTTTCCCATCCTTGGGGGTAATTTAAATCATTAATTTATTTGGATTTGTGCAAGGAAATGCATTTTTCTCAACAAATTGAAATTAACCCAACCCCCCTTCCCCCAAACACCGCCACGTAACTTGTGAGTTGTCGCCTATTCTTGTCGTCTTAGAAGAATTCAAATTGAATTCAATTCTCATTCCTCCGGCGTAGCCCCACTGATTTATGGGACGACATTTGTTTCCAGCTAAACTACATACGAGCGTACACCAGTGATGTTGAAACAAACGAGCTCCCTAACAAGGTTAATTTCATTGATCATCCCCGACACTGGCCATTTGTCTTTGAAGGGGCACAGCAGTGGGAGGCTTTATTCAGATGGGTTCGGGGTAAGGAAAAAGAACCGAACCGGAATTGTCGAATAGTGAATGGGGTGGTTTTGATGACCTGGAGTGCTCCTCGTGGCAAACAAAAAACGGCGAGGAAAACTTGAATATGTTACCAGGATATGCTATCCAACCGACTTTGTGTGGGGTCGTGTACGGTGTAGCACATCGAGCATCGTTGTCTGGAAATCAGAGAACATCAATCAATTGTTTTTTTTTGTTTTGTTAGCTCCTCTTTCGCATCGACTTTCTCTCTGAAAGCAACAGTGTCGCGTCTGTCTATGTGGTGCTCGAGGTTTAGGCTTTTTCATCTGGACACCTGCAGGAGAAAGTGGCAAAATTAAAATTCAATGAAAAGTGTCAATCGGTATGGTGGGAGCTGTGTTTCGGTTTTCCCTAACGAAGAGCTCTAACATGGACACGACAAGCGGTGCTTTTTTTTGGCTGGCATTCAACGTGACAGCGTTGCGGTTGGGGGTGTAATTTACATGAGGAGTCGATCACACTGAATGTTGCGTTATACTTTTTGCTATTGGATAGTCCGACCTCTCTCAAATGCAAATTGTTAACCAAACTATATATGGAAGCTTAAAACCAGAGGTAAGGAGAGAGACCAGAGGACTATTCTCTCGAGCTTATATATTAACGTCTCAACTTTTACGAAGAAACTCGACAGTTGCCTCATAAAACTACTGCACACACTTTATCAGCGTACATTTTCAAGAGTTAGTCCTGACATATATATTTTATTTTTATTTTATTTTGTTTTCAACGGATACAATATAAATGAATTTATACCGTCCGGATTTTAAGCCGGGGAACTATGCCCATATGGCTGTATTTTATTTTTATTTATTTTATTCAATGAATGCTTAAAAACAGTAAGATATATTATCTTATACGTTTGTTTTAAGCTAATTTAACAGTTTTATAATTTTTCTAATAGGGAGCTGTGAAAAAAGAAAATAAGACAATATTTATTTTCATGAATACTAAATATTAATATAATATTTACAATTTCTTATATTAATATTTACAGTGGAAGTCGCTTATAACGACATCGCTTATTACGACTAGTCGCTTATAACGTCCACTTTCCTTTCATTTGGTTGGTTTCTTTACATTTTTAGGTATTCTACCGTCGGATATATCGTCATCGTATTATATAACATATATAACATTATATAACAACATGTCGGATAAAATCAATCGTTTTCGTCGCTTATACCGACGGAAGGATAGGAAAATAAAAAACAGTGAAATTTTTTTTTTTGTGATTTTACAAAGTGACAAACCGGTTTGTTGCGTTGCCGATGAAAAAGAACATTCCACATTGTGCAGCTGTTCACATATTTGTTGAATATTATTGCAATCTATTTAATCTGTCGCTGGGACATTTGCTCTTAGTTTTAATTGTGGTTAATGCGTTTTGGATAAAAATGTTTGTAATTTTGTGATACAGTAGGATATTAGCGTATGATATCCATTTCGTTTTCCAGCTATGAGTTCTTGAAAATGTAGGAACTTTTCTGTAGAAGAAAAGGCAGCGATACTACTCCGTTTGGAGTCTGGCGAAAGAAATAGTACAATCGCTCAGGAGTTTGGTGTTTCACATTCAACCGTATCAACAATATGGAAAAATCGTGAAAAACTGAAAAAAGCTTTGAAGAATGCTGCATAAAAAATAAAAAAATTCGACAGTCAACCAACCCTGAAATCGATGAAGCGAAATGGTTTAAGAGTAAGAGAAGACAAAATATCCCAATAAATGGACCAATTCTTATCGGCCAAGCTAACAAGTTTGGAATATTGTTCCGAAAGAAAGACTGCAGATGTTCTGAGGCCTGAATAAGACGCTTAAGGCAACGTCACAACATTGTTTATGGAAAAGTTTCAGGCGAAGCAGCCAAAGTCAATGCGACATTGTGTGACGAATGGATTCAAAAAGTTTGGCCTAATCTTCGAAAGGGTTATTCAGATGAGCACATTTTTAACGCTGATGAAACCGCACTATTCTGAATAAGCTTGCCCCGGTTAAGTCCTTCCGGTTTAGAGGCGAGCGCTGCATGGGTGGAAAATTCTCCAAAGATAGAGTAACGGTTATGGTTGCTTGCAATATGACGGGATCGATAAAAAGAAAACTTTTGGTGATAGGAAAATCGAAATCCCCTCGCTGCTTCAAAAATGTTAAGTCCTTACCGGTCTTTTATGAAGCAAATAAAACTGCATGGATGTCGTCAAATATTTTTGCTCATTACCTTCATAAATGGTATAAGGAGTTAAAGCAACAAAACAAGAAAATTATTTTGACTGTAGATAATTGTCCTAGTCATCCAAACGTCGAAAGCTTACAATCCATAAAACTGATATTTCTTCCTGCAAACACAACATCCGTTTTGCAACCTTTGGACCAAGGAATAATAAAGAATTTAAAAGTGCACTTCCGTAAATTATTTGTTCTGAAAATGATTGACATTTCTTTTAATCCTTCTATCCTGGATGCTGTGCTCATGATATCCAAGTCTTAGAGTGTCACGCAGAAGACCATGGCAAATTGATGGAAGCATGCTGGTTTTCTATCACTAGCGCCTCTGCTTGCAAACTTGGATTTCACTGAAGAAGACTACATTCCATTAAGCGAACTAGCGATTAGAATTATAAACGGAGTGGTAACAGCTGAAGAATGGGAGCAGTATGTTAATATTGACGACAATGTTTGACGTCATCGATGGAAACTGACGAAGATGTACGGGAGGTACATGCTCGTCAAGGAGAAGATGAAGAAAGTGAAGATGATGATGAGCTAGAATATAACGTAACTCCTTCTACAGCCTTGGAAGCATTAAAAGCAATTGAATTGGTGCGGACTTTTGTTTGTTTTAATTAATTTGGGGAGAACACAATTAATACCCTTTCTGTTTTAGAAGCAGATTTTAACTCTGCCTATTTAAATTGCCTCTATCAAAAGCAAACCAAAATTTATGATTTTTTTCCTAAACAAACAAAATTGAATTTCCTCTTGAATAACTTCAAAATAAAATAAATTAATTTTTTTTTAAATGTTTTAATTTTTTTTCTGATTTCTTGTGGCGGGCAGTCGGATATACCGACCGCCGGTTATAACGACCGCCTTTCCTCGGTCCCTACATTGTCGTTATAAGCGACTTCCACTGTACATGTTTACTGGAAAGTAATCCTTTAATAATTTTTTTTAATTTTTGTTATATTTTATTTATTTATTTATTTATTTCATTATTGGAGCTTAAACACAGTAAGATACAATCTTATAAGATAGTGCTAAGCTTAAATTTGATTGGATAACTACAAGAACAGAGTGTTATCGATTGAACTAGATTTCAAGAGAAAAGAGCAAGAGATAATAACAGGATGATTAAATAACGTAATATAAACAGGTAATGAGAAAGAGAGCTATTTATTAACTGAGAGAGCAGCTTTTAATTCCCTTCGAAATGTTGTTGGGTTGCCGATCCTTCTAATATTTCTAGGCAATGCATTCCACAACCGAATCGCATTTATAAAGAATTGCCGCTCTGAAGTCAAGGAAGTATGGCGAGGAGGGATCAAGTGACCAGACCTCTCAGAGGGTAATTTTTTCATAGAGATATATGGGCTGGTGGGTAAAGAGAATATCCGAAAGAAGGCAAAGCGTACGAAGTTCAAGAAGTTTCTTGAAAGTCAAATTATATAGACTTCTAGCATAGTCCAAAGACATAGAGAACAATGCTATTGAAGGCAACTGTTAACCTACGTTCAGATATATAGCTACACTTACAATAAACCACTAAAGTTTTGGCAAGCAGCGCTCGAGTTTGCAATGGGGTGAAAGACCTGGTAGCCCAAAGAGTACGAAGCATACCATATGTCCTTCCTACAGCGTTGCTAATGTGGTTATTCCATGTTAAGCTACGATTAAACATAAAGCCAAGATTTTTAGCAGAATCTACATATTCAATTGGGACGCGATTAAGTTCGATTGAAGGAAAGTATGACAGATCTAAAGGTTTTTTCGAGATAACCATACACTTCGTTTTATTGGGACTCGTAAACCGTTTATTTCTGACCAGCGTGCTACCTGAGCAAGGTCATCATTTATGCAACTCAGAGCATTCTCTATAAAACTTAGTGGGCAGCTGAACACTAGCTGTGACTCGTCGGCATAAATGTGAAAAAAACAATGTTTTATGACTGAAGGAATATCATTTACATAGAGTGAAAATAATAGTGGTCCGAATATTGAACCCTGAGGGACACCACTTATGACATCAAGTAGTCCGGAAAAAACATTATTCATCTCTACGGTTTGCTTTCTGTTGCTCAAGTATGATGCTATTAGCTTAACAGCACCAGGAGAAAAATTGTAAGTATGTGATAGTTTATGACATAAGAAAGAGTGGTCAACAGTGTCAAACGCTTTAGAAAAATCAATGAGCACCAAAAAGGAGACATTACCATTATCAATAGCTTCGCGTATTTCCTCAGTAACATCCAAGACTGCAGTAGTGCAGCTGTGTTTCGGTCGGAAACCAGACTGCTTAGGAGTTAGGATGTCATGAGCTGAAAGAAAACTTACAATTTGTTTTTGAATGGTTTTCTCAAATACCGTAAATAGAAAGGAGAGGATGGATATTGGTCTAAAGTTGTCCCCCTTGGGTGTCTTAGGTACAGGTATAACTTTAGCTAATTTCCATTGATCTGGAAAAACTCCAGTAGTAAGTAGATACAGTGTTAAAGATGTGTGTGATGTGCGGAAGGACTATAGGCAAGATAATTTTTAAAAAAGATGGATGGATTTCATCAAGACCTACGGCTTTAGATTTGACGGATAGTATGCTCTCGACAACATCTGCACATACCAATCCAGTGCAGCAGAAACTCGGGCATTCAACAGGAGGTGGGTTTCCTAATTGAGGTGTAGATAACAGATTCAGCCTGTTGGTGTGCGATGACACAAACACTTCAGCAGATTTAAATATTTGTTTATACAGACCGAAGCTCCAGAACTACTCTATTGCGAAGCGAACAATATTCACGTCGATGTTCTTCGGAGCGATAGCGTTTCCAACTGTTGATTCTCAACAAAAGCACTGAAGAACTTATGCGTTTGCAGGAAGCTAGTTTCTTAAATGTCGCCAAAATTTTTAACAACATAAATGCTGAACATTATAAGAAACTAGCTTTAATGCACACAACACAAATTACACAACGATAATGACAAAAAATTAATAAAAAGAAAACAACACCACGGAGGAAGAACCACACTGCAACGATAAAGGGCCGACAACTGTCAACTGTCACTCAATAAAATTCAATGATGGCCGAATTGTGCGTGAGCGAGAACCATCCATCGCTCTCACACACCATATGAAGATGTGGGGCATTGTTGAGATACCCATACACAATGCGATATAAATCACCTACTGTCCGTGTGACAGAAATAAATAGGCCAGGGTGATTGACCTACAAAAAACAGCTGAGTGCTTCACATAAGCCATCATCAGCTAAAGAAAGGTTGATGGTACAATGGTAAAACCACTCTTGAATTCACTGCCAACGAATAAAGTTTTATCCCTAAAGAAAATCGGTGTTCGAATTTTTAATTCCTTATCCACAGTTAAAGTTTCAGTTTCCCAAACTGAATTGTCTACCGCTTGAGAATCGTCTATTCCAAGCATAACATTTTCTTTTCCCGCTCAGCTCAGCGCGGAACATGGTCCTTCGAAGCCTCCTTTAAATAAAAGGAACATATTATAAATTGTGTGAAAAGTTAATTCAGTGTGTTTTTTAAAAGTTTTAAAAACAAATAATTTTCAAGAGTAAAAAAGTGTACTGTGGGCTAAGTATAGCTGGATAATATATCCAGTGAAAATATACATTTCCGATCTTCGACGGACAGTCCATCGGCCACAGTACCCAACGAGATTGGGAAGAACAAGTCCTTCAACAAAGGATTAGATAGAAAGGGTACTGCCTTTCTA
Organism: Cheilosia vulpina; assembly: GCA_916610125.1. Taxonomy (NCBI): domain Eukaryota; kingdom Metazoa; phylum Arthropoda; class Insecta; order Diptera; family Syrphidae; genus Cheilosia; species Cheilosia vulpina. The sequence continues at coordinate 33,191,143 of OU744278.1, forward strand.
GGAAGTGAAGTGGTGTATTTAAAAAAGTGTACTGTGGGCTAAGTATAGCTGGATAATCTATCCAGTGAAAATATACATTTCCGATCTTCGACGGACAGTCCATCGGCCACAGTACCCAACGGAAGTAGCGGAGAATACCAACGGTGAAGAATATTCAAGGGATCCAACGGTAGAACTACCGGTCAAGTGGACACGAAGCGGTCTTCACAAAGCGACCGGTCGAAGAATCAACCAGTAAATAGCGGTTACATCGGCAACAATAGCAGAAGAAAGGTAGGAATTTTTCCTTATTTCTTATTCTGGTTAATCATTAATACAATAAATAAATAGTTTAACTACCACAAAAAAAAAACTCAAAGCAACTGCATCTGCAAATAATTAGTCTATAAAAGTGTTGTGATAGACGTTTAAAATGTCCAAACTAGTAAAATCAATTGAAATACAAGAAGACATTTTAAACGAAATCAATTTAGATTTCGAAGAATTTAAAAGTGATGAGGCGTCGCGAAAGTTAAAGGGGTATTTATCCGCGCGTTTAGCCGATATCGATGAAATGTTCAAACGGGCGAAAAAAGAACATTCGAACATAATAGGAAATGTTACTGATCCAATTAAAGAAAAATACATTCAAGATGAAATTTTCTCAAAGATCAAGAAAATTTATTTTACCTTTAGTGGACAGTTGCATGAGGAGCTTGATAATTTTTTGGAAGAGCACAATGCCTCAGTAGATATGTCTCGATTAAACAACACGAGATCTGCTGGCTCTGAAATCCGCCTGCAAAGAATTCACATTAATCCTTTCTCAGGAAAATTCGAAGATTGGTCTGAATTCTTTAATTTATTTGATAGTTTGATCCGAAAAAACACCGAATTACCAGATATACAAAAACTTCAGTATCTGAAAACGTCTGTCTGTGGGGAAGCTGCTCGATTAATCCAGCACCTTCCAATAGAATCCAAGAGTTTTTCTTCAGCTTGGACGATTCTTACAGATAGGTATCAGAATAAGCGCAAACTGGTAAATACTCAATTGAGGAGGTTAATAGAGCAAAGCAAATTAACCACTGAATCCGCTGCAGGACTAAAATCGCTGCATGATACCAGCATCGAATGCGTTCATGCGCTTGGCAACCTCGAAATTGCCATTGAACAATGGGACACCATTCTCATTTATATCATTTTTAATAAACTGCCACCGCAAACCCAACGAGATTGGGAAGAAAAGCTAGGCACTTCAAAGCATCTTCCCGAATGGAAAACTTTTATGTCATTCATCGAGGGTCGTTTTAGTTCTCTCGAAAATATTTCTGAACTGAATGGGCCGCCAAGACACACGATGCAGCCAAATTTGTTTCGCAAAACAACTTCCGCTGCCTGTCAATTAACCTCTCAGCAACAAACCAAACAATTTCGCTGTCGACTTTGCAAGGCATCTCATGGCATGAGGCATTGCAAACGATTTTTACAAATGGACGTCAAGGCCAGAGCTGATGTCACAAAGAAAAATGGAGTTTGTGGAAATTGTTTAGGGTACGACCATCATGCCGCGGCTTGCAATAGTAGCAATAGGTGCCAAAAATGCGGTTACAAACATCACACTTTGCTCCACTATGAGACACAGGTTGGACAAAACGTGAACCATAATCAAAACCAACTTCAATATCCCCAGCCTCAGTTTAACAATCAATGCACAACGCAAAACAAGGCGCAATCTCATTATGTGCAAAATCCGATGAGTCAACCTGCCTCATTTAATGCTCTGATTGATCAACCAAGCACTTCTCAACAATTTAGGACCCATTTTAATCAGATGCATTCGAGAAAATTTTGGCGACATTTAAGAAACTAGCTTCCTGCAAACGCATAAGTTCTTCAGTGCTTTTGTTGAGAATCAACATGCTCCCGGCCCGGCCACGTGGAAATCAAAGTGTCGGATCTCGTATTTGCCCTTTGTGTTTTCAGGATCTCGGAATTGTGACTTCTGTGGTGTGACTGCGGTTTCACTTGCTGCTTCATCATCCTCCTTGTGCGTTGTTGATGTTGGCCTATTCGTGTCCCTTCGGTCGGGTAGTTTGCGAGTGTTGACCGAGAAAGATAGAAGTTTGCATTAGTTTTTTGTTATCATACATCTACATCTATATAAAATAAGTGTAAATAATAATTATCTGCTCCAGTTGGATATTTCTAATTAACTTCAGTGGCAAGTCGTTGATCTTGTCGATTGGGATGAGATTTTATTCACGATTTGTGAGGTTAGGGTTATAACTTCACTTCAGTCTATTTTGTTTTTTTTAAGTTTATTTCATGTAATTCATTTCTATACAGTTTGTTTTGTTTACAATATTTTTAAGTTCGATTGGTTCGACGGATTAGTTACCGGCAAGGGGGATAGTTTCGCGATCGGACGTTTAAGGACTCCTTTCTCTGTCCTTATGGTCACCACGCGCGTCAGACCATCTGCACCGGGGTGCAGTTCGATTACGCGCGCGAGTAACCACGACGACGGCGGCAGATTATTCTCCTTGACCAAGACTATGTCTCCGATTTTGATGTTCGGCTGTTGCTGAAGCCACTTGGGCCGTTGTTGAAGTAGATGAAGGTAAGTTGTGCTCCATTGTTTCCAGAATTCTTGTGTTAGTCGTTGTATGTACCTCCATCTGTCGAGATTGTTTATGTTTTTCTCCATCAAGTTTCTTTCAGGGAGTGTGATTAATGATGCCCCGATCAAAAAATGTCCTGGGGTAAGAACCGTGAGATCATTGGGATCGGATGTCATCGGACATAGTGGCCTTGAGTTAAGGCATGCCTCGATTTGTGCGAGCAAGGTTACATATTCTTCAAATGTTAGCCTAGCTGCACCGATTGTTCTTTTTAGGTGGTATTTGATGGATTTTACACCAGCTTCCCAAAGCCCTCCAAAATGTGGTGCCGCTGGTGGGTTGAAATGCCATTTTGTGTTCTGTGCTGCAAGGTTTGCAGATACTTCAGCTGACCACTCACTAGAGATGTGTTTGCTGTCCCTATTCAGGTCGGTAGTTGCGCCTTTGAAATTTGTGCCGCAATCACTGTACATGTTGGTACACAGTCCTCTTCGTGCCACAAATCTCCTGTATGATGCTATAAATGCTGCTGAAGTCAGGTCGCTCACTACTTCAATATGTATCGCCTTCGTTGATAAGCATATAAAGATAGCTATGTATCCCTTCGTCATCCTATTACATCTGCCCTTCCACATCTTCATTTCTATTGGGCCCGCGAAATCCACTCCTGTGTTCGTAAATGGCCTTGAAACTAAGACTCGTTCTGCCGGAAGACTTCCCATCAGTTGTTGGTGCATTTTTGCGTTGTATCGATGACATCGGATGCAATTGTGGATGGTCGATTTAACCAGCCGCTTTAGATTGGTGATCCAATATTGGTTTCTGATCTCTGCCATCATCATCTGCTGTCCACCATGAAGTGTGCGTTGGTGCACATTCCTGACGATTAATCTGGAAAACTGATGTGAGTCTTTCAGGATTATAGGATGCCTTTGGTTGAAAGGGATTGTGGAGTTTGATAAGTTGAATAAAATCTCATCCCAATCGACAAGATCAACGACTTGCCACTGAAGTTAATTAGAAATATCCAACTGGAGCAGATAATTATTATTTACACTTATTTTATATAGATGTAGATGTATGATAACAAAAAACTAATGCAAACTTCTATCTTTCTCGGTCAACACTCGCAAACTACCCGACCGAAGGGACACGAATAGGCCAACATCAACAACGCACAAGGAGGATGATGAAGCAGCAAGTGAAACCGCAGTCACACCACAGAAGTCACAATTCCGAGATCCTGAAAACACAAAGGGCAAATACGAGATCCGACACTTTGATTTCCACGTGGCCGGGCCGGGAGCATGTTGATTCTCAACAAAAGCACTGAAGAACTTATGCGTTTGCAGGAAGCTAGTTTCTTAAATGTCGCCAAAATTTTTAACAACATAAATGCTGAACATTATAAGAAACTAGCTTTAATGCACACAACACAAATTACACAACGATAATGACAAAAAATTAATAAAAAGAAAACAACACCACGGAGGAAGAACCACACTGCAACGATAAAGGGCCGACAACTGTCAACTGTCACTCAATAAAATTCAATGATGGCCGAATTGTGCGTGAGCGAGAACCATCCATCGCTCTCACACACCATATGAAGATGTGGGGCATTGTTGAGATACCCATACACAATGCGATATAAATCACCTACTGTCCGTGTGACAGAAATAAATAGGCCAGGGTGATTGACCTACAAAAAACAGCTGAGTGCTTCACATAAGCCATCATCAGCTAAAGAAAGGTTGATGGTACAATGGTAAAACCACTCTTGAATTCACTGCCAACGAATAAAGTTTTATCCCTAAAGAAAATCGGTGTTCGAATTTTTAATTCCTTATCCACAGTTAAAGTTTCAGTTTCCCAAACTGAATTGTCTACCGCTTGAGAATCGTCTATTCCAAGCATAACATTTTCTTTTCCCGCTCAGCTCAGCGCGGAACACCAACAATTATAGGCGATGTCCCGCTGACGCATTTGTTCAATTAATAACACAATTATTGAATTGAAAAAAATACATCCTTTTAATGTAATGCTTTTGTAATGGTGTCATTTATGTTTTGACACACGTAGTAAAGTAGTTTGTTAATATCATAAACTAACTATTAAATAGACTGACAGCTTCAGCAAAAAAAGAGAAATAGCCTACAAGCTGAATTTGACCTTGGATGTAGCCCAGTTTGAAGTTACGTATTTGTGCCTATGCTAATCAAAGGGGACTCACTCATACTTGAAAAAACCCAGCCTACACTCTTCCAGTTTAAAGCGGATGTCGTCATATCGGTAGCCTGAGGTGGACTCTCATTTTAATCATAGACTAACCAAACTAGACAGTCGACTTTCACTGGACCCACCCGATCTTCCCCGCAAATTTTGAATGACAGCTCTCTCTCGCGCACTCTTTTTTTCCTGTCTGTGAATTCGTATATTAAAGGCCGTCGGGTGGCAGAATTTCATTAACAAACAAAATGTAAATCATTCTATAACAATAAAAGTAAAAAAAATAAATGTTGAGTATGGTTATTTAGATAGCTTAATTTGTCCTCCATCCATCTTCGCCAGTAAAAGGTGTTCATTCATTCACATTTCAGTTTATTTTTAATTTTGTTTGTATGAATTCTACGTTTGACAGCAAAATGCAAATATGAAATTATTGGGGGTTGTTCCAAAAATGAGTCAACAACTTGCAAGTTAAACCCAAGCTTCCACTAGACAAAAGCGAATAATAGTAAATGTTAATGGACATTGTAAGAATTTCTATAACGGTGAATGTTTTTAAATTCGTTTATTTAACACCCTATTTGTACAAAATCAATGTATCATTGGAAATTCTGTAGTTTAATAATACTGAACATTGTTGAATAATGTTAATTAGGAACAGTAAGAATGCAAATGCTATTCTTATTTTAAAACCAAAAAAAATATGATTATCGGAATGCAAAACAAAAAGACAATATAATGTTGTATTTTAGTGGGTTCTGCAATTTGATTTCAGATTTTGCGTATTCAATCGAACGTAAGAATTCAAATTGTTTAGTTAATTGTTGGTATTCGCACGCTTTATTTCGTTTTCCATACACATACCTAATTCTTTTACAAATTTTTAAACAATGTATTTTGAAATGGGCACAGATCTTTTTATAAACCTTCCTAATTATTAATTAACAAAATCAAGTGCACTATTTATGTTTTTGGAATACGAAAAGTGATCAAAACATTTTTTTATCGTTACGACTAAAATAAAGGGCGAACTAATTTTTTTTATGTAACAAATGCATACTTACATATATTATTGTGCAAGTATACATTTTACGTACTAATTACAGATTATAAATTATGCTAAAACTAAAAAAATATTTGTCCCCACGACATACAAAAAAAAAGAAAACGTTTTCGCTAAACTGTGTTAAAATATATTTTTTTTTCCTATATGGCTTGGTAATTTAAAGCATTAAAATCAACGGGAAAAAGTTTATTTTCTTAAAATATGCAAAAAAAAACCTGAAGTTACAAAATCTCTTTTAACAAAAGTGAAAAAACCGTGATAGTTAATTTTCCCTGATTAATATTATGAGATGGATTTCTGCTACATATTGACAAATAGTTATTATATTAGTTTATTTGGCATTGCAACGAAATTATAACAGGAATTCCATTTGATACCAACAATTTCAAAAACTTTAAAATTTTTTAAAATAAACTATGATGTGAACACCGCATAACTAATGGGCACAAAGTATGCCGAACACAGTCGCAAACACTTGATTTCCCACCATAATAATGGCCGCCCGGATGACATGAAGTCAGTGCAGCAAATTGTATAAGTATGCGTGCGGTAGCAATGGCGCTCCTTTGATTTGTACATGCACGAATACTTATGCAATTTGCTGCAGGACAGGCAGCTTGTAGGCAGAAGTACCGTTTCTGCTCTCAGTCGACTGTCTAGTTTGGTTAGTCTATGATTTCAATATCAAGGGCTGTGTTGTATACCATAGTTTTTCTTAGTTCCAGGTTGACATTTTTCGCTACTTTTTTATATAAATAGTTGTTCGATTGTCTTATAATTGAATAGACATTAATGTTTAAATTACAGGATATAAGGAAAAGGAATATTTTTTAAGTTATTTTATGAATTTTGGATATATAGACATAATTTTTATGATATCGATATAAAAAAATTGTTCGCATATACTAATTTCTCCTTTCACATTCCCATTTTTATTATGATCGATTTGGTGATACTATTAACAGCAGTATTAAACGAGACTGACAACTGTACTGTCACTTAAAAAAGTGTAAGAAAAATTACAAACAAAAAATGAAGTAAAAAAATCGTCACTTTCCTTACAAATTGTTAAGAAACAATAATAAATGTGCAGTCATCATTTTGCAACTTTATTTTACTTTTCACATAAATATGGACATTATTTTCATTCATAAAATGTCTACCAACAACTTTTCAGTTGTGTTTATTTTTTTATTAAAAACTAGAACTATTCATATTCTTGGCTGAAAAAGTTGTTTTCAAATGGAATTATTTAAAATGTCGTAATAAATTTTAATTGTTTTTTGTTGTTTTACGCTATTAAATGGAATCTTCATGAAAAGATTATAACTCAAAAATCATATTTCAAATCATAATAATCGTAATCAATCCATTGCCGTTTTTCTATTGACATTCCCGGCGAAATATTTGCTAGCATAAAAAAGAGACAACACGAAGACATGTTTGAATAAGCTTCATGAGTGAACGTGTCAAGATGTGGTTGATTTACAAATAAAAAGAATAGGTACTTGAGTTTGTCATTGAAACTTAATTTTGATTATTTTGGTGAGTTTCTCACTAACATATTTTTTCCCCAAAAACAACAAACCAAAACTGACACATTAATTGTAGGAACAAAAATATCTTCTTTTATTTTTCACACTTTATTTCCTTATTTATTTATGTTGACTACATTCGCTATTTTTAATTTTGTAGAATAGAAAACAAATGTTATAGTGGTGCAATAAAACAACGAATTTAAACTCTCAGAACGCATCCATCAGCTGACAGCAACTCACGAAATACACTAAATCTCAGTTAGTGTTCTTAACACCCTCTCTTTATTTTTCCCACGAAGCGTGTTCATTTTTCCCTTTTCACTAAACTCAAATTACCTCTATTTTTGTATGAAAAAACATGCTTTTAAAATTAAAATTTACATTTTTCGGAAAGAAAATAACATTGAATTAATCTTCAGTATAAAAATCGCAGTTTGCTAACAATATAATCATTATTTTTGGTACTGGAAATTTTTACTAAAGGCAAATCTCCTTTTTATGTGCATTTAGCGCGTTGATATTCATGGTGAAATGTAGTTTGAATGTTTTCTGTCCGATGGTTGATATTCGCACAATTTTGATGTCTTACGCATGGAAATTTTACCGAAAATTGAAATTCCCACAAAAAGTTAGAGATGCAACAATGTACGAACACTGCTGAGTGTATTTTTTTGCTGCTTCACACGTATTCACCGACAGTAAAATGGCGAGCGGTGGGAGGGGCTTATATTGAAAAAATCTTCCGGGTAAATCGGGAGACGTAGGAAAGCTGTCAGTCAATTTAATAGTTAGTTTATGGTTAATATGCACAAAAATAAAAGTAAAAGTGAGTTCAACATTTTAATAGTAATTTCATTTTAATTTAATAGTAAATCCAGAAAAAATGGAGTGCATGTAAAGGACCCTCTAGATATAAATTGTAAAGAATAGGATTGTTTAATATGCATTTTATTATCTTAGATTAAATAGATCGCGAACGTCTGACAAACATCCGAGAGTATAACTGTCATGAAAGAGCTTCTCAATTGGCCGTTTGGACTCGGCATAAAATTGTAGATCCCTTCCATTCGTCCCAAAAATAAAAAACTCACACAAGACGAATGGTTGTGAGAAGCTAGGCTTGGGTCCATACGGACCTGTTGCGCCAATTATTTATTTATTTTTTTTTTTAAATAGATCAAATTTGACTTCAACGCTATGTTCCCGGATTGCTTAACCGAAACTAAAAGACCCAACTTTAAATAGTGAAGGAGGTGGCTATATCTACATCGTTTTCGGTATTTAAGGTATAGAGGATATTTCTTATTTTCAAGTTAAGTAAAGGCATTCTGTATCATGTCTTATGCCTTAAAAGTAAAAGCCTCTTTAATTTTTTTTAAATTTTATATATATGAAGACATATTTTGATATTTTCTATATTGTCCAGTAAAAATAATTTAATGTAATTTCAATATTTTCTTTGTTTGATAAATCTTATTTCAACAAAAGTTGTAAGACAAGATAAAAGTCATTAAAATTTTGTCAATTATATATACAAAAATATTTTGTCAATTATATATACAAAATCATTGCGATAAGCTTTAGGGTGGTCAGGAACCACGGAGATAACTAAAATTGAAGGATGAGTTAGCAATCACCCACCTAACTGCCAAAACGGCCTAAAGTGGTATACGGATGTTTCCAAAATAGACTCGGGGATGGGAAGCGGCATCAACCGACCAATGTCTCAATACCTATGGGGAAAAGCCCCTGTGTATTTCAGGCAGAGCTCCATGCCACCCAGAAATGCGCGAACATTATCAACTCTTCAGAAGTTAAAGGTGCAAACAGCAGCTATAAACGACCTCAGCTCTACAATCACTGTCTTAAAATCAGTCACGCATTGCTTCAACGCCCTCCAGACTCCAGAAACAAAATCAAAATATGTTAGGTTTCCAGAGTCCGGACACGAGCGTATTGAAGTAAACAAAAAAGCTGATGAACTTTCCAGAAAAGTTTAAGTTACCCCATTTATAGGACCGGAACATTTCTGCGCTCAAAAAACTGGGAATACAACAAAGTGTATCAAACAGTGAGAAGAAATTCCAGGCCTCATTTCCCCATTTCATTTAAGAACGATGCCTAAAAAATTCTAAATCTACAAAACCACCAAAAGCCTTGACCTCACAGGTCACCTCGTTTTGCGATACCATCTTTACAAAATACTCACTTTCCGAAGCGGCTCGAAGAACACGAACCAGTTGACCACATCATGTGCGAATATCCAGCTCTATCTAGAATCAGAAGGAAATTCTTCTTCCGGGGAAGAAATTCTCTCAACCTACATACTATTTTCGGACAATCCCAACACAATAAATTTTCTAGGGCGACGTGCCTTTTCACCGCCTTGGCGAGTCAGAAATCAAAAAAAAAAAAATAAAAATTGTGTCCAAAAAATTAAAAATTGGTCCATTTAGAGAAGTCATAGAACTTAAAATGCAAATTAAAATCAAGTGTACACATATGTACAGCTGCGTTCTAAAAATCCGAAAAAATCCTGGACCTGGGCAATCGTATTGGAAAAGTACCGCAGGTATATCAGGGAACCCTTTCAAGCTAAGGCACGTGTGGTGCCCTCCTCAACAGATGTGCAGTGTGCACACTTTTATTGAATTGTTGCAAATTGTTACAAATATCTACTTCCGTTTGCCATGGGCACGTCAAAATTCAATTACCATATGTCAACATGGTTCACATTCGCTACAGGAGCACATAAATTCGATCTATGAGGACCACTAGGTAGGTGGCCCCGTGTGCGACGGCGACCTCCAAAAGTCAACACCAATAAAATTCCAATAAATTTATTAAACTAAACTGATACTGCACACGGAATGAAAGGAACAGCGAACACTCACATTTGACACCGAAAAATGCTTCAGGATAGTGGTTTGGTGGCGTGCGGATGGGGTTGGGGCAGCCATTGCCATGAAAATGACAGCAAGAGCAGAACAAAAAATAAAAAATAAGCCAAGAGCTCCGCATGAAAATTTTATTAGGTATGCAAATGTGTCAACTTTATTTCCATTTCGACAATCTGTTGCATGCACTTGCTCCGTGTGACTACGACTGGGGCGAGACATATCCTTCCACATTATACGGGTATATGTAGATCGATGACGCCGTCACTTGTCGATTTATTCACTGTGAATCAATGGCAAGCACATTACGGTTTAAAGCGACAGAGAGAGAGAGAGAGAGAGTATCAATTATGACACATGTTGCTGTGTGCAGTCATTTTTTACACCCCGATTACATGTCGACTTTGTGTGGATTGACTGGTTGGTTGTAGTTTCGCTGGCGAAGGAATAAATTTGACAAATGAGTAGAGGATTCGACTGAACCGACACGAACCTTTTAAGTATTCAAATCTCCCAAATAGGTTTTTTTTTTGTCGTGTATCCTTGGCATCAATTGGTACAATGACGGTTGCTCGGGCTGGGTGTATGACTGTTGTTTGTATTTATTCGGTCTGGTTTTCATATTTGCCAATGGTATAAGGAAAAGCAAAACAAAATGAATTATCTATGCGCGTTTGCAGTTGACCGCGATATGACTTCTTTGGGGATGGTCGTAATATGAGAACAAAGTTCAGTGTGGTATTTTTTTGGAAATTCAGTCAAATGAATCTTGAACCGATGGCTGTTTATGGCAAACGACTGTATGTCAAAGGTTTCGTTTTAATTCACCTTACCATAGTGTTTTCTACTCGACGTTAAATCGTTTGCGAATTGCGTCGCGTAGGTTAATAAATCCTTACCCAACTTTGACTTTAAGGATAGGTTGGACTCAAGTTTCCGCTGCAGGCAAACGAAAAACGAATACTTAGTTAGACACATTGGGCCTTGTTTAAAAACATTTTTAACCTTCACACTAAAAATGCTCTAGGTCACAATATGCAATTTTGTATGGAAAACCATGCCATTTAAGTTCGACTGAAAATGGCCTGCGGGTCAATTCTCGTTCCGTGATACTGTGAAATGATAAATAATTTATCATTTCAGTTTTCACAGCAGCTTTTCATTTTATCACTTCACGATCACACCTAATGCGATTCTCGAACTCATCATGATAAACAGTTGTCTAAATGTGTACTAAAATGTACTAAATGATAAATGCTGTCACCTACCTGTCATTTGTGCGCTTGTTGTTTTCATTCTTGCCGTTTTCCACTGGGACCACCAAAAATCTTTTTCAGATCTCAGATTTTATGCGGCTAATGGAACATGCAATGAAATTGAGCTGCTTTTGTAAATGGATTAGTGCGTTATTTGACAACAATATCAGCTGTTAAAATTGCATTTGTTTTTGGTAAAATCAACCATGGAAATCGTCTTGAAAAATGTTTCCTCCTGTGTAGATACAAAAGGAGTAGTTTTGGTGATTCATTGTTTCCTGATGATGAGGAAGACAATGAAGATAATAATTCCTTCAAAACTATGTCCATTGCTGTTTATGTATTACTTTATTTTGGTTTTCACAAAACTTTACACATTTGTTTTAAAACAAACTTCTTTAAATGACGTAAAACAGCTCTGCTGTATCAGTGTTGTACCATGTTCCCACCAACGTGATTTAGCCGAAGTGATTTATAAATCACGAAAGGCGTCTCCACCGAACTTTAAGTGATTTAGTTTGACATTTTCGTCGACTTTGACATTAGGTGTCCAACACCATTATTATTCTTTCTGTTTTTTTGCCCCACCTGCCAAGAATAAAACAATTTTTCAATGCATTAATTTAATAAAAATATCAAAAACTCACCGAAACACGAACAAAATTAGAAAATTGAATTTGAAATAAATTTTTTGACAGTTTTTCTTTCTTTTTTGTTTGCTGAATAAAGTGCTGAAGTTAAGAACAGGTATGTTCGATTGTATTTTGTGTGGATTTGCGATGACAGATACGTAATTAAAATTTAAACACGTATAAATCACATAATTATAAATCACGAAAATGTATGATAAATCACGTAATTTATGAGATGATTTAGCTAAATCAAGTTGATTTAGCTAAATCACGTTGGTGGGAAAATGGTATAAATCTGAAAAAAATATCGAGATCTGCAGAAAGTGATCCGAATCAAAAAAAAGATTGATTTTTTTTCCCAATGGAAAACGACAATGAATCAGTTTGTTTGTAGAGTTTCCATTTTATATATATTTTATAATTATAATGTCGGGAATAATCATACGAGTAATTATTAACAATAGGCGTCGTATTAAACAAAGGTGATTTATCAATTTATTGTTTTGTTTTCAACAAAAATATTGCGTTCTTTTGTCCTAGAAATAAAGTGGTTCCTTCCACTCATTATCATGGGTATGAGCATCTTCAGCTGATGTAAAACTGTTAAAATCATTTTTTTTTAATTTTCAACGCAGAATATAATATTTATGTTAATTAAATGTTACTTACTTGTACTTGGCTAAATCGGGCCTGTTCTCAAGAAAACCTATTCAATATTTTTTTGGGTTTCGGAAGCCCTTTGTCCCCGTTTATTTTTTGTATCCATCACGTTTTCACACTTCTTCACAAATGAAATTGCTGTGATAAAAAACTTATCATATGAAAAAATTCTGACATTTGTTTTTATTTTTTCATGGATCGAGAATCGAATTCAGTGTGAACTTGTGAAAACTCCTTTCATTTCACAGTATCACGGAACGGGAATTGACACCTGGATACTAAAAATGATAATTAGTTTTGCAGATTAATATATGGACCAAACACTGTGGTCTTAAGGTCATCCAATAGAAGACTGAACTAGCCCTGTTTAGCAACAAAAGAACGATTGCAAACGTGGAGGTAATACAGGGAGTGCTAAATTTCAAGCTTCATCCTAAATAGGCAATTTAATTGGAAATTGAATGTTACTGAATGAAAATGCTTCCTACGCATGCAACCGCATCTTCAGCAAAGGGTTGTGACCAAAAGTGATTCCCTAGATGTGTACGGCTTTCTTGCGACCAATTCTCACGTATGGCAGCATAGTCTGTTGGTAAGCCATCAGCTAGTCATCGGACTAGGATAGGAACACCCAGTAGGCTACTTTCTCAAGATCCTCATTCACGCAACGAGCACCATACTCGACGAGACCAAGATTACAGCTGTAGTACATCTGTACATCATCAGCACACATATGAGACGAACAGTTTTTGATGATAGATGGAATTTCATTTACATACAAGGAAAACAATGAAGGACCTAGTATTGAACCCTGTGGGACACCATTAATAGTTGGAAAAAAGTCTGATAGGCTATCACCTAATTTTACAGTTTGCATTCTGTTTGTAAGATATGATTATAAAGGGTTTTCCAATGAGAGGTGTTATTGTGAGTGACCCGCTATTTCGGTAGCTGTCTTTATTTGACATTTGACAAGTAGAAACTACGCCATTACTAAAAATGGAACGATACATGCTTCAACAACGCATTGAAATAATTAAAATTCACTACAAAAATGGTGAAAAAACACAAGTAACGAAACCATTGATCTTTTACGGGAAAAGTTTTCGGACCGTGTTATCTCTCGAAGAGGTGATCACAATTGGCCATCGAGATCTTGTGATTTAACACTTTGCGACTTCTTCCTTTGGGATGAAGTTTGTCTGAAAGTTTGCTATGTACCACAGTGTCAAATGCCTTTGAAAAATCAAGGAGAACAAGGAATCTGACCTTGTCCTCATCGAGTGCTTGCCGGAGATCTTCTATGACATTCAACAGAGCAGTAACACAGCTATGCTTTACACGGAAGCCACTCTGTTTCAAAAGTTAACAAATTATGCGCCTTGAGAAATTCGCTCATCTGCTTTTTTAAAATCTGTTCGAAAGCTTTCGAAAGCAATGGTAAAATAGAAATTAGTCTAAACTCGTTATACTTAGCATTTTTTGGAATTGGCAAAATTTTAGCCAATTTCCAACCGTCAGGAAATTCTCCAGTTGTTAAAATGGTAATAAATAAATGAGTAACGTACGGAAGAAGCTTCTAGATTTGACTGGAATTGCTTCTTTTCTTAAATTTTCATTCCTTTCTCTCATAAATTCCATTCGCCTCTGGTTTCACCAAATAGTTTCCCAAAATTTTAAGTTTAAAGCGAATGAATTTTGTTCAATTCGCTAACCATAATAAAAATAAGTCACATTCGCAGGATTTTTTGTTCGACTCGCTAACGATAAAAGGCGCATAAATGTATGGATTTTGTGTTCATAATATTTTCAAGAAGTTTTGATTTTGGTGGGGGCAATACCCCCATATATTTGGCTTAATACAAGTTTTATAATAAGACACTTAAAATTAAGACATGGAAAAATTAGAGCTTAAAACTAGAGCTTATAAAATCTAAGGATGGTTAAGGAGATGGATTTTTAGGGAGGGAGTGCTACGGTTGAAGTCAAAAAACAGTGAGGTTTGCATTAACATTACGCAGCATACGTGAGATGGGTTCGTTAAAGCCATACGAAGTACGGTGGGTTGGAAGATAGAAAAGTCGTGGGCAACGTAGACTACGATTATTAGTTATCTTGGAATATATAGACCTCCTGGTTTTAGCAAAGTCGCATTTATTGAAGAACTTGGCAATCACTTAAGAAAAATGAAGAAAAATGAAGAATACATTGTTTTGGGTGATATAAATATTGATATTCAAAATAAAAAATCAAACTTAAGCTATGTAAAAGACTATTTAGAGATGCTAGCGTCATCGAGACTTATGAATGTCATAACAAAGTGCACGAGAATTGATCCACGTAACGGTACTAAGTCACTGATTGATCACATCTTAGTTAGCAACGTCGATAATAAAATTTATACAGCGGTTATTGAGAACGAGATTACCGACCACTATCCAACACTGTACTACAAAAAAACTCAAACGAATTCAGAAAAAACGGTTGTAAGTTCTTCACGTATATATAATTCGAAACTAAACCAACTCATTCAAGAAGAAAATTGGAACTCGCTTCTTGAAGAGGAGAATGCTGAAAATATGTACAATAAATTTGCCAATAAACTAAAAAATATTTACATGAAATCAACAATCAATAAAAAAGTCTTAAAAATACGGAAAAACAATCCATGGATAACACCGGAACTCATCGCTGAATGTAAAAAAAGAGACAGATTATACAGGAAATGGAAAAATAATAGATTAAACAATAATTATGAAACAGAATACAAGACCTTACGGAACAAAATCAACAAAAATATAATTATTCAAAAATCCAAATTTTATAAAAAACAGTTTATGGAGTTCACAGCAGATCCGCGGAAAACCTGGGGACTTATAAATGAAATCCTAGGAAGAAAAAAAAAGAGCATTGACGAGACACTGATGAACAATTTCAAAGCGGGATTCAATTCGCTTCCTAACGATTTTGCTGAGTTTTTCTCTTCACAAACTGAAAATATAATACACAAATGTAATTTACATACATCAAACAACAGAAACTTGCATGTAGAAAACACAATCTTCGCATATGCTACAAATGTAAATGAGGTTAAAATTATTATAAAGTCACTTGGGCCGAATAAGTCACCTGGTATTGATGGTATCAGGGCAACTGACATACAAAAGTATGCTGATTTGTTTGCTCCAATCTTGTGTAAAATAATCAATTTAACTTTAACCGAAGCAACAATACCAAAACAACTTAAGACTGCTGTGGTAAGACCAATTTATAAAGGTGGAGTTAAGGATCGATTATCAAATTACCGACCAATTTCAATACTGCCGGTCTTTGAAAAGTGCCTAGAGGGCATTGTTGTTAGTAGATTACAGAGCTTTGTTGAAAAACACTCTCTCATTAACAATAGCCAGTACGGGTTCCAGAAAAACAAAAATACTGGACAACTAATTGGTGAATTTGCTAACTGCGTGAACGAGAGCTTAAATAAAGGTCACCATGTACTGGTATTGTTCATGGATTTCAGCAAGGCTTTTGATACACTCAATCATTCAAATCTTTTAGAAGCGTTGGAAAGAATCGGGATTCGAGGTGTGATGGCTGATTGGATGACAGACTATCTTCATAACAGAATGTTCTGTGTCAAAATAAAAGATGCTTACAGCGATGCAAAATATGTTAAATACGGAGTACCTCAAGGTTCTAATTTGGGTCCACTTCTTTTCATAATTTATACCAACGAGCTCCTTCGCATTTTTAAGCTAAGCATTCCATTCGCTTTTGCCGATGACACTGCAATTGTGGTACGACATAAATCTCTTGATACGGCGATGGTGATGATGCAAAAGGAATTCGACAAAGCTATACAATGGTGTCACGATAACGGGTTGGTAATTAACGCTTCTAAAACCAAACTAATGCATATTCGAAGCCCACATTTCAAAAAAACCGATAAGCAAATATACTGCAGGAATGCTTTATGTCCAAGCACGCCCAGTGAATGCATCGAAGCTGTTGAAAGTTATAAATATCTTGGAGTCGTTATTGACAGCCACTTCCTTTGGGACAAACATATAGACAAGCTACGCAATGATCTTAAGAAAGGCTTATATGCAATCTCACATTTGCGGTACCATGCTTCAGAGGACGTTCTGCGACAAGTCTATTATGCATTAGTAGAATCAAAGCTAAGATATGGTATACTTGCTTGGGGAAACGCTGCCAAAACTCACATCAACAAGATCCAAAAACTTCAGAAAACGATCTTAAAAACCATTCAGAATAACAGACAGCAAAATGGAAACAGTTTTAAGGTGCTTAAAGTCGAGGAAATCTTCAAAATGACTACAGTTCTACAATACCAAGATGACCACCGCTTCGTTCGACCGATACAACATCAACTTAACACCAGACAACGCGCACAAGGTATGCTTCAAATTTCAAGAAACTACAACACTTATGGTAGAAGACAGCTAAAACACACTGTCCCTTCAATAATAAATTCTTTGCCTCAAGAACTTAAACAAATTAGAAATTATAAAACAAGAAAAAAGCAATTAAAGCACTTCTTCCTAAATGAATCCAGATAAAATGCTATTGATAACTTTTATATATGTAATCTGTAAATGAAATCAAATTTTGAAATTGATAACTTTTTGTAACTTTAAATACAACCCACTTTTATTAGTTAAAATTAAATTGAAACACAATCTTCTGCAGAAAAGCCTAGGCTTCGCAGGAAAACATGAAAATTGTAATAATGTAATGTAATATAATAATAATAATAAAAAAAAAAAAAAAAAAAAAGTATTAAGGCATATAGAGTTGTATAGAGCGGCGCAATCGACGGAGCCTGAAAGGAGTCGGTGAATGAAGGGAATGTCTGCTGCGTCCCTGCGATCCTCAAGGGTGTTAAGGTTAATTAGTTCAAGTCGGTCGCGATAAGGAGGTAAGATTAGAGTATCGTTCCAAGAAAGACCACGAAGAGCAAATCGAAGAAAACGACGTTGAATGCTTTGGATTCTGGAAATATGAATTCGTTGAAAGGGACACCACGCTTGGCTGGCGTACTCAAAGAGGGATCGAACAAAGGTGGTGTAAAAGTATCTGGTTACGTATGGGTCGCAGAATTCTTTCGACCATCTTTAAACGAAGCCAAGTGATGAGTTTGCTTTAGTGATTATCTCATCAATATGCGAACGGAAGCTAAGTTCTCTGTCGCATAATATGCCAAGGTCGCGAATTGATTGAACGAGAGATAAAGGTTGACCGTGGAGTAGGTAATTACGGGGAGGAGACATATTGATCTTGCGTGAGAAGGTTATAGACTGACATTTGGATACATTGAGTTCCATGCAGTTCTTAAGGCACCAGATGGAAAAGCTATTTAGAGCTGTTTGAAGGAGGCTGGAGTCGTGTTGTGAGAGAGTGCTGAGTGTCGAATGATCCTTTCAAGATCGTTAATTGTTAGAATAAATAAAAGGGGACCGAGATGACTGCCTTGTGGAACACCAGAGCTGGCTAAGAAAGGTGCCGAAAGAACGGATCTGAAGCGAACGCTGTAAAAACGGTTTTCTAGGTATGAATTTATACATTTTAGCAAAATGGGTTCAAAGCCAAGGGCAGACAATTTGAAAATAATTAATTTATGGGAAATCTTGTCAAAAGCCTTACTGAAATCTGTAGTAACAACATCGACTTTTTAACCACATTCTAAGGCTGAGAGTGTAGAGGACATGAATTCGACAAGATTAGTGGTCGTTGATCTACCTTTTAAGAAGCCGTGCTGGTTAGGGACTTGCACTGAAAGCTTAAGGCTTCATACAAGATACTTTCAAACATTTTGGGTATATGTGAAAGTTTGGCTATGGGTCGGTAGTTAATCACCTCGCACACCAATGATTCCATCTGATGTATCATTCGAATTTAAGCGTCTTGAATTCCCTATTCGCCTTGCATTGGTGTTTTTGTATTCTACAAAGGGAAACATTTTTTACTTATCGTTTCAGCAAAAGTTATTTGTAGTTGTTGTAGATAGACTTGGCAGCACTTTTATTTCAAATTGTATCTGTCATATATAGGCAATAGTGTTGTCTTTTTTTTTTTTTGCGGAAACCTGCAGGCATCAACAAGCTCAGGAAATAATCTGCATCAGAAAATATAAAAATAAAAAAAATAATACAAAATAAGTTATGTCAGTTGCTATTGGGTAACAACAAGTTGAAAATATGTGAAAAATGTTTAAAAAAATGTTTTGTTTTCTATTTTTGTTTGAGAATATTTTACAAGGGAAATTTGAAGATTAATTCCTCCTAAACTATTAATAAGTCGCAAGGATAATCTTTTCAAATGTGCGGTATAAATTTGGCAAATCCAGTTTTCTCGCATTGGCAACTCTACGTTGCATGCTCCCGAGTCGGAAAACCTTCTGCACTATTTGTTTATATTTACAAGCGATGGATAAAAAAGAACCATGAATGTTGTTTACGTAAGAGCATTGCAATAAATGTTTTAATTTTGTTTTTTTGTTTTATGTAAATTCTTGGAGAAAGTTTTTGTTTTACCCTTCGAAGTAGGCGGGGGATCAGCTGGTACATATATATACAAGGTGGCGCAAAAGTAATCCTCCTATCAGAAAATGCTATAAATTTCGCGCTTGGCCCCTAATGTCAGTTCTGTTTTGACATTTGTGTAGTAAACACATGCGAAATACACGTTAATAAACAATGTTACGCTACACTGCTCCAGAACGCGGAATATTGGTGACTATTTATTTGAGCAATAATCGGTCGGTGACTTTGGCACAACGTGAATTTCGTCGCAGATTTCCTAGCCGTCCAACGCCTACTGGTGAAACACTGCGACGTTTAGCCGCTCGCCTCGAAGAGACTGGCACAACACGAGACGTTGCCAAGAGTGGCGGGCCCCGGAGCGCCCGTTGTGCCGAGAATATCGCCTCTGTTGATGCGGCCTTTTTTTTCGAGAACGCCGCTGGTCAAACGACAACAGTGAACGGTGCGCACTATAGGGCCATGTTTACCGATTTTTTTCTACCGCAATTGGACGATTTAGGACTAGAGGACATGTGGTTCCAACAGGACGGAGCTACGGCACACACTGCGCGAGCCACAACCGATATTGTGAAAGCGGTGTTCCTGGGTCGTTTTTGGCGATTTGCACTAGCCCGCAAGATCGCCTGATTTGACCGCTCCAGACTTCTTTTTGGGGGGCTTTTTGAAGTCGCGGGCTTATGTCAACCAGCCTCAGACTCTTGCAGCTCTTAAAGACAACATCCGTCAAGAATGTGAGGACCTATCGCCGGAAGTTTTGGCCAAAGTGATGGAAAATGCCATAAAAAGGGCTCAAATGAGAATCAACTGTGGCGGCGGCCATTTACATGACATCATATTCTCGACTTGATGTAAAAAAAACTAAAAGACCAAATAAAAATAATCCACAAGAAGAATCAAAGTTTTTCATTTTTTTTTTTTAAATTACAGCCAAAAAACATCGGAAGGTTATTTTTGCGCCACCTTGTATATAATTTGAAATGAATGTGATATGTATAGCGTTCTAAGATATTTTTGTGTTGATGAATAACATTTTTTTGTTATGTTCAAGAAATTGTTTTTTTTTATCTTTTGACAACAAAAATAAGCGAAAAAAACGGGAAAGGGGAAAAAATAATTTTGGATGACAAAAAGGGAATCCACATGCCAAAAGTCTGGCAACGCTGCCATAGGAGTAAGCCCGTCAGGGCGTCAGACATTGAAAACCTGACTACTGAGCTTAATAACAATATAAACGATGCAAATACTCCCTCATCCAATTGTGATCCGAGAACTGTACCGCCTCCGTTTGCAGTGTTTTTGTCTCGATTGGAGTATGATACTAAACCTTCCACTATTATTAATTATGAAGCAAAAAAGGATATCGATACGAAAAGCATTAGATGTTTGAACTTTAAAGCAGGCAATCTGCCTGGCCGTAATTCTGCGTCGTTTAAATTACTCGCTCCATCAGCTACTGGTCAAATTCTTTTAAATCCGAACTTTTGGCCAACTGGCATACTTGTCAAGGAGTTCACTAGAATAATGCTTCTTCAAAAAACTTGAGGAAGTTGCCCTGTTCTACCAGAGAACGTAATAGGGCTACGGACTTAGTGCACTAAATTCCTGATTAGTGATTATTGCTGTTCATATTATGACATCTTGTCCCGTTTGCTCTTTATTATAAAAAATTAATTACCCAGGTAGTGTTTTCTCACACAACGAAGATACAAGCAGTTAGCATTTTTCAATTTGCGGCTTCAAGGTTTTTTTTTTTAGTCAGTGAAAAAATTACGAGGGGCGTCATTAATTAGGTCTGCCCCGGGCGGCCCCAACCCACGCTACGCCACACATAAACACATCTCACATTCACAGCCATTTATCGCTTTCGCTGAAAGATGGCAGTTCTTCTATCGGCAACTCCTTTGATGCGGCAAACGATTAAGCCACATTATTCGAAGTTATTACCATCCCATATTGAACACCCTGTTCCAGTAACAGAAGTTGTATTGTCAATTTAAAAAAAAAATAATACATTTAGGTATCCGTCAAGGTGAAGATTATCAAAACAATTGATTGTCGAAACTGTGACATTGGATCTGGATACGCGAGTGGTTGCCTTTTTTCAGCACTCGGTGTGATTACCGAATAATTTCGATGTTACGCTTTGCTCTCTTTTGGTCGAAACGAAAGTAAGTACCACGCCATACAATTTGAAAGAAAGGTACGCCTAAGCAACAACGAAATAGTGCGAAACGACAAGAGAAGGGACGACGCATTAGACATCGATCATATAAAAACCTATGGCGTGGCCCCAATTCAGCATCAGTCTCGACTTGTATTCGTCCACTTTAGCAATCAATAAACCGTCGTGGGTCGTGCAAAAATGGCATTCAGATTCGTAGTAGTGTGCGCATTGTTCGCAGCAGCAGCCAACGCTGGCAACCTTGTCGCCCCCATTGGATATACACAATACCACAACGCCGCAACGCCAGTTGCAATTGCTAATCCCTCGGTGGTCGCCGTTGCATCTTCCCAACAGAATGTCCTTCGATCCTTTGCTGATGGTACTGTATCGCAGTACTCCAAGGCTGTAGACACTCCGTATTCGAGTGTGCGCAAGGAGAATACCCACAGCAATAGCAATGTCTACACTCCAGCCTATACTAAGACTGTGCAATATGCTGCACCAGTGTATTCAGCTCCGCACTACTCTGCGCCGGTGTATTCAGCTCCGCACTACACAACTTACCACGCGCCAGCAACGTATCAAGCGCCAGCAAGCTATGAAGCACCAGCATACAGTGGAAGCTTGCCATTCAGTGATCCCGCTACGTACGCTCATTTCGATGCGTCAACACCGGTGCCTTACAACCAAGAGTCATCGTCATCTAGCTCAGCTGATTACAGTGCTGAGGAGGCTACAACAACCACTGAAGCAGCAACAACTGAGTCGACGAGCGCTGTTGCTGAGGTAACTGAGGAAACAACTTCTGCTCTCAGGTCGTCTGAGTTGGAAAGTAAACCCACCCCAGCTACGTACAGGTACGAGTCTACGACTGCTGCTGGATATAGATACGATGCTCCAAGTGAATCCTCTTACAAGTTGGCCTCCGGTGTGCCCACTATTCTCAAGTATGCTTCCCCCGCTCACCCTGAGCTCCACCGTCATGCACCAGCTGCCGCTTTTGTCAAATACGAAGTCCCAGCACCTACTGTGGTCAAATACGCTGCTCCAGTTCTTAATTACGCTCCTCCCCATGCTACTGTTGTCAAATACTCTCCTTCAACTGTCAACTCCGGGTATGGTAATGATGCCGTTAAGTACGCAGCTCCAGCACCAACCGCCTTCTCCACGTACAGAGCTTCCGCACCGGCCACCTTCACACAATATGTCGCCCCAGCTCCAACGGTCTACGCTCCACACAACAGTCCATCACAAACTACCTACACCCAGTACAGAGCTACCGCATCAGCTCCAGCCCCCAACGTCTACACAAAATACGGTGCCCCCGAAACATCTCTGAGTTATGGCGCTCCAACTGCAGCACCCGACTCGACGCCAATTGAAGAAAATCAAGAATCCAGCGCCGAAATCAAGAACGAAGAAAGCCCACCAGCCACTAGTCAAGCTGCTGAGGCTTACCAAGCGCCTGCCACCTATCAGGCTCCCATTGCAGTTTATCAGCACCAGACCCCAGTCCAGAGCCTCTCGAATGAACACAATAGCTGGTCCTCTGCAGGAGCTGTCTCTCACGTCAGCTTCAATGGATTCGGAACTCATTACGTGTACTAAGGCGACGTATGTAGAATAATTATTAGCTAGCTCTTGCATTTTGTTTTCTAGTTTTAAGAAAATATTCTCTACTTAGTATATGTTTTATAAACGTACTCCTAACAATGGGAAATAAAATTTTTACCGCATTACAGCAACCGTCTTTTTGTAGCACCTTTTGGGTTTGCGAGCAGACGTTTCACATCAAAACTGAATAGTTAAAAACTGAGAACATGGTACTGTTCAAGATATACGCAGGTAATCCTTACTATAATAAAACTGTAACTTTTCTTCCGGCCGTAAGGTGTTTGCCCCGAATAGATTTAAAAAGTACTTCACGAAATTGATTCCGGTTTTCACAGTTACATTGAAAATTGTCGAGATTAAAAGATAGGATATGTTTTATGATTGTCCGCTGTCCGGTAATGTTCAAGATATACGCATGAGATGCCTGTACTATATAAATTTGTATCCATTGAGTTCTGAACAGTCTTCTTAATCCTAAAAGACGAAGGTTACTAACTGCCCACAATAAACTAATCATTTCTCAATTCGACGAACAATAATAAAATATATTTATTTTAATGTTGTGTGTAGAAGTGGTGGCATTTTAGGATTTTGTATGCTTGTTTTGTTTTTAAAATAAAAACTTTATTCCCGCCATAAGGACGTATTCGTGGAATATTTTGCTTTACAAATAACGAACGCATTTATACAAATTTTTTATGTCTGGCGTTATTGAAAATATGTTAGACAGTTTCTCAATTTGAAGTATCAGCTGTCAAACCTCAAAAACAAATTCAATTCAAAAGTCAACTGCGAGTGAATTGCGACTCAATTTAATTTAAGTTGCTTCCTAAATGGACAAGTGTATATAAAATGCATGCCCCTATAAATATATGGAACACAAATGAGCGAAAGGCGTAAAATAATTTTACAACGTTTTTTAATACAAAACAAAAAGGTGATGGATCGTAAACCGGCAAAGATGATTGTAATGCAAATAAAAAAGTGATAGGAAAACTGTAAACAAGATCTACTACCACAAAAAAATCTGTATTTTTAAACTTTAGCATATTTGGTTTTATTCCCCATCTAATTTTTTTCCCATAAAATTTCTGGCAACACTGTATGTGTTTGTGCAGGTAATACATAGTTCTACTCTTTTTCCTTAACCATTAAAAAAGATATTGCCAATAAAAAACGCTACTTTTACTAAATAAATATTTCAGTTTTTATTATTAAACATTCTCTAAGTTAAGCACAACACAACATTTTGAAATCTAAATTTAACATGTTCTCAAAAACTTAAAAGAAAAAAAGGATTTCTTCTTTAGAATACTGTAATGAAATGAAAGAGACGAATAGAAGGGACGACTATCGAGGATCAGTGACCAGTGAATGGCAGGCGAATCGGTAGGCAGCAGAGTATTAATTAGGTCGTTGAAGGAGGCAGTTCAGTGTATCGCAACTAAGCGTTTTTTTATAACAAATAGTATTAATGCTCTGTAATTCATTTTAATAAATTCGTTGCTTAATAATTACATTTGATACGAGAAAAAAATTAATTTTTCTTTGGCGCAAGATCCGCAAAAGTCCGAAACGACAAATATGCGCGATTAAAAAAATAAAAGGAAATAGAAATACAGGGGGCAGATTCCGTCAACGATCGTCTAAACGATATCGTTTTTGAAACTTTGATCACCAAAAAAATGTATATTCTGTTCGAATTTTTTTGACAAACGTCAGCATTCATTATATTTTTTGAAAATGAACTGGATTAAGCTCTCAAACTTGTAATTTTAGCACTCGGTTGCTAGTTTTAGAGGTCTATTGTTTCGACGATAATCGTCTGAAAAGTTACGGAATTTTTGGTTTTTACCTGCCGGGTACAGCCGAGCGCGAAATTGGAAATTGCAATTTTTTTCCTAAAAATTCAGTCTGAAAGCCCAATCCTAAATGGGCTATTAATCTGGGCATTTTTTTTTATCTTGGGCGACAATTTTTCTGCAGCGCATTTCACCCCCTAAACATACTCTTAAGGAATTCTAAAATTTGCTACTATTTTTTATTCAGAGATTACACTCGTTACGAAGTCAGTGGGCCTTACCAACAAATATTTTAAGTTTCGACTCTTAATTTTAGCAGTTCACAGTGACTTTATTTTATATACAAATTTCGCAATTGTGAGCTTCCGTAAATTTGAACTCGAGACTAAAATTCGATATTAGTACGACGGAGTTCTTTCAGCGTTAATTTTAGTGCCTGACAAGTGATTTTAGTGCCGAAAAAGTAGATTTAGCGCTTGGACATTTTTTTTAGTGCTTAACAAAATATTTTAGTGCTTTTTTAATGCTGCCGCAGCACACCGACTTTTTTTATATTTCTTTGAATGCAGCTATCCTTTTATACCAGTTCATTTCTTTTGAAATGTAATGCGTTCTTCTGTTTGCATTTTCGTTAGTTTAAATATTTTATTCACTCATTCTGTATACACAAATTAAAGCAAATAATATCTTTGTCTAGTTGATTGTTGATTCGTGTTTATTATTGTGTCCTGCTTTCTGCCTTTCCTATTCCTATTATACCAGAAAAGTTTCTGTGATGTCCCTGTTTCATTTTTCTTGAAATGTAATTTATTGAAAAAAATTATTTATGTCAATTTTACTGTGTAAAGAATAAACTTATGTTGTTCTTTTTTTATCTACTTTGGAGCTGTTTTAAAAAAAATTGCAGTTTTGGTGCCCAAGCGGCCAAATTAACACTGGCAATTTAAAAAAAAACGGCGCTCAAACGGCCGAATGGCTTGGCAAC
Organism: Cheilosia vulpina; assembly: GCA_916610125.1. NCBI lineage: Eukaryota > Metazoa > Arthropoda > Insecta > Diptera > Syrphidae > Cheilosia > Cheilosia vulpina. The sequence continues at coordinate 33,217,158 of OU744278.1, forward strand.
GCTGATTACACTCATTGATTTTGACATTTCGAATCAACCACAACTATTATATTTTTATTGTTTTTTTTTTTCATAAGAATGCGTTTATTTGCTATTAATTTCAAAATAAAAATAAATTCTTATTAATATTAGGTTTGTATACCTTTTTGTATAAAAAAATCAGGTTGTGATTGAGGTACTTTTTGGGCTACCTTTTAAGCTTTGGTTTTTGGATTTTGGCGAAAAAAATGTTGAAATTGGGCTATCGAACTAGTTCAACACCTGCAAACTGCAACCCTAAGACTGAGTTAATTAGTGAGCAGATATACAGACGTTAGACGTTACTATTATTTGCTTTTTAAAACTTGTGTGTGATAAACATTTGTGGTGCTGTGCCACTCCAACTAAGAACGGCACACCCTATGACATCAAATCGAACAAATCAAAATTCGAAAGTTGTCAAATGCGCGTATAGCAGAGAGTAGGTCTACTCAGGCGTCACGTTGAGCATTCCGATATTTACGATCTGAAGTCGATCCAACGACTGAATTTGTATTTTATGTGGCAGCATATGAACCCTTTGTTTCTACATAATCTGTCAAAGCACGTGCGCGACATTGCGAATTGGGCATAAAAACCGATGTACGATATTATATAGAAACAATGGAGACGTTCAAGTATCTATCCTAGTTTAGTAAGTCTGACAGCTGTATGACTAGATGTATCTCGGTTTTGATTTCTGTTGAAATCTGCTGTTTCAATTGACGTCTATGGAGGGGCAGCCGAAGAATCTAGTCAAGAAATTCGTGACTGAGTACTAAGTTGACAGTTTGCATATGTAGTTGTCGTAGAAAATGTGACGTTTCCCGACTAATCTAGTTTTTGCGTTCAGTCTACTTAGGGTAACTAGATTTTTGAATGTGCCCAATAAGTTTGCTATCAAGTTAGGAATGATTGCCAAAAATGAATTTTTGTTAAAATCATATTTATAATTTTCGGGAAGAATCCTTTTTTTTTTGTGAAAAGCTGGGTATGCATAATTGTTAACCATGCCTATATTAACTTGAATATAAATGTTGGTTAAAATTGTTAGAGCCAATTTGGAAAAATAAAATTTAAAAGTTAAAATTAAAGTTTGGCGTGGACTTTTTTACGTTGAATGCAAGTTCTCAGCGCCACTTTTGGAAGGGTGTCATCAAGGACACGACTGACTGGATATTCTGCATTAACTTTTTGTTTGCAGTTTTTTTTTTCTGTTTTTTTTTTGTCGTTCAGGATAGTTAACTTGCTAAAAAGTTCGATAGTCTGTGATCTGTATCGCGGCCCGCTCGGTTCCATTCCATGTATTTAAAAGTTGTTGTGTCGTTCGGTGGTCCTCTTTTTTATCTGTTGTATTATGTGCGAAGAATAACAGGTACGCGTGTTGAATTTTTTTTTCTCACATATCTCTAACTTAATAACTGAATTTTGAATACTTCGAAAATTGATATTATTTTCAAAAACTATGTAGGCCAAGGTAAAGTCGTGGGAGACCCTATTAAAAATTAGGTATCAGCGAGAGCACACAAATAATTTTTTTTTGCTTCCGTCTGATGATGTCGTGTTCGATGTGTTTTTTAAACACGTTTTTTACACATTTTTCGATACATTTTGGTACTTTTTTGTGGATGTTTTTTCTATGTGTTTTTCGACACGTTATTTGACCCGTTTTTAATGCGTTTTATGACCAGTTCGGATATATTTTTTAGACTCGTTTTTGGATGATTTTTGACGAGTGTTTGACTCGTTTCGACAGTTTTTTCACGTGTTTTTCATGGATTTAGGAACGGTTTTTTTTACGCATTTTTCGAATTAATTTTCTTACGCATTACTGGTATTTTTTTTTTACTCGTTTCGATAGTTTTTTTACGAGTTTTTCATGAACGGATTTTCACGCATTTTTCGAATGTTTTTTTTACGCATTGTTGGATTTTTTTTTTTTTTTGGAAAAATGTTTGGACGCGTTTTACAACTAATTTTGTTTGCGTCTTTCAAATGTTTTTTTTATGCTTTTTGGGCGCGTTTTCACTTGTTTATAGACACGCTATTTGATTCGTTTTTGGTCGAATTTTATTACAGGTTTTTCGACGTATTTCTGGACACGTTGTTGGACTAGCTGTTCGCATGTTTTTTACTCATTTTTGGGAGCGTTTGTTCTCAAAGACCATTACACCTTGAAACACAATTACGTTATGTAACCCGTTTTTAATCCCAGTTCCTAGGTTTCCACATGACCTGTATATCAAACTTAAGATTTTCCCAAGTTTAAGATGCCAAGCAGATATTATATTGTTGTGTTTTGTATTCGAAAGAGAATTATGGGCAAAACGATCGTGAGTTCGGGTCTCATTACACTTTGGCTCTGGCCATGACAGCAGCAGCAACCCCATGGTACGAGTACCTACGCAGAGTCACCGCCTGCATTATAAAATAGTCGGAGCGGTGTAAAAAATGTTAAGTCCGCTTTTCCTCAGAGTTGTTAAAAGAAATGGATACCTCCTACTCTTAAATGAGAGACTTCATTGATAGGCAATTAATTTTTTAGGTAGGTACATGAGGTTTGGGGAATTAAGTGTGTACAGAACTCGTAGAGGTTGGTGGACATTTTGAAATTTGTATAGAGAGCTAATTTTATTTCTGAACTAATACAAACAACTTCCCTAGCAACACCCAACAGATTGGCATGCAGAGGTGTGAGTACTTATTGCAGCACCATATTACTTCAACGTGACAATAAACTAGGTCAATCAATATAGCCCACGGTCACTATATACGTATGCATTTGTTGTTGAGCTAAACATGATAAAATATCCTGTCTGCCGTATAGAAATCTCATGTAGGTAGTTATCCAACAGTTAATCCGTAGCATGCTTCTATGGGCCACCCACTCATTTGAACCGCGAAACTGACACTTTAAAAGCAATCAATTAATCCACCAATCCGTTGTTGTCGCTATAAACAATTTCAACTTTAATTTAATTGTTTCGTCATTGACATTGGCGAAATAATGACTACAGTGCCAGCCTCTACACCGCATTGGATATGCCATGCCGAGGTACGAGTGATTATGAAGCCGGCTTTTTGTTCCTTTTTTGTGCTCTCCAATTAAGTTAATTCGCAATGGATTATCTATAGGATTGCACACATATGGCCAAATTGAAGTATTAAACAGTCACACGCCTGGAGCGAGAACAACCGATTCCGAACAACTCTATTACCAACAATTACAGCTCATTCAAATCATACGCTTATCTAAACCACATCACAGTCAGAGCTTAAAAGAAATGCCATGCGTGGATGAAAGGCGCGCTTCAAGCAGATAATACAAGACGACTTTTGACGGTCATGCCTTTGTCGGATTGGTTGAATACCGGGTGTGGCCGTGTGGTCTGTGCCAAGCTTTGATGGCTTGCACGTACAAGTAGTTGGCGTTTATTGTGCGGTAGATACATACATATTCTACCCTACTCGTACTCATGGCTAAACTGGCTTTTTGCGATTACATACCTATTTTTGTTTGGCCAAATCGGTTTTTTTTGTCGGTCGGCTCCTGTGGTATGAAGTGGACAATTAAATTATGTTATTCAATTAACGCCAATTAAATGCAGAGACTTATGCGTTCATGTGGTAAATTACCGCACTTTGGTTAGAGAGTAACCAATAAAGTGGCTATCGTAAGAGGCTGTACCTACGTAATGTGAGCATTATCACAATCAATAAAAAGCAGTGTCGTATAGGTACTTATGCATACAAGTTGCTATTTATGTAGTTGAATTTTTGTGCCGAGGACTATGAGTTTTCCTCAAACAGGAATGAAAAATGTATGATATTAGGCGCTTAGTAATGAGTTGACGCAACAAGACCATTGTAGAGTTTTTGTCTATTCGGGTTCTACATTATTTTTGCCGGTTTTACGAGTAGAGGACTCAATTTCATGCCACATCCGATTGCCTTAATTAAGAAGCTTTTTCACGACCTTACTTCTGTTTGGCAGAATTTAATTAATTTTCTGCGACATATGGATAGATAATTATAATTATATTATCATTGTTGTGATACGAGTAGTTTGCCCGGCAAGATCTGTCGGTCGTTAATTGCCGAAATGGAGAAAACGTTTGCTGCTTTACGAAGGATATCGTTCAGAGTAAGTTTATAACTTTTAATCGTTTTTTAGAAAGAATGGTTCGATTGTTTCTACTTTTACCAATCACGCGTACAGCTTCTTTTTGAGGCATTTTTGGGCTCGTTTTTCTACGCTTTTTGGGACGCATTTTTTGATGCGTTTTTCAAATGTTTTTCGACTAGTTTTTAAAGTGAAATTTTGAAAATTGGTTGGTCATTTTTAAGATGGGATAAAAGCATTGAACTCGCGACACCAGTGTTCTATTACCAATGTTCCGACACCAGTGTTCGCATTGCCAAACCAATTTTGACGAAATAATGCCTATTGCTTGAAAAAATGCATTTTCAATAATATAATGGTAAAATTTTTTTTTTTTTTTTTCAAGTCAAAAATTAAACACAAATATAAAAAAAATGGAAGTGGAAGCTGGAAATAATTTTAAGGAATGACCATTAGAGTGTTCGAAAAATGTACAGAGTTTGAAGGTGGAAACACATTCTTTAGACCGAGGTTACATATAATTTTTTTTTGGCAAAGATTTTAAATTTTTTCTTAAAAAAATTAAAAAGTCTGTAGTTTGATTAAAAAAAAATTTAAAACATATATTAAATAAAAAAAGATGCCTTTTTAAAAAAGCAAGCCTTAAAGCCTTAAAAAAATTGCCTAAAATGCATGAAAAAACCTTATTTGACATTCTTTTCTGTAGTTAATAATAAATAAAAAAATACTTCATTTAAAAGTATTATCCTACACAATAAAATATTTCCTGACGATTCAAAAAATACACACGTAATTGTTCAAGTTTTCACATCTGTCGGCACTCCCGGGACCCGGAGTGCCACTGTTTTTTTTTTTTTGACTCGATTTTTCAGGTGTTTTTGAAGCCTTTTTGGGTGCGCTGTTCGCGCGTTTTTAACGCGATTTTCCATGCGTTTTTTTGACACATTTTTGGCGCGTTCCTTAATGCGATTTTTCACGATTTTTAGGACGCGTATTTTGACAAGATTTTCCACTCGATTTTCGATTTTTTTCGGCGCGTTTTGCGACTTGTGTTTTTAAACGTTTTTTTTTAAAGTTTCTGACGCGTTTTTTCATGCGCTTTTAATACGTTTTTGTTTTCAAAATTATACAAACAATAAAAAAAGTTTGGAAGAGTTCGAGCTATTATTATTTTTTTTTAATAAAATTTCGCTTTTTGTTTTGTTTGAGTTTTATATTTTTTTTTTCAATAGATATTCCTTTTTTTAATTTTTCTTCTTTTTCCCAATATAGCACTTAATTGCAATTGCCTCCATTTAGGTAATTTACATTTTGTTTCAATTTTTTGTTACTTTTAGTTTTTAATTTTTTGTTGCTTGTATATTTGTTATTTGGAAGAAAACAGAATAAGCTGAATTTAATTGCTTTAAATTTAAAAGGCAGAATTTTGTAAAGCAGAACTAAAAAAACAGAATTTCGAAAAGCAGAATTTTTATTTTGCAAAGCAGAATTTTGAAAGCAGAGCTTCGACCCGCTACCGTTTTATCATGCTTTTTTGGGTGCGTTTTTCGACGAGTTTGTTGATGCATTTTTTTGAAATATTGACACACGAAAGATCAATGTATGCGAGTGTGCAATTATAGCGAAATTCAGCCCGAATTTAAAAGTGACGTACGTATCAGTCGCTCTGCAAGTCGATTAGGGTTCCGTTAATATTAATCATCTTCTGCACGATGGGTGGCTCTTACTACGCGATCTGCTTCCATATGATCGAATCTTTCTTGTTGCTAAAACGCGCCACGCGCCACGCGACACGCATGTTAAAGCCATTCGTAAACTGGCTTGTTCATTTTAATGTGATGCTGTTGAAGTTGAATCGTTTCATTCGCAAGTATATTAGCCACCCATCCGGTATTTTTTATATTATTCCGAGCTCCAATGTTTGATCGTCTTATCGGCCGCATTTATGTGCGTACAAACCGATACCAATTAATTTTAATTAATTATTTCTCCGTACTAATGACAAATTTTAGTGTCGATATTAAATTTAGGGAAGCTCACAATTGCGGAATTTGTATGGAAAATATAGCCACGGTGAACTGCTAAAGTTTAGAGTCGAAACTAAAATGTTTATTGGTAAGGCCCATTGTGTACACCTACGACATTCAAGACAGTTCTGAAATGTTCTTCTTTCTTCATTAGTTTCATTAGATTAAACATTTTCAGCATTCATTTTACGTCAAAGGAATACAGATCTCTTTCCAACCAATTTTCAATTTTCTCTTGGCAGAACACTCGCGATAAATCCGCCATCTGTCGCTACTATTTTGGCAGATACTGCTGTGCTGTGTCGCAATGTCACTCATTTTTTGCTTGTCAATGGAAACAAATTAAGTACCTACTTAAATTGGAATTGAAAGCATTTTGTGCTCATCAGGCTTTTTTTTAATTTGGTTGTATGGGGAACGAATATAAAAATTCAAATCAACCAAATTCGTTCACAAATTGAAGCAATTCCGCACTACAATCCATCGCGAATATGTAAACATGGTCTTTACAACTTCCACTTATTTAATCGCCGACACAATAAGACGATCATTACTGCTAAGCCTGCATATAAGAGACGTGATGACATGTGTCCGAGCCGCCGAGTGCGATAAACATCTTCACCGCCATTTGGCTATTTCATGTTTTATTGGCTTTAAATTGCCGCACAGTTACATCATCATAAAGGTCGACGAACCCACTGCGGAGCGACGACGGAAAAATAAAATTGCGTAACAAAATTATGGCTTCAAGGAAAACACTCAATCAGAACACGCTTCTCCAAATGTCAGGATAGGATAGGACATTCTCGAAGTGGTATTTTTCCGTCCAACCACTGCGAGCCTAATTGAGTTTCAGTTGCAATTTTCTACTTGTCCGCGGCGATTGAGTCCTGTCCAGAAAATGGCACATCACCAATAATTGTGATGTACAAAGTGCCTCGAATCAACCCCCCTGATTCGACAACAAATCGAATAAATGTTTCATCTTGAATCGATTCTATGATGAGTATGGGGCTACGATTGAAACGAAAATTGCTTCATTTATTTATTTCGCCCTTATCCAGGACCCGGACTCACCCCCCGGTCAAGCTAAGGATGAACGGACTGGCGAATAGAAAATTCATAGAATTTTTAAGGTCGCTTCCGTTAATTGAAAACCAGTCGAGTCGGCGAGCTTGTTTCATTTATTGGTAAACAAAAAAGACAAACAGTAAAAACTTAACAAGTGAAAATTCTTAAAACTTAATATCCATAATGAGCTCCGAATCCGTCAAAGGTGACATGAGCAACAGCGGCAGCTGGAGAGTAACTGATGGCCTTGCTGGAGTAAGCCGACACAGTTGGGTCAATATGGCTGACATAAGTGCCGGCTGTGGGTTGGGCGTGGGCGTAGACGGCTGGAGCGGCATGGGAATAGACTGCTGGACCAGCATGGGAATAGACTGCTGGAGCAGCATGAGAGTATACAGCTGGAGCGGCATGGGAGTACACAGCTGGAGCGGCTTGAGCGTAGACAGCTGGGGCGGCATGGGAGTAGACAGCTGGAGCGGCATGAGCAACGACAGTTTGTGGAGCAGCATATGTGATAGTCTTAGCTAAGGCTGGAGTGTAAACGTTGTTGTTGATGCGGGTGTCAGTCTTGCGAACGCTCGAGTATGGAGTATCCACAGCCTTGGAGTACTGGGACACGGTTCCGGCATAAGAGCGGACCACATTCTGCTGTGTGGAACCGACAGCGTCCAACGATGGATTGGCAACGGCGTAATGAGCCAAAGGAGCTGAATACGCAACCGCGGCAGGAGCAAATCCAGCATTGGCAACAGCCAAGACAGCGCAGAGTACGACGAATTTGAATGCCATTTTATTGAGAGAAGTGTTTGGAAGTTGATTGCTGTCCTGTGAACTGGGCAAATGAAACTGATACTGATTGTCTTTTCGGCAAACGTTTTTATACTTTATGACATTATGTGACTGTAAGCATGCCTGTTCCTTTTGAATAATTGGCCCACAGCATCCGATTGATGCCCTTCTACCCGCACCGGCTAATCTACTTTCAATGACAGCGACCATTAATTGTACCTGGCGAGTTACTTTCGATTTCTGTTACGAGTTTTTTTCTTCTCATATTCGCTGCTCTCTTTCATTTTCTCTTCCATTCTGAACCGTGAGGTTGGAGCACCGAGTGGAGGTATGGATACAGGGCGATGGAACTTTTAAACGAATGGACTTAAAAAAGTTCAACCAGATAATATTGATGGAGTCTTAAGATTTTGGTCGAGTTTTTTTTTACCAAACAAGTTATTAATTGGAATCAATATCCAGAAATTGATTCTCAGTGCCCCACATATACAACACACAAGGTTTGCGGGTGTTGGATGTTTAATTAGACTCTCTGAAGGAAATGAATAATGAGTCTTAGATATACCTTGGCCAACTCTATTTCCACTATAAATTAAAATGACCGACAAGTAGTTGTATTGCTTTACTATTGGCAGCAGCTACATGCTTGTAAATCAGTTCGCTAAATAAAGGTCAGGGCGAAAAATAGTTGTGTGGAAAGGAAACTCGGTCTCATTTAACACAACCCGATGTACAACTCACCGCATTTTCAAACAGAATACCCTGACTGAGCCGCTACTTAAAGTGGACGTACTCATCTATCGTGATTCAGAAAAAAACATCCCGTCAGTGCTGCCAGATTGGGCGCTTTGTCCTATTTGGAGCTATATTTTTCTTAAAAAGCGATAGAAATTTCATCCATAAGCGCTCAACATATTTTAGGGCTATATATCGTTTTACAAATTGCGTTTGTTTACAAGTACAAAAAAATAAATATTTTCGAACAAACCCACACTTATAATACTTGGCAGCACTTTAGCATTTTTGTACGGTTTGGGCGCTAAAAGAAAATTATATTTTGGCAACCCTGCATCTAGTTCGCAATATAAGAAAATAAAAGCAACTCAGCAACTGCTTTTTCTCTTTACAGCACAATTAAGATCAGGTCTCGACTATCTCTCCCATCTCACTTAACCCACTTGGCCAGCAATTAAATCTTCTCTTAAAACTCTTTTGGCTCAAGGACAATCCAACTTTGAAACTCCCTGCTTATAGACATATTTACAGAAGACTTCATCTTACGACAATTTAAGTGCACGGGTAGCAACTATCCGCAAGACTTTTGTGGTGCTGTTGAAGAGGTATTGGTTTAAAAATTTCCCAAAAATAGAACTTTCCAAACTTGCCCTATGGGCTGGTATTTTTTTTTTTAAACCGTACGGTGGGATTACAGTAAAACCCTGATAAGTGCCTCTCGCTGCCTAACCGGCATAAGTACCTTTTTTTTGAGAACCAGAATTCTGAGGATTTTTTCATATAAAACTCATCTTATAAGTACCTTTCGCTTGACTTCCTTTCCCGCATAATTGCCTTTTATTTTGTATAAAAAATTCTTTTAAGTACACATTTTTGAAATCAGTTGAAAAAATACAAAAGCTTTTTTCATAAATAAAAAGTTTTCTTTTTAAAGGTTTGTCAGTTAATGTAATATATTTTCTTATTTTTTAAATAAAATTAAATGTTTTTTTGTTGTAAAAAAAATATATTATATTTTTTTTTATAAATTTAGAGATAAGTGCCTATGTGTACTTAAGCGGTTTTTTTATAACTGCCTAACCCGCATCAGTGCCTATCAAAACGGTGAATTTAAGGTGAGGCACTTATCCGGGTTTTACTGTACCTTGTTTTATCCAGGTCTAACAGCATCTGGATAATCCCTGTCTCTGAGTACAACTCCAATTTTTTTAGCTTGAACGATTCAAATAAAAAGCATATTGTAATGTTGAACGTTTTTTTTTTCATTTAAGCGAAGTAAAATATAATCTTCAGCACACAGTTCAAACAAATACAATCCTTTTAGCGCTTTCTAGATTCGCACTAGGTATTTATTTCAAGTATACTTACAGAGCATCAGTTAATATTGACACTTTAATTATGATGACACCTGAAATAAAGAATTAAATTTAAATTAAAATTAAATTTAATTAGTAAACGCCGCTTTCAGCGCCACTCACTTTCGGCGAACTGGACCTAAGAGAACTTTGAATCAAACCAAAAGTCGAGATACACAAACAAATATACCTGTTTCTATTTATCTATCACTTTATATTATGTAGGATCAGTGGTTACTGAGCGTATATCCAGTAAGGTTTGGTTTTAAAAATGACATTGAGCCATTGGCAGTGTATTTTAAATCCATTGTTAATAAATAATAATAATAATAATAAATACGACAGTAACAATTTTATATATAATTCATAATAAATATAATATTCCGATCTGAACATAATGACGGCTGCTGATTTTTATAGGATCAAATATGGTAAAGTTCCTATTAAATTAAATTTTGTTATTTCCGCTTTATTCGTTTTCTTGAAAACCACTGTAGATAATAGTTTTGATAAAAAGTTATTAAAACAGTATTTTTAATGAGACTTGGTTTTACTTATTATTTGCGATTTTCATTTTAAAAAAACCAACATTGCATTCTGGTTAAAAAAAACAAAACGAAAAACACTTTCGCATTGCCAAAAACGAAAGAAATCCTTCGATACTTGGTTTTACTTTTTATTTGCGATTTGCATTTTAAAAAAACCAACATTGCATTCTGGTTAAAAAAAAACAAAACGAAAAACACTTTCGCATTGCCAAAAACGAAAGAAATCCTTCGATACTTGGTTTTACTTTTTATTTGCGATTTGCATTTTAAAAAACCAACATTGCATTCTGGATAAAAAAAAACGAAACGAAAAACACTTTTGCATTGCCAAAAACGAAAGAAATCATTCGATACTTGGTTTTACTTTTTATTTGCGATTTGCATTTTAAAAAACCAACATTGCTTTTTGGATAAAAAAAAAACCAAACGAAAAACACTTTCGCATTGCCAAAAACGAAAGAAATCATTTGATACTTGGTTTTACTTTTTATTTGGGATTTGCATTTAAAAAAAAAACCAACATTGCATTCTAGATAAAAAAAACGAAACGAAAAACACTTTCGCAATGAAAAAGACGAAAGAAATCATTCGAAAACGGAAATTTGATTCTTGTAGCTCCTTAAGAAGCAGTATTAATTAGTTTTACGATCACTTTCACAGTTTGACGAACTTATTTAAATTTATTTGCAAAGATTAGCCATGACCAGAATATCCATATTGAAGTTGTAATACAGTGCAGACCATAAATACGCGAGGAATGTCTCCTGTATGAATGTAACATCTTACCTAACTATTTGTTCTCTAGCAATTTGGCATTAATGAAAGAAAATTGAAAACGCCAACGCAGCTATCACTGCTTTCCTTCGCTTCATTTTTGCGCTTAAAAGCGAAAACGATTGAACGTTTTCATCTTACAGAATCCCACCCCAGCATTTAAACTCAATTCTTCCTCACTCTAACGAACTGACTGTAGTTCGGCTTATTACAGCGACGCAGCCGTGGACTTACCGTTCATACGTAGTTATAAAAAAAAACAATTCAATTCCATCAAAATGTTGGGCTAATTCACCGCCACCCTGTAAGGTGCGCACACAGCGTCTTTATCGCAGCCACAGATTTTGATTGATCGCCGCCTTGACGCTTTTGACCAAACGAAATAGCATAAAAGAATCTGGAACTAAGATCATTTGCTGGTATTACCGCACAGGTGGACGATCAAACCGAAGAAAACGCAAAACTAAATGGAAACGTGAAAGCAACAAAAAAGTGTACCAGCATGTACTTTGGCTCAATGGAAAATCGGTCAAGAGAACTGGTTGCTGATGCGAGAGTGCGGTTGGGATTCGTCAAGGTCAGTTCCTTTCGGTCGGCATCCTTTGTTCACACGACCATGGTTCTGGGTCAGCAGGTTTGTGTTATTATTATTTTTTTGTCTGACAGAGCATCTTACCAAATTGACTAGTCTTCCTCGAGTGAAGAATTATCGTAAAATTGTTTCATTTAGCCACTTGTTGCCTTAGTTTAGAGGTCACTGCAGTTGGGTGTCTGTTCTGTGAAAGTAATTCTGTCTGAAACCTGTTGCACGGTGGTCGATATTCAAGAGGTCAGTGTTTTCATGTCTATATGAGAACACGACTGTAGAACATGCTTTTCTAGGTTTAGGCCAATTGGTGTCCTATAACACTTTTCGCTCGTCAATATATTTTTTGTCAAACCAAACTAAATTTCCCTCACGCTGGTACAACATGTTTTGTTTACCCAAATGCACTTGATAGTCGGTCAGTTTTACTTGGAATAATACGCGCATAAAGAAATTTCAAAGTTGATATGGACTGTCACTATGTGCTTTGGCAATTTTAGGGTCCAACAGGTCATTTGCAGACTTTTGTAGAATGGAAAAATGTCACACATTCAGCAGTTCGCTTAAAAAGACTCAGGGGTCTATCATTTTTTACAAGACATCCTCATTGAACGCAACAAAAAAATAAGAAACTCCTCCCATTATCGGAACTCCTTTCCAAAGTCGAAAATTCATTTTTCACTTAGTGTGACAAATTCTGACACCACCACCGTCCTCACAATACAAGGGTAACAAGAGAGGGATTTTTCAATTAAGTTCCACCCATGCTATACTGCTCCCGCTCCCATTGTCCATGATGTTCATTGCTCACCCGGGGTGCAAATTAATATCAATTTGCTAAGTATTCACTTCCCAATGAAGAAGGACGAGACGTACTTCTCCGTCTCCCTACAAAAGAAAAAAGAATCCAAGAGTAACTGAAATAAATATTCATCAACCCAAAGGACAGACTGAATGAAAATAAAAGAACTTTGGGAGAAAATCTCTCGCAATCGAATAGCGCGCAAAAGGAGAAAAACTTTTTCCATTTTTGAAACTTTATTGAGCCGCGGGGTAGTTCACCCCCAAAAAATTATTCCATCTTGGCATGTTTCACGCCTCAATAGGCGCGCAATTTAATGGAAAAATCCACTCCCGAAAGAAGTTACTAATGTAACTTTTTTCTCTTTGGGTACTAATGCGTATGGAGTAGAGATTTTGAAATTTATGACAGCGTATCGAAGTGGGAAACAAAAATGAAACCAAAGGGGAAGGGAAACTCTTTGATTTACCTTTTTTCTGGAAGAAAACTTTCTACTTTGCTGCTCTTTGCGAGTATGAGTCATTCATAATTGGGAGATGATACTTTTGGAGGGTGTAAGAGAACGTCAAATGTATTTGACATTTAAGCTTAGTATCCTGCTCGTGCTAAATTTTATCTCCCATACAAAAATGTCTACAAAGATAAAATTTAGCAAAGCAGTATCCTGTTCGCTCACTAAATTCTTAACTTCATATAGATGGGCCGATTACAAGTCTCCACGGATTTAGCTCGAGAAATAAATGCCCGGTACATTAAATCGAAGATAGATTTTGACAGAAGGAAGAGGAGGAAAATGTTTGTGTTGTGTGATTATTATGGATTTTTTGGAGGAAACCGCAGAGAACGTTTTGCGTGATAAATAAAAAAAAAACGCAAAACCAAAATACAAAATAAATATTTAGCGACCATTTATCTTTGGTGCGGAGAATCGAAGCGAACAGTATACTAAGCTTTAGTTGTAGAAACATGAACTTCAAAAAATAATAGGCTACATTCATCGGAAATCTATCTACAATCGAAAACGCCTTAAATAGCCCGTCAAAAACTGCGGTAATCACCTAAAAATGATGGTTAAAATTGAACGCCAAAATGAGTCCCAAAACGCTATCAGTTATGCTGCAATATACTATTTCAAAAAGGACTACTCGTCGTAATTATAATGGAGTTTTAGTGTTCATTATCAGTCCAAATTGAGCAAGCAGACATTTTCAGTGAAACATGAAATGTAAGCCTGATTACTTACTTCTTCAAAATAACTCTTATATTTTGAGCATTAACTAAATTAAATGAAAAAAGTTAAATATTAGAATTTAAAAATTCCACAAAAATGTATACACCAATTTATGACCCCAAAGCAGAGCTGCAATCAATAAAAATCGCTTTTACATTTTTTTCATTTGTTAAACTAAGCACATCATACACATGGGATAGCAAGATGAATGATAGTTCCAACTACTCATGGGACTATTGCCTAAAACGGGTTTTAAACTTCTTTTTTATTACATCGGAACTATGATTAGGTATATACTGGCAAGTTGAAGGAAGATAATTTAAAATAAAAAATAATTTTATTGTAATTTGCACACATTCAAACAGAAAACTTGTTTTTACAGATAATCTAATGGAGCGTGATAATTAATATATTTATATTACATGAAAGATATAAATGGTAGGTTATATTATATATCTTTCATGTAATATAAGAATTATATAGAATTCCAAATAATGAACAATAGAAAAAGAAACAAATTTCAGCACAATTTTCAATTCGTAAATTCATTTGTTAAAATGGTAAATGATTTATAAATAAAACAGTGGCACTCCGGGAGTGCCGACAGAAGTGAAAACTTGAACAGTTACGTGTGTATTTTTTGAACCGTCAGTAAATATTTTATTGTGTAGGAAAGTATTTTTTTATTCATTACTAGCTGTACCCGCCCGTGCAAAATGTGGTTTCAGAACAATTGATGGAAACAATTTTTTTTTAAATTTGCTGTCTTGTATGGGACATAATTTTTTTTGATAATCGCTCAAAGAAAAATCATCGATAGACATTGCAGAGGTATAACGCGAGGGAGCGGTCTGCAATAGTGAGGGACTTGAGCCCGTACTAAAAAACATCCCAAAGACTGAGTCCACTCTGCCTTCATGGCTTTGCACCTGGTCGTTGGTCTAATCAGGAACAATTTAATATTCTTTGGACAATGAAAATGAAAGAAAATAATTTTATAATAGGTATTTAACTCACTTTTTTATTAATGTAACGCTTCTTTCTATACTATGTTAGAAGTTTTGTTTCTATTGGCTGAGATAGTGACATTTCCTGCATTATTTACCCTGGAGCACGCTACATAATTATCTATAACTACCCGTGAATTCAACTCCCAGTTTTCTTAAAGTTTGACCCTGTGACTTATTGATTGTCATGGCAGAGCAAACATTAATAGGAAATTGAATCCGTTTAAACTGAAATGGATAATTGCTGGGAAGTATTTGTATTCTTGGTATAAATACCATATCTCCTTAACGTTTTTCTGCAATGAAATCACTCTCAATCTGGTTCCATTACAAAGCTCGGGGGATTCAAATTGCGAAGCAACATAATGGGAACTCCAAAATTTAATTCAATTATGAGCAAGAAGGCCATGAGCTGTAATGCTATTTAAAAGCTCCACCGGGTAATTTACTGCCTCATCTTGATTGCAAATAGCATTTATAAACAGTAAGAGGTGTATCGCCAGAAATTGTCCCTGATATAAATCCCCTAATGTAATAATACCACGATCTGGTATCACTGGTACCTATTACCTATTTGACATTTCTTTCTAGACGCTTTATTTTGTAAGCAAAACAGAGTCAAACAAACCTTTCCTACATATTTGCCATTTCTTTTGTTTTTTTTTCTTAGCAAACCACACAGCGTACTGCCTCTGTCTGTCTCCCTCTCCGTCACAGGAGTAAAATAGGGTTAAAAGAGATGTCAGTATAAAATCAGTATTTTTTAATTATTTATTTTTGATTCAATATACCTCCTGACTTTTAATTTTTTTTAAAAATTCTTAAAAAATCTTTGTCAACAAAAAAATTATATGTAAAATCGGCCAGAATGTGTTTCCACCTTCAAACTGTTTAATTTTTGATTTATTGTTCCATTTTACAAAAAAAAAATAGTTTTATTTTGAGTTTCACCCGAAAAAAAATTATATATATGCATTTGGTATATACCGTTTTCGAGAATAATCCAAAGTTTAAAATTATCGTGCAAAAAAAAGGCTCCGAACTTTAAGCCCACAAACTTTAAACACGAGGTTTGAAACAAATCCGCCTAGCTTTAAGCATCAGAAGCCGACAGACAGACAAAGGGACGAAAATGTTTGGCATTACATATAATTGAAAAACATCTCGAAATTTTGTACGAAAACGATATCTTACTACTACTCGTATGCGAGAAAGTAGAAAATATAATTGAGACCAAAAAAATAAATCGGAACTAAGATTTGGTTACAGTCCACACAGTTAATTTTTCATCCCTGGAAAGTAAATACTTCTTTTTATCGTCGTCAGGTTGATATTAAAATTGGTAGTTCTGGTACCGCCCATTCAAAACCAATTTTACATGACTCGTATGCAGTGAAGCGTATCAAAGCATCGGCCAGGCCGATGATAACACTTTTACTTGTTTTTTGTTATCGTTTAGGGGACTGCAAATATTTTTTTAATTATTTGAAAAATTAAAAATAAAAATCCTTAGTTTGTCTGATTTCTGAACTGTTGTGTAAGAAAATATTATCTAATTCAGTTGCCTTAGCTTATTTCTATATCAAAATGGGTTATCCTTAACGTTCCCATATTTATTTTGCTGAGATACAGGATAAAAAAGAAATTTTTGCGTGATATTGCTATGCATTTTTAATTTTTATTTTTTATTTTTAAGTATAATGTTTACAATTCATTTTCAATGTTATTAGAGTACTTTGTACTCGATTGAATTTTTTTGAGAACTTCTGGTTGCGTTTTCAACCAATTAAAAAATTCGAGGCATATCATTTTTAAATTGATTTTTGTAGTTAAAATAGCTTTTAACGTTTCAACTTTAAGTTGCGTTTTCTCCTCCGTCCACGTTTTGTTCATCGCTGAAAAAACTCTTTCAACGGGAGCAGTCGAGCCCGGGAGACATAAAATAAATTCGACAATAGTTGCTATCTCCTTGAATTCACAGCTTTCGGTGCCCAAATGACTAAAAATTTCATTCCATCGCTCTGGGATTGGCGTTTTATTTCCTTTCCACTCGGTAATTTCTGCATAGAGAAACAGGATAATCCTGCGAGATACAGGATAGATGGGAACGTTAGTTATCCTCCTTAATCTCTTGATATCATTGTCTGCAGTCTTTTTACGAAAAAAAAAAATCATTACCTACTCAGTTGTGGTGCAAACATAGCTACCAAAATTGGTTCATTCGGTGGAGTACCGACAACATTTACAGAGAACAATAAAGTTTGAATTACGTTAACTTAAATAATCCTTCGCAAACCAACAATAATTTGTAGGGTATCACTTCTTGAATGCCCCTCAAGGTATCTAAACTCATTCAAAATCACTTTATACTATTTGCTAATATTTGCAAACAACAACATTTTTGTTATTGTTTAATGCGGGTGTGGCTTCATCAAAGCACCGTGCCTTTCATGATTTATAACAGCATAAGTAATTGAAATCCAGATCCATTAAGAAATTATCACATTAACCTAGTGTACTCAAAGACTTATAAAATATTTGTCTGACAGTTTATTGATTTACATAATCCACAACTAATTGTCGATTACACACGACCATTACAACAACATATGCTGCCTGCAATAATAATTATGTTAACCACACTCGAAGCAGGATTCATTGATAAGTATAAAATCGCTTTCGGTTTTCAAAAGATCACAACATACACCACTTAAGAGCTGTTGTCAAGCGAGCGGCAATAAAAAAAAACCGAGCAGCATCGACTTCTCGCACACGAAGGGAAAGGTGAAATGCCAGCCAGCACTGTTTGCGAATTCTCTTTTGGTCTGCAAGTTTAATGCGGATAATGCGAATTTTGGCAAGCAGGTAGGATGCAAAAACACATTAAACAAAGGTCACTCAGCCGACGAACTTATTCGTATAAATAACCCAATGAAACTGGGTTTATGTATCAGTTCCACAGCATCCACTGCTCCAATCCATTCGTAGAACAATTGCAAGTCAACACTTTTATCTCAGAAAAATGGCATTCAAATTCGTCGTACTCTGCGCTGTCTTGGCTGTTGCCAATGCTGGATTTGCTCCTGCCGCGGTTGCGTATTCAGCTCCTTTGGCTCATTACGCCGTTGCCAATCCATCGTTGGACGCTGTCGGTTCCACACAGCAGAATGTGGTCCGCTCTTACGCCGGAACCGTGTCCCAGTACTCCAAGGCTGTGGATACTCCATACTCGAGCGTTCGCAAGACTGACACCCGCATCAACAACAACGTTTACACTCCAGCCTTAGCTAAGACTATCACATATGCTGCTCCACAAACTGTCGTTGCTCATGCTGCTCCAGCTGTCTTCTCCCATGCCGCCCCAGCTGTCTACGCTCATGCCGCTCCAGCTGTCTACTCCCATGCCGCTCCAGCCGTCTACTCCCATGCAGCTCCAGCTGTGTACTCGCATGCCGCTCCAGCTGTATATTCTCATGATGCTCCAGCTGTATATGCTCAGCCCGCTGCTCATGCCATCAGCTACTCTCCAGCTGCTTCAGTTGCTCACGTCACCTTCGAAGGACTCGGAGCCAACTACGGATGGTAAACACTAAGTGTTTGATTGGAATTGATCCTTTTGTTACCCTTTGTTGAGTTTTTCTTTTTAATAAAAATAAAAAATAAAAATTTGTAACATATTGTAATTATTGTGGACTTTTGTTCTTAATTTTGTAAAACAAATTCTTCTACTTGGGGTAGGCAGCGTATCTTCTACATAAACTCAAAAACCAGGAAGTGCTATGATAATAATTTTGCTGGCTGTAGAACGAAATCCAAGGGCGTAAAAGGTGGCCTAAGAGATTCATAAGCCCAAAACTTGTAGCAACGCTAAATGCCTTGAGTTGCTTGGGTTAAAAATACACGCCCCTCCTAAGAGATGGAATCATGCGATAAAGAATTTTCAGGTCTATAGGGCACCTTGGTCTGTGGTACAGAAAAAAATAAAGCCCGGCACAATGCACCTCTCCAAGGTCCAAATGTTAACATTAACTTACAAGTTGCATGCTTGGATTTAGAAATATTTGTTAGTGTTATGGTTTTATGAAATAGGCCTTGGGACGAGATTTTCAGTAAGCTGCTTTTATGTGACATTTTGAAAAGACCCCAAAGTTATAAAGGTACGCGGAAAAAATTTTAAGATCAAATCAAGAAAAATGAGCGCAGAATCACGAAAAGTTTGTCTAGTTTTAGAGCTTAGCTCAGGATTTACTAATTCACGACTTTTTATTCGCAATTCTATAAATTGTACGAAATGAAGATATTGACCCTCAAAAGTTGCGAATCGCTACTTTTTATTGTCAATGATGCGATCAAATGAGGAATACATATTGCAATAACCAATCGCAATTTGACACAAATAGTTATCAGTTTGCTACTACTATCGATTGTGAATGCAAAAATAATTCGTAAATTGCCGCTTTTGTGCTGTAAATTCGGATTTCCTCCCTTAACAAATTACAACCATTTAGTCGTGAATTGCAACTCAAAAGTGTTGATTTGCGAACAAAAGGGGTAGATTTACCACTGCAGTAGTTGCAATTTACGAATTCGTAATGGTAAATTGAATCTTTTTTTTTATCGAATTGCATTTCATATTTTGCAATTTCCGATTCTTGAGTAGTGATTTGAGGCATCACCGTATTAAATTGAAATTGTTTTATCGTGAAATTAGAAAACTTTATTCTCAATTTACAACTTATATCTTATGATTTACAAATCGAAATTCGTAGTTTAATTATTTGTTTCCTCCTGATATCCATGAACAGCATACGGCGCCATATCGCCCGGAGACAACGGGATTTGTCTGGGGTGGTTTTTCGGTCTATGCTGAAATTTAAAATACAAACAAATTATTTAGAATAACTTGCCATTGATACGAACCTTTACAATCGTTTTCGATGACATATTTTAGAATCCGTTCCAATTTATACTTCTTTCTTATAGCGAGATGTACCTTCTGAAAAAAATACGAATTTATATACCTACTTCAGTTGTTTTTGTATTATTCAATATGTACTTACAAGATACATTACAAAATTGTTTACAATTTGTTGGTTAGTACACTCACTATCACTACGAATGAGTTATACTTATAAATAACTTTGACCCGACAAGAACCGCTTTAAGCAAAAATTGAATACTGTCTGACTCTATTGAAGCCAAATGCGCATGGTTGGAGCTGCCCATGCAGAAAATGAAAGGACTTGAAAGGATTTCTTTACATGGACCATGGACATGCTATGACGTTTCGTTTTTGTCGGCTGCGTGTGCGCACAAAAATTTCACACATCGGGTAGTTAATTCCATGGAAATTACAAAAAAATATTTTGTAATTTACGATTTCTGTACGTCATTTTACGTTTTCAATTTACATGTGTTAAATTATTATAAGATTTCATTGATTCATCACTCAGTGTTTGTAAATCAGCAAATACTTTTTGCAATTTGCGATTGAGAGTAGAGTAGTGCTTGAGAGATTGACCCATTGAAGTGGTAAATTGCGCCAAACAATATCGCAAATCACTACAAATAAAAGAAGCTCGAATTAATACTTCCAATCGCAAAATTCAACAAGCTGAATTTTGTGTTCTACGCCGTTTTCAATGTCGAATTACGAATTTTTATATCAATCCAAGAAAAAATCGTTGTAATTTGCGACAAAGATATAATTCGTAAATTGCAACCCAAAACTTTGCAATTGGTGATTTTCAATTCTTTCCGTGTAGATCTCACCACTTTGAATTCAATTAGATTGACATAATATGCCTTGACTATATATGTCTATCTTATTGAACTCAAAGCGGTGATACCTTAATCTATCGCTGAGGCACTTTCTTGTAGAAGTTGCTAAATCCAAGGCCCTAATCGTCCCGATCCTGGTGGATTGCGTAGAAGCTTTGTCTTAAATAAAAAAAGCTTCTGGTTACGCTTTGAGTTGAAGATTCATTTGAATATTAAATGCTCGGAGAAGATTCCCAATGGTATATCTTACGGATTGTGCGTTGACCTGGTCAAAGAACTTGGCATTTACAATATCTTAGATGACTGGGGCAAGTAAAGCTTATCGAAAACAATGTTTGAGTGGAGCGGAAGACCGTTAGCCAGGGTGCGGGTAAAATTGGAGAGAGATGTAAAGGTCAACCAAATAGAGACCTAGGTATGTCTAGTCAACAAGTGAGCCTATTTTGAGACGAGTTCCACCCCGGATTGTAGGTTACACAAGGTTTGAGGAAAGATTCGTATATGCATAGCCCTTAGCACCATAATGTTTCGACAAATTCACCAGTAGGAAACACGTTCACAATTTTAAATTGATCAGAAACGTCTTCTGGTGTACCGTAGGGTTGCGTTCTTAGTCCAATCCTCTTTTGTTTTCATAGATTATAGCCGATGTCTGTGATTGCAGATAATCACACTTCTCCTCTAGTTGAAAATCAAAATACCTAGCTGTACCTACAATCCGTAGAGGACTCTTGAACTTTCGTTTAATTTTGGTCGAGAACTACAATTTTATGCCGAACCAGAACGGCCGGAATTGAGAAGCCTTTCAGTACAGTGTGACCCTATCGGCTGTTTGTCAGATGATCGCAAGAGGTGGCACAGTGAAAAATAACTCACAGGGGTTAAATCGGAGATGTCTGGAACACTCATTACTGTCACACTGCGTCAGGCGAGCACTAGTCTGTAAGAGCCCAAGAATCAAGTCCTTTTCGAGTGCGAATGGTCCTATACTGACTACCTGTAATATGTATGTGATATATTGAAAAAAAAAACCGATTGCCCGATTGACGGCAGCCAGTCGCCCAAAAATATCCTGTAAATACGACGACTTCGTCCCAGCACAGTGAAAAATATCATTATCCAGCAGATTCACTGTCCGACAACTCACCTGATGCTTTTGTCGTAGCCCACTCCAACAGGCAGCCAATCCTGTTGCCTTCCAAATTGAAGAACAACACAAAATAAAAACATGTAAATAGCTCCATTTACCGTTATGAGGGGGCGTAGCAAAGGAAGGCCATTCCTTAGTGTCCTTTCAGTCATTCCATTGAAATGCTAAACCTTTGAAATGCTATTTAGAAGGACACTGAAGTCCTTTTCATCAGACCAAGAACAAAACCATTGAACACGCAACAAGGAGTGTGGGTAAAGGTGGAATGGAAAGCACAAAATACACGTACACAGAAAACATCTCAAATTGTTTGGAAATGATTTTTTTTTCTCCCCCGTTCGTGTCATTAAAGTTTTATCAACACCACAAATGAAAACCTATACACAAAGAGAGGGGCTGAGCTCATTCATTTTATCCCAGAATCTGAATCTGATCCTTAAAGTTGGTTGCTTTCCAGTAAAAGGGTTAAATATTGGCATATAGTTGGCTGCGGTTGTGTGTTTTCTAGAACGCAAAACACCCGAACAAAAGTAATGGGGTTGCAAATGGCAAAAGAATCCTTTCTCTGCTTTGTCCCCGGGTGGCTTTAAGGGTTTTTTGCTTTCCTAGCCACTGCTGTGCTATGTTGTGAATATGAGCGCCTCAAGAAGCAACAAATAATCTGGAGGAACCCATCCGCCCGTAAATTGCTTGAGACTTCAACAGATGTTTCTGGGTGGAAGTGCGATGCGAATGAATGAATTTCAAGTCGGTCGGCGTAATGGGCAATTAAATTTGTCAAAGGGGTTTTTCGCAATTTGTTACTTTATTGTTATCATGGTTTTACCTTTTGATTTTCTTTATCTCAACTGTGTGGTGTTGTTTGCTGAATGTAGGTAATTGAATGGAAATTGCATTATTTGGAAATTCATTTTATGGAATTGTTTTTGGATTAGTTCTGCCACGTGGGGCCTATTGGCCTGTGGGCATATCCACCGTGAATGGCAAAGCAGCATTTATCGTGTGTGTGATCGCGCATTGCAGACCACTTTGATTGGGCGTTGCTACACACGATGATGGGCGGACAGGAAGGTATTTCGGTAAAAGTGGAAATAGTGGAATTGAAAACTTAAACAAAGAGTTGAAGCGAACGTCAACCGGTTTTTTTTGTTTGTTCTTTCTCCAGAAGAGAATTATTTTCAACTCTGGATTTTACTCAGTTATGTCTACCCGACTTGAAGGAGATGACTTGGACTATCATGGGAATGACAGCCGCGCTACCTTCTTGATATTGGCTGTTGACACAGCTGGACAATTCAAGTTTTCTATGATCCAGCTTGTTTTATTTTCATACTCCGATTTGGATCCATTTTTTCATCTTACACCCACAGCAGTCGCATACTGCGTATAGGTATAGAGGCAACTTATCCCAGCATTCCAACATAGCGCTTCATGTGCTTATAAAGGGTGTCAAATAATTCACGCAAAATTTGAATTTTGCGCCATTTAATAGTACAGTGATGCCAACGGAAAAAAGATAACAATGCGATAGCTGACAGTTTGGGGTTTTTTAAAAATGGAGCGCTATACGAAAGAACGACGCATTTTTATTGTTGAGCAATATTTCAAAAATAATCAAGATTTGTCAGCTTTTTCGAACAAAATCATATTCAGTGATGAAGCTCATTTTCATTTTAATGGATTCGTTAATCGTAAAAATTGTCGCATTTGGGGTTTAGAAAACCCACGAGTAATCGTTGAAAAACAAATGCATCCACAACGCGTGACTGTTTGGAGCGGACTCTGGGCTGGAGGCACTATCGGACCATTCTTTTTCGAATATGAGGCTGACCTCCAAGTAACAATGCAGGTATTTACTTGTTTAAGACTTCCTGAACACCTTGGAAAGGCCTTACTGAAAACACCACTTCTTAATTTATCAGCAGTAGGTTATTACTTCAAAGCTCAAAATTTATTATATTTTTCAATTTTCTTATTTTTTTTATTTATTTTTTTTATCTTATTAATAAATATTTTCAATGATTTTTTGCAATTTTCATGCAGTTTATATTTACGTACTCGTTATAATTAACATTTTACTTACATGCGTCGCACTGGAATCGAACATGGGTCCACCTGCGTTGTAGTCCAATGTATGTACTATCTCCTAGGCTAATTCGTCATAATGCTGTAGTAGTGGTAAATCTGAGCTCCTTGATACATTTTAGAGTTTCGTTAAGACTTCCAGTAAACTTGTAGCAGAGACAAATCATACTGAGACCCCCAACTCGCAATCCTCTTGCCGCTGGCCCACTCAATATTTTTCCAATTTGCCATTTTGTTTTCCTATCGGTGTTATGTCAATTTATAATCCGTGTGACATGCAAGAACATGCAAAAAATACAAAAATAAATGCTGCCAACCTCGGCAACCGTGGGGAAATGTGCTAGAGTTCGGGAATACCACATTTTTGCATTGCTCAATGCCATTGGTTAGTTATTGTTTATTTTTAAAAGACGAATAATTCGATTTTGTTGGTCAATAAAACCATCTAATGGATATGTTCTATGTACTAGAAACCTATTAGGACAAACATGGTTGCGTATTTTCTGCTTTTGGATATCTTTAACTTCGATTTCATGTGTAAATTTTTCTTAGATAACTGAAGAAAATTTTGTCAAAATGTATTTATTTTCCTTCAACCAATCTAAGTCATTAATTTTTCATTAATATTTTAAGCAAATCTAGACTTATATACCCAAAAAAAAAATATATTATCCACATGTAACAAATAATTTCAAATTTAACGGATACATTCTATGACCGCTGTCAGCAACTTTGCCCACAGCGGAAGTGGCTTTTATTTTTTTCAATTGTGTTGGTGAGCCGGAATTTTTGAAGTTACGTGACATTTGTCTTTACGAATTTCTATGCAACAAATCGTGACCACTTCGTGAAAATATAGCTTGTAGGCAAAGTAACGGGAAATCGGCCGGAGTTGGTGGCAGCGTTGCAGAAAGTACTCCCATAGGAGTATTGTACTACTTTCAACACCTCCGTAATCCCGTACTCCTCTTTTCACATTCGTACTCCTATTGTTTTTAAAGTCCTAAATATCTTACATTTGCAGCGAAGTATAATTTCAACATTAATAAATTTAATTCACGTCAAATTTAATCAAATATGGCAACACTTTTATTTTTAACTGTCGTCAAAAAGGGAATTTCTCTCTTTCTAGTTTTTTTTTTGTTCTTTTTTTTTTACTGATTTTTTTTTAATTTTTGTTTAAATAAAAATAAAATGTCTGTACTCCTAATTTTTTTTAAAATACTCCCCTTTTCTGGCTGCAGTAATAATATTTCTCTACGGCAACGCTGGTTGGTGGTCTCAGTATTGTCTCAGCTTGTACCTTACTCGACCGAAGTTGCAAGCAAGATATTTAGTGTTACCTAATTTATTTATGAGCGAAAAGTTTTTATTTAAAATAATATTACTGACATATTTTTCATTGTGCAGAAAGTGCTTTATTTTTTGTCATTTTTCTCCGATTCAGTAATTGATTCATTTCATATGAATTTAATTTTTCCCTCTATAAAGCCTCCATAGGTAAGTTAGGAGGAAGTACGAGTAAGTGCTTCTGTACAGCTTCCAATAACGCCTTCGGTCAGAAGCTCTGCAGAAGCTTGTAGAAAGCGCTTCGAACCACAAGTTTTATCGAAGTAATTCACTTTCCACACATCTCCAGACATATTTTCAAAAGTGTAATAGAGATCTTATCGAAACTTAATTCCATATCCTTCTATAAAACCTGTGTTTATGCTTCGTAAAGGTCTCACTGAAGTTATTATCGAAACAATTACTTCGAAATGGATCAACTTCGGTTGACAAAGACTACCTATAAAAGCTCTATAGAAGCTGTTGCCTACAGAAATTACAAATTTGAACCTTATCGAAGTCAAATTGTTACTTGGGTCGGGCAGTAACAATGAATGGTGTTTGTTTTCGTGACATGATAACCCAGTTTTTAAAGATATGGATGGGGTAGTGGTTTCAACAAGACGGTGCCACATAACATGCAGCCGAGAAACAGTTCAATTACTGAATGAGTAATTTCCTAATAGTGTAATCGGCCGTTTTTGCGATCAGAATTGGCCATCCAGATTTGACGATTTAACGCCATTGGATTTGGGTTTTTTTTGAAGTCAAAGGCAAACAAGCCCACGACCGCCACCGCCTTGAAAGAGATATTTTAGAGGTATATTAATGAAACTCAGACACATTTATGCGAAGCGGTCAATTTAAATAAAAGAGTACAGCAAAGCCGTGGCGGTCATTTATCCGACGTCCTGTTCCATACACAACCCCAATCTGTATACTCTATGAACAAATTTAAGCTTTCTTATTAAAAATCTGTATTTTCTATCAGAATTACATTTTGCGTCAACTATATGGGACACCATTTACTTCGGTTCACACGACTGAATCCAAAAGTCTTTTATCGAAGCCAAGACCGTAATCTTTCTGTAGCCAAGTCAAGGTCAGCCTATTGTTGGCAAATCCTAATAGAAAAGTCCACAATCCCCAAAAAGCGGAAGTTTTAAGCATCCACTGCCACTGTAGCTGTAACACTGACAATCAATATTCACTTAAAGGAATTTCCGCCCCCTGCAAGAAAAGCAAGCGGCATTTCTTAAATAAATCCCACAAAGAAAACAATTTGAGGATAAATTCAAAAATACCCCGAACCGACATCGAAAGGAATTTATACAAGTCCCTAGTGGAAATACAAATCCGATAATTTTTCAAGTAACAAGAGAATTCACTTCTTTACCTCTTCGGCTCGACGATTTAATATTCCGAACACAGATTTACTTTCATTCAATAAACGCTTCGCTAAATTTGTCGTTTAAAAGACGTGCCTCCTCGCAGACGAGGTAAAACTCCATTGCCCTTTGCGATGATTGTTCTTCGTACTCAGGGAACGAAAAAATAAATCCTCACCGGACGTCCTCCTGGTGCTCAAAGCTGAGTTCATTTCCGATGGTGCAGAGGTGTCTCTTCCGGCTGATTGATACGAGTACTGTAGATACAGTTTATAAGAGCGCCATCCGCGTCCTATAATCCCGTAATTGAATGATAAAAGAACACGCTTAACGGTCACATAAAGGGTTTGGGATATATATATGCGGCTGCGGCATAACCTCTGCATGCGACCGAGTATGACCATTTGTTTTACTTTGAACATAAAAATTGATCCTGCGGAATTTATACGCTCATTAAAATTTGTCCCACTTACATTTGAATGTTTTTGCTATGGCTGCCGCCCTCCATGCCGGCGCAGGATATGTCGTTTTTATGGCATTGAAATAAATATGAAATAGAAGATATTTACGACTTGTCTACCGCAAAAACACTTAGCATCACAAGGGATGTCGTGCGGTGTGCATGCTGGTGGCATAAAATACGGTGACGCTTATCCTTGTTGGGTAATTTTTGCTGTTTCCATATCGATATAAACAAAAAATTGTTTTCAAATAGCTGTGGAATATAGTATGCTTCTCTTTTCTTTTTCATTTTTTTGATGTGAATTGTAAAGCGTACCTACCTACCCCGAAAGCCTATAAAGTGTGAGTTATTGGCAAACGGTGCGTGGTGGTGGCGCTGCCGATATGGGGGGAATGCGATATTGAGCCAGTTTGAAGGACCATTCGATGATGATAAATTGTTTGAAAATATACACCACCAAAGGCGGGCGGAAGTGGCGGTATTCGAGTTGTTCATGGTTTTCACACCACCGCGCCATGTCATTTGAAGTACCCCTGATGGGCTATAGTTGAAGTGACTTTAACTTGGGAAGGTATCTAATTTCTCAGTGTAAGGTCGCGATGATAGGCGGATATTGGGGGATGTAAATGGCAGTGGGAGTATATACGCCAATGTCTTAAAGTTAGAGGGCAAACTCACATATCATGATGTTTCCAAGGGAAACTATTGGGATAGTCAAGCAAATTTGGGGCCCTGGCCAATGGGTCTGTAGCTTGTACGAGTAAGGGAAGGCGGGAGGTTAGACCATCAGGTTCCGCGTTTTATGTACTCTACAGACGAATGTCGCTATCGCTTGGAAATGGTGACATTGTTCGGCTGAACGCCGAGTAGGACGCTGAAGATGTTGGTGGAAGAGAGACGTGCACATCGGTCTATTGCCGATCGATGATAGTAGAAGAGTGATCCATGTCCAATTATGCTTCGATGTGCCTCGTTTAAAGAGCTGTTATAAAGGGTTTTCCAATCAGAGGTGTTATTGTGAATAACCCGCTATTTCGGTATCTGTCACTTTTGAAGTTTATTCACTTATTCTTTGACATTTGACATGTAGAAACTACGCCATTACTGAAAATGGAACGATACACGCTTCAACAACGCATTGAAATTATTAAAATTCACTAAAAAAATGGTGAAAAAACACAAGCAACGAAACCATTGACGGGAAAAGTTTCCGGACCGTGTTATCTCTCGAAGAGGTGATCACAATTGGCCATCGAGATCTTGTGATTTAACACCTTGCGACTTCTTCCTTTGGGGCCACGTGAAAGATAAGTTATACGCCAACAGCCCAGCGCTGATTCAAGACCTCAGAGATAAAATTCGTGAGGCTATCGAGGACATAGGGCAGCCACTTTGCGATCTGGTTATGGAAAATTTCATGAAAAGGATATGGTTATGTATGCGTGCTCGTGGTGGCCATTTGGCTGATGTTGTTTTTCATTATTAACGGCATACCTTCCTCTTTATTATGAAATAAACATCCGATCATTTATCTCAAAAAAGGACATTTTTCTTTGAATACCAAAATAACACCTCTTATTGGAAGACCCTTTATATGAGGCACTAGATTGGGTCGGTGGAGTAGCTGGAAAAACGTCGTTACTGGTATGGAGCACATCTTATACAGGTTTTCCGAATTGAGTTGTTTCAAGGAACAATTTTACCCAATCGGCAAATGGGGTCTGTTCGTCAGTAAAGCATGATATAGTCCAATATAAAATTCCAGGTAAACGATATGAAAGATCGCTTCAATTTCCAATTGGATATTGTAAAGTTAAAAATTTTGTGCCCTCGCCTTAAAGTCATTGCGGATTATTCTCAATCCCAACTAACTTCACGCATGTGTGAAATTCTGCTCTCCCATTCTCTTTAAAAATATATATACAACTTCCGGCATTTTTGTTATCCATTCGCTTTTGGAAAAGACCTGAAAACGGCAGCCAATTTTTGTTAAATAAAAGAAACCAATAATTATACCCATTAGCGTGCGTTTTCAATATATACGTATGGATTATTATCTTTTCCCGTGACCGCACTTGGTAACAGTTTAAGAAACTGATTTGGGTTAGGAATTGCTCACTATTATTTCGGAACCTTGCGCAAAATTAACGTGCAAAAGAAGACTTGGCCGGTCACACACCAGACAAAATAAAAGACCGTGGGTGGTAGCACATGGGTTTTTATATCTCTGTCGTGGAGAGGATAAAAAAGAGTACTTCTAAAAATGATTTTGTTGGCGCTGTACAAATACAGCGACTTTCTCGGAAGGCTGCGCCATCTCGAAAGCAATTTAATCAACGGCGGTTACTTTTTGTAAGCGGGAAACAATTGGATAATTGTAATTAATTTTCTACTGACAAAAATGTATGGCAGGGATACGCTACAAGCTAGAGTGACACCTCACACCTCCCTCAATAGTCCGCTGAGCTACTGTTCTCTAATCTGTTCATAAAATTAAAATTAAAACAAAACACCTATTTTTGCAAATAGCGTATGGGATACAGTAGTTGCCACCCATAACGAATTTTTGACTTTGAAGATTCGTTGATTTGTTATTTTAAAGGCGATTGTAATATCGTATACATTTATACAATGCTTAAGGAATTTTCTTTTAACTAAAAATTGAGTTTTCTATTTAAGGGGTTCCGATTTCGCATTAAATGAAAAACAAAATACATCAATCAAAAACTACAGAAGTTGGCACCCCTGTATAGTAGTCGGCATTATAGGAAACTACAGTTGTTGGCACTCAAAACCAATTATCAAATAAAAACTACCGTTTTATTGAAATTTGTTTAATTCTCCTTTATTTGAGTTTATTAAAACAAAAATGAGACAGCTTGATAAACTAATATTAAAATTATATTAAGAAATTATAAATCCATGAATCAAAAAGCAAATAAATAAATAAATTCAGATTTTGTATTAAGAAACTAACTTTAAAAGTTATAAAGAAATTAACTCAATGTCTTACATGTAAATATAAGGATATACACCTAGTTATTTTTTTTTCAAGCATTTAATATGATACTCTCGGCGGCAACTGCAACATCTAATACCACAATTGTCTGAGCTTGGAATTGCAGTCATACATTTTGTGCAAGAAAAGCACATTTGCCCAGAACAAAAAGAATTTTCTCCAATTTCTGCGGCACTAACTTAAAATATAGTTTTTTTTATGTGGTTACCTTCCCTGGGTTGGCTTTGAAGGTTTTCATTTTCTTGGCTGATCTCATCGTATATCTCGACAAGCATCTTTTCTCCAGGACTTTCTTTCCTCAAGGCTAACGCGGAATTAGTAACAGTGCTTGAAATGGAGGGTTTAATAGTTTTTGGTATCATTCTCTTATTTTTGTTTATTTCCTTTAGTTTACATGGTTTTGTAACTTTTTTTGTTATTCGCTTTAATTTTTCACATTCCTTGTTTCGTTTTTATATGGATATATGATCATCGGTGGGCACATAACTCCCAAAGCGGAGAATGAAAACATTACTGTTAAATTGGATTTGACCAAACCTCTGTCAATCTCGTATATATTTTTAGCCCCTTTCGCAGCTAAAACAGCTTTCTTTTTTGGGCAGAGCATGAAATTGGTCTCATCTCCATTAAAAACTCTACTTGGATCCTCCAAAATTGAAAAGTAATCATTGTCTTCTATGTAAGTATTGTTGGATTGAATTAAACCACTCAAAAATATCCGACACCGCCACATTCGCGCTAGCAGATGATACAGAATCAACTGCTCTGAATCCAAGTGACGGATGCCGCTTTAAAAACGCATTGAACCACCCTTTTCCTGGAATGTTGTCTTTTCCAAAAGGATGTTCCCTTTCATTTTGCTCTAGAAATTCCTTGACAACAAACAAAACATCTTCCTTTTGCTTTGGGAAACCTTTAAGCTGGCAAAGCTTTATCCATTCAACTATTGTTACCTCATCCTCCTTCGTTAAAATTGGAGACGGGCCATGACCTGGTTTCTTTAAAGTGGTACCAAGACGAAACTGAATAGTTGATCTTGGTATACCGTAAAATTCTTTCTTCTTTGAAAACGTTCCGCCTTTTATTGCCGAAAGAGCTAGTTGAAGGCGATCCTCATCATAACTTTTCTTTTGTTTAGTCATTTTCAAAAATCTGAAACAAATAACTGTCATTTACTACAGTTGTAGACACTGTGAAATGTACAGTTATTGGCAGTGCCAACAACTGTAGCCCCATATAAACAAGTTGTTGGCACCCCTGTCACCGATAGAATCTATTGATTTTTTTTTGATACAGTTATTGGCACCCCTCTTATTTAATATACTAGCAAATAATTTCAATATTTAAACTTAAGTTAATAATATTTAATATATTGTCATTTGAAAAAGCAAGAGATTTTGTTATTACTTAAAGAATTAAAAAGAAAATCTGTACTTACCAAATTTGAAGTCCTTATAAAAATTCACAAAATTTCGCACTAAAAGAAATTGCACTGATAAGTGTTCACACTTTCATTTACAAATATCGACCGTAGACAGCCTTTAACAAAAGCACATTAGGAAAATGTTATGAATTTATAATACTATTGGAAGAAAAAATTTGTTCTCCAAAGAAATATTTGAACCAGAGCAAATTGCTATTGAACACAGAGGTGCCAACAACTGTATCAAAAGAAAGGGGTGTCAACCACTGTATCCGTTACTACTTCAAGAATTGTGACTTAAAACAAAAACAAAATTAAATACGAATTAGAAAATGAAATTTGTGAAACCCTATCGTTCGATTAGAAACAATTTTTGGTACTGTTTATATTACGCATTTATTTGCTTTTTAACACTTCACTACTTTTTCAATAAACGGAGCACAGTTTATAAGAATGCTCGAAGGCCGATAAAGCAAATCGAAATTTATTGGTATTCTAATACCCTATTCATACCTAGCCGAAAACCGGGTTTTCGCGAAATCAATCGAAAAGTTAATCGATTTCAAAACGAGTTAATTTCAGTTTTCAAAACGAGTCGTTTAAAGACGTTATCCACGTTAAAATGACTTCCAATCCTTGGGCTAACCCTTTCCCTCCACCGACTCACAATTGTGAGTTTTCGAATTCTCTCTGCAAATTCAACTGAAGTTAATCTACTGTGTTTACACCCGCACCACACGATTGTGAATTTATTATAAATTCATTTTCTATCTCATAGTAGGCCTTTGCGTTTTGTTAACGTGAGTTTTTCTTCTTTTGAAAAGTGTCAGTTGCAGGTGTTACGCTTTATTGTACAAAATTGTTAATATTTTTCGCTATAATCGAATTTTCAACATATGTTTTGATTTTTATTCTTCTTTAAATGTAAGTTATTAGTTTAGTTTACTTTTAGATTGAAATTATACAATAGATAAGTGTTTTTGGCACAGATCAATTAGATTTTCACAATTGTGAGCTCCAGTTTTAAATAATGCCGAAAAGTGATTATTTATCTGTCAAATTTGAATTTTTTCCGTTTGTTTGAATAGAATGGCGCGAAGGTTTATTACAGAGCAAGATATTTTGGATATGCTTGTTACTGATGATGTGTTGCATATAGAAGAAGAGGAAGAAAATGAAGAGTATATTTGTGATGAAGTAGATATCGAGTCCGACCATTTTGATTCTGAAGATGAGGTTCCGTTAGCTCAGCATCCTGAACGTTCAGGTTACGAAGGTTCTACCAGTGCCATAGGTTCACGGAAAAGAACGTTTCAATGGGTCAGAAGACCATTTAAGCCTGATATATCAATACCCTCTTATGTTCCAGAGGAGATACAGGTAAAATTGTTTTTTTCATTAAGTAGTGCTACTTTTACAGGGTGTACTATTTTTCAATAGGCTGTTAAGACACCATACGAATATTTTTCCCAATATTTCACGGCTGAATTGATAGAAAAGGCGGTTATCTATTCGTCACAATACTATCTATCAACAACTGGGCATGAGCTTAAAACTTCTTTCGAAGAAATGTCAGTGTTTTTCGGAATGCATGCAATAATAGGATGTATTAAATTCCCACGCATTCATATGTATTGGAATTCAAAGTTTCGTTTCAATTTGATTGCCGAAGCGATGCCGCGTGATAGATTTTATTTACTGCGTGTTAATGTCCATTTTGTGGATGTGAACGCTAAATCCGAAGAACGCAAAAAGGCAAATTTGCTTTGGAAGGTTCAGCCAGTGATTGACTGTGTACGAGGCAGATGTTTGAAAATTGATAGGAGCGTTTTCAAAGAATTTTCAATTGACGAGCAAATGATACCATTTTTAGGTCGATGTGCTGTCCGGCAATATGTAAAAAATAAGCCTCGTCCTGTGGGACTAAAGAACTTTGTGCTAACGTCATCTTGCGGAATTGTTTTGGACTTTGAAATCTACCAGGGTGCAACAACGCCTCTTAGAGATAGAAGTCTCGGATTAGGACCGGCAGTTGTCTTACGGCTAACGGAAACAATGCCAAAAAATGCTTGTGTATATTTTGATAGATATTTTACAACGCTCCCGCTTATTCAAAAGTTAAAAGAAAATCATATCTATGCGACGGGAACTCTAATGAATAATCGGCAGAACAGCTATACTTTCACAAAAGATTCCAAGATGAAAAGGGGAGATTTTGAAGAAATATGCGTCAACGATAATTCTCTATGTATGGTGAAATGGAAGGACAACAAAAGCGTTTTAATGACTTCAAGTCTAACTGGCAGTCAACCAGTTAATACCGTACAACGCTGGGACAAAACAGCAAAGGCTAGAATCGATGTTCCCTGTCCGGCTTGCGTTTCCTCCTACAATGCTAATATGGGAGGTGTCGACACGTGTGACCAGCTAATTGAGTGCTACCGGACGTGGATAAAGACAAAAAAATGGACAGTGAAAACAATCCTTCATTTGTTCGACTTAGCTATTGTAAACAGCTTTTTAGAATATAAATACGACTGCAAACAAAACAAATACGTAAGGAAGGACAAAATGGACTTACTGGAGTTTAGGTTGGAAGTGGGAGAATACTTATTGGGTGGTGTCGGCAAGAAAAAGCCAATGAATGAAAGTGATTCCGAATCAGACGACGAAGCAATTGAAAAGAAAAGGAAAAGGTTTTCTTCATTACCTGGGCAAGATAAGCGCTTTGATGGTTTCAACCACTGGCCAGTGGTTGATAAGTTAAAAGCACCACTAAAATGCCGCTTACCTAGTTGTACAAGCCGGTCTCGAACTAAGTGTGAGAAGTGCGATGTATACCTTTGCCTTACAAAAGACTCCAATTGTTTTAAAATGTTTCACACCAAAAATTGAATAACTATTATATATTAACTATAACTATACCTAATATTACTTATTTCGAAAAATGACAAAAAATATTTATGAATTTAAAGTTTCTATAAAATCGCAGTTTTCGTTATTAAAAAATTATAAATTCCTTTCAAATTTTCTATTTTTAACTTTTAGCTTTATTTGACAATATTTATGTGAGTGCACTCCTGAAGCTCACAAATGTGAGTGTCCCATTTCAAGGACATCCGAAGCCTTTTTTATTTTTTTTTTGTTTTTTAAATATGTTTTTCAACCCATTAAAGTACAAAAAAAAGTATAATCACAAACAGACATCGTTTTGTTATTGTGCAGGAGGGAAAGGGATTGAATGAAACACACCTTTTGCCAATATTCAGCAAATTCAGCAGAACAGCTGATCGAATAGATGTCACTACTGACATTTTAAAATCACTTTCCACGCTCAATTGATGTGCTAATTTTATTTTTTAATGCTCTGTATTAATTTTATCTGTTAAATAATGCTATAGAAATTTGTAACCAAAATAGTTTACACAGAGGTTTTAACCAGTGTTGCCATTCTGACCGGATTCCGGTCATATCTGAACTCTGACCGGAGAAAATTTTGAAATCCGGTTAGACCGGATTTTTAACCGAACGAAAAAATTCTTTAACCGGAAAAGCCTTTTTTTGACCTGAAAGATAATATTGTTCTATGACTAGACATAAATGTCAGATTTCTATAATTTGAATGATATCCAATCCAATTTATTGTGAATAATCCTTTTTGTTGTTTTATAAAGATTAGTTTAGAAAAATAAAAAAAAAAAAAACTATATGCATATATCATTTTTGTCTCCAATTTTAAGTTAAAATATATTACATATTACATTTTTGACCGGACTTCTGGTCAAAAATTCTTATTTTATCTTTTGACCGGATTTTCTGACCGAATTTAAAAAAATAAAAATCGGTCATTCGGTCAGATTTGACCGGATTCATTATTTTTTAGTGGCAACACTGTTTAAAACTAGTGTCTCACAGCCACCGTTGCCACAATGATACAAGTGTAACAAAAGTGTGAAAAATATATTGAAAATTTGAACTGGTAGCACTTTTTTCTTTCAAACAAACTTCTACCAATTTCTGTCAATGTATTTGTTTGCTTACACAGAGCACAAGTTGTGCAAAACATCAAACTGCGAGTGGGAATCGGAGGGAACGAGAAAATACAACAATATTTTTCTGTCTCGCCACGTAGCCGTGGACAATGTTCTACATCTCGTGGTAAATATAGTTCGTGAAAAAGAAATTCAAATCTAATTTTTTTTTTTGTGTTTGTGACATATTTTTCCATTTGTTACACTTTTTGAAAAAAATTGTTACACTTTTAAAAAATCTGCGGCAACATTGCGTCACAGCTGATTGAAACGTCAAACGAAAACTAGTTGGTGTTCGGTGTGAATGCATCGACGAGTTTTCAATGAAAACACGGTTTTCGATGCGGTGTGAAAAGAGTATAAAGATTACAAATAAATCTTTTTCTTTGAAAAAAAAAAATTAAGAAAAAGCCTGCCAATTCGTTTTAGTAGGTGTCTATGTATGTTAACCCTAGAAAGATAATCATATAATAAATAGCGTAAAAGATAATCTTACGTCTGAGAGACGTATGGCACTTAATTAGTGCGTTTAATAAAACCCATGTACTTTTGATCATATGTTAGTATTTTTTTGAATTATGTAGTTAACATCCAATGAAATAAATTAATGAGTAGTACAAATAAAGTTTAATACAAACAATACAAACTAAAAACGTAAACTTCTATACAAATCAAGAGAAAAAATTTATAGAAGAACCTTTGAGTTAACATTCAGTTCATATTTACCTTAATTGGCACCTCTTGGCTTTAATAAACTATAATAATAAGACTTAGCAATTTTAAATCACATACGATTACATTAAATGCACTTATGACACACGTCATTTTTATGGTCTCCGCAAACAGCCTTCTTGCACTTTACACACGATAGTTTTGACATTCTGCGGATTTTTGATGGACAATACAAACAATATCTCTTCTTTTTTGCAGCAGGCTCTTCGTGATATGTTTGAACACTATTTTCATTTGTATTTGGCAGGAATTCCATAATTTTTTCTCGAAGAGACCGCTTCAAAGTTGGAGCCTCTAGTTGTTTTTCCATATGGGGAAAAGTGAGATGTATACTTAATTTTTTCATAAAATTTTTACGGCTGAGGGGCTTTTCATTCTTCGACACGATGTTGTGACAATAAATAACATACCAATTGACGAAAGCAATGTTAAAAATGCCATAAAGACAAGCCATTGGCACCCTGTTCGTTTTTCTGGAGCATGACATTGACGAGAACATTTGGTCAAATGTGTCGACACCTCCCTTAGTCTGGTTGTAGTACATGATCATTTCTGGTTTTCCAGTTGTTTGGTTTATTGTTCCTTCTTCATCGCAAGACGACAGCAAATATACCATTTTCGATGGCTTCGGTTTATATGACACGAGTGTCAAAGGACCGTCGTAACAGAACATTGAACTGCCGACAGGACGTGATCGAGTATTTTTCATCAGTTCTGGAATCTCTCGTTTGTTTGAACGCATAGTCCCGACCAGCGTAAGGTCGCTGAAGTAAAGATTTTGCCAAGGGCACAGAAGTAAACCAATTGTCGCATGTGATCTTACGATTGGTACCATACATTGGTATTGGTTGCCTTTCCGATGTAAGGGATTGCATTATTCATATATTTTGTGCCGTTGTCACACATCATTTTAATTTTGATTCCATACTTGTTCGGTTTGTTTGGGATGTACATCCTAAAAGGACATCTTCCCCGAAATCCAAGTAGCTGCTCGTCAATGGTAAGATGTGATCCAGGTGTGTAATTATTTAAACACTGATTTATAAACATGTCCACAAACTTTTCTTATAGGCATAAATGGGTATATTAGCTCTGAGTGATGGGCGAAACAATTTATCATCCATGCGCATACATCTGGCCAGAAAGTCGAATCTATCACGACTCATAACTGCTACTTAACGCGTACCCGAAAAAGAGCTGTCAAAGAGTTCTTCCGTTGAAAGGTGATTATCTTTCATAGCAGCAGATAGTGTTAGGATACCGATAAAAGCACGGATTTCAACTTCATTGGTATCTCTGAAAGTAGCACTAAAAGTGGTAGCCTCGTTTCCAGCTTCTTTGTTTCTTTCTTCTTTTTCTTTGCGTTTTAGATAAATCTCTACATTTGTCCATCTCTTAAGTTCACTTACTATTTCATTTGTTATAAATAAGTTGAGGCATAATATGGGGTCGAAGATGTTTTTGCACATTCGGTTGGGTCCTCTAGTTGATCGAACAATATTTATTGCAGATGTTCTACCGTGACTTTTACCTTTGATAGTGACTCAGCAGTGCTTGTTTAGACCTCTAAGTGTCCCCTGAGACGGTATGATTATGCGCGTGTCTGCAGTAGGGTAGCCCGGCACATCCACAGGTTCGTCAATCAATTCATCTTCACAATCGCTTTTACATTCTTACGTCGTAACTTCTTCATTTTCTGCCAATAAATCCTCAATTTGACTATCATTCATCACTCTTCGGTTTGCCATGACGATCAAATGGTAATAGTCGCCAAAATATAATAAAACGTATTTGTAACTAATAACAAACCGTTTCTTCAAATATTTAACAAAAGTTTCATAAAAGATATTCGACGTAGTTACAACCGGTTATTGCGGGTACTTACCGAGGTGCCACTGCCGTCGCGTGCAAGCTCCGAATGCCGACTGAGTTGGTTGAAACAGCCAACGTGTTGCGGTTTACAATTAAAAAGATATTACAAAATGTTTCGCCGCCATATGTCTCGTGGGCGTAGATTATCTTTCTAGGGTTAAAGTGGCTCTCGGTGAGAGAAATACTCAGGCCGTTAATCGGCCCATTGTGCATACCACTGATGATTAGGGGTTCCTTTATTGGTTACTCGTTGTGAACCATTTACTTCAGTTTGTAAAGCCAAGAATGTTGGCAGCGCTGATATAGCTTAGATCAGTGAGATCATTGAGGAAGTAGTTTCCTAGGTAAGCCCTTCTTAGGTTGGATAGGGCAGGGCAGC
This sequence comes from Cheilosia vulpina, assembly GCA_916610125.1. Taxonomy (NCBI): domain Eukaryota; kingdom Metazoa; phylum Arthropoda; class Insecta; order Diptera; family Syrphidae; genus Cheilosia; species Cheilosia vulpina. The sequence goes on from OU744278.1 coordinate 33,255,876, forward strand.
TGCAAATGAGGTGGGTGACGGACTCTTCCTCATCCCTACAGCTTCTGCAGAAGTCATTATATGGCAGACCAAGTCTTTGCGCGTGTCTGCCCAGAACACAATGTTCGGTGATGACATTGGCGACTAGTCAGAAACTACGTCTGTTGAGACGCAGAAGCTCTTTGGATCTTTTGGATACATCACAGTATCCTAGATGTTTCCATCTGTGAATTGCTTTTCCTATTGCGTCCGGATTGATAGTTTGTTTAGCGTAGGACAGCGGTACTTGCACGTTGTTCAGACTAACACTATCAACGCCGGAGGAGCATAGTCTAGCAAGTTCGTCAGCTGCACAGTTCCCTGGGATGTCACAGTGTCCCGGAACCCAGCAAAGGGTAAGGTTGTACTGTCCATCTATCTCGTTAAGAGATACGCGGCAATCGTCCACCGCTTTAGATCTTAGTACGCTGGATGCCAAGGATCTGATGGCAGCCTGACTGTCAATATATATTACAATATCCCTGGGTGATAATGCATTAATCGACAGCCACGCTGTGGCTTGACGAATAGCTGCGATTTCGGCTTGGAAAACACTACAGTGTATCGGGAGAGAGAAGGAGAGGCCCAAACTCAGTTCTTTTGAGAATACCCCTGCTCCAACTCCCTCTAAAGTTTTGGAACCGTCCGGAAAAATTGACAGTGCTCCTTCGTGCAGGACATTTTGTGAGTTTCATCGGGATCTGTTCGGTATTTCGTATTTAAAGCCTTTTTCGAAGTCGATTTTCGTAGGCAGATAGTCAGTATTGGAGTGTTGATAGTCCTCTCCAGTGCTTACCCTACCTGAGTCTGATAGCCGCGTTAGCGGCGTATTCCTTGCTGACGATTCTACAGGAAGAAGATTAAGCATTACTTCAGCAGGTAAGAACCTCAAGTAGGAACTAGCTATTTGTATCATTGCTGAAAATAAATTGTTGCCGTATTTGCCAAGCAACGGAACACTGTCTGGAAAACTGATTGTGAAAATAAATACGAAATTTGATCTCATACAAATTGTATAACTTAATTACTTAAATTAAAATTAATAGAAAAGTTTTGGCGAGCACGACATCTTCTCTATGCTGGTGGCACTCAATGACTCTTAATGAAACTTTTTTAAGTCTATAAAATAAATAAATAAATAGTTTCCGCTACAGGTTTGTAGAACCTAGGCCTAGTTTCTCAAAACCAATAAATTGTGTGTGTGAGGGACTCGACACTTTTGTGCCGAGTCCGAATGGCTAATTTCATACGGAGATCGAACCTAAGACTCCTTGCTCAATAGTCCAGCAGACACTAACCACAGTGGCTTACACTGGAGGACTTTCGGCGCCACTATTCTAGTCTCTGATATATGGTGAGACGATTGTCACGATTGCTTATCGATATAAAAATCTGCATCGAAGTAGGAGTGCTGCTAACTTTCTCTTCAAGCCCATTTAGAACTTTATTATCAAAACTGTTGGCTTGGAGATAATGCAACTGATCACTTATATGGTTGCCGAGGCATACAGAAACACATCAGGTAACTGCAGCCCCAGAACACGACTTTTACTTTTACATAAAAAAAACAACAGGTTTAATAGAAGCAGCATCAAAATGGTTTTCGTCAATAGTTCTTCTACGTAGCGGACTTTTTAAGAACGGAAATTCTGGTTAAAAAACGAGGCAATTCATCAATTATTACCAGGATCTTGTAATCGGCATCCAACGATCTGTCAAATTGCAGCTGAAAACTGTGCAGAACTTTTTCACAACTTTTCCAAATGTTAAACTTGTTCCCAGAAACAATTACAAAGCGAAACTATTACTATCGACAAGAACAGAAAACAGCACACCGTATCCAGTGCCCGTCGTCAAAGGCGGTAACCCAATAACCCAAACAAACCAAATGTCCAATGATAAAAGCTCTGCGGAAACTTTTTCCAAATCAACTCATCGTCCTTATCTTGTTAACAACACAAAATCATTTTCAATTGCTCACGAAACGACTTACTCCATCGTTACACATTCTGTTTCCTCGTTGTCGTCCTACGTCCTGAAGTAAAAATTAGTTAAGGACTTTACCTCGTTTGTAGCTCTTACTTATCGACAAATCAAACTCAAATAGCAGCATTTAGGGCAAATACAATTTGAGTATGGGAAACTTTCGAGAAGGTCTTGCGCTAGCGTGCACGGCCCATACCTCCCCCGCACCGGAACGGCCAAAGGAGCAATGATAGCAAAGGGATAAATCTATAAATCATAGTCTAAGGCAGGGAAGAATCAGTGAAAAAAAGAGCAGTAAGAAACCAATCCAAAAGAAGGATGAAAAATAAAAATTCTGAAGTTTCGCAAACAAACTTATCCAATAAAAGTTTCATCGACATTGATTCGTCCAAGGCGAAGTAAAAGACGAAACGTCTTTGTCGAAGGTAGGTTTATACGGGTATAGGTGGCGCAGCCCCTGCTGCTCTAGCATTGTCAAATGCAAAAGAAATGATTTAATTTCTGCGCTGCTTCGTGAAGTGATGATCCAATGGAGTCCTGTCAGAAGTTTTTCTTGTGTCAAAATGGATTTATTTTTTTTGAAAACAATTCAAAAGGGCACAAGGACATTCGAAGATGATTTATTTCCAAGCAATTTTGTCCTGTTGATTTATTGATTGTTGTTCTCGTTGTCCCTCCTCTGACCCAGTCAAAGTTCTTATCCATCGTGTACTCTTGAAGATAACTGCATCGTTCTGAATTACCTATTTAATTCGCCTCTGTACCTCCGCTCACACAATAAACACTTGGAGGGGACTATATTATGCGGATGTGCCGGTGTGGGCAGAAAAGAAGTGCAATAAATCTTCGGCTTCTTAGTGGGTCCTTAAAACACCGAAACTCTCTGGCTAACTACTTAAAACAGAAAGTTTAATATGTTTCTTGGTGGAGCAAAAGTTTCGCAATTGTTGTTCTTCGTGTGCGGTGTTGGGAAACATTTATGTGGACAGTTTATAAGGACTTCATGACCTGATCTTATATGGCTGATGGTCGAACAAGTCGTATTGGGTCAGTGCGCGAAGTTAAAAGTGTTACCAGTATTTCTTTTGTTTTTGTATTTATGTATGGGGTACTTAAAAAGTTTTCATCATTGTCTAGGTGGACAACTTTGTGAAAGGGATACAAGTTTAAAAAGGATAATATCAACGACTCAATGTGCTACCTGGGTTAATCAGTTCGAATGGAGGACTGAGGAAACGCTGTCGTTCTCGCTTCGTTTCGTTTTCCACCGATGGGTACTTGTAAATGTATCAAGAGGATTTAAGGCCAACAAATCGAAAACCTTTTGAAGCCTAAATTGTTTAAAAGTAAAATTAATAACTACTTTCATTACAAACAAATTTTAAAGTTTCCATAATGAAATTTTGATACTGAACTTGAAAGAAAACAGCCCATCGAACGTTAATATTGAAAAATTGAAAGCATTTTAATTGTAAGCACTGTCAAAAGTCTGAATTTTTGTTATTAAATTAATCCATTTTTTCATATAAGAATATATGAAATATTTACTTTGGGGGACAAAGGGCAACTTTTTTTCGAATTTTGGGAAAATCTATTGCTCTTGCTGATAAAAAAAGGGGAAATCAGTTTTCAAAGTCTGGGAACACTGACTCCGAGTTAGTGGAGACACACTTTGACATTTCGATAGCAACATAAGGCTGAAAACCAGTCACGTGCTATGGTGCATTCAATAGGGCGTTAACTATATTTTCTACCGTAGTAAGTTAGTGGGCTTTACTTATAATCATTTTTAACCTCCGCTCTAAATATTTTGTAGGTCACAATATGCAAATTTGTATCGAAAATTTCACCATTGTGAGTTCGAAAAATTTAGCCTGGATACTAAAAATGATTAGTAGTATCGCGTAGTGTATTTTTTTCTATTCCTTACTTGTTTTTCTTATAGGTATATTTTCCTTGAAAGTGTGAGAATGTAGTTAGGGTAGTAGCTTTGCAATTAAAGCAGTTGCAATTTTAAATATTTGAATTCATATTTTCGGTCATTTGTTTTCACCGTGAATAAACCGACCTCTATAGTCGATTCCATATAACACACTTAGATGACCAGAATGAGAATGAAGAATTATGTAAAATTCCAGCTTGTGCTTTAAGGTTCTGCAAAGAATAGTGCACAGCCACAGGATAACGAAGCAATGGGTTGGAAATCGTATGATCTTGTGTTGTGCATTGTGCTTAACTTGTTCCTGCACAGTGTTATTATATCGTGGGATTTATCCCTTTTTGTGGGAATTTAAATTTTTTTTAAATTTTTAAAGGGAAAAAGCACCAAAATCGTGGGAGTTTCAGAAATCTAGCATAAAACCATTATAAATTTTTGGTGAAATTCTGTCAAAACACCTATTTTTAACCACGATTATCAATACACTGAATGAACGACTGAATTAATAAAAATTTTCTAGTACCAAATAATAGCAGTGTTACAAACTGCGGTTTTAATACTAAAGGTTAATTAAACGAGATTTTCTTTCCGTGTAATACAAATTTTATTTTTAGAAACTAGATTTTGAAGCAATAAAGTAAAGGCAATTTGTGTACGGTGAAAAGGGAAAAATGACCACGCTTCGTGGGACAAATAAAGAGAGAGTGCTAACAACACTGTTCCTGCACACCCACAACAACTCTATGTTTGCCAGGGTGGAACGAAAACGAATATGAAACTACAGTGCGAACTGTCAAGCGCTTGTTGTAGGAGAACACCAAGCGAGGTATATTTATGTGGGAAAAGGGTTTTTTTTATTTTTAAAGTGAAAACTTCCTTAAGCGCGTTGGGAATTTTTGAGATGGGATAAAACCATTGAACTCGCAACACAAATGTTCCGACACCAGTGTTTGCGTTGCCAACCACTCTTGACGAACAAATGCGTAACTTGAAAAAAATATGCCTTTGTCAATAATATAATGCCAAAAATTATCTTTTTTGTCTTAAGTAGAACAATAAATCACACAAATATAAAAAAATAATCAAAAACAATTTTTATTTATATACAATAAACAGCTTTCAAATTTGTTCAAATTTGTTTCCAATTTCATTCCACTTACCAGTTCCGTTTAGGATGTTTTGGCATTGAGTCCACACCCCTTGGCCCACAGGCTAATTGTCCTTAAAGCGCACTCCATGATCTCACTTAGAGTGTTTAAATATTTTCCGTGAAAAGTATATCGTCTGCATACGCTGTGACACTTATCCCCATGAAACTTAGTTTCTTCAAAATGTTATCAATAACCGGTACCCACAAAAGAGGTGATAATTTTCCACCCTGGTAGGGTCCCTGTGGTTACCGACATTCTGAGTGAACTTCGCCCTAGGGAGCAGTTAATTTTCCTACTTTTAAGTTATATTGGCAATTACCATCGATCTGCAATCTACATTGTTGAAGCTCCCTCTATATTCAGAAAAGCTGCTAAAGCAAACTCACCTAGATACAGACTCCTTCAATTTTTCCTCACACATTATGTTTTTTGTCACTTTTTTCCAAGCGTTTTTTGACGGTTTTTTTTACGAGTTTTCTGACGCGTTTTTCCACACGTTTTTTGACGCTTTTTCCACGTTTTTTGACGCGATGTTAACACGTTTTGTGACGCTTTTTTTAAGCTTTTTTCGCGTTTTTTGACGGTTTTTATGCGTTTTTGCCACGTTTTGTGACGCGTTTTTTAACCTTTTTTCGACGCGTTTTTTGACGTTTTTCAACGAGTTTTTTGAGGCGTTTTTTGCCGCTTTTTCCACGTTTTTAACGCGATGTTACAACACTTTTTTTAAGCTTTTTTTTTCGCGTTTTTTGACGGTTTTTTAGGTGTTTTTTGAGCTGTTTTTTGCCGCTTTTTCCACGTTTTTTTGACGCGATGTTAACATGTTTTGTGACGCGATGTTACAATACGTTTTGTGACGCGATGTTACAAGACGTTTTGTGACACTTTTTTAAAGCTTTTTTTCGCGTTTTTTGACGGCTTTTAACGAGTTTTGTGCCGCTTTTTCCACGATTTTTTGACGCGATGTTAACACGTTTTGTGACGCTTTTTTTTTTAATCTTTTTTTCGCGTTTTTTGCCTGTTTTTACGCGTTTTTTTACGCCTTTTTCGCCGCATTTTTGACGCGTTTTTCCACTTCGCTTTTCACGCGTTTTTCCACGGTAATTTTTTGCGTTTTTTGCCACATTTTTTTCACGCGGTTTTTTACGCTTTTTCCATGCTTTTTTGACGCGATGTTAACACGTTTTGAGACGCGTTTTTTAACCCTTTTTCCACGCGTTTGTTGACGTTTTTTTCTGAGTTTTTTGACGCCTTTTCCACGTTTTTTTGATGCGATGTTAACACGTTTTGTGACGCTTTTCTTGCCGCATTTTTGACGCGTTTTCCACGTCGCTTTTCACGCGTTTTTCCACGCGGTTTTTTACGCGTTTTGCCACGTTTGTTTTTTACGGTTTTTACGCGTTTTTGACGCCTTTTTTGCCGCATTTTTGACGCCTTTTTTGTCGCTTTTCACGGGTTTTTATGACGCGGTATTCTTCGGCTTTTTTCACGAGTTTTTTTACGCGTTTTTCCACACGTATTTTGAGGCATTATTAATGCGTTTTTTAAGCTATTTTTTCCACGCGCTTTTTCACGAGATTTTTACGCGTTTTTTGACTCGTTTTGCCACACGTTTTTTCACACGCTTTTCCACGCAAAACATTAAACAAGAAAAACGAACTAAAAAAAAAATCAAAATGGAACACCAATACCTACAAGGAAGTTGATGTTGATTTTAGGGTGTGACCGGCATCGAACAAGAATTTTTAGAAAAAAAAATTTTTGTTGCACAAGTTTTAATATAAGATCAATAACAAAAACATGGGATACTTTTATGGCGGTAATTGAAAATATTTTATATTATGTAGATGAAAACACACTCGATCAACCAAAACGTTTTTGGTTCGGTAGTTAGAAACCGGTTTTATTTGTATTTTAACGCACAGCAAGCGAAACTGAATGCAACAAAATAAAATGTTTTGTTTTCTTGATTCGTTTGGTGCGCGTTTAAGTAAAACAATGAAATTTTAAAGGCATGCTCCTTATCTTTATAATAATAGGCCTTGTCTCAATTACAAATAATAAATGTTCTCAACGAATAAGTACAGAACACAAATAAAGCTGAAAATTGCAACGATAGAAAAAATAATAAAAATACCGTCATCATAATGTTGATTTGCAAAAACCAAAAGGTGAGCTATGGGCAGCGAAATATTTTTTTTTGTTTTGCTTTCTTTTTTTATGTTTTGTTTTATTTGGTGTAGTTGTGCCATAAGAAAGTAGGTATCAAATTATCGACAACGACGCCTGGTTTTCAATAACTCCTACCGAAACAGTTTTGTTTCGTTTGCTTTTGTGTTTGTTGTCTCATAAAAAAAATTTTGTCTTTTTTAATGGAACAAAACAAGATGATGCGGTGTGTTTTCAGCCTAAGTTGATGGGTGGATTTATGGCAGAGCGAGCCCTGCAGTATCTACCCCACTTAGGTTCATATGGAAAACTGTTTTCAGCCTAAGGCGATTTCTTTCTCAACTGTATTGTCCACTGATAGATGCGGAAACGAAGACTCCCAGTCTGTCGTCTTATCTTAGACAACTGATTTACACTTTACTTTACATATACAGGTCGGAGAGGTCGCTGTTAAATCCTCTTTCTGAATCTAGTCCCTTGTAGTATTTTACGCTAATTTCCATAGGTTATGGCAAACTTATTCCCTATCAAACACCGTCACCAGATTATTACGTGTTGACCAGTTCATTGATGTTGTGCCTAGTCTCTTGTCGACAGCATATACCTGGCTTCGCCATCATTCACGACTTAATCCATATTTACCGCTTCTGTCCTAATATTTGCGAACCTGTGACAGCTTAAGGTCGGACTTCAATGTAACGCGCGTATTCAGGAGACTTTTGAATAATCGTGAACCTGGGTGTTGTATTGTGAATTTCGCACAGTTTTCTCAACAAGTATGACGTTGCATTAAAAATAAACTGAAATGTGAATGAATGAACACCTTTTACTGCCGAAGAAGAATAGCGGACGAATTAAGCTATCTAAAAAACCGTACTCAACATTTACTTTATTTTACATTTATTGTTATAGATTCATTTACAAATTGTTTGTATTGAAATTCTGCCACCCGACGGCCTTTAATACACGTATTCACAGACAGGAAAATAAAAGAGAGCGCGAGAGAGAGCTGCCATTCAAAATTTGCGGGGATAATCGGGTGGGTGCACTGAAAATCGACTGTCTAGTTTGGTTAGTCTATGGTCCCAGGCATTCCGCGTACACCATATCCGAAAGCCGTTGTTTTTTATTTCTATTATGCAGATTCAATTCTTAACCGAGTCTCCTTCGCAGCCAGCTTTTTTTTTTTAATTTCCTGACACTGCGACCTAAGAGATCTATGGTATCGTAGAGGGGTGGTTTAGACTTAGAGTATGTAGCAGAGTTTCTCAAAGTTACGATTACACACTTTTCACTTTTTCGTGTCAAATATTGACATGCCGACGTCATAATGACGTGAACATTTGTCTTAAATTTGCCACTACAAGCGTTACACAGAAAGACACACAAGTGACCACCGAATAGTACATTTTTTGTGACGTCAGCATGTCAAAATTTGCACGAAAAATGACTGTGTAATCGTAGCTTTAGGTCTGCTGGTGATAGTATCTCTTTGTTACAGGTACTTCTTCTTAACTAGTGAAGTGCCGGGCAATCACAGAGAAAGTGTTCAGGGAATTCTTCATCCCCAAGAATAGAATCTGCATTCTGTCTCTGGATACAAGTTCAACTTCTTGAGATGATATCTCAAGCCATAGTGGCCTGTGAGAAAGAACACTAGCTTTCTTATATTTTCTTTATTGAATTTAAGGATTTCCTTGATTGTCTTAAAACCGGGTTTAGGCGGAGTTGTTGTTTCCACTCGTTCTGGTTCTGGTCGCGAACTCTTATACAGCCCTATAGTGTAAAGCTAAGTATCCTGCTCGCGCTAAATTTTAGCGTCCCTACTCTCCACTTCATTTCTCGACACCAAAGATAAATGCTCGCTAAATTATAAAACATCATATAGATGGGACAAAAACCATTTGTTCATGACAGTAAACGTTATTTTACTTATTCGCGTACATACAATTTTCGAATTTCAAACTTTAAAGACAATGCATTGTTTAAATCGTTCCAAGACAATAGATATAATTAAAATTGAAGAAGATATTTTCATTGCAGCAGCTCAAATAATTTCTAAATTAGCAAGCAGAAGACGACACGTTGCTTCGTGTCGGGTAAATCCCTATTTGCATTGGAATTTTTCTGCAACTTCCATATTGCTGATCGCTGCTCCACAAGCCCTGCATTTTTTTTATGTTTTTTTATCGCATGAAAAGGATTTTTTTGGTTTTGCGTTCTCTTTTATTTATCGCACAAATGTTTTCTGCGGTTTCCTCTGAAAAAAAATCCAAAGTAAACACAACACAAATTGTTTCCTCCTTTTCTTCTGTCAAAATTTATCTTCGATTTAATATACCTGACATTTTTATATATATATATATAGGATACTGCTTTGCTAAACTGCCTCGCTAAATTTTATCTTTGTAGACATTTTTGTATTGGAGATAAAATTTAGCGCGAGCAGGATACTAAGCTTAAGCAAATTCATGCAAACACAATCCTGATGTCTAGACAGGAATCACGAACGATCGCTCAAGCGAGGGCAGCTGCATGTCAGCTTGGTACTGCTATACACCCGATGCCAGTGTCTAGACGGCACACACGAAAATATAAAGGACATCTGCACCAGAGTATATCCATTAATGAGTAGGGACACTCTCCACGTGTTTCTTATCAGTTTACAATTTGCAGTACATATTCACGAGAAATAGGCGGAAGAGTAGTTGAACTATTTCAAAATGTGGTACAGGGTGTGACGTAAAAAAGAAGCAAAATCAATTTTGTAATATTTCTTATTGAACATTTAATATCTAATATATATTCACATGTTTGTTGGTGCATTTTTTGTTATTTTTATTGAACTGTTTTAGAAAAACGTAAACCCGTACTCGAACGTAAAATTTGATAAGAAATTCCTTATTTCGATTTTGCAACAATTGTAATGAAATTCATTTTTCAAAAAGTTAAACAAATTTCCCCCTCAAAATTATTTAGGTAGTACATATTTGGAAAACAAGAAATAAATTTTTGTTCAAGATTCTCTAACAAGTCTAAAAATTCTTGATTGGGCCGTGTCAATTTCGCATCTTCATATTCTTTAAAATCTCTAAAAAGGGAGGAAACGTTAAGTTGCGGACTCAATTTTAACTCACACTTGTGGTTTAGGCGGTATTTTTTTAAAATATAACCTGCGAAATAGTAGAATGCATTATCAATACCAAAGTTCACAGTTTTATAATCAGGTGCCCGACAAGATGACATACTTGCAATTACTCTTTAACCATAAGCGCCACTGTTCTGCCTGACACGTTTAGACGTGTAGTTTAACAGTGTTGTTTACCCCCATAGTAATGCAGCTGCCAGTTTACAACGTGCTTTCATTTTGATTGGAAATAAGGATTTTGTGCGTGAAATTTTTGTTTCTGTATTAAGTGTTTGCTCCAGAATTTCTGATAAGGTAGGTATTGTGTTGTGTCTGAAGTGCTACAGTTATTGGTATATTTAGTGATTTCTGTGCGATATGTTCGTCTGTTCGGAAAATGTTGGTGCCAACAATCTGCTTAATATTTGCGAACCAATCGGGCAAGATGACATAGTACCCGACTGTCCAAGGTAACTCAGTATGTCATCTTACCAAAGGTATTGCATTTTATTTTAATTTATATATCTTTTTATTTCAGTATGACAAATAATTACAAAAGATGTCAAACAAGCATTCTTGGGCGAAAGAGGATATGGCTAAGGCTACTCAAGACGTTAGGGAAAATAAATGTGGTTGGCTACTGGCATATGTCATCTTATACCAAACTATGTCATCTTGAACTCTCTTTTCAGCTCATTTAAAAATTCTTTTAAGACTACTATTTATTGTTTTACTGAATTCTTTTAAAATTTATTTTGTTTACCAATAAATGAATTGACTGAATTCACTTTGTTTTCATCCCTATGTTTACTAAATATTTTTATTTTTCACTTTCAAGAAAAAGTATGTCATCTTGAGCACAATTCCCCTACATTTCTAGAATTTTCATGAAAAGTCATATTTCCAAAAAATAAATTAATATCATGCAAAAAAGTAATTCGTTCCGGGTTTGCGAAAAATGGCCTTCTGATTTTTTTTGATTCTCGAAATTTAGATGAATTGAAAATATCAATAACGTCTTTCCAAATTTGCTTTTTTGTTATCAACAGCAATATCGTACTTCATGAATTCACTACTTTTAATTGTTTGCCACACGCACAGACACGGAACACCCTTTCTTTCGTGAATTAATGATATAGAACGACTGATAACAATCCAACTCCGGCCCGCCTTTAAAAATACGTGCGAAAAAAATGTAAACAATCCCCTCTACAGCCAATATAAGTAATTATTGTGACCATCTGCTATGGAATATATTACCTAAAAAGCCTTCTGGCAATAAAACTTAAAATCATAAAAAAATGGTTATTAACGAAGTCGTAGCAAAGCAAAAGGGTTGAATTTCGTGATATATAGAATGAAACATTTCTTTTTCATGTCCATAACAAAAACCATTTAATCAATAACCAATGGCAAAAAATACAACTATTACCAATTCTACAAAAGCAAAGCTGGTAACCTCATCATATTAATTCATACTGCATGGTTGAGAGAGAATACTAATATTCTGACAGTCACTCCGGCCCGCCTTTAAAAATGCTTTATGAAAAAACCCACAATCGTTCGTCGTACGCAGCAAGCCCCATGTAGTGGTTCAGGTTAAATGTGCTGTGTACCCTTTTCTTCTCAAGCAGTCGTTGTATTCAGGTAAAAATGATTCTTTCGATGTACGATTTTTTCTGCATTTTGCTTTGCGGTAGTAGCAAATGCATATGTAGAGAGAGTGTCCCTACTCATTAATGGATGTACTCTGGTGTCCCTACTCATTAATGGATATACTCTGATCTGCACATTAACTGGCAATTCGATATGCGACAACGAATAAGATGGGAATGGGATAACTGCTCCAAGTCTTACCCTATTGTGTTTGAATATCGTTGGCAGGGAATCATGGCAGCACTTTACTGTTGTTGAGTGCAATGAATTGAACTATAGAGCTTGTAAGGTTGCTTGACCACTTTCGCAGCCGGCGTTTCTACCTTCTTACTAACAACCATTTTCAGTCTCGCTCATCAAAAGTGGATACCAAAAATTGGTCTTATACAACTCATTAAACTACTGTAGAGTTTAGCTTGGTTTTCTTCGGAATCAGCCTTCAAATGAATTCAAATAAAATCCGACATTTCTGCGTTTACCTTCAGTTATGCTTTATCAGGAAAAACACTCACGTTCGCTTTATAATGTGTTAAATTGTCTGCAAAATGTCAGCTTCTCAGCTTAGTCATGTATGAAATAAAGCACTTACCCTCAGCTGCTTGGCGTCTCCGCTCCCTCAACCCCCCTTCGTCATACGATTCATATTTTACGTATTAAGTCGCTCGAGATGGCACTAATGCGCTCTACTTGAAAGGGGATTTTTCTCGCTTCCACCCTAAGCCCACTTGAGTGGCTTCATGTTGAAGTAAGAGCCAGTGTCATTAGTTACTTAGTGGCTCGTTGACATTTGGACATGAGATGGCCCGTGTGCGTGTATATGCTTTATTAAGAAAGTGAAATGCTTGACCCCTTAGCTTCTGGCTTAAATTTATTTGTGAGTCGTTGCAATTATGCATTACTATGGCTGCAAGGTGGTAAGTTGGTGTGACTCGTTAGGTAAATTAATTAAAAATGTTAGCTCTTGAATGGCGGATGAGTTAACATGACGTAATGGAGGTAATCCTTTGGAAAAGTGTTGCAGAGGTGATTCTTTTCAATGTGATTACTTCTATTGAAGCGCAAGAGTAACCTTTCATGAGGAGTGTATAATGAACGGAACAGGCATGAAAGGATGTTCTCTAAAAACAAGAAAAGTGAAATATCTGCCAAAGGAAAAGTGTGAACAGAAGGGTGCCAGTCTCGCAAAAACTGGCAATGAATAGGAATCGGGATTTTGATTTTTTATTTTGTTGTTGTTTTTTCTTCTGAGTGGTCAAATCCATCACGGTAATTAGTTGAATGTATAGAGGCTTTAGAAAAACTGTAATTAGCCAAATGCATCCATAGAAATGCAGAAAATGGTCGATTTTATGTTTTTCGGTTGAGTACTTTATTTTGAGGCACCTAGCTTTTCGAAGTGGTAAAGCCACACTAGGGGTAGTGCATAGGCACTTTGTAAATAGCTTCTGTTGCATACACCAAATGGAATATTCGTAAATGGTTTCCTAATAATAACTGATTACATTTGAGCTATCTACTTCGCTATATTACAGGGTGGTCAACATCCTCCACGATACTAAAAATCACTGGAAATTCTGGATGCTAAGTTTTAACTCACAATGGCGAAATTTTCCATACAAAATTGCATAAATGTGACCTACAACATATCAAGGGTGGGCCATCTAGTGGTTTCTTTTGAAATCATAGGTTATTTTGACACTGACAGCTGTTTCCTTGACAGAAAGTCAGTATCATACCTCCGCGGAACGAAATGAGTCGCTTTACGCTTGAACAACGTTAGTAAATATTGAAAACGTATTTTCAAAGTTAGTGCTGTGTAGCCCAGACAGTGCGATTTTTAAAAAGAAGTTTCGGCCGAAATGCAGAACGCCTGCTGTACGTAAGTTTGTGCAAAAAGTTCGTGGGACTTGTATGCTAGTGGACAAGAACTGCACGTTATTTTCGAGAAGCCAATGCTTCCACACAAAGTGACAGTTTGGTGCGGATTGTGAAGTGGCGGCATCATTTGACCAATTTTCTTCCGAAATGAGGCTGGGAACAACGGTCGACCGACTTTTTTTTTTACTGAAATTCAAGACATGGATTTGGACGATCATGGCACACAGCCCATGCCACAATCGATCTTTTGCGAACCAAATTCCCAAATCTTGTTATCAGCCGTCTTGACGATGCCAATTGGCCGGCTCGGAGCTTCGATTTCACCCCCTTGGCCTTTTTTTTGGGGGACCCGTGAAAGACCGACGTTATGCCAACGATTTAAGCATTTAAGGCCAATATCACCCAAGCAATTCGTGAGCTACAGCCCGAAACCATCATCAAGGTCTTGGAGTGACAGAATGCGGCACTGCACAGCCAGACGAGGTAGCCACTTGAACGACGTTGTGTTCCATAATTAAGGGAAATGTTTTCTCATCCTAATAAAGCGATAATTCATGGTAAACAAAATAATTTTGTTAATTTTATTGCATTTTTAAAAAGAAACATGTTTTTGTCTCACCCTGTATATTGTATAACCTTGCGCGGTGGCGATAGTTTAGCTGCTAGAGCTATTGCTTATGGCTTGAGTGACGTAGTGTCAATCCCCAGCGCTCGACATCAATACTCTGTAAGCGGGGAAACCCAGTCACCCCACACCCAAGGATTACAGGCCAATTAGCCTTTCATCTTTTTTTTTGAAAACACTGGAAAGGTTATTGGACCTGCACCTTAGGAACACTCTCGAAACTACCGGTGCTCTGTGCAGTGCACAACACGCATATGTCAAAGGCAGATCCGTGGAAACAGCGCTACATGAAGTAACGAAAACGATTGAGAAATCCCTTGGAAACAACGAATTTACGTTGGCGGCCTTTCTGGACATAGAAGGTGCATTCAACAACCTGAACACAAGTACCATTATATCCTCACTTGAGGAGTCAGGCTCATCACAGTTTCTGACAAACTGGGTTAAGACTATGCTAAACAGCAGAGTTATTAACAGCAGTCTAGGGGATTGTTCGATTAAGAAAAGCGCTAATCGTGGAACACCACAAGGGGGAGTCTTATCTCAGCTACTGTGGAAGATCTCGATTAACAAAATACTTACATCCCTTGTCAACAGAGGTATTAAGATAGTCGCTTATGCGGATGACATAGTTGTACTTATAACAGGAAAATACCTGTCCACCATTAGAGACATTATGGAATCTGCGTTATCAGAACTATCCAAATGGACGGAACACAACAGTCTTGCGGTTAATCCGGAAAAGACCGAACTCATTCGGTTCACCAGGAAATATAAGGTACCGAAATGGGACCCACCGAAGCTTAAAGGTGTCCGACTTAATCTTTCGACCGAGGCAGAGTACCTGAGTGTGGTATTCACCTCCAAACTGAACTGGAAACGGAATACTGAAGAAAGGACTCAATGCCTTTTATGCGTTTAGAAAAACCTTTGGGAAAAACTGGAGCTTACAACCGAACATTGTGCACGGGCTGTACAACGCTATTGTTAGATCCATTACCTACGGTTCAGTTGTTTGGTGAGAGCCGGTTTAAACCAAATCCTATCTTAAGAACCTGAACAAGGTGCAGAGAATTGCTTGTTTGGGTATAACAGGCGCAATTAAATCCACACCACAACTAGGTCTGGAAACGCTATTGAACCTGCTACCCATTGAGCTATTCACTAAGAACGTGGCAGCCAAAGTCGCTCTCAGATTAAGAGAGAACAAAATTTGGAAGCCTGATTACTGCGGACACTCAACTGGTTAAGGAACAATGGAGCTACACCATCGGTTGCGTCATAACCCGAAGTATGTGGCCTGTGATTGACACCAAAAGATCAAAGTTCCTAGTCTCCCTTAATAGAAGTCAGATCCGGATGCTCGTCGGGGTTTTAACCGGACACTGCACCATAGGAAACATGGCTAAAAGGCTGGGACTATTTTGCAAATGACTTCTGCAGAAGCTGCAGAGACGAAGAGGAGATAGAGTCGGTGGAACATCTTCTATGCCACTGCGCAGCTTTACAGGAACGCCGCTCATCCTGTATGGGAGCAAGGTTCTTCGAAAGTTTTTGAAGACTTGGCGGGGGTACCTCTATCAGATATAAAACTATTCCTAAACAGATCGAAGTGGTTTTGTTAGCCACATGTCCTTACATGTACAAACAGGGTACTCACAATGGGCCTTCACGGCTTCCGGGTGAAATTTGCATCGGCTGCAAAACTGCCCTCCCAACCTAACCTAACCTAACCCAACCTAACCCACTATAAGAGTCACGAATAGAGATTCTTCAGAACTTCACCACGAAAAGGGCGTTTCTGTTAAAATAAATTCTTTTTTTTTTTATATTTAAAAAAAAATAGTGTATAGCTTTTTACGGCCAATTTTTTAAATGAGTGAAATTTTTAAAATGAGCGCCCTTCAGGCTTTAGGCTATAGTTGTTGGTTGTATCGGGAGTGGTCTCATTCAACGTGGCGTGTTCTTAAGTTTTGTATCCCTCCATGTCAACTACCATCTTGAGTTTCAGTAGTGAGGAGAGTGCGTTTGCCTTCTGTTCTGTGATCGCAGCCCAGCACGCCTTTCGAAATCGTTCGATATAGACCCGTTGGGTCATGTCCCGGATCGGAAATCAACTGTTCATGGGTCAGACAAACCGCGAGTTTGACATGACAAAGAACTCGAGTCCCTCGGCCCATCAGACACCTACGAACATTAAGCGAGAGCTTTATTGTTAAAATCGCCACGGACTTAGGCGACATTTAATTTTAAAGGACAGAGGCTCACACTTAAATACCATAGATGCCTGTTTTGAAGGCACACTTCTTGAAATCCACTTTTCAATAAATGGCGATTTAGAGTGACCAGACCGCTCCCCTGATTTGCAATTTTTTTTTTCTATTTGTGTGTGTTTTTTTTAAGGCCACGTTTGTGTCACCCGTCCAAAGATCCTACAAGACCCCAAGGCCAAGATCCAGGAAGAAATTATTCAATCAATTATACGAAATAAATAAATAATTGTCCCTTCATCACTTCCGGAAGCTATTTTGTTTTAAAGGAATGCCATGTTCCCACAAAACGAAACCGCGATGTTTCGTGAAATTTTTCCAAACCTCCGAGGTTTTCCCATACATTTTTGAGGTTTCGAAACTTCGGGTTTTCAGCGAAACCTATTTGAAACCGCCCTAGGTTCATCCGTCCGTGAGCGGTTATCAAACCGAAAAAGCCACAGTGTGAACTTTTGTTTTATTTTATATTCATTTGTGGCTGTCAAAATGTTAAACGCCAAAACAATTGTGACAATCGAAAGAATAATACAAAAAAAAAGAGACTATAACCTAAACAGCCTAACAAATATATGAGTATTGAGTACCCTCCGACTGTCAAATAGTAAGGTATATGTACTTGAATGTGTCTTGTTCATATATTTTTCATTTTTTTACAGTCAGTCGGGTTTTTTGGTTTTTTAAACTAACTTGTTTTTATTTTTATCTTTTTCGCCTATGACACTCCGGGGAGGAATGCGAATCTAATTCCACCTCACTATTCAAAATCGGGCAAGCCGCTTAGGCTACATGGCGTCACGTAGGAACGTACATAGGATACGCGCGAAACACATAACCCTCCCTATGTCCAGTCGGGAAATAATAGGTCTATTCGCGTACTTTCCCGAGCTAAACAAATCCGTCAAACCCAAAAAATTTACCAAAACTCTCTCAGAGAGCTGAAAATATACGTCAAAGTACGTGGATAGACTTCAAGCTACTTTGAGCAACTTTCATCTTTGACATCTAATCCATATCACAAATAAATGTATAACTTACCTTTTTGCAACATTTGAAACGTTCTAGGACAACATTCGACCACCACCGAATTTTATTTATTTTTACAGATTTTACTGTTCTGTTATTGAATTTGACAACTTTGTGCATTTGATATATTTATCAGTACTTGCCGGTTGAAATTCTCTCAGCTGTTTCGAGGCAAGAGAGCAACCACTCGTTACTCGTTATTTTGCTACTTTTCTATTTTTCTGTCATTTTTTATGAGTACGCGCATAGACTTTATGTGATTGCGATCCATTTATATCGATTGCGTTCGATTGAACCTAATGTATCTTATTAGACTACCTATATAAACTTGAACCTAACACTCAACATAATATTCATTTGATGGTAACACTATCCACTAAAAATAATTGATGCAGTTGATGCGATTTTTGGCTGTCAGTTGCGATGTTGAGTTGAAATGTAGATGCCGCTAGGTGCGAAACATGGCTGGGTATGAGTTGCGATGCTATTGTGAATAGATCAGGACGTAATTTATTTCCCAGTTCAGTGTATTCCATATCTTGACATTTCTCACTGACATTTGTGTGACAATTGTTTTTTTTTTCGTTTTTCTTTAAATTTAGAGTTATATCTCTTTTGTTTAGCCTATGACACTCCGGGCAAGAATACGAATCTTATGACACCTCACTCTTCAAAATTGGTCAAGCCGTTTAGGCTACAGAGTGTCCCGATGGAACGTACATAGGATACGCGCGAAACACATAACCCTCTCTGTGTGCAGTCGGGTAAAAAGAAAAGAATCTGAATCAGAAAAAGAGGTAAGTAATATTTTTAAGGGAAATATTTATAAAGTCTGCAATTATATTCTAAATTTGTGCAGAACTCATTTTTAGTAATTCTTCTCTTTCCAACACTTTTATTTGCGTCAACAAACAGTTGTTTTGCCAGCCAGTTCAAAATTGACAACTTGTGACGTTTGAACTCACTTCAACTCGATGGGAACGACTCACAAGGTTTGGGTAAAAGTTCATCGAAACCTCGCGATTTCAGTTTAGTGGGAACTTGGCATAAAACAAAATTCCGTAGGCCATTGCTATTTAACAGAAAAATATCAACATTCAGCATTCAACATTCAGCATGTTGATATTTTTATAGCTTTTTCATAATTTCAACCAAGTAAACAATATGGCCGACCAAAATACGTGTCCCCTTCAGACAAAAGCATTGGTCTTACTAATAATCATTTTTAACCTTCACACTAAATATTTTTTAGTTCACAATATGCAATTTTGTATGGAATATTTTACCATTGTGAGCTCGAAAACTTTAGCCTGGACACTAAGAATGATTATTAGTATGGTGGAGTCAGTATTGGCCATGGGCATCACTCTATTCTTCTGAACAATCACCAGAAATCGTCTTTTTCATTGTGCGGGAAGTGGCGGCCCTCACCTACCTAATGATTCTCAAAACTGAGTAAAAGAAGGCTTTATACCATGTTCCCACAAACGTGATTTAGCTAAATCATCTCATAAATTACGTGATTTATCAAACATTTTCGTGATGCTTAGGTACATCATTTTTGGCTTTTTTTGTTATAGATGGAAATGATTTCCTAAGCATTTGAACTCATTTTAACTTTTAATTTGATATAAGCAATTTTATTTTTGCACTTTAATAGTTACGATAGGTATTGAACGTTGGTCACCTAATGTCAAATTTGACGTGAATGTCACAATAAAACACTTAAAGTTCGGTGGAGACGCCTTTTGTGATTTAAAAATCACTTTGGCTAAATAACGTTGGTGGGAACATGGTATTAGATATAAACCTACATTAGAAACAAATTTTAATAACAAAAAAGTCGAGGCATACACCAAAACAATCAGCTAACATTCCTTTATCAGAAATGACTGCATATCTGCAGGCTGAACCAAACTCTATTTTAGTATTTTCTAATATTTCTTTAAAGCTTAGTATCCTGCTCGCGCTAAATTTTAGCGTCCCTAGTCTCACTTGGATTCTCGAAACCAAAGATAAATGGCCGCTAAATAATTATTTTGTATTTTGGCTTTGCGTTTTTTTTTTTTATTTATCACGCCAACGTTCTCTGCGGTTTCCCCCGAAAAATCCATAATAATCACAACACAAGCTTAAACCTCATTTTTCTTCTATCAACATTTATCTTCGATTTAATGACCGGATATTTATTTCGCGAGCTAAATGAGTGGAGACTTGTCCTCGGGCCATCTATATGAAGTTAAGAATTTAGCGAGCGAACAGGATACTGCTTTGCTAAACTGCCTCGCTAAATTTTATTTTTGTAGACATTTTTGTATGGGAGATAAAATTTAGCGAGAGCAGGATACTTAGCTATACAGTGCAAGCCCTGCCAAATGGTTGCTTTCGAAATCTATTCATTTCCATTTAACCGCACTCACATAAATAACACATTCGGGGTCGCTTTATTGCAAATTGGCTAATGTTTTTAAATTTCACATAATTTAACATGTTCTCTTATTCCAAATTACTGTATTTTGCAATTTAATTGACCGCAAGACGCATACCTACCAGTAGTACTTCTTACATCATTTCTCATCTGCTTGATCTCAACCATTCTTGACATGTGCAACAGCCACAGAGCAAGTACCCACGCCTAATGGCATCCAAATCGTACGTGACAAAGTGTCGACAAAGACAAGATTTTGTAAAAAATATCCTTTTCCATTCCCTCTGGCAAAAGGGTTGTTTAAGTGCTCATTAGGGTTTCCTAGGATTCCTCAAATAACTCATAATTTACTGTAAAATGTCGTTTACACTTAAAAAAAAAAATAAAAACACTCAACCAAAGTATCCCACAAGATACTCGTAATCCGTCTAAGGGTGAGATTATTATCATACGTCGTCCTCGTCATTTGAAAACGAACCCCAGCCCACTACAACAAAGGAAATCGCAAAATGGTCTTAGAGTGTTCGAATTGACGAAAGGCCCATTTCGACATCTTATGAGATCCATCTAGTTGAATAATAATTAAAAGATAAAAACTGAAAGATACCCTCCGGTCAAACGAATAAGAAGTTCCTATTTGGAAATTTTCATTTTCATCAGCCATCTGGAGATCTGAACCATTACAACTGGATATGGCCGCAGGCTGATTAAAATCTATTGAAATCCACCATTTGTTGGGCGACTGCCTGCTCTTCGAGTCCTATACACCATGCTGACACAATGACGCAGTACACGATGAATTAAATACATTTCTACTTTGACAAGTTGATAATGAGTCAGTTTAGATGTAGATTTGAATGATTGTGGAGGAAGGGGCGGTAGACAGTTGTTGATGGTATCCTGTGTGTAGAATACGGCGAGACGGAATACAGTAGGCTGTCAAAACTGTACTCAACTTGAGATATTTATCTGTGAACAATATGTACGAGTATGTCACGAAATAATGTGCGTTTTCCTTCAGGATTTTTTTTTAAAGCGCCTATTTATATAGGAAAATATTGGCGCAGCAGGTTCGTGTGCCCTAGGTCCTGCTTCTCACAACCATTTGTTTTGTGTAGTTTTTTTTTATTTTTATGTCGAATTGAAGGGTCTCACAATTCGCCGAGTGCTAAGTTGGACTACTAAGTGAGGGGTTCCAGGTTCGAATCCCGAGAAAAACCCAAATTCCAACTTAAGGTTTTTTCACTGCGCCACCTCTCGCGAACGTCTGACAAACATCCGAGAGTATAACTGTCTTGAAAGAATTTCTCAATTGGCCGTTTGGACTCGGCCAAAAATAAAAACTCACACAAGACGAATGGTTGTGAGAAGCTAGGCTTGGGTCCATACGGACCTGTTGCGTCAATTATTTATTTATTTATTATCTAGTTATTTGTGTTCTTCCGGAAATCGAACTTGAAACGTCACACTCAGTATTCGCATCAGCACACTAACCACTAATCCATTGCGCCCAAGAAAGATATATCAGAATACTGTTCCAAAATGAACGCAGGATTTGAATTTGACTGCCAGAGTGCTGCCAAGTTTTAAAAGTTTGTTCGGGCTTGTTCGAAAATATTTCTCTTTTGTTTGAAGCAATAAAACAATCAAAATTTGTAAAACGACATCAAAGCCAAAATTGTGTTGGGAGAAGAAATTTCGACCGAAAAAAGATTGCCAAAAATACGACAAAGCATCCAATCTGGCAACACTGTTTCTAACTATTAGGAAATGTCGGAAAAAACGTTTGTACGAAGGGCGCATTTTCAGTAGTATGTAACACTTGTAAAATACTTTTTGATTTGTGTTCTATCTGGACAGTCAGCATCTCAGCTGATATGAAAACAGAATTGGACCTTCGAATCTGATCGCACCTGAACATGGTGTTTACTTCGTGCAAATGTGTGTAAATCAAAAAAGAAAACATTATGAACTGTTTAGATCCGTCACTTTGGGAACCTTACGTCACCCTAGTAAAAAGCACCACTACCGCCGTGTACTACGTGACCAGAATTGATTTTCAAACCATTTCGCCCAAACAAGGGCGAATTGCGATGCAATGATTTCAAGCACCCTTGCGAAGGAAATCCTCCACTAAAGCGCTTTAAACTTAAGAATTCTGAAACGAAAGTACTTCGTTGGCCTCCCGTCCCCTTTCGAGTGCAGGTCTGATGGCCATGCCACTGTATCGTACCATAAGGACGACACGAAGAAGGAGTCAGCTTGACAGCAAAAGACATTAAAATGTAGCAACGTCATAACTTCCTTTCGTCTGGTAATTATTCTTTTGGAATTTAAAGACAGCTAGCGCGGTAATGGCGATAGGGACACCTCAACATAGTCATAGACTGAAAGCGGTGCCCGTGCCACCATGATAATGCAGTTTTGTCTGGATGTGAGTAGGGACTTTTTTTCGTTGTTGTTGTCTGCCCTTTGCTTATTTATTTACTTACTGCTCTATCTCGCTCTCTCTGTTCCTCTTATCGGTGTGTTGTTGGTCGGATGAATTTAACCCTCGGGAAAATATAAAGTTTATTCGCTAAGAGATAATAATGCACCGGATCAGCTATACCATGAGAAGGCAACATGCATGTTCCGACTACTACATGACGGTGCCAACTAGTGCCAGGAGTAATTACGCTTAAAAATGACAGAAACTTTGCCAACCGTCGCCGTCGTCGCGTCGCTGCATGACGAGGAGCAACTTTCTTATACTTTGATTAAACAAAAATGAGAAGCCAGAGCCACCCCATGATGGCATTCCTTATATCCGTCTACATAGTTGGAGGGGGCTAAAAACATTTAGCTAATGAGTCCTCAGGAAGTTGTAAAGTGGGTTCGGATGAACCTGCACTTTTGCGGCCCGTAAAGCCGTTGGAATCAATTCCGTAGTTTTTTCTCTATGGCTAATCAATTGGACCGGTCACGATTTTCAATTTCATTATTTTTCCTCTACACGAATTACACCTGCAAGGGCTATTGGGGTTGAAACAGATCCCAATTCCAATTCCAATCCTGGAGTAATTTATTGGTGCGTGTCAGGAGGGGACAATAGCGCCTGCATAAAATACTCAATGTCAAAACATCTCAGAGCGCAGTGGTAGTGTAAAAACGTGTGTACGACTATGACTGAATCTAGGGAAACCAATTTCACATAACTGACAGGTCACGGAAGTGCTTGAGAGCCCCAGTATAATGGAAGGTACACAACTTTAATGGTCGCATAGCTCGGTTAAGAGTGTGATATGTGATATATGGAGGTACGACAAGCAGATTGGATAATTTACATTCAGCAGAATGTTTAACACATTTCTATGGCGTTGTCCTGATACAGAAGCAATTTGAGTTAATAAGGGCATTTGCTTGATGGCTTGGCCAGGCTCATGTAAAGAACGAAGAGTCGTTTTGGGGGAATTGCCTTAAATTCTAACTAAATGTAAGGACACGGGACACAGCAACCTAAGCAGATTCGTGAAGACCATATTGACCGGCTATGACACTGGTTGACGACTGATTCGTTTGACACGTTTATACCTCAATGAAGTTGAACGGTTTTGACATTTATTTCGCCAAACTCAGCACCGCTAGTAAATTTATTTCAAAGTTGCTTCCAAGGGCTTGTTTATAAATCACAAACTTTCGAGTCATCAATTTGAGAAATTTCGTTAGGGAGGAGGTACCGCGAAGACCACTGATTGTCTATAGTTTCATTTGATTAAACTCTACTTAAAAAAGGCCTCTAAAAGTTAGACAGAGAATACTTCTTTATTACAGAACTGTTTATGTACATGTACCTACATTGATATTGGCAGCAACCTTTCAAATTCACGTAATGTCAACTATACTAGAGCTCGGCTACATAGTCGAAAGTCGTTAGTTGAGCCTGAACTGGCAACAAAAAGATCTTGCTTATTTTTTAGCTCAGACACATCGGAACATCGAGTTTCTTTTTTAGATCGGAGCGCACTCTATGAGGTCTTAAAAAATTGACCTAATTGACAAAATTCAGTCTAATACCATGTTCCCACCAACGTGATTTAGCTAAATCAACTTGATTTAGCTAAATCATCTCATAAATTACGTGATTTATCATACATTTTCGTGATTTATAATTACGTGATTTTTACGTGTTTAAATTTTAATTACGTATCTGTCATCGCAAATCCACACAAAATACAATCAAACATACCTGTTCTTAACTTCAGCACTTTATTCAGCAAACAAAAAAGAAAGAAAAACTTTCAAAAAAATAATTTCAAATTCAATTTTCTAATTTTGTTCGTGTTTCGGGGAGTTTTTGATATTTTTATTAAATTCATGCAATGAAAAATTGTTTTATTCTGGGCAGGTATGGCAAAAAACAGAAAGAATAACAATGGTGTTGGACACCTAATGTCAAAGTCGACAAAAATGTCAAACTAAATCACTTAAAGTTCGGTGGAGACACCTCTCGTGATTTATAAATCACGTTGGTGGGAACGTGGTATAAGGAACTTATCACAGCTTTATTTTGCCTGCTGAATTCTGATAATGATCCGGAATGCGGCGCAGAGAAAAAAGCATCGGAGTACCTACGGTTGTAAGTTCACAATCAGTGCTGATGATTTGGTGCGATTGTTGTGAAAACTACTTTACAGCCTTCGATAAAACTTTTTTTGAAATTTTTCTGAAGTCTTTGAGAAGGTTTTAGTCTCCTTTTGGGAAAAACTTTTGACCAACATTTTGTGTCTTGGACTACTAAGCGAGGTTCGAACAACGAAAAAACAAAAATTCCATCTTAAGTTTTTTTTCCCGCTGCGCTGAAGCTAGCCCTACACGGAATAAAATATTTTCTCAACTGGAAGTTGAAGTTTCTTAAAACAACAGCACAAAGTACGGTTATGGTCAAGGCCAATTATTTCTTATTTTAAACATTTTAATTTCATGAGTGAAGAACAAACAAAAATACGAAAACTAGAGAGTTTTTATTGATTTACACGAAAATAATTCCCTTGTATATTTGATAAAAATGAGGCTTGATGTTTCTATCAAATTGACAAAATTTGAATAAGTTTTATCTTGTCTTAAAACTTTTGTTGTGATGATAAAAAAATTGTTATGTTAACAGAAATCGTTTGTTTGTGCGTATAAAAATAATTTGTTAAATCAAACATAATTTTGTTAATTTTACTAAAGAGATTTTCCATTTCTACCGTTGCTGTTTTGTCAAATCAGTAATTAACTGTTGCTTTTACAAAGTAATTTATCAATTGGGTCTCTCACTTTTTGTCAAATTAACAAAAAAATGTTTAATAATATCCAAGTAGTTTGTCAATTCAGCTATTGTAATTTGTTACATCAACAGCAAATATGGTTGATTGTACAGAAATAATTTTTCAGTACTGTCGTTGTGTTTTGTTGAATCTATAAACAGATTGTTCGTTGCATAGCAACATTTTGTCCGCTCGAGAATTTTTATTCGTTGATTCATCAGTAGAATTGTTGAGTGAATAGAAATCATCCGTCAATTCTTTGTTTATTGTTCTGTTGAATTAAATGAACTGTTTTCTTTTTTATATGATTAATACTTACTTGCAGTTGTCCTTTGACTTCATTTTGAAGGTACAAAATAAGTATTTGGATATAATTTGAATAAAGAAATTATATTTGGATATAATTAAAATAAAGAAATTATATCCAAAATATATCTTGTAAAATAAATTAGGTATTAATAAATGATACCCAAAAGAAATAAGTTTAATAATTAAATTTATTTAAAAAGGAAACAAATTAAATTATATTCATTTTATACACCTATATATCTAAAGAGCAATTTAATATTAAAAAATAAAGATACAGCTGAAAGATATTTACTATAAATCCCATTTTTTAATTTATTATTATTTATGTATGTACATACTAACGTTTTTCAGTTCTTACTTCGTTTTCGCCGCATCTCCATTTTCCGTTCTGCTGGGGGTCAATTCCCGTTCCGTGATATTGTGAAATGAAAAGAGTTTTCACAAGTTCATACTGAATTCGATTCTCGATCTATGAAAAGATGAAAACAAATGTCAGAATTTTTTCATATGATACGTTCTTTATCACAGCAATTTCATTTGTGAAGAAGTGTGGAATCTTGATGGATACAAAAAATAAACGGGTACGAAGTGCTTCAGGAACCCAAAAAAAAAAAATATTAAATAGACTTTCTTGAGAACAGGCCCGATTTGGCCAATGACAAGTAAATAACCTTTAATTAACATAAATATTACATTCTACGTTGCAAATTTGTAAACTTAAAAAAATGATATTAACAGATTTACAACAGCTGACGATGATCATACCCGTGATAATGAGTGTAAGGAACCTCTCAATTTGTAGGAAAAAAGAACACATTTTATTTGTTGAAATTTATTTATTTTTTTTGATAAATCAATTTGTTCAATACGACGCCTACTGTTAATAATTACTCATATGATTATTGCCGACATTATAATTATAATATATATAAAATGGAAACTCAACAAACAAACTGATTCATTGTCGTTTTGCATTGGGAAAAAAAATCAATCTTTTTTTTGATTCGGATCACTTTCTGCAGATCTCGATATTTTTTCCAGATTTACACTGATACAGCACAGCTGTTTTACGTCATTTAAAGAAGTTTGTTTTAAAACAAATGTGTAAAGTTTTGTGAAAACCAAAATAAAGTAATACATAAACAGCAATGGACATAGTTTTGAAGGAATTATTATCTTCCTCATCATCAGGAAACAATGAATCACCAAAACTACTCCATTTGTATCTACACAGGAGGAAACATTTTTCAAGACGATTTCCATGGTTGATTTTAACAGCTGATATTGTTGTCAAATAACGCACTAATCCATTTACAAAAGCAGCTCAATTTCATTGCATGTTCCATTAGCCGCATAAAATCTGAAAATCTGAAAGTTGAAAACTACAATAATGAAAACAACAAGCGCACAAATGACAGATAGGTGACAGCATTTATCATTTAGTACATTTTAGTACACATTTAGACAACTGTTTATCATGATGAGTTCGAGAATCGCATTTGGTGTGATCGTGAAGTTATAAAATGAAAAGCTGCTGTGAAAACTGAAATGATAAATTATTTATCATTTCACAGTATCACAGAACGGGAATTGACCCCCTGGTCTACTTCGCGTGTGAAATACAAATGACGCCATCAATAGCATTGCATTCAAAGGATGTTTTATCAAATCTACAAAATGTTTGTCATTTCTAAAAACGTTTTTTTTTTCATTTCAACAAATTGTTTGTAATACTGATAATCTGAATTTTGTTTGGCTAACAAACATTTTGCATTAGTTTTGTCAATTTCACTAACATTTACAAAACTGATTTTTAGTTCTGTTTTTGTTGCTGTAATAAAATATTTGTTAATTTAACAAAAAAATTGTTCAATTGATAAAATATCGATTTATTAAACTAAAAATTGTGTTCTGTTTATCTGACAAAGTAGTTTTGTAGCAAATGTTTCATCAATTTGACAAAATATTGTTCAAACTGATAAACTTAAGTTGCATTTATAAATTTTATTTATCATTACAACAATTTCTTTTTCAGTTCAACAAAACCATTTTTGTTGAAATTTTACAATGGAATTTTGCCAATATTTACCTGGTATTTTATTTTCAGTGTAAGATAAAAAAATGTTAAATAAGATGTTTTTCCTCAAGGACTGTTTTCTTCCAATAAGTTTTTTTGTTTTTCTTAAATCGTTCATAGGTTTTCTAGACCTAAGAAACTGATTGCTTAGTTATAGCATAGACACATCATTATATTAATACGTGAACATCAAAAGTTTCGGTACACTTTTTAAGTATTTATTATGAAATGAGGAGAATAAAACTTATATCATTCGAAAGGTACTGCATAAACCAAAAATCGTGGGTATTTCGCCATTAAGGCTATTCAAATATAAATGATCTTAGATGAGAATTAGAACCTGTTTCCAATGGAGTAGCTCATTTACGTATTTTTTTCGGAATCAAGATGTCACTCTTTCGTTAATAAAAAAAAAATAACGAAAAAAATAAAATGTTGTTCCTTTTTTTAGTATTAAAATTTTACATACTTATAAAAGGAATGGTCGATTTTCGACCACAAGCGATACTAGTTATTAGTAATAGGTATTGTGTCTATGGTATTATGTGAACTCTGAAACAATTTTCTTAAATCACTTATTTCTGAAATCAAGAGTTATTATTCTTGATATGTTGAATACGGAATATGACCTTAAGAACTCAATAACTTCTTTCTTAAATCGTGCATTTATTTTTCAGACTAATTTATACGAAACAAAATGTTCCTGCAACATGAATATTAAGTTAATTTGCTGATATCAAGAACATACTTATTTGAATTTTCATACAGTAAATGTTCTTCAGTCAATAAAGAATTAATAACTAAATGAAAACAAATTTAAAAGGACTTACTGCTTTTTTGTAGTTAGTTAGTTCTTATTAGCACACTCGAAAAAAATGAGCCAAAATGAGGACTGCATTTCTTTTGTTATATATTCTCGATATAAGAATTTGTTGTCTTCACCCCAATAATATCAATTTAAACAAAAGTCGGTAATCCTATACACATTCGATTTTAAATATGGTAGAATTAAATCCTTAAATATCAATATATCAATAAATTTAAATATACATAAATTATTTTCTTTATATTAGAAAATCAAAGTATCATAGTATCAAATGAAAAAAATATATTTCTCATACACAAAATTAAATCAAGAAATATTTGGTCGTTTAAGTAACATGATAGTTAGTGTACCAACAAGAATTATTTTCTTTATTCAAGAATTCATATTTAAATAGGTACCGTTTATTTAAATTCAAATAAATAAGAATTTGTTAATTTTTAAATTTTCTCGATTCAAGAAACGAAATTTCTTTGTGTCGAAAATAATTTTCTTCCCGTGTAAGGTTCCCACGGAACTGTTAGGCTGTCAGGAACATAGACAAATCATACCGAGATGCCCAACTCGCAATCCTCTTGCCGCTGGCCCACTAAATTTTTTTCCAATTTTGCCATTTTGTTTTCCTGTCGGTGTTATGTCAATTTATAATCCGTGTGACATGCAAGAACATACAAAAAATACAAAAATAAATGCTGCCAACCTCGGCAACCGTAGGGAAATGTGCTAGAGTTCGGGAATACCACATTTTTGCATTGCTCCATGCCATTGGTTAGTTATTATTAATTGTTAAAAGGCGAATAATTTGATTTTGTTGGTCAATAAAACTATCTAATGGATATGTTCTATGTACTAGAAACCTATTAGGACAAACATGGTTGCGTATATTCTGCTTTTGGATATCTTTAACTTCGATTTCATGTGTAAATTTTTCTTAGATAACTGAAGAAAATTTTGTAACACTGTATTTATTTTCCTTCAACAATCTAGGTCATTAATTTTGCATTAATATTTTAAGCAGATCTAGACTTAAATTCCCAAAAAAAATATTATCCACACCTGACAAATAATTTCAAATTTAGCGGATAAAATTCTATGAACGCTGCCAGTAACTTTGTCCACAGTGGAAGTGGCATATGCAAGGTGCGAGTGTGTTGATAAGCCGGAATTTTTGAAGTTACGTGAAATTTGTCAAGGGTGACCGAAACAGTCTTCCCTTGGCCTATAATCTTCGGACAACTCATTGAAGAAAAGAGACTGCGGGGATGACTATTGTACGATATGTCTTTGGATATACGACCGAAACAGTGTACCCTCGTCTTTAATCCTCTGACATCTCGTCAAAATGACGTAAACCGGTCACTGTCTGTCTTTGTCATATTCTCTGTTAGAGCGGACCGAAAGATAAGAATTCAATGTGGACTCAGCTTAATCAACAGCGACAATGGTTTGCTGCTTATGGTGATGGAACTACAAATATGAGTACTACCGGTTTTTTGGAAAACCAAATTTTCAGTGAGTATCTGGAGACTACAAATGAAAACTAGCATTTGAAAACTAAATGACAAAATATGAACTTTTGACTGACTTTGACTGTCCACGCTCCTGACAATACAGAGGACACTACAGTGGGATAAGTGTGTGTGCGTATTGCTATCCCACAACTGGACCAAACATTTTTCCTAGCTTGACGCATAAGGCGTTTTTCTTTTTTAGTTCAGAGCACAACCTGAACTGTTATACAAAAAGTTCGTGTTTCTTTTTTAGCTCATCAGAGCTCAGATTTGTGTTTCTTTTTTCGATCTGAGCATAATCTGAGCGCGCTCTATGAGCTCAGAATAAATTGACTGAGCGAGCTGAGTATAACACTTAGAGGCACATTTGATAGAAAAAAAAACAGGATAAACAAAATAATTGAAATGGCGGACGAATCTTGTTGTTCTGTAACTGAAGGCTAACCAATTTAATAAATTACAATTAATAAATATTCAAATTATACATATATTTATTAAGAATTACAGCTTTTTGCTCAAGTGTGTTTCATAAATACATCAGAACGATCTGAGCTCGGTTCAGAGCGCGCACATAATGCTCGAGCTCGGTTCAGAGCTCAGCTCTGAACTAAAAAAGAAAAAAGCCTATAGTTTACCATTAATCTCTTATTCCTATGTGCCATTGATTTGTTGCTCCTGTATGGAGGGTGCCCAGTTCGCGCCAAAAAATTACAGACTCGTTAGAAGCTATTACGCGGCACCTTTCGCCTTCAAACAAAGTGTAATAAAACTATGTGCCATCAAATATTAATTGGAAGCTGAGTACCCTTACAAAGGCGTCACTAACCCCCAGGTCATATTTACGCCGCCACCCAATGGTATCCCTCTCTAAGCTGCAACACCCTGAACTCGATTTGAATTAATTTCATATCACAAAACTCGCCAAACTCAAAGGATAATAATAATTGAAAAATGATTGTGCCGACGACCTAAGGCCAGGATGGTGGAATTAAATGAGAGTTAAATGGAATTTTTAATTGATTACAGTAATTATTGTGTTAATATTGGGGCGCATGCCGGATTAGTCGAGTCAGACGACGGAATATCCTGCGGCGGATTAATTATGAATGGCTCACGCACAAATTTGTTCCGCAAACAAATGGGTCACAGTCGCTGTATACCAGTCACATGGATGACGTTTCAATCGCTAATGAACTACAGCTTTTATGGAATTAGTTTGTCAACAGTTTTCGAACCATGTTTGTGCAGTTCTCACATTGGTTTACCAAGTTGTGCTGGGAAAACGATTAAGTGTGGTACACTCATTGTGGCGGGCTGGCGGCTGATGACTAGATAATTTAACATTGAACGCGCACAAACACATTATTGAGACAAAATTTGCGGGATTTTATATTTAAGGAAGGAAAATTGACGCGGCATTAAAGGATTCGATTTACCATTCGCTTAAGAGAAGGAAATCATTCGAATGCGAAAGCGAAAGAATACATAGTATCAGATGGATGAAAGGCACACACGTTTAAAAATATGGGGGTGTTTTTTAATACACCCACAGTATTACAAAATTGGTTTTGAATATTTCCAATTTATTAAACTTTTCCTGTAATATATTTATATTCAAATTTAATAATTGTTTCATGAAAATGCTCATTTTAACACGAATTTTCTGAACTTTAATCTCTAAAGATTCAAATCTAGCATTTTTGTTCTGCAATCTTACCCGGTCTACATTTAAATAATATTTCTGTTGGGATCCTCTCACAATTCTTTATTACAAAAATAAAAGAAAAAGACTAATTACAATGGGGGTTTATATAGTCAAAATTGAGCGGGAAAATCATTATTTTTCGCGCCTAATTCTGATCGACAGCTCATGTCAATTCTGACGGATTTCATGTGGGATGACAGGTGCCACTGTAAGACTACAGGGTGCATCAATTTCAATCAAGAACTTATTACAATTACGTTTTAGTCGACCTGACATATAAAATCTACTCTGATTACATTTTAATACGAACTTAATCATCCCATCAACTTCAATACATTTGCATTTGGTTTTAATACAGGATCGGAACCAAAGTGTTTATATTTAAATATGTCGGTATTACATTTGTACCCAAATATATTATTTTGCCGCTTGGTTAACAATTTAGAGTTTGTTTGTTTGACCGTCCTCTTCAATGGAGTGGATGATTTGGATAAAGTTTTTTTTAAAGAAAAAATGTTTTAAAAACACATTCAACTGAAAGTCATTCAGAAAACGGGATTACATTGATATCCAATGAGAATATTTCTCTCACAAGTAAGTAACTTCAATTTCAAAATATTTTAGTATGAGTTTATAATATTTGCTTTTTTTCTTAAGCTGTTTCACGCGCAGAGATGTTCTTAGTGGATTTTCTTTAAAAATAAGGGCGGCCTAGAGATTCGAGTTCATTGCCTCAGAAATATAGCTATTACGTTCCAAAAAGTAAGTATTGACTGAATAATTTATTTATTTCTTTATTTAATATATTTACAAGCCGCTTAATGCTAACAGATATTTCAGGTATATAAATTCAAAAAAAATAAACATGCAACAGCATTGCCTTAAATTTCTCTCTAGAGAGACATAAATCAATATTACAACTTCATTGAAAGACATAATTGCTCTAGACAAAGGTTCATTGCAACCGCACTTAGTTCTGTGCATGTGTTCAAAAAGAAAATGTCTAGTTCTTAAAGATCTAGCAGGTACATAGATAGGTACCATTGAAAGAAGGGGTGGATATTTAATGCTATAGTTTAAAACATCTCTTACAAACATTACATCATGAATGATATCGTCTCGTCTCGATAATAATAAGAAAAAATTATCCTTGTAAAACGCCTTTGTATTTTTTCAATGCGATCAGTGTGAGTATTAAATGCGGGACTCCAAATGATATCGGCATACTCAAGAAGAGGTCTTACCAAAGAGATGTACAAAGATAAGAGGGCATATGGGTCCCTAAAATCCTTACAATTTCTGTTAATAAATCCAATGGCAGAATTAGCTTTTAAAACAATATAGTCAATATGACTTTTTAAGGAAAATTTGGAATCGAGAATAACTCCTAAATCTTTGATTTTATCAATTCTACAAA
Source organism: Cheilosia vulpina (assembly GCA_916610125.1). Lineage (NCBI taxonomy): Eukaryota > Metazoa > Arthropoda > Insecta > Diptera > Syrphidae > Cheilosia > Cheilosia vulpina. The sequence goes on from OU744278.1 coordinate 33,289,276, forward strand.
GAAGATTGGAGTTAATGACGTAATCAAATTGCGAAATTGAAGTCAATCTTGAAAATGTTATCACATTACACTTACTTAAGTTAAGTTTTAAGTCATTGGCGTTACACCAATCTGCAATAGAATTTAGATCCGATTGTAATAGGTAGCAGTCCTTTGGGCTTTTAATCGCTGAAAATAGTTATAGATCATCGGCGTATGACAGACATTGGCAGTGTTTAATAGCCAATGTAATGTCATTGATGAAAATTGTGAAAAGCAATGGCCCTACATGGCTACCTTGGGGAACCCCAGAGGTACATTTAATTGGCCTGGAGCAGACATTGCCTACACGAACGATTTGAGTTTTGTCAGTAAGATACGATGATAGCCAAGATAAAATCTTAGAATGGAAACCAAAAAGTTCAAGCTTCTTCAATAAAATTAAGTGATTTACAAAATCAAAGGCTTTACTAAAGTCTGTATAAACTGCATCAACTTGATTTTTGTTCTCAATAGCCTTAATAACATACGATGAGAACAGTGTCAAGTTAGTAGTAGTGGATCTACCGGAAACGAAACCGTGTTGAGCAACTGATCGGTACTCTTTAGTTAAAAATTCGATTTTATTTTTGATAATGCTTTCAAAAAGCTTTGGAATCGCGGATAACTTAGAGATTCCCCTATAGTTCTCGACATTATTTTTAGGTCGAGATTTGTGAATTGGGACCAGAAATGAGATCTTCCATTCCTGAAGGAATTTACCCTCAGAAACAGACTGGTTGAAAATAGTGAGCAAGGGGAAACAGAGAGAGCCACAACATTCCCTAAGTAGTAAAGTTGGGATGCAATCAGCCCCAGCAATAGGGTTTCGCTTAAGCAACTTAAGGGCTAAAAGAACCTCATCAGTGCATAACTGAAATAAGCCAATATCAACCTTACTTTCTATACTGTTTATCAAGTTACTATTTAAACCTGAATTAGAGTAAACCGATTCAAAGAAGTCGGAGAACAAATCAAGAGTAGATTCCAAGGTGGATGATTCATTATTCTTAAGAAACATTGGATTTGGAATTCCCGCAGACTTCCTTTTAGAATTTATATATGACCAGAATGATTTAGTATTATATTTGACGTTACTTTCAATATGCATGATGTAATTCCTGTGAAGAAATTTACTAAGTGTAGTTTACTAAAAACGCATTATTTGATTTTTTAAATTTTTTTAAAGCCTTTCAGAAGTTTGAGAGTTCACGATTGTACCATGGGGGCAACTCCGTTGATTCCAGTGTCGATATTTCGATCAACAGAATTGCATTTAAAAAAAGATGAAATGAATTGTTATAATTGCTCATAGGGTTTTTTTACTTTTGCTTAGAATTTTACGAATGTAATTATGAAAAGCACAAGTTTTTCCCTGAGGGTAATTGATTATTTTTCTTGCACACTAAGTGGAAGTTTTTTTTTTTTTTTTAATTTTTAAACTTAATTTTTTTTCTCTTCACTTGAAAAGTTTTTTTTACTTTATATACATATATTCATTTATTTATTTATTTTTAAATATTTTTTCTCTTAAGTTTAATTTTTTTTTTGTTTTTTTATTTAAATGTATCTAATTATACAGTCTGTAAATTGTAAAATTGTAGATTTAAATAAATAAAAAAATAAACTTTTTTTTCTTGAAAACAAGGAACAAATTTGGAGAAACCTTTTTCTAAAATTTTAATAAGATAATTCCAGCAGAGATCTCCTTAATTTAAATTTCCAGAAAAATATACCTACTAAAGGAAACACAGTGACAGGATTATTTTCAAAGGGGATAAAAGACCACGGGGATTTGCCTACACTTGACAATTATTTTCTATATGTATTGTTATATTTGAAACTAATAACTATTAATATTAAAATAAAATATTTTCTGTGGTAAAATTTATATCATAGATATTTAAATCAAATCTAAAGATGTATTAAAATATAATAAGATTGTATTTAATATTTTAATATTCCATGGGTTTATAAATAACAGAAAAAAAGTATTGAATTCGAAGTGTACGTATTATATTTTAATCAGCAGTTTATTTAATTTGAATACAAATGTATTAAAGTACTTTAATATTTTAATATAAATAAGGGCTTAACTTAAATACTTTTGCATTGAAACCTATCTCCGTCTATATTTAAATTTAATATTTCAGGCATATTTTTTAATACAAGACATTATTTAAAATTAATAAATCATTTATTATTTGTTTAACTTGAATGTATGAAATTTTAATATTAAATTAAATTTTAATAATTTCTCGGCGTTTTACTATACACAAAATATTAAATTCAACGGCAGAATTTTTAACCGTGCACCAACTTATGGAAGACTACTCAGAAGTTATACTACGTTTCCACCGGACACAAATCCCGAGATTTAGTTTAAGAGGTTTCAAATAAACCTTAAAGATTATTTGAAAGATTTAGTTGGCGTATGCTCTGGGGCTGCCAGATGAAATTTTATTAAAGTCGGGACACCAGGACCTGAAAATCGGAACAAATAGGGGGACAAATCGGGATTTAAAAAAAGCATTACGTTTTTTACAAACCCTTTTCACATGTGTTTTTATATCTCCAACTCCATAATGAGATATGGAAAACTCTGCTGAGCACAATTTGCACATCGCTTTATGCACGTTGCTAACGCTTCTTAGCCACGGATAGATTTGTTCCAACTGTTTTTTTTTTTGTAGGAAACCAATCTCTTCGCAGTGATTGTTTTACCACGTTTTGTGTTTGAATTAGAGGAAGTCACTCCTGATAAATGCAGTATAACAAACAAAGACACTATTGTACAGATATTTTGGTCAACTACCTACTTACTTGAAAACAATATTCGTTCCTGGAATTGAAAAACCTACCACAGCACTGCCACAGGTAGTTCAAATTTGCAATTTTAGTTTCTGTCAATTACCACTTGACAGCTTATGAAATGACGCAATGGATGAATGCGTTTAGAGAAAGAATTGCAATTTCCTATAATCATTATCTAAGGTCGTAGCATCTGTTAATATTGTTCTATTTTTTATTGCCGTACATTTACAATCGAAGAAGAATAAATAGAATTTAAATCGGGACAAATTCAGGACTATCTGGTATGTTATCTGGGTGTCTCCATTCGAGAGACAGACTGATGTCTCACGAGAGAGAGACAGAGAGAGAGGGAGTTGCATTTTTAAATTTTTGAAGTCTTCTTTTTCATTCCTGTCAAATGCAGCTCTGTTCCTTTTATATTTTTGACAACCCGAGCTGTGGAGAGTATGTTCGCAAACCGGTGTCTACATGCAAACCTGTTTGGTTTCCGAGATTAGTGTTTTTTTTTTTAATCTCTAATTTATAGGATTAAAATTTGTACAATAAATCTCGAGATTAAGGGAACTAATCATATCTTCGGAGCAAGCTCCACTGGAAACGTTTCATTAATCCGTTGACAGCTGTCACAAATTGAGAATAATGCATGCACATTCATTGGGAAAAATATTGATGAAATAAGAGAAACTGTAAAGGGCGTTGATTTAATAATTGAGATTGACATTCACAAGTAGTCAGTCACGAATTGAAGGCGCGATAAAATTATACTGACAGTACTGACGACTCAAAATAATTTGAAAGCATTCGGATTCGTTGTTACTTTTTGATATTGTTGCCACAACTCCAACTCGAACAATCGAATTTATTTGCACTCTCATGTCGACAAATAACACGAAGGAAAATTCCGAAAGGACCCCTCTTCTTCATGTACAAATAGTGAGTCAAATAAAATGCACAAACTCGTCTGACAAGATTTATTGCCCAAGCATTTGCGAGCTTCTCCTGCGGCCCTTAAGCCCTGCATGTACACAATTCAGCGCCCGAAACTGATTCAATGGTGATAATGTGTTGGCAAATAACTGCCAAAATGCGAATTGCATACAAAAAAAAAATGCAGCGCCCACCACCGAACACAGGGATACACAGCAACTCTCAACCGGCGAGCGGGAATAAATTTTGCATTCATATCACTTTTCGCATTATGACTGGAGCTGGAGCTGTTTTTTTTTCCCCCTGTTTTCGATCCTTTTTCATACGTCTCGCTGGCAGTATTGTATTGATGGGGTGTTGCTGGGGTTCACCAACCCTCCACAATTTTTTTTTGTTGTGTTTTGTAATCCTTTCATTGCTCTTGGCCTTTTGATCCTGAATATGTGCTGTATTTACAATTTGTATAAAGTGATCCGAGTTCCGTTAAATGTGTGCCGAAACGGTGCCACTTCGGAGCCGCTATTAGTACCCTGGCGCATGGTAAACAAAAAACTACTGTCCAGGTCCGGAATTTTATTTGCATGCAACATTCGCGCCCTGGCACTCAACCCGTATTGATGGTGTTTGCTTATACGGTTCACTCGTATATGCAAATGTCGGACGTCAAGGATCGAGGGTGTTGAATGGTGCCCTATATGACTTTTGAATGAATTTGTTTGTATTTTTTATTATTGCATTCCACTCAGTACTGCATATAAATGGAGGCGGAGGTCAACAGCAAGAAGTGCAATCCGCCGTATATGAAGATACAGTGGTGGGCAAATTTATTCGTGCAGTTATTTAAATTGATGATTTATGTCAAAATTTTAGTTTGTTGCGTTGCGGTTGAAATGGGGCTTGGTTTCATTGGACGACTTTTTATGGTGCGCAGAGTGGTATATACTGTAGTAGTTAAAAATGTAGTAGAATTGACTGGCTATTCTAAATCCTTTACAGCGACTTGATGCAACTTCGCATTTCTAGCAGCGACAGGATCCCCTTGGCTACTGATGAAAGATTATTTTCATTGAAGGCAGTCTGACATAGGATCTATGTAACGAGGTGTGATCTTAAATGATAGCCCGTGTCACACAGTAGTGACTATTGTACTCGCACATAATATCTGGTGAGAGTGTGGCGTGATCTCGCGGTAAACAAATATTGCGATGGCAATGCCACAGCTTAGGCAGGTAACCCTAAGTCGTTCTTGGAAAAATGTCTCTGGGAAGGTAGATTTATGCATAAGCAAGTGAGACCTTGGAATGGAAGCACGAATAATTCCTTCGTTGGACAGGTTGTCTCCAAACTCCAAAAGATCAGCTCAAGCTTCCCTTGAGATGCAGTCATCATACTCTAAAGAGTAGAAATAAAAGACGACCTTTCTCCTTAACATCTGCTTTATTTGTGAAAAGGAAATTTGTACATTAGCAATACTGCAAAGGTAGGATGTAGGTTAGACATGATTAACAACTTAGGACTGGTCGCTACACCCTTTTGTCATCGAATGCAAGAAAAGAAAAGAAATACAAATTTGATCGGCGCGGTATAGCGAAAGCACGATCGTGTTAGGAAAATTATTTTCCTATATGGTAACTCTGAATTTTTCATAATAAACATAAATTCAATGAGCATTTTCGATTATGAACAAGCGAAGCACAGTTTTTGCTGTCCACTGTATTGGATTGGATTTCTGGCCAGTTTCCTGTTTTGTAAATTGAAAGGATGCAGAGAGTCATGTATAACACTTAATTGATTACTTTGTTTTATTTAACTAGCTCTAACGTTGAATTAAAAAACTGCAGCGTCCTTGCGCTCAATTCCAACTACTAAATCTCTGTCAAGCAAAATACCATATTCAATAAGAACTGTATCCAACAGCAACATCTTGGTATATTTTGGATTCAATCACCACATGGTTGGTGGGGTCCTTTGAACTGGAAAATACTATCAGCTACCAGATCCCGTGTTACACGCTCATCCGTGCTCAGCTTATTTGCTTAATGCGGCGTGAAATTGCATTAAACGCTGCTTGTCAACAAAGATAAGAGAATTAAAGTCTGCGGTGATACCGTGTCGATGCGACAGAGTTAAACATCTTAAGGCGATTGGTTGGAAGGGACTATTTTGGTAGTCATATTCACCAGGCAGTAATTGGATTTCAAATTCGGACGGGGAATGCAATTTTTTGTATTCGCTTTTGAATTTCATATTCGCCCTTTTGCTGGTGATGAGAGAGCCACAGTTACAATGGAAAATAATTGCGTGTTTTGGTATTTATAGAGTTCCTCGGCTCGATTGCAACGCTCCCCATGCACAAAGGATGTACGAATTTCATCAAGCTGGATTGGTGGCAGGCTGCGGTTTCTGTGTGTTGGTATTCCTGCTGCCAGACAGTTTTGTTTGGTTTTCTCGTACTTTTTTGTAATAATCGGATTAGTTCCGAGCCGAGTTTTTGCTGTATGATGTGTTGACGCATACATATATGATTAAAGTTGTGTTCTGCAATGGAAAAGTGAATATTGCTTTGAAGGACGAGTTTTAAAAAAAAATGGATTTTAAACATTCCTACGTAGTTTGAAAATGTTGTATGTAGTGGCTACCACTAGTCGACTGCGACGCTGCTTAAATATTTCCTTAATCGCCTCTTTAGCTCTTTCTTTCTACCCTTTTGGTAAGAATTTCGAATTTCATACCTGCTTTCGTTCGATATTTCTCTTCTGGCCGTATGGTGCCGGATATCAAGCAGTTGCATTTTTCTAACGTCCTTTTTGTGGCAAAACTCATTTGCTTCAAGGAAGTACAAGATTACGATTTTCGCATGATTCCATGTTTTTGTCTTAAAATTAGACAGCTGACGCCGAAATGTATGGGAGCTTACATAATACTGTGACGTATATATGCAGTGTAAAAGAAAATGCAAAACACTTGTGGCGGAATCGCCAACAGAAACAACGTCACGCACATTTTTATCTCTATTGATTTGTTGAAACGTATAACATCAGAGGTGGCTTTGAGCTTTATGCCGATTCAATCTGTCCACTCAAAAAAATTTCTGATTTTAACGATTTTTTTGTTCAGCTGCTTTGACTGACAAATTTACGTCGAAAAAATATGCGCTTCTTATTGCACTATGATCGTAGCCGCCGAAGTCATAGTCAACCACAAAACTGCAGCTTCTTAAATTAATCGATGACGGAAAGAACGGAAGGTACACAACAATTGTCAAAAGCCCTTTGGGCTTAAAGACTAGTATGCTGTTCGCAGTTAAATTAAGCCCATAAATGTCTCCAAAGATAAAATTAAGCAAAGCAGTGAAGCCAAGCAGTACGCAGTTCAAGCTAAATTTGTTAACCACTGTACGAAAAATCTCTACTTTAGTTAGCGTATCAATGCAAACTACATCTTTCCACGGATAAATTTTGACATCGAGAAAATATCGTTATTCAAAACAAAATATCAACACAGCTTTTTTTAAAATTTTTGTCAAAATTAAGCGAACACTAAGCGAAGTGGTGGAGAGAAACATTGGAGAGGAGCTTAATTTTAGCTTTCCTGGAACAGCATTCTAGGCTAAGTATGTGTAGCTAAAATGTGTTCAACTACTTTACAGAGGACTAGTTTGGTGTTCCCTATACACATAGATAGATAGATAGATAGATTTATTTATTAAGCTTGAGCTTTTTTGACAAAATTTGGTACATTTGTTCTTAAAAGGTAAATAACTAGTTAATAACTTAATTAAAGCTTAATTTAATATTAGAAACTAACATTCTTTTAAACGTTTTCATATTGCGTTCAATCTTTAATTCATTTGGTAGACCATTAAATAATTTCAATCCATTATATAATAAAATATTCTGAGATCCATTATTTCTAAAAAAAAAAAACAAGTCTAAAATCACCTATGCTTCTCAGATTATATGGTTGAACATCTGCCACGAAAACTAATTGATTTGTTAAATACTTTGCCGTATGGCTATTCTTCATTTGGAATACAAATAAAAGTACATTCATTAATATTCTTTGGTTTATTGTTAACCATTTTAAAGTGTCAATCATTAGCCTGATGGGAGTTAATAAATTGCACATTAAAATACATCTCATTCCCCTATTTTGCAGTTTTTGTAATCTTTCTTTAAATTGATTTTGACTTAGAAATACAATTGAGAAATATTCGAAATGCGGTTTTATCATGACATTATAAATCTTTAACGAAGTATTTATTGATAATTTTTGCTTTATTCGTTTAAAAAATCCAATTTTTAGCAATTTTTCTACAAGTTTCGCTTTAATGCTTATCAAATTTTAACTTTTTATCAATTATCACACCTAAGTATTTAATTTCATTTACTTGCTCTATTATAACATTATCAATAGAAATTTGTTTATTTGATTCTGCATTTATGATCATAGCTTTAGTTTTATTAGTATTAAGTTTTAATTTATTTATTTTTAAATAATTTGTTATATTTTCTAAATCGGCATTAATTTGATCAATGCATTCATCTACCGAAAAACCAGATACAAAAATAAGTGCATCGTCAGCAAACAGCCTGATTTCAGAGAACTGAAGAACCCTTCCTATATCATTAATATATATAAGGAACAGTAACGTTCCAAGAACTGCCCCTTGAGGAACTCCTAGTTCTACTGTCAACGACTCTGAGATTTGCTCCGCCACTCGCGTTCTTTGTTGTCTATTTGTCAAGTAACTTGCAAACCAGTTCAGCTCAACTCCTTCTATTCCACTGTTCTTCAATTTATCAATGAGGATTGGTCTGGATATAGTTTCAAACGCCCTCTGCAGGTCCAAGAATGTTGCCACTATTACCTTTTTATCATGCACGTTTGTTTTCCATTGTGTTACCACAAGATTTAAGAGCCACTCGCAACTGTGCTGACGTCTGAAACCAGACTGATATTCCGATAGTAGATTATTGGTTTCAATAAATCTGGTTAATTGTTTAAAAACCAATTTTTCGAAAATTTTGCTTTCGGTCATTAACATATTCACTGGGCGAAATTCTTCCGGTTTATCAGTGTTTTTTACCTTTTCGATAGGCACCACTGTAGCTTCTTTCCAGCAGTCATGAAAAATTCCAGAACGAAGTGATTCATTAATGATCTGAAGAAAGACTGGCCCAACAACTTCGATTTTCTATTCGATTGGCATAGGGTTTAAATGTAATATAATTTGCTTCTTTTCAAGTTCGATAAGTATTGATTGAACCAACCACTGCACTCATTATTGCCTCTGCTTATTCTCCTGGATACCATCTTCTGCACCGCCTTGTTCAGCGAATGATGGAAGCTTTTTGCCCGTTCGTTCAAATTGCTAATTTGTCATATGGAGTCCATTACTTAGGAGTTCATTATAAAAGGTTTCTTTATTAAATACTATAGAAGTATATGTTTTCTGACGTTTATCATGATTTATTAACCTCATTTTAATTTTAATTTCAAGAGACTCGTGGTCACTTATTTTAAAATCCGTTTTGACTTTAGCGCTAATATCCATAATGTTTGTCACCACGTAATCAATTAATGTCGATGAAACATCTGTGATTCTTGTTGAGCTTGGCTACACGATCACTCCCATCCAGCGAGACAAGCAGATTTTGAGTGAATAGCAAAGGGCATCGATAATCGATTTTTAAAAATGTCTCTCCCCACCGCTTTCGATAAAATTCTTCATTTAATATGCGCGTTGAAGAAGTGAATGAAGCAATCGGCTTCGACTTTGCCATCGAATTTATTTGTGTATTTGGGCTTGCTGTAGGAGCAGGTATGCCCCATCTACAAAAAAGGCGATCCTATATCTGGCAAGAACTATCGAGGCATATCCCTGCTTAATTTCGCATATAAGATCCTATCCAAAGTACTGTGTGAACGTCTTAAACCGTTTTCCAACACACTAATCGGCACGTACCAGTGTGGCTTCCGGTCCGGTAGTACTGCACTTGCAGCTGCTGTTTTAGCGGGAAAGATAGATACTGGCATTTATATCGATTCAGGTTTTAGCATGTACCTGAATAACTTACAAGCAATATTCCATATGTTACGTTCTACGGTTTTTGTTAAAGCTTGGAAGAGCCGATTTTTTTTATATTTCTCCTTTTCCCTTTTTTAACGAATCTTTCTGTAATGAACTATTTACATGAGAGCGAGCGAACGGATTGCTGAAATGCGAACAAACCACTTTTGATGCATTTATGAACAGAAAATCGGACATTTTACTATTCTAAGAGGAGGATAATTAATTATCCCAATGTTATAAGAAAACAAGTAAATAAACGAATAATTTTATAAATAAATAACGAAATTTCAAATTCCAAACTTTTTGCCGCGAACGAATACACCCTTGGAGCAAATTGTCAAAGTTTATTCGCAATCCACATCATTCAATTCGCGTTCCACAAACTAGGGAATAAAACATTCGTTCGAACTTAACCTCAAACTTATTGGCATTTTTTTTACATTTTTCATTTTGTGGTGTCGTTTTGTTTTGGTGCGAATGAAAAATAAAAAAAATGAGTATGACTGAATCAACAGATAAAAAGGTAACATACTTCAAATGGGAAGGACTTAATATAATTTATTTGTTTATTGCTGTTATTAGTTTTGTTTAATTAGTTTTTTGTACATGTACGAATGTACATGCATTAATTGCTGTGTTTTAAATTTTGTTCCACCACAAACAGGTCAACAATATATTTTTTTTTTTTGCTTAATAGAATGTCGCTACCTCCAATTGTCGAGTTTTTTTTATTCAAAAAGTAGAAACAAATGACGGCAACTGTCATTGGATTCACGGGTATCTGCGACCGAATAAAATGTATCATGTGAATGGAATGTCAAAATTGTGAATATTCGTTCGTTGTGAATGATCCTTAATTTATAGAAATCTTCTCTCTGCCATTGCTTTAGAATATTGTGCTGGCTATTTTCTTACAAGAAGGATAAATTTTAATATACGACTTCAAAACTTGTGTATGTAAAATTATGAACGAAAAAAGAAGAAGAAGCTATATGAAGAATTCGGTATTCAAAAAAATAATCAATCCAATTTATTTGAAACTATTCTAGATTGTTTCCTAAAATACTAATTAAAGAAATGCGATCTGCTTAAGCTGCATAGATAGGATAAATGTTAATCCTTGCTTTTTCGGAACGAAAAATCCTATATATAGTGACAACGAAATCATGAACGAAAAATTTCGTTTTACTTTTCGTTTTGCGGTATGCTGCTGCTGCGAAATAATGACAAATGGAAGAAATTGTAGTAGATTGCTTGCTACAATAGGTTAGGTTAGGTTAGAGTGACAGACCGCCTCAGGTGCAGCCTCATTTAGGCCATAGAAGGCCCATTGTGATACCACAGGATCAGTGTTCTCACACTACCCGTTGAACCAGCCGGAGCTAAGAATGAAGCGTTGGAGGCAATTTCGCTGAGATTGTCGAAGAAGTATTCTCCGAGGTGCAGTTTTCTACGGACTGACAGTGCTGGGCACGTTCAAAGAAGGTGAAGAATAGTCTCCTCCTCCTCCTCGTCCCTACAGCTTCTACAGAAGTCATTTGAAGGGAGATCCAACCTGAGGGCATGTCTCCCTATGATGCAGTGTCCCGTGATGACACCTTCTAAAGTGCCTACTATGGGTCTTTTCAGTGAAATAAGATTCTTGGAGCGCTTGAGATCCAGTTGAGGCCAGATCTGTCTCGAGGTGTGGCACGTTCTGTAGTTAGACCACCAGCGATTTGTGGCGCTTAATACGTTTTGTTTAATGAGGAGCTTGCAAGTAGCAAAAGCCATGTGGAGATTCTCCTTTTCCGGTAGAGTCGACATAGTAGTGCCTTGTCCGGCGAGTACGTCGGCCATACAATTACCTGGAATGTCTCTATGACCCGGCATTTTGAATTGTTCCGCCATCTCGTTAAGAGATAATCGGCAATAGAGGGCAGTTGTCGAATTGAAGATGACAGAATCCAGGGATTTAATCGCAGCCTGACTGTCGGTAAAGATGGTGATATCCTTTACAGATATTACATTATACCGAAGCCACGATAAGGCCTCTTTGATCGCCATGATTTCCGCCTGGAATACACTACAGTGATTAGGAAGGCTGAATGAGACTTTGCAATTTAGATCAGAAGAGAAAACGCCCCCCCAACTCCTGTTTCGGTCTTGGATCCGTCTGTATAGAAGCAGACAGACTCCTTACGAGGCACTACATCATTCGCCCAGTCATGCCTGGAGGGTATGTAGGTTTCGAAGTTCTTACCGATTTGAGCTGAGGGAGGGTGTAATCAGTTTCTTTTGGAATGAATTCTAATGTATCAAGAATAGACGAGTGACCAGTTTGCCTACTGGTCCACGAACGAGTTGCTTTTATTCGAGTGACTGTGTTTGCTGCCACTTGTTTGCATGTAGATGTCTAGCGGTAGTATGTGGAACATTACGTCCATGGCCGCTGTTGGAGTGGTCCTGAGGGCTACACTAATGCATACGCAACCGTTCTTGCTTGGAACAATTCTCCACTCTATCCGGGATAATAATTGCTTGCGGAAATTTGACACTATTGTACTCAATACTCAGTGTTGCCAGTTTTTATAAGAGTTATGGAGCCAAATTCTTATTTTTCAAATATGAATATCAAAAATGCGCGTTTTCTTTGTAATTCACACTTATGCTGATTAAATTGTTTTTAAAGGCGATAATATTAAATAAAAAAAACGATACAACAAAAACTCGTAATTGAGAGATTTTTCTACTTTCCATTTTTCAATTTGGGAAAAAAAATCATTTTGCTGGAAGGGGGTATACCCAAACGGCAGCTTCTGTAGCCGTACGCCTCAAAGCTACTTCACAATGGACCAGCAAAATAACTGGCCATGCCATGCTTTAAGAACTTAAATTTGATAGAAACTTCCAGGTCTTCATTCCCACTAGATCATTCTGGGAGGAGGAAGCACTCTCGGATGAGGAATCGATTCATTTCTTTACAGATGGTTCGAAAACTGTGGAAGGTGTTTATGACTTCTCCGATGGACTAAGTCTTATTATCTTCTTACGTCTTCCTGATGACTGTAGCGTTTTTCAGCGGACATTAGGCGATAAAAGAAGTCTTATCCTGGCTGAGAGAAAATGTGTTATCTGCTAAAGATATCCGTGTCTTCTCGGATAGCCAAGCTGCCATAAAGTGCCTGCAGTTAGTCTCTACAAATTCTATAACAGACCAAGACTTTCGTTCGTCTTTCAGAAAGATGGCGGAGCAGTTCAATATTCAAATTTGTGAGGTGGCGGGGTATAGGGACATCACAGGTGACTGCATGCTTGGACAGTGTGTTTTCGTATTTGCATATCTTGTGAGAGGATTTCACTGCTGAGATGTGAGAGTCAATATAAATATAGTTACCATAGTAAGTATGAGAAGTGTAAAGAACACAAGAAGATTTAAATGTTTACTTTTCAACTATTTGGCAAATCATTGATAATATCTACCTATTTATTAATTTTGTATTATTTGCTCTCTCTTTTTAAGTTTCGATTTCTCTTTAATAGTTTATAATGATGGTAATAGCATAATAATTAAATTAAATTAATTTAAAGGCTTTCAAAAATTTACAAGACTCTTGTCTTACTTTGTAAGCGATTCTGAAATAAATAAAAAATAAATAAATAAATAAACAAGGGAAAAGAATACAATACAAGTGTTAATTTTTTTTTTTAATTTCACGGAGCCTAAAAACTGTGAAACTTAAAAGTGAATAGCGTAAATGTTTATAAAAATCATATGACAATAATTGTTAAATTATTTAAAAATAAAATTATTTTAAGGAGCCAGTGAAAAGTTCGAGTGGCCAAATCGGAGATAAATAGCCAGTGCTGGTAACACTGCTGCTTGTATAGTAACTGATGGAAGATGGAACTCTCCAAAAATTATTTTCCGCTGCTTTTTCACAGACGTTTCGCTGTCCACTGCAAAATGTCGTTCGGCATCAGCTGCCTACTCGGCTTTAATAGAGCAAAGTTAAGCGGAGTCGGAAAGTTTTTGAGATGGGCGCTCAGAGTTACCGTCTTCATGCAAACAGACTTAGCGTACTCGTTTTTGCGCACACGAATGTGGTCGCTTCATTTCGAAATATGATTCTTATTAGTTATTTTTTTGGTTGATGTACATTTTCCCTATACGTCTTATCCACTCCGTGCGCCTATGCAGTTTCAGACATTTCAGGCTCAGCTTAGAGGTACTGCGGATTTTCCTTTTTTTTTTTAAGTCGGGCTCTTGATCGGATTTATGTAGATTTCTATTTTCCCAAGCAAGTCTCGAGCAATTCGACTGTCTACATTCTCTCTGTCTCTGTACTTGCGCTTAGCTAAAGCCTTAATTTTATTGTTGTCACAGGTAAAGGCTTTTCGTTTCAACTATGAACACGCAACCGAGAACTTACGTCCGATTAACCTGCGTAGAGTCAACTGTTTATGTGGTAAACTCTTTACCCCAGATAAGGTTAAATGTGCAGTTAACTCATACAAGACACCAGTTACAGATGGATGGTATTTTTACAGAAAAGCCTGGAACTCACTTTACCAACCATGATTGCCTTATTTAGGTTCAGCTTTAACTTGGGCTATATACCACAGACTTGGAGGGAGGTAATTTTTCATTTCATTTCATTTCATTTATTTATATTTATATATAACTTAAGACTAGTATACAGACAATTTCTTAAAACTAAGCTGGGGAGATATAGATAGGAGATACAATTGGGATTTAATGTTGATGAGTGGAAAAATATAGGAGAATTGCACTTTTAAAATTGGAGTGATTGGATATAGCTCTTATATGTGGGGGTAAGGAGTTCCATAGTCTCACAGTGTGAATGTAAAATAAACGCGAAGAATTGAGAAAATAGCTGCGGTATGGTATTAGGCTGATGGTTCGTGACGACCGAGTAAATTTAAGCCTGTTATACAAATAAGACGGACTTTGATTTATTATTAAATTATGTAAAAAGATACAGTTTCTGGCGTTGATATACTGATGCAAGTCACAACCTAGCAAACTCCTAGTGTGTGCTGATATATGATCGTATCTACGAATGCCGTCGATGTAACGCACCGCGTCATAGAAGGCTACATTCAATTTATGCCTGGATTACGAATCTAGACTACAATACACAACTTCGGCATACATTATGAGGGGCAGGATTAGAGTTGTTACCAATTTACGTCGTGTTTCCAGTGGAGTGAAATAAGCACTAGGCCATAACTTGCGAAGGCATCCGTAGATACGACCAATGACTACGTTGGTGTGATTGTAACCAGACAGATTACGATTAATTGAATATCCCAGAATAGTGGATGATTCTACAGCTTTGATTTTGTTACTATTTAGATATAAATCAGGTAGAAGATTAAGGTTAAATTTTTTGTGGGATATAGGGATTACCTGAGATTTTGCAGGATTTAAAATTAAACCATTCGCAACTGACCAGGTGTAGATGCGCTTCAGATCATCATTGGTGAGAGAAGCTAGTTCATTGAGGTTGGGGTATGCTTTTGCTAGATGTAACTGAACGTCGTCTGCATACAAATGTACTGGAGCATGATTGGACACGGATGGTAGGTCATTAATAAATGTGCAGAAAAGAATCTTTACTTTACTTTACTTTACTTTATTCATCTACCGAGCTTAACTCTAACAGATTTCGGATATAATATATGGTGATATAATAATTAAAAATATATAGTAGGTTTTAAGTAACTTAGGAATTAATAAATTAACAAGAATTAATAAATTAACAAGAAGCAAAATTTTATTATGATACATGAATATTTAAAATTACAGATTTAACTTTCTCTCTATCATCACACAAATCAATTTCTGTACGAACAGAATTGAATAAATTAATACATTTAGTAGTAGGCTCATTAAGACCATAATTGTAAATATGCCTAGGATTAAATAATAAATTTCTAGATCTGAGTATTCTTTCAGGTGCGTAAAACAAAAAATTCTCTAGAATTTCAGGACACTTTATGCGATAAGAAAACACATCATGAACAAACAATATACACTGAACATTACGTCTTTTCTCAAGGGTATCTAACCCTATTAATGCACATCTAGTAGAATAAGAGTGTCTTTCATCAAGGTTCCATTTCAATTGAGCAAATACAAATCTTGTAAATGACTTTTGCACTCTTTCCAACCGATTTATAGAAGTAAAATTGTTAGGGCACCAAATCATGGAGCAATATTCAAGAAAAGGACGAACAAGGGACATATAAACAGATTTAAGAGCATAAGGACTAGAAAATACGGCACATGATCGTTTGAGGAATCCAAGCATAGAGTTAGCCTTAGCAACAACATAGTCAATGTGAAGTGAAAATGAAATTTTGGTGTCAAAAATCACCCCAAGATCTTTAACTGCAGTTACGTTAGTAAGTGAAATTTCGGAAATGTTATATTGATAAATAACTGGAGACAAAATACGGTAAACAGAAAAGGAATGACATTTTGTAATATTCAAGGTAATATTCAAGCTAAACCAGCTTGCACCAATTGACGACTGAGTTCAAATCGGATTGAAGCCTATTGCAATCGAAAATGCTTTTAACACGCAAAAATATTTTTAAATCGTCAGCATAAATAAGACAATGAGCATGCTGAAGCATAGTTGGAATATCATTGATAAAAATATTAAACAGCAGAGGTCCTAAGTGACTGCCTTGAGGAACACCCGATAAAACGTCAATAGGCCTCGATTGAGAAGAACCAATTTTAACAATTTGCTTCCTTTTTGTAAGGTTACTATAGATCCATTTAAGGAGGCTCGAGTGAATGCCAAATGATCTTAATTTATCGATGAGAATATTGTGACAAACAGTGTCGAAGGCTTTTACAAAATCTGTAAATACAACATCAACCTGATAACCTAATTCTACGGAATCGAAGAGGTATTTACTGAAAAGCATTAGGTTAGTCACTGTAGATCTACCAGATACAAAGCCCAATGGGTCCCAATATTGAGCCCTGGGGTACACCTTGCTAGATTTTCATTAGGGACGAACAACTATTACCAGAAATGACCCTTTGCGACCTGTCCGACAGAAAACTGTTTATCAATTTCACAGCCCCATCACTGAAGCCGAATTTGTTCTTAAGCTTCCAACACAGAATTTTGTGATTTACTTTATCAAAGGCCTTCGAGAAATCAAGCAAACAAAGAAATGAAACGTAGAGGGACTACGAAGATCGAAATCTTGTCTTATTTCTTCGAGTAAATTGACCATGGCTGTGGAACAGCTGTGGTTAGCTCTAAAACCTGACTGTTGAGGACTCAATAACTTATGGATGGACAGGTGCATTGTGATTTGTTTAGCAATTATTTTCTCGAAAACCTTAGATAAGCAAGGTAGAATGCTGACCGGTCTGTAGTCGGAAGGAGATGTTGGATTAGCTTTCTTTGCGATAGGCAGGACTCTTGCACTTTTCCAGACCTGAGGAAAAGTTGATGTTATTATTCACCAGTTTATTACATGAGTGAGGTGGGAGACAATTTGCGGCAGGATGAGTTTTATGAAGCGTATTGGTAGGCAGTCTTCACCAATTGACTCAGACTTAATAGTAATAGTAAATGTGGTATTTATCCCCAAACCAGGTAACAAGCCTAGCGAGCTACCTAAATCATATCGTCCCATAAGCTTAACATCGTTTTACCTGAAAACAATGGAAAGAATAATCGATGTACATATTAGAGATTGCTTAACTCGTAGCATACCTCTACACCCCTGCCAGTATGCCTATCAGAAAGGCAAATCAACTGAAGGTGCACTCTTAAGTTTAACCAAACAAATGTATGTATGTATGTATAAAGTTTATTTTCACTAGTAATAAAGTTACAAATTAATTCGAACTATTCTTCGTTCATTATACAATAAATATTATTAACTAGGGAAAATGAGAGACATTTTAAATTTCTTAATCAGAAATAGTATTAAATGCCACTTCAAGAGTTAAATAACAATATTGTAAATAGATGGGTGGGGTGACCCTTTCCGATAAAGCAGATTTTACAATTTCACAAATTATATAAGAAGTTCATTAAACGTTAAGTACGAAAATATATTATGTCATTGAAGAAAAATGAAACATAGGCAAAATCCAAATTGGATAACAAAATTAAATTTTGGAGAACAAAACTACATTTTATAAAAAGAAAAACAAAACACCAAAACATCAAAAAAATCAGTAATCAGACTACGAATGAGAACTCAAAACGGACTCTAAACTATTAATATCTTGTGATAGAAGCCAATGTCTTACATGATTCATAAATTTATTAATATGACTAAGAGTCCTAATCCATAAAGGAAGCTTATTAAAAAGGCTGCGCGATGAAACCGTGTAAAAATTTCTAAATGCTGTGGTTCTAAATTGAGGAACAGCTACTAGATTCAAATGATTACGACGTATATTATAATTTTCAAGAACTCTAATATTCAAGTTACCAGATCTATAGAAAAAAGACTTAAGAACCTTAAAACAGTATAAATGTCGTACAGGAAGAATTTTCAAATCGTAAAATAATGAATAGCTTGGATGTAACCGGTTTTTTCCGCATATTTTTCTTACAATAAATTTCTGTAAAACAAGAAGTGGTTGGACTCTGTTAAAACATGATCCCCCCCCCCCCCAACAAGTAATGCCATATTGTAGTTTTGATTGGAAAATTCCAAAGTAAATTATCTTAAGAAGGTTTCTTGAGCAGACATTCTTCAGATAAAAAAAATTCCTAAGCGTCATAGGAAAATATTGCCTTAAGTTATCAATGTGATAATTAAAACTCATTTTAGAGTCAATAATTAGCCCCAAGTATTTAAATTCTGTGACGCTATCAATTTGAAAACAATTTTCACTGCAGTTGAGATTGCTACAAAATGTTTGAGCGGAATGGCTGGTGCCACAGAAGCAACTCGGCAGTTTAAACTTTTGGCACTCTTGTGCATGAAAATAAACATTAGCGTCAAATGAATTTTGAGATGCTACACTGTAAAACATTATTTTTGTTTTAGAACTAATCATGAGCCTGTGTGAAGCAAACCATGTTCTAAACAGTTCTAAATCTGAATTGATATCCGCAATTAAATTTAAAGGGCTTACTGAACCATAGGTTAAACCAACATCATCGGCAAATGCAGTGATAAGGCCTTTGAAATTTTGCTCAAACAAAGAGTTGATATATATCAGGAATGGAATTGGTCCCAAAACAGAGCCTTGTGGTACACCTAGATTTAAAAATTTTATTTGACTTTTAGTCATTTCAATCCTTACTCTTTGAGATCTATTTTCCAGATATGATTTAAACCACTCAAGAATAAAGCCTCGAAAACCAGCATTTTCTATTTTCCGCAACAAAATAGAATGGTTAACCATATCAAATGCTTTGGTAATGTCGACGAACAGACCTGCAGTAAACTTTTTTTTGTCTAAGCTATTAAAAATTTGGGAGCAAAAGTTAAGTAGTGCATCCTCCGTACTTTTACCTATTTGAAATCCATATTGAAGAGAACTGAAAAAACTTGTTTTATTCAGAAAACTTAAAATCCTTTTTTTCACAACTTTTTCAAAAACTTTGCTTACTGAAGGAAGGAGCGAAATAGGTCTGTAGTTGCTTACATTGTTTGTGGCACCTTTCTTAAAAAGTGGAACTACATCCGCAGATTTAAGAGCTACGGGAAAAATTCCAGATAAAACACTTTTATTAAAAATATGCGCTAAGACGTCGACGACAAAACATGCAATATTCTTCAACATCCCATTTGAAATGCCATCAATGTCGCAGGACTTTGAGTTTTTCAGAGAACCTATAGTCTTTAACAACTCTATGCCTGTGATTGGCTGAAAGAAAAAAGTACATCTCTGAGCAGTTTCATAAGGGGTACAAACAAAACTGGAATTCTTACAAAAGGAACTACTAAAATTCGGATGGCTAATGTTGGCAAAATAATTATTGAAGATGTCTGCAATTTCAAGCCTATCAGTGACGATGCGTTCATTAAAAAGAATCGTAGTAGGACTTTTAAAGGAAGAGGGCTTATTAAGGATGCTATTAACAATTTTCCATTCTGCTCTTATATTTCCTCTGTTTATGTTAAATTGATTTTTGTAAAAGGTATCACGGCAAATAGGAACTTTATTTTTTACTTCCAAGCATAACCTTTTGTAAATATTTTTCAGATTTGTTCTACCAGGGTGTTTATAACAATTCTGTCGCAGTCTGTTTTTCTTATTGATTAATTGTACTAACTCTGTAGTTATCCAAGGTTTGAGTCTTTTGGACGACCTTTTAATATTCTTTTTAAAACTACAATCATGTATATGATTAGTAAGGCATTTTAAAAAGAGATCATACGATATAGATGCATCTGGTTCTGTAAAAACACATTCCCATGACTCAAAGCTAAGAATAGACTTTAATTTTGAAAAATCAATTTTGGTTACCATGTGAACTAGGCTTATGGCTTTTACTTTTAATAATCGTATTTACTAATAAACCTGTCATTGAATGATCAGTTATTGCAACATCCAAGACATATTTTTCACAAGCGTCCAGAGAAATTTTGGCAAAACGTCCGTAAATATGATCTAAACAACTACCAGATGTCAATCTTGTCGGTACATTTACAACAGACTCCAACCCATGAGATGCCAGAAGGGCCAAATATGTTGCTACTGTATCAGTTTTTTCGAGAATGTTGAATTTAATTTTTTGATTTTTCATTATCTAATAGATTTGAAAATTCTTCAACAAATACCGAAAAATCATATTTGTGTAGCCGGTAAACACACAAAACAACGAAAATTGCTTTGTTTACTGTGAAACACAATTTCAAAATATCAGCACTTAAGAAATCAACAAGACACGTCGGTACACAATCATATATTAATAAAGGATACGTACCGTTGTAAAGAGATTGCGCTATGCGCATTTATCGACATAGAGGTTGCTTTCGACAACACAGGATATAATTCCATATCAAGCGCTTTGATTCAAAGAAATATAGATGAAGCGACCATCAAATGGGTTAAAGCGATGCTTGCAAGCCGGAAAATAACGGCTTCGTCAGGACCAACCACAGCATCTGTCACAGCCGTAAAAGGCTGCCCGCAGGGAGGAGTACTCTCACTACTATTGTGGTCTTTGGTGATAGATAACCTACTACGGGAACTGAGTCACTCAGGCTTCAATATTGTAGGCTACGCCGATGACCTAGTCAACATCGTTAGGAGTAAAAAAGTAAATGAAATTACAATTCTTGTGCAAAATGCTCTTAAGATAGTGTTAGATTGGTGTAGCAAAGATGACCTTTCTGTTAAACCCAATAAGGCTATCATAGTTCCCTTTACTTGGAGAAGAAATTTGAATCTAAACCAAATTTAAATAAATGAAACACTCATTGAGTACTCCGATGGAGTCAAATATCTTGGAGTCATCCTAGATAAACGACTGAACTGGAACTCCCACATAAACAATAAAATTACCAAAGCTACTAATGCCTTATGGGCCTGTCGTCGCATGTACGGTAGAACCTGGGGGATTACACCCAAAATCACACACTGGATCTACACAGTCATGATCAGACCCATTATAACTTATGCTTCTATAATATGGTGGAACAAAACTATCCAAAAGAACACCATTGCAAAGCTGAACAAGTTACACCGCCTCGCATGCTTGGGAATTTCCGGTGCAATGCGAACTTGTCCTACAGCTGGTATAGAGGCCTTAATAGGGTTAACACCCCTCCACATACATATCAAAAAAGTGGCTATACGCAACTCAGCAAGTCTGGCACAAGGGGAAGAGATAAGCTTCAGTGACCATCCAGAACTAATGACTCTTATCTCGGAACATCCGGAACTTGGCATGATCTGCACGGTAACTGACCGACTTCCAAAGACATTATGCTTCAACAAGAAATTCTCCACGGAGATCACTGAGAGAGAAGCATGGGTTAGCAATAATCCACCACACTGCCAAAACGGCCTAAAGTGGTATACGGATGGGTCCAAGATGGACAAGATACATGCACCAAATCGTAACGTCTCAATACCTATGGGGAAAAGCCCCAGTGTATTTCAGGCAGAGCTCCATGTCATCACGGAATGCGCGAACCTTATTTACTCCTCAGGGATCAAAGGCGCAAACATCCATATCAGACAGACAGTCAAGCAGCTATAAACGCCCTTAGCTCACCAATAATTGTCTCAAAATCAGTCATGCACTGCTTCAATGCTCTTCAAACTCGTTGCTCTAGAAACAAAACCAAAATATGGTGGGTTCCCGGGCACGAGGGTATTGAAGGAAACGAAAAAGCTGACGAACTGGCCAGGAAAGGGTCAGGAACCCCGTTTGTAGGACCAGAACCTTTCTGCGCCGTTACTAAGTCAGCAATCACTTCCACTATCAATAGTTGGGAACACAACATGTGTATCAGAGAGTGGCACGAAATCCCAGGCCTCAGACAGGCCAAAAGAGCAATAAAATTCAAGAAAAATGCCAACAAAATTTTAAATCTACGAACGTACGATATCAAAAACCTTGTAGGCTACCTTACAGGTCACTACGGTTTGCGATACAACCTACACAAACTTCACATAGCCGACTCCCCGGAGTGCCGACTATGTCTTGAAGAAGACGAAACAGCTGAGCACATCATGTGCGAATGTCCAGCAGAATTAGAAGGAAAGTCTTCTTCCGGGAAACACTAAGTCCAGAAGAATTGAAGATGTCCTCTGCTGGAAACATTATCACAATAGGGAGGTAGAGACGCTGCTAACCTTAATACAAATTTTCTGAAAATCCGGGCACAATAGACCTTCTAGGTCGAAGTGCCTATCTTTCGCCTTGGCGATTCAGAAGTTTAAAAAAAAGGCGCTTTTCGTTTGAGCTTGGCGTTGTTCCGCAGTCTCATATCTCTGCTTTCTTGCTGGGGTCATGTATTTTCCCGGAAAGTCGTTAGCTTTTTGCAATATCTATTGAGGCTCCTCTCTGACCCAATGGTCTGCTTTTTAGGTACCCTTTTTAGGTATCTGCTCAATGTTAGCATTGTGAGGTTCAACTTGACTGCCACACCAGACCCAAAACAAAGCTTCTCAAAAAGTCCAATTTATACGAATTTTGTTCGCCTTTGACCCAGCATTTAGACACACTCACAGTCTAAAAGGTGAATATCCTTTAATCACCGGCGGAAAATGAAATCCGCTTTTCCAAATCGCATGAGAGTGCGAATCCATGTTTCAACTGCAAATCCCATACGCCACTGAAAACAGCACACAAAGCGACAGATATGTAAACAAAAATAAAAAGATCTTCTTAGGAAACATTTCACAGATCCAAATAGGATTTGCAACATATCCTGTTTCCCATTTTTCGCCTTTCTCCTCATGAGCATGATTTGTTCAAATTGAATAAACCATGGAAGAATAACAGAGCTGAGCAGAGCAGTTGCAGTTAAACTCGTAGATGAAAGTTCACATATTTGCATAAATCATCCAGTCATGCGTGGGTATGTGTTAACGACGACAGCCTACAAAAATGCCATTCGAATTTGAATTTCAAATTCAGTGGGGCGCAGTTAATTTGCCAAAGAAAGAGCAAATGTACTCTGCCCCCCATCACCACCCTCGAGTGATGCCAACGAGTAGTTGGCGCATTGTGTGTCTCGCTTGGTACAATTCGGGTGCACCATTTGTAAATGTTATGCGCCTTATTTTAAAGGATAAGTCCACAGCCATACACACTGGGGAGTATAATATATAAGAGACCCTGGCAAACAAGTGTGTTGTTTCCTCCGCATCCATTCTACTCCAGTGGGTGGGAAAAAGCGTTTTACAGGTGTAAAGTAAAATGCTGCTGCAAATTGGCTTCCCTTGGCTTAGGGGCTACACGAGAACGTGCCAAAGGACCGGCTTAGCGTTAAAAATCATTAAGGGAAAAATCTCTGGGCGGAAAATAACTAACCACGGTGGCGACGATACGCAAGCAAACAACTCCATAGCACACAGCTCAGACTGTGGGTTTTCCTGCTTTACCGTGACACCTTGCAGCTTTTCCTATTGTCGAGTGGCACACGAGTGTGGGGTGTTAATGTCCTTGTTACCGAATAGCCCACACACAGAGTGTTGGTGTTTCCGTTTTTTTGTTTTATTTCTCTTAGAGCAAATAAGAAACTCATTTCTTTTGCATAATTTATGGTGTTTGCCTAAAGCGATGCGCGGTTAACTCTGTACGAAAGCTGGCGGAGGGGATGTGGGGGGATGGTGAAAGTGATGTAAAATAATTATGCAAATTTTATTAACTAGATGGGAACACTTGCGATTGTTTTTCTGTTGATTACTCTTGTAATGCGATTGCGGAGTTTGGTGGCAAATTGTACTATAAAAAGATGCGATGGGGATGGGGATGGGGAGGGATGGAGGATATTATGTACACATTCGCATATGCGACTATGTTTCTGGATACAGGCACCGGTATAATAGTCCTAGTTGTGACCAGCATACGTGAGTAGGTACGTAAATATATTATGATTTTAGTTTTAAATTAAAAACAGTTTTGGGCAGGTTCCCCGAATTCAATTCATATGGGGACAATGCATATAATGTTGAAGGGGTCTGTGCTTCGTATCAAGAGCTATGTGTGTGGAAATTTTATTTTCCACTTCGTCTTCTGGCGCTTTGCAAGGTTGACGGATCCGAATTTCGTCATCCAATTCCTATTAGAGACAGAGTTGTATGGTTTTTCAAACCACGCATCTGTTGCCATTTTGTCATTTTGCCGAAACTTTCCCATCCTCAATATAAAAAAAATATAAAATAGGTGAAAAGAAGTTGTGTATGATATTGCCCCGAAAGACAGTAAAGAGGGCAGCTCTATGAAACCTCCACAAGCTTCCTTAGTCGACCTATAAATGCCATAGGCGAATTTAATTGTTTTCACTATAGCTTAAGAATAAATCGTCTGATCTAAGGTCTATAAGGCTTTGGATAAGAGGTACCTTGCAAGGTTAGTGTTTGGTTGTTGGTTCGCGAACAAGCTGCAGTTTTTTCGTTTGGTGTTCCGCAGTGGAACCAAGTGCAGGTGGTTTTGCCAAGGTCATATCCTGAAACACAAATGACTTCATCTGCTACGACCGAATATGAAATGAATCACAATTATGTGTATATAAATTCTAAGTCAAAGTGATGAAAGTGCAAGAACAGAAAAAAACGCATAGAAGAGTATAACGAAACAAAAAAAAAATTGCTACTAAAATTGCCCACTTACAACCTGATTCTAAAAAAAATTCACCAAATTTTCTAATAATTCACCTGAACTAAATTAGAATTGAAATAGTTGCTCCTTCCTAAAACTAAATTTTGTGGTAGTGAGTTTTAATATTAACTAACTAAACCCAGATGTTAGGAAAAGGAACGGCGACGAAATTGGGTATCGCAGCGTGGGAAATTGTGAGTTTTTTTTTTTGCTAGTATTTGGTAGTCATTTCACATACATAATTATACTAGTTTCGCTTGTGGTCGCCCCTACCATTTATAAGTATGTAATACAAAGAAAAGGTTGCACAATTTTCGATATTTGGGTTTTTTTTATAACGGAAAAAACAACACCTAGGTAGATATAAAAAAAGCGAGTGTGCTTTAGACCACACGACTGAAGTAAAACTTCTTTAGCTCCATCTATATATACTGTGAATTATTGATTGTCATGGCAGAACAAACATTAATAGGAAATTGAATCCGTTTAAACTGAAATGGATAATTGCTGGGAATTATTTGTGTTCTTGGTATAAATACCATATCTCCTTTATCACATCCAGTTAAAATTAACGCCTCTATAACGTTTTTCTGCAATGAAATCACTCTCTGGTTCCATTCCAAAGATCGATGGATTCAAATTGCAAAGCAACATAATGGGAACTCCAAATTTTAATTCAATTATGAGCAAGAAGGCCATGAGCTGTAATGCTATTTAAAAACTCCACCGGGTAATTTACTGCCTCATCTTTATAGCAAATAACATTTATAAATAGTACAGCGTGTATCACCAGGAATTTTCCCTAATGTAATAATACCACGATATGGTATCACTGTTACCTATACCCATTTGACATTTCTTTCTGGACACCTTATTTTGTAAGCAAAACAGGACAAACAAACCTTTCCTACATATTTGCCATTTCTTTTGTTTTTTTGTTTTTCTTAGCAAACAGAGCATACTGCCTGTGGCTGTCTCCCTCTCCGTCACAGGAGTAAAATAGGGTTAAAAGAGATGTCAAATTATTGCGCAGTTAGTATGTTTGATTTGAGAATGAAGTGCATATCTACTCATGCAGGTGAAAATCGTAGAAATTTTTCAAATTTTGCCTATTTATTTAAAAACCTTTTAATTTATCGAGTTATTGGATATCCTAAGTTGTACCTGCAGATGTCCTCTATAAGCTGCTGTTAACTTTATTTAAATGCTCCCAGTATTTTCGAACGGAAACCGTGACAAAGAAAAAAGCAAAGCGAAACGAAAAAATAAATTACTCTTGTCCATTTTTTTTCGGAATTTATAGATATATAGCGGTAAAACAAAGTAGAGATTGTAGACCTAGGTATCCTTTATAGATCTGTGAAAAATGCACCAGAATATATTGAACAGATTTTAAGATTTTTGCATTTAAAGACATGCCGTCAAATGCAATCTTTGTCGAACAGAACTACACGAATTGTATTTATATGATTAGAGTTTCATGTCTGTATATAAATAATATGATTAATTATTTTTACTCACCAAATTTTATTGTCAAAAGAAGGAAATGAGTGCATTCTGTAATTTGTTGAACAGCGAATAAAACAGTTTTATATGGATGGTGATGAAGCATATGCAAATAATGCAATGCGTTCACTCAGAAGCAGTAGGTAGCATTTAAATAAGGTGATATCGAGTACATATATCTTGGTACATCTGCTCAAAAATTTACCATTACCAGATAAAAATATAAAAATTACCAAATTTGTTAAAAACTACCAAAGTGGCAACCTTACAAGAGGCGTGTCTTAGATATACGAAACGTAACTGTGTGTGATACAGATAATAGGCGTGCAGTGCAGTGATACCAGACTTTAGAGGCAGGTTGTCCCTTTTATGTTTACAAAATAAATAAATTTGTTATTTAAAAAAAAATACTCGTAATTCATTCACACACATATTTCATTTTATGAAACAGTTTAGGGAAATAAAATTACTTCAAAAAAGAAAATGAAAGCATTTAGATATTTTGAATGACTTTTTTCTAAACATGAAAACATTTAATTTGATCGTAGGTTGAATAATTTTTGTAATCTTAATGAAATGAGCAATTGGGAACAAAATTTGACCAAAAAGTAAAATTCTTTCTTTTTGTACTATGACGTCTGAAAAATCCCTTTGTTCCTTTTAGCTTATTAGATATTATTCAGCAAATCCCGCAAAAAGTGATAAATCCTCCGATCTGGTATCACTGCTGCACTGTAGGATGTGTCTTTGATAATGAAACGTAACTGACTGGTAGAAAGAGAGAACGAAAATGTGGGCGTGCATCTATCTCTCTTGCCTCTACAGTAATATTCGAAACGAAACATAACTCTCTCTCTTTTTATCTCACTAACTCATATCTCCCTCTCAACTTCCGCTCGCAATTTCCGTAACGCTTTCACCAGCTTACCCCCCAAGTCAAGCGCGCCTAAAGAAGTATTACTTCAAAAATAGAAACACTCCAGAGATACAACGCGGTAAATGTACGATTACATGTCAAATTACGCGCATAACTATTAACCGGGGTACAAAGTTAAAAGCTGAGTTGACAGAACAGTTCTATAGAGAACCCTGGCCTTATCTTCTCACAACCTCTCGACCGTATGAGTTCCTACTTCTAGTCCAAAGAACATACAGACATGCGGACAAACTTTAGATGTTAGAAAGTCCCCATGTTTCAGTCGAGTTTGCTGTATCGATCAATTTGAGCAGTGACGGATTTGCGGTCCTAGCCGCTCTAGGCCCCACGCCATGTGCCGCCCCTTTCTCACCGCCCATTATTATAGACGGCATACATAATTCATGAATTTACCTTATTCCCACTTTTAATTGATTCAGAAAATTGTTTAACTAACTAAACGCTAGCTTATAAGGCTAATTCATAATATTTCCCGAGGTTTCAGGGATCATTGAACATTTAAATAAAATATTTAAAACGGTTTTAGGTTTTGTTTTTAATAAAATAAATGTTGTACAATGTGACACAAAACTCGCCTGCACTAAAGCGCAGTAAAATCATTAATTAAATCTTCGCAATCCAATTTGCTTAAACAATCAGCTTCTATGTTAAGCAAAGCAAGATCGTTTAACCTCTGCTCCGTCATTTTGGATAAGATTAGTACGCTGATCAAGCTAAATAATCAAACTTTTGTTTCAGAATGTGCTGCATGTGTCTGTAAAAATTAAGCGTGCCCATTTAATGGGTGGGGACATTTTCTCAAGCTAAATTGTGACAGATCGTTGTGTATTTGTTGTTCTGTTGCGGAAAAGTATGCAAGGATGAGCTTACTTTAATTATTGCATGAAGTTTTTTTCAAAGAACAGCTGTTTTCTATGACACTTATCCACTCCGTGTACTCTATGTCAACATTTAGCTAGGACTTTAGCTGATGTTTGGAGAGAAAAGTTGGTGACCAGATAAAATTTAATTTAGCTCGAGCAGCGTACTACGCTTCAACATAACAATTTTTCGAAACAGATTTATTTATTTATTTATTTCGTCTACAATTGTTCAATACAAATAACAGATGTTGGAAAATAAAAGTAAATGTGAAGAATACAATTAAAAATAAAATTTGTTAGAAAATAAATATGTACACTAGTTTCTTTTTGAAACTGTCTCTCGACAAAGATAAATCTATATCTGTACAAACGCTGTTGAAAGCTGCAATGGCTCTTGTTATCGGCTCATTAAGGCCATAATTCGTTCGATGATTTTTTTCTAAGAGGAGATGCCGTGTTCTCAAAGATCTCATCGGTGCATATATTGGCATCAGTGAGAGCAGAAAAGAACATCTTGTATGAAGGCATAGCAAGTCTCTGACAAACATTATATCATGAATATGACGGCGCGATTTCAAAGATTTAATGCCCAGAAATAAACACCTTGCCTAATAATTTGGAGAGGCTTCCCAGCGTAATTTATAAAAAATGAATTTAGTGAATCGCCTTTGAATTTTTTCAAGGCGATCAGAATAGGTTGAGAATGCAGGATTCCAAATCACATCAGCATATTCAAGGAGGGACCGAACTAAGGCAGTGAATAGCGAAAGTAAAGTAAATGGGTCTCTGAAGTCCCTTCAATTACGTTTTATAAAGCCAACAATAGAATTGGCCTTCGCGACAGTATATTCAATATGATATTTAAACGAGGAAGACGCATCGAGCGTGACTCCTAAATCTTTAATTTTATTTACCCTGTTTAAGTGAATTGAATTAATTGTATAATTATATTCGAAAGTAGATGCACATCTATTAAAAGAGATTGCATTGCATTTCTTTATATTTAATTTTAAGCGATTGACGTTTCACCAATCAATTATTCTACCCAGGTCAGATGGAATCAAAGTACAGCTCTCTATACTTTTAATAGATGAAAATAATTTTAAATCATCCGCATATAGTAGGCATTGACTATATTTGACCGTTGACACGATATAGTTTATAAAAATAATAAAAAGCAGTGGACCTAAATGGCTCCCTTGTGGAACACCAGATGTACAGTTAATACGTTTCGAAAGCGATGTTCCGATTTTTACTCGCTGAACGCGACCAAATAGGAAGGATGAAATCCAGCGAAGCATTTCAGAGTGAATTCAAAAGGCTTCAAGCTTCTCAAGGAGAATAGAATGATTGACCGAGTCGAATTCTTTGCTAAAGTCAGTATACATTGCGTCCACCTGACGTTTGTTTCCTAACTCATTTGGAGTAAAAGATGAGAAAGAAGCCAAGTTGGTGATAGTGGACCTACCAGATACAAAACCATGCTGCGCTTCCGATAAACACTCTTTCGTTAAAAACTCAAGGTTGTTTTTAACTATGCTCTCAAAAAGCTTAGGAATTGCCGAGAGCTAACAAACACCTCGATAGTTCTCAGCATTATTTTTAGAACCAGACTTATGAATAGGAACGAGAGACGATGCTTTCTACTCAGTGAGAAACTTACCTTCGAGAAGCGAACGGTTAAAAATAATTAACAGAGGCACTCAAAGGCCTGTGGCACAATTCTTAAGGATAATGGCTGGTATGCCATCAGCTCCACGACTATAGTTTGGCAGGGACTTTAGATTGTTCATGGCTGTACAACACTAACTGTACACGTACATTTAACAAAAAAAAGCAGTATGCATAAGCATTAAGCAGAACTGCAGATGAGCTGGTTTTACTTCATCTTCACATTTTTAGAATTTATTTAGAAAATTGCAAATTTTTGTATGCGATCGTGGAATAAGTTTTAAGCCCTAAAATCGTAAAAATACAATAAATCGTGGAACCTGGCAGCGCTGGTTGACAGAACTATCGCAAATCGCAGTCGCGAGCGGGCAAGCGAGTAAGGCGTGGGTGGGTAAGCAGCGGCGGGTCACGGGGTCACAGCGGCGCTACTCACCGCACGCGCGACCGCACGAGCATGACTGACACGTAATAATAATAGGTTCCTGTTCTTCCTAGATCACTTATATTAAACTAAACGTACGAACTATTTTATATGTACGATGTACGAAATTATTTCTACTTTGATGCGAAAAAATAGTGATTTAGGAAAATTATAACCATAGGGTACGGGACGCGAGCCTTTATACTTTGCATTTGAGTTATTTCTTGTTAATCTTGTTATCATCAGTGACTTTTTTTGGCACAATTTGCCGCCCTTAATCTCTGGTCGCCCTAGGCCCGGGCCTACTGGGCCTTACGGCAAATCCGCCACTGGATTTGAGGATTATATACCAACCATTCTTCTAGAAACACGACTTACAAGAAGCCGCTCTGACCTTTGGACTCGCTAAAGGTCATCGTTTTACCTCTATTACAAACAAAGCCCAACTACTACGACTATACCAGTTTAAACCGATATAACTCTCCTACTACACTAAACCACACTCTGTTAAAATATTGATTCAAGAATACACACACAACGATCCCCCGATTGAAACCTCAGACAAAACATTCCATCCGTTTGGCCTTTCACTAATATATTCATTCGCGCCCTCTGCCGTTGCTTATGCTCTGTTCTGGCACCGAGTGAATAAAACAATTTTCCAAAGGAAGAAATAAATTTTCCTTAAACAGGAACAAAAAATGGAAACGGGGGGGAAAAAAAAAAACCAAGAAATAGATATAATAATGAAATGGAAAACGTTTTACATTTCAAAGCAAAACAATTTGCCCGGTTTATTTTTTTGTGAATCGACTGACGTGGGACAGCTAGAGCGCTACCATTGTGCTACTCCTTCTAACCGTCAATAGAACTCCGAGCTCCTGCCTCCTGCCACACTATACGAGGAGTGTAACTTCGCTGACAATATACCGTTACAGAGGAACTATACATATGGCTTTAAAGAGCACTGTTGCTTCACAGTTATACGGTGCATATATACGTCGTTCAGGTTCGCTCGCTTGTTATTCTATTTTCTTTGTACGAACGGTTCCTGTTCCCCCGGTCCCTGCGTGCTGTCTTTGTCGTCCGTTTTCGTTTTCCTTCAGCGAAACACGATGTCGATGTTATTTCTTCACAAGTTTTCTTTTGTAGTCGAATTTTTATGTGTGAAAAATATAAAATTAAATAGTGAGGCAGGCGGAAAGGACGAATGGCAAAAAAATGGTCTCCCTCTGCTCGTGCAGTCAAAGGAAATCTATTTGAGGATAGAATCACATTAGCGCTATCGGTTGATAGTTGTCCTTGTCGAGTGTGGGGTCGCTGCAGTTCACAGTGGTCCGGGTGTGCTTTAATGTTAAGTGAAATATTAGGATCATCGGATTGAATGGAAAGGTCTGGAGAAAGTTCAATAAAAGTTGATGCGAGAACTAGATAGTTTTAATCCTGTGTGGAAGATTCATTTTTGTTTTCCTCAATATAGCCAAACAAAACAGCCCTTCCTGTTATTGGATTAGCTGAACATAGGGAGTTATGTTGCGGATGTTTCTGTTATACAGTAAAACCCGGATAATTGCCTCACCTTAAATGTCATATTTTCATAGGAACTTATGCGGGTTAGGCATAGTTATAAAAAAAATCCGCTTAAGTCCTCATAGGCACTTATCTCTAAATTTATAAACATACCTACGTTCGCAACAAAACAAAATTACATTGACAGCTACCCATAGTAGATTAAGATTATTGCTTTTTTATTATTGATTTTTAAAGCATGAAAAAAAAGGAAGCGCTAAAGGAAAAAAAAAACTTTTTTTCAGCTGATTTCAAAAATGTGTACTTAAAAGATTTTTTTTGCAGGTAAATTTCAATAAAATATATACAAAATAAAAGTTAATTAAGCGGGATAGGTAGTAGGGGAATTGTGCTCAAGATGACATACTTTATCTTGAAAGTGAAAAATAAAAATATTTAGTAAACATAGGGATGAAAACAAAGTGAATTCAGTCAATTCATTTATTGGTAAATAAATTTTAAAAGAATTCAGTAAAACAATAAATAGTACTTTTAAAAGAATTTTTAAATGAGCTGAAAAGAGAGTTCAAGATGACATAGTTTGGTATAAGATGACATATGCCAGTAGCCAACCACATTTATTTTCCCTAACGTCTTGAGTAGCCTTAGCCATATCCTCTTTCGCCCAAGAATGCTTGTTTGACATCTTTTGTAATTATTTGTCATACTGAAATAAAAAGATATATAAATTAAAATAAAATGCAATACCTTTGGTAAGATGACATACTGAGTTACCTTGGACAGTCGGGTACTATGTCATCTTGCCCGATTGGTTCGCAAATATTAAGCAGATTGTTGGCACCAACATTTTCCGAACAGACGAACATATCGCACAGAAATCACTAAATATACCAATAACTGTAGCACTTCAGACACAACACAATACCTACCTTATCAGAAATTCTGGAGCAAACACTTAATACAAAAACAAAAATTTCACGCACAAAATCCTTATTTCCAATCACAATGAAAGCACCTTGTAAACTGGCAGCTGCATTACTATGGGGGTAAACAACACTGTTAAACTACACGTCTAAACGTGTCAGGCAGAACAGTGGCGCTTATGGTTAAAGAGTAATTGCAAGTATGTCATCTTGTCGGGTATGTCATCGTAAGCAGAATTCCCCTATAGCGAAAGGTACCTATAAGATGTGTTTTATGTGAAAAAATCATCAGAATTTTGGTTCTCAAAAAAAAGGTACATATGCGGGTAAGTCACTTAAGCGAGAGGCACTTGTCCGGGTTTTACTGTAGTGATAAATCTGGTTACTATATTATATGTTTTTTTTTTCTCGTGACTTCAAGTCTGTTAAAGGTCAACCACAATTGGATGGTATGAGCTTTAAAAAACTACTGTCGAAAATCCACGACAATATGCCTTTCTAGCTAACAACCGTGAGAGGCCTTTGCTACTCAACTGCCAACCACAACTAATATCCATAGAAACAGCTATCGGCATGAGTTGTTCTTCGCTTGATCACAGCGCTTATCCTGTTGCCGGAATTTTACGCATAGCCATGGAAGAAAATTCCTTTCATAATGCCTTAACAGTAAAAAATCCAACTTTTGTTGTATACCATGAAAATCAATGATCTATACAGATCATGTGAGCATAATAAAAAAAGCCTATTATATCTGACCATTGTGAGGTTTTGCTCAAGGTGACGGTGTTGTATGTTCTTTTTTTGTGTGAAGCTCAACACGTTTTTCATAACGTTTTTAGGACGCTTTTGAAGGTGTTCTTGGACGCGCCTTCAGACTTAGTTTTTCAACTCATTTTTTGAACGCTTGTGACGCTATTTCTTTTGACTGGTTTCTTTGATGTTATTAGATACGGAATTTTGCCGCATTTGGAACTTGTTTTTTTTATGCTTTTTTACATGAGTTTTTGACAAGTTTTTAAGGCGTTTTTAGAGGGTTCTTTGAAAGCTCTTCTAACTTGTATTTAAACGCATTTTTGAAGCGTTTTACTTGCTTTTTATGTCACGTTTTCGGACGGGACTGTTATGTGTTTTTCGTCGCGATTTTGGCCCGTTCTTCTATGCATTTTTCAACTGCTTTTAAACGTTTTTCTTTGTGCATGTTTTTCTGCGAGTTCTAAGAACCTTTTTTGAAGCGTTTTCCGAACGCTTTTTGACGTATTTTTTAACGTTTTTGCGTCCTGTTGAACTGGTTTGTCAGGTATTTTTCTATTTGTTTTTGGAACACTTTTTGACGCCCTTGGTACATGCTCTTTGCGTGGTTTTTTCAATAAGTTTTTGACAATTTTTTAAGGTTTTTTTAAGTGTTCTTTAAACGCTATTTTTACTTATATTTGAACGCGTTTTTAATGCTTCTTATAACAGGCTTTTGGACGCGATTTTTATATGACTTTCACATGGTTTTGAATGGATATCTTTAATGTTTTTGTTACGTATGGCAACACTAGCCATACGTGTTACATTGTAAAATGACATGTAAGAGTTAGTTCTTGATCGGTCTCCGACCGTGAAAGACGTATTTTATTTCGTAGAAGCGGAGAAAGTAAATGTGGGTTTTTTTGTATATTTTTCCCACAATAAAATTCGTACCGTCTTTCATTTTAAAACGGAGTATTATACAGTTTGCGACGGGTTTTTAGAATTTCTTTTGAAGAATTTTTGACACACTTCTTGAACTCTTTTTAACACGTTTTCGACGCATTTTTTACGTGATTTTGGACTGGTTACGCAAGCATTTTTTTTAACGCGGTTTAAGACACCTTTTTGATGCCTTTTGTATGTGTTTTTGCGTCCTTTTTTGATCAGTTTTGAACACTTAAAGGTATTTTAAGTTTGTTAAGATCTTTATTCAACTTGTGAGTTTTAGAACGCGTTTATTTAATGTGTTTTTCAACGAGTTCTTAAAGCTTTTTTGACGTTGGTACTATTTTGTTTATATTATTCCAGAATGATAAATAAGGGTCTTCATATTTCGTAAGCACAAATGTTCATGGCCGCAAACATTATTCACGCGGCCATACTTCAGTATCTTGTATTGTACATGATCATCAACAGTTTGACGCCGAACGTTGGATATTTACACATCTTACTCAGCCAAGGGGAAGCTTAACGTCGAAATGCTATCTGATCTGGCTAAGGGACTGACAGAAAGTAGATAATCTACTCGCGAAAAATGATTTAATGGTTCTGCCCCTTATTGTAAAGAGTGATTCGAATGTTGCTCCCAAAAATTAAAATATGTAACCCCTTGGCCGCTGTCCCAATGGAATTTCTTCTAATTTTGCAAAATTAAAGTCGTAATGTCATGTCGCTCAGCAAACGTTCTGCTGATGGAAAACGCCTTTGACTTTATGAAGTCTTACACCCCAAATGTTTTAAGTTTTACAATTTATTTCCAGAGACTTCTTAACCCCTTTATCAGTAACAGTGAATAAGAAAAAACTCAAGTTTCCACTACCTATGCAGAGGGAATATCAATATCAATTAAACTCAACCCCAAATGGGGGCTGGTTTCACCTCCCCGAATTAATCCAATAAGCAAATTTACATAAATTACCAGTGTTTTCCAGGAGCGAGAATATTAACACAACAATAGGACAAATTAGCGTTTAGCTTATACATCACTTGACGTCAACAAAAGCCCACAAGGATAACAACAATCACCGTATGGAACAAACATCCACCCACATCCGACGAAGGTTGAATCACAATAGTGTGCAAACGAGAACGACTCCTCCACAACTGTTTAGGGTTTTCCTGCTGTTCCTTGAGTCTGGCATCATAATTGGGCAATAATCTGTCGGCAGCATCTGTTGGTGTCATAAAAAAAATAACTACGACGCCACTACAAACAACTTGAGTCACCAGAACGCTCCAACATTGCAACAATTTATCCTTATAATCGATACGATGTCCTAATTGAATAATAATCGTTTCGATATAGATTCGATCAACAGCCAACCAGCCACCGTTGGGTGGGGCGGTGTTAATTGCTATCGGGGATGAAAAGGATGCTTGTGCGATTAAGAGGAATATTCATAAAGCCATTTATTATTCTGGTGCGGTGATGACGGAAACCCCATCATCCAACTAATTGGTAGTAAGTTGCACAATAGGTGTTCTTATTGAGTGTTTGTCTGTTCGCTAATTAATAGCTGATTCTTTGCAATAGTGGACCATGTCCTTGTTGCACTTGAGAACGCACAGTCTCACAATGTGTATCGCTTAATTGAAAATGCAATAAAATTTAATGGCACAGTCTCATTCTGTAGAATATAATGTGCACTTGTGTCACATTAACTCTGTCACAGGCGCGACTGTTCCTGTGCCTTTTGTCAGGGGTAAGGACGTCTTCGTATAGGAGCACAACTTTCACTGCCGAGTAAAGAGGTTTCTCCAACACCGCCATAGAGAGAGTGCAGATGAAAAATTAAACTGAACGAAATAATTATTTCAAGAGGAAGAATAATAAAATGACAGACAGACGGAACCAACACACCTCCAAGAGCAAGCGGGGCGAAATTATTTGTGTTTCTGCTTGAACAAGATCACAAAGCGAATTATCCAATAACAAAAGAACAAAAACACACGGCAAAGAAACACAGAAAAGGAATTAGCAAACGCAACGAATGACTGGGAAGGTTCCTATCTGGGAACTTAAGGGGTGGCAAAGGGCGTTGCGAACGCAGGCAGACAAAGGAGCAACATAAAATTGAAAAAAAAGAATATATATAAAACCTCAAAGGTAAATGTAATCAGGAAATGAGATGAGATGATGACAATTTGTTTATTGTTGACGTATGCAAATTAAGGGAGATTTTTTTTTATCTTCCGTGTGGAAGGCAATCCCAGGAATATGGGTACAGGAAATTAGGTAAATTGCGTTTGTTGGTTCGTTTGATATAAATTTACTTTGGCAACCGCATGGGTTGGTGAGCTATTTCAAACCTAAAATCGGCTTGAGAGGTTGAAGCTTCTGGAGGCTAATCACCGAATTTGATTTTGTTTTGTATATTAGCCGAGAAGTCTGGTCAAGGAATTTCTGCCTGGGAATACTCAGTTGGTGTTACGCGATCAGCTCCGCGAAAATAAGACCCCAAATTAAATATGAATCACGGCCCCAAAAATACGCATACATTTGGGGTGCAGTTTCACTTTTTGGGGCCTTAATTCATTTTTGTACTTGAGGTATAATGAAATAAGGCCCCAATGAAAAAAGACCCCAACATTATTTTTGAGGTCCAATTTAATTTTTATTTAAATTTGTTTGTCGGATATTTTGTTACGCTAAATTTTTCAGCGTTGATGGCTTTCGAAGTGAGTCTTACTTTTTACATTATTGTAACAGAATAGCGGAACAAATTAAATTGTAAGCCTCGCGTTGAATACCAACAACGAGTAGTAACAAATAAAGGGTTTTCCAATAAGAGGTGTTATTTTGGTATTCAAAGAAAAATGTCATTTTTTGAGATAAATGATCGGATGTTTATTTCATAATAAAGAGGAAGGTATGCCGTTAATAATGAAAAACAACATCAGCCAAATGGCCACCACGAGCACGCACACAGGACCATGTCCTTTTCATGAAATTTTCCATAACCAAATCGTAAAGTGGCTGCCCTATGTCCTCGATAGCCTCACGAATTTTGTCTTTGAGGTCTTGAATCGACGCTGGGCTATTGGCGTAGACCTTATCTTTCTTATCTTTTGTTTTCCGAGCCCCAGATGCGACAATTTTGCTTGTTGGCGTAGCCACCGAGGTGGAAATGGGCATCGTCAGTCAAGATGATTTTTCGATGGAATTCCGGATCATTTTCATGCGTTTCAAGGACCCAATGAGCAAAGACACGACGTTGTTGATGATCGGCCGGCTTGAGTTCTTGTGTGAACTGAACTTTATAAGCCTTAAGACCCAAGTCTTTATTCAAAATACGGTGTTTGTGGAATGCCCAATTCCAAAGAACGACGAGGAAAGGACAAAGATGGGTTTTCTTCAACACTTTGGGTTACAACAGCAATATTCTCAGTTGTTCTTGAGCGACGTGCACGGGTTCTATTCTTCACATCACTAACTTGCCCCGACAGCTCGAATTTTTCCACCAATTTCTGTATTGCGGTCCGACAAGGTGCTTCACGACGACCAAAATATGCTTTAGTTTTGCGAACCGTGACTGCAAGATTTTCACCATTTTTGTAGTGAATTTTAATAATTTCAATGCGTTGTTGAAGCGTGCATCGTTCCATTTTTAGTAATGGCGTAGTTTGTAACGAAATTAACTATTCCTACGGAGATAACGAAGGTTGAAAGCCCACACCCAAATGCCTGAATCGGTGAGGTGATTTTGACCGAAGGACTGGTATGCTCTTTGAGTATAGGCACTTCTCGAATCTCCATAATTGGCCCTTCCACCTTTCATCCTACCGTTATGACTCCATGTTTACAGGTACCTGGATTCAGTTCGGGCAGCCAAAGTGGTAGGGTGTCCAGGTCACGACCGCTTGGCATGCTGGCTTTAGCACGTTCTAGCTCGCCGGATGGGGGGGGGGGGGGTTCTTGCTGTCGGAAGCACTGGACGGCTCGTTACGCATTTACATGCCAAAAAATAAATAAAAAAACAAATAACATCTAAATGTCTCACAAAAAAAATGCGAGGCCTGAAAGATTCCTATCAGTGGGGAGAGCTTCAGATGGTAGTGCTCTCTGAGGATTACCCACCCCTGGTATCACCCCAGTATCCAAACGGGATATTGTTGTGGTACACCATGGCTGCCAAGTTCTCGAATTTATGGCAGCCCCTAATACGATCTAAACTTTACTTAAGGCATCTCAATACTCAAAATCCGGGCTTAGTACTCTTCATCATCGTCATATATCTGCATGTAAAGCCTAACACTCGAAAACATATCTTCTTCACCATCGTCGTCCATGTCCTGAAAATACTCACATCCTACTTCTAACAATCTCAGCACCCCATATTACCTGAGTTTGAAACTTTATTAGAATTCCAACTGTTAATTCCCCGAGCGGAAGCGGATGCTAAATTCCCAAAACTATCAATTCAAAACAAAAAAAAATGAAAACGAATCGATTTTTCCTTTCTTTAAATAGCTAGTCACCACTCACGCATTTTATTTAAATTAAAAAAAAAATTATAAATGTTTTAATTTATTCCTAAAAGTATGCAAAACCACATATGATAACTACCTTATCAAAAGAACTTTGATTAACCAAAATAAAAAAAAAGAAAATGTCAAAATGATTCACTTTGAATTAATTTAACACGGTCCGACGTTCATAGGGAACCACTTACATAAATGATTAATAATTCATGTTATCTTTTTATTGTATAATACTAATATTATTCATACAAAAAAAAATAAAATCTGCAACAGCAGCGCCGAATTGGTCGGAGTCGAAGTTACTTTTACTACAACAAAATTTAGGTATAATTATAGGCTCACCGACACTGGCGGTTATGCAATTACCATTCTTGCTTAAGGCTTAATTATCTGATGGCAACGTTTCAATTAATCAAATAGACCGACAAGGAGGATCGCAACATTTAGCCATTGAACTGAAATTTATCATATTCATTCGCAAACTAAATTTTAGGGAAATTCTACGTTTCGTACTACAAGTTCGATAATTCAATATGTCTACGCAGTTCGTTCAAAGATAATAGAAAATCAAACTTACCCCGGTTTTAAACCTTGCTCACGATGAGATTGTAGTTATGTTGACATCCAGATGGTGTGCACAGCATCCTGGGAATCCGTAGTAGTTATGCATAAAATGAATTGTGCCGTGAATTGGCTTTGCTTTTATAATTTGACCGTTTTGTGTTTCCTCTGTATGACTTGAGACGTTAAACAAATTAATTTGAACGAACTTTCACAAATTTTGTATAACCATATACTAATATTCTTAGCTTTATTTAAAAAAAGAGAAAGAAAAAAAAATAAACAACAAAACTGGTTTGCATGGGGTATTAGATGGATGATGTGGATGGTGTTGATGAACACGAAAGTGCAAGTGGTGCGGGTGGAGAGGGGGTTCGTGTATAGACGATGAACTTCTGATGAGCGATGAAAAGATGATGGTGATATCGAATAATGGATTGATTCCAGGTGAACTTGCCGATGTTTTGGCCGATGAGGTCGAGGTAGGTGATTGGGTAATTTTTAGATCGCTGGTACAAGTTTCTACTTGTCAAATGTCAAAGAATAAAAGCTTCAAAAGTGACAGCTACCGAAATAGCGGGTCATTCACAATAAGACCTCTCGTTGGAAAACCCTTTAGTTGAAAAAATTGCGCGATTTTCAAAGTGCGACTAACATTTTACATTATTAATATAAGTGAGTACTAGAATAACTGAAAGGCCAAGTGCGAGTGTCAATCTCGCACCGGAGGTTCCGTACTAAGACTAAGAGTAGAGAACACACTGTAATGAGTGAAATGACAGACAGAACAATGTCTATGAGAATGAGTATCTATTCGAAAAGTTCCAATTGATACCGATTAAAAGAATACCCCATTAACGAATGAAAGGGGTTTATTAGTATTTTCCGTTCCATAATCTCTAAAAACCTCTTTTTAGAGATTATGCCGGACGTGTGTGCAAATTTCAGTCTTCTACGTCAATTAGTTTCTTTGGTATTGGTCTATATGGGTTTTGTTAAAAACGTATGTAGGTATGTGTTATGCGTGCGTGATAAAACACATGAATTTTAGTACATTTTGGTTTTTTTTCCACACATTATCTTCTATCTCCTATATACAAGGTGGCGCAAAAGTAATCTTCCTATCAGAAAATGCTATAAATTTTGCGATTGGCCCCTAATGTCAGTTCTGTTTTGACATTTGTGTAGTAAACACATGCGAAATACACGTTAATAAACAATTTACGCTACACTGCTCCAGAACGCGGAATATTGGTGACCATTTATTTGAGCAATAATCGGTCGGTAACTTTCGCACAACGTGAATTTCGTCGCAGATTTCCTAGCCGTCCAACGCCTACTGGTGAAACACTGCGACGTTTAGCCGCTCGCCTCGAAGAGACTGGCACAACACGAGACGTTGCCAAGAGTGGCGGGCCCCGGAGCGCCCGTTGTGCCGAGAATATCGCCTCTGTTGACGCGGTAATTTTTTTTTCGAGAACGCCGCTGGTCAAACGACAACAGTGAACGGTGCGCGCTATAGGGCCATGTTTACCGATTTTTTTCTACCGCAATTGGACGATTTAGGACTGGAGGACATGTGGTTCCAACAGGACGGAGTTACGGCACACACTGCGCGAGCCACAACCGATATTCTGAAAGCAGTGTTCCCGATTCGTTTTTGGCGATTTGCACTAGCCCGCAAGATCGCCTGACTTGACCGCTCCAGACTTCTTTTTGTGGGGCTTTTTGAAGTCGCGGGTTTATGTCAACAAGCCTCAGACTCTTGCAGCTCTTAAAGACAATATCCGTCAAGAATGTGAGGACCTATCGCCGGAAGTTTTGGCCAAAGTGATGGAAAATGCCATAAAAAGGGCTCAAATGACAATCAACTGTGGCGGCGGCCATTTACATGACATCATATTCTCGACTTGATGTAAAAAAAATTAAAAGATCAAATAAAAATAATCCACAAGAAGAATCAAAGTTTTTAATTTTTTTTTTAAATTACAGCCAAAAAACATCGGAAGGTTATTTTTGCGCCACCTTGTATATAAAAAAATGAATTGCTGTTCGTTAGTCTCTCTAAAACTCGAGAACGGCTGGACGGATTTGAATGATTTTTTTGTTGTTTTGTTATCTTGAATCAGGTATGGTTTAAAAAAATTCAGAAAATTCTCAACAGGTGGCGCTGTAGGCATATTTCGATTTTCATCTATTTGCTTCATTTTCCTAAAATACTTATATTACAAAATGAGTCGCATTGTGTTTGAATTGATGTTCTCTTAATGCGTGAACGGATTTTGTTTCTGGAGATTTAAAATGAAAGGTGACGTCAACTCCAAGGTTTGTGTGGATATACGGTTTTTGTATGTTTATTGGTTAGACGAGTTATAGGCATTTTAGTGAACATTTCTGTGTTGTCAACCTCCGAAACCCCTCAATCGATTTAAATGACATTTTGTGGATGTGTATGGTTGGTTGAAGCTTAAAGGATAGGGTAGTTTTGGGTCCGATAGGAGGCGCTGCTGCCAATTTCCGAATCCACTAAACTGATTTCAATGAAATTTTGTGGATGGTTATGTTTTGATCCAGCTGGGAAGATAGGATAGCTTTGGACCCGATAGGTGGCCCTGATGTCGATGTCTCTCTGCTTTAGGGTGGTGGCAAATCGCAAGCATTAAAGAATATGTGATGTTGCATGTTGCCTGTGAGTGCGTAGGCCGTGCGTCACATTTCGCTTGGTAGAAAGAAGGGGAGGTATAATGTGTTCATTATTCGTATACTAACCAGCATAATAACCACTGAGTCACCGTGTTCACCAGTCGCAACTCCTGATATTTAATGTTTTATAGCACCTTCATAGAATGTGAAGTGGGAAAAAAAAATCTGAACAGGTATTCTTACTTCCCGGGCAAACTTCGGACGACCGCCATGACATACCGCACGATTTAAAACAAAAGCTCAATACGATCATGGACTTCATCGTTAAGCACAATGTTTTTGGACAATCGCGTTTCGGGATGTACTCGGTCGAATGACAGAAGCGATGATTGCCGATTGCCCACATTCTGCATCGGTTGATTTGGTAAATTGAGAAAATCTGACCGGAAGAACTCAATTCAATCAGTAGCACGGAAAAAAAAACGATCATGAAGCCCAACCGGAGGAAATCTATGAAGTCCTTTCTATGCATTGAACTTTATTTAATTCCAAGGGAGTTTCATTCGTTCATTAGAGAGGTTCCACTTTATCAAAAAAATGTTTATAACATAATTAATTTTAGGCGGTACGAAGTTTGCCGGGTCAGCTAGTTTTATTATGAAAATCTACACCAATTTTGGGCCCTTATCTCATTGTTTCCCGATTGAACACAGATAGGGTTATGTATTTCACGCGTATCCTATGTCCGTTCCTACGTGACGCCCTGTAGCCTAAACGGCTTGACCGATTTTGAAGAGTGACGTGTCATTAGATTCGTATTCTTCCCCGGAGTGTCATAGCCTAAAAAGATAAAAATAAAAAAAAGTTAATTTAAAAAACCACACAACCCGACTGATTGTAAAAAAAAAGAATTAAAAAAAATACAAACAAGATACATTCAAAAGCATATAGCTAACTATTTGGCAGTCGAAGTAGCCTTCTTTACAGCCAGTCGGGTTTTTATATTTAAATTAACTTTTTTTGGTTACTTTTGGGGTCTTACTTTGCGGAGCCCGATCTGATATCCATCCATGGG
This sequence comes from Cheilosia vulpina, assembly GCA_916610125.1. NCBI lineage: Eukaryota > Metazoa > Arthropoda > Insecta > Diptera > Syrphidae > Cheilosia > Cheilosia vulpina. Next base: position 33,332,744 of record OU744278.1, read on the forward strand.
TCTTCTGAGTGCTCCCAGGACTATACGAAAGTTTTCCTATTAGGAGGCGTGGCACCTCCTGCAAAACAGACATTAATCTTGCTACGCAAAAAACCGACGCATCTTTGGCACTATTCTCAGCTGCATCATATAATTTAAAGCTCGCCTCCAAAGGAAGGTACCGCTAACATAGCTTCTAATATATAAATGCACCTATAAAAAATCAACAAGCTGTCATGTACCTACCTTAATTTTTAAACGTCCTCTCAATACTAATTTGAAGTCCCCTTTGAACGTTCGGCTCAACTGAAGTTAGAAACGCGGAAATTTATAGCAATAAGTCGTAAAGCGTCGTCATCGTCACAGCCAACGGCAATGCCAACACAGGATATGCTTTTAAAATTACTTTATTATTCATGTGACTTTTATGCGATGATATTTCTGAGCGATAATATAAAAAAATGTATCTTCAATATGATGACGTTCTTATTATTATGTGCGGAACGTGTCAACTACAATCACCTCCTGCTCTTCAACTCCGCTGCTTGTCAGTTGTCAGTTCCGAAAAAGCACTTTGCATTGCATATGTGCACATGTACTGTACCCATAGTGAAGACGCGACGTGTGGAAGTGTGTTTTTCCGCCCGGAAAGTTGCTATTGAACTCTTTATGATTTCGAACGTCGCCCGCACCCACCTCATGCGACACACTGTGTCTGTTGTAAAGTATCAACAATCAACCGCCCCAAACTCTTATGCCTTCCATTCGCCAATACATTTGTGATGAGTTTGTGTATGACATCAGTGCGGGGTGGATGCTGTGTATTGTTATTGATAGAGGCACTCTCGCAAAATTACCCCCTATCGAAGTCCTCGCGTACACACGCACACGGAGCGCAATTTTAATCCCCCTCATTATGGTGGGATTCCTTTCGATTTCTCTGACATGTGGCTGTGTGGCAAATTTTTTTTTTTGAATCCTTAATTTAGGTTTTCCATTTACTAGAGACGTGACTTAATGCCTAACGTTACGTTCGAAATGGGGATCAGTTTGGGGATAATTTCAGGGAAGCTCCTTGAAAACTTTCCGTTGCTGTTCTTTTTTTTCACCCCGATGCGGATTTTCGGTTTGAGTGATCAACTGACAGCTGTTAGAGTGATTGACAGATAATGTAGATTTATTTTAACTCTCCCCCGGGTGGGTGGAGTGCTAAAGGATTTTCCTCATCTGTCTGTGGTGTGCTGCTGCTGCTCATCGTCGTGCGGAATCAATGTCAATAATATTTTACGTAATCAATTATATCGGCAACAGGCATAAAATCTGTTTATTTGGCATTATGCATTCAGAATGATGGGATTTAAAAGCTGAAGGGCTTTCTGCTTAAATGCGCATCAATCAATTTTTGTTGGGCATGCCCCACCTGGGACTGGCACCCGGAGTTGTCATTAAAGTTTTAGATTGGTATGCATCGCTTTTGTTGTTCTTGCTTGTAATTGCCTTGAATTTATTGACAGTTTATTTTTCTCGTGACTTTGTAAGTTGTAACACGCCCGCGCTGATAAGCCTTCATATTCATATACATCTTGCATTCACTACGCCATATGAGCTGCTGATACCCCTTGCTGGAGCAGCATTCAAATCTGGCGCCTAAAAATTGTGTGTATATATTGTTTAATTACTTAAGCTAAGATTAGACTGTATGCCAATTATGCATATGAATGCCAACATGCAAATGACCAGATTAGCTGTCAAATGGCCAAAACGTCAGGACTATCAAAACTGTATATTAGACTATATGACCAAAACTACCAATATGGTCATATTTGACGGCCTTGACGGTCATTTGAGGCATTTGTTATTTATCACCAAATGTTGTTGTACAAAAACGACAACGAAAATGAAAATAAATCGATGACAACAAAATAATTCATTTTGTCTTTTCGCCAAAAATGCCAGCAATGCCATAACGAAATTTCAATAAAATGCATGTGGGCATATAGCGCTTTATGCTGGCATTCGTGCTTATTGTCCGATTACACTATATGCTATTTGGGCATTTGTATACGTCAAATTCAGCTTGGTCGTATGTGGCATTTAGGTTAGATATGCCCATTACTTTGTATGACCATATTTTGTCAGGAGAACTGTCAGAAATTGGCAGTTTATGTCCACTTGGCATACAGTCTAATCTAACCTTTAGTCTCAAAGGCCTTATAAATATAGAATTTTCAGAAATTTTCGTTGTTTGAATTGCTGCCGTTAGAATAGTTTTTCTGCCCAATATTTGTTTGGAAAAACACGGGCTCCAGGTTGAAGTTCGGAATAAAAACACCCCTTTCCCATAAAATCAAGTAATCAAATCAACTATAGAGGTTAAATTTCGAAACCCATCTCAGTAACAATTCGATTCTGGTATTCAACAAATCAAGTTCTTTACATTGGGTGTAAACAAAAAATAATGGTATACAGTGCCGCGTTGACATTATTTAATTTCAAAATTAAAGAATAGAACTTGAATATGCGTTTTCGGTCCGTTTTTTTACGCTCTGGGGCATCGACACTCGGAGCTTTTAAAAAGCGTACCTATTTTGGAACATTTTCCGTAATTTTTTGACGCATTCTGGCATGTTTTTGACGCGATTTTTGACACGCTTTCAGTGCGTTTTTAGGCAATTTTTTCGACGTATTTGCGGCTAGTTGCTCGGCACATTTTTGTGGTCGTTTTTCCACGTTTTTGGTCTTGTTTGTTCGCACGCAACAATTTTTTGAACGCGTTTTTTGGCGCATGTTTTTGAGCGCATTTTCGGGACGTTTTTCAGACGTGATTTACAAGTATATATATTCTGAATCAGGATAACATTCTGAATCGATTTAATCATGTTCGTCTGTCTGTCTGGGATTGGCATAGGCGAATCAAATTTGGTGAAGGACTTATTTTTATCGTCGCCAGGTTGGTATTTGTAGCAATAAGTATTTACCTACGTTAGTGTAAGTGTAAGTGTTTACATGTGCAATATATTTGTATGTTGGTATATCATCACTCTCTTTTGACTCAAATCAATTGTAACTCGAAGAAAGGAATAAAGGGAGTCTGTGATTAACTGCGAAGCATAAAACACGTCTTGATCGTTATAATCTGGCTATATATTGAGAATGGGCTATGTCGGTCAAGTAGTTCGGGTACCGACCATACAAACCCAATTTTGCATGACTTGTATGCAGCGGAGGGTATCAAAGCATCGGCCAGGCCGATGATAACACTTTTACTTGTTTTGGCATGTGTTTGATGTGATTTGTGACCTTTTTTTAGACGAATTGACTTGATTTTTTTTTTTAATTTTTGGAGTCATTTCTCACGCGTTTTCTGAAGTTGAAGTTTATACATATAGTTGGAGCTACATATTCATATAAGACCTTTACCTTACCTGCTGAGAACTATTCGATTGAGACAAATCTAATGGGCAAATGAAGAGATACGCTTTTTCAGTTATAGCCTGAAATAGGTCGTTATGAGTAGGTAGAGTAGAGCGGACCCTCCTAAACCCCACTTAGGTCCATAAGTGGACCCACTATGATACCCTTGTCGTGGGTTAGCCGTTGATACTTGGAATGAACTTCATGCTTCCCTCCTTGTGGTTACTCGACCTTGTCCAACCAGCCTAATGTATTTACAAACCTGTCGAAATAAGATAGTGAGTTCCTCTTTGTCGTAAGAGTAATATATGTATTCCAAGGCTTCTGTTCCACAAATGACAGAGACTTGGGCATTGACGGAGGGAGTAAGTTGTGTCCTCGTCTATGCTGCCATTTCATCATCTTTAGTCATTTTTGCGATTTAATTTTATTGTGTGGGGTCTTAGGAAGTTATGGCTCCTATCAGTTTATGTAACGACGTTCTTTCAAACAGCATAAGCTTGTTTGTCCGACTTATATTCTGGCCATAGCTTCCCCAACATTTCGCAAGTAGTAAATTCTTTTCAGCTGTTGTTGGTTTTCATGGGATTCTTATTTTTCATATTTTATTATTGTAATTTGGTATTTCCAATGTTGACACCTTATGGGCAGCTTCGGCGATTGGCAGAATCTTTGCCTGGGAGACACTATTATGACCAGGAAGTATTTTTGAGAGGTAATTCCTCCGTGACTCTGCCACCGGTTTCACCTTCGATCCGCCTGTGGTCACAACTCACGGGGCCTGTCGATAATGAAGCTCAAAACCAGCCTATTGATGATGAAATGTTGTAGATCCTTTTTAAACAGACGCCTGGAATTGCCGAGAGATCATCATAGAATAGCTTACTTAGGGCCGGAGACTGACAAGACAAGACTGTTTCATACCCATTTGTGTTTGCGCAGCTACAGCAGAGGGTGCTATGGGGGACGAGTTCCTAAAGGCCAGTGGACCGTAGGGGGAGAGGGGGCACATTGATATAGTGGGATCATTGATACAGTGCTTGTAGCTTTCGACTGGAAGTATTGAACATATTCTTACTTACACCTACACACAGCAAAATACGAAGAGATGCAAACGATTTTTTTTTCAGCCATTTCAGTTGCAAATTTACTTGTAAAGTGTTTGCACGTGTTTTGGCATCTGTTAAGTGAAATTTAGTGTTTTTTTTTTAAGTAAAATTTTTGTGCAACTTTTATGAAAGATTTCAGCTATCTCTGTCTTAAAGGTAAGTTAAATATATTTAGTTTATGAATTGTTATAAATAGTAAGCTAGTGGTTAGTTTTCTTTTCATAAGACTCGTTTTTATTGAAAGTGACGCGATGGGGCAGATTCATTCACCAAATGTGAGGCACATTGATACACATCGATGATGATGATTACATAATAAAATGCAGTAAAATGCATTATGGGTTGGCACTAACCCAAGTGCAAAAGCTGGCCTACGAATTTGCCAAAAAATTAGGTTGTCAGTACCCTACATCTTGGGATGATGCAAAATGTGCTGGCATTGAGTGGACAAAAGGATTCCGTAAAAGAAACACAAATATTAGCTTGCGAAAACCCGAAAACACAAGCATTGCTCGGTCATTTTCATTTAACAAGACAGCAGTTTCTGTATTATACGAAAATCTTGAAGATCTTTTGAAACGGTATAATTTCACACCTGACAGAATATTAAACTTCGATGAAACCGGAATCACCACCGTTCTTTGCACACCAAAAATATTGGCTGACAAAACACAGCGGCAAGTAGGCCAAATTGTGTCGGCAGAGCGAGGAGAACTGGTAACTTTCGGTGGGATTATAACTCCAATTGGAAATACTGTTCCGCCTGTCTTTGTTTTTCCGCGAGTTAAGTATAAGGATTATTTTCTGTCTGGTGCACCAGAAGCTTGGTCCTCATAAAGCTTGAAAATTCAAAAACAGTCAAGCATTTTGTTGGCAAAATAGTTTTCAAATACGGTTGTGGCGATTTTCAAGTTTCCTACTTAAGGAAAAGACCTTCGGGGACATTTGTTTTTCCAGACGTAAAAGATGAAGCTTCGGTTCATATTTCAGATATTTTGTTGCTATTGCCGAAACCTTCCATCATAAATGGTACCAACAGGATGTCGTCTCTTTTTAAATTTAAGATCGATCTCTCATCTTATCGGTTGTAGAAAACCAGTTCACAACTTTTTAGGTAACGCTCGTTTGCTTAAAATATTTGTTTCGATTTAATTTTGTGCATTATATTTCAGGTTCTGCTGTAGGTATGTTAGTGTTCTACTTTATCGTGCTCTGTAGGTATGTTAGTGTTCTACTTTATCGTGCTGCTTGGATTATTTGAGGCAATATTTATATTCCTACTTTATTTAATTACCTAATTTACTACTATTTTTACTTTGTTACTTTGAAAAAAATATATTTAATTTAATACTTAAAACCATAAAGTCATTTTATAAAGTTATTTTTTTTACAAAATTTGTATAACAAATAAATACGATAAAGTAAAAAAACAATTTGTTTTAAGACTAAATTCGTTATCTTTTAAATGTTGAGGGTAAGTATTTTTCGAATCAACGTGCCCCATTTTCATATCAATCTGCCCCGCCTCAGGGGCGCATTGATACACAATTCTCCTTTTTAAAAAAGAAGTGCAGAATAGTGTTTAACATATTTTAACAAAAAATTCAATTGAAAAAAAGGAGAAAATTATCTAGCCTTTAAAATGAATCTAATAAGTTAACGTCAAATCAAAGGAAAAACAGTTTTTTTCATTATTGAATGAAAATCGAATCAATGTACCCCCACTCCCCCTACTTATTGCTGTTAATCTAGCGACATCTGCACGCGTTCAGGCTAGGAGGTTGTGGTTAGGCCAAATTTTCTCGAAATAACGCAGTTTGAAAACAAAGTAAAGTCCTTGCATATCCCAGCGAAGGGCAAACTTCCTTCGCAGAAGAACCGCATCAGAGTAGACATACTTCTCGTATATCTAATTCCAATTTGTGCGATTGGATCTTCCCCATTTACTACCACTTCCATCTCATATGCGTCCCTTCACGACCTTGCTACCAATAAGGAGTAACATTAGATCCTCCCTAACTAATTCCTCTGAGTTTCGTTATATCTTCCAATACATCCTCGCATCGTTCCGACTTCAATTTTAACTCGCAACCCCCATTTTTCATTTCATCTATTATGCACGCGAATGTGGGAATATATTTTTCTATTAAATTTCAAATTGTCAACCAACACCATCAATCGGAAAGGCAGCAAGGAAAAATAACCCCTCCTAATAGCTTTCCGAGGGACACTCAACCCGCATAAATGTGAAACCTAGTGTTAAAAAATATGATGCACGTTGTAACTTACCCCCGGTTTCACTTAGAATTTTGTTCACCCAAATGATGGCTGCTTTGGGGTTTACGTCGACTCGAAACGATGATACACCCAGTGCGATGTCCTCCGACCTCGACTGATGTCACCGTGCCTTTAAGTGTAGACGAGCATTAAAAACACAGATAAAACCGGTACTTTGTCGTGCTTGTAACCATCAGCAGATGTCCTTTCACCATCCCCGCATTTCCGGTGACTGCGAAAGCACCTCTTATAAAACGTTGCGTTGGCTTGTTGCTTGTTGCGGGTCATTTTATTGGCCTCATTATGCGATAAGGAATTGGACTTAAATGGCCCGGGTAATAATCGTAAAGGAAACTTTACGGTGCCATCTAACCAGTAGATGTGCGGTGTCCTTAAATACGCATTAGAATTATTATGATTTCATTTGCTGGCATAGGTCCTCGCATTCGTATATAGGGTGTCACTGTCAGTTGGGTGTTGATCTAAATTTATGTCCGCCTGCGGACAGTGCAAATTATTTTGATACAGAATAATACCCTTCCATTGGGTCCTATTCGTATATACAACTCAGACGCAGTCCAATATTTTTCACGAAAGGAATTGTAAATTGAAATCACTTGCACAGCGGGTGGCCGAACAAAATGAAGTATATTATGAATAATCCTTCCGACAGCAGCGTGATTTAGAAAATGTCCTGCTCCTGCCCTCCAGCTATCGCGCGGATGGGATGGAATTAATACAAAGAGCCGGTTTCGAATATCCATGGGGCGCTTTCGTTTATGACAGCAAGAACATTCTTAATTCTTCTTGAAACTTGTTCTTACTTAACGTTCGATAATTAAAAAGTTTTATGGAAGCGAAAATCTACGCTACCGGTTGCTGAGGGTGGATATACATATTATTACTCATTTAAGTTGAAAACACAAAAAAAAAATTAAATGTCTTCATAAATATTCAAACGAGCACGTTGGTCGATTGACTTGAGGTTGAGGTTGCTAAAAGTCATTACTCACCGAGCAGAGTAGTATGCGACAAGAGTGAGAAACACCTATATATCTACCCTCTGACTTGCTGTCAAATATGTAAATTCAATTTTTGCAGCTGACAGTGAATCGAAATTGCTTCCCTCACATTTCGCCGATTGAAGAGTAGAAAGTAGATAACGTTTACAAGTTCATCAATGCTGTAATAATCCTCAAATAAAACGACTTCCATTAATTAGACTTCAAAATACTATTTTTTTGAGTATATGTCTGCACCATAAACTAACTATTAAATAGACTGACAGCTTTCCTACGTCTCCCCGATTTACCCCGCAGATTTTTTTCAACATAAGCCCCTCCCACCGCTCGCTATTGTACTGTCTGTGAATATGTGTGAAGCAGAAAAAAAATACACTCAGTAGTGTTCCTACATTAGGCGTTTTTCTTTTTTAGTTCAGAGCACAACCTGAACTGTTATACAAAAAGTTTGTGTTTCTTTTTTAGCTCAGATACATCAGAGCTCAGATTTGTGTTTCTTTTTTCGATCTGAGCATAATCAGAGCGCGCTCGATGAGCTCAGAATAAATTGACTGAGCAGGCTGAGTAAAAAGCTGAATACAAACTCGCAGTCACATTTGACAGAAAAAAAACAGGATAAACAAAATAATTGAAATGGTGGACGACCTTTGTTTTTCTGGAACTGAATGTTAACCAATTTAATAAATAAAAATTAATAAATTTTCAAATTATACATATATTTATTAAAAATGTCAGATACATTCTTAAGTGTGTTTCATAAATACATCAGAACGATCTGAGCACGCTCGGCTCAGAGCGCGCTCATAATGCTCGAGCTCGGTTCAGAGCTCAGCTCTGAACTAAAAAAGAAAAACGCCACGCTTCGTGGGAAAAATAAAGAGACAGTGCTAGGAACACTGACTGAGATTTAGTGTATTTTGTGAGTTGCTGTCAGCTGATGGATGCGTTCTGAGAGTTTAAATTCGTTGTTTTACTGTACCACGATAACATTTGTTTTCTATTCTACAAAATTAAAAATTGCAAATGTAATCAACGTAAATAAATAAAGAAATAAGTGTGAAAAATTCATTTGTTGAAATAAAAAAAGATATTTTTGTTCCTACAATTAATTCGTTTGTTGTTTTTGAGGAAAAAATATGTTAGTGAGAAACACGCCAAAATAATCAAAATGAAGTTTCAATGAAAAACTCAAGTATTCTTTTATTTATAAATCAACCACATCTTGACACGTTCACTCATGAAGCTTATTCAAACATGTCTTCGTGTTGTCTCTTTTTTATACTAGCAAATATTTCGCCGGGAATGTCAATAGAAAAACGGCAATGGATTGATTACGATTATTATGATTTGAAATATGATTTTTGAGTTATAATGCTTTCCTGAAGATTCCATTTAATAGCGTAAAACAACAAAAAACAATTAAAATTTATTAGAACATTTTAAATAATTCCATTTGACAACAACTGCTTCAGCCAAGAACATGAATAGTGCTAGTTTTAAATTATAAAAAATAGCACAACTGAAAAATTGTTGGTAGACATTTTATGAATGAAAATAATGTCATTATTTATGTGAAAAGTAAAATAAAGTTGCAGAATGATGACTGCACATTTATTATTGTTTCTTCACAATTTTTTTCTAGGAAATTGACGAATTTGTTTTACTTGATGTTTTGTTTGTAATTTTTCTTACACTTTTTTAAGTGACAGCACATCTGTCAGTCTCGTTTAATACTGTTGTTAGTAGTTTCACCAAATCGATCATAAAAAAAATGGGACAGTGAAAGGAGAAATTGGTTGCGAAACTTAAACGAAATTCTATGGCGAACATGCGAACAATTTTTTATATCGATATCATAAAAATTATGTCAATATATCGAAAATTCTTTATAAAATAACTTAAAAAATATTCCTTTTCTTTATGTCCTGTAATTTGAACATTAATTTCTATTCAATTATAAGAAAATCGAACAACTATTTATATAAAAAAGTAGCGAAAAATGTCAACCTGGAACTAAGAAAAACTATGGTTTACAACACAGCCCTTGATATTGAAATGAGAGTCCACCTCAGGCTACCGACATGGCGGTTGAAACCGGAACCGGAAGAGTGTAGGCTGGTTTTTTCCAAGTATGAGTGAGTCCCCTTTGATTAACATAGGCACGAATACATGAATTCAAACTGGGCTACATCCAAGGTCAAATTCAGCTTGTAGGCAATTTCTCTTTTTTGGCTGAAGCTGTCAGTCTATTTAATAGTTAGCTTATGTTTATAAGTCACTTTGGCTAAATAATGTTTGTGGGAACATGGTATAATGTTTAAAGATTCTTCCGTCAAATTAGAGTTATTTTAAATCAGAAACCTATGATTTTAATTTCAGTTGCCGCTAATTACTTGAATTAAAAAGAAATGCAAAGCTTAAAATTTAATTCTTCCTTCAATTCAGAGTAATTTTTAATATTTTTTTTGAAGTAATGTGTTAGAATCACTGTCAATAAAACCTTTAATTTTGCGTATTAAACTATTTAAATATTTATAACTTTAACTAAGTTACTCGTTCCATCACTTTTATAAACACTTTTTCCTTTGCCAATGACTTATTAAAATGCCTACATCTCGTAAAAATTGGCGTTGCCCTGTTTTTGGTGACCCTCAAAAGCTGAATGATAATATTCTGCCAACTTATTTTGTTATAATTAAATATTATTATTGTGGATAAGAAACGATTCAATTACATTGAATAATAGAAAAGACCTCTCAATCAAGGAGGTAAGTGAAATATTATCTAATGACTTCGAAAATATATGGAATAAAGCTTCACCTTCTACCAATTCTCCTCAACAAGTTGTTGCAAGGTTGATTTCGTATTATAATGAGTATTAGAGTACGAAGAATATACGCAATGAAACAAAAAAGCAGGAGTTTTATCAAGTTTCTCTGCAAAAGTTGTTTGATACTGCAACTTGTAAATGTATTTCAAGAGAATTTTATAAATGTGAGACCAAAGTACCCATTGCAGAAGAACCCTTTTTAAAAGATCAACGAAATTCTCGTAAAATGTATATTGGATCTGCTGATCAAGTGACAATGGAGTCTTTGCATCGTAAGGATCTAAGGAAACGCAAATACCAACAATTTTTGAAAAATGCGGCTGATACTCCAAGCACTTCACCTGCTGCTGCTGCAGCTGTGGAATGTTTGTCGGACAGTGCTTCGACTGATACTGAAGTCGATGAATTTTGTCCCTGTAAAAAAAAAGAAAGAAACTCTTCAAATGAGAAACAAACTATACAATTTGGCTACAGCTTGTGATAGAACCGGGGTTTCTGATAGATCGGCAGCTATCATAGCAGCTATGTCAGCTGAGTACATTCTTTGGTGCGAAAAAAAATCGTCGAGTGATCCTTCTACCGAAGTTTGAAAATTGTTTGATATTATGTGACAAGACTAACTTCAGAGGTATAAACTTTTCAACTATCAAAAGGATTAAAACTGTAGCCGAAGATTAAGCTCACTTGCTATGATATCTGTTCATTCGGATAAGGTGATTGATCGCAAAAAAATAATACAGACGTCTTCTGCTTTGAAAAAATGTGTGTGAAAAATTAATTTAAGTATGTTCGTTTAAGTACATACGATTTACAAACTAATAAAAATCGATGAATTGGAATATATGCTGTTTTTTACCCGACTGCACACAGAGGGTTATGTGTTTCGCTCGTATCCTATGTACGTTCCATCGGGACACCCTGTGGCCTAAACGGCTTGACCGATTTTGAAGAGTGAGGTGTCATAAGATTCGCGTTCTTCCCCGGAGTGTCATAGGATAAAAAGATAAAGATAAAAAAGTAAGTTTAAAAAAGTAAAAAACCCGACTAACTGTAAACAAAAATAGAATTATAGAGATATGAACAAGACAACATTCAAGCACCTACCTATACCTTAATATTTGACAGTCGGAAGGTACTCAATACTCATATATTTGTTAGGCTGTGTAGGTATATAGTCTCCGATTCTCAATTAGTTAGGTATAGGAACTTGAATGTGTCTTGTTCATATCTTTATAATTCTTTTTTTACAGTCAATCGGGTGTTTTGGTTTTTTAAACTAACTTTTGTTGTTTAAGGAATTTCTCGTAAGATTTGGAAGCAAGCGCCCCCGGAAACAAAATCCCAGCTACGGCATTGCCTTTGTCCACAATTGTTAAGTACTCACACATTTTTGAAGTAGAGCAAAAACCAACAACCTAAGAGTCAGGAAAACTTTCATATTTGATAACAAGTGTAGCGGAGCAAGTTGTTGAAATGTTGTATATTCGCGCGAATTTTTAAAAATAACTTTGTAAATTTTTTAAAATATAAATTTAAAAAATATTAAGATAACGAATCAAATTATTGATATATTATTTTGAAAAACATATGAAGTTATTTTGAAAAGTTCGCGCGAACATACAACACTACAACAACTTACCAAGGCGCGAATTTTTCAAAGGTATCTCTATAAATGTGATTCAAGATTTGGGAAGAGTGTATGTATAATATAATATAACTCGTATATTTGACATTACATTATATACTCAGCCTTGACTTATTATATATGGACTGCTAGTAGACAACTTCGCGTTGGTTACAACATAAGCCCTAGCTCTCGTGGTTCGGAGCGGAATAAATTGGAAACTCACATTTGACGTTTCCATTTCGTTGCAGATAGTTTTGCATAACACGCTGTCATTGCGTTTAATTGAATAAATATTTAAAATTAAAAAAAAATAAGTGTTGTATAATTGGTAGCAATTTGCAATGTAATTCAAGTTTTTCTGAAAAGGGACAAATCTGTTTCCATCGGTAAGATTTTCAATCGAAATACATGAGGCAGAAAACTCATTTTGTTCTATTTATATTGCGTAAGGAACTCTACATAAGGACACAATCAAAATTTATAAAACTGTGTCTTTGTATGAAATACAAAATAAATTGAGGTGCAATAAGATTTATATACTGAGTATTGTATAAGTACTTTTAGAAATATAGATGTTAGCAATTTATATGATGAATTAAATTCGTATGTACTTGAATGTGATATTCTTGACAATCATAAGTATTTATTGATTAGAAATGTGATTCAAATATACGCTAAAGTGTTATTACATCCAATTTCTAGAATTAATAATGAAAAATAACATAAAAAACTAATTCGCAATAAATATATAAAAATTGTGCAATTTATGGGACAATGAAAACGATTTTTTATTCAAATTTCGATGTTTCAATCTATTATTAATTATTTAAACTAGCACAATTTCGAGATGACATCTACTGCAAACAATGCCGCAACAATTTGAATTTCAACCGTTTCACTTGGTAAATCCACTCACGTCCAATAGGTGGCTCTAGCATTCTATGGATAAATCCAAGATGGCTGTCGTTTTGTTTCACTTATTTTGCGTAGAACCACGAGCGCTAGTTATGTTGGCGTCATTTTCTGGTCAGAGATTGTATGGAAGTGACATTTCACTAGCAGTCCATATATAATAAGTCAATGTATGTATCATATTCACACTTAACCACACAATTAAATAATTTTTAATCTGCTTTTAAACATTGTACAGCCATCCGAATGATTGTGGACTTATGGCCTGCTTTATTTTTAAGATTGCGGAACTATGGCTCGAAATGTAGTGAACTTTTGGCCCACCTGGGTAGGCTATAGAGGTTCACGATTGATTTGTGAACTAATAAAACACTCAAGTACGTAAAAGTTCCATTATGAAGTTTTCGTTTGTGGACTTTTGACCCTGAGCCGGTTACAGTATTTCGCATTATCAGAACGAAACAGCTGCGGCTGCGATACTTAGCCTTACTAAAGGGTTTCCCAATGAGAGGTCTTATTGTGAATGACCCGCTATTTCGGTAGCTGTCACTTTTGAAGCTTTTATTCTTTGACATTTGACAAGTAGAAACTATGCCATTACTAAAAATGGAACGATACACGTTTCAACCAGAGACAAATGATACTGAGACCCCCAACTCACAATCCTCTTGCCGCTGGGCCCCTCAGTTTTTTTTTTCAAATTCGCCATTTTGTTTTCCTATCGGTGTTATGTCAATTAAGAATCCGTGTGACATGCAAAAACATACAAAAAATACAAAAATAAATGCTGCCAACCTCGACAACCGTGGGGAAATGTGCTAGAATTCGGGAATACCACATTTTTACATTACTAAATTCCATTGGTTAGTAATTATATGTTGTTAAGAGGCAAATAATTTGATTTCTTTGGCTAAAAAAAATAACTAAATGAGATGTTCTATATACTAAAAACTTATTATGACAAACATGGTTGCGTATTTTGCGCTTTTGAATATCATTAACTTCGATTTCATGCGTAAATTTTTCGTAGAAAACTGAAGAAAATTAGCTCAATATATTTCTATTTTACTTCAAACAATCTGCATTGTTTATTTTTCATATATATTTTAAGAAAATCTCCACTTATTCCTTAAAAAAATATTATGCCCACGTAACGAATAATTTCAAATTTAACGGATAAAATTCTATGAACGCTGTCAGCAACTTTGCCCACAGCGGAAGTGGCATATGCAAGGTGCGGCCGTGTTGGTGAGTCGGAATTTTTGAAGTTACGTGACATTTGTCAATACGAATTTCTATGTAACAATACAAGCGCACTTAGCATTTGCCACCCCATAAAAATATAGCTTGTAGGCTAAGTAACGGGAAATCGGTCGGAGTTGGTGGTCTCAGTATTGTCTCTGGTTTCAACAACGCAATGAAATTATTAAAATTCACTACAAAAAAGGTGAAAATCTTGCAGTCACAGTTCGCAAAACAGTTCACAGACCAAAAAATGGTCGTCGTGAAGCACCTTGTTGGTGGAAAAATTCGAGCTGTTGGAACAAGTTAGTGATGTGAAGAATAAAACCCGTGGACATCTTGAGCGAACTGAGAATATTGCTGCTGTAGCCCAAAGTGTTGAAGAAAACCCAGGTTTGTCCAATCATCGTCGTTCTTTGGAATTGGGCATTCCACAAACGTCATAACACCGTATTTTGCATAAAGACTTGGGTCTTATAAAGTTCAGTTAACACAAGAACTCAAGCCGGCCGATTATCAACAACGTCGTGTCTTTGATCTTATACGGGAAAAGTTTCCGGACCGTGTTATCTCTCGAAGAGGTGATCACAATTGGCCACCGAGATCTTGTGATTTAACACCTTGCGACTTCTTCCTTTGGGGCCACGTGAAAGATAAGGTCTACGCCAACAGCCCAGCGTCGATTCAAGACCTCAAAGATAAAATTCGTGAGGCTATCGAGGACATAGGGCAGCCACTTTGCGATTTGGTTATGGAATATTTCCTGAAAAGGATATGGTCCTGTATGCGTTCTCGTGGTGGCCATTTGGCTGATGTTGTTTTTCATTATTAACGGCATACCTTTATTTATTTATTTATTTATTTATTTATTTATTTATTTATTTATAAAACAATGGTATACATTAAGACTTGGTCTTTTATATTACAGCTATGGTGGAAAGAATGATGTATGTAAGCAAAGTGAGAGTAATTCATGGTTTACAAAAGTGGTCATAATAACTGACATTTTATGGAAAATTATAGAAACAAAAAGAAAACGAAAAATATAAATATATAGAGTTTACACTTTAGGAAAATAGATGATAAGAGAAAAAGAAGAAAAGAGAAAAAAGATAGAAATGGAAAGAAATAAAGAAACTGGCTATTGTTGCATTGCGTAGTAGTTTAAAAGTGAAGCTTTAAAGTTTTTATTATTTAATATACGTTTAATGTGTGAAGGCAAGGAATTCCACAACTGAATTGCATGGATGAAAAAAAGACGAGATGAATTTAAATAGTTATATGTATAGGTTACGATGTTGAAGGTTCTGAGGGAGCGGGTGAATTGGAGCTTGGAGTAGAGGTAAGAGGGTGACTGGGTTGTAATAACTTTGTGGAGAAACATACAGTTTCTAATGCTTCGATGCTGCTGTAAGGTACAACCTAGGACGCTCTTTACGTACAAAGATATTCTCTGGTGCCTGCGTATCTGGTAAATGTATCTCACAGCATCATTAAAGGCCACTTGTAATTTATGGTATGAGAGTGAGTCCAGATTACTATAAACGACTTCAGAGTAGTCAATCATGGGCAAAATAAGAGTAAGTACTAGTCGACGACGTGTATCAAGCGGTGTAAAACTAGCTGAAATCCATAACTTTCTCAGGCAACCATATATTCTTCCTATTACCACGTTGATGTGATTGTAGCATGATAGGTTACGGTTTATTACGAAACCGAGGCTAGTAGCTACTTCGACAAACTTCATCTTCGTACCAGATAATAAAATATCAGGCATAGAAGAAAGCTCGTAAATCCTTTTTGAAATAGGAATGACTTGGCATTTTTTTGGATTTAGTACTAATCCATTTACCAAAGCCCATTTGTCAATAGAGGATAAATCTTCATTTAAGCACGAAGCGAGTTCATCCAATCTACTAACGGGTTTCGAGTAAAAAAGTTGTACATCATCAGCGTATAGATGAATTGATGAATTTCCACAGACTGAGGGTAGGTCATTAATATATAGACAAAACAGAATGGGGCCCAGGATTGAGCCCTGGGGAACACCTTGCACAAGTGACATAAAATCTGAGCATTTGTCACCAACAGCAACTCGTTGCAGCCTATCACTTAGAAAGCTAGAAATGAGTCTAATGGCCCTATCGCTAAAACCAAAATAATAGCGAAGCTTCCAACAGAGTATGGAATGATTAACCTTATCAAATGCCTTTGAGAAGTCAAGAAGGCACAGGAAGGTTATAAATCCCTTGTCAAACTCCTGTCGTATGTCATCTAGGACATGCACCATAGCAGTTGAACAGCTATGACCTGCTCTAAACCCTGATTGTAGCGGGCTTAGCAAGGAATTCACCGACAGATGATGTCGTATTTGTCTCTCTAAAACTCTTTCGAAGACCTTAGACAGACAGGGTAGAATGCTGATAGGTCGATAGTCATTGGCTATTGTTGCATTAGGTTTTTTGGCTACTGGTATAACTTTAGCAATTTTCCACGATAAGGGAAATGTTGAAGTCATAATACATGAATTTATCACGTGCGTCAGACGGCTTAAAATGTGTGGCACCAACATTTTTATGAACCGAAGCGGTATTCCGTCTTCTCCAACAGCATTCGATTGTAGTGCCATTATAATATTAAGGATTTCAGTCTCAGTTACAGTCTCGAAATCAGCTAGCTGATCAGAATCTGTAGATGGGATAGCATTATAGTCAAATCTGTGGGGCGTAATTTCATTGGACAAAAATGAGAGATTGAGAT
The DNA here is from genome assembly GCA_916610125.1 of Cheilosia vulpina. Classification (NCBI taxonomy): domain Eukaryota; kingdom Metazoa; phylum Arthropoda; class Insecta; order Diptera; family Syrphidae; genus Cheilosia; species Cheilosia vulpina. Next base: position 33,349,916 of record OU744278.1, read on the forward strand.
CATTTAGGTCAAGCGTACAGTTATTTATATTCGTTTTATCAATCATTCCTATTTGGCGTAAATTTTTCCAAAGAATTTTGGAGGGCAGCGAAGTACTTAGCTTTGATGAGTAAAAGTTTTGTTTAGAGATACGTACAGCAGTTGTTGCATTATTGCGTGCTACTTTATATCTGCTCCAGTTGGTGGGAGAATTGTTTCGCTTCCACTTACTATAAAGTTTGTTTCTTATCTTTATAGCATTAATTACATTATTAGTGTACCACGGACAGGCTTTATTGCGGATTAATACAGTTTTTGTGGGCACATATTCATTATAAAGCTGCCCAATAAGCGTCTGCAAACAGTTCAGTTTATCATTTGGATCAGCACTCAGTCTGCAAAGCTCCCAGGAAGCTAGATTCGATGCAGTCTGAAGGGCACCCAGATCAACAGAAGCTGTATCCTTATATTCAAAAGAAGAAGGGGAAACTACTCGGGAGAAGGCTACATTAAAGGTACAAAAAAGGAGATCATGCTCGGAAATACCATCCAAAGATATCTGATCATACAGCAGAACAGACAGTGGGTCGGACACAACGACGAGGTCAATTACACTTGGCCGTTCATTTGGTTTAAAGCAGGTTGGGTTAGAGTTATTAACTATTGAAAGTCCACCAGACCATATAAGATCTCTAATTTGCCGAGAATACGTATCATTAAGTAGTAAATTACGGTTAAAGTCCCCGCAAACTACAATATTATTGTATAAAGGTGAATATTCAGCAAGATGTGAAAAAAATGGCTCAGGTGATATAGCTCGTTGTGGGTTATAGCCACACCAAGTTAAACACTTTGCATTGGAATCAAAAATTTCCAGAATCAAATATTCAATTCCTGTGTTTAACGATTTAGCCACCACCTTGGCGCTAAGCCAGGATTTGTAGTAAATAGCAACTCCTCCTCCAGTAGTATTTGTTATTCTATCATTACGAAACAATTTGTAACTATCAATTTTGTACACATAATCTTTGATATTTGGTTTAAACCATGTCTCATCAACACATATAACATCAATGCTTGACTCACAAAACAAGTATCTTAAATAATCGAGTTTAGTTTGATTAAGACTACGAGCATTGATATGACATACTCTAAGTCCATTCTGATGCTTGGATAGAACATTCAACATTGTGCGAGTTAAACTTTCATTCACGGTACGGTATCTATTCATTGCATTCACTACAAAAACAACCAAGCCAACGTCTTACAAAGCGTAAGAATTTAACTTAAATCAGATGCAAACACCTGTAAAAAGTATTTTTGAAGAGGATAGAAGAAAAAAAGGAATTGGAGAATGTTTATATATAGAAATGATATAGAAATAACTAAGTAAAATAGTAAACTTGTATACAAAAATATAATTTTATAATAATAGTGAATATTAAAAAAGAAAAATAATGTGAAAAGAGAAAAAAATCAAATAAAAGTACTATCGCAATATTATGGTGTCACAGCAGCAGCAGCATGAAGATCGTCAGCGCTTTTTATGTGAAAGCTCATACCAGTTGGGGTCTTCTTAACGTACACATTTCCACGAACAGTGAAAGCAGAGAACAGCTTTTTCTTTCGCTTCAGTCCGATTGCGCTTTGGAGGAGGAGACGAGATTTTTTAGTTAAACTTTCATTTAAGTAGCAGCTGGTGTCGCCGTTGGATGATGTTATCCCAAAGTCACTCAAACGAAGTTCTCTTTTTGTCAGCTTGCGGTACCTGGAAGCTGTCATCATTACATCGTCTCTGTCCAAGCAGCTTGCCAGTTTTATGATGATTGGCGGTGATGCAGCGTTGTTGAAATTAGTAGCATTGGTGTTGTTGTTATTTTGCTTTGTAGCGCGAAATATTCTACTTAAGAGAGGTGGCTTGCAGTTTATGGAATGGCAGAGATGTTCAAGTATGCCTTTCAAGTTTTCGTTTGGTAGTTTTGGCACTCCCACGAGTACCATATCAGCGGCGAGCTCTTTCTTCTCGATAATATCAAGCTGCTCCTTAAGTGCAACTATTTCCGCAGTCTGCTCTCTTTCATTTAAGTTGATTCGGCCTTCAATATCGTTGAAACGAGCGTTTAATGTGGAGATGGCACTTTCAATTTCTACGAATCTTTGCTCCCAACTCACTTTGATTTCTTCAATTTTCATAAGCAATTCGGAGCGAGTTTTTGCAAGTTCATTTGTCAGGTTTTGTGAGAGTAAATTAGTTTGTTTAGCTAATTGGTCTTTAAATAACTGGAGCGTAAGCACTGATGTGTCATTTGTAGGGTTATTTTTCGACGTTTCTCTATTGGGCTCAGATGTAGATGCATTGCGATCTCTGAGACGGGTCACCGGCGGTGTTGGAGCCATGGACAAAGAGAAACACGATGGGTGCACTGAAGAGTAATTACTTCGACGATTTGGTGAAACAGTAACACAGCCAATACCTTTTTTTTGGCGAAACAATAATAATTAATTTCCACTATAAAGTCAAAAATTGGAACAGTTTTTGAATGATTGGCAACCGACAAGTTATATAAAAACACTTTTTAGATAAAACTTATGCAAATTTGGCTGGGGAAATCGCGGAAATTACTGACTTTTGCTGGACACGAAATAGATAGCGACTACTCGTGCTTACAATACATCTCCAATGGTTCTGTATGCGTGCTCGTGGTGGCCATTTGGCTGATGTTGTTTTTCATTATTAACGGCATACCTTCCTCTTTGTTATGAAATAAACATCCGATCATTTATCTCAAAAAATTACATTTTTCTTTGAATACCCAAATAACATCTCTTATTGGAAAACCCTTTATAACTAAACACGAAATGAAGTAAATTTTACCACCACAACTTCGAGAAAGGTACAATGGGGGCCGGGGTCAGTGAGAAGCCGTCAGTTCCATCTGTTTTTTTTTTAGTCTAAATATGACTACCATCCTAAATTTACTTCTTATTGTTGTTTTACGGGCTTCTTGTCTATTATTCCCGATGTTGAATGAACCATCATGTCTGGTAGATTGATCTCCGTCCGGTAGTTTGAAAATCTTACCACTTACTCTGGCTCTTCTATAACGTTCCCTTGTTCATATTTGTCGACTTCAGTTCGGTCTTTGTATCTCGACCTGTTGTTGATGTCTTTTAGTTTTAGTAAAATTTCTCAACTACATTCCAAGAGTTACATCTCTGTATATAGACTCAAGTTTTTTTTCTCGTTGTTTGAATTTTGTGATTTAGGGTTCTTCTCTACCTAAAGGTTTCATGAGTGCTTTCTGTCGGGGAGGGTTTCATTTCGGTGGTGCCCTGATTGCATGTTTCAAGTCTCCTAAAAATTGTCTGTCAATTCCACTCAAGACAAAACAAATACAGTAGTCCCTCGATAATGTACACTAAAACAAGGCGTTTTCGGATGATTTTTTAAATGTTTATTAATTTAGAAAAAATACGAAAATCGCACGCAAAACGAGCAAGAGAAATATAAAAACTTTTACAAAAAAAAATCACATTTTAGAGGTTGAAAATTTGGGAAGTTCACATTATAGACATGACAATGTAAAGTTTTGCCGATTCACATTTTAGAGAAATTCAAATTATCGCTTATTCACATTATCGAGGGACTACTGTATATATAGTTGGCGCAACAGGTCCGTTAGAGACCCCAGGCCAAACTTCTCACAATCATTCGTTTTGTCTGAGTTTTCTCACTTTTGGGGCGAATGGAAGGGATCTACAATTGTATGCCGTGTCCAAACGGCTAATTGAGAAGCTCTTTCAAGACTGTTATACTCTCGAATGTTTTTCAGACGTTCACGAGAGTGGAAAAAAAAAACCTTAAAATAGAATTTTATTTTTTTCGGGACAACTGCACTAAAATCTTGCAGTACGGAACCTGTAGAAATCGGGGGAGAAGCGATAGACAGTGCAGTATATCTGCAGGCGTACCTTCGGTAGTGGTTCGATTCGATGTCGGGACCTTTGTATATAAAGCACATTTGCTACCAGGGTTTAGGCTATCTAAAGGCTGTTAACTGAAGACCCCCTCTTATCGTATTACTTGGCACTGAAATAACCAAGTAAGGTCTGTTGTGGTTAGAACAAGTTTCATAGGTCCTCTGCGGAAGTTCGTTAATATTTACCTTGCGAATGGTAGTTATAATTCTATAATAATTGAACGCACAAAAGGCCTCAACTCGATCTCTAAAGCTCAAGATTTTTTTTCCTTCTTAAATTGCAGAATGTAGACACTTTGTTGTTCAACTTCTGCGACGTAGAAAACCTCCTTGGAAGTAAATCCCTTTTCTAAATTCTGGCTGCAGTTCTATCGAACCGAAAATAACCATCATCCCAACCGCAACTAGTAACTCATTTACAATAGCTATCCGGCAATCCCTCTCAAAGGCAATTTATCAAGGACAATTCATTAATTATTCACGCACTTTGTACATTTCTCATAATTGAATGCCACCTCCCAGTGCCAATGTGCGAATCGCATATGAACTCCCTTCCAAGTCCCAAATACGAACAACTGCCCTCGTATGCAATTGTGCAACGTTAGCATGTCCTTCGCAGACAGAATACTGCACAGGGTACTCGTGCACAGCTCCATTCCGGCACCGAGTACACTAGAACCAATAAACTGTAAAATAATTCCTCACAAAAATGCCAGAGTGTAATTAAATTATGAAAGGGACACATAAGACATAATAAGTCATAAATCAAATCGCATTCCCTGGGGGTCATTTGACATAAGGCATGTTTCGAATCGCAACCGCCCCATGTCCCGGGCCTATCGGCTGCAACCAAAACACCAACAGCGACAGCCATATGCCGTACGACGCTCGCAGGACAGGACATGTGCGCCGGCCGGAGTTGTTGTCCCATAAACACTTTGCAAAGTTTTATGGCCAAATGTACGGGGTGCAGCGGCAGTATGCAATACCCCCCCAAATGTGTAGATATGGGTCCTTGGTCGTACACAAGCGTTTGGTTTGCATGTTAGAAGTTGTGCATCATACGCACACCCATACCCATGAGCAATTTCGGAGACTGGCAGACATGTCTGTGTCTATGCCAGTTCCAATGCAATTAACAACACATCTTGTCTATGAAATTGTAACTGTAATTAAAATATGAGATTCATCACACTCTCAGTATGCAGGGCTGTGTTTCTGCATATAGATTGAGATGTATAGGCTGGCGGCGGCGGCGTTGCTCTCATTTTTGGCAATTGGCAATGATTAATTTGTTTGGATTTTTCGTCAAAATTGTCCTGCCAACTGGAATAAGTGGAATAAGTGTTCGCATATTCCCCGATGGTATCCTTGACAGGATCTAGGTGACCTCATTCCAGTGCCAGAAACAGATGCATTTACGATGGCAGACTCCATTATATTGTTCCATCGTGGAAAAGTTTTTTTTTTCTATTCGATGAATGAGAAGCGCATGATGGCGAGGAGTGAGGACAGGAGGACACCCAGCGAAATGGTATTACTACGTTAAAGGCAATCAGGGTGGGTGCTTTATTGTCCTTTGTACTGTGTTAAATTGAAATTTAATATTTAATTCGAGTGAACTGTGTGTGAGTGTGCTGCTTTTTGTTGTGTCCTTCGAATCAAGGCTATACGATGCGATGATTTTTGTCGGCCGTTGTGTGTGTTTGCGCCGTGCTTTCATTTTTACAGAGTCTTTAATCTGGGAAAGTACTTTTTACTGCAAGATAAGCAAACACGAGTAAAAGACGTTTGAATGTCTATTTTGGAGTTAGCCAATGAATTCTATGGGGAGCACAGCTACCTACTGTTTGCGCACACACATTAAATATGTACGAGTGTTTCTTTTAATTATAAAAAGAAATCACAGGCCAAGTAATTTTAAACATACGGATGCGGATTAAAATAATTCATTTATGCGAAGGTAGGCAGATAAAATAAAAATTATTATTGAAAGGAGAACGGAGAATGGAGTTTTAGGATGGGTTTGCAAGGATGCTGTTGCACATTACAATTCGTTTTCATTTTTGGATAGGTATGTCAGGCTCTCGATAAGTGAAGTGACTTTTGCTGCAGCTTGTCATCCTCTGTTAGACCGAACCAGAGAGAGTGAACTAACATCCCAAATAGTGATTTGTGACTCCCGTGTTTGCATGATAATAATTAGAGTCATGGCATGGCATTCAGTAATGAAAAAATGTGGTATTCCCAAACTTTAGCACATTTCTCCACGGTTGCCGAGGTTGGCAGCATTTATTTTTGTATTTTTTGTATGTTCTTGCATGTCACACGGATTCTAAATTGACATAACACCGATGGGAAAACAAAATGGCGAATTTGAAAATAAATTGAGGGGGCCAGCGGCAAGAGGATTGTGAGTTGGGGGTCTCAGTATGATTTGTCTTTGGTTACCACTGTAACTCCAGTTATGAAAGTGGTAGGCGCTACAAGTACAATTTACTTTGTTTTTAAGAGTTTTCATTTTTGTGAGCAATGATCGGTTAATTTTGATCATTTTAATAACTCCTCTATGTGTGATAAGATAACTAAATGTCACAAAAAAGTATTAGGCTTTTATCAAACATACCTATAATTCACATTTTAAAATCGACTTATCTAGACTAGATTGGTCCGGACTATAGACGCAAAAACAATATTGGTCGGGAACGTCACTTTTCCTACGTCAGCCACATATAGTAAGAACAACAATTCCGATTTGAAAGATTGACAAGATGAGACGGCCAAAACCAAAAACAGAAAAAAAAACAATGCGACGCTCATGCAACATTCCAGCAGAGGAATATGCAGCGATGCATTGACTTTTCCTGGGAAGAGATAAGCAGGCAACGTCCGCAAACGAAAACGTAAGCGGATTTCGGAAGCGTACAACGACAGACAGTCATCCACGGGTATTCTTTAGCCGTTGGAATGCGGGTCGCGTTATGTTCCACTCAACCGATGCCCGCCCACGCTCACTTGAGCGGACCGTATGTCACTTAAGGCCGAAAGGCAATAGTTTTAAGCATATTGTTAAGTTTAGAGCGCTCGCTAAGGGCCAGTAAGCTAGAATAAGATAAATGTTAGTTTTAAATTAGATTTAATCGTTTTTGTCTAGTATATAAGTATAAATAATGAATTAATAAAAATGAATTTAAAAGAAGGACCGTATGTCACTATATTCGAACTGTCAACTAAGTACTCAGTCTCGAACTTTTTGACTAGAATCGTCGGCTACCCCTCTATGAACTTCAAATGGAACAGCTGGGCCCTATTCCACAAAACAATTTATCAACTTTTCACTTTGCACTTATCAAATTTTTCGTCAATTTTCAAAACTTAATGTTCCTCAGAACTATAAGATTTGATAATTGACAAGTTGAAATTGAAAGTGTAATTTGCAAAGTCTCTGTAATTTCTGTTCCACATACGTTTTCTTGTGCAAAGTGCAAAGATAATATTGAAAAGTGTAATTTACAAAGACTTTGCATATAATTTTATTTATTTATATTTATTTATTTTATTTGTTTATTTGAAATAGAGTGGCTTCGTACAATTAAGAACCAAGTTCTTTTACTAGTACATAAGATACGGGAGAATAATAGAATGACAACAATATTAATACATAAATTATAAATAATAATAATAACATTTAGGAAAAACCGAATACAATAAGAATTTAAACATGATTTCGAATTTTTGAAAAGACTAACAACTATATGTAGGTATTTTTAAATTTTTAAATTTTACAATAAAAACAAAAAAAAAACAAAAAATTTAAGAGCAACAAGTGTGTTTTGTTTAATTTTAAATCTATATGCTTAGTTAATTTACTATTTTTGTGTCCAGTCTGCTTTAGATATCCTTAAAATGATTGAATAGAGAAGCACTGAAATCTCGTGACCCTACCATACGTCTAATTACATATGGCAGTGAATTCCATAACCTAATAGCGATGAATTGGGGGAATTATATTTCCAGTTCTGGAAGAACAAGGAAACTGCAGCTTTTGGTATAAGTAATTTGGTTTATGCCGTGATATTAAGTTACCTAGGAATAGACAGTTACGATAGTTTAGATAGTTTCGCAGAGAACATCCTAAGATAGACTTATTAAACATTGAAACATGATCAAACTTTCTTAAATGATAAACATATCTAATCATAGCGTTGAAGGCGAGGTCTAATTTTCTATACGATGTCGAATCAAGGTTACTATAAATTAAACAGCTATGGGTTAATTGAGGTACCAGCAAAGTTTTAACCAATTTCAATCGGATGTTAATCGGGGTGTAGTCAGCAGATGTCCACAACATGCGCAGTCCGGAATATATATTCTTGACTACTACATCAATGTGCTCGTTTGCTGACAGAGAAGTGTTTAAAAGAATTCCAAGATTTTTTATTTTGTTGGAAAAGACAATTTTTTCTCCGGATAAATATACTTCTGGATATTCGACCATCGCACCAATATTCTTGCCTATAGGCAGCATAAGGATTTTTTTGGGTTGAGAATAAGTTCGATGGAAATAGCCCAATCCTGTATTGCCGTTAAATCCTCTTCTAACCGTGTAATACAATCTCCAATCTGTGATCGCAAGGACGAATTATATACTTGGACGTCATCAGCATATAAATGTACAGAGGTGTGTGCCTACAGACGGATGGAAGATCGTTTATAAACAGAGCGAAAAGTAACGGTCCAAGAATTGAGCCTTGCGGAACACCCTTTCGAATTCCCAACATCGTTGAAGCAATACTTCTGGATATTCGACCATCGCACCAATATTCTTGCCTATTGGCAAGCATGAGGATTTTTTTGGGTTGAGAATAAGTTCGTTGGAAATAGCCCAATCCTGTATTGCCGTTAAATCCTCTTCTAACCGTGTAATACAATCTCCAATCTGTGATCGCAAGGACGAATTATATACTTGGACGTCATCAGCATATAAATGTACAGAGGTGTGTGCCTACAGACGGATGGAAGATCGTTTATAAACAGAGCGAAAAGTAACGGTCCAAGAATTGAGCCTTGCGGAACACCCTTTTGAATCCCCAACATCGTTGAAGCAATGCCATTTAATGTAACCTGCTGACATCTTTCGCTAAGATAGTTCTCTATTAATATAACCGCTTTTTTGTCCAATCCGTACTTGAAAAAGAGTTTTCTACAAAGTTTGTTTATGCTAAGTTTAATTATGTTGTTTCGTTCCACAAAAAGCTCTAAGCTCTTTTTGTAAAGCAAATTTTGATAGGTTTGTCAAAAGTTTACCAGGTAAACGTTCGCTTCACAAATTCATATTGTTGCAACTAGTGAAGCTTTCAAAATGTTGTAATGAAGACGCGGTTATAACAAGAAATTATAGAGACCGAATTAATTTTTCGGTACTACAAAACTTTAATTTTAAAGAGTGCTTTCGTTTAAATCAAATTCAAGTTGATTTCCTCTTAGATAGAATTGGAGAAAAATGAGAGCACAATACACAATCATGTAATCATGCTTTGTCGACTAAAAATCAACTGATACTGGCTCGGAAATGGTTGCCATGGTGGTGCTGCTATGCATGGTTTTGCAAAATCAACAGTAATATATAAAAATAATAATAAATAAAACCAATTATACATAAAAAAAAACTTAAAACTCCTCAAACAACAGACTCATTGGCATTTGCGAAATATTTGCAGTTTTCTGCTGCTACAATTTCCCGAATAATGGCAAAGGCTGGAAATTGTAGATCCCTCTCCAATTTCAGTCATTGAAGTTTGCGGAAGTAAACCTTAACCTTCAGGAGGTCCAGCCGACATTTCTTCTCTTAATCCAAAGTTTCACTTGCAAATTTGGTACAGCTCTTTCTCATCCTTGGGTTTGGTGGTGGGTGGGTAGGTGTTTCCTCTGTCATCGATATTACGGAATCACACTCAGCTGAAGGTAGATTTTCTGAATTTCCATAGCTTTCTGGCAAATCCTGTAGATGGACTATAGCTGTAGCGGATTCTGATTCCAGAATATCGAAGATGGCCAAGTCAGCTTCATTCACAACGCTGTTTATGTAATTTATAAACCTTCAAAATGAAATGTAAACTTAAATATGTTCCAAATATTTACAATAATTTTATAAAAAAAATACTTACTTTATTGTTTTGAAAACTAGCAAATAAAATATTTTTTTTCTTTGATGAAATGTACGTAAGTTTTTTTTTCCAATTTTTATTTTGCGGCTCATTTTTACAAAGTGAAAAGTGAAATGCAAAGATGATTAAATGTTTTGTGGAACACTTTGCACACTCACTTTGCAGGAGAACGCAAGGACTTTGTAAAATTTCTCTAGTGCAAAGAATATTTTGGAACAAAAACACTTATCACTTTGTCAAAAAAATATAATTTGATAAGCGCAAAGTGAAAAGTTGATACATTTTTTTTGTGGAATAGGGCCCTCTTCATGTGATCGATCTTATGTCGTTTTTCATTGGGACAAAGAATCAATCTTTTTTTTTCATTCGGATCACTTTTTTCAGATCTCGATATTTTTTCAGATTTACACATACTACCACAAACAGAGCACAGCTGTTTTACGTCATTTAAAGAAGTTTGTTTTAAAACAAATGTGCAAAGTTTCGTGAAAACCAAAATAAAGAAATATATAAACCTCCAAAGCAATGGACATAGTTTTGGAGGAATTATTATCTTCATTGTCTTCCTCATCATCTGGAAACTACGAATCACCAAAGCTACTCCATTTGTAGCTACAACAGAGGAAACATTTTTGAAGCCGATTTCCATGGTTGATTTTACCAAAAACAAATGCAATTTGAACAGCTGGTTTTGCTGTCAAATAACACACTTCCATTTACAAAAGCAGATCAATTTCGTTGCATGTTCCATGAGCCGCATAAAATCTGAGATCTGAAAAAGATTTTTGGAGGTCCGAATGGAAAACGACATTAGCTAAGCGAAATTGAGATACATCAGGTTAGCCAGCTGTCAGACTTACTAAACTAGATACTTGAACGTTTCCATTCACTGGATGAATACGCAGATGCCTGTCAAATTGGTGACGTTATTTTGAGTGATTGTTAAAAGTCGCATACATGATGTCCCATTTTTATTAAAGTTCACTCCTTAAACACATTGACAGGAATGAAATGTAACTGTGACCAATCATTTGTAGGTACTGACTTTAACCTTCAGACGAAGGTTAGGTTCTCCTTGTCGTCTTGAAGCCATCGGGACGAGGAGTGTCATACGAAGATTCTCTTTGCTAAAGCATTATTATCCATTCACTCGATGTGGCTAACCCAATGTAGTTACAGTGATTTTTATTTTTGGTTCGAAGTTCAAAGAGTTTCCAACTTAATCTGCTCCTCCATTTAACCTCCCTCCCACCATTCCTGCTTATCGTCCAAGAGACACAAGATCATCGCATCTGTTGCGGTTAGTGATGGGGAATTTCATTGAAATGGAAAAAAACCGCCTAACTACCTGGGACCATTTTCCAAATTTTAACTCTGGAGGTACACCCGTTAGTATAGTATTTATGATCGATACTGACCAGATGGGCATGGCCATTTGTACACCTTAAGTATCATACTGTAGTGTATCCCGACCGGAGGACCTTTTAACAGTAGCCCCCGCGGGCCACTGGTATTTTGAAAGAAATAAAATCTTTGCTCACATAATAATTAAGGCTCTTGAAACACAGTATAAGGAGTCGTTCGGCTGAGTCCCCAATCGTTAAGGTCTCCCGGGCAATGAGAATGCCGACGAATAGAAAAGGTAAGATTTGACAGCTGTCAAGCATTCTACGAGCATGCTTTCAAGCTTCTTTATAGCGATAAATATCGAAAGCGAGGGAAACACCAGGTGGATCTCAATAGTAGCCCATAGGATAGAGAAAGATCACCGGCCACCTTCAAAGGAGTTGTAATGATTGACAATTTTGTATTGTGGATAGGAAGGCATGTAGTCAACAACTCATTCAACCTGATTGGTTGTGGAAGTTTGTGAATGGGAGTCTAGAGCCATCCTGTTGAAATCAAAAACAAACCCAAGTAGATCAACCATTGTGGTGTGTGCTATTTTCATGATTTTCGACAGATTTGCAGGCCAAATGTTATTCAGACATACATACCATAAACAACTAATGGTGTTTTCGATTGAAGAAAAGAATTGCCCTTTCTATGAAAAGAGCAAATCTAGAAGCGCTCTTTCAATGTATGAAATGTTCCATGTAGCAATTCTGAATTTGGGGGCAATTCTCTCGGATCTTCAATGAAAAACGCCAAAATATTAAATAAACTAACAGCTTGCCTACGTTTCCCCTTTCAAAAACAGTGTCCCCACATCGTGATATTTCTATTTACCTTTATCTGGGAATTTCGATGTTCGAAAAACCTTCCGCGCGAAAAAGAAAAAAAACATAAAAATTGTGGGAATATCAATAATCTGATTAGAAAAAAAAAAAATATTTAAATTGAGAGTTGCCCTTCAGCAAATTGTTTTAGTCCCAAAAAATAATCATTACATGGTTAAGAAACTGTAATTTTTATTTTCTTTCTGAATAATACAAATTCTACTTTTAAATGTAAAATTTTTCCATAAAAAATTTGAGTTTGGTTAAAAGAGAAAAAAAGTGGAAAAAATCAAGAAATTTGTTGTATTATTTCAAAACGAAAGCATGCCTTTTGCAAAATGGTTAATAATAGGTAAAATAAATCAACATATAAATAAAAAAATAAACTGCGAAATATTCATTCGTGGAAATAAGTTAAAACATTTTTGTTCCTCCAATGATTGTGTCTGTTATTGTTTGTTGTTTTTGGCGAAAAATCATTTCGCCGGTAAATGTACACAGAAAATCGGTAACGCAATTAAAAAGAAGAATCTATTAAGAATATATAGATTTTTGAGTTATAACCTTTTTAGAAAGATTTTGTTTAATAACTGAAAACAACAAAAAAAAACAAATAAATTTATTAGAAAATTTTAAACGGTTGACATAGTTAATAAAATTATATTTGACAAGAATTGCATAGGCCGAGAATATGAATAATTCTAATTTTGAATACCCAAAAAATAGATATCTACAATCAAAGAAAACTATTTTATTTTCTTTGGAAAGAACGAAACTCAAAATATATAACAGCAAATTGTAAGTTATTTTATATTTTTGTTGATATTTGATATTTATTAATATGAAACGCTGTACATCAAGATAGACTTATAATTAGTACAGGATATGACAATACAATGTGTGAAGTAATTATGTAAACAATAGTCAAGAATAAAAGAAAAATTAATTTACAATACAATGAAAACAAATTTGACGTTAAACAATAAAACATTAGATATATGCGCAACCAAGGACAAGTAAGAAGTTAACAAAAAAAGAAAAAAAAGAATAAGAGGAAAAAGGTAAATCAGCTCAAGTTGGAAAGATATTCAAAACAGACAGTAAGGAATTTTCTGCGTTCAACTTTAGACTTCACATGATTGGGAAGATTGTTCCACAGTTTGACAGCATAAATGAAAAATTGCCTGCGTGATGTTAAGCAGGTGTATGTGGCAGGTCGCAATACTATATATCGATTAGACGAGCATAAATTAATTTTATTAAATAAATAGTTTGGTTCTTTCTTGTGAATAAGTTTAAAAAGTAAAGAACAGCACCGATACTTGAAAAAGAACATCCAGGCTACATCCAAGAAGTTGACGAGCTTCAGATGAAATATGATCAAACCTACGAATATTAAATACAAATCGTGCAATAGAATTGAAGGCGACCTTTAGTTTTTGAAACGGAATCAAGGTCTGCAAACAGCTCACAGCCATATGAATTAAGGGGGATAATTAATGCTTTGACCAGTTTTAGTTTAACTTGTGTGGGTAAAATTGTTCTTTTAATCGATAGTCCTCTAAGCGATGCGTAGACTTTATTTATAATAGAGTTAATGTGGGCATCCCATGTTAATTTGTTGTTGAAGTTAATCCCCAGATTTTTTGCGTAGCTGACATATTCGACCTGACAAGAGTTTTAAAAGATAGGAGGAAAGTCGGCGAAATGTTGTTGACGTTTGGAGATTGGAATGGCTTTCGTTTTGTCAGGATTAAGTTTAAGTCCATTACGTGTGGACCACTCAAAAATAGAACATAGATCGTCGTTTACTTTTGATATAGCGTCCTCAACCATGCCCATAGGAAAGCTAAGGTACAGTTGGACATCATCTGCATATATATGAAATCGACAGTGAGATAAAACGGAAGGTAGGTCATTGATGGACAGAGAAAACAGTAATGGACCAAGAATAGATCCTTGAGGGACACCATTATTAATAGGAAGAAACGAAGACAATGTACGGTTAAATGAAACAGCTTGCAGGCGATTAGTCATATATGAATAAATTAATTTGATAGAAGTGTCACAAAAGTTGTATGAATGAAAATAATGTCATTGCATTTATACAGGTGGCGCAAAAATAACCTTCCGATGTTTTTTGGCTGTAATTTAAAAAAAAATGAAAAACTTTGATTCTTCTTGTGGATTATTTTTATTTGGTCTTTTAATTTTTTTTACATCAAGTCGAGAATATGATGTCATGTAAATGGCGGCTGCCACAGTTGATTGTCATTTGAGCACTTTTTATAGCAATTTCCATCACTTTGGCCAAAACTTCCGGCGATAGGTCCTCACATTCTTGACGGATATTGTCTTTAAGAGCTGCAAGAGTCTGAGTCTGGTTGACATAAACCCGCGACTTCAAAAAGCCCCACAAAAAGAAGTCTGGAGCGGTCAAATCAGGCGATCTTACGGGCTAGTGCAAATCGCCAAAAACAACCCGGGAACACCGCTTTAAGAATATCGGTTGTGGCTCGCGCAGTGTGTGCCGTAGCTCCGTCCTGTTGGAACCACATGTCCTCCAGTCCTAAATCGTCCAATTGCGGTAGAAAAAAATCTGTAAACATGGCCCTATAGCGCGCACCGTTCACTGTTGTCGTTTGACCAGCGGCGTTCTCGAAAAAAAAAATGGCCGCGTCAACAGAGGCGATATTCTCGGCACAACGGGCGCTCCGGGGCCCGCCACTCTTGGCAACGTCTCGTGTTGTGCCATTCTCTTCGAGGCGAGCGGCTAAACGTCGCAGTGTTTCACCAGTAGGCGTTGGACGGCTAGGAAATCTGCGACGAAATTCACGTTGTGCCAAAGTCACCGACCGATTATTGCTCAAATAAATAGTCACCAATATTCCGCGTTCTGGAGCAGTGTAGCGTAACATTGTTTATAAGCGTGTATTTCGCATGTGTTTACTACACAAATGTCAAAACAGAACTGACTTTAGGGGCCAATCGCAAAATTTATAGCATTTTCTGACAGGAGGATTACTTTTGCGCCACCTTGTATTTACAGAGGATGATATCTGAAAAGTAAAATAAGGATACAACAGTGATTGTAGAAAATAACCATTCAAAATATTGTTGCAAAATGATGATTACTTATTTATTATTATTACTTCCCACAATTTATTTTAGGAAACTGATGTTTTCTTGTTGTTCGATTTTTGTATTAATTTTTCTTACATTTTCTAAATCTTTGTTTTGTTTAATGCTGTTGTTAATTGTTTAACAAATCGATCATTTTTCACAAAACAGTCGAAAGAGAAACCGCTGGCGAATACCGAAAAAATGTGAATGTAAAAGGAAAAATAAATTTCGAAACTTAAAGGAACATGCAAACAATTTTTGAAAATCAATATCATTCAAAGTCCAAAATTCATTATGCAATGACTTTAAAAAAACAATATTTATTTTCTTCATATACAATTTGAACATTCATTGCCCTTCAATTATTTCGTATGCTTGTTTTAAGTATTTGCTGTAGAATACTTCTTTAATTAATGAATTTGCGGTGTGCTATCTACATAACTAATTTGACTTGATACCAAGTAATAAGAAAATCGCACAACTGTTTGCATGATTTTATGTCTTTAAAAATGCAGCGAAAATGTTTAGCCTGGAACTAAGAAAAACTAATATTTGCCAACACAGCCAACACACTCGATAACGAAATGTAACGCACTTCGGCTACCTGGCATCCGGCTGCAACCGGAAGTGAGGGCTATTTTTTTTTTCAAGAATGTGTCTGCCCCTTTTGATTAACATGGGCACAAATGAATGAATTCAAACTGGGGTCCAAGTTCGAATTCAGATTTTAGGCAATCCCTCTTTTTGGCCGAAGCTATCAGTCTATTAAATAGGTACTTAGTTCATGATACATACCTTCATATTGATTATTGATTATCTGAGAGGGGTTGTTGTACTGCGAGCTTTTGGTCTATTGTACCCCCTGCTAACGCTTCAGTTAGCTTATGCCCTCATACGAGTTCCCCTCACATTATAATTCCTTTCGGAATCATTTTAGAGGTTCTTGTACTCTCGTTTCTCCTTGGCGTAAGAAATCCGTCCTATAGCACTCTCTCTAGTCCAGTTTCCTTTAAGAATCTTAGGATGAGAGCTGGATCCAGTGACCGTATTTCCTCATCAGATAGTTGGTACTTGCTCAAGTCTTTCAGTCTTTTGTGGGGCATTGCCCCACACGATCACAGCACGGGTTCTGGAGAGACCTTCTTCAGATATACCCAGTTTCCTGAGGTGTTCCTTGAGTCTACAATGCCCCGTTAGGATACTGAGGTTATTTTTCCTCATGCAAGCTTGGAATTTCTTCCGGTTGTATTGCCCCAGAAGTTTTTTAGCCTGCCTCATGCCTTGAGTGTTGTGCCAAGTTCTTGCCCTGTTTTCTTTCTCTGGTTTCCTAAATTCTTCCTTGAGGGTGTGATCCCCTATTCCGCAGAATGGTTCAGGACCTATGAAAGCTTCAGATGCTCCCTTTCTTGCTAGGGAGTCGGCCATTTCATTACCCTCTATTCCCATGTGGCCAGGCACCCAGCAGATAGTTATTTTGTTTCTCCTACCCAATTCATTGAATTTTTGCAGGCATTCCCATACAAGTTTGGATTGGATGATGTAGGAATTGAGTGCCATAATTGTAGCCTGGCTGTCTGACATTATAGCTATATCACAGTTGGTTATGTTTCTGTCGAGGTTGATTTGGACACATCTATCTATGGCATAGATTTCAGCCTGAAAGATGCTGGTGCTTTTGCCCATTGGTTCGGAATATTTGGTTCTAGGCCCGCATACTCCCACTCCAGTTCCCTCATCAGGTCTTGACCCATCTGTGTACCACTTTGTTGTGTTATTGCTCAGTCTGTGAATTGTGTATTCGTTGCTCCAGTTCTTTCTGTTACTGAGTTTTGTAACAAAGTTCTTTTGGAAATCAAATCTTTTGATGGTATCGTCTTTAGGAAGGGCCAATAATGGGTGTTTTTTTGACAAGCGCATCAAACTGTTTCAGTGTAATGCACTTTTCTCGTCCTATTCCTTCTTTGGATATTCTTAGAATCGTTTTACTAGCACATTCCTCAACCACGAGGTGGAAAGGGGTCAGTTCCAACAGCACATACCTTCATAACTATGAGACTATTTGAAGCTTCGAAATTGGCTTTGGGTTCCAAGTACCTACGTCTTCTAGACCAGTCAGAATCACAGCCAGTGATGCCAACTTTAGCTTTTTCATGCCTTTTAGTCATTATTTCATTAGCCAAGGCTTTAAGGCTTCTCTTTTGTTCAAAATTGCATCTTTTTTTTTATTGCAAATATTTTTCTTCTTGGAGTATAACTATTTTTGTTTTGTTCAATCTTTTGTACCTACTTATGAAACTTAAAAGTCATGAATTTTGTTCCTATTAAGAATTTCTTCTGTGATTTATAATTTAAGTTTTTTTTTGGAAATAAAAATTGTTTCTTTTTTTGTAATTTGTTTATATTTCTGTTTAATTTTTGATTTATTGTTCTAGTTTACTTAAAAAAATTATTTAAGGCATTATTTTATTGAAAAGGGCATCTTTTTTTTCAAGTTAGGCATTTTTTCGTCAAAATTGGTTGGCAACGCTGATCACAAGGTAGGGTCTTCGCAGCGTGTATGAGTCAGCTCATACGAGAACCAAGTATTGATATGGATTTCTAGAAGGAATAGGGTAGAGTGGCCTAATTGCGGCCCTCCCCAGTGGATGGAAAAGTCGTTGTAATTAGTGAATTGTATATAGTTCTATTTCGAAGTTTTTGGTCTTAAATTGTTTTCTTAAACTTTTCCCTTAATGTATCAAAATTTGCGAGGCTCAGTCGCTCTCGAGAAATCAACTCATTTGTCTTGTGCTCTGTCGGTGAAGGTTTTTGTGTGAATTCACTGTCAAAATGTTAGCGAAATTGCTGTCGGAATTAGTGTTTTTCTGTGGGTTTTGTTTTCAAGTGTTGTTTTTTAATCACATTTTTTTTTTTATTTATTTTTAACAATATAAATAATTTTTTTTTCTTAAGATGGGACACGAAATAGCCGGAAACAGGAAACAAGAAGCCAGCCACTGGAAAAAACACTATTCTTACTAAAATCGAAATAAACAATTTTCTGATAAGAATAATTATTTTTCTCTTCATTTAACAGACGAAGAATTTAATAAAGAATAATTTATTTTAAGAATTATTCGAAAATATTAATATTTGTTGTTACTGTGATATATTTTATGACGAAAAATTCTTAAGGGGCCGGCCACTAGCGACTCTACCCTATGCGATGCATAAAAACATTTTTCGGATCAGAGGCCTTCCTAACCCAAATTCCAAATTAAGGTTTTTTTTCACTGCGCCACCTCTCGCGAACGTCTGACAAACATCCGAGAGTATAACTGTCATGAAAGAGCTTCTCAATTGACCGTTTGGACTTGGCATACAATTGTAGATCCCTTCCATTCGTCCCAAAAATAAAAACTCACACAAGACGGATGGTTGTGAGAAGTTAGGCCTAGGGTCCCCACGGACCTGTTGGGACAACTATTTATTTTATTTATTAGCCTTTCTACAACATTAAGTTGTATAGCTTTAAGTTCCAAAAATCTACCAAGGTTCTTGTTTCTTTGGGGCAACCGTAGACCCCATGCCGAATACTCCAGTCTGACAAAAAGTTGAGTCTCATTCAGTTTTTATTTCTTTTTATTAATTACTTACAAATAGGTATTCATACCTCCTACCCTTTTTATCTGAACGCGCATTTCCACTGAAAACCTTGATAACTGAAAAACCTGTCCCTTTTTTTCTAGTACAAAAGTACAACCAACTTCGAATTGTGAACAGCAACGAAAGCCCAAGGCCATATATGTACCATCTACTACTACTCTTGTCACCGATACAGCTGAGACCAGTAAAAACTGCATTGAATGCAACAACAAGATTAAGCACCATGAAATTAAACATTTATCGCCCTGAAAAGCCCGCAGGACATTTAGAAGTTTCCCTGTTTCGGACTTGGTGCAAAAATGTCTCGCAAAATTTGTCCGCCACTCCACCACTCGTGTCGACATTTGTGCAAATTTTTAGTTTCAATCGGATTGAGTGAAAGTGTTACTGGAGTTGTTACCCAACCATAGGACACAGCCTTGTGCTCTTGTAACATTGCAAGTATACATCGCACACCCTCTCGTTACACGCGCTAACGATGCTGAAAGCCGAAAACGTAAAATTCTTCCCCCACTAACGAGGTGCGATGTCCTTTCTCATCCAATGTCGAATTTGTACTAAATTTACTCGCAGTCACACAATATCATCCTTGAACACATACTGTTGCCAGAGTCTACTCTACACCACCGCTACCAGTTAGTACCACGAAACGATACTCCTTCGGTTACTGCTTTTGTTGTTGGCCCAGCTGCTTCTGCCTTGTGTAGGCAAGGAGCATGTGCGCCAAAAAGTATACCAGCAGGAACTGTGTATCCTTGAAGAAATACAGCAGTAGTATTCAGACTCACCAACCCCTCCCTTTGTGTGTATTGGGAATTTTCGTCTTGGCCAATCATAATTTTCTGATAAGGATTCGCGATATCTGCGAATGTGCTTGCTAAGCTATCAATGGGAATCCTTGATTTTTTTCGGGTATCCTTTTTTTTTTTTGGTGGAAAAGTGCGTGCGAGTTTTTGCGACATCGAAATTTAGGACCCACCCAGATTCGTTGTTATTGTTCTATTGGGGTAGGATGTGAAAATTAATTGCAAACAAGGATATTCATTTTACAGCCCTAACATTTTTCTTTTGCCAAGACAATTTCAGTTGTCCAAGGACGTTGCATGTTTTTGAACTCTTTCGAGGATACTCCCAAGTGACATTAAAGGCTAGGAATAGTTTCGTTTTCCCACAGCAATAATTCTTAATTTCCATCAAAAAGGCCATGACCAGCGGCCAGCGTGTGTGTGCCAGAATGTGCACAAAAGAGGATAAAGTAAATTGCTGATGGCAATTCCATTAGGGGATTCCTTGCATTAGGACAATACTATTGCCAAAGGGGAACGAGTATTTGAACAGTTCCTAACTGCCAATTGTGAACTCCAATGCAAAATTGTAAATATTCAGAACGTTTTCGAATTCCTAGAAGGACATTGTTGGGTGAATAACGAGTCAGTGAGCAGATACTATATTAGGCAGGACTCTTTCAAATAAACTCCGATTCCCATTCTGATTGGCCTTTGTGACGAATTATAAACACATACGACAAGCTATGCATATGGAGCTGCAGGTACAGATGACGAGACCGGAAGGCGCAATTCTTTAGAATTTCCTGGCCATTTGTGGGCAATTTTTGAAGCAACCTGTTAACTGTATCCCTGCGGCGGTTCCTTATTAAAAGTCTCTGCGTCCATATTTTACGATTTCTTTGCATATTTTCATGCGGCTTTTGGTACCATTTTAGACAATTTCCGTCGTATTTTTAGATAGGTTTTAGATAAAGGTCCTCTTTGAAGTAGTTTTTGGTAGAATTTTATGCAATTTCAAAACGGAGCTTAGTGAGGTTTTGTGGTATCTTCATCTACTTACTAGTGTTTTAGTGGGGAGATTTGTACATACCTTTTCAGAAACACTTATGAAGCGACAACATCGCTACGACCTACGAGGCAATATCTTTTTGAGGTTTTAAAATTTCACCGAAAACATTTTTTTTAGCCGACTTGGTCAATGATTCTGTCTGTGCAATTTTCGGAACATTAAAGACGTTTTAAGGTTGATTTTCGGGCCGTTTTCAAAACCTTTTGTATATCCATTAAACAAGTTTTTTTTTGTACCAAGTGCAAAGAGATTTGTCAGCAGCTTTACGAGTTAAATGTTCGTCCGATGGCTGGACAATGGACAATCCCATCGATTTTCAGTGACTCGAAATAATTCCTGGGACAATTTTCTCTATTTTGAGCTCATTTACTGCCGATTCTCAACAAAAGTTTAAGGAGGTTTCCAAAAATAGTCACATTATGAGCGATTTTCAGTTGCGTTTTTTTATTACATTTAATTTGCAGTATGATTTTTAAGGATCGTTTGAGTAGATTTTTGGTCTGATTTTGAAGGAAACCGATGCCAGTTGTTAGGCTAGAAAGGCGGCTGATGATTAGATTTTGAAATGACCTATATGACCTGATAAGGTTTTGTTTTAAGTTCTTGTTAAATTGACAGCCACTTCAACCTAACCTAAATTGTTTAAGCGATTTCTTCTCGGCGTTTGTTGTAGCTTTTATGACATTTTGAAAGCCGTTTAAACAACCGTCACTGCTTTGATTTTAAAAGGTGTTTTAAATTGGTATATACGGTCATTCCCTGTTCATTCCATGGTTAGCACCTTTATTTTTGGAATTTGCGAACTGTAGACCAATCCCCTTGAAGGGATTAATAATTTTTAAATGTTTTTAAAACTATTTTTTGAGCGACATTAAATCAAACAATTCCTTTTCTGATTTTCAATACTACTTAAAAGGGGATTTTGAGGTTTATTTTAAATAAATAGAATTATGCGTTACTTTGAAAAGCAAACTAGAAGGAGTTGTTAAAGTAGAGTGTTCTTGAGCGCCCATGTTAATAAAGCCTTTCTGATTTAAAGCGATGCGGATTTTATGCATTTAAAAACTTACATAATATAAGTGACTCACAGGTAATTGGATACATGGAAATGATGGCAACAAAGGGATTAACAAACGTTATAAAACAAAGTACTCGTGTAGTACCGGACACAAACACCGCCACACTAATTGATCAC
This sequence comes from Cheilosia vulpina, assembly GCA_916610125.1. NCBI lineage: Eukaryota > Metazoa > Arthropoda > Insecta > Diptera > Syrphidae > Cheilosia > Cheilosia vulpina. The sequence continues at coordinate 33,372,081 of OU744278.1, forward strand.
TTATTTGTCAGCATTACAAACAGCGAAATTATGTCAGCGGTCATCGAAACAGACATATCAGATCACTACGCACTGATGTATGCCACACTGAAGGATACCGGCAATGAAGATGTACACGAAGTGCGTGGACGAATCAACCAACAGAGGGTTAACCTTCTGATTGAACAAACTGATTGGCAGCAACGCTGTGAGGAAACCAACCTAGAGTGCCTTTATAGCAAACTTGTAGATGAAATTAACCACATATATACACAATCAACAAATACATACAAAAACAAAAAGAAACGTCAGTACAAACCTTGGATCACTTCCGATATGGTCCAAATGTGCAAAAGAAGAGACGAATTGTATAGAAGGTGGAAAAACAATCCGAGAAATCAAGATTTCCAAAGTGAATATAAACACTATCGAAACTTTGTAAGTAAAAAAATATTATTTGGTAAATCGAGCTACTACAGGACACAATTTATAAATTCAAAGAACGATCCCAGGAAAACGTGGAATGTTCTCAACGAAGTTCTTGGGAGGAGGAAAAAGTCGATAGATGACATAATTATCAACAACTTTGCTGGGAAAAAGGAGCTAGTGACAATTGTGAATGAGTTTGCCGAGCACTTCACAACACAAGTACCTAGAATTTTGCACATCTGTAACGAAATTACATATAAACATCAAAAACTGAATACTGTCCACTCTATGTTCCTCAAGGAAGCAAGTGAAGAGGAAGTGTATAGAATGTTGTGTTGTCTAAAACCGAATAAAGGTCCTGGAGCAGACAATATTAGACAAATTGACCTGAAATGTAACGCTCTAGCTCTGGCTCCGATTGTGAAGCAAATCATTAATCAAAGTTTTGATCAGGGTTTCATACCAAAGGCGCGGAAAACATCAATTCTACGGCCTATTTACAAAGGAGGAGCTAAGACAGAAATGGGAAACTACAGACCAATTTCGATCTTACCTGTGATCGAAAAATGTATGGAGGAGATTTTTGTTGATCGCTTAAAGAAATTTATAAGTAAACACAATGTTTTGCAACCAAACCAATATGCGTTTCAAAAGGGAAAGAGTACTGGAAGACTATTGGGAGAGATGTCGAACGTTATTAACACCGGCTTGAATAAAAGCCACCACGTGCTAGTTATGTTTGTGGATTTTAGTAAAGCCTTTGACACGCTGGTGCACGACAAGCTGCTAGATTGCCTATGTCAGATCGGAATTAGAGGAAAGGTAGGAAAGTGGCTAGATAACTATTTATCTGACAGAACATTTAGGGTGAAGATTGCAAACATAGTCAGCGAGGAGAAGAAGAGCATCTATGGCGTACCACAAGGGTCCAAGCTGGGCCCTATATTGTTTGTTCTGTTCACAAACGAACTTCTTCGTATTTTTGAACAATCAACTGCATTTGCATACGCAGATGACATTGCTATAGTGGTCAAACATAAACAACTCGAAACGGCGATTGCAATAATGCAGAAGGAATTCGACAAAGTGTCAAGATGGTGCCACGATCACAACTTGGTGATAAACTCGGAGAAGACAAAGCTGATACACATACGCACACCGAACCAAAGAACGGCAGATATAAATATCTTTCATCAAAATGAAAGCTGTCCAACCACACATAGGAGCGAAGCAATTGAGGTCGTCAAATCAATCAAGTATTTAGGTATAATCATCGACGAGCATTTCATTTGGCACGAACACATTCAGCGTTTGCGCTTGCAGTTAAAAAGTGCTATTTTTGCGATGGTTTATCTGAAGAAGTACACTACAACAGATGTGCAAAGGCAAGTGTACTACTCATTGGCTGAATCGAGAATTCGGTACGGCATTTTGGCTTGGGGAAATGCATCGAAAACGCACTTGGACAAAATACATAACCTCCAACGACGTCTGGTTAAAATCATAGAAAATAACAATAATCCATTTCAATTTCTAGACGTCAAGAGCATATTTAAGATGACGGCAGCTCTGGAGTACTACAATGACTCACGTTTCCAACAACCCATACGTCATAATCAGAACACTAGAAGACGAGCACAACAACTTCTCGAAATACCTGGAGTATTTAACAAATATGGACGAAGACAATTAGCTCACAGTATTCCAACATTGATGAACTCACTACCAGCTAACCTAAAAAATATAGTTAATTTCAAAAAACGCAAAAAAGATCTTAAAGTGTATTTCCTTAACTCTAATTAATTTTTCTTTTAAGTTATTAATACTCTAACATACAATTTTAGATTTAAAACACAGTATTAACATTTAAGCTCACCTTTTATTGTAATATGTACTTCCAAACATGAAAATATTTGAAACGCAATCACCTGCAGATAAGCCTTGAGCTTCGCAGGTAACATATTTATTTATAACGTTTTTAAAGAAAGAAAGAAATAAAGTTAAAAAAAAAAAAAAAAAAAAAAATTTTTGAATGCAACTTAAATGAGTTTTTTTTAAGTCTTCCTTTCGTTCAATTGTAGTTGTGAACTTGGAGTCGACTTTAAACGAAGTAAATTCATTTTGGAAGCGATATATAAATGATTAGATTTTAATTTTTGTTATAATAAATAAATAATTGGCGCAACAGGTCCGTATGGACCCAAGCCGGTTATAGTAAAATATAATTTTAGGATGAACTTTTCAAACCCAAATCGTTTAGTTTTTATTTAATTCGCTTCTTTTTCTAGATTCTGTACTCAAATTTAATGGCTGCCTTTTAAGTCTTCACTGTTAAATTTTGATGTTTTTATACCCGTTGTGGTTGTTATTGAAAAAGCATATATTGCTTAAAAAACACACCCAATATTAACATTCAGATTTTTATGCGGCCCGCGTTTGAGCGATTTTGACAGTGTTATCCATTCCGGTTTTCAGTACAGTTCTTATGCTAGCTTTGAAATCCATATTTGCGCTTGGTTTTAAATCATCAAAATCAAAATTATGTTTTAAATCTATAGGCGAGTTCTAATAATAGTTTTAATTTAATTTTGGTGGGGGCGAACCCCCATTTATTTGGCTTATTACAAGCTATTACAATGACTTAATCTAAATTAAAACTAAAACTAGGACTAATTAGAACTTAAAGCTAAGGAAGGTGAAGGAGGTCAGTTTTAAGGGAGGAACTACTGCGGTTGAAGTCAAAAACAGTAAGGTTTGAATTAACCTTCCGCAGCATTCGGGAGATTTGTTCATTTGAGCTATATGTGGTGCGGTGAATTGGTAAATAGAAGAGACGAGGACAACGAAGATTCCGAGGATTAGTGTTGAAGGAGATAGAGTTGTAAAGAGACGTACAGTCAATGAAGCCTGAGAGCAGACGGTGAATGAAGAGAATGTCTGCTACGTCCCTGCGTTCTTCAAGGGTATTGAGGTTAATAAGCTTGAGACGGTCTTGATAGGGAGGTAAGATTAGGGGATCGCTCCAAGATAGTCCCCGAAGAGCAAATCGAAGAAAACGACGTTGGATGCTCTCGATTCTGTCTATATGGACATGTTGAAAGGGAGACCATACTTGGCTAGCGTATTCAAGCGTGGGGCGAACAAATGAGACGTAAAGAGATCTGGTCACGTACGGGTCGGAGAATTCTTTGGACCATCGTTTAACAAAGCCGAGTGATTCGTTGGCCTTTAAGATTATTTCCTCAATATGCGAACGAAAATTTAGCTCCATGTCGTACAATATGCCAAGGTCACGAAGAGACTGACCGAGAGAAATTGGTTGACCGTGGAGAAGGTAGAGTCGGCGATGGGGCTTGTTGCGCTTTCGCGATAGGGTAATGGATTGGCATTTGGTGTTGTTAAGCTCTAAGCGATTTTTAAGGCACCAGGTCGAAAAACGATCAAGGTCTTGTTGAAGGAGATAGGAGTCTTGAGGTGATGAGATGATTTTGAAGAATTTAGTATCATCTGCGTAGAGAGAGAGAGACGAGTGTTTAATGACCTTCTCGAGATCATTAACTGTAAGGATAAAGAGCAGGGGACCTAAATGGCTGCCTTGTGGGACACCAGATGTTACTAAAAAGGAGAAGAAAGTGCGGAGCTAAAACGAACGCTATAATAGCGATTATCAAGGTAGGGATATAACCATTTTATCAATATAGGTTGAAAGCCAAGGGCAGACAGTTTGAAGAGTATTAGTTGATGAGATATTTTATCAAACGCCTTACTGAAATCAGTTGCAATAACGTCGACTTCGTTGCCACTCTCTAATGCTGATAGGGCAAAAGATACAAATTCCACGAGATTTGTAGTTGTTGATCTACCTTTCAGAAAGCCATGTTGGTGGGGAGAAATTAGAGACTTGCACCGAAAGCTTAAGACTTCGTATATATTACTTTCAAAAAGTTTGGGTATATGAGAGAGTTTAGCAATTGGGCGGTAATTAGTAACTTCATTTTTTGTTCCTTTTTTGTGTAACGAAGTCTTCCAAATCTGGGGAAATTCTCCTTTTAAAGGAGATAGACGGAAGAGATTAGAAAGGGGGGTTTTGTTGATATTTGAGATGCTTTTGAGGCAACTTATGTGAATTTGCGGCAATTCTTGAGTAAATATTGAACGCCACTTTTTGGCAAACTTTCAGTAAGATTTTGTGCGATTTTATATGAAAAAATGTTTTCTAGGCAATGTTTAAAATATTTTATTAGAATATGCGACCATATTTTTACCGAATGGATAGAACTTCTGAACGATAGCTAATTGTGGGTTTTTCTCTAAGCAATTGCAAATAGAGAGTCTCTATTTAAAGAGATTTATGAACTGAATCTTAAAACAAATTTTAAAAAGAATTCCAAATCGATTTCTAAAATTTCTGACGCGATCTCTTGCTCAAATTTGAGGTTATTCGCAATACGATTTTTGGCTTATTTTCGACGCAGATTTTTAGACTACCTTTAAACGATTCTTTACATGATGTTATCTTTAATTATATACATTCACTTGAAAGCTGAATTTTGGGGTATTTTCTGAGGTAGAAACTCAAAGATACCAATATTTGAAATGAACACTTTTACCAGTTTTATAAATGTGCCTTTTATAAATTTGCCTCTCTTTGTATAGATATGAATCTTAGGTCTATATCAATTGGGCTTACAATTTTCACAGATATTTATGTAAGGTGGAGCTACACAAACAGCAAAAAAAAATCCAGCTAACTGATGGTGTTATGCTTAAACGTCTGTCTAAGTGTTTTAGGCTTCAAAAGGCGATTTTGCTTTTGATACATAACAGCAAATTATGGCAGATGCTTTCTTGTTATAAAGGAGTTTAATGGAGTTTTTTTTAAATAAAACAAAAACGGTTTTGGATATCAATGAAATTCTTTATTCCTGTGAAAGTACGTTCGATGCCATTATGTATGGACCCCATTTATTTTGCATGGCCACCACGGGCACGCTTGCGGAAGTCCAGACGCTGAACCTAATTTTCGACGGTTTTCAAGCATAAATCGGCCGATACTGCTGCAATTTCACGTTCGATATTCGTACGAAATTCATCAATCATCGCTGGCTTGTTGGCATAGACCATAGACTTGACGTAGCCCCATAGGAAATAGTCTAACGGCGTCAAATCGCACGACCGAGGCGGCCAAGCGACGGGACCATTTCGTGAGATAACGAGTTTTCTAAACTTGGTTTCCAATAAATTGATTGTGACATTCGCTGTGTGGCTTGTGGCGCCGTCCTGTTGGAACCACATTTCCTCCTCCATCATCCAATTGGGGCCAAAAATATTCGGTTATCATTGAACGGTAGCGATTCCAATTCACAGTAACGTGCCGGTCTTGATCATCACGGAAGAAGTACGGCCCAATGATGCCGCCGGCCCATAAACCACACCAAACCGTAATTTTTTCGGGATGCAATGATGACTCATGGAGTACGTGTGGATTGCTGCCTGACCAATACCGCATATTTTGTTTATTGACGAAGCCATTCAGCCAGAAATGAGCCTCATGGCTGAAGATAATTTTTCGATGAAAATCCGAATCATTTTCAAGTTGTTGCTCAGCCCACTTCACGAAAATACAACGCTTCTGGTGGTCAAGCGGCTTCAGTTCTTGCGTCAATTTAATCTTGTAAGGTTGTAGACCAAGATCTTTTCGCAAAATTCGCCACAACGACGCCACAGAGATGCCCAACGCTTGAGAACGACGTGTGAGAGACACATTTGGGCTTTCTTCAACTGAAGCCTCAGCGGCAGCAATATTCTCAACACTACGGCCACTTCTTTGTCTCACTGGCACGGGAGCATTTTGTACTGTGGATTAAAATTTTTCCACTAGACGCTCTGCTAGGACGATTATGACGACCATAAATTGGACGTAGCGCTCTTAACGTCGAGGCCACTGACTCCGAATTTCGGTAGTAAATTTTAATAATTTCGACTCGTTGTTGGCTCGTATATCTTTCCATCATGAAATGGCAAACCTTACTGAAGAGAAATGTCAAACGAGCGGCAAGATATTCGGCGCCGTTTGCTGTCCCTGTCGCTCTACTTTTGTAGCGTCCCTGTTGGAAAACCCTTTACGTATGTAAAACTCTCCCATAGAAAAAATGCAACTTTTCAATTGCCAACATATTATAATGTTATTATAGCTGCAGAAAATGCCTTTTAGTAATCATTTTTAACTTTCATACTAAAATTTTTGTAGGTCACAATAAGCAACAAACAATTTTTTTCCATACAAACAATTTTGTATGGAAAATTTCGCTACAGTGAGTTCGAAAAATTTAGCCTCGACTCTAAAAATGTCGGTTTATTTTTCATTTGTGAAGATTACTTGAGTATGGGAGATCCGTAAAAGGTGTCCAAACACCATACTACAGAAATTAAATAAAGGGGGTTGAACAGTTTTCTAAATAAAATGATGATTTCGCTACCTAGTTGTGCATTTTACTCTCAAGCTATCCTGCAAGGAATGTATAGTAAATTGTGTTGGTTGGGTTTTGTGATACATGCGCTTTTTGTGTGTTTATTTTCCATCTAAGCAATTTTTGTGGTAAATAGAAGTGCTTTCGCCACGAAATAATACCGCTTCAATTTTGTTATGAAAGCACTTCAGGTGAACGATTTCACGAAAGAAATAATCGGGGTATTGCAAAAATATGACAATTTTATATGAGGCTTAATTTTTTACTACCCAAGTGTTCCTACCAGTAGCAGAACGAACTGATCTGGGATACTTCCATCTTCTAATAGCTCATCCACGTTTCGTTCTTTATAACAGTTTTCTGCTTTACATTTGCAGCACAGCTGATAATTGTTTCTATTTCATATCTGCATGGCATGCGCATTCGAAGCTATTAGAAATAATGTGATAGAAGGTAAATACGTTCCACAATGTTTCAGCAACATATTTGTAACCCCTCTCCACGTGAAAAGTGAATCTGTTGACAATGTATACGGCATTTTGTACCATGAATGAATTTTCAAATTCAAATCAAATTAGCTGGCACACACAATTTTTGGCATTCAAATTTACACATTCGACAATCACCAGATTTTTTTTTTCTTTAGAGTTTCTTTCCGCTTTATGTCAAAGGTAGGATTGTTAGAAAATTTTCAACTGCCTTCATAGGCGTGTATACAGGGTGGACCAAATACAAGTTTCTTTTTAAAAATGGAATAAAATGAACAAAATCAAATTTTTCCATGTATTACGGCTTTATTAGTAAGAGAAAAATCGGTGAGAGAGCCTTTGGAAAATTACCTCACCGGTCTTAAAAATGATGCTAGTACCGACTACTCGCTCTGGAAGACAACAATGAAAATGAACAGGCCAATAGCTCACATTCCGGCAGTAAAAACCAGATAAGGTATCTGGGCGAAAAGCAGCCAAGAGAAAGCAAACACTTTTGCTGAATATCTTGAAGACGTATTCAAACCTTATCAAGGTTATCAAGGTGCGAAGAAGATAGACGTATTCGGTCGGTAACAGCTAAAGAACTTGCTAAACAAATTTAAGAAAGCATAAATACAAAAAACGCCCCAGGGTTTGATTTGATTACAGGAGACATTTTGAAACAACTTCCACGAAAATGTTTAAAAATAACTAGCGCAGATTGTAAATGCTAAATTTAAATTAAGATATGTGCCAAGCATGTGGAGAGTCGCTGAGGTAATAATGATACCGAAACCAGGTGTTGGCGCCCAAGATTTGAATATTGGTGCTTAAGATTTGAATTGTTCCAAACATTGAAGATGTTTATTGTCCCACTACATTGTAAACCATTCCCCATACTCACCACACACCCAGTCTACCTTTGCTTTTAAATTAAAATAAGTTGAAAAAGCAGTCGACAGTTGAACTTCCAAGCGTGCGGAGCGATTTGCTCAAATTAATAAATTAATTAATTTTATTTCATAAGAAGGAAAGTGAAAATTAATGCAAAGGGCTAAGGCAGGAATAGGCCCTGTACACTGCGACCAGAAGAGATCTATTGTGTTGATGCAAAGGGCTAGAACACCAGGCAAACCACCTAACGAAGCTACCTCTTATCGCCCAATATCTATTCTACCCATGTTGTCCAAGTTATTCGAAAAAGTGCTAGCAAAACGGCTACAAAAAATAATAGATGAAAAAACGATAGTCCCAATTTACCAATTTGGATTTAGAAACAAGCACTCTACAATTGATCAGGTGCGTAGAATCACAGATAAAATCGAGAAAGCATTTGAAGAGAAAAATGTGTGCTCTACAGTATTTCTTGATATAGCACAAGCTTTCGATAAAGTCTGGCACAAAGGACTGATACACAAATTACAAAAGCAACTGCCGAAGCAGTATTCGACCACTCTGGAGTCTTCTATACAAGGTGGCGCAAAAGTAATCCTCCTATCAGAAAATGGTATAAATTTTGCGCTTGGCCCCTAATGTCAGTTCTGTTTTGACATTTGTGTAGTAAACACATGCGAAATACACGCTTATAAACAATGTTACGCTACACTGCTCCAGAACGCGGAATGTTGGTGACTATTTATTTGAGCAATAATCGGTCGGTGACTTTGGCACAACGTGAATTTCGTCGCAGATTTCCTAGCCGTCCAACGCCTACTGGTAAAACACTGCGACGTTTAGCCGCTGGCCTCGAAGAGACTGGCACAACACGAGATGCTGCCAGGCGTGGCAGACCCCGGAGTAGCCGTTCTGCAGAGAATATTGCTGCTGTAGCCGAAGATGTCATGGAAGCGCCGTCGACATCGACCAGACGACGTGCCACGCAAATGGGTATCAGTCGACGGTCTTTACAGCGAATTTTGGTACAGGATTTGAAGATTTTTCCGTACAAAGTCCAGACGGTGCATCAGCTGTTAGCTGCTGACCGCCAATCGCGTCTAACATACGCTCAAGCCATCCTTAATCGCCACCAAGAGGAAGATGATTTTTCATCAAAAATAATCATGAGTGATGAGGCCCATTTCCGTCTTAGCGGGTACGTAAATAAGCAAAATTTACGCTTCTGGGGCACTGAAAATCCGCGTGTAACCCACGATGAGCCATTACACCCGCTCAAAGTCACTGTATGGTGTGCTGTTTTCGCTGGAGGAGTCATCGGACCTTTTTTCTGCGAAGACGTCGCGGGCCAAGCGGTTACTGTTACGGTTAATGGTGAGCGCTACAGAGCAATGATCAACGAGTTCTTTTTGCCGCAACTTGATGAATTGGGATTGGAAAACATGTGGTTCCAACAGGACGGTGCAACGGCACACACTGCACGTGCCACAACCGATATGCTGAAGGATGCATTTCCCGGGCGCCTAATCTCCCGTTTTGGCGATTTGCACTGGACCGCAAGATCGCCTGATTTGACCGCTCCAGATTTCTTTTTGTGGGGCTTTTTGAAGTCGCGGGTTTATGTCAACAAGCCTCAGACTCTTGCAGCTCTTAAAGACAATATCCGTCAAGAATGTGAGGACCTATCGCCGGAAGTTTTGGCCACAGTGATGGAAAATGCCATAAAAAGGGCTCAAATGACAATCAACTGTGGCGGCAGCCATTTACATGACATCATATTCTCGACTTGATGTAAAAAAAATTAAAAGACCAAATAAAAATAGTCCATAAGAAGAATCAAAGTTTTTCATTTTTTTTTTAAAATTACAGCCAAAAAACATCGGAAGGTTATTTTTGCGCCACCTTGTATATCAGATCGATTCTTCAGAATTAAGCAAGATACAGAGTACTCAACAGTAAGAGAGATTAAAGCTGGTGTACCGCAAGGCAGTCTGCTAGGTTCATTTCTATACCTAGTTGCGTATAAAAACACTAGCGATCTGCCTGAAAGTGAAGAAACCACCATAGCTACTTTTGCAGATGGCACAGCTGTCCTTGCTGTGGGTGCAACTGTTGAAATAGCAACAAAAAAGCTTCAAACAGCAATAAACAATATTTCTGAATGGACTAAGAAATGGCTTGCTGTGGGTGCAACTTTTCAAATAGCAACAAAAAAGCTTCAAACAGCAATAAACAATATTTCTGAATGGACTAAGATTAGATTAAATGACCTTAAGTCAGTCCACATTAATTTTACGTATAAAAACGTACCACACGTTCCAGTCTACATTAAGAACAATGTAGTGAAATATTCAAACACAGCCCAATATTTAGGCATGACTGCAGACGCTTAACTGCGTTGGAAAGCGCACGTTAAGAAAAAAAATGATGAGTTGAACATGCGATACAGTAAAATGTATTGGCTTATTGGGAGATACTCATCCCTGTCCAACTAGAATAAAATATTGCTATTCACGCAAGTTCTGAAACCTCCAGTTGTGGGCATGCACATGCCAAACAAATTTACAAAAAATTCAGGTTTTCCAAAATAAAGTACTAAGAATCCGGACGGTATAAATTCATTTATATTGTATCCTTTGAAAATAAAATAAAATAAAATAAAATAAATAGAGTACTACGGAACATAGTTAATGCACCTTGGTGCATACGTAACGCTGATCTGCATAGAGATCTAAATGTTGAAATGGTTGAAGTTGAGGTTAAGAAGGTTGCTCGGAAGCACAGAAGTAGGCATCTCAACCTAGTTAACACAGAAATAACAGAACTTTTAAAGAAGGACAATGTAATCAGGAGATTGCGGCGGATAAAACCTCTTGTTCTATAAGATATAGCTAGGGCTAAAAATCAGGTATTGTTTTCAAACAAAACAAGTTTACAAATCCGTCAAATTCATTAAATAATTCAAAAATAAATTATTCGGGATGGCGAATGTCAGTCCCATTAATTATGGAACACAACGTCGTTCAAGTGGCTGCCTCGGCTGGCTTCGCAGTAGCCGTTGCTGTCACTGCAATTTTCCAAGACCTTGTTGATGGTTTCGGGCCATAGCGCACTGATTGCTTGGATAATATTGGCCCCAAGTGCTTGAATCGTTTCCTGATTGTTGGCATAACATCGGTTCTTCACGGTTCCCCACAAAAAAAGTTCAAAGGGGTTAAATAGCGGCTCCGAGGCGGCCAATTGACATCGCCAAGACGGCTGATAACCCGATTTGGGAATTTGGTGCACAAAAGATCGATTGTGGCATGGACTGTGTGGCATGTCGCGCCATCCTGCGTGAACCAAAGGTCGTCCAAATCCAAGTCTTCAATTTCAGTAAAAAAAAGTAGGTTAACATGGCTCTGTAACGCCCACCGTTGACCGAAACGTTGTTCCCAGACTCATTTTCGAAGAAAAATGGTCCATACCAGTCTCACGAACTTTTTGAACAATCTTGCGTACAGCAGGCGCGGTGAGTGCTTCATTTCAGCCAAAACTTGTTTTTAAAAAACGCATTTCATTTCGTTCCGCAAAGGTATAGTACTGACTTTCTGTTAAGATTTCGAGCGGGAAACAGCTGTCAGTGTCAAAATAACCTATGATTTAAAAAGAAACCACTAGATGGCCCACCTTTTATGTAATCACACCTACACCTTTGCGAAGTGTTTCATATGCTTTACTGAAACTATACGTCAAGTTGGGTTGGATGGCTCATTTTACTCCAACAATTTTTGCAACCCATGCTGTCGATTAGAACTAAACTTATTTCTTCAAGAGCAGGTTTTGACAATCAAATAAAATTTATCAACGAAAGCAAGAAAAACTTTATAAAATACCCTGCGAAGCATTTTTTACCTTAATCTCAAAATGACCCAAAAGTCACAAAAATGAGCTCCATTTTATTTTATTTTTGGTTTTAAGATATTTATTGCACTCAACAACTTCTTTGTTTTCGACATGTTTTTACTGCGCTTTCGAAGCATTTTTTTGTGTGTTAGAAATGCGTCTTTTGAATGGTTTTCAACGCATTTTTAATAATTTTGTTCAATCAATTTTTAGCCCTCTTTTTGTGGCTTCTTTAATGGTTTTATCGACGTGTTTTGAATGCGGTCTTTCTTGATTTTTTAAGTTTTTAAATGCAATTATAACGTCTTTTTGATGCGTTTTTAAGTGATGTTTTTAATACCGTTTTTGATGCATTTTGTCAACATATTTGGAATATGCATTTTATTGCTCTTTTCGAGGTTTGTTTTAAGCGCATTTGAACGCTGTGTTTTAAGTGATTTTGATGTATATTTAAAGCTTTATTTGATGTGTTTTCGACATGTTTTTTGATGCACTTTTCAACCAGCCATATACTCCTGCCTCGTTATCTTCATTTTTCAATATCAATTATCTATTATAATTTCATATAACTTTCATAAACCTTTAGTCTATTGAGGCAATTACGGGTCACAAAGGAAAGGCCAAACATCTATACTCGTCTGTCAAAAGAACAAAAGCTTACATACCGCCAGCAAAAATCTAGAAAGGTAGCTGTCAGCCAGGAATGCCTTTACGCGTTTGTTGACTATCTGTAAGACGTCTATCAACATTATGAAGAAAGCGATTGTCAATTAGGGAACGAAACTTGTAAAGACGACGAATCAACTCCGCAAACTTTTTAAAGTAATGCGGAACTTAGTCAATGCAACGTGGTATACGAGCGTGGTATAGTTGGCCTAGTATTGTATTTTTTATCACATACATTTTCAAATGCGTTATTATTATGCATAATAAAAAGTTGATTTTTTTTTCTTAATATTATCCATGAACATGTGTTCTTTACAAAGCAATCAATAAGTTAAAACAGTTAATGTTTGTTGCCACAAATTTCAACTGTTAACCCATTTTTTTTCTTTGCAAAATAGTTGGCCCTTTAGTTTTTCGCGGCAAAATAGTTGGCCTAAGCTGGATAATGTCTTTGTCTCTTGACATTTACCGTTTATTGTTGCGTTATTTAAGTGCGAATGTCTCAAGTCAGGCATTCACTGATTGTAGTCGCAATCAAAGTTCATTATGGCGCGTGGCAAGTGTTTATCGGAAAACATACGTAATTTAATAATAAAAGCGTACAACAAAAACGTTTCGACATATAACATCGCAAAAAATTTGGAAATATCGAGGACTTCAGTTCGAAACATTATTGATTTATTCAAGAAGACTGGAAAAGTGAACCCACTGAAGAAAACTGGAAGACCATCAATTGCTAACGATCGTAACAGGAGGGCTTTAAGAAAAATTCTCAAGAAAGATCGTCGTGCTACAACGGCAAATATCACCTTAGAGTGGAAAAATGTGATTAAAAAGCAAGCTTCAAGAGACAAATGCATTCGAGAAATGAAGAAAATGGGATACAAATTTTATACAGTGATTTTTAACCAAATTTATTAACTTAGAAAATTGTTTCTTCTAAAAAACCGTCACTTAGGCAAAAGAAAACCCACTTTTAACTCCTTTGCAAAAAGGCTTAAGGTGGACTCGTGATCATCAAAACTGGCCGCTAAGGCAATGGAGGAGTGTAATATGGAACGATGAGTCTCGATTCGAACTTTGTGTCGGAGACTCACGATCAAGAGTTTTAAGAACACCAGCTGAAGCTTTAGACGAAAAACTAAATTTACCGCTACAGTAATGGTATGGGGATGTATGTCAGCTCAAGGAGTAGGTGATGGTACTGTGAATGCCAGTAGGTATGAAGATATCCTAGAGCACTAACTTTTACCTTCGATTCCGAGGCTGCAAACAGAAGACGGCAGTTTCACATTTCAGCAAAATGGCGCATCATGTCATACAGCCAAGCAAAATATGAGCTGGCTTCGAGAACACACCATTCCAGTTCTAACGTGGCCTCCAAATAGCCCGGAGCTGTCTCCAGTTGAGACTTTTTGGGGAAAAATGAAAAAAAAATTAAAAACAAGAACAAAAGAAAAAATTCAAGAAGTTTGGAATGGCATAACTCCTGAATACTGCTTTAATTTAGTGGAAACTCTTCCAAGTCGAATTACAGCAGTTATTAAAAACAAAGGTGACGTCACTCAGCGGTAAAAGACAGTTATTTTTGTATAGGCCAACTTTTTTGCGTCGATAAAAGAGTGGGTCAACTATTTTGCGTTATATGAGTTACAATAATTTCGTTTATTTAATCATTAAAAGAACTGTTATTATTTTATGAAGAACTATTTTTAAGTGTATATGTCTAACACTTTCACAATATCAAATAAATTTTGAGTTTGTTTACTTGGAGTGCCAATCTTTTTTTTCGAATTTCATAAGACGGAAAGTAAACGGGCCAACTATTTTGCGTTTGGGTCGTATAAGAAATGAAGATCTACCTGATATGGTTGAAAATGAAATTTCAAATAAAACAGTTCTCACTTCCAATATGATGAGAAGATTAAAATGGCTAAGACCACACGACATACTTAATTAAAATAGCTAAACAAAACATGTTTGAAAAACAAAATAGGAAACTTACAAACCGCGGTTGCTTTAAAAACTTCCATCATCCTTTTAAATTAAAAAAAAAATATTTTCCGTGACTACAGGTGCAATCCAATGGAGACAGAAGATTCTAGTTGGTCTTCGGTAGGTTTTTAAGAATCAGGTTAAAATCATTCACTAAAACATTTGCGTAATTGTTTTCCTTGGTTTTACCTTCCAGTGTAAAAAATTGAGTTCTTTTCCGATGCCAGTTTGCACGATGCTGTCGAAAGTATGTTTGAATTATTACTAAGCGCAAAAAAAAGTCCTTTGGCTGGAACAAATGCCATTTTAAAAAAATATATATTAGCTACAAAATAAAAAGTAACGACAAAGAATGGACCAGCAAAAGCGTATATTTCTTATTGACATTTCTACAGGATACATTATGAGTCTGAAAGAAAACACAGATTTAATTAAAAAGCTCTTTCGAAGTAACACAAAATTAAATTACTTACAAATATGCATTTCATTACCACATACATACATACTATAGCCATCCCCTAGTTTATAAAATTTTAATTTGCCTAATTACCTAGCAGGGAATAATTCTTTCATATATCACCGCACAGCACAACAGACCGAATTTATTGATGCGCGAAATATCGCCCAGCCTAGCAGCCTTGTCATTCCCATCGTCCTTGCTCGTCGTGTCGATGGGAAACAATTATTATACCCAGTGTAAGTGCAAAAGGATACACAAAGTACTACCCAGCTCAACTCAACTTTATGCAGATTTAACGAAAAAAAAAACAGAAACATTAAATTTTATAGTCGGTTTTGTCCTGGAACTATGAACCTTTAACACAAAGTCTGTGAAAATATTTGTACTTTTTTTTTGAGTCCCGGTCCTCCTACAGTCATTCAGTTGGAGAGTCATTTTTGTTGTTTAAATAAAAACAAATGGAAAAGTCATTTCCCATTCGCTCTCAAGGGCGGAAATTAAAGCACCGCCATGATGGGTATCATGATTTTAGAATCTAATTAACAGAGCCTTATCCTGTGAATCGTTGTGGGTGTAGGAGGAGTGGAACATTTATTGAAACTGGGTCATTCAGGTATTATTAACGAGGACGTTTACACGTTAACAGCTTGTCCAGACGAGGGGTGTGTGAAAAATGTGTTGCTCTTTTTTATGGCCGATTAAAGGAATCCGCGCCGATAAAGTGCGCGTTAATTAGAAATGCGATGCAATATGACAGTGAAAATATTCCCAGCCCGGCGCCAGTCAGTCCATTTCTTGTAATTGACTTTTCGATTTAAGTGGAAACTCGTTGGCAACGATTCGCCGTCAAAGCGAAACGATAATGACCCAATTGGAGGGGCTTTTCAATATTTGTTTTGCGAAAAGATTGTAAACGGTTAAATGGAAATATTTTGCGGAAATCTCCATACATTAGGGAACCGCTCTGTATGCCTTTATGTTTCGCAATTTGCATCGAATTGATTTCCATATTAAACGAATACGATGCAGATTGATGACAATCAATGTAATTGACAAGGAAAGCTGATTGCTTGGACATGTTGCTTGAATGGGTTGTTTTTATTTAAAGACACACTTTTGAAGGTGGGTATTTATAATTCCATTGCAATAAATATTTTCATTGACCTCTGTTATTTATCGGACATTATATCGCGATATTTATATCAACGGTGTTTGGTTAAAAAGACATAAGTCCATTTTTTTGCGTAAATGAGTTGAGTATATGCAGGACTATTCAGACAAAAATGTATTTTTGATTTATTTTAAGAGCACAAGTTTCAGTAAACCGAAACCGAAGTTATTGAGTTGTCCTGAACACGCATTTCAATTATGTTAAAAACTATATGTGATCAAAAGGAACTTACTCCACATGCGTTGTTTTGACCCAGCAGAAGCTTTCAATTTTTCAAATAAAACGTTATCAAAACAACATGTAACTCAACTGTTGCTTTGTTCTAACACCTTTGTTTCTTTTGCTTTTGTGTATTAAAATTGTCGCATTAGCAAAATAATCGATAAAATATTTTTCATATTCTTTCGCAGTTAACTTTTATTTATATTAAAAATATCTCTTTATTTTTTTTTTTGTTAAGTACTTTTCCTGATTTTCTTTTGGTATTTTTTTTAAAACCTTTTATTAATTATTTCTTTCAATCTGAATCTTATCGCAACCATTTGAGAAAATAATCAAAATATCGTTGGGTCAAAACGATATAAATCTCTCTTTTACAATTTTTCAATTTTTTGTAATTAATTATTGTAAATGTAATAATTTTATAACTTTAACATGTTAAACTGGATTTAGAATAAATTGTTAAACTTAAAAAAATGTCTTTATCTAAAAAGTAAGATCTAGGACTTTGGTCGATTTTATCAAACAAGTTATTATTTTCCCTGACGTCTTCTTTGAATAAATTCTGCATATCATATATCTATATATCGGATAACAGGCCTACTGAAGGGCTTAATGATGACGTAAGGCTTTTCCCCATTAACTAAACTGGTTAAAGCTTGTCAAGTTTTTGTAACAGCTATGAGGCAAATATTTCAGATTTTTAAATATATTTATTTTTTAGAAGCTGCCACGCCTCGTTCTACAGTTCCGCCCAAATTTTGCAAAACGTTCGCTACACCCAGTAGGTATGCATCGATATATCAAATTTCGCAACTATTGCTGGCAGAAGTGTCGAGATATGGGGTTTAAAAGGATTTTGTTTGTTTAGGGGGTTACGTGCCAACTTTTGGTAATACCACTCCTGTTCTTGTACAGAGAACTATACATTTGCAAGGTTTTTGAAGTAATACTTCTTTAGGCACGCCTGACTTGGGGGGTAAGCTGGTGAATGCGTCACAAAATCGTTACGAATATTGCGAGCGGAAGTTGAGAGGGAGATATAAGTTAGTAAAGATAGAAAGAGATAGAGTTACGTTTCGTTTCGTATGTTACTGTAGAGGCAAGAGAGATAGATGCGAGCATAGTTAGGTTTCGTTTCGTATATTACTGTAGAGGCAAGAGAGGATGCGAGCACGCATTTTCGTTCTCACTTTCTCTCATAGCCAGTTACATTTCGTTATCCAAGAAACAGCATACAGTGCAGCTGTGATACTAGATCGGGGGATTTATCACTTTTTGCGGGCTTTTCTCACTAATAATAAGCTAAAAGGGACAAAGGGATTTTTCAGACGTCATAGTACAAAAAGAAAGAATTTTACTTTTTGGTCAAATTTTATTCCCAATTGCTCATTTCATTAAGAATACAAAAATTATTCAACCTACGATCAAATTAAATGTTTTCATGTTTAGAAAAAAGTCATTCAAAATATCTAAATGCTTTCATTTTCTTTTTTTGAGGTAATTTTATTTCCCTAAACTGTTTCATACAATGAAATATGTGTCTGTGAATGAATCACGAGTATTTTTTTTTAAATAACAAATTTATTTATTTTGTAAACATAAAAGGGATATTTTGAGTATAACCGTGGGATAACCTGCCTCTAAAGTCTGTTATCACTGCAGTGTAGGCCTATTGTCTGTTTAACAGTGTAGAAGCAACAGAGACAGAGGTGCGAGCACACAGTTTCTTTTCATTCGCTCATAGCCAGTTACGTTTCATATATCTAAGACACGCCTTTTGCAAGGTTGCCACTTTGATAGTTTTTAACAAATTTGGTATTTTTTTTTTTGCTTATTGAGTTTTGGTAATTTTTATCTGGTTATGGTAAATTTTAGAGCAAATGTACCAAGAATTCGAACTCGATATCACCTCATTAAAATGCTACCTTACTGCTTCTGAGTGAACGCATTGCATTATTTGCATATGCTTCATCACCATCCATATAAAACTGTTTTATTCGCTGTTAAAAAAATTACAGAATGCACTGATTTTCTTCTTTTGACAGATGGTGAATAATAATAATTAATCATATTATTTATATACAGACATGAAACTCTAATTTGTTGAGGGTTTGTTATAAGAAAGTAGGTAGATGATCTCCCATGTCTTCTAGCAGCTGGTAATTTTGTGCAAAATCAAATAAAATAATTTGAGTTTTTTTTTTTAAGTGGCAACCGTGGCCTGTTGTCTGTATCATACTGTAGGAGTAAGAGAGAGCAGTGCGCGCGCCCATTTTCTTGCTCTCTTCCTCTCATAGCCAGTAAATTATTGAAGAAAATTAATATATTAATAAAATAAACTAAATATGTATATATAGATGGAGCTAAAAAAGTTTTACTTCAGTCGTGTGGTCTAAAGAACACTCGTTTTTTTTAAATAAAGGCTTTTTCAATTAGGATACGTGGATGTTGAGTAACTGTGGGTATGATGTTAACGAAATCCTTTGTTTAATTGAAAGACACCCTTGCATGCCGAGTCTTCTCATTGTAGCACTGATTTGAATGGTACAGTTTATATTGACTCATAGATCCGGCTAAATTTGAGAAAAGACATTGATTATGTTGCCTTCAAGGGCATCGATCGATTGATCGATTGCGGCTTATTGACATAGACCGGAGACTTCAGGAAACCCCACAAGAAAAAGGCTATCAGGGCCACATCGCACGATCTTGGTGACCAATTAACGTCACCTTTGGGAGAGGTAACCATTAAACATATCCTGAATTCGTTCTTGCGAAATGTCCATCATTGCGTCCACAGTGTGGCACGTAGTCCTGTCTTGATGCTGGAACCACTTTTCATCATTCAATTTGTGCCAAATCGATAAGCATTTTCTGTAGCGAGACCTCTCCTATGTCATTTGTAAAAAAGTGCGGGCCAGAGACGCCACCGGCCCAAAAATCCGCACACCAAACAGTCCCCTTGCCTGCATTGCCACCTTGCAAACCTCGTATGGGTTGGCGTCGCTCCGTTTATGGCAATTTTGCTTGTTTATATAGCCATTCATCCGAAAATAAGCCTCGACGCTAACGATGATCTTTGGATCAAAATTAGGGTCCTCTTCCAAACGCTCCAAAGCCACAGTCAGGGAACAAAAGGCCTTTTCCATGATCATTAAGCTTAAACTACTGAATCAGTGGGGTTATGTAAACGGGTATAGAACGCAAAACTCGCCAATTTGGAATCTGCGAAAGCCCGACAAACTGAGTACGGCGAAGAATTGACTGCCTCGGATTTGCCTGTACACGGACCGCGGCAATGTTCTCAGTCGATCTGGCGCACGGGTGTTGGCTGATTGTCTACCGAACAAGTTGTCACAAATTTGAGCAGCAAATGATCAGGAATGAACGCAACGAGAGCAGCCTATGCACTGGCGAACACTCAGTTTGATAATAGGCATTGGGCATAATAAAAAAGCCGTAATGAATGATATTTGGACGAGCTGCTCAATCGTGTAACTTGCTATGGTAGTTTGAATTCAGCGACTGAAACACCAGATTAGACAAACGCCACCAAAACAGCATGACTGCCACAGGCTGCCAACATCGATCCTCCCCAATTCAGAAACATTTTGAAAAGATTATCATCTTACGTGTCGTAATGGAGGTGTAGCGTGCCCCCTTAAAAACCCACGGATGTTCGAAAAATATTAGATAAACGCCCTGCAAACGACAAACAGATTGGAATTCAATTCCAGGAGAAAACTTAAAATGAGTTCTCTTCTTTTAAAATTTGTAAAATTTATAACAAGGTACATTAAAAAATATAGAAGCTTAACCGGATGGAATCTTGAACGTTCCAGAGGCGTAATCGCTGCCTGATT
This sequence comes from Cheilosia vulpina, assembly GCA_916610125.1. NCBI lineage: Eukaryota > Metazoa > Arthropoda > Insecta > Diptera > Syrphidae > Cheilosia > Cheilosia vulpina. Next base: position 33,392,585 of record OU744278.1, read on the forward strand.
TCCAACTTCTAACAAACTCCATTTTCATCTCCACAAAATCACTTTCAAATGAAAACTAAAAACAGTAAATCCCAAATTATCACAACTCCCACTCGGCGTGACATTCAAAACTGCGACTGAAATCCCAAATATGCCACCATAAAAAGGATTCGCACTCGAATCCTGTTCGTTTGCGAATGAAGACGCCTTTTCAAATGTAATTATGTTGATACAAATATTTCACTATGCAAAGTCATAACTACAGCTATAAACGGACCATTATTTTCGTTAGACTTTCATAGCGAAATTTCTTAACCGGCGGCCTTTTTGCGAATATCTTCACAAAGTGCAATATTCGCCTGCTGTTGCTTGCGGTGGCAAAATATCTTAAGAATCCTTGGCTTTTTTTACTATGTTTTCGTTGAATTTTGTTGCCTCTGTTCGCTACTTTAAAATAGCCACCAACTGCACAGGATAATGCAGACCACAGCAAGATGTCTACTTGACATTTATTTTTCCTCTTTTTCAGTTTTTTTCGTCTGAATTATCCTTAATGGCTTTCCAAGAGCAGGGGATACAAATTCGAGAGCTCTTTGCTGCCCATTTATCAACTTAGAAGATGATTTAAACTTTTGTTTTTTTCTCTCTCTCTCTCTCTCTCTTCTATCTGTTGCTCTTTGGCAGCTTTGTGGTAGTTTGTGGCAGCCGCTTTAAATTATACATTAGATAAAGTTCCTCTAGTATTACCTGTGGCTTAAAGCGGAAATCCATTAAAACTTTGATACAGCTGATTAAAAGAGTATTTACATTTTAAAAGAGTTCCTAAATAATTCGCCAATTAATTCAATGCAATGCTGGCGGCTGACAAATTTCGTCATTGTTTCCTGTCATAGCTCAAAAAGTTGGTGTTGCAAAATGTTACAGTTTCGAATTAGCGAAAGCTAATACAAGCGAAAAATTATGTCTTAAACAGGTGGCAGCAGTTTTCCATTCAATAGTAAAAACAATGTCGGCGAAATAGCGCAACCTTGTGGGACCTCATGAGCGGCGCGTTCAAACAAAGCTCAAGATTCAATGGAATATAAAGTCTTGTTTTTTTCAAAGCCTTTTTTTTAAATTGGAATTTTATTAGGTAAATACGTACCCATTTTTAGAATAAACGTTGTAAAACCTTGTAAAATAATAAGCCACTAACATTAAGCTATTGCGAAAGAGCGAAAGCATAAACGAGCAGCTGCAATTATCTTACCGTAGTCAAAGCTATCTGTGCACTGTAATCCAGCGTCCAGCACTTTTAGTCACATCCTTTACTTACCATTGACTGGACATCTTCCACTTGCTTAAAGTGTGCTAAATATTGAGAATGAAATATGACTTTCGACCGTAAGCTCCCCTTGTTTGTCAATTTGACTGAGAACACAAAATGGGATCGCATCCACAAAACCGCCATCCAATGTTCGACATTGCTTATGGGACCATCCAATAAGTCCTGCTCCTTCTTTCCATTGCTCATTCATACCGAAACTATTTTATTATTCTCCGATGTTCTGTGTCTACACCGATGGTGCTTCAATCGTTCGTCCAATTCTCCACCACAATTGGACTATGTACCCGCACATGTGTATGTGTCTATACATTTATTTGGTTTATTGGTCACATGGGAGTTGGCTCCCTTTTTCCATTAGGATTTTGATTTAATTTGATTAGAGAATAGTGCGAATGGAAATATTATTAACTTAACTCGGTCAGTTGAGTAAATGAATTTATTGCCAGCAATCAAATAGCCGCACAACATAAATGCGTGAGGTTAGAATAATCGCATACAGGGTGGTTGTGTTTAGCTGAACTTGCTTCCCAAGTCATGCTATAATAATTAATAAATTAACTTGCCTCTCAAGTCGTGCTATAAAAATAATCATTAATGTAAACAGCCCTTCAGGCCATATTTGGTACAATTTGTAATAATCTAGTACCATTTGCCTAAGCTGTGTGCTTTTGATTTTCCTGGGATACACTTCCTGGCATTTTTGTCATCAGAATTTTACACTTTTTCTTCGACCGTCGGCACCACCACTCAACAAGATTAAAGTGATATTTTTCATTTTTTTTGTATTTTAATAAATTTCTTTCGGGAGGATTCGCTAGTCGGCCTAAATTTCTCTTTGCCGTATCAGACAGGTTGGTATATTTTTTTGTAAAATTATGGATCGATACTCAGATTACGATTGTAGCGTTGTGAAATGTAACTGATTGTTGGCACAGAAATTAAATATAATTAAATTAAATTATGACACCGTTATTTAATTACATTGTGACGTAACTGCCTTGAGTGGCGGAATATTCGATCCAAAACAATGTCACTCATAGTCCAGCCATAATTTCTGTTACAAATATAAAGCGGCATAAAAAAAAAAAGAGTAAACATTTTGAATTGTTTTTTTCCTCATTTGTTAGATAATAATATTGCTAATTTGAAAAAAAAAAAAATACATCACTCGAAATGACCACCTTTTGCCTTAAAACAAGTTCTCAAACGTGTTGGCCTTTGAGCTATTGCAGCACGTACTGTTTCCATGGACATCGTTGACGCTGCCACGGTCAACGATTTTTTTAGGCTCTCCAAATTTCTGTGGGGTCTTTGGAAAGCTTTGCTCTCCAATTCTTACTATATACCTACTATAATCCAATATGTTCAGATCTGGACTTCCCGACGGCCAATTCTCTGCGGCTATAAAAGCAGGAATATTGACACTGAGCCACTCCTGCGTGGTTTTGGATTTATACACCGGAGCAGAGTCTTGTTGAAAGACCCATCTTTCTTCATCAAGTAGAGTACTTGTTAGCGTCATTACAACACCCTCTAGCATATCTTGCCGATAGACTCTTGTACCTGTTTTGATACCTTTTCCACAGAAATGGAGAGATGTGACACCTAGGTGAGAGACCCCGCACCAAACCATTACGGAAGCGGGATGAGGGCTACGCTGAGACCTTTTTTTCACTTCCTTTGATGACAAAGCATAAACTCTGTCATTTTGTTTGTTAAAAACTTCTGCCATGGTAAAACTTTTTTCATCCGTAAAAAGAATGTTTCCGTGCCATATGTTCGCGTGCCACAGCAAGAGTCTCTTGCATCTCTCCGCCCTAATTTCTTTTGGTCGACGATACGCTTTCATGTGAAGTTCATCCCGAACTAGCCTAGATATTGATCTGCCGGATATGTTCAATTCCCTGGACATGATCTTCTGCTTCCGAAGGCGATTTCTTCGTATACGTTCACGCACTTCGTACGTGCGACGCGTGGGCGACCACCTCTTGGCCTGTCCTCCACTTCCGACAATTCACTGAATCGACCAATAGTTCGATAAACGAACATTCTCGATATTCCGAGAAGTTTTAGCAAACCTAAGATTTGGCCAGCACTCTTTCCGCTCTTATGCAACGCTATAACCGCGATTCTGTTTTCTTGAGCACCCCACTCCATTAATTGACTGCAAGCTGAAGACAAACTGGCTTCTTTTCATTAGTTAACAATGCACATGCTTAGAAAAAAAAAGTGCACGACTGGGTCGAACGAAACTTTCTCGTTCATCAAAAGTTTGCTTGGCTGTTTTCTTATTTTATTAGGTAGGTATATGTAGGTAAAAACGGAGAAACAATGCTAGATAAAAGAAACAGTGCATAGATAGAATATATGAAAAGGAATAGTGTTAAATAAAATTCATTTTTGGGTAGTTCATCTGATATGGCTGTACAAATCAAGTAGCAATGTGAGTTTTTTTAAGTTGAAGCTCTCTTTTACAGAGAGGAATTGTCGCAAGTTCTGGATAGGGAGTTATAAGTGCCACTGTACTATTTTAAAAGCTCTTAGACATTTCAAGATTTTCGAGTACGTGGACAAGTGTAGTAGGAGTTTCTGTTTTCTGATCTGTTAGGTCATGTTTTTATTTTGATTAGTAAAGCTGGTATGAGGTGTCTATGATTGGAAGCAGGGTTCCTGAGGGATCTATATCTTTACATAGATGTACCGTGGTCCACTCAATTATAAACGACAATTTTATATCAATGTTACATTCCATAATTTTTTATAAGAAATCTGTTGAGGTTGATTAGTGATTCTATTAATATCCCATGATCTTAAGTACACTTTTGAACATTTGTACAAAATATGGGATGGACCGGGCAAAAGAAGGATGAAAACCTGTGACATTTACTACGGTGATTGCTATAGGGAACGAAAGCAGCGTCTATTTGGATGCGGATTTGTTGTAAGCGGCAGACTTAGGCAAGAAGTCTTGAGCTTTCGACACGTTAGTGAACGCCTTACAACAATCCGCATCAAGGCTAAATTCGCCAACATCAGCCTAATATGCGCTCACGCCCCCACAGAAGAAAAAGACGATGCTGCCAAAGAGTGTTTCTACGAGCTCCTCGACAAAGCATATGAGCAATGTCCTAAGTATGACGTTAAGATTGTCTTAGGTGATTTTAACGCCAAAATAGGAAAGGAGGACATCTTTGGTAGCACAATCGGAAAGCACAGCCTACACGACATTACGTCTGGGAACGGACTTAGGCTAATTGACTTTGCTGCGGGGCGTAATGTTACTATAGCTAGCATACGGTTTCCTCACCTCAATATCCACAAAGGAACATGGCGGTCGCCAGATCAACAAACCGTCAACCAAATTGATCATGTTGCGATCGACGTAAGGCACTGCTCCAGTGTTCTAGATGTCCGAACTTTCCGAGCGGCCAACATAGACTCGGACCACTACCTTGTTGTAGCCAAGGTGCGTATGCGGACATCTCAAACGCCACAACTACGGGGAAATACTGTGAGGAGATTTAACGTTGAACGGCTACAATCGCAACAAACCGCCAGAACCTTTGCTGATCGCGTATCCCTCAACCTCTCGAGAAGTCCTATGCAGCCAGCATCAAGTGCTGAAGACCAGTGGCATAGATGCCAAGACGCCATCAGAAACGCCGCAATCGATATGCTGGGTTTCACACGACCACCCTCACGAAACCCCTGGTTTGATGAAGAATGCCGGCAAGCACATGCAGCAAAACAAAGCGCGTACAAAGCGGCGCTGCACAGAAGGACGAGGGCAGCTCGTGAGCTCTACGAGCAAAAGAGGAGGGAAGAACATCGGCTTCTCCGGAAAAAGAAAGAGCACGAGAAGCGCGCGATCGAGGAAATAGAGAGGTGCTACTCCAGGAACAATGTTCGGAAGTTTTACCAAAGGGTAAAAAGAACGTGCAATCGCAACAAGACCCGAACAGAGACCTGTAGAGACGAACAAGGAAACCTTGTGGTAGAGTCACAGTCGGTGCTGAGGATATGGAAAAACCATTTCTGCAAACTGTTAAACGGCGAAGACGACCCAAATTCCGCTGTCAGGCAGAACGAACCATTCAACTTAGACGATGAAAGCCAAGACTTCCGTCCACCCGACCAAAACGAAGTGAGGATAGCAATATCCAAGCTTAAGACCAACAAAGCTGCTGGACCAGATGGCTTGACTGCCGAGCTTTTTAAGGCAGCGGGAGATGACTTGGTAGAGAGCATACACCAACTCGTCTCCAAGATTTGGTCGGAGGAAAGTATGCCTGATGAATGGAACCTCAGCATCGTTTGCCCGATCCACAAGAAAGGAGACCCTCTAAACTGCGCCAACTATAGGGGTATCAGTCTTCTTAACATCGCATACAAGATCCTGTCTGCCATACTGTGTGAACGCCTGAAACCTTTTGTCAACGATCTGGTTGGTCCCTACCAGTGCGGTTTTAGGCCCGGTAAGTCCACAACCGACCAAATATTCACACTACGGCAGATCCTGGAGAAAACCCAAGAAGTCCAGATCGATACTCATCATCTTTTTATCGATTTTAAGGCCGCATACGACAGCATTTATAGAGACGAGCTGTATAGAGCTATGTCTAGTTTTGACATCCCTGCCAAACTCGTCCGATTGTGCAGAATGAAGATGGAGAATGCTCGCTGCTCCATAAAGGTCGGAAACAATCTCACCGAGACTTTTGATGTCAAAAAAGGATTTAGACAAGGTGACGCGCTGTCGTGTGACTTCTTCAACATCATTCTTGAGAAGATTGTGCGAAACTCGCAAGCCAACACCAGAGGCACAATCTTCCAGAAGTCTGTGCAACTACTTGCATACGCTGACGACATCGACATCATTGGCAGAACACAGCGAGCTGTCACTGGTGCGTTTGCAAGTATCAGTACAGAAGCGGCAAAAATGGGCTTAGTGGTGAATGAGGGCAAAACAAAATATATGCTGTCAACAAGAAGGGAAACACAACATCGACGAATCGGTCAGAACGTCACGACAGACAGCTATAATTTTGAGGTAGTTAGGGATTTTGTCTACCTCGGCTCCGCTATAAATTCTGACAACGACATCACATCAGAAATCAATCGAAGAATTACACTTGCCAACCGCTGTTTCTTTGGCCTAAGAAGGCAATTGAGAAGTAAGGCCTTGTCAAGAACCACTAAGGAGACTCTATATAAGACCCTCATCATCCCAGTCCTACTCTATGGCGCAGAAACATGGACGCTATCAAAGGCGGATGAAGATCTCCTTGGTCGTTTTGAACGCAAAATTCTTCGATTGATTTTCGGTCCCGTTTGCGTTGACGGGCTTTGGAGGAGGAGATTTAACAGCGAACTCTACGAGCTGTACAGCGACATCGACCTGGTCAGAAAAGTACGCATCAGTCGACTAAGATGGCTAGGACATGTAGAGCGAATGGACACCAACGCTCCGGCCCGAAGAGTCGTCGACTCAAACCCGGAGGGACAACGCAGTAGAGGAAGACCTCGCCTTAGGTGGCGCGCGCAAGTGGAAGGGGACCTCAACCAACTTGGAGTGCGCAACTGGAGGCAGTTAGCCAAAGATCGCGCTAACTGGAGAGGCGTATTGGTTGAGGCCCAGGTCCACCCCGGACTGTAGCGCCACCTAAGTAAGTAAGTAAGTATATGTGTGACAATAATATTACAAAAAATTTGCGAAATTATTTAATCCAAATTGCACCTGGACACACAATTAGGAACAGAAAGGATGAGTTAACATTTCATTAAAAATCTTCGATATAATATACTATTCATATTAATATTTTGTAGAGAATCCCTTATTTTTAATAACTGCAGGCAATCTTCTTTGCTTACTTTCGATCAAGGCGCTGCATCTTGATTGTGGTATACCTTCCCAGACCTCCTTAATATTTTGGAAAAGTTCCTCCGAATTTCTTGATTTCTTGGACTTCAATCCTCTCTCGATGTCTGCCGACAAGTTCTCGATAGGATTCAGGTCCGGACTTTGGGCGGGCCAATCCAAAACATTCGTACTTGTATCTGCAAACCACTGCTTAACAATCCGTGAGGTATGTTTTGGATCGTTATCGTGCTGGAATACATAACTTATAGGCATGTGTGCAAATGCAAAAGGCTCCATAACATCATCCATGATGCCTTTATAAACGTGTTGATCCATTCGACCGTTTATCCTTACTAACGGCCAACACCATACCATGAGAATGCGTCCCAAACCATTACGTTTCCTCCCCCATGCTTAACAGTCTTCAGAGTGTATTTTGGATCCAATTCTTTGTTCTGAGGACGTCTAACGTAAACTTTACCATCTGATCCAAACAAGTTGAACTTAGATTCATCACTCCAAAGTATATTTTTCCAAGATCCTAATGCTTTATTTCTGTGAAGCTTAGCAAAAACCAAACGCCTCCTTAGATTCTTTTTGGAAACAAATGTTTTTTTCCGTGCAATACATCCACGTAGACCATGTTCTAAAAGCCGACGCCTTATGGTTCTAGCTGATCCTGATTTATTTGAGGCGAAACAATCTCCTTAATTTTTGCAGAAGTCAAGAAAGGATCGGCTTTGCTAATTCGGCATATCAGTCTGTCTTCTTTTGGAGTCGTTTTACGACCTACTGGCTTCCTTCTAGGGGTTTCAAAGCTGCTAGTCTTTTTATACACTTGAATTGCACCAAAGATATTTTCTTCGAACAACCAAATCGTTTAGCTTTGGTATCCATTGACTCGTTTTCATTTTGATAGCACTACACAATGAGTCTTCGGAGTTCTGGAGTGCAAGACTTTTTTTTGCACATTTTTGTCACTGTACATTATAAATTATTCAATATTAATATTCAAAAATAATTAAAGTAAACTGAAAACAATCAACTCACATAGATAACAAGCTCTTTTTAAAACTAATTCTTTTGTCGTTTCTAATTGGCTGTCCAGCGAAAATGTTGACTTTAAAAGAATTTCCTAAAATAACGGAATTTTCTTAACTGCTCGAGTACAGTCAGACTCATATTCGGAGCACACATGCCAGCCGCCAAGGACTAACGGCACTAGCCAAACACAGTGGCGCTAAAAAAAATTTCTGATTAATCAAATGCATTTAGAGTTGTTGTTTCTAATTGAGTGGCCACCACTGTATATTGTAAGAATTCGGAGATGTGTTAGCAATTATAAACTGAATATCCCAATTGACGTGTGTGGTGTGAAAATGAAGTGAGAGTTTCTGACTGCGGTTGGTATTATTTTAAGGTACATACTCAATTTGGTTAAAAAAAAGAAGTGGATAATATTTGTTAAAAATAAGTTTTGCTTAGCTGTTATTGCATTTTTATTAGAAGTGGAAAATTAAGATTATTACAAAAATACACCGTAGATATGTGAATACAAATCGAGATTTTTGAAGTCATTTTTGAGAAATAGTTATTAATCTGATTTATTCGATTTTTTTGAGAAAAACTAAGTACGGGATCTTATTTAGAATACTTTATTATCCTTAATAAGTATTTTGATCAAAATCGTTAGAGGGTTTTTTGTAAAATTTGGCAGAAAAACCAGTACCAAGTATTGCAATGTTTAATTTGAAAAATACTATTGCTTAACTATTTAGCTGCAAAATGAGTACAACTTATTGTTCGGGGTGTAAGCATTACTGGGGTTTAAAAGTTTTTTTTTTTAAATCGAAAATGGGGTTTTCGAGATAAGAGGAGTTTTTAAAATTAGCTTTTTTGGTGAATCGAATTGAAAATTAAGGACGCAATAATTTTGAAAACATCAATTTTACTCTAAGTTTGCATTTTGGTCGAAATCGATGCTGCAGTTTTCAAGTAAATTAAAGGAAACTAAATTTAAAAAAAATGACTTTTTCCAAAAATCAATTTTATGATAGCTCATAGAAAAACGGAGTTTTTCATTAAGTTGGAAATGACCATATAACCTTAGAAATGAATTTTTATTATAATCGATACAATCGTATGGACCGTTTTCGAGATATGTCCAAATTTCAAAAGTATCATTGTTCGATTTTATAGCAGAAAACTGAAAAAAGCTTAAATATCAATTTTGGTTGAAATCGTTAGAGCCGAACAAATCAAACTGGTATAAAAATGTTGTATGGGAAGTACCATTAATATTAAGGTTACCATGCAAAACTGTAAGCCCCAAAACTGCAAATCCTAAGTTTGAAGGAAGTCCACCTGCTCCACTGCGTTCCAACTCTGTCCTGTGTCGAAGACAAATCGTTTTCAGTTATTACCAAAGAGCCCATTCAACTCTATTTTGGTTTCACAAAATTTATTCGAATTTTACTGCATGAATAACTTATAATCTGAAAACAACTCCTCGATTGTTACCAGCGTTCATCGGGAATACCAACCTATACCCAAATTCGATATCCGTAATTCCCCAAAATATTCATCCAGACATTTAAACATCAAGAGAATCAATGTTTGATGAGACCATATACCGCGTATTAATCGGCAAATTGATGACCGCGAACAAAAAAAGGATTCTCAATCAAACCATAAAACCACACACTACCTAAGGGAAGGTATTCTCAAATCTAACAGAAAAAAAAAACTGTTGTTGGCCGCCTGATGGATGTGTATGGGACGGCTGATCAGATGTGTGCTCGAAAAATTTACATAGGAAAATATTGAATTGAGGAAGGGGCTCTTCATAAAATTGTAGTGGCAATTGGTATCGAATTCCTCAAAAAAGACATATCTATCACGAATGGACAGGCAACACAAAGCTGCATAGTGGAAAATGGAAATCCTTGGCATGGAGTGCACTCATGAATATTCAAAAGTGTTAAAAATCTCAACGTGTCCGCCAACAACACCAAAATCAATGCTGTGTCTATATTTGTGTTTGTTTTTGCAAAAGCCGTGGACAGACCTTTTGTGAATTGTGATCATTTGAATTGACATTTTTTTTTCCAAGTTTTTTATGATATTTAGGAATGTTTTCCTGTTTATTTATATTGTTTAGATCAAAAGAATGGAAAATGGTAATCTATGTTAAAAGCACCATTTTTTATTTCTCAATAGTAAGTAGAAGACTTGTGGCGGACTCCTTCTTATACTCGTGGGATCTCGCCGAGCAAACAAGGCGATTCGCTTTTCGTTTGCTTCGGAATCACCGGAAAAGCTTTCATTTGTATATGTTTTGTGTGAAATGGTTGATGTGGCGTCGGATGTCATGGAAGAATCGCTGACGATTCGCCAGAACACAAGCGGAAGAGGCAAATGCGAACATCTAAGGAAAGTATTTGCCAATGTATGGGGGAGGATTTTGCAAATTTCCAGGTGCCGATTCTGTGTGGAAAACTTCAATAAAACCTGCTTTCTGAGTAAAGCGATATCCAAAATGTTGATTAATTAAGGAGGTCCCAAATGATAGAGAAGCGTAGCTCTTTTCAAGGATAATTTGTGCGTACCTATAGGCAATTTTAGAAAAACAGAGAAACAGAAGTTGGCACATGCCTTAGTGGTTAGTCAGTGGGCGAAATAGGTTCAGTACCTACAAAGAAGGTACCTACAGCTTTACGCCGAGTCCGATGGGTAATTGAGAAGCTCTTTCAAAACAACATTTCAAAAATTGATTAGCCGTGTCCGTGGTCATTTGAACAGGTAGACCTCACTGCTACAACTCGCAGGGTACAATCCGCATGAAATATGTTTAAAAATGATGTCAAACATAAAACTGGGCTTGAACTAAAGACTGCAAAGGAAAAGGAGACATTTTAAATTTAACAAGATATTAAGGCTCAAAATTGCATCAAAAGTGTGAAACTCAAAGGCGATGGGCTACATCCTATCTATTGAAGTCTAATGGCAGAGAAGTCCGCATTTAAACAAAATTTCTTACATAATTCTGATGGATTGTGCTGTATAGGCGTTTTTGTAAAGTCCACAGACTGTGGACAAAAATTTAAAATACGGCGGAACCGCTCTGAGCACACAGTCCAACTATGTTCTGAACACGATAGTTAGTATGCGAAGGCGAAGAGACTAAGCGTTATACAGTTAAATTTTGAAGTCTTCCATATTTAATTTTGAGAAAATCTTTTCAAAATGCACTTGATTAATTTAGTTATATGCTGTTAGTGGACTGTACAGTGTTCACTTATGGAAATACAAAATTAAACTGTTTTACAAATCTGGGAAAACCGCGTATTTTTAAGCCGGTTTTATTCACTCGAAGTTGAACACACCTTGGGGATTTTTATTTTCAACTTGCGAATTTGCTTTTATTCACTCAAAGTTGACTCGCTCAACTTTGAATATCCCGGAGTTGAGAAAACCGAAAGTTTGTCAACTTTGGGTTCGCTCAACTCCCCGAAATAGTTAGGAGAGCAAACTTGGGATTTTACGTATAAATTGATTTTGTTGGGGGGTTTTGACTGTTAGCTCTTCAAATCGAGTGACGAAAGTAATTTTTATTAATTAAAATTTGAAATAATATGTCGTTTAAATTATTTTTGTGAGAATTGGCCATAGTCTGATTCGAGCAGTGAAGAGGTTGAAGAATCGGAAAGGATTAGAATTTGGTCTGTGAGAGACGGCAATACAAGATAACACCATGGCCAAGGACTTGAAAAATGGGAGGATCATGACTTTATCTGTCATTTTCGACTCTCAAAGCGGACGACATAATGATGGTCCATGGCTCCATCTTATAATGAATTCTTTGCCGTGCGTCTGGAGAAGGTATTGTGCATCGCGAAAGAGTGGAAATTTATTGTATATTTTATTAAGGTCTGTGGTTTTCTTGTTCGTGTGAATTAAAGCAGTAACAAACTTGCGCTGGGCACCGCTGCAAACAGCACATGACTTTTTCGCGAAAGCAAAATTCCCTGGAACAAATTAATTTTTATGTGGATATCCACTTCTTCAAACGAAAGTCATAGACAAAGAATGAAAAGTATACAAAGTATGCTTTGCCCATATTGAAAATGACGTGCGAAATTCAAATCAAAAGTTGAAACTGACATTTTTTGTGTCGTCTGCGACAAATATCCCAGGGATATTTCTCAAACAGCAAGTAAGCCAACTTTTGAATTTCAACTGAGGAGTTGAGAATTAGAGTAGTGAATAAAAGCAAATTTCAAATTGCCGCTCAACTCTCTCTTTCAAATCAACTCCGAAGTTGGTCAACCTCGGAGTTATCGGGAAGTTGAACAATAGTGAATAAAACCGCCCTTATTTTACTGCTTTTAAATTTATTGATAGCTAAAAACGACTGTCTTTCTCGAAAGTCGACGATTCATTGAAACAACCCGTCTGAATCCTTCAGCTGTAGTTGATTGAATCCCCTCGATGAGAGATCCGAAGCAGTGGTCCCAGATTGGGGGAAGAACGATAATTTTGGCGCTTTTGCAAAACGACGGAAAAACTTAAAAAAAAGGTGAAAAATAAAAAATCTCATTGAAACTTAAAAGTAAAATTTCCCATTTCCATTACAATTAAATTCCAAAGTTTACTCAGAATGAAATGTTCACACTAAATATGACAGAAAACAGCCCATCGAAAGTCTACGTAAGAATTTTTGTGATTTAATTTATGAATTTATTTTTATTTCTTAGTGAAGTTTTTATTTTATTTTAAGTTATTTATACAAGGTGGCGCAAAAGTAATCCTCCTATCAGAAAATGCTATGAATTTTGCGATTGGCCCCTAATGTCAGTTCTGTTTTGACATTTGTGTAGTAAACACATGCGAAATACACGTTAATAAACAATGTTACGCTACACTGCTCCAGAACGCGGAATATTGGTGATTATTTATTTGAGCAATAATCGGTCGGTGACTTTGGCACAACGTGAATTTCGTCGCAGATTTCCTAGCCGTCCAACGCCTACTGGTGAAACACTGCGACGTTTAGCCGCTCGCCTCGAAGAGACTGGCACAACACGAGATGCTGCCAGGCGTGGCAGACCCCGGAGTAGCCGTTCTGCAGAGAATATTGCTGCTGTAGCCGAAGATGTCATGGAAGCGATGTCGACATCGACCAGACGACGTGCCACGCAAATGGGTATCAGTCGACGGTCTTTACAGCGAATTTTGGTACAAGATTTGAAGATGTTTCCGTACACAGTCCAGACGGTGCATCAGCTGTTAGCTGCTGACCGCCAATCGCGTCTAACATACGCTCAAGCCATCCTTAATCCTTAATCACCAGGAAGATGATTTTTCATCAAAAATAATCATGAGTGATGGGCCCATTTCCGTCTTATCGGGTACGTAAATAAGCAAAATTTACGCTTCTGGGGCACTGAAAATCCGCGTGTAACCCACGAAGAGCCATTACACCCGCTCAAAGTCACTGTATGGTGTGCTGTTTTCGCTGGAGGAGTCATCGGACCTTTTTTCTGCGAAGACGTCGCGGGCCAAACGGTTACTGTGAATGGTGAGCGCTACAGAGCAATGATCAACGAGTTCTTTTTGCCGCAACTTGATGAATTGGGATTGGAAAACATGTGGCTCCAACAGCACGGTGCAACGGCACACACTGCACGTGCCACAACCGATATGCTGAAGGATGCATTTCCCGGGCGCCTAATCTCCCGTTTTGGCGATTTGCACTGGCCAGCAAGATCGCCTGATTTGACCGCTCCAGACTTCTTTTTGTGGGGCTTTTTGAAGTCGCGGGTTTATGTCAACAAGCTTTAGACTCTTGCAGCTCTTAAAGACAATATCCGTCAAGAATGTGAGGACCTATCGCCGGAAGTTTTGGCCAAAGTGATGGAAAATGCCATAAAAAGGGCTCAAATGACAATCAACTGTGGCGGCAGCCATTTACATGACATCATATTCTCGACTTGATGTAAAAAAAATTAAAAGACCAAATAAAAATAGTCCACAAGAAGAATCAAAGTTTTTCATTTTTTTTTTAAATTACAGCCAAAAAACATCGGAAGGTTATTTTTGCGCCACCTTGTAGAATTAGCTAACTGATCCTTTCATAATATGTAAATTTGTATGTGAAATATTGTTAATAAAGACAGTTATAAAACGACGATTTTTTTTTCTATAAAAATAAAGGCAAATTTCACTTAGGAAAAAGAGGGAAACTTTTTTCGAATTTATGGGAAAATTATTGCGTTTGCTGATAAAAAAAAATGGGAAAACAGTCTTAACATTCTGGGACCACTGGTCCGAAGGGTAGCGTACAATCGGTAACTCAAACACCGATAAATATTTTAAAAAATTGTGTGTGCGCAGCCAATGTCTCGCTTCAACATTTGTTTCGTTGCGCATAGATAGACGCACTGTTATCCATATTCAAAGTAATATTAAACAGCAGTAATTGCTCAAAGGAGTCCAAATGAATCTTGGACCTTACATTTTACACCCATAAAAAAGATTCAAACACGTCACTGAGCTCCATCCCATTATTCCTTCATTTCGGTGACAATCTTAAATAGACCTTTCTCTACAGTACAGCAAAATTAAAGCCTTGCATTTCCCTATACGTCAGCAAAGGAATGCCAAATGTTTGGATTTACTTTCGTCACCCGGCGCACAGGAATATCAAAGTTATGTGAGTCTTATGCGAGCCAAGGACACTCACGGAAAATGTCCCACATCAATAAAGGATGTCGTGGTGCGGTTGAGCTATGGAATTTTTAATCAGACATTTTTGTCATTAATTTTACCTAAAATACCAAGAAGCACACCATGCGAGCTTGTGCGACTGCCAAACGTCGGAACGGAAGTGGCATCGAATTTGTATTCGCCGTCCGTTTTACTCTTGGTGACAATTTCATTTAATGTTCCTTTTTATCGGGGAATGTGAGCAACAATTCCATAGAGTGGAGGACTATTGAATTGATTAATGGTTCAGATCATCGTTGAGAAGGAAAAACAAGGAAGTAAAATTGGAAATTGGTACCACTGCGAGTATCAGAGGTTTCTCCATGTCTCTGCAAAAGTCAACATACTTGTTCTACCCCCAGCTTCTTGTAAAGTTGTTAAACCAATTTCCGCCAAACAGTAATTATGCTCCCCTCTGTTACACAAGTACATTATCCGAAAAAAAACATAGAAAGCAAACGCGAAAAAAGTATTAAAATAATGAGTTCTTGTAATTACATTTGTTTCGTCCTCGGACTAAGTACTCCATTCGAGGACAAGACGCAAACTTACTCGTTTGAGAAAGTCGAAGAATCTCCTGCCCACCCAACCAATTCAAAGAATATTGTTTTTCTTTCGTTTTTCTTTTCACATTTTCAATAATTTTTATCGTGTTGTCGTTTTCCACGTCGACAATTTCATAAATGCAGATGGCCTGCTCTCTGGCTGTCGTTACCAATTTGACTTCTGTACCGCAGCGCAACGATGATGATGATGACGTACGCGTGGATACACGACCGTATCCACGTTGGAAACTCATTAAAACTTTTTACAGGCCATTTAAAAAGCAATTTGAATTTTGTACCAAACAACAACGCCTCAACTTGGACAGCGCACCATGGAAAAAAATAACAAAAAAACCAAAAACAATAACAAATTTAACATTTTCCTATGAATTTTATTTGGATTTTAATTTTGTATTTGGAATTTCTAGCTGAATGGGAATGGATTCCCCTACCGAAGTAGGAATGAATGATGATAGGGATAGCCATCTGTAGATGCATAATGAAAATAAATTTAATTTTCCACTTGACAATGGCAGATATAATTGTTTCTGTCACTGAAACAAAGAGCAGTGTTTTTTGTTTCGGATTGTTTGAAAAATTCAAAAATTAATTACTGAGAAGATTATTCATTATACTAATGAAAGGCCATTATCCTGGCACAAATTATATCGAAAAGTGGTTTTTGAAAATAACTGCCCAGAAGGTAATAGATCTGATGTTGATTTTAAATGTTTTACAAAAAAATGCACTTGGTGGTGAATATTGAAAGTTTAAGGTTGTTTTTTTTGAATTCGTTCAGTTAGAATTTTTCGACACAGATTGTTTGCTCTAAATTAGCATAGCGACGTATTCAAATGTTTATCATGAAAAAAACTTTTTTTCAAAAGGGTGTATTCTAGAAATCGCTTTTGTGCTTATAAAAAACACAAGAATATAGAAAACTGTGGTTGGTACGTTTTTTAGTATCACATACTTAGATTTTCGACCACAAGCCAAACTAGTTCACATTAAAACTCGCTTGCTAAGTTTGACGAATTCTGTGCTTATGCTTAAGGAAATCTTTGAAATCGAGGCGGAAAACATCTTGAAGTACACTACCCCCATAAATGCGACAAAAAACGAGTTAGAACAGTCACCAAAAAAATAAATCAATAAGCGCCCAAGGAACGCATCGAGAAACTACCTCTAAACGGCCCAAATAACACGAAGAAGAACACCTAAAACCAACTCTGAGAAACACACAAAACGCGTATTAAACTGCTCCAAATTCGATTATATGTCCCAAATAATAACAATGTAAGAGTCAGAAAACAGCCGTTGAAAAAGTTTCCCAAACAAATTATACCAAAGAGCCGAAAAAAGTGCCAAAAATTCTCAAGAAAAGCCCCAAACAAGTCATTAAACGCACCTAAAAAAAACCCAACATATGTGTTGAAAAACCTTTCAGAAATGGCCCAAAAAACGTTTCAAAGAACGCATAAAAAAAATGCACCACGAATCGCACAAGACGAGTAAAATACCACCAGAAAACATGTTGAAAAAAGAGTCTCAAAAAATGCTTGGAAAAGCTACGAAAAACTCGTCAAGAAAACGATTCCATGACCTCGCCCAAAACTGTCCCATAAAGCGCCCAGAAAAACGTGTTCCCAACAACATAATCGAAAAACCAGGAAAACTCGCCGAAAAGAAGTGAAACTTCTTAAGCTCCATCTTTATATGTTTAGTTTAATACATGAAGATCAAAAGTCTCGGTACACTTTTTAAGTATTTATTATTAAATGAAGAGAATAAAACTTACATCATTTGAAAGGTGTTGTGCCATAGATGTGCACAAACCAAAAATCGTGGGTATATGTCGCCATTAAAGCTGGTAAAATTAAGTTATGAATTCCCCATACAAAACAGGTAATTGAAAGGATTTTGACGTCTTTCAATTTGTCGCCGACATATTACCATAGTAACGTATTCAAATATAAATCGAGCAGCTAATTTACGTATTTTTCGATATCTAGATGTCGCTCTTTTCGCTAATAAAAAAAAACATAAGTAACGATAATAGTGGTCGTTTTTTTTAGTATTACATTTTACATACTTATAAAAGGAATGGTCGATTTTCGACCACAAGCCATAGTAGTACAAATTAATATATACAACTTTCTTCAATAATTTACTGGCTATGAGAGGAAGAGAGCAAGAAAATGGGCGCGCGCACTGCTCTCTCTCTCTTGCTCCTACAGTATGATACAGACAATATGCCTGCACTGCAGTGATTCCAGACTTTAGAGGCAGGTTATCCCACGGTTATACTCAAAATATCCCTTTTATGTTTACAAATTATTGTTATTTTAAAAAATACTCGTGATTCATTCACAGACTCATATGTCATTTTATGAAACATTTTAGGGAAATAAAAAAAAGAAAATGAAAGCATTTAGATATTTTGAATGACTTTTTTCTAAATATAAAAATATTTAATTTGATCGCAGGTTGAATAATTTTTTTATTCTTAATGAAATGAGCAATTAGGAACAAAATTTGACCGAAAAGTAAAACCCTTTCTTTTTGTACTATGAGGTCTGAAAAATCCCTTTGTCCCTTTTAGATTATTATTAGTGAGAAAATCCCGCAAAAAGTGATAAATCCCCCGATCATGTGCCACTGCTGCACTGTATGATGTGTCTTAGATAACGAAACGTAAATGGCTGAGAGAAAGTGAGAACGAAAATATGTGCTCCCATCTCTCCTGCCTCTACAGTAATATACGAAACGAAACGTAATTCTCTCTCTTTCTATCTTTACTAACTTATATCTCCCTCTCTAATACGATTAATAGGGTTCGATTTGAGTTCAACTTTATTGTAATAATGTTGTTATAATATTTTAATTAAGTGGAGCGGCTGGTGCGTGCACGTTGAGAGCCAAAAGAAAAATAAGGTTGACCCAGGCGGAAAAACGCAGAAGTAAAAGCTGAACGTCAAACATGGTTGACAAGCGGAATCTTCATGGGACGCCACCTAGATCTTCGGGTGCGTTAGAAGACTTCTTCTGGTCCAAGGCTCCTATTTGTAGGCACAACACTCTCAACTTCCGCTCGCAATTTCCGTAACGCTTTCGTGACGCATTACCCCCCAAGTCAAGCGTGCCTAAAGAAGTATTACATCAAAAAACGTTAAATGAATCAACCCTAAAAATGGGTCAATGAAGCGCAAAAGCCCGCCAAAATTGTTGTTGTGTGATATATTAATTTTACACAGAAGAATAGATCGGAAATGCGTGGATTCTTCAAAGATTTGAATGTGAGAATGTGTCATTCTCTGCGAAAGGTTTAAAATGTTGAGACAATATAGGAACCCGACAGATAAACGACCAGATAAAAACGCTAACTATGTTCCTAGTAATTTCAGAAATTTTTAAATAATGCTCTTTGTTCCCCATCTTCTAATTCGTTCTCTATCCCATCTTTGCATCGCAGATTCTGGGACTGACTATCCCATTTAATTCTGTAACTTTTAGTAGAATATATAGTTGAAGGTGTTTAATGTAAGGCGTAGATATACTTGCATTTACGGTCAAGCGGCCATTAAAATGGAGAACAGGATAAACACTACAATATCAGCCGTTTTCAGCTTTTTTATTAGCATTAAAGTTACATTTTTTATCCTCCCAGGCTTTTTAATTTGATATACCTAACCCCAAGAAAATACTTTACGTAAGTGAGCCATCTTTAGTTACCCGATTGCCGTTAACATAGATTCGAGCCTATGCCGCTATGGATTAAATTTTAAATTTACACGTGAGTCAAAAGACATCGTCCATAAATATCTTAACTCAACAGGTGGCTAAAGTTGTTCACAAGATGGAAATAATGTTCTTCGTGCCGTCTGCAAATCGAGACATCTCTTTTCAAAATCTCAGACGATATGCTTGCCGGAATTTATTTCTAAATCGTGTTTGCGATGCTGACAGGAGTTTTTAAACCGACCAACCGCAGATAATGTTGGACATTGTCCCGTACGTGATGTGAATGTTTCTAATAATAATTTACACACCCACTACTGCCGAAGTCTATTGCAATCGATAAAGGTATGTATTTACTTCGAAAAGGGAGCTTTTAAATTTCACTGCGTACCCGTACTTTAAACAATAAACTAAGTTGGAACGGCAGTAGTTGCGGGTGTAACATTTTTTTTATATTTTTTATATTCCATTCTTTATTTCAGTGGAATGAATATACAAGCTTAATGCTAACAGAAATTGAATACGTATTGAATGGCTTTGGATTTTGGAAATATGGATTTAAATGTTCTCTCTTTAGTTGTATTCGCCCTGAACTCTTGCAGATCTAAGTGTCCAGCTTCTTTGCAACCTTTATGAAGGTGTCAAATGTACAAATGTCGTATAGGAAAGATATCGATGTTAGTGAATATGCGTTCTATGGGTTACTTTAGAAATACTGCGAATTGAATGTTTCTGTCTAAAAGGTTACTGATTTATTTTAGAGGAGTGAGTACCACCCCAGCAGCAAATTCCACATTGGATCTTAGATTGCACTAGGCCACTATAAGTAAGTTTCAAAATTGATTGAGGGTGGTAGCCCTGTCTGACAACTTTTTTAAGTTTTAAAGTTTTAAATTCGAGGTATGGTCACTCCAACTAAGATTCTTAGCTAAATTAATACCTAATTATTTAAAATTAACAACTCATTCAGTTGACTCAGGGTAAATCTGACCTAAATGTTGTCGGAAATAGTTGGAACATAGAGCGGCAAGGAGAATGATAAGTGAAAGAAAGACCTTCAGGAACTATCCCCAGCAAGTTAAAGAATTTCTAAATGATGGCTCATATAACCGATCAATTAAAAATGGTTTTTGTATGAATAAAAGCATCGGAAAAAGCAGATAAAATAATTTTGAATGGTAAAACAAGAAATTAAAGAATATCAAAAATAAGATAGGACCCAAAACGGAACCCATATTGAAAAATCTTTTCGACCTTACGTAGTTTTTGATGCTAGTTTTTTTCTTACAATTTGATAAGAAGGAACAAAACCAATTATAAACAAATCCCCTAACTACAGCTATCAACAGTTTACTTACCAATGAATCATGGTCAACCATATCAAGAGGTTTTATATCAATGAACAAAGCTGCCGAAATATGGTCACATTAATTGATTTATAAAGTTCACTATAGAATTTCAAGAGGGCATCTTCTGTTGACGAAGAAATCAGTTCTTTTTAAAAAAATTTCACACTCTTTCCAAATTCTTTAAAAAGCTGATATACAAGCGAAATGGGTCGATAGTTATTTAAATAATTTTGGTGAAATAATGTAAGTTGTTTTTATTAAACAAAATCAGCCTTTTTCTTAACAATTGTTTATTTATTTAGGAGTAGAGTGGTAAGCAATAAGAAACAAATCGAAAAATTGATTGAATTGATGGAAGAAAGTCCGGACCTCGCGAAGGGAATTTCATCAAAGCCAGTCCTTATCAGAAAGTGGGAAGCTATCACGTTGGAACTCAATAGCTTAGGACCTCCAGAACGAGACTCAGCCAAGTGGCAAAGAGTGAGTGTTTGAATTTGCTAAAATTCGATGTATTTATTTTTTGAAATAACTATTTTAGGTATGGATTGATTAAAAAACAAAAATAAAAAAAAAACTTACTAACAACAAAATTGAAATAACTGCAACTGGTGGTGGATCCAGTAACATAAGCCGATTGACTGACGCTGAAGAAGCAGTCAGTCGTCTTATGCATTTCAATGACTGTGTAGATCCCCCAGGATTCGAATTTGGGTTGGAGGAACTTCCCAGTTTTATAATTGAAGATGATCAAGCGGACGAAGAAATGGTCGCAGTGCAGGCCGAAGAAATTGCCACAGTGCAGTCATCGAATTCTAGTCACAAGAAATCGTCATACAAGCAAAAAAATGAGTGTAAAAGAATTGTCCTCTTGGAAAATCAGACGTCGGCGCAAGAAAAGTTTTATAACAATATGTCAAATATAATGAGTGGTATCGATACAAAATTGGAAACTATTGAAAAGAGTATTTGCAACACGGAATATTATTATGGTTTGAGTTTATCCTCAATATCGGTCAACACTTCTACGAAGGCTTGTTTTGAAAGTCGGAAGTTCTGCACGAATCTGGAACCGAATCACACCAAGTAAAAAAAAATATGTTAACTGCTTACATATGTTCGTCCAAATCCATTGCGTTTGATGCATCTCGTAAAGTCCTGCGTATGATAGCTTGTTCCCTCACACCTAATTCATTATAATGCCCTTCAAAAAATAACTCTACCGATGACATTTCGGTCTAAAGTTTTTTTTTTTTTAATAATAGGCACAAGGAAATAATTTGTATGAGTCGATATCAGTAGAAATTTTGAACCGCCCGAATATTTGATATGTATCAACAAGAAATTTGTGGTTGATAGAAAATTTGATGAATATCAATTTTTTTGACGACCGTAATACCAAGTTTATAGATAAAACTATTCACAATAGATCTTAAATCTTATACAATTCACAATTCATCAAAAATGTTGATAGACTGATAACCATAATACCGATTCGTTCATTTTGTTGATACGTATCAATTATTATCAAATATCGTGTTGATATTTGATAGCCATAATAGGGCTGTTAGGTTAAGAAATAATATATTTCCAATGTGGTTTTCCATTGGGACAAAAAATCAATCTTTTTTTGATTTAAATCACTCTGCCCCCCCCCCAGAGAGCACTGCATTATTACTGCTTGCTCATTCCATTATCAAACGATGGAAATCAAGACGAAAAATTACCTAAATCTATGTCTGCATTTGCTAGAACCTAGAAATATATGTTAATCTTGGGGCGCGTGCATGAAATTTCTAGCCTTAAGCGCAAAGTCGTATAGACCACATTTCTAATTGTACAATTTTTGTGTTTCCGACGAACGTAAAAAAAAAAGAGTTACAAATTTGGCAACAGATGAAAGAAAATATTCCTAAGTCACCAGCAGAAGCTTAAAAAAAAAAAACAACAGCTCTGCCAAACATAAGAACCCTTTGTCAATAATTGTGCACATTTCCTGTGACAACCAGCACTGCCGAACGATCTTTCTTCACCTAACGCCGGATAAAGACATACCTTCGCAGCAATATGAGAGAAGATCGCCTGAATTGACTAGCCCTAATGCATATCCATCAAGACATTGCTTCAAAGATGAACCCTGAAGAAGTACTAGATATCTTCAGCAGAAAACTTAAAAAAAAAACTGTCATTATTAATCACATAATTTTTCATTATTACACCTTTATAAAAAGTATTTTTTATTCTTTGTTATTCTTCAATGTCATTGATAAAGAATGAATCCCAAAAACAAATTGCAATGCAATACTATGGGGTACACTCTTCACCTATCTGGCCTTTGTGCCCCTCCCAGAAATAAATCCTGGATCCGCCCTTGCATAGCACCATCAACATCTCAACTCCACAACTGAAATCCAATAATCGCCTCACTCACCTTTAGAGAATAGTGTTACCTCAAACGAGTATTATTTTGAGTGTAAGGTTAGAGTTTATCAAAGTTTAAATAGATGCATTAGTGGAAATTGGAAAAATCTATGGCGGAAGGAAGAAGGTAGGGACCAAATTTATGTAATGATAGGAGGAAGATATAAGGATGGGAAATGCTTTGTGTTTATTGTACCTGAATGGATTTATTAGATTTGGAGACTGTAAATATTTAATTAATTTAAATCCGAAGCTAAAACAATAAGTTGTTTGGGAAAATAAATTGACTTTTAGCTTCAGAGAATTTGAGAAAATGAAAGTAAAAAATTCGCGCGAAGCTAAAAGTTTTCCCAAACAACTTATTATTTTAACCTTAGAGAATAAAAAGACAAATTTCGCAAAGCTATTCATCCAATTATTTGTGTATATATTCATAAAAGAATATAACCTGCCTTTATAGCTCCTAATCTATTTCACAAAATGGTCTCCAAACAATGAGACAAAATGAGTTGAAATATGGTAACACTTATTTCCCATATTAAATACCATGGACTACAACTCGAACGATAAGGGTGAATAGTGAGAAGCTAAGTGTCCAGTTGCAGAGCTGAGATGTAGATGTCGCTAAGATCATGGGATGAGTTGTCAGGGGATGAGATGCGGCGACCCCCAAATAACACACTAATCCATTTACAAAAGCAGATCAATTTCGTCGCACGTTCCATGAGCCGCGTAAAATCTGAGATCTGAAAAAAAAATCTGGTGGTCCCAATGGAAAACGACATAAATATTTGACTTGAAATTAAATCATGGGAACTAGAATGTGTGGTTTTAAGTGACATAAAAATTATTTGAATTTCGAATGCAGAAAAATCATAGAAACAGAAACTATACGAACTACAAACATCATGACAAATGACGTCATCATGGAAAAGAGAGTTTTTTTTTCAGAAAAATTCTCTTTAAAGGTGTTAGCTATCCAAAGGGTTTGGAAAAATTATCTGTTTGTCTAAAATTATTAAACTGAGTGACATGCAGATGTACGATTTTTGGCAAAATTTTGACGTGTGAAACAAGTACAATAGAATTCCGATTAGGTTTTCGATTGAAGAAAAAAATAGCCCTTTCTATGCAAAGAGCAAACCTAGAAGTGCTCTTTCGAGGTATTCTATGTTTAATTGAAAAAAAGTACATTCCCAGGTCAATTCTTAACACAACAGAAGTGTCCGTAATATTTTTAGAGAATTGCCCCGAACTCACCAGCACACACTAGCAAAATGTCAGAGTGAATAATGTTTGTTGTGTTATTAGAAACAAATTTTTCGCTTATGATCCGAAAATATACAATTATGAGTGCAAAATAAACACTAAAATTGGTCTATTAAAACATTCATATTTAGGGTAGGGTGGGGCAGATTCAACACATTTTTCGCAGATTTGAAATAACTTCTTTCGCAAATAAATATTTGAAATCTGTTTTTTTTTTTTTAATTTCAAGCTATGATTATGTTACTAAAAGAATACTGCCCAAAATAGGCGAATCTGCCCCATCGTGGGGCACAATCGTCATCCGGGTGGGGCACTTTCGACGTCAGTTTAGATGACGCAATAAATTAATAAATAGGAACGTACTGTTTTTATTTAAATTGTTAAACAAATCTTAAGTCTATAAACATACAAATTAAAAAAGAGAAGAAACTCATTTTTGGATTAAAATTAAATTAAAGAAATATATTTAAAATCACATTCGTTTTAAGAAAAAACTATTTTTTAAGTAAATAATAAAGGTAAAATAAAAGGATTTGTTAAAAAAAAACCATTGCACGTTATATCCACCCAGATTAACGTCCTTAAAAAAGATAAGGTGGGAGTATCTTTACGATCCAGCTGGGTGTTCTTGCAATGGCTTTTTTCCGAAACTGCCCATGTGCTTTTGTCGAAAGTACCCCATCCTTTGCTTTAGTAAACGTTATTGTTTTTCACAAAACTTATAAAAGTAATTTAATTAAATGCTATAAAAAGCTTAGAAATATTATAAATCCAAACATTTGACACTCACAACCAAGGAATTCCCATAAGAAAAAATTAAATATCACTTACCTCGTGTACAGGAAAAATTGCAAAATATCACTGAACAAATTAAAAACCGGTCTAACCACAACAACTGCTGAAGAAGAACTGTCATAGTTCGTGTACGATCTGAGAGAACATTGCAGCACAAGTTTCCATCAAACAGTTTATTTAAAAATTAGCCGCCTTTCTTTAATAGCGAAAGTCAAAAGTGCCCCATCGTCGAAAGTACCCCACCCTACCCTACTATAGAAAACGAAAATACAAAAGTAGCAACAGAAAATCAAATTTCACATAACGGTGTGGGTGTCTACCACTATTACAAAAGCGCTCCAATAAATTTCATTGAAAAGAGCAATTCTCTCGGATCTTCAATGAAAAACGCCATGAGATTCAGTTGAAAAGCTATCTCATGGGTTATGGCGAATCTGAAGGCAGATCTATTTTAGTTATGGTTGCAAGTGAGAACGTAGTATAGGCGACTATTTTTTGACGTCCTGATCAATTTTATTTTTCAATGTCAAAGTGTCACGTTTTTAGGCAGATCTTTATTAATATCTTTAGATGTAGTATCTTCTTTTGTTTAGGTGGAGTTTCAGTGATGCTAATGCTAGATCTAGCATTTCCGAAGACTGGAAAGGATTTTTTTTTTTTTAAAATCCCAAATGCTTTTCTAGCGTTTTTTTTTTTTAAATTTTTTTTTTTTTTCGATGTTTACTCTGGTATTTTGGTCATTCTTGTAGATCAAGCTGTTATACAGTGCATCGAAGAAAATAAAATTTAGAAACCATGATTTTCATCTATTAAATTTTCAGGCACGAAATTCCTTACCTTCTTTCCTTATATATAGATAAGCAGCAAAAATGCATTTATATAATTTATTTATATTTATGTATATTTAAATAGTTTGAAATGATCTCGTGCAAAATACGAACCAGTCATTCAGACCTGGGGCCTGTAACAGAACGCGACAAGTAGTTGTAGGACAAGTGAATGTCGACAACTTGTCAAAGATTGTGTAACACAAAACGACAAGTCCGCGAGCACTGCGGCAATTGTCGCGATGAAAGATCACAAGTGGGAAATTATATAATGTAATACTGAGATCAGTGAACCTCGGCACAGGTTGAAAGTTTTTAGGCCAAGAATTAATTAGTTAAGCTAAGTATCCTGCTCGCGCTAAATTTTCTAAATACAAAAATGTCTACAAATATAAAATTTAGCGAGGCAGTTTAGCAAAGCAGTATCCTGTTCGATCGCTAAATTCTTAACCTCATACAGATGGGCCGATGACAAGTCTGCACTCATTTAGCTCGCGAAATAAATGTGCGGTGCATTAAATCGAAGATAAATTTTGACAGAAGGAAAAGGAGAAGCAAATTTGTGCTGTGTTTATTATGAATTTCTTGGAGGAAACGGCAGAAAACGTTAGCGTTATAAATAAAAGAACGCAAAACTAAAATTCCGTTTTCATGTGATGAAAAAAAAAACTTGCGGGGCTTCTGGAGGAACGACCAGCTATTTGGAACTTCCAGGACAAATCCCACTGCAATATTGAGGCAGACAACTCCGACTGGCGAAAAGTTGCAAGGGATATGGAAAAAACAGGTGAGTTGCATTATGTGTGGTATTGGGTATCGTTAGTATTTTAAATTATAAATTCGTGAGTTATTTTCTATTGTTCTGATTATAAAAAAAACTCATAATGCATATGGTGCTACAAAATTTGAAAATATAAAGACAAGTGCAACACAAGATATGCCAGCTAGTAGAGCGTTCTGCGACTATAAAAGAAATACTAACTTCTCAGTGGTAGCTTATCTAGTTTTCAAGAAACAGATCAATTTGTTCATGACCACAGCATAAAATCGGCAAAATCACGAAAACGAAGATTATTTCGAGTCTGCTTTTTGGAATCCAGATGAGCTACCACTACTTCTTTGGTATCTCTGATGACTTAATCTGATAGATTGTTGTAAGGCAAACTCAACTGAAATCGCGTTTCCTTCCAACGAATGAAATTGTTTCAAATTTGCAGCCCTCCACTTTAAAAAATTTAAATGACACTGATCTATTAAAAAAAAGCTCTAGAATTTGTTGAGATATATAAAATATATCTGAATCATTTGCCAGTGAATTTCACAGTTTTCAATCCACTTTCAGAGACGAAAAGAAAAATCTTCGTGTATTAGAGACCTTGCTGATTTATTTATAATAAAAAATCATTTTTGTCCTGCAGTTTTCCTGAAGTATGCACTGCATTAATGTTATTTCTTACAATTCCTGTGACTACAGCTAGTGCTTGCTGTACGATCATTTTCAAAACTAAAATTGATAAAATCCTATTTAAGAAACTCTATGAGACAAGACAGGTTATGTAACTTGGCTATTCTGTCTATTGAAAATTCTATGGCCAGATCTTTAAACTTTGATGATGTTATAGACACTTTTGCGGAACAGAAAGCTCGAAAAAAAGATTTTTCTTAATAAATATCTTTCTTAATAATATTTAATAATATTTTTCTTAATAAATATCTTATTGAAATTAAATTGTTATTTTTATTTCATTGTAAATGTATGCAGGTTTCCTCACGATGTTGTTCCTTCACCGAAAAGCTAGCGAATAGATAATGAATGCATTGAGGTATTATGTTCTAGGATGAATGTGAGGTCTCCAATATGCATTGGGCTAGCATGGGGACTAAAGACCATTCCCTCTCGCCTAAGGGAGGAGGCGTATGGCCATTAGTGGGACATATACAGCGTGTAATTGAGTACGTTTATTAAAATTAAACTGAGTACAACGTGACGAATTTTACTGATAGGGCCCCATCAAAAGAATTTGCCACGGGCCCCAGATGGTATAGTTACGCCATTGCTACTAAGATATGTTTTTCGCTGCAAATTAACACCTTTTAGTGAATGGTTCGAACTGTCAGCAGAATGTGGTGTGGAACTAAACCTAACTCTTGAAAATGTCAATGAATGGCAATAAAAATTTTATGATTGTATAGCACAGATAGGCGAACGCTTTTATGAGAACTGCCTGAACAGGGCGCAAACCTCCGACTCTAGAAGCATATATAGAACTCTAAGCCATTATTTGGACACGAATAGGAAAGGTCAGAGCATTTGCTGATGATCTTGGTATTGCATACAATTCCGTCAATCTTATAAGCTAATAGTAAGCAATAAAACAAAACTTATGTTCTTCAGTCTCATCAACCAGGAGTATCCGGATATCGATATCATATTCATATTCTGGATGTACAAGGTACAACCTGTTTCATAGTTCGTTTGCTGTTCCATGTTCCAATGTATCTTTTGACGTGTGTGTTCCCAATTGCTTTAAAATTGAAAATGTAAGCCATTTTAAGTATCTTGGTGTAATAATTGATCGAAATTTGAGTTGGGCCAATCATATCCAAAGTTTGAAGCAATATCTGCTCTCCACTATTCGTGCTTTTACCGTCTACAAAAGTTCTGTCATTTTAATGCTTTAAAAAGAATTTATTATGGGATATTTCATTCGAAATTACAGTACGGTATAAGCTGTTGGGGAAGTGGATATCTGAATAAAATTCAGCCTCTGATTGTATTTCAGAAGTGTGCTATACGGCAGATCTGCAATTCGTCTCGCTCAGCCCACTCAATGGTATTATTTAAACGCATGGATATCCTCCCGGTTAGGGATTTATTTTATTTTAAGGTCCTGAAGATATTTTTCATTAGAAGTGGCTACTTGCAAAGTGCGATCTATGGCGCCTATAGCTTGAGGAGCCGTCGTCAACCTCTTGTGTCCATTCCACCCTTTCGTACCACATGCTATAGAAACTCATATTCCATTCTTTCTTGCAAACTATTTAATAGCCTTCCTGTAGATATGCGACTCATTACGAATTTATTTACTTTTTTGAAAAAAGTGAAACAATGGCTTCTTAGTTTTAACCATACTGAAATTGAAATTTTGCTGATGTAGCGTAATATATACTAAATAAAAAATATTATAAATAATACATTTTTCTTTATTTTTGTATAATAAAATTGTTTTCTTATTTTTGATTTGTTCACCCCACAATAATTACTTTTAAATAATGTGACATTTGCCTCTATTTATGTTAATTAATACAAAATGTCACTAACTATTCTCAAAATTTTTAGCTGCAATATTTATTATTAGTTTTGAAGATTACAAATTAAAAAAAAAAAAAAAAAAAACTATTTCTGCAATGAGTTAACAACCTACGAAATCAGCATGATTTTCAAAATCAGAACTGAGACTTTAGGCCTAAATTTTGTACCTCAAAGACAGGATCTTCAAAGAACATGCGACCTCTGCAATTTAAATGTGCCGGAAGGCGTTTTCCATTTCCTCGCGGAAGGCCCAATACTTCTCGGAATTAGGAGACTGTATTTCTCCAAGAATTTTCTCAATTTTCAAGGAAGCAAAAGAATTGTTGAACAGTCTTTATGGTTGGAAGATGCTTTCGCATCGTATACATGCCTACAAGTATCGCAATAGCTTTTTGAGTATGTGATTTGCAAAATTGTACAATAGGCGGGGTGAGGCGGGATTTTCGACAGGCGATTGCAGCAACTACTCTCTCGAAGTGTCAAGTAGAGCGTATAGTTGTTGTAAGTGCGTGCTGAGGGTCCGGTTTTGCTTTGCTTTGCTGGGATCGGGGTTTAAAAGAAGCACGCCTAATATTAAAAACAGAATAAAAGTGAAACATGGGTACCAGAGACAATACTGAGACCACCAACTCCGACCGATTTCCCGTTACTTAGCCTACAAGCTATATTTTTATGGGGTGGCAAATGCTAAGTGCGCTTGTATTGTTACATAGAATTTCGTATTGACAAATGTCACGTAACTTCAAAAATTCCGGCTCACCAACACACTCGGCAAAGTGGCTGACAGTGTTCATAGAATTTTATCCGTTAAATTTGAAATTATTCGTTACGTGGGCATAATATTTTTTTAAGGAATAAGTGGAGATTTTCTTAAAATATATATGAAAAATAAACAATGCAGATTGTTTGAAGTAAAATAGAAATATATTGAGCAAATTTTCTTCAGTTTTCCAAGAAAAATTTACGCATGAAATCGAAGTTAATGATATTCAAAAGCGCAAAATACGCAACCATGTTTGTCATAATAAGTTTTTAGTATATAGAACATCTCATTTAGCTAGTTAACTGAAGAAATCAAATTATTCGCCTTTTAACAATATATAATTACTAACCAATGGAATTTAGTAATGTGAAAATGTGGTATTCCCGAATTCTAGCACATTTCCCCACGGTTGTCGAGGTTGGCAGCATTTATTTTTGTATTTTTTGTATGTTTTTGCATGTCACACGGATTCTTAATTGACATAACACCGATAGGAAAACAAAATGGCGAATTTGAAAAAAAAAAAAAACTGAGGGGCCCAGCGGCAAGAGGATTGTGAGTTGGGGGTCTCAGTATTATTTGTCTCTGATGGGTACAGTCAGAACTATTTTGTATTTATTAATTTTTCTTTTTTATTTTTCACTATATTAATAATTAATCGATGTTTTTATTATATCATTTTTTTAATTTATAAAATTAATCATGAAATGTCAACCAATCGGCAGACGGCAATATAAAATCGTGCTTCTTTCTTTATATAATATATAAAACTGTGAACTATCACAGAATTTATTAATAATATTAATAGAAGTCTCCTCAATTAGTTATAAATACTTGAATGTGTCTTGTTCAGTTTTGGTTTTTTTAAATTAACTTTTTTCCACTGATAGTGTTGCGATACCGTAAATGCAGGCCAAGTCGCGCTATTTTCGAGGTTAACCGTGAAAAATAAAATACCTTTTTATCGTTTATTGGCTATATACCTTCAAAATAGCCGGATCTATAAATTATTGTACTAACTTCTTTTACAATGTGACGCAAAATTTGTTTTTTAAAAAACAACTTTGGTTCTGCTTTTGGATTATGTTTATTTGATGTCTTAGGTTTTTTTTTCCATTAAGTAGAGACAATGATATCTGCTATGTGGCCGCCAGAGTTAATGACCATTCGGGCCCGATTTATGGCATTTTCATCCTAGAACTTGCGGCGATAGTAGGTACTCGCATGCTTGACGGAAATTCTCTTAAACTGAAATAATTTCAAAAAAAAATAGGACCGCAAAAAGAAGCCTGGAATGGTTTCATCGCTCTTGATGATTTTCGATTAAATGCTGACTCCCTCGTGGTCGAGAATCAGGACAGCTTGAGCGTAGCTAACAGCTGGTACACTAAGGATTCACCTTAAAATCATTCACCGAAACTCTTAGCAAAGACGCTAATTACGTGGCACTTGGTCGAAACTCCGAAGTCCTTTGCGACATTTTCAGCCACAGTTGGGACATTCTCAGCAGAACGACTATTTCGAGGCCGGCAGCATCTCGTGTTGTCCCATACTCTTCTGAGGCTAAAAGTCGTTGGTGTCAGACGGCCGGGAAATCTGCGACGAACCTCACACTGTGCGAATACCACGAAACCACCGACGAATTATTTCGCAAAAAAAATCAAACAATTATTCCGCCTTCCTGGGAGTATAGCGCTTCATGTTGTTGTCTTTTTGACATTTTTTTTTTGCACCTATTTACTTAACAAATGTGAAAGTAAAATTGGCCATTTTTTTCAAAAATTCTAGCATCTTCCGATAGAGGGGATACTTTTGGACCACCTTGTATATACGTGTACTTTGCCCTATCAAAAGAACTAACGGCCACGCTGCTCAATGCCAAGGGTTTCCTTTTCGTCGCCTAATTTGAGAAAGTCAAATTATAACATGCGGCCACTCTGCTTATTTAAAATGTAGTTTGACACAAATCTTGATTCAATTTTAATAATTCAATGGAACAAATTAATTCACATTGTCTTACGTGCAACATTCCATCATAAATCACAAGCGTTCGCAAAAAAATACGCACACCGCCTCATACAAGAAGAACCGTACAACCCTCTGACTCCAAAATCAACAAAAAAAAAACGAAGCCCAACCACCCCGAATGGTGGTGTTCATATATCCCATAACATGTACGATAATCCTCCCGGCTATGCGTCTTCATCATACCCGCATCTACCAGACTCACCCGCTTCGCCTTCAACACTGTCAGTCACTCTACTCTCAGTATTAGAAACACTCTTGTCCCATCCCACCACAATGAGATCACAAACTGTAGCGACGCAGGATAATACTGGGCGAGCTTACTACGGCGAATGGCAAATGGCAACCCATCGCCCAGCGGATGGAACGGAACCAATGTTGACAGCATTCATGTTTAATAGTACAAAAGTAATAAAGCGTCGTCGGTTGTAGTCGCCGCATAAAAAATGGTTACCTATCAAACCCAGTGCCGTCCGCAGTTTATTATTGTGCATGGATGACATGCCAGTATACGGACGGGGTATGGGGAGATCCTTATATATACTGCGAGTGCAGTTTCCCCGACCTGTCACATTTGTTTCAGTTTGTAATTTTTATTTTCTTAGAATTTCCTTCCATGATGGTCGAGGAGTGAAGTCAGCTCAGGACTGAAGTCAGTGCATCAATTTCAAATTACAAATGAAGGCGACGACACGATGGACACGCGCACACATTTTTCTAATTAAAACCGAGAAGAGATTCGAAGGGATGCGCATCCTTAACGTCTTTAAAGCTCTACGGCATGTCAACGATGAACATCCAAAGGTCCGACAATGCAATCGGCAATCTTGAAAGGAAATCTTTTTCGGTGGCTGAACAGCATACACATTTGCTTCCTTCCTGGTGTTCCTTTGGAATCGCAAAGCAAATGTCCCAAAGTCAAAGTATATGTACCCAATACGACAGCAGGTTTTGTTTGGGTATGAAATGATTTCTGTTTCTGAAACTTCATGATGAGTGGAACAAAAGGATTTGCCTTCGGTTGCCCTCAGGCAAAATCCGTTTACGATAATTGACAAAAGGAACGCTGACAAAGTCTGCATACAGACAGCGTCGTAGGTAACCAACATCATTGTCATAGTCGTCGCGGTGGGTATGGTGTGGTGATGGTGATAACATAATATAGACAGGTTAGGGACATTACAGAAGGAATTGTTTTGCTGGATGTTTTCAAATACATTTATGAAAATGGACAACATTCAGGTTTGGGGCTTAATTTTTTATTATGCTGATACTTTACGATTTGTCTGCTTTCCATAGCTAGTTAAGGTATGAAAAGTCGCAAAGAGACTATGGAAATTAGCATACAGAATTCCTGTTACTACCCGTGTGATATTTTCAGGATTTTTTTTTTGCAGGACTATATTAAAGATTGTAATTTATTAAATACGAAATCTCACTCCATATAAACGTAACCTTTAATTGGTGGAACAAATTCATTTGTGCGAAGTTCCAGTGACAGTCGGTTTATTGTACGAACTCGTTCAATCCGAATCCAAACAACTGCCAAACGCTGTATTGAAATTATTTTCGGAAACTGCCCCAAAGCATATGGCTACAACAAGCAGCCAATCATTTACAGGATCAGGACTTATTTAAACAAAAAACAGAAGTCCTTTTCTATCTTTTTAGCTAAAGCTTAGAAGTCTCAACTCCCGTTGCTATTGGTTAAAAAAAGCTTGCTAGCCTTTAAATTTTGAGTATGCCGTGCCGCACAAGGTTCGAAGGTTTAAGACTTCTCTACTTTGTTAAAGAGGCACCAATTTTCGGTAGTCAATAAGTCATCGAAAAGAATGTTCTCGCGCGTCTTAAAAAAAAAAAGAAGCTTGATCTAATTGTGTTCCGCAATGATTTGCAAGATCGTAGCCATTTCGGGTTGAACCCTACCGGCATCCGAGCCGAGAACAAGCCGATATCAAGTCCCTTCTACGGCAGGTATGTCAAAGATACGGCCCGCAGTCCATGACCGGCCCCCGAGACAATTACCTGCGGCTCGCGACATCAATTCGATAGTCTTCCAATTCCATGTGAATTTTAACTGCTGTCGCGATGCACCTTGTGGGTTTCTATGTCAAGTTTCTAGATCATCAAAATAATATTTCGACTCCTTACGTCCCTACAAAAATACTTTTTTTCTTAAATAAACTTACTAAAACATAGTAAAATATTTCGCATTTAATTTTTTATATGGCCCGCTGTAATGTTTAGGACAAAAAATTGTCAC
Source organism: Cheilosia vulpina (assembly GCA_916610125.1). Taxonomy (NCBI): domain Eukaryota; kingdom Metazoa; phylum Arthropoda; class Insecta; order Diptera; family Syrphidae; genus Cheilosia; species Cheilosia vulpina. The sequence goes on from OU744278.1 coordinate 33,426,823, forward strand.
TTAAAGAGTTTGAGTTTGACAGCCCTGCTCTACGGCACACGTGACCCAAAGCGTTTAAATCGCCAGCCAGAATGTGCGTCTTTCGTGGAAGTACTCCAGCTTAAGCCAATGTACGAATTAACTTAAATTCTGTCTTGAAGGGGCAGTGGCTTAGTGGTTAGTGTGTAGGACTACTAAGCGAGGGGTCCCAGGTGCGATTCCTGAAAAAGAAAAAAACGCCTTAAGGTTTTTTTTCCACTGCGCCACCTCTCGCGAACAACTGACAAACAGCCAAACGTAGAACAGTCATGAAAGAGCTACTCAATTAGTCGTTTGGAGTCGGCGACCCGTTGCGCCAACTATTTATTTTGTATTGACCAGAATGCCTACTAAAATAAAATAAATAATTGGCGCAACAGGTCCGCTTCTCACAACCATTCGTCTTTCGTGAGTTTTTATTTTTGGGACGAATGGAAGGGATCTACAAATTTATGCCGAGTCCAAACGGCCAATTGAGAAGCTCTTTCATGGCAGGTTTGTCAGACGTTCGCGAGAGGTGGTGCAGTGAAAAAAAAAACCATTTGGGTTTTCTCGGGATTCGAACCTGGGACCCCTGGCTTAGTTTAAATATAACTTATTTTATATATAGCTATGCTAAAGCTGTCAAAAGAAGAAAATGAGTGCATTCTGGAATTTTTTTAACAGCGAATAAGACAGTTTTATATGGATGGTGATGAAGCATAGCTATGCAAATAACGTTCACTCAGAAGCAGTAAGGTAGCATTGAAATAAGATGATATCGAGTTCGTATTCTTGGTAAATCTGCTCAAAAATTTACCATAACCAGATAAAAATTACCAAATTAGCAAAAATTAAAAGGCAAAAACAAATACCAAGTTTGGTTAAGAATTACCAAAGTGGCAACTTTGCACGAGGCGTGCACTGTGTCTTAGATATATGGAACGAACTGGCTATGAGAGAATGAAAAGAAACTGTGTATTCCCATCTCTCACTCTTGCTCCTACAGTATGATACACACAATATGCCTGCATTGCAGTGATACCAGACTTTAGAGGCAGGTTATCCCACGGTTATACTCAAAACATCCCTTTTATGTTTGCAAAATAAATAAATTTATTATTTTAAAAAAATACTCGTGATTCATTCACAGACACATATGTCATTTTATGAAACAGTTTAGGGAAATAAAAAAAAGAAAATGAAAGAAAATATCTAAATATTTTGAATGACTTTTTTCTAAACATGAAAACATTTAATTTGATCGTAGGTTGAATAATTTTTGTATTCTTAATGAAATGAGCAATTGGGAACAAAATTTGACCAAAAAGTAATATTCTTTCTTTTTGTACTATGAGGTCTGAAAAATCCCTTTGTCCCTTTTAGCTTATTATTAGTGAAAAAATCCCGCAAAAAGTGATAAGTCCCCCGATCCGTTATCACTGCTGCACTGAATGAAGTGTCTTAGATAATGAAACGTAACTGGCTGAGAGAAAGAGAGAACGAAAATGTTTGCTCGCATCTATCTCTCTTGCCTCTACAGTAATATACGAAACGAAACGTAACTCTCTCTCTCTTTTTATTCTCACTAACTCGCAATTTCCGTACCGCTTTCGTGACACATTCACCAGCTTATCCACCAAGTCAAGCGTGCCTAAAGAAGTATTACTTCAAAAACAATGTAATGGCATTCCTAACTGTATGCGTCTAAATAACGTATCTTCATCTGATCTTTCAACCATCTGTAATTTGTTCGCTAAACATTTTCAATCTGTATATTCTTGTGGTACTACCACACCTATAGTCTCTAGTAATAGCCCAATGTCCTGTGATCGCTTTAATACCGGCAGCTTAGAATGTTCAATCCCGGAAGTTCAAATTGCTCTATCTTTGTTAAATTTTGATAAAAATCCTAGTATGGATGGCATCCCTCCAATTTTACTTCAAAAGTGCTCCGTCGCGTTTTCTGTACCCCTGTGTTTAGTTTTTAATTTGTCTCTCCGGTCCTGAAATTTTTTGAAAAATTGGAAGAACTCATTTTTAACGCCCACATATATCGAGATGATATTTCTAACTATCGTCCAATCTGTAAGATTTCAACTATTCCCAAGTTGTTTAAAAACCTAGTTTGTGACAAACTAACACCTCTCTTAAAGAGACTTATCTCTCCGTTACAGCATGGCTTTGTCGCAGGCAGATCCACTACCACAAATCTCTCAATTTTTTGTAATTCCGCCTTGAATTTCCTTGAGATTGGTTTTCAATGCGATGTAATATATACGGATTTTACTAAAGCGTTTGATCGCGTCAACCACAATATATTAATTTCCAAACTACTTGGCTTAGGACTTCACTCCAACTTCCTAATGTGCATTCATTCCTACTCAACTGATCGTATGTTCGCATAAATGGCACGTTCGCGTCACCAGTTTACGTCACCTCTGGAGTACCTCAAGGTAGTCATTCCTCTGCCCTCTGCTCTTCCTTTTGTTTATTAATTACATTCCTGACTTGTTTTTGAGTTGCCAGTGTCTTATGTTTGCCGACGATTTGAAGGTGTTCCGACCTATACGTTCAGTTCACGATTGTATTCTCTTACAAGAGGATCTTGAACGACTGTCCACATGGTGTTACAGTAATGACCTTCATCTCAATGTCTCTAAATGTCAAAGCCTTTCCTTTTATCGTAACCTCTCTCCAATTCGCTTTATGTACGTAATCGATAACACCCCTCTGTCCATTATTTCATTCAAAACAGATCGTGGAGTTAAATGCCATCTTACGATACGAGGTGCAAATTATTTGGTATCTTACCCCTTTTTAAACGGAGGCAATATTTTTCAATTATGTTTATAAGCGATTTGATAAATGGTCATATCGATTGCCCTTTCCTAATCGAGAGCTCTTAGAAATGGTCTTCTAGATGCCTTAGGTAATCCAATAAATTTGGGAACAAATTAATTCTGTTATTAAGCTTTGGTGGTCGTTTTTAAGATTTTTTTTTTGTTTTAAGTAATCTAGCGAGAACAGTAGATGTACTCATTTGATTGAAAATAAATAAATAAATAAAAGTAGTCCAATACACTAACCACTAAGCCACTGCGCCGACAGAATGCCTACTATTAGTAGTTTATTTCAAGTGTCTTAATTATTCTTTGTGTTTCCTAGGTGGCGCTACCACTGACACACGCCTCCAGTAAGCCCGATCTTTAGCTACCTGACTCCAGTTGCGCGTTGGCAAAAATGGAGATCTTCCTCTGCGGCGCACAGTGTGAGAATCCGCTCATCTAGAGAGATTATTTAAAAAAAAAATACCTGCACAAAGTGATGTACAAATTGGTTTCGCTTGCAGCTTAAACCTCCTAAGAAAATAAGAATGAAATGTGACGTGAGACCCGCGAAAAAAATGAGAAATTATTCTTAAAGTTGCAGTTGGTGATAAATTAGATTATTTTTTTTAAAGGTGCTTATTGCGTTTTTAATTAAAAGTTCTATAAAACCAATTTCAGTTAACTGGAAAGCAAGTAAAAAAGTTATATATTATAGGGTGTTCACAGCTTTTTTTTTGAAGATGAATAAGAAATTACTATTTTTGGGTCACGTTTTTCATTTATGAGAGAAAAACTTTGTGTTCAATTTTGATATTCAAATGGGAGGCTACATGCATTTTAAAGCCTGATTGCACGGTAACCTCAATATAAATGGTACTTCCCAAATATAATGGTCATTCCAGTTTGGTTTGTTCGAAAGCGACTCTAATGATTTTAGTCAAAATTAATATTTGCGCTTAAGTAGGTGAGGTCAATATGAGTGCATACTCAATTTTTCGCTAAAAATTGAATAACAATAATTTTGATATTTAGACATATCTCGAAAACAGACCCTACGATTGGAACAAAAATTAATTTCGAACTTAATAGGAAACTCAGTTTTTCTTTATGTTATCGTTAAATGGATTTTTGAAAAAAATATATTTATTTTTTAATTTTGTTAAAGCTTACAGCCCGATTCTGGCAAACCTCACTGAGTCACTTGTGATGCCTCACAAGTCACAACGGCAGAATCGGGCTGTAAGTACGCTGCTCGAGTTAAACTAAATTTTAGCTGCTCTCCAACTTTTCTCTCTAAAATCCTAGCTAAATTTTGACATAGAGTATGCCGTGGTTAAGTGTCACAGAAAATAGCTGCTCTTTGAAAAAACTTCCTTCAAAAACTGAATTCTTATTTCTCTCTTATTTCAATTACTTCTGATTCTAGGTACTTCTTGTCCATGAAATAATTAAAAAAGTCCATCCTTGCATATTTTTCCGCAACAGAACAACAAATAAACAACGATCTGTCACAATTTAAATTAAATGTGAAGACCCATTAAATGGGCACGTTAAATTTTGACAGACACATGAAGTACATTCTGGAACAAAAATTTGATTATATAGCTCGAGCAGTGTACCACTCAACTAAATGGGTTCGCTTTAATTTAACTTAGCTAAATTTTGGGGAGAATTTTATATGGGAGAGTTTTTTTTGTCAAATGGGTTTTTTTTGTCGTTCTTTTCATTCCAAAAATAAAATTCAATTGAATAATATTATGTATTAAGGGCCGCTTGCTGATACGACTCATAGTGAATTAAGTGCCACATAAACTCTTATGTGACAGTTTATGCTCTAAAAATAGTAGCCTATAAGTATTTAAGTAGAAATTAAATCGTTAAGAGTCGTATGAGCGAACGCCCCTAAATCTTTGTAAATTGTTCCAGCTGAAATATATAAATGTACTCATATATCAAATGTCTATACTGTAAACTGTGCTGTGGCTAGCCTTTGCGAATTGTTTGTTACAAAATAAATACTACCAATCTGATGTTTTCAAAATTATTGCGCTCTTAATATTTAATTCGAATTACCGAAAACGCACATTTTAGAAACAGATAATATTTCGAAAACCTCATTTTAGATTTGGGTAAGTCCTTAAAAGCCAACCGAACAATATCTTACACTCAGTTTTCGGTTTAATAGTGTTACATCCTCTTTTATCAAACTTTTCTACTATAATCACTTTTGTGGATTATTCTAATAATTCACTTATTAAGTACCAAAGCAATTCTTGAACGATTTCACCCAATCATTCAATTCACCTTATTCCTTTGCACTTATTTATTTTCACAACCGATTACTCTTTCGAACTTTACCATTTACCAATACTGTTTAAAAATCAACTGTGTCTCCTTGTTCTCAAGCCTGCCTATTTATACCCGCCTCGCCATCTACCAGAAACTTCTAGAAGTGGAACATATTTGGTGACACAGGGTTGTTTACAATTAACCATTTTAGGTTTCACGATACATTCCACACCACAATGGTCAAACAATTGTTTTTTTTTTTTTCAAACTAAATATACATCAAAATTTGGGACAGTTCTCTCTGTAGAAACAAAAGCCGCTCTAACGATTTGATCAAAATACATATTTGGGATAATAAAATAATTCTAATTAAGATTTCCTACTTAGTTTTTCTCAAAAAAATCAAATAAATCCGTTTTTTAATTAGTTATTTTTCAAAAATGACTACCGAAGTACCTACCGATTTATATTTTTGTAAAACTCAAGCCTTACTGCCAATGAAAATGCAATTACAATTATGGAAAACTAATTTTAAAGAAATATTTCTCCCTTCTTCTACACTTGTCCTTGTATCTTTATACTTGTTTAGTTAAAGACCTTATAAATAGTAGAGCAGGCGCTTATAACTCTCTAACTAAAACTTAAACTCTGTCAAACACTGCATTGCTAAATATAGAGGGCCTTACTAAGATTTTTGAAGAATTATCTCTTAAGGCACGCTTGACTTGGGGGGTAAGCTGGTGAATGCGTCAAAAAATCGTTACGGAAATTGCGAGCGGAAGTTGAGAGGCAGATATAAGTTAGTGAGATAGAAAGAGAGAGTTACGTTTCGTTTCGTATATTAGAGGCAAGAGAGATAGATGCGAGCACATATTTTCGTTCTCTTTTTCTCTCAGCCAGTTACGTTTCGTTATCTAAGACACATCATAGAGTGCAGCAGTGATAACGGATCGGGGGATTTATCACTTTTTGCGGGATTTTCTCACTAATAATAAGCTAAAAGGGACAAAGGGATTTTTCAGACCTCATAGTACAAAAAGAAAAAGGTTTTTGCTTTTTGGTCAAATTTTGTTCCTAGTTGCTCATTTCATTAAGTATAAAAAAATTAAATGTTTTCATGTTTAGAAAAAAGTCATTCAAAATATCTAAACGCTTTCATTTTCTTTTTTTTATTTCCCTAAACTGTTTCATAAAATGACATATGAGTCTGTGAATGAATCACGAGTATTTTTTTAAAATAATAAATTTATTTATTTTGTAGACTTAAAAGGGATGTTTTGAGTATAACCGTGGGATAACCTGCCTCTAAAGTCTGGTATCACTGCAATGCAGGCATATTCTATGTATCATACTGTAGGAGCAAGAGTGAGAGATGGGAACACACAGTTTCTTTTCATTCTCTAATAGCCAGTTACGTTCCATATATCTAAGACACAGTGCACGCCTCGTGCAAAGTTGCCACTTTGGTAATTTTTAACCAAACTTGGTGTTTGTTTTTGCTTTTTAATTTTTGTTAATTTGGTAATTTCTATCTGGTTATGGTAAATTTTTGAGCAGATGTACCAAGAATACGATCTCGATATCACCTCATTGCAATGCTACCTTACTGCTTCTGAGTGAACGCATTGCATTATTTGCATAGCTATGCTTCATCACCATCTATATAAAACTGATTTGTTCGCTGTTCAAAAAATTCCCGAATGCACTCATTTTCTTCTTTTGACAGATGGTGAATAATAATAATTAATCATATTATTTATATACAGATATGAAACTCTAATTTGTTAAGGGTTTGTTATAAGAAAATAGGTAGATGATCTCCCATGTCTTAATTTTGTAATTTTTTGCAGAACGTCGTTGACGTTGTTTAATTGTTTAAAGACTGACAAAGTTCCTACTTCGTTCCTTATTGAATTGAAAAACCTTATGTTTTATAAATGTTGTTTTTTTTAAACAATCAATCAAAATCAACATAAAAAAATAATTTGTGTTTATTTGCAAGTGGCAACTGTGGCCTATCACTCTGTATCATACTGCAAGAGAGAGCAGTGCGCGCGCCCATTTTCTTGCTCTCTTCCTCTCCTAGCCAGTAAATTATTGAAGAAAATTGATATATTAATATTTATAAACTAAACATGTATATATAGATGGAGGTAAAGAAGTCTTACTTCATAGTCGTGTGGTCTAAAGCACAGTCCTTTTTTTTAACCTGGACACTTAATATTTTTTAGGTCACAATACGCAATTTTATATGGAAAATGTTGCCATTGTGAGTTCGAAAAATTTAGCCTGGCATTTTATTTTAGAAGCTGTGGCCTCTGTGGCCCTGATTCGTTTAGATGCTTTTGACACATGTGTGACGAGGACTAGGTTTATGTAATTGGAGAAGAATAGAAGTATTATATGCCAGTAAGCGTCCTGTCTTCTTTATGGCAGACAAGGCATTGCTTCTTCCATTCTTCGGATTGGCGAAACTTTTAAAGGGAGCCCAAGAGGCAACAAACAAAGACAATATCGTCAACTATTTACAAGAATAACTTCGAGGTTGGACACGGTCACGGATTTTCTTCATTGACTGTTGATATCTACAGACCCTTTCTTAGCAAGTCTCAGATGCATTTCGAAGAGGACCAAAAGTGCAATCTAACATAAAGTTCTTCTAGAGACTGTTTTTACCAAAAAATGTGAATGATTGTTTACTTAATTATTTTATTTTATGTTGAATCTTAATGTTTGGAAAAATTAAAAAACAAAAATTGTTGTGAGCATTATTCATTTTTTTTTAGATAGGGGTTAGTGCAAAAAACGTTTCACGAGGAATTTTTTCTCTCGAAGCTTCCTCGGATATCAACATTCGGCTAAGATAGAGTACAAGATTATTAGATATTCGACTTATGCCTCTACTACTTGATGGCCTTTTGACTTTGAAGAATCAGCTTTGGCAAGGAATATCCGTCGTTTGATTTCTAAAGAGATGTCATTCCATAAGTCATTTGAAGTAACTAATTGTAGTCCACCTTAAGCCCACAAAATCATGTAACAGTTGGCGGGACACTCACCTGAGTTTTCCGTCCTCTGATACTAACTTTTGATCTGGATATACTTTGCGATTAAAAAAAAAAAAAAAAAAAACGTGTCATATTCAATCGATAACATTAGGAGTAGTGAGCTAAATTCTTGGCGTCTGTGTTGTCGTAAGCGACTGAAATGGCATGTGCGCGAGTAGCGAGCGGCCATGACGGTGGAACAAAAACAAACATTTAACAAAACAATGAAAGACGTGCTTTATTTATTATAGCCGAAGTTACACTTTTCTTTTTTCAAAAATGACATTTAATTTATTGAGCTCTGTTAGTGACCTCTTCTGGTGTTTGCTTTCGCTGGTTGTATTTCTCAACTCACTGAATTAAGCAACCTCAGCTGTTGAGTTCCGCTGGTCTCGCGTGTAATGTTGATTGTTGACGATATCGTAACTCGCGCCCTGCCTAAGTGACATGCTCCGTACTATGGTGTCATCCTTGGCAAATGACATTCACAAAAATTGCCACATAAATAAAAAGCAATAAAATAAATAAAGACTTGCCAATGGCCAACACAAGTTGTGCCCCATTTTGCCATTCACTGACGACGTAAAATGAACGACCCCCTTTCACGCAATAAGAACGGACTCTTGCACGTCGGTCGTCACCCAAATGCGGACCGCAAATGGATGTAGATCATTATTTTCTTTGAAAATTTATTTTAAAATCGTGAAAACTACGAATCTGGCTGTGAGCTTACGTGATTTTTCCCCGAGATCTTCGTCCAAAAGTCGGACATCACAGTCGAACGTGACCAGAATTTTGTACACGCGCGCTCGCCCTAAAAGGATTTTCCTCTCGCATAGTTCCATACCCGTTGCTGATTTTCTTTTACCCGTTCTTTTACATTTTCTTACGTAAAATGTCTTCTAATTGAAATTAAATTTATTTTCCCCGGTTAAACTCGCAAGGACATTCGGAAAATTCATGAAAAAAAACGGTCATTAGTGTATAAATCAAATATTCACCATAAATCAGAAAATTTTAATATCTTTCGGTTTTCGTGCGATGGTTTCACTATTTGTGGCCGGCGTACATTCCATTCCTTAGGCGTAGAGCGTTGCTAATGTATGCAGTCGTATTAATATTTTTCCTTGCGAATTCCTCTTGCCAATTCAATGTCTGCGGGCTCCACATCCCAAATGGCATAAAGTTTGATATCATCATTTAATGGAAAAATCAATGGGGCTTACGAAGGGAGAGCTCCTGTAATAGACAGTGCCGCATCATTGATAACCAGTGGAAGAGGTTCTTTTGAATTATAACGTAATTTGGAAAAGAGTTTGCCAAGGAGTCATTACTCGTTGGCAATAACTTTTCTTTTCGGGTGACAGGTGGGTGAATTTGAATTTAGAAAAATCTCTCCCACTCCCAAAATTATTGGTTATCATCAACGAGAAAAGTGTTTATCGCTCTTTATCCATTTATCAAGCCATTAATAAGTCAAAGCACTGGAAAAAAACAAAAAAAAAATGTTCAAAAGGAGGGAAAAACATAAAAATTATTCGAATCCACTTTGTATGCAAATGACGTGCCGAAAGGATAAAACAAACCCGTTTTGTGTGAACCAGCTACTTTTTATTCCACTTTTCAATATACATACCCCTTGCAGGAGCAACCCTCCTCCAGAGGAATTTCCGCTACTTCAAAGATGTCTTGGGTTCCGTCTCGAGCCATCAACACGGGTAATGCTATGCAAGCCACCGTTTAGGGAGCAAGTAGCTGGGCTGGAAGGAGAGGTGAAAATTAAATGAATGAAAGGAAAATTAAACCTCCCCCCTCTCTGCAGTGGCGGGGCGTGCACAAGGATAACAGGTAATGTGGAAAAAAAAAAGAAAACATTTTTAAAAGGTAATTTATTTGAGTCCTTTAGTGTGCAGGTCCTTTTTTTCCGAAAAGCGGATATTTAACGCTATTGCGTGACTTAAACAAGCGGAAATTATAATTTGTTCACTTTCAGTTCCTTTTTTGTTCGTTGTCTGGATTTGAAATTGCGGACACATTAAACGGAGATGGTGACGATAAGAAAATTAGTTCGATAGGAGAAACTATGAATTAAGTAGCTGCAGTCCCGGCTCAAATTTGTATTAAGGACCTATAGTGTTTTGGTACAGTTAGAACCGATTATATAGATTCGTGGAGCTATAATTTAGAGTCCTCCCAGACTAAGGTGACGCACTTTTTTAACATTTTTAGCAAACACAATGGTAATTCTGCAATATTTTAAGCTAGTATTTTGCACTTTATCATAAACTTTTAGTCACAAAGTCGTAAAAAATTTGGTTTGTTTTCGAACAGGTTGTGTTTTAGTTTGCTTTGGTTAGTGACCTGGCTGGACCTGTTTTTCAGGGCTTTTTGCAGTGAAGCTAGAAATGGTAAATATCCTCGATACTCTTTGAACCCCTTGAAATGTACACTTATGTTTCTAGATAGATATGATATTTATTTCTTTATGTAATTATAAAATACAAAGGCTTTCTCTTTTTTTATTTTTTATTTATACAAAATAATTTTATTTTTTTTTTCTCGTCTCTTCTTACACTGAACCGAAATAAATGTTTACGGCTCCGCGAAATAAGACCCCAGGAAATAAGGCCCCAAAAGTAAAAAAATTTAATAAGGTCCCGAAATTGTGATAAATTGATAAATTTTCAAAATGAAACTATGCCTCATTTTTTTTTTATTTTTTTTTTTTAATTTGTAATTAAAGGTTTTCAATGCTCGATTTTGTGCAGTTATTTTAGTACTTCCTTACATTAATGTAAAATGTATGCCTGGCTTTGAAAATCGTGCGATTTGTTCATCTATTCTGTTACTCTCGCTGATGGCTTTCAAATCGAGGCTTGCAATTTAAATAATTCGCCCGATTTTTGTCAGCTATTCCGTTAGTCCCTTACAATAATGTAAAATGTAAGCCTCACTTTGAAAGCCACCAACGATTAAAAAACAGCGTTTTTTAGCTATTCGGTTAGGCAATTTTTTTTAATAAAAATTAAATTGGCCACCAAAAATAATCTTGGAATTTTATTCATTACTAGCTGTACCCGGCCGGCTTCGCACGTGCAAAATGTGGTTTCAGAACAATTGACAGAAAAAAATTTCAGAAAGAGCCTTCTGCAAAAGTGAGGGACTTGAACCCGTACTAAAAAACCTCCCGTAGACTGGGCCCACTCTGCCTTTATCTTCATGGCATTGCACATGCTCGTTGGACTAATCGGCAATAATTTAATATTTTTGGGACAATGAAAATAATTTTATAATATTTAGCTCACTTTTTGTTATCAATTTAACGCTTCTTTGTATACTACATTAGAGGTTTCTATCGACTAAGATAGTGATATTTGCTGCATTACTTACCCTGGAGTACGCTACAAATAAGATGTAACTGCCCGTGGCTGAAGCAATTCTTGATTAATTCAACAACCGCTTTTCTCAAAGTTTGACCCTCTAACTTATTGGTTGTCATGGCAGAACAAACATTAATAGGAAATTGAATCCGTTTAAACTGAAATGGATAATTGCTGGGAATTATTTGTATTCTTGGTATAAATACCATATCTTCTTTACCACACCCAGTTAAAATTAACGCCTCAATAACGTTTTTCTGCAACGACATCACTCTCAATCTGGTTCCATTACAAAGCTGAAGGGATTCAAATTGCGAAGCAGCATAATGGGAACTCCAACTTTTAATTCCAGCCCATAGACTGTAATTCTATTTAGAAATTCTACCGGGTAATTTACTGCCTCATCTTGATGGCAAATAGCATTTATAAACAGAAACGACGTATATCATTAGGAATTTTCCCTAATGTAATAATACCACGATCTGGTAGCACTATACCTATTTGACATTCCTTTCCTACATATTTGCCATTTCTTTCATGGCTTTTTTTTGTTCTTAACACACCAAACAGCATACTGCCTCTGTCTGTCTCCCTCTCCGTCACTGGAGTAAAATAAGGTTAAAAGAGATGTCAAAATATTGCGAAGTTAGTGTGTTTGATTTGACAATGAAGTGCATATCCACTAACCCAGGTGAAAATCGTAGAAATGTTTCAAGTTTTGCCTATTTATTTAAAAACTTTTTAAGTTATTGAGTTAATGGATATCCTTAAATGTTACCGCAGATGTCCTCTGTAAGCTGCTGTTAACTATATTTAAATGCCCCCAATATATTTGAACGGAAAGCGTGACAAAGAAAAAAACAAAACGAAACAAAATAATAAATTACGTTTGTCCAATTTTTTCCGGAATTTATAGAGATATAGAGTTGAATCAAAGTAGAGATTGTAGGCCTCTATAGGCTTGTGAAAAATGCACCAGAATATACTGAGTAGTTTCTAAGATTTTTGCATTTAAATACATGCAGTCAAATTCAATCTTAGTCGAACAGAACTACACCAATTTTATTTATATGATAATAAATGAAATAAAACACCAAAAAGGGAAAAGCACCCCAAACATAGACAGTTTTTGTTGTTGTTTTTTATGCGCATTTTTGGGGCCCTATTTAATTTTTATTTGGGGTTTTATTTCCCGGGGCTTTATTTCGCGTTGCCAATCTAAACCCTTTTTATTTAATTGTCAAGCTATGTGGGCTCGTATTTTCATTCTTTGTTGCGTTTTTAAAGCACTTAATAGTGCCACTTGTGTTTTGGTCAGGTTTAGGAAATGAATCCTTTTCCGCCAACGTCAAGTCCGCATTTATCTCCAAGCTTTGAAAAGACGTCTTTTAAACATTTAGCGATGAAGTGAAGTAGCCATCTCCCGCCTTATGTTGCTCTATTCAAAAACGGCTTCAGTGCCTCATTGCGCAGGTCACTATATAATTCTATTACACCGTTTTATAGAAGTCATTTGCACAGTTTATTTCAACGGCATGGAGAACAATATCGCCTCGAGCTAGGCCCACTGTACTGCCGGAAAGTGTCTTATCAACTATTTCCAGTGCGTCATGCGGAGTCTCTTAGGCTGTTGATATGGAAAAGTGGCATTTTCAAGGCTGAAGCGCTCCTCAGAGTTGCCTTGTTCTGAACATTTTTAAAATGTATAAAACGTTTTTCTGACGGCTTTAATAGACCATAGCCAGCAGATTGAAAATCCTACGTTCAGCAACTGCAGGTTTAAGGAACTTGTCCAATAGCATTCGAAGCGAACCCTCTTCGTGTCAAAATATTCTATTATTCGTCCAGTTGACTGAAGCAACTAAAGCACTCAGAGACAGCCCTTTTGAACCTCTTTGCCATCTCTAGATGTTTATGCGGGCATCGTTCTCCATTTTTCATATTTTGGCATGCGCAATCAGATGATGGCCAATAATATTTACATTGTTATCAACCTTCATTCACGATTGTCAAAAATAGACCAAACATAGATGAACAATTCATCAGTATTACTATATATTTCTTTAAGAGTGTATAGATGCAGAGGTGCAAAATTTAAAGGCCACAATTCGAACAGACCAAAACGAACAAATTTATTTCATTCGACAGAACGTCTGCATACGAATATTTGCCAATCAGTGCAAGGTTATAAAAATGCAATGTCAAACCAGTAGCCATACTTCCTGTCTACACACACCCAAAGCACATTTTAATGTTTTCCAATCGGACCAAATTCCTTATCGCCGCATACGTATCCACAATAGCACATTCGGTACGGTGTCAAAAACATTCCGACAAAAAATTAATAAAAAAAAAAAAATCCATTGTCCTGCCATGTGCCACTTCCGGCAAAGGAAATCCACTCCCGTTCGCGAGTAGCAATTTTATTTATACCCCCTGCCAACGAACTTGACGCCTCATTTATATAAATTCCTAAACGCGATACCATACTCCATATCCATACTGATACTCGTCATGAGCAATGAGCTGCCCGCACTCTCTTAGCAATTCTCAGCACGGGTTGTGTTTCACTACAGCGCAACATGAATTACATCAACGATTTTATTGACCTCTTCCAATCAGAGGCTTATTGCTCGGTCAATTCCCAGCGTTGTGTGCTGCACCAGCAAAATTATTGCCAGCGGTTAATCTTCGTCCCGTCAACAGGGCCAGCAGAGAGCACGAGACACGAGATGAACGACGTGTTTCTGTTTCAGACTTTTAATTTATGTTTCAATTCCAATTAGGTAAGAAAAGAACGAAGCGAATTTTTATACATTCCGAGAAAACCGGAGTAATTGGCTTTCTTCTACTGAAATTGGATCCAATAAAAGTGAACTCGCACATATACATAGAGTACACCTATATGTGGGTGGGATTTTACGAAACAAAACCAAAGGCGCACATCTTCAAAAGAAGCTGAAGTTGAATCAAAGACTACGAAGGAGAAGTCATTACCACCCAACCGCCTTCCACAGCTGGACACCCACAGGATCCGCTTACCGCAATGGAGTACAAAAACAGCCACCAGGTCATACTCCATCGTACTCGAGAACAGCCATCAAGTCGATGGTAAAGTGTTCGCCTAGCTCGTTGTGTAAATTAGTAACAACCACGTTAAAACAGGGAATCTACAATTGGCTGGAGGGGTTGGAATAATGCATTGTTCTAACATAAGGACCATTAAGTTCTCACGTTTTACGATTTCATTTTCCTTGTTCGGTGGTCCTTGGTATTGTTTTTTTTTTCCTCTGGACTTTTCCGTGCTGTTGTTTTTTTTTTTTTGTTGTTGTTTGTCTTCGACATCGACGTTAGGTATAGATATACGAATTGTCAAATTGAATTGTTGGAAAAGTTTCGTGGATAGTGTCGCAAAATTTTGAGGGAGGAATGAATTATATTGCTTTCCCGTTCGAAGAATTTGGAAGCAGTGATCAGCTGCCATTATCGACTGCCATTATCGACTGTAGTTATTTATGTTAGAGTTTTCTATACGTGTGTAACTTATGAAAGGTACATATTTTGACCATCAGGTTTATGCAACAAAAATGTACAGTCTCTTCTGATAATTTTAGCAATTACTAATAATCATTTTTAACCTTCACTCTAAATATTGTGTGTGTCACATATGCAATTTGAATGGAAAATTTCGTAATTGTGAGTTCGAAAAATGTAGCCTGTGTGAGGTAAATAACCTCGACAAAATGGAAACCGTCGCCAATTAATCATCGCCAATAATATTTTTACCCGCACTCGCCAACAGTGGTGGCCACTCAATTAGAAACAACAACTCTAAAAGCATTTGATTAATCAGAAATTTTTTTTAGCGCCACTGTGTTTGGCTAGTGCCGTTAGTCCTTGGCGGCTGGCATGTGTGCTCCGAATATGAGTCTGACTGTACTCGAGCAGTTAAGAAAATTCCGTTATTTTAGGAAATTCATTTAAAGTCAACATTTTCGCTGGACAGAAAATTAGAAACGACAAAAGAATTAGTTTTAAAAAGAGCTTGTTATCTATGTGAGTTGATTGTTTTCAGTTTACTTTAATTATTTTTGAATATTAATATTGATTAATTTATAATGTACAGTGCCAAAAATGGGCAAAAAAAAGTCTTGCACTCCAGAACTCCGAAGAC
Organism: Cheilosia vulpina; assembly: GCA_916610125.1. Classification (NCBI taxonomy): domain Eukaryota; kingdom Metazoa; phylum Arthropoda; class Insecta; order Diptera; family Syrphidae; genus Cheilosia; species Cheilosia vulpina. Next base: position 33,442,541 of record OU744278.1, read on the forward strand.
TCATTGTGTATTGCTATCAAAATGAAAACGAGTCAATGGATACCAAAGCTAAACGATTTGGTTGTTCGAAGAAAATAGTCTTTGGTGCAATTCAAGTGTATAAAAAGACTATCAGCTTTAAAACTCCTAGAAGGAAGCCAGTGGGTCGTTAAACGACTCCAAAAGAAGACAGACTGATATGCCGAATTAGCAAAGCCGATCCTTTCTTGACTTCTGCAAAAATTAAGGAGATTGTTTCGCCTCAAATAAATCAGGATCTGTCAGCTAGAACCATAAGGCGTCGACTTTTAGAACATGGTGGATGTATTGCACGGAAAAAAACATTTGTTTCCAAAAAGAATCTAAGGAGGCGTTTGGTTTTTGCTAAGCTTCACAGAAATAAAGCATTAGGATCTTGGAAAAATATACTTTGGAGTGATGAATCTAAGTTCAACTTGTTTGGATCAGATGGTAAAGTTTACGTTAGACGTCCTCAGAACAAAGAATTGGATCCAAAATACACTCTGAAGGGAGGAAATGGTTTGGGGTGCATTCTGATGGCATGGTGTTGGCCCGTTAGTAAGGATAAACGGTCGAATGGATCAACACGTTTATAAAGGCATCATGGATGATGTTATGGAGCCTTATGCATTTGCACACATGCCCATAAGTTGTGTATTCCAGCACGATAACGATCCAAAACATACCTCACGGATTGTTAAGCAGTGGTTTGCAGATACAAGTACGAATGTTTTGGATTGGCCCGCCCAAAGTCCGGACCTGAATCCTATCGAGAACTTGTGGGCAGACATCGAGAGAGGATTGAAGTCCAAGAAATCAAGAAATTCGGAGGAACTTTTCCAAAATATTAAGGAGGTCTGGGAAGGTATACCACAATCAAGATGCAGCGCCTTGGTCGAAAGTAAGCAAAGAAGATTGCCTGCAGTTATTAAAAATAAGGGATTCTCTACAAAATATTAATATGAATAGTATATTATATGGAAGATTTTTAATGAAATGTTAACTCATCCTTTCTGTTTCTAATTGTGTGTCCAGGTGCAATTTGGATTAAATAATTTCGCATATTTTTTGTAATATTATTGTCACACATATATTTTGTACAAATGTTCAAAAGTGTTCTTAAGATCATGGGATATTAATAGAATCACTAATCAACCTCAACAGATTTCTTATAAAAAAATTATGGAATGTAACATTGCTATAAAATTGTCGTTTCTAATTGAGTGGCCACCACGGTACATGCGCTATAGAGCTGGGATGGAGAGGTCTTATGTCTTAACAACCAAAGCAAAGTTAAAGCTCCAACAGAGCAAGATGCTGGTACGTGACTGTTATTTACTTTGATGACATTCAGGTTTGCCCGCTACCATTGTATATAAAGGGGCTTAACAATAAACATTTTGAGTTTCGACTTTAAATTTAAGAAGTTCACAATTCCATAAAAAATTTCGCAATTCGCAAATATAATGTCGAGACTAAAATTGGTTATTGGTACGGCTCAAAGTCTCTATATAAAGGGTCTTTCATTAAGGACTTGACAATTTCTTTTTTAAATAAAATGCAAACTACTTGAGATAGATATCTGAAAAGAAAAACATTAAACAATTACTATCAAAACAGTTATGAATGGAATTCGACTTCGATCATATGTCCACCATGAGAACGCGGTACGTTAAACCCAATTTTCGATGACTCGGCCGCACATTTCGACAGATACGGCCGCTATTTCTTGTTCAATATTGGCCATGAGCTCCTCTAACGTCACCGGCTTGTTGGCATATACCAATGATTTAATGTAGCCCCATAAAACAAAAGTCTAGAGTTAAATAACACGATCTCGGCGGCCAATACAAGGGTCCGTTTTTCGAGATACACCTTCACCGAACTGAGACTTCAATAACTCGATTGTTGCACCCGCTGTGTGGCTTGTGGCACCGTCTTGTTGGAACCACATATCCCTGATGTTCAATTCATGCGATTGCTCAAAGAAATAACATTCCAACATGCCTCTGCAGTGAATACCATTTACTGTAACGTGACGGTCATTTTCATCGACACAAAGGAACGACCCAATGATGACACCGGCATGAAAAATGCACCAAACAGTGATTTTACGGATTAAGTGCTGTTTCATAAAGCACAGAAGGGTTCTCATTTGTCCAGTAACGCATATTTTTCTTATTGACGAAGCCGTGCCAAAATTTCGCTTCATCGCTGAAGATGATTTCGTTAAAATTGCGACCACCGACTCGGAATTATTTGTAAACGTTGTTCCTTCGTATACCTACTTCACCATGATGAAAATATGGATTTTACTGAATATTTGGACATTTATAGTTTGGTAATCGGTTTAAGGGTGCGTTCATACTGAAATTTTGAAGTTGTCAAGTCGCTAATGCAATGATTCTGTCAAAGTCTATGAACTGTTCGCTCACCTCAACTTCGCTACGACGGCCGATCGTAAAGTTAGGCATAAGGTGAACCCTTACAATCCGTCAAATACGTTTCTTCATTGTCTACTACTCACTTTAGTTGCCATAAGTTGTCTCTGATTTCTTTATTTGTTTTTCCAAAAAGTTTAACTGTGGTAGGCTGCTTTTTAATTCAGTGGTGTTCGGCATCATTCTTACCAGATCGTCTTTACTGCCTTGTCAGCTGCCTAATTTTTTCATTTCGTTTTTAAGTAGTTCTTTTTGCTGTACTGTTGCTCAATTCTTTTGTTTTTGTTGAAGGCCCATGCATGTCAAAAGTACGTTTTATTGAATACCTCAAAAAATCAAAGCAAAATTTCACGAAAACCTAAAAAACACTGCACTAGTTTTCAAACCCAAACGCACTTGAATTGATAAATCTTATGTGGTTTTCGATTCGGCTTCTTCAGATTTCAGATTTCGTGTGTCTAATCAAACATAAAATGTCACTTGCTCTTTTTTGTGTTGATATTCGTGCCGTTCGAATATGTGTAGCCTTCGACTCTTTTTTAAGCGTTTAGTATTCACTGGTTAAACATTATATTAAAACATTCTAAATTTGCGCTCAAAATAGATCCACCCGATGCAATGTATTTTTTAGCAGTTGAAAAATTTCACGAAAACGTAAACAAACCCCAATTATTGTCAAACTCAAACGTACTTGTATTGGTAAATCTGAAGCAAATCTGAGAAAAAATCTAGATTCGCAAAAGTGCTCTGAAATGTAAAAAAGATTGCTTTTTCTGTACCAAACGAACACAAAAATTGTTCTGAGAGCAAAAAAAAGTTATCTGAGAACGTTCAAAGTCTGACAGCTGTCTGACTGGATGTGTCCCAATTTTGATTGGCCGCATTCTAGAATCTAGTTATCTTAAGTCGACTAGATTGGTCTGGATGAAATGTAACTTGAACGCAAAAACTAGATTGGTTGGAAACGTCAGTTTTCCCACTTTTCGTACTCAGTCACGAATTTCTTGACTACCCCTCCATAAACGTCAACTGAAACTGCTGCTCATGTGACCGATTTCCCCCAATCAAAACCCAGATACATCTAGTGAGAGAGCTGTCAGACTAACTAAACTAGATACTTGAACGTCCCATTGGCTCAGATCTGTCAGGTGAATAGTTCTTTTTTCGCTTTTTCAGCTGACATTTATAGAAGCAGAAGGGTACCCGACGAATATAGTCAACTAACATAGTTTTCCATTGGGGCAGATTTTACGCGGCTTATGGAACATGCAACGAAATTGATCTGCTTTTGTAAATGGAAGTGTGTTATTTGACAGCAAATCCAAAACTATGTCCATTGCTGTTTATGTATTTCTTTATTTTGGTTTTCACGGAACTTTGCACATTTGTTTTAAAACAAACTTCTTTAAATGACGTAAAACAGCTGTGCTGTATTTGTGGTAGTATGTGTAAATCTGAAAAAATATGGAGATCTGCAAAAAGTGATCCGGATCAAAAAAAGATTGATTTTTTTTTCCTATGGAACACGAAAATTGCTCTGAGAGCACCCAATCGAATACCACACTAAGAATCTCTGAGAAAAAATCCAAATTCGCAAAAGTGCTTTCAAATGGGAAAAAGATTGCTTTTTTTCGTACCAATCGAACATGGAAAGTGACCTCTAGAGCAAAAAGGGCTCTTATGAAAAGTGGCTTTACCTACAAATCTATTGTTTTTTTGCTTTGATGTTGCATCTAGTCCGCAGGCCAGACCTATCTAGTCGACTTAAGATTTTTGAATATGCCCATTTATCCCAAGTAGAAAGTGATTTGACAGCAGCAGTTTTCATTGTGATAATGTTCATAAGTCATAACAATATTGTAGCAAATCGATTTCAGCGAAATTATCTCTTCCGGCTATTAATTTCTACTTAGGACTTATAATTCTATCCCAGACTGTCTCATACATAACTTCACATTACTTCTTTCAAATCGACAATTTCTATGCACAAATGCATCTTTGCCGCTAAGATGTTCACTCCGCATAAAGTCACAACCCGTCTTGGCTACCTTTTTCACTTTAGAAACCGCTCTTTCGCACACATCCTTTGTATCAACAGGGATTTGGATTTCCGATACGACTCTGAAAACTTTCGCATTGACAGTGTGCTTCCTTTGAGAACTGAAATCCGCCAGCCATGTCTAATCTAATAAAAGTGAAAATAAAATTACGGAACCTTCGCCCATTCTTCCCATGATTCTGTGGCAATCATAGTTCCACGTCTTATGCGAGCGCATAATACAAACAATCGTAATCGTAGATACCAGGGGGTGGCGGCCATTTAGTATAATACAACATCCCCATTCCTCGCAGCTCCCCAACCGGTCTATCGAATTGCCCAAGTGAAAAAGCAAACATCTATGACTGTGGACTTTCATCGAATACAATTCATTGCGGATTCTCGTCCACTATATTCGAGTGTGTACGTACATGTGTTTTGCAATGGCACACAGCAGACTCCTTACAGCATCTTTGGAGATATAACTCAATTCCATATTTATTGCTTTTTCATATTAGTTCGCTTGATGTCGAAAATTGAGTTTTGATACATCCCCCTCGGCCGGATGTGTATTGACAATGAGATTATCTGATTATTGTGGCTTTGTTGATTCGAAGGATGTGTGCACCTGCTGAAAGGATATTCCTCTGCCAGTTGGCAATTCCATTGACCGTTTGTGGAGGGATGTTTCACTTTTTACAACATTACAAGTAATCGGCAATTATTGTGTGGGAGCCTTTGTGATGGTTTCCCTCTCAGATCCTTCTTATATCAGGGTTTCCCTTTCTAAAAGTAAAACTACACTCATAACTCTGGCCGTAATCCGAAGCGATAGCATGCCCGTGGGAAATTTGTTTATGACGGGTTGAACACCTCTGTGAATTCCCGAGACTGAGAAGTGTATGATTCAACCCTTAAGGATACGTAACGAACACCGCGCTGCACAAAGGATGCAGGGCCAACTACTGTGAGGAGGGAACTTTTCAACATTTTTCCATACTCATACAATTCAATTTCCATTTTTCAACGTCGGTTTTCCGAGTGAAAAGCGGATTTACTCCTGCGAACGGCATATTTTGGCAGGTATAGGTTAGGGTTGCATATGCCTCCCTCTTAAATTTTCTCGCATGGCGTCTAAGCTGATGCATGAAAGTTTAATGGGAAAGAAAATTGCGTAGGATGGCGGAAATTAAATTAAGTTATGGAAGCCTTTGGCGTTTAATTAGACGCATGTGGAAGAGATTCCATGTTTTCGCATGGGAAGTGTCAGGAAATGTGTTTGTGTCGTACATAAATAGTTTTTATGATCTCAGTTTGGAAAAGACTAACGAAAAGTCCGAAAACTTCTGATAATAATTATTGTACGTATATATATCTTTTAAATCAGTGTGTATCAATTTTAAATGCGCTACCAACAATTCTAAGTAAAGCGCGAGTTCTCTATGTAAGGAGCAACCTTTGTTCAATTTTACCACTTAGATCTATAATGCCACAAAATTATTACCATGCTTAATTTAAACGATAGAAAAAACAGTATTTGTATGCCGTTAGCGTGGCAGATCGAAAGTTATAACTGATTCAAGGAACAATGATAAAATGGGTACCTATGGCCTAAAGAAAAACAGTCTCTGACTGCAATTTAAATAACGGCGAATCTCTTACCTTTGTTGCTGATACATTTGGTATAAGCCAAAGAGGAATTTTTCGAACAATTATACTTGATTTCGATTTCGCGGAAGAGCCCAAACTGTTCAAAACGCCGGTAGACCAACAGTCGCAAGAATGAACGGATTATCGAGCTTTTCAAAAATGAGAGGTCCTCTTTGAAAACCGGGAATCGCTCGCTGATCCGTTCATACTTCAAATCTTCGATATGCAGTAAAAATGATCTAAATCTTTATAGATCTTCACGCTGTGCTGTCATTAAACCTCACTATAGGAGGTCTGTCCCTTTACTTTTAAATCTTACGATTTTTTACTAATTAATACGAATTTTTACTCAATGCCGTTCCTTAACTTGAAAAAATCGTAAAAGAAAGCATCATCGAGAAACCAAGATATAGCCCTACGAATTTTTACTCAACAAATTTCTTGGTGTAAGAATTGAAAAAGCTGTCACTCACCTTACAATTAACAGCTGTGAATTTGATTTCTTGCGTATTAAAATGGTATCAAAAGGTGGAATAATAAAATTGAATGTTCTCCTTATGTCGTTTTCCATTGGGAAATCCATTTTTTTGATCTAAATCACTTTTCGCGTTCCATTGGGAAAAAAATCAATCTTTTTTTTGATTCGAATCACTTTCTGCAAATCTCGATATTTTTTCAGATTTACACATACTACCGCAAACAGAGCACAGCTGTTTTACGTCATTTAAAGAAGTTTGTTTTAAAACAAATGTGCAAAGTTTCGTTAAAACCAAAATAAAGAAATATATAAACCTCCAAAGCAATGGACATCGTTTTGGAGGAATTATTATCTTCATTGTCTTCCTCATCATCTGGAAACTACGAATCACCAAAGCTACTCAATTTGTAGCTACAACAGAGGAAACATTTTTGAAGCCGATTTCCATGGTTGATTTTACCAAAAACAAATGCAATTTGAGCAGCTGATATTGTTGTCAAATGACGCACTACTCCATTTACAAAAGCAGATCAATTTCATTGCATTGGTTGGTTTTTTTTATTGCATTTCACCAATACTATTGTGGATTCTTTCAGAAGCTGTTTTGTTGTTCCATTGGATTTCAGAAAGAGTGGATCCCCGAGTGAAACTAATGGAAAACGACATTAAATATTACATGGACGCGAAGTACCTAGAATCAGAAATAGTTGAAATAAGAGAGAATTCAATTTTTGAAGTAAGTTTTTTCAAAGAACAGCTGTTTTCTGTGACACTTATCCACGGTGTACTCTGTGTCAAAATAAAGCTAGGACTTTAGCTGATGTTTGGAGGGAAAAGTTGGGACCAGATAAAATTTAGTTTAGCTTGAGCAGCGTACTACGATTAATTGAAGAATTCGATATTCCGAAATGTGTATTTCACTATTTTTTTTTTATTTTAATCGAAGCCTTAACAAAAACTAAAAAAGTTCAGCAACAAACACAAAACAATTGAACAGCGCGATGCCCATAAAAGCAAAAGGAATGTTGTCCGGCCATTGGCAACATGCTTTTTTGTAGCTCACACGTATTCACAGACGGGGGTTGAAATAACAAAAACAACAATGTAAACAAATGGGTTTTGGGGGGATAGACGTACGAAAGATATCCATCTCTTTTATTCATTCATCTCTGGACATTAGTTTCTTGAGTTTAGAGTCCTTTAAGCGAGCGAAGCGATCCACATTACCCTTATTTGCCGTGATTTAACTTTGACATTTCCTTACGTAGCCGTGTCCTGAACGACGTGCGAATAGCACCAGCCGAGAATTTATCCCCACCACTGCCATTTTGACAGTCTTTTTCATTCTTACTACAAAAGTAAGGAACACACTTATAAAAAAAAAAATGCTGCCGACTATATACCTACATATAAGGTATATTTGAACATAATAGATTTATAAACACCTGTTCGTAAATTGACTCCTGTTCCACAGTTGCTTTACAAAATTTTCCAATTAAAAGATAGGTTATGAGTTATGCCTTATGAATCGTTATCCGCTGTCCTGATTAAAGCAGAGAGCGGTTCACAAATACCTTTTAGCTCCAAGTCCTCGAATTATTTGAACAATAATAGGCAATAAAAGTAAAATTGTATGCAGTTCAACAGAATAATACCTAGTAGCTTGGATTAAAGCTAGATATAGTTGGATTTTACGAACGACCACAGTACAGTGGAGATCTCTTCGATTGCGCAGCAAATTTGTAAATTGTTATTCTATACATTTCGTGCGGTTGGTTTACTTTTAATTTGAGCTGTCGCCTGCAAGGTCTCACCGCATTATTTTCTATACGTCTTTCTATATAATTTTTACACGACTAAGGACTTGATTTATTTTATTCTAAAAGCTCGAATTGCTGCAGGACTGACGACAAATAGAGTCTGCGGATATGCTACAACAAAACATGCTCTCATATAAATTTTCATGAGAACTCGAACCAACGCTTCGAGTGCACTCATACGCGACGCCCGATCTATCGCTCATGGTTTACCTTAGCTCATTCTACCCAAACTGCCTCAATATGCTCGCAATGTCCATTTTACGTTTCATCAGAGTTTGAAATAACTGCCTCCTCCTCCTCCTCCAAAGAGAAAATTGGATTATTGTAATATTCACTTAAAAAACTCAAAATCGTTTTTAGAAAATTTAAAATATTCACAACATGTATTATCTACAGGCGATTTTTATCTTAGTGATATTGAATGGATACCCGACACAGAAGACAAGTGTGTAGTTCCCTTAACGTCTCATCTCAAATAGAATGCGTAGTTATTGACTTTTTTGGTCAATATAATTAATTCTCAATATAACAGTCTTAATCGAATTCTTGATTTAGTTTTTGTTGATAATGAATTTCTTATTTGTATTGATAAATGTAATTTCCCAGTTATTGCAAATTCAGTTCATCCTATAGCCATTGATGGAAATATTAATTTCTATCATTATTTAAAAAAAAGCGTCTAACGATCTAAATTTCTTTTATGATTTTCGAAAAGTTAATTATGACGGTATGGTTGATTATCTTTTGTCCTTTTCGTGGAATAACGTTTTCTGTTCATCCGAATTAGATGGGGTGTATTCCTCTTTTGTAAGCGTTTTGATGGGGGCAATTGATGGATTTGTACCTAAAAAGCGCTCAAAAAATAATCCTTGTCCTATCTGGTATCAAGGAAGGTTGACCAATCTGAAAAACAGAAAAAATAAGACTTACAGATTGTATAAATGTGATAAGAATAATCTTGAACTGCGTATAAATTATCTAAATCGGCAACGAGAATTTGATTTTCTCAATAAATTCGTATATCGAAATTACTTGTTTTCTATCGAAAAGGACCTCAAATTAAATACAAAGCGTGTTTGGAATTTCATAAGTTCAAGGCGTAAATCAAGTGGATTTCCCTGGAGTATGGAGTATCAGGATACAATTACTAAGGATGTATCTACTATTTGTAATTTATTCACTGACAATTTCCAATCAGTTTACTGTTCAGATACTCCCCCTATCCAGAAGCTACCTTATATTAGTAGAGTTGTCAATATCGCTTCTTTAGTTTTCAGTCCATTTGAAGTTGAAGAAGTTTTATCTAAATTAGATGTTAATAAGAGTGAAGGGCCTGATGGGATTCCTGCTATTTTGTTAAGGAAATGCTGTATTGCATTGGCCCGACCACTTTCTTGGATTTTTAATCTTTCATTAGCTTCAAAGGGCAATTCTTGGATTGCTGGAAAGTTTCTTATTTATCTCCAATTTTTAAAACGGGCTCAAAACAGGATATCACTAATTATAGACCCATTTGTAAAATTTCTGCAGTAGGTTAACTGAGTTAGTTTCAGTTTTTCAACATGGTTTTGTTGCAGGGAAATCAACTGCAACTAACTTAGCACTAATAAGCAATGACATCGTTACAAATATGGAAAATGGTTTCCAAACAGATGTTATTTTTACAGACTTTGCAAGGCATTTGACAGAGTCAACCACAAAATCTTATTAAATAAGCTAACTTCTCTTGGTATCCACTCTCCCCTATTAAAATGGCTTGAATCATATTTAGTTGGTAGAGTACAAATAGTTGATAGTTGATAGTTCGTTCTCAAAACGTATTTCCGTCCCATCTGGTGTTCCGCAAGGAAGCCATTTGGGTCTGTTAGATTCCTCTTTTATTCAATAAATATTCGTATTTATTGTTTTTTTATTTATAAATTAAGTTAATAAGAACAAGTACTTCAATACAAATGACAATAAATTTATAAATTAAGTGAAATAATTCGCAAGGATTTACTCTATATTTTACACGTTCTCGATCGCAGATCTGTACTCGGAATCAAAATCAATACAATACCAAAAAATTATTGGTTGTCAAAAATAAAAAGATAAACACTCAAGTAGATGGGCCGCCACAACGTACGTGGGGTAGTTAACAGGTCCATTATTGTTCTTGTTATTTGTAAACGGTATACCTGATGTTTTTCAAAATTCAAAGTGCCTTATTTTCGCGGATGACCTCAAACTTTACCGTAAGATTCCTAGTCAAACTGACTGTTTTCTTCTTTTGGAGAACTGTGGAAGCTTGATCATTGGTGCAAGGAAAATCACCTTCTGTTAAATGTTTCTAAGTGTCAAGTTTTGTCGTGTTTCCGAAATTCTAATCCCATAGTGTTTGATTATAATATCAACCACATAAATTTAGAACGTGTAACTAGGAAGAAAGATCTAGGAGTAATCCTAGACCACATTTTTTACCACATTTTGATTATATAATAAACAAAGCAAATCAAATGCTTGGGTTTCTAAAAAGAAACACGAAAGAATTCTCGGATCCATATACTCTAAAATCTCTTTACAATTCTCTAGTAAGGTCAGTTCTTGAGTATTGTAGCATTGTTTGGAACCCGTATTATAATAATTTAATTGACAGAATTGAGAAAGTTCAGAAGCATTTTACAAGATATTTATTTTATAAGCTTGATTGGAGGATTGCAAGGCCTCCTTATTATACTTGATGTTTATTATTTGGTATGCGTTCCCTTTATGATTGTCGTGACATAAGTGAGTTAGTAACATTTCATATCAATTGTCCTCCTTTATTAACTTTAGTTAATTATGTGAACGCACCCTCTAGAACTACACGCCATCGGTTTCAATATTATGAGCAGTTTCATAGAACAAATTATGGCCGTAATGAACCAATCACACGTTGCACTAGAGGAGTGAATTTAATTTGCAATAGGATTGATTTGAATCTTGATGTTTCGAGGGATATATTTAAAAAAATATTTATTAAATAACATCAAAACTGTAACTTCCCAATAAATTTAAAATTTAAAGAATTAACCTTTGTTTGAATTGTATAATTGTATTATTTTAATTATATAAGCATATAGCCCACAACAGTTATATTTTAGTATCTAGTCTATAAAGATTGTAATCTAATTGATGAAATAAATAAATTTTACTTCGAAAACACCCGAAAAACGATTTGGCTTATAGAGACTGAACATTATCAAACATTATCATTGCCTCACGCGGTAAATGCCGAAATTCGTATGCATCTAATCTAATTCATATTGTGGGTCTTGAAGTCGACGAGAATAATAACATCAGTGGGTAATTCTGAATCTGCAGTCACCCTTGTCGGATACACGACGAACTAATCTATATCCAGACCATTCGTTAAAGAGCGAACGGAAACGAAAAATTTGTGTACTTTGTTCGAAGACTTTCAGCCATGTCAAAACTATGATTCCATTTGCACCTTCCCGGCATGGTAGATCTGGTAAATACCCAGATTGTACCCTTGCAGTTCGTATTCGCCGTCACAGCGAAATCTGAAAGCAATGAATTTATTTGTGTATCGGTTAAGAAAGACTTCAGTTGTGCGTGGCTTCTTTTCATGCAGTTGAATTCTACGACTTCTTCATTGAACCTACCTTATAAGAAGTACTAATATAACTACTGAAAAATGTGCGGAAAATAAGTACTTTCTTTCCACTAAAAAAGGATAGGCGTTTGGGAAAATGCTCAGTTATATACCTTCTGTACATGCGAATACTCCTACTCTATGGCGCAGAAACATGGACGCTATCAAAGGCGGATGAAGATCTCCTTGGTCGTTTTGAACGCAAAATTCTTCGATTGATTTTCGGTCCCGTTTGCGTTGACGGGCTTTGGAGGAGGAGATTTAACAGCGAACTCTACGAGCTGTACAGCGACATCGACCTGGTCAGAAAAGTACGCATCAGTCGACTAAGATGGCTAGGACATGTAGAGTGAATGGACACCAACGCTCCGGCCCGAAGTCTTCGATTCAAACCCGGAGGGACAACGCAGTAGAGGAAGACCTCGCCTTAGGTGGCGCGCGCAAGTGGAAGGGGACCTCAACCAACTTGGAGTGCGCAACTGGAGGCAGTTAGCCAAAGATCGCGCTAACTGGAGAGGCGTATTGGTTGAGGCCCAGGTCCACCCCGGACTGTAGCGCCACCTAAGTAAGTAAGTAAGTACATGCGAATACGTGAAGCACCCATCTATTTCTCTTTGCAGGGTATTGTAGCATGTATTGGTACGCACAAATTAAGGTACGTGTTTTAATAAAGTAATAGCGTTCAGTACTGTCCTCATTGACGTTTTAAATAAGGTGGCTTTCCCCACACAGCACTGAAATTCGTAACTAACATTCTAAAAACATTGATTTAATTTATTAGCTCTTTATATTTAATCTTTTACCTAACTTAGTTTCATAAAACGTCTACCCGTGCGTTGTGTGTACACATTTACTTTGCTAAACAAAAATTTGTTTTAATTTCTTAAGAGATGGGATTCAGCAAATAAATATGCGCGTTCATTTATGATTGCATGTAATGCATACAAAAGGGTATGTAAATAAATGTTAATGCTAAAAAAAACTCATGCATTCTTCCTGTCAGTACAGTGGTGAGACTATGTTTACGAGTCATTCCAATCCTCTTCGTTGCGACCGAACTTGTAAAGTAGACTGCCGACAAGTATTAAGAGATTCTGCATCAGCAGAGCAACTCCTTGCCAGCTGTCTTTCTTTGCTGCAATTTTAATGTTATTTCAATTGGTGCTAATAAGCTAAACAGTATTTATGGTGAGCTCACTATTGTTTAAAAAGTCATCAATCATGATCCAGACGGCGGCGATAAGAGATGCAAATCCCATTATGAAGCCAATCAGTAGCCATACCTTGGCTATTCTTGCCCCAGTTTCCTCCGAGTTCTCAATAATCTATCAATAAAAGTAGCAGAGTGAGTAACATTTGGTTTAATAGATCGATTTACTAAATTACGTGAGAGTTCTTTACGGCGTTGACCATAAAGAAACTGACTGTTCCAAAGATTCCAATGAACACCTGGCCCGTAGTGATTTGATGCGGTGTGCGTACATCCACTGACATTGCATCGATAAGGATCCACCATCCGGAGAAAAACTGTGATATGAATTAAATTTATGATTAAAAAAATTAAATGCGAATATAACAAGAGAAAAATAACAAAGGATGACTCAGATAATCTCAAGTTGAGTATTCGCACCAGAAATCCAGCTAATATTGATGCGTTTTTGTTGCGGGCGGATTCTGAGGTAAACCAATTGCGTATGTTCTCAAGTAAAGGCATTCTGGAAGTGTATTAATATGTGGTTTTCTGAATTTTGTTATATGGAAAAATGGAAAACGTCGATGAGAAAAGAATTTTTACTGGGCTACCAAGAAAATTTTGTTGACAGAAATATTCAGTTCGTTTGGATTGTGGAACTTAACTTATTGTGGATCCAACTAAATTGTAGTAGATTATAAAGTTGATTTCACATGTGTGTTCAGAAATGATGGATTATAGGGTCTGTATATTTATAACTATGCAGAATCAGTATTGGTGGGACGTATATTAAGAGTGTTTTTTTCTTAGCTTCGATCTCAGCAAGCAAAGAAAAGTAATATTTTCAGCACGCGATTACAACAACTACTGCTAGTCTCGAAGTGTCAAGTAGATCGTAGTTGTTGCAATTGCATGCTGAAAATCCTACTTTACTTTGCTTTGCTGAGAACGAGGCTCGAAAAAAACACGCCTTATATAGACAAAAAGAAGATATAAAAGAAAAATTAGCTGAGAAATGTGTATTGGGTAATGCCCAGACCATTTTTGCAGAAATTCCGGATGCTGCGCTTCAAGCAGGACTGCAGGTGGAACTTTAAGCCCATATGCCACTATATTTTTTTGCATTTTTTCTGCTTGTAAAATGAAACAAGAGCAGTACGCAAAAGTAGACCCAAAATTCCCGATAGGAATGAGTGCGTACACACCAACTTTATAAATGTAGAAACGTCAAAAAAAAAAACATTAAAAATGTATTCAAATTATTTGAAAATAAATTCCTTTTAAAAATTGTGATTGCTTTGCAAACAATTGCTACCCCTTCCGTAGCACACTTTCAGTCTATTTTATACACCGCTGACTTTTCAATATGAAAAAAATGTGGTGTCATACGGGCTTTAGTTTGCATCGCATAAAATAATATATTAATTGTAATAGATGAATAGTTCCCTAGATGACTACCGAAATTTCAAACTCCATAATACCTACTAACATTTGCATAATTTAGAGATCACGTCCACTTATCAAAAATTTGTCAGTCTAAAGAAAAAGGGAGAGACAAAATAGTGCAATTCCAAGTAAATAGATTTCGAAAATCAAACAAAATTGTGGTTGAAGTTCATCATAATACTAGATACGGTCTATAAGCGTATATAAGCGTAAACCTGTAATCACAATGGGCCTCAATGGCCTGTGTGAAAATTGCATATAGGTAGGTAATGCAAACTGGCGCTCTACCTAACCTAACCTATAATACATTCATTTTACGTCTACTACAATTGGGTGTCGAAATATATTGTAGGTTCTTGAAAGGCATTTGACCTGGCAGCACTCAAATATCGATTTCTTTCAATTAGATCTGACAGTCGGTGCACGTGTAAATTGAACCGCATTTTTTAGGAAAAACAATTTTAATTTTCGTGCTTTCTTTTTAAGAAAAAACCTTTATAAGAGAAGAGGTATAGGTTATTCTTTGTAACCCATTAATTGCAATAACTTAATGTATGTAATCTTATAGATATGTCGTCAGCTTCAGAACAAGAAGACTTAGAAGTCCAAGATGAATCTTCAGAAGAAGACGTTCCGTCAGATGAAGCGGCAGGAGCAGATGATGATACTGAGGACGAAGGCGAATCTGTGGCAGGAGAATCTGAACCAGAAGAGTCTGCTGAAGAGCCCGCCCTTGATGCCAGCTCAACAGAATCGGATGAAGATGACGAGGTGGATGACAACGAAGATATCCCAAAGCCAGCTAAAGCAAAGGTTGGTCCGAACATAGACAAAATAACAAAACAAATGACTGAAAAATACGAGAAACGGCAAGGCAGGCAGCTATATATTCGATTCCCAGAAAAACTTCCGGAAAGTCTGGAAGACTTTCAAGCAAAAGTCAAATCTCTATCCGAGTTGATAGTGATAGGCCACAAGCCGCGGCAAAAGCATGCTCGCTTTTGTTTAGTCGACTTTGCAACCTCAGAGGATCGGGACAAGACATTAAAGAAATTACAAAAAAAAAAGGCCGAGACTAAGGTGGTGGCGTCTATACCACGTACAGATAGTCAAGAATTTGTGAAGACATTGGCTGAGAAGAAACTCAAGCAGATCGAGAAGAAGAAGGCAAAGCAAATGCTTAAGAAGGAACGCAGGAAGGCACAATCTCAAAAAGAGTTCACCTCAACAATTGTTGTCCTCAACATCCCGAAGAGCGCATCAGAAGCTCAGGTCAAAGAACTATTTCCCGAAGCGGTGGACATGCAGATCAGAGGAGCTTCCAGTAAATACAATGGCACTTCAATCGCCACCATTACACTGCCATCCACAACAGATGCCAAGAAGAATTTCAAGCGGAGTCTGACTTTGGGTGGCAACAAACTTATCATTCGGTTCAACACATCGTTTAAGAAAAAGAATAAGAAGCAGAATAAGAAAGTGGCAAAGAAGACGAAGAGTGAGGAGGGCGAAGATGTGCCCAAAACGGCACCCATCACACCAAAAGCCAATGGAAACAAGAAAGAGAAAAACAATAAAAAGAAGAACAAGGCAAATGGTGCAAAAGCAACAGAAGAGCAGGTGGTTCCTTCAAAGAAGCCAAAATTGCCACTTAGCCAGAAGAGGGAAACCGCTAATGGTGTAGACAGCGAAGTGCCACAAAAGAAAGCCAAAACTGTTGTATCTGTGGAAACACCACAGCCCAAGGCGAAAAAGGCACCTAAAGCAAAGAAGGGAAACCAGGAAGGCAGTAGCAAACTTCCGCAAAAGAAAAATGGTGCAGAGCCCAAAGGAGTCGTCCAGAAACAAAAGCAGAAGAAGAAAGGTAAAAAACCCTTAACGAAGTAGGTGTATATGTGTTGTTTTAGCTATTAAGTCGTTTGAAATAAAATATACAACTGCAGGAAGGCAAGTTCCTGTGCTCTATAAATGAGAGGAGTCTTTTCTTTTTCCTTTTAAGGAACATGGTTATGGTTTTCTGGACTGCATTCCATTATAGTCTTAATACGTGGATGTCATGCCTAAAAGAACCTTAATAAATCAGAGCTGTCCATCAACGTTGGTACTACTGCCAGATTGCAGTAAAATTTTGTCAATTTGCGAAGTGATGATCTACAACAGAGACAAATAATACTAGTGTGATGATAGTATTGTCTCTGCTACAACATCAGCTCCAATGTTTCGCCTATTCGATACAACGGTCGCGGGCGTACGATGTTATGTTCTGTTGAAGTGGCTCTCGGTGAGAGGAGCACTTAGGCCGTTAATCGGCCCATTGTGCATACCACTGGTGATTAGGGGTTCCTTTACTGGTTACTCGTTGTGAACCATTGATAAAGCCAAGAATGTTGGCAGCGCTGATGTAGCTTAGATCACTTAGATCATTGAGGAAGTAGTTGTCTAAGTAAGCCCTTCTTAGGTTGGATAGGTCAGGGCAGCTGCAAATGAGGTGGGTGACGGACTCTTCCTCATCCCTACAGCTTCTGCAGAAGTCATTATATGGCAGACCAAGTCTTTGCGCATGTCTGCCCAGAACACAATGACCGGTGATGACATTGGCGACTAGTGAGAAACTACGTCTGTTGAGACGCAGAGCTCTTTTGATCTTTTGGTATCCAGTGTTGGCCAAGTAAGCCTGGCAACGTCACAATATCCTAGATGTTTCCATCTGTGATTTGCTTTTCCTGTTGCGTCCGCATTGAAAGTTTGTTTAGCGTAGGACAGCGGTACTTGCACGTTCTTCAGACTAACACAATCAACGCCGGAGGAGCCTAGTCTAGCAAGTTCGTCAACTGCACAGTTCCCTGGGATGTCACAGTGTCCAGGAACCCAGCAAAGGGTAAGGTTGTACTGTCCAGCTATCTCGTTAAGAGATACGCGGCAATCGTCCACCGCTTCAGATCTTATAACGAAGGATCTGATGGCAGCCTGGCTGTCAATATATATTACAATATCCCTGTGTGATACTACATTCATTGACAGCCACGCTGTGGCTTGACGAATAGCTGTGATTTCAGCTTGGAAGACACTACAGTGTATCGGGAGAGAGAAGCAGAGGCCCAGGCTCAGTTGTTCTGAGAATAACCCTGCTCCGACTCCCTCTAATGTTTTGGAACCGTCCGTCATTATGGGAGTCCCATCGGGATCTGTCCGGAATTTCGTATTTAAAGCCTTTTTCGAAGTCGATTTTCGTAGGCAGATAGTCAGTCGCGTGTTCAGTTGATAGACCTCTCCAGTGCTTACCCTCGCTGAGTCTGCCGCGTTAGCGGCGTATTCCTTGCTGATGATGTCTAGAGGAAGAAGATTAAGCATTATTTTTAGAGCGGCGGTAGGAGATGTCCTCAGGTGCACCCGTGATGCTGATGCATGCTATGCGCTAAGTCTTCTCAAGGGCCTTCAGATTGCAGTTTTTGTCCAAGGCCGACCACCACACGATGATGCCGTAAAGCATAATCTGTCTTATCACCGCGGTATAAAGCCAGTGCATTATATTGGGCTGGAGGCCCCATCTCGAGCCGACTGCCCTCCTACAGGAGTATAGAGCCACTAGGGATTTCCTAGTGTTTTTCCTCCATAGAAGTTTGCTGTCTAATATGCCCAATAATATTTTGCACTTTGTACAAACTCTAGTGGAGTTCCGTTGAGATGAGGGGGGTTATAAGAGGAATCTTCATCCTTCTATTGAAAAGAACTAGCTCCGTTTTTGTCGGATTGACGCTTAGACCGCACCTCTTGGTCCAGGCTACAAGTTTACGTAAAGCTAGTTACAGAATATCAGAAAGTGTCTGTGGATACTTTCCTGAAGTGAGTAAGGCGACGTCATCCGCGTAGGCCACGTCTTTGCATCCGGAAAGCTCCATCGAAATCTAAAGTTCGTTGAGAACTAGATTCCACAGTAGTGGAGATAGCACGCCCCCTTGAGGGGTGCCTCGGTGCACAAGTTTTTCGACAGCGCTGCTACCAAACGTGGCTGTCACTCTTCTACGGGTGAGAATATGGCCGATTAGGCAGCATATTTGTTCGCCAATATTTAACCTGTTTAAGGATTGAATAATCGAACGAATCTGTTATTAAAGGCCCCCTTTATGTCCAGGAAAATCGCCATGGAATATTCCTTGAATGAAAGGGACCTTTCGATCGAGCCGACGATCTCAGTGGATTTGCGCTTTTGATAGGCATGTTGAGAGCTAGAAATAAACTCTTGGTCAACGGTGCTTTTGATGTGAAGATCGATTATCCTCTCAAGTGTTTGCGGGCGTACGATGCTCAAGTATTGATATCCATAAGGTAGAACATAAATATTTTACTAGGTCCAAATACCTCATTCTGAAATCCACACTGAGGAGACCCAAACATGGCTGAGTATCAGCAAATTACTAATAATACAATAATAGGTCACCCAATTCGAATGGTTTTTCTTCACAGCTGTTCTGTAATCAACAGTCAACAGAAGTAATAAAAATGGAGTGCAGATGAAACTCTCGCGAGCTGGATTTGTATGTGCGTTGCGAGAATCATAATTATACGCATTCAGTAGTCAAGAATTCAACGCATGACACTCTCGATAGGTCTATCATAATCCCAAACATTGTCAATTACTATTCTGACGATGACGACTAGTAGGTTATGGAGAGACTCTTAAAATTTGAGATCCCTTATAGTTGCAGTAATTCCTTTAACCTACTTTCTTAAAAAATGCACAATCACATCAGTTTTGTCCACTCTCGCAGATTTGCCAACTTTTAGTAAATTTTAAGTGACTTTCTAATGGGTCCGTCATTCACAGTAGGACTCTATTGGCTGTTGCACTGTTTTTAATTAAGGAACTCGGATATTGTCTTGCTTAACCTGCGTAATAAGTCCTTCTCGTTGGAAAATGCACCATCTCCATTTTCCAGTTTCTACCTCTGCTCCAGTTTCCTGTCTCCCAGCCCAGACGACGGCGGTGGTATCCCTTCGATTCTCATGTCGCAGATTGTTTACGAAACTGCCAACAAAATGTCATCTGTCATCCAATACAACAACCGGTTACAAACGGAAATGCGGAAACTCTACAAATGTCTACTAATTTAATTGTCATAATGGACACGGCTGATGTGGGCTTAGAATATTATATCCAATAGCTAAACAGGGAAACAGCAATCGAACTATTTAATATTAAATTTTTTAAACAAATGGCCTGTGCAAATTGTATTTCATTGCAGCAACTAGTCAAAAAAAAAAACTTTTTAAACTGGTTACTTTACGAAACTGGTTACTTTTGGTTGAACGGTATTCGACTGGGAGGTTGGCATCTCCTGTAATCCGGCTTCCGGAGGTCCGACTGTAGGATGGTCTGAGGATGGGAGTTCTGCGCTGTGGGCCAATTCATGTTGACGGAACGTCCGCACTAAGCTTGCCATCAATATGGGTGCCATGGAGGAGTCCAAGGTATTCAGGTTGGCCAAGGAGGGATGAACCGGGCCAGGGGCGAAAGCCAGCAGCCAAGAGTCCCCGTGGTAAGCAGTAGTGGGATAGCGTACCGGAGTGGAATGCCACAGCCAGCCCATCCAATATGGTCAGACTCCATTCTTTTTTTTTTTTTTTTTTTTTTTAATATTTTTATAGGACTACAGTAACAGAACTTTAAAGTTATATAGTTTTTCATTGGGACAGAAAAATAATTTTTTTTAGACTCGGAGCATTTTTTTTTTGTTTGCTGTAGAAATCAGCTGGTTGTCAGATTTCATGTTCCATTGGCCGCAAAAAATAAAGGCGAAATTTTTCGAATCTCATTTCTTAGCGAGATTTGCACCTACTTTCGCTAAACCAAAACATTTGAATTGTTTCAAACTTTGAAGTGTGTCATTATTCACGTTTTTTGACCACGAGGCTGTGAAAAGTAGGAAAAAAAATACATTTGACCGCTGCAATGGAAATAAACATAAGAAAAGTGGATTTTTATAAACGCAAATTACAATTTAAGAACAATTAACTTTTATATCACGCACACGCCCCAACACAAATGCAAGTTAACTCATTTCGTGTTCTATTGGCCACGGAAAAAACTGAAATCTGTGCGCAAATTCTGAAAATCCGAATGGAAAACGAGTTTAAAAATAAAGCACATGCAAACTATGAACATGGTGGTATTATGGCCTTGATATTATTGACTAATTATTCATATTTTGTGCTGAAGTCTTGAAGAAATAATGAGCAGAACGTGGGTGATGTCTTCGAAAGCATCAACATTTTTGGCAGCGGTCAAAAAAAAATTAGTTCCTAGTAAGCCTCATTGTATTCGAAAAACTTATCAGTTTTCCTACGGGAACCCACATCATTAGATATCGTTTCTGCAATCGAGCGCGCAAAAGAAGTTCTGAGTTCTCTTAAGAACATCAGAGAGGCTTTTCAATCCGCATCCCAACTTTCCGAGGATATATTTGAAGTTGAATTAAGAACTTCATTGAAACTGTTAAGAAAAACTAAAGGCTTCCTTTGACTTCAGAGTAAGAATACAAAAAGGGAAGAAGAGAAGTAAGGTTTTGACAATTTTGGTTTGACAGGAGAAGAGACAATTGTGAAGTTGTCAGCTATCAATTAGGGCATATTTTATTTCAACAGAAACAAACAACGCGCTTCAAAACCAGAAAGCTTCTCTACTCAAGCCTATTTTAGAGTGTCTATACTGATTCGTTGTATAGATTCGTTAATACAAAATCTTACAAACAGATTCATGGTCAACAAAGACATTCTACCATCGTTTCAAGTTCTTCTCCCAGGTTTTGCTGCATTTGAGCGTGAGCGAGTGAACGAAATGGAAAAGCTAACATGTTACTTTGATAATGCAATTTGGTTGTCAGATGGGAAAGCGGAACACATTCTTTGGTGCGAAAAAATATCGTCGAGTGATCCTTCTACCGAAGTTTAGAAATTTTTTGATATATGTGACAAAACTTACTTTAGAGATATAATCTTCTTGCTTACGGTTTTGGCCACGCTTCCAGTGACAACAGCTAGTGTTGAAAGAAGCTTATCAACTGTGAAAACGATTATAACAGTGTCCCAAGATTAAGCTCACTTGCTATGATAATAATCTTTTCAATCGGATATTAATGTGGATCCAGATAAGGTGATTGATCTCATGTAAAAAAAAAATCAAGACATCTTCTGCTTTGAAAAACTGTGTGTACTAAATAAACAAACATACTTAAACGTTTAAATGCATACGATTTAAAACCTAATAAAAATCATTGAATTGGAATACAAATATATAGATTTTTGGTTAAAGAATTCCTCGTAAGATTTGGAAGCAAGCTCCCCCGGACACAAAATCCTAGCTACGGCACTGGTCAGAAGTCAAACCAATCGAAACGATGACGTATATTACCAGAATAACATTAACTGTGGGTGGTCACATTCAGAAACCTATTTAAATATAGACGACTAGATTGGTCTGGACTAGAATTATGTCCACTTATCATTCCCTTTATTGGATTTATCGATTGAAACTTTCAGGGTTGGGGTCAAAATTCTTTTACAAATTTCTGCTTTCAAAATTTTGTTTTTAAAATTCGGCAAACCATAAAAAAAGTTTTGGAAAATGTTAAAAAGTGCTGCTTTTGTAAGGCAGAGATAGAGAGAACATTTTCTTTTTTTAATTGTTTTTTTTTTTTTTTAATTTGATTAATTTAATTTTTTTTTTAATCTTTCCCGTAGTTTTCTAGCAGAACCGCCCGGCTTCGCCTTAGTATTTTGCTAATACAAATATTATCAATTAGTTATATTATTTGTTTTATTTGAGGTTGTGTTCCTCTGGAGAAAGTCATAAATGCTTTTAGCTGACACAAGAAGTAACGTACCTCAAAACTTTTTCCCGAAATATAATTAGTTTTGGAAAAGATGTTACCAGAAATTATTTATTAAAGAAACAAATTGTATTCTTCAGTAGATAAAGTAAGTTTTTCATTAGCTTTAACTACAACATAATTAAATATACAATAAATATGCGTAATTTGAAACTGTAATTCATAGCATGGCCTTTCAATTCCGTACAAAAGAAAAGAAAATATTGAAAACTAATTATAACAAAGTAGGTGTAAGTTTATGTTGAATAGTATATACAGAGAAGCCTTGATGTGATGATGTTTGAATTCGCCTTTAACATTTACATGAATTACGTACTCCTCTTACTTACTTGTTCTTTTGTTTTCTGGTAGCTAGATATATTGTTATATTGTTATCGAGATAACCCAGCATATAATTGCCCAATGGGAAAAGCATTCACAGAACGTCTGTGGTTGTGACTTATTAATGGTGAGGGCAAATGATACTTTGACTGGAAACTGCAAGCGTTTGAAAGATATAGGTAAGTCCGTCGGTATCATATGAATACGTGGAATAGTTACCCGCCTGCTGGCTCGGTGAGAATTGTCGCTACGATTAAATTATCCCGAAAGTCTTTTAATAATAGTCTTGTACCATTACAAAGTTAAGAAATATAACCCCGCCTAACACGTGGGTTATATTTCTTAACAGCATGATAAGAATACCGATCTTTAACATTAGGTCACGTTGTCGCATGTCACACGGATTTAGTGAATTCAAAAATTCTTGTGTGTAGCGTACTTTGTCTTCAATGTTGCTGACTGTATTTACTTAAATTCACTTAAATGGACCATCATATTAGTGCGCAAATTAAGTGTTTGAATTGAACACTATAACGGAGATGACTTAAGTTATGCTCAGCGTAGAGTTGTGTCGTGATGTAGGGGGTACCTAAAACGCTTTCAATGGGTGGAGCAGAAAGGTGAGTGATAGCTCAAAATATTCAGAAAAGTATTGCCAAAATACGGGTTTAATGAATATAATGGCAAGTTGAATGAAGCAAAGTAAAATTTTAAAATGTTTTCATTGGAATAGGTATACCTTTTATGACTTAAGCTGCTTCGCAGTGTTTCACTCACAAAAAATCAAAAAAATAAACAAGCTTATCGCAATACTCTATCCCTTAGCTTTCTATTAGTAAAAGAATTTTTGAAATCGGTTCAGTAGTTCCGGAAATTACCCCTTACAAACAAACATTACCTCTTTATATGTACAAGGTGGGCCAAAAGAGGTCACCCTATTGGAAGATGCTCTTATTTTTGCAAATGGCCGCCAATGTCAAACCTGTTTTGACATTTGTGAACTAGACAGATGTAGAATACAAGTGAACAAGCCAAGAACGCGGAATAATCGTGTCTATTTTTTTTGCGTAACAATTCGTCTGTAGTGTTGGCGCAGCGCGCCGACTTGTCAATCCGTCGCCGATTCCACGGCCGTCCGACACTGACTGCGCAAACACTGCGCCGTTTGGCCACCATCCTTGAAGAGTATGGGACCACACGAGACGTTGCCAATAGTGGCCGGCCCCGGAGCGACCGTTGTGCCGAGAATATCGCCGCTGTTGACGAGGATGTGGAGCTGTCGCCGGAACCATCGACCAGACGCCGTGCATCGCAATTAGCCATTAGCCGGTTGTCCATAAGGCGAATTTTGGTCAAAGTCTTGCGTATGTTCCCGTACAAAGTCCAGTCCGTGCATCAGCTGCTGCCTGTCGTCCGCCAAACGCGTGTAACCAACGCCCAAGCCATCCTCAATCCCGAGGACGAAGTGGACGATTTTTCGACCAAAATCATAATGAGCGATGAGGCTCATTTCCACCTCAGCGGGTACGTGAACAAGCAAAACTATCGCTTCTGGGGCACCGAAAATCCACGAGGAACCATTACACCCTGCACGAGGAACCATTACACCCCCTCAATAAATTACTGCATGGTGCGCTGTTCACGCTGGAGGAGTCACCGGGCCATTTTTTTCGAGAACGCGCTATAGGGCCATGTTAACCGAGTTTTTTCTGCCGCAATTGGACGAATTAGGACTGGAGGACATGTGGTTCCAACAGGACGGACCTACGGCACACACTGTGCGAGCCACAACCGATATTCTGAAGGCGGCGTTCCCGGATCGCCTCATCTCTCGTTTTGGGGATTTGCACTGGCCCGCAAGATCGCCCGATTTAACTGCTCCAGACTTTTTTTTGAAGTTCCGTGTTTACGTGAACAAGCCTAGAAGCCCTCAGGGACAACGTTCGACACGAGTGCGAGAATTTGTCGCCCGAAGTTCTCGCCGAAGTGATGAAAAATAAATTGTGACGGCGCCCATTTGGCAGATATCATCTTCTCAATAAAATTCTGAAGGTTCAAACAAACATAATCAAAAAACGGAATCAAAGTTTTGCATTTAGAAAAAAAATGAGAGCCAGACAACATCGGATGACTGCTTTTGGCCCACCTTGTATAATAGTGTGAAGTGTGATGTGATTAGTCTTCGAATTTTTTGTTTGCGCCTTCATCTACAGAAATACATACTTTGTTGGTATAGATGTTCAATAAAACAAACCTACTGATCTGGTAATAGGTAGAAACGTGCGCCATGGACATTTATCGTGTGTTATTTAAGTTTATGCCATAAACTTGATATGGGCACGTTCAAGTATCTAGTGTAGTAAGTCTGACAGCTGTCTAATTAGATGCATCTCGGTTTTAATTGGCTGAAATCGGTCATATGAGCAGCTGTTTCAGTTGACGTTTATGGAGGGGTAGCCGACGAATCTTTAGTCAAGAAATTCGTGACTGAGTACCAAATTCGCGTCTACACATATGTGGCTGACGTAGAAAAAGTGACCTTTCCGACTAATCTAATTTTTGCGTTCAGGTTACATCTAATCCAGACAAATCTAATCGACTTAAGACATCTAAATTCTTGAATGAAAGTGGAACATAGACCGAACTGAGAGGGTCAAGCTATTTAATTTTATTTTCTACTTACGCTGCGTCGAACGTTACGAATACTCTTTAGAAAAAAGGTACAGAAAAAGTTGCAACAAATTAAAATATAAAATACAAATTTATTCCGGAGCTATTATTACAACAATAATAAATTAAGTATATACACGGTCTCTTAAGTCTTAAACAAATTTATATATCGTTTTTCGAAATATATTTTTATTTTTTATGTTATTTCTTTATGTATAATAAGCTGTACTCCAAAAAAGTCACTGTATGGTATTTTAGTTGCTTGTTACGCTTCTATGTGGTCATGTGGTCATAGAAATGTCGTCCTTCGGAGAGATATTCATAATTTTACACAAACGTCTCTTTTGTTTCTGTTAAAAAATAAATCTTTTTTCATTTCGCAATAATAATAAATAGTTAAATTCAAAACAAATAAATAGAAAATAAATAGTAAATAGAAATAGATTGTGGGATGAAGCTGGCGAAGGGACAATCATGTTTATCCTTGACAATCGCCAAGCGAAAATAAATAGAAATGATGAGAAGACAATTTGGTTTATTCTAACAATCGAAATTCTCTGCTCGTATGCTCGTGTGGGTGATACCTTAGGGGTAGGGACCTGACGGAATGCGGTTTTAGTTCACGTACGCCATGCCCGCACCTTTACGATCAAAATGCCGAACCCGTACAAACAGGAAAGCGGCGACTAGTGATGCCACTGCCAGGACCAGTAGCAACATGACCAAGCCTCCGACGAAGCTCGGCACAGACATGCAAATCGTTTCGGCGTCCGCCGTTCGCGCCGACTGTATGACCACAGTTTCGTTGTTGGAGTTGCTGTTGAGCGCGAAGTTGACGTCGCCTGGAGCGACGACCTGAATCGTTCGACTCGTGTTGACGTCTGTCATCTCTTGAGTGTTGCGTTTGTAGATTCGTGGCTTCATCACGATGTCAATGGAGTTGGAGTCGGTGTCGCGGCGTCTTCGGACACCACGTAGGTCGTCTAAGCCTTCAACTGATCGTGGACGGCCGCCGAGCGACACCAAGTTGCCACCGTCGATATCGTCCTTCCTCTTCATTGTGCTATAGCCGGACTGGCCGGGTAGTGGAGGAGGTGGCAGGTGCAGCTCGTTGGATCCCTGTGGCGATGGCGAGCTGGGTGAGTTTGATTCGGAAGTGGTGACTGCTGAGGTTTGAGCTTGCGGTGAGGGAACAATATCGGGTTGGTTCTCAGAGTAGGCGCCGGTGGCATCAGCTTGGTGTCTTGGGTCGGGGTATGCTGCTGGTGGAAGGCCTCCGAGTCCGAAATCACCGCGATCGTATCCTTCTGGAGCTCCGTACTCAGCTGAGAGTGCGTTTCCGCCAATTTGTGGGACCCCATACTCACCGCCACCAATAGCGAGTCCGTTTCCGCACTTGGGCTCAGGGCAGTTGTACCGGCACACTTGAATCACGCACTGGAAGTGCACATTCATCGAGTCGGGGAATTTGAACGCTTGGAAGTAGGCGAACGACACCACTGACGCTGACGGACCGAAGTTCTTGATCTTCTGGAACTTACTCATGATCTTAGGCCTGACAACGCAGCCATTCTGGTCGACCAATTGAATTGGAGCCCTCTTGCCGTCATGAGCCACACAGTTCCTTACCAACATGTCGAATTTGTTCTCATCGTCCTTAATGGCCAACACCATGGTCATGGTCTGACCGATCTTCACGATGCCTGACACCTCAGAGGCCCACGGTCCCTTGCCCACTTGGATTTGCATCCAGCACTGCAGATTATCGCCCAAGAAGTTCGCCGTCACTGCATGTAGCATGTCGACTTGGAACGGTCTGAATGTAACTGCCTTCTCGTAGAAGTCGTACCACGTGCAGCGAAGTTTCCTAGCCTGATCCCACACTTCCTGCACGTAGGGGTCGTATTGGATAATGATCGTGTTCTCCACGTAACTGCCCGACGGAGTTGGAGCACCGAAGCCTGCTGCATTGTGATTGGCCGAACTGCTCATGCCGCAGCTGTTTAGGAAGATCTCAAATGTCGCACTTAGATGGCCAGTGCCCGGCTTCAGGTGCACACAATGTGAATCGCTGTAGAATCCCTTCGAGAAGATCATTCCGTAGAATGGCCGATCGAATTCGATGTTCACCCGCATGTGCGTCTTCTCGCACTGCACCTGCAAATGCTTGATCTGCGGACTGTCGTTGGTGGTCGCCAGAGGCCAGGCGTCCTCTGCGACTTCGTTGTTAGCACCAGAACCAAGGAGCCCTTGAGGCGCTCCATATATGGGTGAGGGCGACTGCTGTGGCGGAGGACCATAAACGGATCTGTGTTCCAGCGGCAATGATGCCGAATCCACGTGTGGACCATCACAGTGAGCATTCTGCAAAGAAAAAGAAAATGGGTCTTAATATAAGTGGAACCTGTTGCCACTGTGTGGCATTAGTGCGTTTATTTAAATTCATGTTAATTTTATTTGCTATTCTTGTTTGCGCGCAAACAAACCGCTTGAAGATATCTCCGAAAATATCGTCTGCTTCTAGCTATAAAAGAAATGTGGACTTTCTTTCGGTTACGTTCTCTTTGCATCTTCTTTGGTCGCCACTTTCTGCCACTAATGAACTTTCCCTTCGAATTTGTTGCGCCTATCGCGCTGGGAATGTATGTACATAAGCGTAACATACTTGGCATTGCGCCAGTGTATACCTCGTGTTTGTGTTTTTTATTACTTAATGACAATGTTTCGAGGGTCCTCGCGGGGAGCTTATATCTTTGTTGCGTAATTCACTTACTGGCTTAAGTTCCATTAAGTTGCGGCACAGTTGTAAGCAAGCTCTTTGTGAAGTATTTAACGCTTTCTCCATTTGCGATTGGGATTTATGGTGCGGATGAGGTGGCTAATATTCGACCTTTGAAACTCGACTTTGGATCATTTGCCTTGGCCAATTGAGTTGGTATGGTGTTGATGCGGATATGCATTTCAGGAGAAATTAAAACTGTCCAATGAATGCAATTTTGCCGTTTCTGCAACACTGGCAATAATGAAAAGTCAGCCCATATACCCATATAATGTGAATGGGGGGCATGTCGGCGGCAAGTGTGTAATTATCACCCCAGGGGCTTGAAAGTAAATGTGCAGAAAGACTCCGAATGCAAGTCGGTATTATAAATTGATTCTTGAATAGAAATTTGTTGAGACTTATGACCTTTGCGATGACAAAGATCGTGTAAAAAATTACTGACCTTTCCATTGGTTGACATCTTACTTTGGTGAGTAAAAGTGAAAAGTGAAATGTCAGGTTTATTAAAATTCGAATGGAAGTCACAAAGTTGATTCGAGACAAACTAAATTTTCAGTTGAAAAAGTTTTTGTTGATTATAGCAATTTTTTTCCCACCATTAATGCAGAAAAACATCAATACCAGACCGAGGACAACAAGGAACCCAATGTTTTTATACCAAAGGACGTCTCGATGTAACTATGAGAATAATGGCCCCATCAATAACCTGACGCGGGATTTCAATAAGTACAATCATATGATTGATTTCAATATCGCAAAATTCAATTTAAAAAAAAATATTGAAAGAATTGTAAAACAACATATTCTAATTATTTGATTTTCAAATCTGATTAACTGTGTCATTTATGTATAGTAGTGAAATAAAAAAAATAAATAAATAAAACTTGTGCCTCTTTGGTGATTAAGTAGCACATCAAATGGGGCAGTTCGGCAGCTAGTATTTATTTATTTAATTTGACCGCTGTAAATTGAGAATAATTTCTTAAAATAGTACAGGTAGGGTATATGTATATATTTTAAAAAGAAATCTATACATTGAATAAAATATGTAACACCAAGTGCACCGTCCCGGTTTTGAACGTGCTTTATAATCATTGCTTCACGAATTACCGAAAAATCCAATTTCAAAGTAGCACACATTGTTTCCGTAAAGTAAATTAAATTCGGGCAGAACATTTGACAAATACGATCTCACTGTAGGTATATTGGGATCAAAATTAAAAAAAAATATACAATTCCCCGTGAAAAATGTATGGAAAATTTATTTTTACGAAATTTCTTATTTCCCTTTCAAGTTTTCCAATTTAGAAAAACACAACAAAGAAAATATAGCTCAAATCGGACTATCCGTTCTCGAGTTATGGGCAGTCTTACGATTTTTTTTAGATACCTATATATAGATTTTAGTAAAGAGATTTTTTTGTTTAAATTGCTCAAATTTATGTGTTTCTTATTTACTGAACGCGCCCATTGTAGGTGAGACTGATTAAAGAGTAATAGTGCCAGAAATTCTAGCATTATAGTGACCTGGCTGATATACAACATATTGGAAAACAAATTACACACAGCATGGTATCCCTGCACAATCTTCCCAACAAATAAAATCAAGCGAATATGTTGTGTTTAAGGCAGTGAAAGTGGTTATTAGCTATTCGCCTTCGCATTTTTATATAGAAGATTATAAAGGGTTTTCCAATAAGAGGTGTTATTTTGGTTTTCAAAGAAAAAATGCCATTTTTTGAGATAAATGATGGAAGGTATGTCGTTAATAATGAAAAACAACATCAGACAAATGGCCACCACGAGCACGCACACAGGACCACATCCTTTTCATGAAATTTTCCATAACCAAATCGAAAAGTGGCTGCCCTATGTCCTCGATAGCCTCACGAATTTTATCTTTGAGGTCTTGAATCGACGCTGGGCTGTTGGCGTAGACCTTATCTTTCTTATCTTGGGTTTTTCAAGCCCCAGATGCGACAATTTTGCTTGTTGACGTAGCCACCGAGGTGGAAATGGGCCTCATCAGTCAGATTTTTCGATGGAATTCCGGATCAATTTCATACATTTCAAGAACCCAATCAGCAAAGACACGACGTTGTTGATGATCGGCCGGCTTGAGTTCTTGTGTTAACTGAACTTTATAAGCCTTAAGACACAACTCTTTATGCAAAATACGGTGTAATGACGTTTGTGGAATGCCCGATTCCAAAGAACGACGAGGAATGGACAAACCTGGGTTTTCTTCAACACTTTGGGCTACAGCAGCAATATTCTCCATTGTTCTTGAGCGAAGTGCACGGGTTTTATTCTTCACGTCACTAACTTGTCCCAACAGCTCGAATTTTTCCACAAATTTCTGTATTGCGGTCCGCCAAGGTGCTTCACGACGACCAAAAAATGCTTTACTTTTGCGAACTGTGACTGCAAGATTTTCACCATTTTTGTAGTGAATTTTAATAATTCCAATGCGTTGTTGAAGCGTGTATCGTTCCATTTTTAGTAATGGCGTAGTTTCTACTTGTGAAATGTCAAATAATAAAAGCTACAAAAGTGACAGCTACCGAAATAGCGGGTCATTCACAATAACACCTCTCATTGGAAACCCCTTTATGAGGTCCATTGTGGTACTAGAATAGAAACGATCGCAACTGCAATCGCACAAAAGCAATAAAATATTCTCATCTAAAATGTAGCAAAATATCGAGTAACGAGTAGTTTCATTCATATCCAAAGCTCAAATAATTTCTTTGGAATGGAAAAGCGTACCCAAGCGTAGATCGGCTAATATCCAATCGAATCTCAAAACATTCTCGCGAAAAATTAAAAAAAAAAGAGAAAAAAGACAAATATCGAGTAACGAGTGTGTAAACTCTTGCCCAAAAATTAGATAATTTCTAGTGTACACGTTTGCCTCAAAAATGACAGCATGAAACACCATTCAGAAACTAACGGATTGCAAGTAATTCACCTCTTAGAATTGCACGAAATCCCACAAAATGATTTTAAAAATGTGAGAAACTAAGAAAAGTAGCAAAATATCGAGCAACGAGTGGATACTACTAGTTGTAAATCGACCTCAATCGCACAAATTGACAAATTTTCTTCTTGTCAAAGAGACACCAAAAGTAAATATTACAAAAGTATAGTAAAATGCGAAACGGGCAAAAACCCTTTGGCTCGAAATTTTCTTTTTACTCGGTCCTAAAGGTTGTTCAAATTGTTCAAATTCAAAAATTGACAAATACCCAACCGAAATTTGGTTTCCGGAAAATATGTTTGATGAGCTGAGGGTAAATTTAGCACATATTGCACATTTTGATTGCAGTTTGACAAATAGTTGTCTTGGCTGTCAAATTCAAGATATGAATTCGGAAAACGCTCAGAGATCGGAGGATGTACCTACTCAATTAAAAAGCACGTGTACCTGTACATGAGGCCACATGCTTACAGCTGTTCAGATAGAAATAGAAAATTCAATCTCAATCGAAAATCTTGCAAATATTTTATAATCTGTTACTGGCTGAAGAATGCTGACACTGTAAAGTGCACGCGAAATTAATAGAGAATGTGCAACATGTGCAGAAATCACTGCGCAGCAAGATTAGAATACACATGTTTTTATGGATATAGGCACACATAAATTCTACACTCACTGCAGAACTGCAACATTTATTTTCTAAATTTTCTGCAAAATTCAAGTGTACCACAAAACAAAAGAAAATAAATTGCAATTTCAAGCATTTGGCATCATCGTCTTTTGACATTTGCTGATGGTGTTTGTTTTTCTTTTGCATGCAAATATATCAGCTGCTTAGTCGGTGAATGACAGTAGCCATATTAGCCGATGCAAAGTATGTCAAATAATTTTCTGTACATCTGTTTTACTTGCAACACTGCGTTCTGTGCTGCGTCCAGAATTTCTGCACATGTGTTTTGGGCATTAGGCTACCAAACCTTAAATTGTTTAATAGAGTTCTTAAGTTTGACGTTAAATAATTTCAAGGGTAAATTTGTTGGGTAAGTCTTCAAGTTTTGACAACACCTCAATACAATACACTCAGACAACACATTGGCTTCATCTATTCTATTCGTAAGAAAAGAATACCGAGGCCATATCAACCTGACAAACAAACTTGCAATTATATCAATGTACTCGTATTTACTCAAAAATAGGGTAAAACATACAGAAGTAAATCTAGTCATGTGGGTGGACATTTTTGACTATATATCCTGTGCATTACAAATGTAACAAGTCCACAAAGGTCCATCAGCCTAGTTTTTGATAGCAACTCGTTTGTTTAGTTTTATTGTTTTGCAAACTGATCGTTAATTGATAAGCTCTCTCACCAGTTATACCTGTGCATGTTTGACAGATGTTCGCAAGCGCTAGGGTTTTGTGTTTCCCGAGAGTGAAATCCTTAGTAAACCACTTTTATCACTTAGGGCCGTTTGCTGATACGACTCATAGCGAATTTAAGTGCCACATACACTCTTATGTGACAGTTTATGCCCTGAAAAAAAGTAGCCCATAAGTATTGAAGTAGAACTTAAATCGTTAAGAGTCGTATAAGCAAACGGTTCCCACATTTAAAAAAAAAAGTTAAGGAAAAAAGAAGACTGGACCTTACTAATAATCATTTTTAACCTTCGCCTTATAGGTATATTTTGTATGATTATAATTGCATCAATCAGCTGCTCTGAATGACAGCGTCGGCAAGGAAGTGACGTTCAAAACTCTAATGTCGTTTTCCATTGGGACAAAAAATCAATTTTTTTTTTTAATCTAAACTACTTTTCGCGTTCCATCGGGGAAAAAAAATCTATTTTTTTTTGATTCGGATCACTTTTTGCAGATCTCGATATTTTTTCAGATTTACACATACTACCACAAATACAGCACAGCTGTTTTACGTCATTTAAATAAGTTTGCACAAATGTGCAAAGTTTCGTGAAAACCAAAATAAATAAACAGCAATGGACATAGTTTTGGAGGAATTATTGTCTTCCTCATCATCTGGAAACTACGAATCACCAAAACTACTCAATTTGTAGCTACAACAGAGGAAACATTTTTCAAGCCGATTTCCATGGTTGATTTTACCAAAAAGAAATGCAATTTGAGCAGCTGATATTGTAGTCAAATAACGCACTAATCCATTCACAAAAGCAGATCAATTTCGTTGCATGTTCCATGAGCCGCATAGAATCTGAGATCTGAAAAAGATTTTTGGTGGTCCCAATGGAAAACGACATAAGTGCTGCCAATAATCAATCAGTTTTTTGTGATCGCTTTATGCAGAGCAAAGAAGAGTTGATAATCAAAAACGACAATCAACTATCACCTTAGCCGATTCCACCCCAGGATCACATTATGAATGTCCGTCTATCTGTCTGTCTGTTTGTCTGTCTGTCTGTTTGTCTGTCTGTCTATCTGTCCGTCTGTCTGTTGAAAGCACGATAGCCCCCGAAGGAATTGACATAGACGAATGAAATTTGGTGAAAGGACTTCTTTTTATCGTCGTCAGGTTGATATTAAAGTTGGGCTATGTCGGTTAAGGAGTTCTGGTACCACCCATACAAAACCAATTTTGCAGGACTTGTATGCAGTGGAGGGTATCAACGCATCGGATGATAACACTTTTTCTTGTTGCTACTTAAATCAGACCTAAGCTAGTTGGCTGAATATGGAGTTTTGCAGGGCCAACGCCTCTAATGATTTGGCTGACAAACTGCAGTGTGCAATAGATCTTGATCGAGCACTGCTATGTCGAGTCATAACTTCCTAAGAAGTCGCATATTGAAAATAATTAGGTATCAAGGACGAAGTAGGTAGAGGTTGTTTTGAAGAATAAATCGAATTTACACGGATAGGATAGACGTCACTGTGTCTGCCACTACCTGAGCATTAGTCACTCGAGAAAGCAAACAGTATCCACATTTTATGATGAAAATTTTAGCAGGATAACAATTTTATGATGCTTTGAAGATTTGTTGATTTAAAAGGCAGTTGGGCCTGCACGAGACTCACGTTTTTGTAAGTTAAAGCTGAATTATTTTCTTCTTTTCAAGCAAAGAGCGAAAATTTTGACACAACTAAGTTGTGCATTTTAATTAACTACATCCTATTAGCGTCATAACGATGACATACTTTTCTTACAGGAGGTGGGCGCCTTACTCTTCGGTATTGGTATCGGTATCTACTATCTGGATAATCGGTATTGGACACACACTCATTTGATTCACTTAACAACAGAAAGTATGCGTGCTTTTCTACATAACATACACACAAATACGTGCCTCTTAAAACTGCCGAAAAAAAATCATAAGAAACCATTTCAGCCGACGCTTGTGGACTACGACATGGAACAGTCTGACCTGACCATGTTTAAAATTTGAAAAGCTAATCTGCCAATATAATATTAGGCTTGAATATCTACCTTAGCAAAACAATGTAACTTAAGGCCAAATGCTCTGAAACTCGTTGAAGCAGCCTACAAGTTGCAAGTATTTGTCAGAATTGCATAAATTTGTATATTTCGTGCAAACTTAGTTGATCCTCTTGACAAATTATTGCAAAATTTCACAATTTTCTGCACTTATCACTTACAAGATTCACTTTTATTTAATCAATTAGCGCTGGGTGGACTACACAAAGACTACAAATAGTATCAGCGTATACGAAACACTATAGCCCCAATTTCGTAGGCTCACCACCTTAGCCAAGCCGATACATTTGGGAGTGGGACCTCCAAACCGGCTCGATGAAGTCTTGTTTGAATCTTCGATTTCAATTAAAAAAGGCAACGCTCTACTATCTGGAGAGGTGTGTGGTTGAGGCTAAGGTTATTTTGAACGAACCGAAAATAATGTGAAAACGAACCTTTATGCCCTATTTTATCTTATCACTCAAAATCTACCTACGACATAATCATGCAGCCACACTCTTAAAGCTACATTTCCGAGGCTGCAAATGGCTTCAATGGCGGAATTGGTTTTATGTTTTCTTGTTTGTACTGACTACACGATCTTTAATATATGGAAACATGAAAATGCTGGTGCATGCAACTTGAACGATTGAATTTAATAAATTATGAAACGACGGCTGAATATTCCCTTACTAATGTTACTAATGTAAGGCCTCAACCCAACCCCTCTTTGCTCTTATTTAAAAAGTTCGAGCATCCATCGTAATCGCGTACCAAAACAAAAGAGTGCAACAGCGAACTGTAATCCTTTGACACTCCTTTACCCTACAGAGTGATGAAATTGCTTTTATTCGGAATTGAAACATCCATTTGAGACGGGATTCACATGTCCTCATTTTCCAAGCGGATTCAAGTTGAAACGCCAAGGGCCCATACTCGTAAAATTACAAATTCACCTCTAAACACCTCATTGCGTACACAAACCGCCATTCTTCCCTCACTTAATCAATTAGCCTCATGTAACACTATTGATTCCCGGAACAAACATCTAATTGCCATACAGCTACCGAGAGCGGCGGCCATGGCATAGCATCATCTTCATTCGTCGTCATCGCAATCGCCATCGCCATCGTCGGTCGTCGTGCCACCGCTCTGGTGCGCATCTTCTTCATACCAATTCATATGATAAAATCACCTATAAGTCCATTATCAAAAGAAAGTCGAAACTAGTACAAATCAGAGCATAACTGGATTCTTCTGTTTTCTTCTCCTCCTCACTCGCTTACTCGTGGCGCGTTCGCCACCAACTTTAGTTCAGATACTTATTTTTTTTTTCGCCTTAATATTCCGCATCACAACTAGTATCTACTGTTGGCCAGATTGGTAACGGTCAGAAAGCGTATAATATCTTCTGTTTATGAAATGAACATCCAATGAGCCAACAACAAATAGGAAAAAAAAACTGCTATGCATAGATCTCGGATACAGAAAAGAAGACGAGAGCAAAAAAAAAAGAAGAGAATCAATCTTTTTAATTGTATCTCGTCGTTTCTGTTATTTCTTTCGAAAATGTTAACTCACCTTTGATATAAACACTAAACATAGAAAAGTCGCGAGCAGATGGTGCCGCGTGTGATGCCCCATATTTGTCGAGAGATGTGTTATTTAATTTTGTCGTCAATTTTTTAGGTCCTTTATCCCCAGCGACGAACAATTCGTTTCTCTGCTTCTATCACTTTAAATATATAGATATATATATTTTTTTTTTATCTGAAATTAAACAGAACACAAGAGATTGCTTTAGTTTTTAAGTCGCACTATTCACTAGTTCTATTAAATCCACAAACAATATTGACAGCCGAAAAATAGCAGGAAAACAAAATCACGATTCCATACATGTATCTTTCACTTGATGGTGTTAATTAATAAGTATGCCATCGAGAGATTCACTGAAGTTTCACTTACAAAACTTCAGCCGCACCAAAAGGAACCACTTTCTATTTTACAGTCATCATCGCATCTCGTTTGCATTCGTTTTTGTTTTTTTTTTTTGATCTTTTGTTTATGGCAGATGGGAGTGCTTTTTGTTTCAGTGATTTATGACAATTTATCTATTTTTTTTCTATTTACAATTAACCAGGCTAAATGGTCTATTTCACAGCCAAACAACAATTGCTGCACAATTTCACATTGAACGTATGTAGCAACAACAATAGTATCTATCCTAAGCGCGACGCGTGATTAATAGAGGCCGATGAGGAGGGGGAAAGAAGGTGTCCGACTATAGTTGTGCAGATTATTGCTCTGCCAACTAACCGATCTAACCAAGTCTAACGTTCGACTAATCGAATCTAGCTGATGGCTTGAGTTTGAACCACCAAGGCACACACTCTTTCTTCAAGTATTTTTTTTCGTATTATTTGGTTTACCATTTCTTTTTCTTTCTCTTTATCTTGTGCTTTTTCTTTTTGCTTGTATATGCATTTTTGGTGTCTGCTTACTTCTCTGCATCTTTCTTCATGGAGTAGCACGCAGTTTCTATTCAAAGTAAAATAATACTGCTATAGTCGCAAGTCGCAAGTCGTAAGCAAATGCTATACTACTTTCAACAAGATGGATTTTACTTTGAAATTGACACAGGTCTTTTGGAATGAGGAGGGAGTTTGGTGACGCAGATTAATTTATATTTAATAGTATTCAATTTTTCTTGCTGAAAGAAAGAGTTGTTCGTTTTGTTTAATTATTTAAAAGAGGAGAAAGATCGTCGAGATTCATAAGCACCGCGCGATGAATAAACATCTGTGGAGTTTTAAATGAATATTAATTGGGTTTGTCATTTATAAATATAGCAAAACAAAATAGTTGAGACATTTGACCAATTAGTGGAGAAGAAGTTGCGCTTATTTGCATGTTTTTCCATTTGGAAAAGTATTTTTTATTTACATATTACGATATTAATAATTGTTTGGACACGAACTTGGATTGGATTTATATTTTTTGAAAATGTAGTAGTGGGAAATGTCAAAGAGACGCAATTTCGAAAGGGTGTTTGTTTTCATCAAAATAATGGTCCAAATCCAGTAGCAATCAGACAAATCCCGGACCATTGCATGTACTCCAAGAAAAAATCCCTTTTTTTGGTGTAGTGGCGGAGACACTCTGATATTATTCTGCATTTTGAGTATTGCTCTGCCTCGGATGGGCTCGAACCTTCTGCGGACGGTTCAAAAGAAATGACTTTATGCACTACACAATTTCAGGAGTTACGAATCCCTTCGAGTACGCAATGCATCTTATCTCCGACCTGAACAAACAATTTTTTAACGAGTAAGAGAAAGATATTGTTTTCGTACAAAATTTCGAACTCGAGATGTTAATCAATTCTGATATTGGTAGAGGAACTCAAAAAAGTGGGTCGCAGAATTCTGTCCGTCTGTCTGTCTGTATGTCCCGAGGACTACAGCCTAAACGCCTGCTCGGATTTCCTTCAAACTAAGGATTTGGAGTTTGGGGGCTTACAGTTCGGGTCGTTTTTTATTTTGCACTGTAACCTTAATATTAATGGTACTTTCCATACAAAATATTCATACCAGTTTGATTTGTTCGAAAACGGCTCTTACGATTTTAACCAAAATTGATATTTAAGCTTAAGTAGGTGAGATTACCACGACTGCATACTCAGTTTTCCGCTAAAAATCGAACAATGATACTTTTGAAATTTGGACATATCTCGAAAACGGTTAATACGATTGTAACAGAAATGACTTTCAAAGGAAATATAATCATTTCCAACTCAATGGTTAACTGAGTTTTTCTCTGTATTATCGTTAAATGGATTTTTGAACAAAGTCATTTTTTAAAAATCTAGTTTTCTTTAGTTGACTTGAAAACGGCACCATCGATTTCAACCAAAATGCAAACATAGAGTAAAATTGATGTTTTCAAAATTATTGCGTCCTTAATTTTCGATTCGATTTACCGAAAACGCTAATTTTAAAAACTTCTCATATCTTGAAAACCCCATTTTCGATTTCGAAAATAAATAGTTAAGCAAAAGTATTTTTCAAACTAAACATTGCAATACTTGATACTGTTTTGTCTGAAAATGTTTACAAAAACCGCTGTAAAGATTTTGATAAAATTACATATTACGAAATTTGATCCCGTACTTAGTTTTTCTGACAAAAATTCGCGAAAAAATCAGGTTTTTTAATTATTTATATTTCCCGATCTATTTTCACATATCTGTGACATATTTTTGTTATAATCTCCCAACTTCAGAAACAAATACAATAACACCTATGCAAAACTTAATTTTATCAAATATTTTCCTCTTTTCAACCTTAAAATAAATTCAACCATTTAATTTGGTTCATTTAAGCAAATATTTTCCTCTTTTCAACCTTAAAATAATTCCAACCACTTCCTTACAAAATCCGAAACTCCCACTTCTTTCCCTAACAAATCAGAAAAGAGAGACTCCTACTACGCTTCTCCTTGTTCTCGAAAACTTTGTTAAGTGCAAAAGCTTATAAAATAGTAGTGTAGGCGCTTTTAACTTGGAACAATTGTCGGTTCCTGACAGATTCAAGTTATAAAAACTCACATTTATTTTTATATTTATGTACCTACTGCCTATCAGATGAATAACCCAAAAGTGAATTTTATTTAACACTACATATTCCTTTTACTATATTCTATGCACCGTATCCTTTAATTAGCAACGGTTCTCAGATTTTTACCAACCTACTTAATAAAATAAGAAAACAGCCAACCAAACTTTTGATGAACGAGAAAGTTTCGTTTGACCCAGTCGTGCACTTTATTTAAACTTTACCTATAACTTTGGCACTAAATTGTTATTTTTTTGTGAGCCAATAATTGTCTGAGAATTAATGTGTTTTTATTTTAATTACCAACAATAGAAACAAAAACTAACGAACATAATTCTTTCAACAATTAAACGAAGCTCACAAGGCAGAGGTTATTTTTTCAAAAGCTGCACAATGCGTTGAGTTGTAGGTTTCGTGTTTGCTAGTACAGAAACGGATGCTACAAATATTGTTTAAGCTGTTAAGAAGCTCACTCTGTCACCGGGAAAGGCAACTCGGGCTTAAATTAATAGAAACAACTTTTGAACTAGTAAAGGATATTGTCAATCTGATGTGACTGCACTCCACGAAATCCTTAAAAGGTGACATTGGCGCCGAGGTAAAGCGAAGAATTACTAATTGAAAATCGCAAAACTATATACCTCAATAACAGCAATGGCCATTACTGCACATCTGTCATATCTTTGTAGGAGTTGCTGCTAATTAAATATATAAAAAGTCCACTGAATAGTACCGTTAACTTGTTAAACATTGCGAATTGTAAGCCAGTAACAATTCTTGACTATTTGTTGGAATGCCACCAGTGGGCACAAAATACTTTCCGTTTCAATAGTGGACAACTGTAGTAATTGTAATACCAGTAAAAAAATGTAGTCCAACTTTAGGCGCAATATAAAATCACACGTTATGTGAACTTTTTGACATTTTCCATCGCTGACTTGATACCTTCATATGACTGAGGGCCAATTCCACGGCTTATTTTCCGTACGCTCACCGAACTTCAACTTCAGAAGCTCAATAGATTGTATGTTCAGTTGTATTATGCTGTTTTTTTTCTCAAGCTTTGATGTATTGTGAAGAAAGAATTCCGTGACAAATTTTGCGTTTCAGTTAACCGATTTGTTTAGTAAAGCGCAGTTCAGATAAGTGGAGTCCATTGCATAAGTCACCTTTCAAGTCAAATAACGTGGCCCGATTAATGCGATGTTGTCAGCATTATTGAAGAAGAATAGTAATCGAATGACAGTTAATTTTTGTTTGGGTTGCCGCAGTGGTTTCGATCACTCACCGGCTGTGTTGTTTCTTGGAATAAATTTATATAAGAAATAAACAAAAATGCAATAGGCGTTTTTCCCGTTTCCCATTCAGAGTACAGCACTTGCCATCTGATTTATTTACAAATCGGAATCACATTAGAATCACTACTGTAAAAACACACCTCGAGAACAGCTTTTATTGTATTACTTTAGTCTGCACACATTTCTTACAATTTACTTCAATTCTTAGGTTAGCTGTCAAAATTATGCTGCGCACAAGTTTTTACTCAAACTCAGTCAATTTAGTCTGACAACATAAAGTGCGCTCTGACCATGTCCTAAAGGGAATCACAAATTCAAAGCTTTGATGTGTCTGAGTCTGAGCTTAAAATGAAACACGAACATATTTATGACAGTTTTAGATCTGCTCGAAAATAATGGCTGCCAATCACAGTGGAGTACGAATACACTACAAAATGTATTCAGTTAGTTAGTGAACAGCAAATCTTTCATGAAAAACAGGAGTATTCACTCGCATAAATTTGAATGTATGTACTCGATTTAATTTTTTCGCATGAGTTTTCTCGAATCTATGGCTATTATTTTACTGACGTTCACCGTGACCGACGCACGTCCAGCATTTCACACAAAACATATATATCGTTTGGGTGTCTCAAATGAACTTGATGAATTTAGAAACTAACCTAATACGAGTATAATTTCGTTCAGCAATTCGTAGCGTTTGTCTACTTTTTTAACAAGAGCTCTAAATTCTGCTAAGAAGAGCTACTTTGTTTATACAGAGCCGAAAACCGGGTTTTCGGGAAAACACTCGAATACTTCATCGAAAACAGGAGTTTTTCCATACATATTTCAGTTCTCAAAACGAGTTGTTTAAACTATTCCACGTGAACAACTTCCAATCGATCGTTTGTTGAAAGAAACACACCTTTTGCAATATTCAGCAAATTCAGCAGAACAGCCGACCGAACAGATGTCACAATTTTAAATGACAAAATGATGGGCTAATATTATTTTTAATTGCTCTGAATTGATTATTTGTTAATTAATGCGATAGAAATTTGTAACCAAAGTAGTTTACACAGAAGTATCACGACTAGAGTCTCATAGCTGACAATCAATCACCTTAAGACTATTTGACATTGGATTGCGCCCAAGTGAATAGAGCGCTACTCGGCTCTTTGTAAAATTTAAATTTCAAGTGTATAATAATATTTGGGGGCCGCTTACACGTTACACCAACCGACCGTACAAAAAGAGAAAAGCTCTTATCTGGCAAGAGAAGCAAAGCGTAAAACGCAGAATAAAACTTAATACTTTGACCCGATCTTCGTCTTAAAATGTAGCTTATGCATAAGAACAATAAAATTCAATCGAATTATTATCCGAATAAAAAACTTAAGCAATTTAATTGAAACTTTGTAGAAAAGAATTTATTCTTTTAGCGTAGGGGCAACTTTTTCATCAGCAAGTGGGGGCGGTCAAAAACCAACGTTACTGCGTCAGAATTTGTTTTGTCTATATTGACAATTAATTTTAGCTGATATACTCGAACGGGTAACCGACAAATCTTAGTCAGGAGTGTTCTTTTACTGTGTAAGTACAATTATTCACTTAATGTGTAACGTCAAAAATCAATCTACTTTTTGCGTTTACGCTGCCTAGGTCCGAAACATATCGCCCATATATAACTCCTCCTGTGACTGCTACAATCCACTTCTAGCCGCACATATACATTCGCGACATTTAAAATAACAATATAAGTGTCATCCTGTCAAAGAAGAATTCCAGTCGACAGAATATGAAAACCAAATGCAGTCGATAGCAACAAACCTGAGAGTGTGCTCAAAGACTCAATTCGCTTAGAGCTTCTCAATAGAATCCTCTTCTCAATGAATGGGTATAGCCAAGAATCAAACTAATCGCTTTGTCCAACACTTAATATGGCCCGTTGTATCCGAATCCGAACCGCAATTCAACAATTTCAGGCGCAGCCAGTGTCGACAGCCTACCCATGGTGATGTGTACGTACAGCAGCAGCAGCACCAAATCCAAGCCACACCGCAACAGAGCCGTGGGGGAACAAAATAGGCAGCATGAAGCAAGTGTGCCATTAACCTACTGATACAGAACCATCCAACTATAGTAAGACAACTTTACGCTGCAACAACCACAGACTGGCTGCAGCACCAATGACACTGGCTCTCCATTTCGTAGTTAGCCACTTAGATGGTGTACTCTCCTCTGTGGAGTGTGGATGTGCAGCGTCAGATATTAGTTTCATAGACGAAGAGGACGAAGCCCCAAACGAGTTCCTCGTCAGTTGAGATATCAGATGAATTAGGAGGAGGGGGACACACACTGCCCCCCGCTCTAAAATCCGTTTGTTCCGCTGGTTTTTTTTTTCTTTCTTTCTTTTTTTATTTTTCTTGACGTTTTACTTTCTGAAGTACCTCCGGTTTTTTTTTCACTCACTGTCTTATTTATTCATCTCACTCTGTTGGCGCTTATATTTCTTCTACGAACCATTCAACAGAAGTCGAGGAGCAGGCAAAAACGGAACTTCTTTTTGTTGGTTTCCATTTAATGTAAGTGAAAGTTACTCTCCGTTGGCCACATACTCGTATACATGCGCAGAGAACACAGCACACATTAGGGATTCCACGACGGACTCGAACTTGTGACTATGGTAAAACGAAAATTTATGTTTACGCTCTCAAGTTGTGTATCTTTCACTGCGAGCAAGATTCAGTGCAGAGATACGCGCCGTCACACAGATAAATTACATCGGCCGGCATGCGGCTACACGAGATTCTGTGTAGGTAGGTTATATTTGGAAAGAGGTTCAAGTTTCCAGATGAAATGCACTTTTTAAAATGAAATCGAAAGCGAAATCGATTTAATGTGGGCCAAGTTGAATTTCAGCTGTAAACGCGTTGCGCTGAGACAATTTTCTAACCTCCGCCGTTTAATTGCGGCTCAACTTTGACAACTCATACGAATAAAAGTGCATCTCAGCCTCTGTCGCATAGTAACTGATGTGCGAACGTGAATCCTTAATTTGAATTTAAATCCTATATGGTAAGCCAGCAAGTAGTGAAAGTCTGTTTCTTTTTTTGTTGGTTGAGTGCTTGCAAACGTCTCGAGACAGGAATCACTTAATTAAAACCATAAAACTATCTAATAACAGTTAGTAGAAGCAATTTGTAGTTTTATTAATACGATTACGGAGTGAGTTAGTGTGATTTGGTTTTTAATTGACAGTCGCACACACACGCTGTACATTGTGGTCTATGAAAATTGGCCAAATGGCTGGAAGAGGTAGAGATAGAATAGAATTGGAATGCGCGTGAACGGATTTTGGAAACCAGTTGTTGCGGTTTAACAAGCGACGGGGGTTGTCATTACTTTTTGTTCAAGTGTCTGCAATAATTGTGTGTCAGTCTGGTTAAACGAGCAAATGTTATTACGAAATAAAAGACTATAGCATTAAATGGAAGTTTTGGTCATTAGGTAGAAGAATTAAGGGAATTACGTTTCTTTTTGGTTCTTCGGGTCGGTGCGTATGAATCCAGTCTCAGCATAACCTAGTGACTTGATTTTAGACAAGTTTTGCATTTAAACTAAAGTTCCATAGATTTTTAGTGTCTACTTTTAATTTGACGAGTTCGATGAACAAACCTCTAAAAAAATACACCCATTATAGTGTGCTATGGCAGCAAAAGATAGAACTCGGAAAGTAACGAGTAACGAGCAATTTTCCTCATGGATCTATACGGAGCTAAGAGAGGTTCTGCCTTTCATATGCCAACGAGACAAAGTCTCTATGCCCTCGCAAGGCTCAAAAAGACAATTTGACGATTTCAGTCAAACGAAATGTGATAAGTTGATAGGTACGAGTATAGGTCATAAACTAACTAACTTTATGATATAGGTAAGCAGCTAACAAACAATAATTGGTCGATTTGTGTACTTTTTCCGTGTCGGGTACTGGAAATTTGATGAACTAAAAAATATAAGCAAAACAGTAGCAGAGAGAGGTAAGTGTTCTCAAGATTGTATCAAAATTATGTCCATGTGAACACTTTGAGCAAGTTTCATCTACTTCCAACTAAACACCAATGTGTGCATAGCAAAACTTT
The DNA here is from genome assembly GCA_916610125.1 of Cheilosia vulpina. Taxonomy (NCBI): domain Eukaryota; kingdom Metazoa; phylum Arthropoda; class Insecta; order Diptera; family Syrphidae; genus Cheilosia; species Cheilosia vulpina. The sequence continues at coordinate 33,487,362 of OU744278.1, forward strand.
TAAAATTGAAGTAAATTTCTATTTAATTGCGACCATTTTAATATTCTGTCTTGGAATGTATTATTTATTTTCACTTGCTTTTGTGAAATTTTTCCTTTTATTTTGTCTATCTGTAAATTGATCAGGCAAATGGGGGATCTACTCGCTACTCGTTATTTTGCTATATTCTCTTTTTTTATACCCTCCACAGGAAGGTATATTCATTTTGTCATTACATTTGTAACGCCAAGAAGGAGTCACCGGAGACCTCATTAAGTGAATATATTCTGAATCAGGACCACATTCTGAATCGATTTAGCCATGTCCGTCTGTCTGTCTGTCTGTCGAAAGCCCGATAGCGCCCAAAGCAATTGACATAGGCGAATGAAATTTGGTGAAAGGACTTTTTTTATGCTCGTCAGGTTGGTATTGAAAATGGGCTATGTCGGTCAAGTAGTGCGGGTACCTCCCATACAAAATCAATATTAGACCCATGTGTCTCTCTGTCTGTTGAAAACACGATAAAGTCCAAAAGAGTCCACGTCGGCAAGTGAAATTTTGTGAGTGGACTTCCTTTTATTGTCGTCAAAGTTGTTACTTAAAATGGGCTATGTCGGTCAAGTAGTTCTGGTGGCTCCCATACAAAATCAATATTAGGCCTATGTGTCCCTCTGTCTGTTGAAAACAGGATATCGTCAAATCAAATCGACCTGGGCAAGTCAAATATTGTGAGAGGACTTACTTTTATCGTCGTCAGGTTTATACTCGTATTAAATTTGGACTATGTCGGTCAAGTAGTTCTGGTACCTCGCATACAAAACCAATTTTCATGACTTCTATGCAGTAAAAGCATCGGCCAGGCCGATGATAGCACTCTTACTTGTTTTTGGTTTTTCTTGTCAGTTCCTCGTGCATTTCTGAGCAAAATTCAGTATTAAATTATGTAAAAAAGTGCTTTCACCAAAAGACAACAATTGACATTTAAAAAACAAATTTGTCTTAATCCGGAGGCCAACTATTTAGTTAAAGTCACAATTTATGAGGCTGCAGTTAATAATTAGAACATGGAAGGAAGGAAGCTGATAAAAAAAAGTAAGGCAATTCTAGTGAACATGAACATATTTAAGGCAGGGGGCAGCTTCCGTGTAACAATACTCGTCGGGACGATATCGTTTTAGAAACTTTGATGACCATAAGAAGTTATATTCTGCCCGAATTTATTTCACTATCGTCAGCATTCATTACATTTGTGGAAAATGAATTGGATTAAGGTCTCAAACTCGTAATTTTAGTACTTATGTAGTTGCTACTTTTGAAGGTCTATCGTTTCGACGATAATCGTCTGAAAAATTACGGAGTGATTGCCCAGGCAATTGATTGACAGGTGCAGATAGTTTGACATAGATGAAAGTATATAGCAGGTCTGTTCCCTAACGATAATGCATTCGAATTTCGAACACATTTTTAGTAGTCACATTTAGTCAAACTTCCTAACTCAAAAGTTGGGTAAAAGAGAGCCACAAAGAGAGAGTAAAATATTAACATTTCCCCTCCATAAAAAAACTACAAATAATAGCCCAAGATTTTTTTTTTTTTGGCAAGCTGGTTATAACTGACAGATGGTTGTCAAATCGCTCAAATGCCATTTCGTAAATGAGGTGTTAGTTGAGGCCCTGGTTCACACCTAACTGTAGCCCCACCTAAGTAAGTAAGTAAATGAGGTTTTATTTTATTTCATTTATATTTTGTGCTTGTATAGTATTAAAATTGATGTAAGAAGGCAACTTTTCAGTTTCTGCAATAGAATTTATTTTAAATTAAACTATTGCTGTTAAATATAAATTTGTAAGTACTTGGTTTTATTGATATATTTTTAAAAATTCCCGCCTGGAAAAAATGCACACCTATCAAATTTGGGGTTCAACGCGATTCTTCTCCCTTTGATTGTTTTTCATTTCAGTGAGCGAATTCTCTTGCAATGAAAGAAATGTGACATTTTGCCAATATTGAAACAGAAAGTAAGGGAACAGGCCTTTCATAATGAATGTGGGTTCTAAAATATTGATGGATCAGTAAAGTTAGTTATCAACAAAAGACCGAATCTGCAGGTTGCAAAGATTTCTATGAATACCTACGTTTAGCGAGCCAGAAATAATCAGATCTCAGGAGAAGAGTAAAAAACGAATCAACCTAATATTAGTTAAGTATCAGAGTACGAGCACGACAGTAAGTGTTTTTTATTGATCATCTACCTCAGCAAAGTAAAGTCGAATCTTCAGTACACAATTACAACAACGACACAATCGAGACCCACAGGTAATCCTTGACAGCAGCAGCTGTCAAACCTTTTTGATTGTTTACGACCAGAAACTGCTTGCAGCGCCATTAACTTTCTGAATTTAGAAAAGCAAAAAATATAGAATACTGAAAGTCTAGACACACAGAAAAGTATACAACAGTTTATAGCACTTTTTCGCAAATTTCACAAAAATGTAACCTTGAAAGTTTTATTGCAATTTCATCAAATTTACCAGAGATGAATTATTTAAAGGAGACGGACATCTCTCGTACGTTTATGCCCCCAAAACCCATTTGTTGACATTGCTGTTTGTAAATAACTGTCTGTCTGGCATGTTGCTAATGGCCGGACACCAAACATCTTGCTTTTATGTTCAATTGTTTTCTGTTTTGTATTGAATTTGTTTACATTTTCTTGATGCTTTGATTGAATTAAAAAAAAAATTGTAAAATACACATTTCAGAATATCGAATTCTTGCATTAAAGTCCAATTCATGAACTCACGTATACTACAAAAGTAATGAGCATGGGTCACGCACCCATCTTCATCTTTGTAATTCCATTATCTTTGGTTGTGCCGCATAGACTACACCATGTGGAATACGCAACTGTCCAAGCGTCATCAATTACGTGTCGTTAAATCAAAATTAACAATAGTTTTTAGAAAATGAAGGCGATAGAAATTCAAAATAAAAATGTTCATTTCAAATGAGTCTCGTACCTATTTCATTTTATTTCTAACTTTAATTATTCAAAATGCTTTTCACTTGCAGCTGTTTTACACGTTTTTTGACACTAAAAATCCAACTGACGAAATTAACGACAATTAAAAACGACGCGTCATGGAATAACTATAACACCTTTTCAAAATCTGTTCGTTTTTTATCTGTATACAAAGTGCCAGCATTCGCATTCCTGGTAAGCGAGGCTAGATGTCAAAATATTGTACTGTCATGTAACCAGATTCTTACTCAGACTGAAAACCCTATCGAAATACAATAGGGTAATACTTGAATGGGTCATCAAGATATTGCAGGCCACGAACTAGCTAGGGCTGGATCAGAACCCGCGTTCTTTGGACCATTACCATATTGCAGAGCCAACTGGACTACTTCTTTAGAGCTAATTTAACGAGTGGGAACATAAACTCTGCCTAAAACACCTGGATAATGTCTCGGGCTTAAGACAATCCAAAACATTGATTAAGCCCTACGGGAGTAGGAAATCCTCAAATTAAATGAGAAAAAATATCAGAAAACTAATGGGTTTGCTTACCGGCCACTGTTGCTTGGGATATAATCTTACAAGATGAGCCTGTGTGCAGGCTCTAGCTGCAGGAAGTAAAATCCTCAGTAAAATCCGGCACTTCAATGGTTAAGAAAACGTGTCTATAAAAAAACGAGTGTGCTTACGACTGAAGCAAAACTTCTTTAGCTCCATCTATATATACATGTTTATTTTATACATATATTATTATATCAATTTTCTTCAATAATTTACTAGCTATGAGAGGAAGAGAGCAAGAAAATGGGCGCGAGTTACGAGCGGCTTTGATCGCTCAAACAAAAACAATCAAAAACATTTAACAAAAAACAATGATGTGCCTTATTTAAGACGTAAATTAACACTCGTATTATCTACATACATATTTATGTCTTCGACTACTAATTTTGTTGTTGATTCACTTTAAATTTAATTTAATTTACTTTGTAAATTTTGTTAATAACCGGTATTCCTTCGATTCACTATATACATAGACATCTTATATTACTTATCCTATATTTAACAATCGCGAGATTTATTAGGTCTATTTAAGGACTAAAATCACCACGATATGCCTTCGTAGTTTGTTGCTTGTATAGTACATTCATCTTCCTTTATCTACTAAGGCTTTTACTATTCGATGATGTACATAACAAATCCTTCACTGCTAAAATGTTTACTCGCGTGATTCTTTTATGCAACTAAAGGATTAATATCCACCATCACAATGTTCGTACTGCTCTCTCTTGCTCCTACAGTATGATACAGACAATAAGCCACGGTTGCCACTTACAAAAAAAAAAACTCAAATTATTTTATTTGATTTTTCACAAAATTACCAGCTGCTAGAAGACATGGGAGATCATTTACCTACTTTCTTATAACAAACCCTCAACAAATTAGAGTTTCATGTCTGTATATAAAAAATATGATTAATTAACCTGTCCATATCTCAATATAGTTAAAAACCGGAACAGAAACTATTTCGAAGTTCAGCATCTGTCAAAAGAAGAAAATGAGTGCATTCTGTAATTTGTTGAACAGCGAATAAAACAGTTTTATATGGATGGTGATGAAGCATATGCAAATAATACAATGCGTTCACTCAGAAGCATTAAGGTAGCATTTTAATGAGGTGATATCGAGTTCGCATTCTTGGTACATCTGCTCAAAAATTTACCATAACTACATAAAAATTACAAAAACTCAATAAGCAAAAAAATTACCAAATTTGGGAAAATATTACCAAAGTGGCAACCTCGCAATAGACGTGTCTTAGATATATGAAACGTAACTGGCTATGAGAGAATGAAAAGAAACTCCTACAGTATGATACAGACAATATGCCTGCACTGCAGTGATACCAGACTTTAGAGGCAGGTTATCCCACGGTTATACTCAAAATATCCCTTTTATGTTTACAAAATAAATAAATTTATTATTTTAAAAAATACTCATGATACAGACACATATGTCATTTTATAAAACAGTTTAGGTAAACAAGAACATTTAGATATTTTGAATGACTTTTTTCTTAACATGAAAATATTTAATTTGATCGTAGGTTGAATAATTTTTTTTATTCTTAATGAAATGAGCATTTAGGAACAAAATTTGACCAAAAGGTAAAATCCCTTTCTTTTTGTACTATGAGGGCTGAAAAATCCCTTTGTCCCTTTTAGCTTATTTTTAGTGAGAAAATCCCGCAAAAAATGATAAATCCCCCGATCTGGTATCACTGCTGCACTCTATGATGTGTCTTAGATAACGAAACGTAACTGGCTGAGAGAAAAAGAGAACGAAAATGTGTGACCGCATCTATCTCTCTTGCCTCTACAGTAATATACGAAACGAAACGTAACTCTCTCTCTCTTTCTATCTCACTAACTTATATCTCCTTCTCAGCTTCCGCTCGCAATTTCCGTAACGCTTTCGTGACGCATTCACCATGTTACCCCCTGGTGCCTTAAGAAGTATTACATCAAAAAGAGATTCTTTCAGAATAAGAAACTCTGCTACTAAGAATAAATCGACCTTCCAGTGCCGGTCAGTTGCCTCTTAGTATAAACCCCTCCGTAATACAATAGGTTTTTAGATCGCAGTGTCAGCCATTGGACAGGAATTTAAAACAAATACTCAGACGGCTCAGTCGAATGTGAATGTTGCATATTTTGCTTTTCTCTGACCCGGACCATGAGATCCAAGTCCTTTAAAAATCGCCCCTTACAGCCCTGCACTGATATTAAGAAAAGAATTTCTAGTTACACATCAATGGTTTTTAAAAAAATGTTCAACCACCGTCCACTGAGTAGCCTAATGCCTCCCGCTAAGATTTCCTGATCAAGCAGGAAAAAAAGTATATGCCGCTTATATAACAAATCGCAACCTATGTAAGCGAAGCACTAGTTCATACACTATCCAAAGTTAAACCTCAGCAAGTTGTCAAACTTTCTTCCATTTGATTTCTGTAAACTGAATCATTTTGCCTACTTTTTTTTTTTGTCTGCTATTAAACTCCGTCTAACTTTGTCCCAATTTGGCCGCAGCACTTCCTATCTAGATCATTGGTTTCACCGAAGAAATAAATTCCATAAACCCCAATGTTCAACCACCAAAAAATCAATTTATTTTATCGCTTCGCCACAAAGTGATATCAGTTAGGAATAGGTGCACCTTGTTGCCGCTGCCTGTATCCGTAAATGCATCGCAGTTCCACTCACAGATACGAACCGAAACCGCACACCAAAACCATCTCTAATTTAGCAACGGAATATAAATCATCATTACCATCGTGTCTATGGGATATGGAAGTAATGTGCTTTACATTTGGCTATAAGAAATCGCGAGTTGTTTTCTGTTTTCTTCTTGGTGTTTGCTCTTGCACAAACCGTGTACAATAAACGAATAGACAAAGTCAATGTAGGTATATTATAAAATAATAATAAACCGCTTTCTCTGCGTCTAAGATTTAGAGTGAAAAGAATACGCGCGCTCGCCGCGGCATAGCAGCGCTGCACGCATTTGATTAGGCTTCGATGCGATGGATGGATAGATACTCGTAGGTGCATAGATGCAGCCACCACCAATCACAAATGCAACAGATAGCGATGCTTCTGATATACATAATCTTCGGATAAAAGAAAACTTGTATTTTAACAATCGTTTTCTCCGTTTTCTTTCGGGTAGGTACCGTTTGCCTTGTCTCTCTATGTGTGATGTAGAATTTCAAGTCGGAAGGTGGTACCTTCTTTTTTAATGGAATTTGTATCTGTTGTAAATGTAAAATATTGATTGAAAAATGAGAGTGATGCAAACGATTTCGATTTGTCGCAAGTATGGAAAGTGCGCAAGAATAATTGTTTTCAAAGCTAAGCTTTCTATCAACTCCGCGATGCGAGGGTACGAGTATCTAACTATCGAGTCAGCGCCATGTGGACACATTTTATGGAAATTCAATTTTGTGGAATTTCTTATGAAATGCAAATTGGGAAACCACTTGTTGTTATGATATTTCCCTCTGGCAGTCTTCACATGTAACGCACTACGCCAGACATTTTTTTAATAAGCATTTTGAGTTATAAATTTGACGAAATACAGCACATGGTTCAGCAATGTTGTTGATGATAATTTCGCGCGAGAAGAACAAAGCAATCTGTGATGGGTGATGTAAAAGTTGTTACGGAATTACACGGTTGTTGGAAAAACCTTCCAGAGATGCGACAGAGGTTGAAATGGTAAAGCTATTTGGAAATAGCTTCTTATCGGTTGAGTAAATTCGGCATTCTCAAGGTCTTTGTGGTACTTTAGGCAATCATTTGACGCACTTGGAAATAACTGCGGTGGCAGTTAAAGAAAATGGCAAACAAAATTGGTTCAAGTGGAGTTATTACTTATGTATTTAGCTGAAGAAAACCTGCTAACAAAATCAGCTGTCAAATCGCCACTTCCGCGTAAACGAGCTATATACATTTTATTTTAAATGTGAACAACAAATTTCGGGACGCGATTCGACCCCAGTTATAATAAATTGTTTCGCCTAGTAACTAGTAACTGACGTAACATGCTCAAAAATTGGCCCTAATCAAGTGTGACTTTTGTTCGATTTAAAAAAACAAAATGCGTTAAAATTATCTAAGACCTTGTTGAACAAAAAATAGTGTTCGTTGTTAAAAACTACCCAGGCAAAAAGGTTAAATGCATTCAAACTGTTAAAAAAAAAAACCCACACTTTATCAGTTGTTATCAACTAAGTTAATTGATTAATATCAACCAAACAAAGAAGGTTAGGTTCTACAGAGTTAGTCTGTTATTTATGACCGAGCAAATTTGGAGCAAACTGATAAATCGGTTATTTTTAGCCGAGTCTCCTTAAACAAGTTGAAAAGCAGGTTATTTTTGATCCACTAACAGTTTTATCCACATATACAGTGTTTTTTAACCGAAATTTGGTCGATTTTAAATAAGTGATTTTTCTGAAGGAAGGTTATGAGTTTCACCCAAACCCAAACCATAAACGCCTCTAATTTTACAAATAAGGCAGAGTGGCCAGATCCGCTGGTATATTTTGACGTAATGTGCTGATTTTAAATTCACTTCGAACGGCATTTGAAGCTAGCCGTTATGAATCAGGGTGCCTGAGAATTTTGAATGTGATCGATGTGGATCTCGAGGTCAGTAATCGCTTTACATCGCTTGTCGTCAATGAGCCTTACTAATTGGCAATTTGTAATCTCCTCCCAAAAGTTGTTGAAGGTCACATTAGCTAATTAGTAAGCATTGTTTGTCTGTTGATTGTAAGGTAAGGTGACTGTGATGAATACCATTAGGAATAGGAAAAACTGGTACTCGGAATGAATTTCTCGTTTGACTCAGGTTAGGCACGGACATACATTTTGCACTGCACGTCTATTCGTAGTCCTATTCAGTTCTTCAAAACTTTGGACATGCCCATGATAATGTACGAGACACAAATACTTTCTGACATTATTTTGCTTAAATTCAACATCAATAAAAGCAACATGCTGGCAAAAATTTGCACTCTTCGTTTCGTGGGCGACTTGTACTGGCGCTAGGGACAGACCTTCATGTCGAATTCGTGTGCTTTTTGAAGCTGTATACTAGATGAATTTGTTGCAAACTTCGTAGTTGGAGTGTTTGAGTCACACATTGAATTTTATTTCAAACCCCAAAATACATTTTTTTTAAAAACGCCTATAAAAATTTGGCGGAATGTTCGTAGGTGGGGTTTTTTAGTCACACATTGGGGACGTTTTCAATGAATTTTATTTCAATACCAAAATAAAGTTAAAGGGATATTTAAGTGGAGATGAACATGCTCGACAGGACTGCAAACTCTATTTTTAGAAATGACAGTCTTTTTATGTAGTATCCTTCGGTCAGTTTTACGCTATAAATTATAGTTTTCATAAGTATTATGAGGTCATTGATAAACAATTTATTTGAAGAGTTTATGTAGGCTCTTGTCAAATGTATACTTTTTTTTTTTTCTATTTTAATGGACCCCATTCATGTATGTAGCCTAAATACGAATTCTCGAAAACCACTCAACCAATTTTTGAAATTCAAAATTTTACAGTGTACACTTATTTGTGCCGGCAGTGTTTAGAGAATCGTTTGAATGTAATCCGGTAGATGGGGCAGTGTTTACCTTTAAACGCAAGTAGTGTCGCGCGTTTATATTAATGACTGTGCTATTCCGGAGAAGAACTGAACGGATTTAGATGCGGTTTTCAGTGTTGTGATCTGCATTGATTCATCACTTACAGAAACTGAGCATTCGAGGTCAAATTTACAGAAAGGGCGTTAAAAAAGTTGCCGAAATCTTTGAATCTCAAACTTGTTAGGAATAGATGTGTAAATTAGTTCCAAAATTGTACGCTATGCGGCGCTCTAGTGACACCAATGACAAATAAATATTTGCTGCAACAAGTGTCTATTGGACCCTAGGCTCAGCCTTTCGAACCTATTCCCTTGTGTGTGCTTTAATTTTTTAAACGAATGGAAAGGACCAACGATTTTACAGTGACACTGAATGGCAGAATTGAAAGAGTTTTGCAGGAAAGATACATTTTTTATTTTTGTAAGAATCGAGCCTAATTACAAAGGGCCGTCTGCTGATACGACTCATAGCGAATTTAAGTGCCACATAAACTTTTGTGTGACAGTTTATACACTAAAAAAATGTTAAAATGTAGCCTATAAGTATTTAAGTATAACTTAAATCGTTAAGGGCCGTTTGCTCAGAGGTTTTGAGGGTGTTTGGTTGAATCTTTCGAAGAGCCGTATGAGCAAACGGCCCTTAACGATTTAAGTTCTACTTAAATACTTATGGGCTACTTTTTTCAGGGCATAAACTGTCACATAAGAGTTTATGTGGCACTTAAATTCGCTATGAGTCGTATCAGCAAACGGCCCTAAGAGTCGTATGAGCAAACCGCCCTAAGAAGCACAAATAATTTTAGATTTACCTTCAAAGTTTTGCAAATCAATGTATATATGCTCGGCATTCTTCAACGGATTTTCGAACCTGTGTGCGAGAAAGGCGAACCGCAAACTCTAAGAGCTGTATCGTATCAAGATGTGGACATTGTTCCAAAAAGCCAATACACGTCGACTACATTGGCTCTGCCACATCTAGCGAATGGACAATATATATATATAGATTTCGAGAGATATTCGAATCAGACCACCATTGTCGGGTCTCTTTTCGTCTCTCTACCACTGTAAATCTTACTCAGAGAGACTCTCTGGATTTCTCCACAGTTCTTCTCTGGGCCTAATTCCTAGTGTTAACGCTAGCATCTGTTTATGGGTGATCTGTTTCATCGACTGGGTCTTGACCCAATGATGTCCCAAGATCCTCATTCTTCTGCCAGCCAACGCTGGACATTGACACAGTATACGTGCCGCTGTCTCAGATTCCTCCAGCATCCTGGTTCACGATGACAAGGTAGACTGAACCTCCGTTTTAAAGACCGAGCTATCGCGGATGCCAGAGAGCTTGATCTGGATAACTATAAGCCGCCCGGGATCGCATAGGATGGAAGACTGCCGCTGCAGTTCTCAGGCAGAGACTCTACGGTTCGGGAGCCCGTTTAGTAAGTAAGTAAGTAGTGTAAATATTAGCTGCTCAAAGCACTGCAAACTGCACAGTAAAAGGCGCTGCCTCGGAGTAAATGTTATTTTACAAATGATAGTCAAAATTAAGCATGTACTCGCCTTTTGAATCGATTGTGACAAAAGAAATTAAAATTATTTGTTGTTTCATCTTAAAACAATAACAAAAGATTCTGTTCTAAGTACCCCAACCCTATATCAATTTACGCATTGCAAGCTGCACTCCAGGTATTTAACTTTTTTTCCTTAAGAATCAGAGGAATACATGTTTTAATAATACGTATCGTAAGATTTTCCCAAATTGTATTTTTTTACCAACAGCAATTAAGCGAATGTGCCAAGACTTCCTCTAACAATTTGAACTTAAATTTTCACTGAAAATGAGAAAGAAAATTCCGCATTTTTCCCTAAAAAAAATATATACCCCGTCATACAACTGTTTGCGCATTTGACACTTTTTCCGGTGATTAACATATAAACAAATTGAATAAAATGTACACACCGGTTCTTTCGGTCCACCGATTAAGGCCACTAATTTACCCGTTGGACCCAAAGAGTTACAAAAACACAATCAAATCATTAAGTATGCAAAAGCCAAGAAGTATACAAAGCAATCCAAAGTGTGCATCGCAAATGGCCCTAAGTGAAATCTCATCTTATGTAAGAGAGGTTTTGTTTTTCGTTTTTAGTTCTCTCTGTTATTTTGGGTCCCCCAATACCGACAACATCAGCAAAATGATTGAGGTGACTTGGTCGAAAATAAAAGAATGTGAAAGTGTTTTCGATTTTTATTTCTCTTGTGTTAGTCCAGTTCGTTGGAACTCCATCTGTGTAGCAGCTGCTGCCGCTTCTGTAGAGAGACTCAACTTGAGACAGATAAATTCTATGTACAATGTACATTCTCCAAAGCAGGTGTTATAGTTGTTTTAATTTTTTTTTTAAATAATCCATCCACAAAGTCTTGCGTAGATCTAAGACAACACAAAGATTTAAGAGATTTTAATAAAAAAAAAATAATTTTTTCTTTGCTCACGCAGCAGTTGTTGTCGTCGTCGTCGTTATCGTTCCGGTGCTTTTCTCTATGCAACATGAGTATAGATAGGTTTTTCTGAAGTTTTCTCCTGCATCCGATGTGATAAACTAGGTGAACCAGTATCCAATTGAACTGGCAAAAGAAAAGAAAACTACTACCACTATGCTTACAATCGTTGTTGTGGCGTTGTTTTTTTTTTCATCATTATTGCACTTAATGCGCACATATTGCATGTTGATGTGGTCTTTCCATATACTATTCTCTCAGAAAAATAAAAAGCATTCAGCTCCAAATATTTACAATTATCCGATGGCTTTCTTAATTTATAACCATGCTAGAGATGCAGTCGGAGCTGCATTTCAATTTCTTCCAAAGAAGATGTCAACAGTGGTATGCCAGCTGAGCAGCATCTGGTGTGTGGAATTTTCTGCGCCGCTAGCAGTGGCAGAGCGCAGCCCACGAACGCCGATAATAATTAGCCAATGGAACAAGTGTATCTTATATCTAAAACGAATATGCTCATGGTTTTTGTTTGGTCGGCCTTTCTCTTTCCGTTGCGTGTATTTCTTTTGATGGAGTCCACAGTTTAGTGTGATCAGAGTCTAGTTTTCATCGTTTGTCTTTCGGTTAGAGGAATTTGGAGACGACGCACCATCAGCACGAGCTATTATATCAATTAAATAAATTGAGCGCTTTCTCATGGAAATGACTGATTTTATCGCCAACAACGACGGCAACGACAACGACACAGCACTAAGTGACGATAGCCAAAGAAAGAGAACTAAATGCTGATGGCGCGAATTTGTTAATTACCATTGGGAAAGTGTTCTTTCGGTGCTAATTTATTTGACCAGTCTCAATATTTGGACACGACTGCTAATAAATGTGGGCCAATATTTGGGAATGCCTTGTGGAGCTCAATTTGTTGTTTCTTTTCAGTTATCTTTAGCATATGGACCTAGTAATTAGAACCTTCTAATATTTAAAGTCATCAGTGGAATTCTTTGGTCAGATATCCAGCCATGGAAGCCAGCATAAGTCCATTTTTTAATGTGATCAATGATGTATTAGAATAAATTCTTAGAGGGCTCCCTTTCTATTTGCCTTTCAGACTGTCAATCATATGTGCGGTTTTAATGTAACCTACACCTGAGGCTAATTGCTGGCGATGTGAATACTGAAATCGTTTACTAATACAGAAAAAATGAACAATATTTAATAAAAAACCGATGAGCGGTGCTAAAGTTGGCACAATAATCACAATCAGCAGTTTGCTGTCCAACTCTTTTGTTTGTGTATAGACTGGAAGAAGTGGGTCGGTCAGTGGTTCGTGTATTGGACTGCTGAGTATTCTTTGCGAAGTTTGGGCCAGTGATTTGGGATGCAATTTCGCACAGTCGGCATTGCCGATAAAAAATATAGCAACAGTATGTACTATGTCCAAGAAGGGTTCTTCACCGACAGCATACAGATCCAACGCATGTGTAGTCGTGTGTTTTCACTGCCAAAAGGAAAGTTCGTCTTTTAATTATATAATAAAAGGAAACTCAACGTTTTTAACATGTTTGCTTTTCTTGAAGGGCAAAAATTACTAACTGCGCGTTTTCAAACGAGATTTATAGCCGCCGCACTGGTTTTGATGTAGCGAGGGCAGTTGTATGAATATTGAGGCAACTTTTAGTTGGTAACACTCCAGTTGAATCACGCTTTGGAGTGACATAAATAAGAAAATGTCACCTACCATGTAATTGAAGGTAGTTATTTGGATATTTGCACCACCATCAGAGCATTTGGAATAGACAGACATATTTGAAATCCTGAAATATTAAGCCCGCTGTCGCTTCTTGGACTTGTTAAAAATGTGTAATTGAGCTTAAAACGATGCAGATGTAACTAGCAGGCATTAAGGCTTACTCTACAAAGGCTGGATAAAAATTAAAATATTTTATTTCCCATTAGTACCAGAGCCATAAAAGGCATAACAAGAATGAAGAGTTGTATGTAAAATGAAAGCTCCCTCATAAACAAAACGAGAAAGGTTTGCGGAAATTATTGCCCACAACTTATTTCTGGTACTTTTTTTATTTTCTAAGGCACCAAAAAGGACATTAAATGAGTAATCATGAGAATGAGGGCCTTAAATAGAAGCTGAAGACATTGGGTTGGGAGCCCCCACCCTGCCACAAACTCCGGACAACCCTATTTTAAAAATATACTTTATTTTTATTGACTAGGTATTGCCATAAAAAAAAAGTTGAAACAAATACCATTTTCAAGCTGTGGCCTCAAAAAGGACATTAAATGAGTAATCATGAGAATGAAGGCCTTAAATAGAAGCTGAAGACATTGGGTTGGGAGCCCCCACCCTGCCACAAACTCCCGCCAACCCTATTTGAAAAATATACTTTATTTTTATTGACTAGGTATTGCCATAAAAAAAAAGTTGAAACAAATACCATTTTCAAGCTGTGGCCTTACCATTAACAAAAATTCAGGGTTGGCTGTTATAAGTTGCCCAAGAACATAGACAACATATAATTAATAAAATCAATGCAAACAATTTTTTTTTAAATTTGATCACTGTAACATTTTATTCAGCACCCCTAAAATAAGTAAAAATAAATAGAAGGCGCAACAGGTCCGTAAGGACCCGAGGCCTAGTTTCTCACAACCATTCGTTTTGTGTGAGTTTTTCATTTTTGGAACGAATGGACCTACAATTTTATGCAGTTTCCAAACGGCTAATTGAGAAGCTCTTTAATGACACTTACACTCTCGGATGTTTGTCAGATGTTCGCGAGAGGTGGCGCTTTGGACAAAAATCCTTAATGCCCAAAACACATGTGCCAGTGATTTCCGCAGCAAGATTAGAATACTAATGTTTACATGGATAAAGGCACACGTAAATTCTGCACTGACTGCAGCACTGCAACATTTCTCTATTTCTAAATTTGCTGCAAAATTTAAGCACAACACAAAAGAAAATATACACTCAGGGAAAAAATGCAAACTAAAATGTAATATGTTCGATTTGATTTTACGTTGAATAAACTTCAATAAAGAATATTCCTTTTCACGTTAAAACATATTTGATTTAAATACGCAATGTAATTTTAAATTAAGTCAACGTAGATTCAAAGTGAAACGTATTCACTTTTACATTTAAGCATGATTCCACGTCAAATCAAGGTGCATACGTGGTTAGATCAAATTAAAAATATATGCACTTAGAGTAGGGAAACCCTTTGAATTAATGCTATGCCACCTTGATTTAAAAATTTTCGTAGTCGATGCTAAATCATTCCGAAAAATATTTAAATCAAAGTGGTTTTCTTTGATTTTACGTTGTTTTTTCTCTGGGTGTACCTATTGCAATTTCAAGTATTTGGCATCATCGGCTTTTGACATTTGCTGATCGTGTTTGTTTTTGTTTTGGATGCTTTCGTTGATTTTACGTTGTTTTTTCTCTGGGTGTACCTATTGCAATTTCAAGTATTTAGCATCATCGGCTTTTGATATTTGCTGATCGTCTTTGTTTTTGTGTTGGATGCAAACACATCAGCTGCTTAGTCGGTGAATGGCAGTAGCCATATTAGCGGATGCCAGACATGTCAAATAATTTTCATCTGTGCGGCGTCCAGAATTTCTGCACAAGTGTTTTTTGCATCAGATGGAATTTGAAGTTTACTTCGGGAATTTTGTTTTCTAATGTCGGTTTCCATTGGGACAAAAAATCAATCTTTTTTTTTATCTAAATCACTTTTGGCGTTCCATTGGGAAAAAAAATCAATTTTTTTTTTTGATCCGGATCACTTTTTGCAAATCTCGATATTTTTTCAGATTTACACATACTACCACAAATACAGCACAGCTGTTTTACGTCATTTAAAGAAGTTTGCTTTAAAACAAATGTGCAAAGTTTCGTGAAAACCAAAATAAAGAAATAAATAAACAGCAATGGACATGGTTTTGGAGGATTTATTATCTTCATTGTCTTCGTCATCATCTGGAAACTACTAATCACCAAAACTACTCAATTTGTAGCTACAACAGAGGAAACATTTTTCAAGCCGATTTCCATGGTTGATTCTACCCAAAACAAATGCGATTTGAACAGCTGATATTGTTGTCAAATAACGCACTAATCCAGTCACAAAAGCAGATCAATTTCGTTGCATGTTCCATGAGCCGCATAAAATCTGAGATCTGAAAAAGATTTTTGGTGGTCCCAACGGAAAACGACATAATACTATCACCAGAGAGTAAGTAACAATGGAAAAATATAACAATCAACAAATTTCAAGCGACTCGTTTTCTTTCTTTTGGACCCAAAAATGTAAAAATGGCTTATATGTCAAACCAATTCTCCAGCGTCGATATGTCGAGTTCGAATGGCTGTTCAAAGAAACCTTTAGATAAATTTTGCTTATTTGCGAAGATCCAACCAGATAGTTCTTGCCTTTTAAGTATTCTTACATAAAAATATAAATTTCTATTTATAAAATTCGTTCCCCTTTGTAGTAGGCAGAGTATGGCAGTCCGGAGCCGAGCCATACATCGCTCTATCTGCTACAGCATTGCCAAACACCCTAAAAGACCTTAGATCATGATTCATGATCTTCGCGGGTGAATTCTTATAGTCTCGAATTATATGAGTCTATTGAAATGTGTATATAATAAAGGGTCTTTTACTAAGGACTTGACAACTTCCTTTTTAAATAAAATGCAAACTTGAGATAGATATCTGCAAAAAATTTAATTGCAATAAAAACATTTATGAATGGAATTCGACTTCGTTTATATGTCCACCACGGGAACGTAGTGGACGCAGTGGTCGATTGGTTGAACCCAATTTGTGATGACTCGGCCGCACATTTCGACCGATACGGCCGCTATTTCTTGTTCAATACTGGCTTTGAGCTCCTCTAACCTCGCCGGCTTGTTGGCATAGACGAATGATTTAATGTACCCCCTTAAACCAAAGTCTAAAGGCGTTAAATCACACGATCTCGGTCCGTTTCTCGAGATACACCTTCACCGAACTGAGACTTCAATAACTCGATTGTTGCACCTGCTGTGCGGCTTGTGGCACCGTTTTATTGGAACCACATATAACTGGTGTCCAATTCACACAATTTCTCAAAGAAATAACGTTCCAACATGTCTCTGTAGCGAATACAATTTACCGTAACATGACGGTCATTTTCGTCGACGAAAAAAAAACGCCCAATGACGCCACCGGAATGAGAGCCGCACCAAACAGTGACTTTGTGGATTAAGTGATGTATAATGAAGCACATGAGGGTTCTCATCTGTCCAGCAACGCATATTTTGCTTATTGCCGAAGCCGTCTACCAAAAATGCGCTTCTTCTCTGAAGATGATTTTTGCGATAAAATTCTTCTTTAAGTTACGACGATCGACTCAGAATTTTCGTAGTAAATTTTATTTATTTGTAAACGTTGTTCCTTCGTGTACTTCACCATGATGAAAATGTTGATTTTACTGAATATTTTGACATTAGGCGTTTTTCTTTTTTAGTTCAGAGCTGAGCTCTGAACCGAGCTCGAGCATTATGAGCGCGCTCTGAACCGAGCGTACTCAGATCGTTCTGATGTATTTATGAAACACACTTGAGCAAATAGCTGTCATTTTTAATAAATATATGTATAATTTGAATATTTATTAATTGTAATTAATTAATTTAGTTAACCTTCAGTTCCAGAACAACAAGATTCGTCCGCCATTTCAATTATTTTGCTTATCCTGCTTTTTTTCTGTCAAATGTGCCTGTAAGTATAAAATCAGCTTTATACTCAACCTGCTCAGGAAAATTTATTCTGAGTTCATAGAGCGCGCTCTGATCATTCTCTGAACGAAAAAGGAAACACAAATTCGGAGCTCTGATGTATCTGAGATAAAAAAGAAACACGATCTTTTTTTATAACAGTTCAGGTTGTGCCCTGAATTAAAAAAGAAAAACGTCTATTGAGAGTTCGGTAATCGGTTTAAGGGTGCGTTCACGCTGAAAGTTGGAAGTTGTCAAGCCTGGCAAATGTTGGCATGTACGCCCAGGGGATTACAGTAGGAAACAACAAGTTTGTACAAAAGGAATGTTTTTCAATAGCGGTTTGTTAGCCTGCTCAACTTGTGCAAAAATTCCGACTAGGTATTGGGCCCCTGAAGACTCCACACTGTTATACATGGTCATTCATTTCATGTTTTCAAGTTGGTAACGCTGGCATTTTACTCCTGTCATAATATTAGTTGAATGTTTGCCATTTACGATAATGGATCGCTTAACAATCGAACAACGCGTTAATATTATTAAAACTTTCAAACTTAGGGGCAACAAGCCCTACAACACGACCAATTATGGCTTTATTACGTGAGAAGTTACCTGATCGCGTAATTTCACGTTTTGGTGACGTCAATTGGCCACCAATATCATGCGATTTGATATCGTTAGATTTTTTTCTGTGCGGCTACGCAAAAGACCGTGTTTACACGAATAATCCCCGAACTTTAGACGCAATAAAAAAAAAACATTACTCAAGTTATGGCCGAGATACCGCCCGAAATGTGCGAAAATGTAGTTAAAAATTATCTCAAAAGCTTCGTATGCTGCGAATCTTCCCGAGGTGGCCATTTGAATGTTCTTGTATTTCACACTTAATGGCAAAGTCCAAACTTTGTAATGAAATAAAATTTTCGTCAAACATGTATCGCTGGGTGTGTTTTATTTAGCTTTACTTTCGAAACCGAAAAATGAATGACCCTTTATTAGGCTTATTTTTTTGTATTTTATTTTACCCACATGAGCAATATAGATCATTGATTTCAATAGCACGAGATCCAACTGTAGCTGTAAACCATGAAAGTCAATGATCTATATGGATCATGTTAGTAAAATAAAAAAAAAAAACCTATTCTATTTAAAGCTCTTATATCTATCTCTTTAGAGAGCTAAAGAGATAGATCTAAGCCAAACATAACCAGAAAAAAAGGTTTTTGAATTTGGGAAAAGCTGGTGTAATCCAGAAAGGCATGTGCATACACTAATGAATGGCAGTAGGTATGAAGCGTTTTGTGATTTTAAAGCGTGCATATCTTACTTTAATAGCGAATGTTTCGAAAACCCAATACCTTTAGTAAAAGCTAATACATCGTTTAAACTTCAGTTAAACTTTCAGGTTAGCAAAGCAAAATGTTGTACAGCCATGCATTTACAAAAATTACTCACTAATAGGATAGGGAATAAAGTTATTGTAAGCATTAATTACATGCAAAGTTAGTGCTCAGAAAAATACATATACGTAAGCGTGGAAAATTAAACTGTTAACCATTACGTGCATGTAAGGCATGTCACTTCCAGAAGTACCTTACCCTATAATGCCTTAATCATATACAACGTTCATAGATAAAAGAAAGCATTTTTACCTAAATGCAGACAAATGTTATACATTTTACCAATGGATTGAAAGTGCACTCTACGGCGATGCAATTGAGAAAAGACTTAATGTATGGGAAAGGTAGGTACAGTGAATACATGTAAAGCCGTTCAATTTGTTTCTGTCTTTACAAAGGAATATCTGAAAAATGAAATCTCTTTTGTTAATCAAAGGCCAGACAGACAGCTGAATAGCAATTGTTGTTCGCCCAGTCATGCTGGGTGAATTTGAAGAAAAAAACAACAAATCAAAAGACAAAGAACAACATTGCGTATGTGTGAAAGTGAAATTGCTTCACAGCCGGGGCTACCATTGATAACTGTTTTTTGGAAATGTGTGCATAGAAAGATGTCGCTAAAACCGCGAAAAGTCGCTTAATTATGTTCAGCCGAAAAAAGGCACCTTCGCTAGTTGCCTACCATTAGCCGCAACAAGCACAAGAGAGATAAGCGCAAATTATGTAAAATAGGTAACCAATTAATTTTCTTTGCTCTAGTTTTACACCATACAGCCAGATAGTGGCAGTTGTCGTTAGTTGTCACCTGCATATGGTGAAAATTGTCGGTTGCAATCACCATCAACGAGGGTGACTGTTGTTTCGCGCATAAAACAGTGTGGCGCCCACTTACGAGTACGATACAGAAAAACACACGAAAATGAAGCGAAAAACCAGAACAACGATAGGGAAAGTGTTTTCCATAATTGGTTTGGCTTATCTTTGAGTTGATTCATACCCACCCCGCACCAAATTCAAACCAAACAAAAAAAGAATGCCCTAGCAAACTGCACTCTTGCTTAAAATACCCTACACCAAAACCGCTCAGGCGGTAAAATTAAAAAGGAAAAACCCGTTTTGTTTTCGCAGCAGAAACGAAAGTAAAAACTCAAGGGCTTGCACTTTTTATCAAAATATCCTGCCTGCCTGCTGGTATAATGCCACAACGACAACACGTCTCACCACTCAGCCGATCGGACGCTCTATATACTTATGCTATATGTGCAGCCATGCCGTTAACAAGTTGACCTAGTTCCATGCGAAACCCTGTGCATGCTTTTCCACATGGCAATGTGCACGAAGAAAGTGCTTTTCATTTTTATTTCGCAGAAGAGATAAATAACAACAATTGCAACAAACTTGATCCTAACTCAAGCCAGGCGTACTTCCGTCCGTCTGCCGCCGCAAACGCCTATTGTCGAATAGTGGTTCTTCCTTCTTTTATTCTTCATGTCTTGGGAGCGATACAATTTGTGCAATTTGAAGAAGATATACCCAGTCGGGAATCTGAAAAGAAAGGGTTCCGTTGGCTCTCCTTGCGCTCGAGTGTTGCACAGCCGGCTGCACTTGTCATTGCGAGGTGCGCATGCGCGCAAATGGCATACGAAAGAAAGTTTTTTCTCTCTCTCCCATTTTTGTGAGTCTTTTATTGCGGTGCAAACCAAATTAATTGCAGTTATTACTTATTTTTGTTACTTTTTCACTCTGCGTGCCGCGTACAGGAAACCGCACTGGCTCTTGTACTGGTAATTGTATCTTATTCTGTGCATTGTTCTGTATATATGGAACAATATCTGAATAATAAAACTATATACATTGCTTGCGAAGATGGCGAGTGGGCTGTATTATGATTGGGCTGTAATTAAAGTGTTTGGTTTGGGAAGGTTTTCGTCGGCCCTTTGTTGGCGAAGGCTGAATTGAGTGCTTAATCCGAGAAGATCGTTATGAAACGAAAACTAGGTCTGACGGTAGTTACCAACCGCATAATCATGCAGAATTGTGTCATAAATTCAGGAAGTAAATTTAGCAAAATACGATATGGTTGGTAAAATACATGCACCTACTTTTGACAGCATCTTCAAAATTATAATATTTCATTAGTTAGTCACCATTTTTGCTATGGACAAGAGGCGGTCTTTAGACGGTAACCCTAACCCATCTAAGCAATAGTGTTAAACTTTTTTCGTTGACTTTGCTGAAACTTATCGCCGATTTCGGCAAATAGCGATATGATTGGGAGACAATTTAACCACGATCATGGACCTAACAACTCTTGGAAGCAAATTACCTTTTGAATATTGATAGTTGTGGAACTGATTGACTCTACAATGTCATCTTTTGTGAGTATAATCAACTTATAAAGGGTTTTCCCATAAGAAGTGTTATTGTGAATGACCCGCTATTTCGGTAGCTGTCACTTTTGAAGCTTTTATTATTTGACATTTGACAAGTAGAAACTACGCGATTACTAAAAATGGAACGATACACGCTTCAACAACGCATTGGAATTATTAAAATTCACTACAAAAATGGTGAAAATCTTGCAGTCACAGTTCGCAAAACTAAAGCATTTTTTGGTCGTCGTGAAGCACCTTGTCGGACCGCAATACCGAAATTGGTGGAAAAATTCGAGCTGTTGGGACAAGTTAGTGACGTGAAGAATAAAACCCGTGCACGTCGCTCAAGAACAACTGAGAATATTGCTGCCGTAGCCCAAAGTGTTGAAGAAAACCCAGGTTTGTCCAATCCTCGTCGATCTTTGGAATTGGGCATTCCACAAACGTCATTACACCGTATTTTGCATAAAGACTTGTGTCGTAAGGCTTATAAAGTTCAGTTAACACAAGAACTCAAGCCGGCCGATCATCAACAACGTCGTGTCTTTGCTGATTGGGTCCTTGAGACGCATGAAAATGATCCGGAATTCCATCGAAAAATCATCTTGACTGATGGGCTCATTTCCACCTGGGTGGCTACGCCAGCAAGCAAAATTGTCGCATCTGGGGCTCGGAAAACCCAAGATAAGAAAGATAAGGTCTACGCCAACAGCCCAGCGTCGATTCAAGAATTCAAAGATAAAATTCGTGAGGCTATCGAGGACATAGGGCAGCGATTTGGTTATGGAAAATTTCATGAAAAGGATGTGGTCCTGTATGCGTGCTCGTGGTAGCCATTTGGCTGATGTTGTTTTTCATTATTAACGGCATACCTTCCTCTTTATTATGAAATAATCATAAATGATCATTTATCTCAAAAAATGTAATTTTTCTTTGAATACCAAAATAGCAGCTCTTATTGGAAAACGGGCATCAAACATGTGCATGACAGTTTCACCAGCTTAAGAAAATAATCCTTGGAATTCACATTTATTGTACACGATTTACAAGAACTTCTGGCAAGCCTGCAAATGACTTGCACAAACTCGTTAGTGCCTCGAAATGGCTAGAAACTTCAACACCTTACGTATTCTTATCCCATATATTCGGAAATAAAGGGTAAGACTTTATTTTCTTGGGACTAGTCAAGTTGCTGGGAAAATAAATAGTTAGCGATGAACTCTAAATTCAATCACCGACGTAGCTTAATGGCACTGAAATAAAAAGCCTTCTAGTCTGTGGTAAAAGCAAAGATTATGCTCTCTTGACTAAGGGTTGACCCGCAGGTAACTCACCGACAATGTAAAACAAAAAGTCTTACGAGAGACGAATGAAAACCTTTGAAACATTAATTTCCTCAAACGGCAGCTATACCCAAGACGCACCCAAAGGACTAGGACATGACACCATGAACCCCTACGCTATGCATACGTATACGTAAGGGCTTACGTATTTAAGTCGTACCTGTGGCGTAGCACTTCCGTATGCAAGCAAGTCATGGGAAATAGTCTTTAAAAAAAATAATTATTAACTTGTAGGTGATAAAAGTCTTTGACTGTCTCTGATTCGGATTTCAAAATATGAGCTATCCTGACGAGAAGGATTTTTATGACCTAAAACGAGCCTACGCAGCCTATTTGGAATACGATGTCAGAGTTGTGTTCGGCAACTTCTGTATACAAATTCGAAGAATCGGTAAGCTGGTAAAAGGAGAAAAGCTAGTAGTGGGATGTTGCGATTCTCTTACCACTTACCACGCAAAACTGAAATGGAATTCGCACGTGAAAATGAAACGTAAAGAACTCGATATAAAATATAGACAAATGTACTGGTTGCTCGGAAAACATTCCCAGCTCAGTACCAAGAACAAACTACTTATATACAGGCAAGTGCTAAAGCCGGTGTGGATCTACAGTATACAACTTTGGGGTTGTACCAAGAAAACAAATGCCAATATTTTACAAACTTTTCAAAATAAAATGATTTGAGAAATTGTCCAAGCACCGTGGTATACTAGAAACGGGGGATCTTGGGATTCCTACAATCGAAGCTGAAACTAGAAGCTTCGCGCAAAAGCATAGAAACCTAGTCGGTTTCAACAATACAGTCCGACAAATTTTGGATGACAGTAATTTATTGCGCCGACTACAAAGAACGAAACCTTTCGACTTGGCAAGATAACGGTTAACCGCGTCCTAATTGCGGAACGTGAGCCGCAACCATCACCAGTTAACAGCTCGTGGTATGATATTGACAAAAATGGGTGAAAGGTTGAAAATCCGAAAAAGCTGCAAGACTATAGAAAAACATCGAGGGAGATGTGTTAATTCTCGGGACACAAATACCGATCGGTGCTGAGCACAGACAACACAGCAACCCAAATGAGGCTGATATAGTCCATGCTATCGGCATGGGACACCGCTAAATCCCTCATTGGCAGCATAATGCTGGATCAACTGCCAGAAAATCAAATATTCAGACTCTGAAAAATAAACAGGAAAAAACCTGTTGTCAAAAAAAATAAAAATAGTTGGCGCTACATGTACGTAGGGACCCTAGGCCTATTTTCTCACAACCATTCGTTTTGTGAGAGTTTCTAATTTTTGGGACGAATCCAAACGACCAATTGAGAAGCTCTTTCTTGACGGTTATCTCTCGGATGTTTGTCAGACGTTCACGAAAGGTGGCGCAGTGGAATATGACCTTAAGTTGGAATTTGGGTATTTTCGGGATTCGAACCTGGGACCAACACACTAACCACTATATATATATATATAGATTTCGAGAGATATTCGAATCAGACCACCATTGTCGGGTCTCTTTTCGTCTCTCTACCCCTGTAAATCTTACTCAGAGAGACTCTCTGGATTTCACAGTTCTTCTCTGGGCTTAATTCCTAGTGTTAACGCATCTGTTTATGGGAGATCTGTTTCATCGACTGTGTCTCGACCCATTGATGTCTTAAGATCCTCATTCTTCTGTCAGCCAATTGAAACATCTAACCACTAAGCCACTACGCCGCTGTCCTATTTGACGTAATGTCAAAAGCGTCCCCTTAAAAGGATTGACTTGCATTGACTTGTGCCGTAGGGGAAGCATAAAGTCGGCTAAAATCTGAGTGTTCTAAGTGCATAGGGCGTATGCTCGGCGAGGAGGACGATTGGAGTGAAATAGACTGTCCACTCTATGAACTCAACCAATATGGGAATATAGTCCGGAATCCAAGATACTTTGACCACATTGCCAAGTGGAAGTCGGAAAGTATGCTAAAAGGTTATAAATGAAAACTACAATCAAACAGGCAGTCGAAAAAAAAAACATCCGTTGTAGTGGCGAGTTTAATCCTTTTTGTTCAGTAAAACAGGATTTTGACAAGTAGATTAGATTAGATTAGATTAAAAGAGCGGGAGAGCCTTCAAGGGGGCTCTGGCCCTGGCGGCTTCTTAAAGGAGCCTATTGCGCCTACCTACTGGTAAATTCCTAGAGCCTTTTTCAATTGAGAGACAGTCAGGAAGACAATAATCTTCTCTGGGTGTATGTCGGAAAGGGTTACTGAATTGATAATTTCATCGCCAAGGATGAATAGAGATATAGAGCAGGACATTCTGTGAGTATGTAAAGAGAGGATTCGTCACTCTCAAGACAAAGTCTGCAAATAGGATCCGGTGAGCCGCCAATGTGGCGGAGATGTTTTTTCACGAGAAACATGACCGCTGATTATTCAGCGGATCGGATCCTCAAAATATTTTTGCCCATATTAATCAGGAAGAGCGATTTTCTGGGGGAGAATTTGGGGAAAAATTGTCTGGTGCAGTTCTGCCCAGTTATACCGTGCCACATCTCATTTGACTCTCGATACGAGAAAGGTTTTCAATATAGTTCCTGAAATGGTTTTTGCTGACTCCGCAAAATGTTCAGGTCCGACAAGTGGAGTGGTTGCTCCGATCTTAGCCAGTTAGTCAGCTGATTCCTAACCCTCAAATCCTCTATGGGCTGGAATACAGTGGAGGATGACTAGGTTTTTCTTAGAAGGTTCATAGATTGTTGTGAATGTTTCTAAGACTAGATTTTACGACAGCTTTGAGAGCTGCTTGAAAAACTACCTCTAAATATAGGTAGTTTTTTTACGTGTATTAGAACTCAGATTTATTCTAGTTCTAGTCCCTGACTCCATCTTACAACCATCTGTGTACGGTTTAGGATTATATTTTTTCCCAGTCATCCTTGGGGGTATAATTATGGAGTCATTTTTATGCCAGCCATATTCATGTAAAATGTCATCAATAGGAATGCTAAATGGGCTTGAAGGCTCCATGGAATCGGGCAAAGACAAATGACCTCTCTGAAAGGAATACGGTTCAAAGTTGTTCGAATGGTACAGACGATGAATACTTAGTCTAGCCTCCATTTGAATGCATGAAGAGGTATTAGACCTAGGATGACATTGAGCGCCATAGTCGGAGTGGAGCGTGAACGACCCGTCATGCAGTTTCCAGCTAAACGTTGAACTCTGTCTAACTTTCTGACTGTGGTGACTTCGTTAGTTTTCGTCCACCAGACCACGAGTAACTCGCTTTCTATTCTCTATTTGCCAACCAAAGGGACTTAACAAAATATGCAATAATATTTCATTAATTCGAATGACTTACAGGTGAACCAATAAAATCTGTGCAGTGCTCATTTAGTCTAGTGTATGACGACTGATGACTGCTTAAATGATCCTCTGAGGTGTAGTCTTGTGTGTAGACCTATGAAAGCGAGTTTGGTTGATAAAAATTATTCTATTAAAAGGTCCGACATAAAATGAACAGCCTGTACCACTTTGAACCCAAACTGAAGGCTTTCGTGACTTCTTTCAAGACTTTATTTATAAAGATATCTTATTAATAGCCACTCGTAAATGAAGGTCACTTGCGCGGTACTATACAAAACGTGCTGGTTCGATGAAGAGACTTTGTTCTCTCACTGAACCCGCGAAAAGAAACGGATGAAAGAGACACGCGGGTCAAAATATTGAACACAAGAACTTCAGCTGACGAATGATTTTTGATTTCTAGAACCACAGGATTGTAAGTTACGCCACTTACCTATGACCATGCGTTATTCCCGAACGGCCTTTGGGGTCGCACCGATTTAAAAAAAAAAATCAGCACCAACAGTAGGTAGTCTTCAGCGATTTTTACAAAAGAACGAATCTGCTCATAATTAAGAGGTGGATGACTCGCAAACTGTTTGCAAAAAATTAAAAAAAAAAAGAATTGATTTATCTTCGAAGTCTCTTGGTAACCTGTTTTGACAAACTGCTTCTTGAGAACTATTCCCTGTGCCTATGTGTTAGGCCGAATTAACACTTGCACCAACGGTTCTTTGGCTTCCTCCACACAATGTTCTCCAATATATTATATTCATTCCCTGACCCAATTTCTCGTCGTTCAATATTGTCTCGTGTTTTGTTTACAACTGTGATTTATTTTACATAATATCTTCAATTCTCACCTGTTTGTCTGAGGTTTGATCAGTTAATCCTTTGCTGGCTGTGTATGGGTAAATAATCCACAAATTTTCTCAATATCCAAAATGGCACTATTTATAGTATTTTATTATTTTCTATAATTTTTTATTTTTTTTTTTCTAGATTTTCTGTATCCAATTGCTTTGCACTTGTTTCTGTTGTTTTCTTTCAATTTATTCACAGACAATTTGTCGTTGTCTTCAATTGCAACACTTGATAGCACACTATGGTAGATTCGTTTCTTCAAAAGGATAATGCACTAGGACGAGTATGTTTATACGAAAATTTGAAAACTAAACGCAACTGATATTTTTATTTGAATTAGACACACTCCACAATCGAATCCGGGGGGAAAAATAAAATGAAGAAAAAAAGAATTGACAACCAACTACACACCTCTCACCAGATCCGAAGCTAACATGGAAATGCGGCAGTCCCGAATCAGTATCTAGATTTTATATCGCGTGAAAGTTGTGACCCCTTTCTCCACTTTGCATGGCACTTTTTCTCAATCGAAACCCATTCGCACAAACGAGAGAGAAAGAGTGTATAACACGGAGTTACTACAGTGTAACGCACATACACAAGAGTCAGCCACCAGCAACCGCAGCAAAAGTAGCAGCACCATCCGAGTGTGGACGGAGTTTTCTTTTAGCGTTGCGTCGGTCGTCTACTGGTTGTTGTTATTGTTCTAGTTGGCTCAGCGCTCAGCCTCAGCCTGAGACGTTTGTCGCTCGCACGTTGTATTGCAATTTACAAGGTAAAGGCTGACGTCGTCGCCTCTTAGGTAACGCATATACCCTCCTCAGGTGGCCCTCTAGATTTGGCGAATAAATAATTTTGCAACTCGACGCGGCTGCGGCCCAAATGAATCATCCAAAGCGGACATAGCTTTAGCCAACGGTCGCCATCCCCGTCCATGTATGTAGGTATACCATTTCATCAGAAGAGTGAATGTTATCAGTTTCTATGGGCAAATTCCGTTTGGTGTCAGTGCCGTCCAAATTAGGCTATCCCAACAATCGAAGATATGTGAAATGTGATCCGGTGTAATCATACCTCGATGACCATCAATTTGGATTTCATTCGAGATGGCTCTCTATGTCATTCTTTCTGTCTGTTTCATTGGTCAGATCACTTTCACTTGGTGTTGGCGAATTTCGTTTTCTTGTTTGCTCGGAACTCCTAAATAAGAATCAAGTCGCGAAGTGCCAATGACTAACGGAAACGTATGTCTTCCATATTTTTTTTGCTGAAATTATGATTATAGGTCATGGCCCCATAGCACTGCGAGCTGGTAGGAGCCACATGTTCGAGCCTGTCTGCGTCGGGGTTGGGTGAGCATTTTCGAATTCTTTTTTGAACGAAATTTCGTAACAACAACAATAAAAATTCTTAAAGAACTTTTACTTTCTGTAGACGCTTTGTAGAATTATTTTTTGTCCACTCACCATACATGCGTTAATCGATTTGACGGCAGGAACTTGAGCTGATGTAAGAATCCGTAGGTAGGTATTTTTTTTTTGAGTTGTTGGCGTAATAGTGCTGCAAAAGGCCTTGACTTTTTGTGTCGATACCGGAATAGAAAGTTGTGGCAGTTTGCGGAGTATGACATACGCAACTTCAAAAGATTTGATGGGCTAACTGGCTATAAGAAAGTTGTCCCTTATCGCGTGTAAGCAATAAAGTTTCTAAATAGTGTTTAAAGGTATTCTAAGACTGATGCGGAAATTAAGGTATTCATTGTGTGCATTGAAAACAGCTCTGGCGCTACTGAAACAGAGTCGGGCTGGATGGTCAGCTCACTTAGGTTTTTTTCCTAGAATAGTGCGCATTTGAATGCGATGAGATCTCTGAGGAGCGATCAATTCAGATCTGAGCTAAACGAAATCCTTAAGAGGGCAAAAGCTGGTTATTAATTCAACGCAAAAATAAAATGGAGACCGACACCTTTAAAGGGTCGTGTCTGCAGTCAAATAATCAATTATTTGTGATCATATTGAGATTGTTTCAAGTTTTCCAAGGAAAGAATTGTATGGTTCTTGAAACTAAGTAGAGCTTTAGTAGGGTGTCAGTCGTTGAGTAGAGGTTCAGCCTGCTGGCCCTATATCCCTCTCCATCACTTGATGAAGGGCACACCCTTCATTTAAAATATAATATTGCTGAGGGTCTTTATGGATTTAACCTATATTTTCCATGTTTCATATCTTTTTCGAACTCAGAAACCCTCTCTCTATAAGGAGTCGTACCCTGTCTCTTGCCACACCAGGAAATTTCTGCTTTTCCTTTCATCTTCATTAATTTTGGTATCTTCGTGTCATTTTCGAACAAGCTTTAAACCTTAAGTCTTCTTTGTTGAGCTCAAGCAAACCTTCTGAGGATTGCTTTTATGGATGCTGTTTTTCATAGGTTTGATAATCGTGTTGTTTGCCCAATAAATCATTTTTGGTTTCAAGTCCCGCAAAAGAGTTGGCACATTTACCTACATTGAGTTTACATACGTGAGAACAACATTCACAAGGGTTCTATCTAGCATCAAGCCTAAGTATTTGATCTCTTCTGCTAAGTCAATGACTTCGTTATTAAGCTTTAATTGGGTTTTCTTTTTTCCTTTTGGAGAACGAGAGTTTTTGATGGTCTTTTTCAATCCTTTCGTCAGACACCAGTTTTGTGGACATAATCACAATAGTGATAGTGAAATTATGTTTAAAGAATTCAAAGCGCTTAATACAATGAAAATGGATTGTGTGAATAGTGTAACCGTGTTAAGTGATGTTAACGCTATGAGCGGCATTCGCTCAATTTTTAGACACGTCTGTGAAAAGTATGTATCGGGTAGTTACAATATGTTTCTTATAACATGTCCTTCATATATGTAAATAGTTTTGTAAACTCGTTTATGTTATTTTTATGTTCCTTGTTTAATGTTTAACAGTGTGTTATTGGTATTATTGGATTCATACGAATTTCATAAATTGAAATAAACTTGACTTCACTCAGGAATCAAGAAGCAACTACGAAATTTGACTTTCCCAAAATGAAGCGTGGCTTGCAGTATTTAGTGAGCAAACTTTTCGTCGCTTCACCACAATCTCCGTTGGAAGTAGTTGAGGCTTTTCAACGAGAATCGATTTGGAGTAATTTTGGACGAAAGATGAGCAGAATCCAACAGCTTTTTTTAAAGCTTGCATCGAATCGGATGATAGATCATCTGCGTTTTGCATTTTTGGCTCAAATCGCATGATGAAATTCATCGAAGAAAATATATCGATTGGTAATAGGCGTTATTTGATGGATGGAACATTTAAGGTTGTGCCACAGGGATGCTTCCGGCAGCTGATAATAGTGTACGTGGAATATTTTGGCAAGGAAAGTATAAAAAAAAGTAATATATGTTTGTGTTTAGATTTTTAAGAATTTAAAGAACGGGCGCGGCGCGGTCCGGCACGTCGCGCTCCTCGCGAACATCCGCTCGCCGGCGCGCCCCCCTCCCTCCTTCGTAGATCTGATTTAAAATAATCGTAACTGTAGCCTTACAATTGCATGTTAATTTTCTTTAAATTCTTAAAAATCTAACGCCCAATAATTTACATTCTCAATTGTTTAATAAAAAATAAACATTGAAATGAGATAAAATTTAATTACAGATATTTCCACTATTCTTTGTTTTGATGACACATAAATCCAAGAGCAGTTACACCAACTTATTTGAATACATCGAGCAAAATATTTGCAAGATGAGTCCATCCGTATTTATAACGGACTACGAAGGTGGCATGCGTACAGCCTTAAAACGCATCTATCCATGTGCGAAACTAGTAGGTTGCTGGTTTCATTATTGCCAGGCCATTAGGCGTAATATATCGACGAAATTCAGGAGCTTATTAGCATATATTCGAGTTTCCAAAGAGGCGTCACTTTTATACCACAAAATATTGGCTTTACCCCTGCTTCCCAAAGAATGCATTAAAATTGCTTTTATGGAATTAAAAGCAAAGATTAATACATCGGAGATGAAAATTAAATTTGCAGAGTTTTTTAAATACTTTGATAACCAGTGGATACAAAAAGCATGTTTATATATTTTTCTGTTTAGCTTAATATTTTATTTTACAATTATTTATTTCTACCAGGTCGGTCCTGAAAATATTTCTGTCTTTAAAGAAGAAATACGTACTACCTCAGCTGTTGAAGCATATAACGGTGTGCTAGGCCGTATAATTCAGAAAAATGGGAATTTCTTCAAATTTGTCAAAGCTATTCGGGATGAAGAGAATCCCGAGAACTTCAGTTGCTTGCCGAAAGTGGGGGAACGAGTGGCGAAAAAAGAAGGAAAAAATCCGAAAACAGGCATGCTAAAATTTTGATGGCCAGTGAAATTTTGGAAAAGGGGCAAATCACTCCTATGGTATTCTTAAATAGGATGACTTTCCGGAACCAAGGCATCTGTGAGGAAATGGAGCCCATAGATGACATTTTTGAGGAAAATGATGATGACAATGAGCTCTCTCTAGACGAATTTGAAAAATATTCGCCAGTAGATGAAGGGCCTCAAAACCTATGCATAGTTTGTCAGGATTTGACGCCAAATGTTCTATTTATGCCATGCAGACATTTGAAAGTTTGCTCTGAATGCAATTTAAAATTACAGGCGCAGTTAATCGTTGAACGAGATACATTCCCTAAATTTCCTTGTTGTAGAAGCGAAGTAAAAGAATCCATACTTGTGTACATATAAAACTATATATCTGTATCTATATATTAAAAAGAGTACATAAACCCTATGTATTTATATAGAAGCCTTTTTCTTGTTCCTAATTGTAGTATTAACACTGTCTGTAATATAATAAAAACATAAAAATACTCAAAAACTCGGGGCATTTTTCCTATTTTTGGGGTGTTATTTCGTTTTTGGTTTGGGGGCTTATTTCATACTTTTTTGGGGACTTATTTCATCTTCGATTTTGGGAATAATTTCACAATGAAATTGCTCCCCAATTTTGGGGGGTTATTTCGTTTTCGTTTTGGGGGGTTATTTCCTGGCGCCGTCGGCTAAGTTTAGAATCTTTTGCACAATCGTCGATAAAGTATAGATTTACGGTTAGCCCTTGTAGTGATTTCCATAAGATCAGTATAGCTTTGTAGTATGTAAGTCCAAAGAAGAAGGTAGAGCGATGCTCCGGTGTCATTTAAAAAAATAAAGTTCACGACTGGGTCGAAAGAAACTTTCTTATTAATCAAAAGATTGGGGTTATTAGGTACGTAAGTAAAAATCTGAAAGTGTTTTAGAAAAAAGAAACGGTTCCTAAAATATAGGAAAAGTGTTAAATGAAATCCACATTGTTTGCTTTGAAAAATTCTGTCTTCCGTCACAAAAATTCAGCTTTACAAAATTCAGCTTTTCAAATTTAAAATAATAAAATGCTGCTCTTTTCCGACTAACAAATATATGTAAGAAAAAGGATTTTTCAATTTACAAAAATATAGCTGACCCGTGCTCGCCTTACTTCGCCAGCGCATTTAATTTGAAATCACAATTGAGTGTGACTCCGTCTCAATCTCATACGCCACATTCGCTCTACTCGACTACTCATTATGTCATATCATATAGTCATATATTCTAAAGTTCAATTTATAAAGGAGATCAACAACAACAAAAAGCACAAAAGATGCATAAAAGAAATTTCCTCCACTCAACGCTAAGAAAATCCAACGACCCTTTTTTTTTTAATTGTATAAAATTTATAGTTTATTGCGTATTGTTCAACTTCAGGATAACGTACAAAGA
Source organism: Cheilosia vulpina (assembly GCA_916610125.1). Taxonomy (NCBI): domain Eukaryota; kingdom Metazoa; phylum Arthropoda; class Insecta; order Diptera; family Syrphidae; genus Cheilosia; species Cheilosia vulpina. Next base: position 33,519,974 of record OU744278.1, read on the forward strand.
TAATTTATATCTTTAAATCTTTGTACGTAATTGAACTTTATTTTAAAAAGAATCATATTTCATTTTGATGAGTCATTCCAAAGCTAGGAGCTAGAAGGCATCCGAGAGTTACATCTTTTCTTAGATATCAGGTTAGATCTCCGCTTCCGAACAGCGGACAATGATAAAACATATCCTATCTTTTAATCTCGACAATTTTCAATGCAACTGTGAAGACCGGAATCAATTTCGTGCAGTACTTTTTTAATCTATTCCGAGCAAACACCTTACGGCAAGAAAAAAAAGTTACAGTTTTATTATAGTTACGATTAAAAGTAACAAAATAGAAATAAAATATAAATTAAAAAGTAACAATTACAATTTCATTAAATAGTACAAAAAATAAATTAAAACAGTATCTATATAATAAATGATTAAAAAAATGTGGAAATCAATTAAACAAAAAGTTCACATATTTACAAAATATGAGTTAAAATTTAAAAGAAAGAAAATATTCTCTCCATCTCTGCCTTACAAAATTCTGCAAGCAAAAAAAAGAAAGGTTTGAAAAACAGAATTTTGAAAGGCAGAATTTAGAAAATCAGAATTTTGTAAAAAGAATTTTGACCCATCCAAAATTTCGAGTTGAGTTATTCATCTGATATGGCAGTATATATCAAATAAAAATGTGAGTTTTTATAACTTGAGACTCTCTGTATCTAACAGACAATTTTCACAAGTTGTGGTTAGAGACTGTACTATTTTATCAGCTCTTACACTTTACATGATTTTTGAATGCAAGGACAAGCGAAGTATGAGTTTCTGTTTTCTGATCGGTTGCGGCATGTTTTTATATTTGACTGGAATAAATTAGTGCTCGGTTTGAGGTGTCTATGATTGGATGTAGGGGTCGTGGTTGACCGATTTCGTTACATATATATATTTATAAAAGTCACAGATTTGTTTTTGAATTTGCATTAGAACTTATAAGCTGAATATCCCGAATGGTCGTGTGTGGTATGCAAATGTAGTAGAAGTTTTTAATTGTGTAAGCTCAAGTTGTTGGAATTAGTTTAAGGTTCATATTCAATACAGTTGAAAAAACAGAAGAAATTGACAAGAAAAAGAAAAATAAGTTTTCCCTAGCAGTTATTTCATTTTTATCGTTAATAGAATATTGAGTTTTAAAAAAAAGACAGATCGGAATTTGTGCAGTGATTTGTGAGAAATAATTAATAATCTGAATTATTCGAATTTTTTGAGAAAAACTAGGTATGGGATCCTAATTACATACAATTTTTTGTCTTAAATATATATTTTGATCAAAATCGTTAGAACGGTTTTTGTAAAATTATGTAGAAAAAAACAGTAAAAAATATTACAATTTTTAGTTTAAAAAATACTATTGTTTAACTCTTAAGCTAAAACTTGAGTATAAAATATTGTTCGGGATGTAAGCATTGCTTGGTTTTAAAAGTTTCATCCAAATCGAAGATGGGGTTTTCGAAATATAAGCAGTTTCTAAAATTACCATTTTCAGTAAATCCAATTTAAAACTAAGGAAGGTATATAAATTTATGGCAACATCAATTGTACTCTAAGTATCGAGTTTGGTCATCAATAAGCTGACTGAGTGTTTTGGACTGCTAAGCGAGGGGTCTCAGGTTCGAATTCCGAAAAAAAAAAACAAATTTTGTTGCGTCAAATACTTTTTTTTTGCCTAAATACGGACGGCTTCTGGATGCCTTAGTTATTTAGGGAACTAGGAAACTATTTTCGGTCATCAAAATACAATAAATTTAAATAATTTTAGGGACTAGCCTATTTAACCAACCGTTGACAAATGTATTAAAGTAGGAATTGCTAAATGAATTTTAACCTAGTTGTATATTAACAATACTACCTTCATTGGTGTTTTCAAATTATCCACCGACAGTCGGAAAAAAAACATTTTCTTGGTTTTGTTGGTTTCTATTAATATACAGGGTGGCGCACCAATTGTGCTACAATAAGAAATTCAAATAACTTTTTTTTAATCGATGTATTTCATTTATTTTTTTTTTATTGGTTAGAAAATTAAATTTTATTTTAAATAGTTAGTTGTTTTTAAAGATTATAGATCGCAAATGACCTCCACGCTCTCCCACGCATATGCGGCACCTGATCAAAAAACTATTCATTGCGGCCTGAAGAGTTGAAGTTGGGATCGCCTAAATTATTGTCGTTATGGACTGCTTTAATTCAGTTAAATTCCTGGGCTTCGTTTTATACACCTCTTGCTTGACATAACCCCATAAAAAGAAGTCTGGTGCAGTCAGGTCAGGTGACCTTGGGGGCCAGCGAAGAGTGGAGTTCCTAGAAATTAATTTGTTTGCGAATTTTTTGTTTAGCTCCGCCATAACTGGTCTGGCTATATGTGCAGTTGCTCCATCTTGCTGCAACCAAACGCTGTTGAATGGTATACGTCTTCGGCGCAGTTCTGGGTGAAAAAACTCCTTCAACATCTTTAAATAACGGTCCCCATTGACAGTAACGGTTACACCGTTTTCTTCAAAGAAGTACGGCCCGACAATACACCTTGATGAAACTGCGCACCACACAGTGACTCGTTCTGGGTGCAGTTCCGTCGTCTCATGGAGCATTTCTGGATTAGACTCTTTCCATATACGGCAATTTTGCTTGTTTACATTGCCGTTAAGATCAAAATGGACCTCATCAGACATGAACAAACAATTGATCAATGTGTTGTCTTCTTCGGCCATTGATATCATTTTTTGGCAAAATTCCAGGCGAACAGGCAAATCCTGAGGGTTTAACTTGCTAGTAATTTGGACTTTGTACGGAAACAAGTTTAAATCGTCATGAAGTATCCGTTGTATTGACCGTCTACTAACTCCAATTTGCCCCGATAAGTTTCGGGTCGAAACGCTCGGATTGGCCTGTATTGCAGATGCTACTGCTGCGATTGTATCCTGAACCCGAACATTGGCATCTCGATGGTACGGCCTTCGTGCGATGCTTCCAGATTCGGCAAACATGTTTACAAACCTCATAATGGTCCATCTACTCGGGGGATTACCGCCAAACTCCCGCCTAAATTCCCTTTGGACGGAAATGACGGACTGCAAAGCATGGTACCGTTGCACTATCCAAATTCTTTTCTCCGTATCCCAAGCATCCATTTTTATAAATCTAAATAGTAACCTACAAAATAAAAAAAAACATAAGCCGATTACTCACACAGAAAAAAAGTTATTACGTTTTATTTTTGTAGCACGATTCGTGCGCCACCCTGTACTTCAGATCTTTTCAACTCGGTCCCAATTGCTGAGTCATACGAGGCATCATATTTAAGCCGAAAATCCTTTGCAACGAACCTTCAATCAAATTGATCGTTTGGCGATCAGGCGACGGCTTGGAAGTTGTGCCCGAAACGAAGGAAATGTTATCCTTACGACACATTCGCACTGACTTATATAGTAACGGTGAACAGATGTTTATTAGTGGATCTTGCTTGAAAGTTAAATCGCTATTTATTCAACCTTAACCTAACCTACATATTTGACTAAATTACACATTTAGATAATTAACGTCCTTGGAAGACACTTCTTTACATAATTTTATCTAAAAACGCTTTATATCCATTTTTAAACAGACAAACCATTCTAGCCCCTCTTTTTCGCTCGGAATTTTCCACCAATTAGGCACGTAGAAGCCAGCTTACAACAAGCTTACATAAATAGTTCCTCCACCATTACTCAATACATCCGCAAAGCTTCACGTTAACGCGTTAACGAAAAAAATTACGATAATTGCCAGACTCAAGTAAGTACCCCAATAAACGTATTAGCCGAAACCGTAGTAGAGTTGTCACACTCATCCGATGATGTTATAAAACACTTTACTGTTCGCATAAAATGTTAATGCCCAATTTATCGTGTACTACCGAGCTCTAATCTGATTTCCAATTTCGAAGAAGCAAACATTAAAATAAATGAACGAAGCAGCCCAATCAATGTTGCGTAACGTCAACAACGCACGTCACCGATACACTCTTCACTGCATAGGGCAACAAATGCGTTGCCCATTGTGGAAAGAAAGTTATTCCGCGTCAAGTTCTTAATTGCAATGTCATCCAAGCGCGCTGACAATGATTAAGAGTTAGCATAGCGCACTGCGGTATAAGTATCTGCCACCAAAGATTTTACAAGAGCGAATAAAATGTTTTCACCGACTCATGTCTGGTATTGTTATAACTGTTAATGCAAAGATGACAGTATCTCCTCTCGAGATCTGTTTTTCTTCCCCATTCTGGCTGTTCGTTGCTTTTGGAGGTTTTTTTTCGTTTGTTTTTAATTGCTTTGTGGCCAATTTGCATAACCAAATCGAAAGTGAAAAGTGCCAAGTCTGATGCGTGCCGGTCAAAGCCACCAAACGCTGAACTTTCGACCAAGGTTTTATGGGTAAAGGCCCACCATACCACCGGCTCGATGGTATTTCATTTTCAAATAACTAGTTCTGACCCAGAGGAGACAATTAAAATGCCTTAAACTGCAAGTGAGTTTTTAGCACTTTTCTAGCCAGTAATTTCGGAATTTCAATTTCCAATTGAATGGTTCTGACCTGAAAAGTTTTTCGCTTGAACTGGTGCACAGTTAGAACAGCTTCACGAATGAAGAGTAATACCCTGCAACTGAAAAATGGCATCCATCGCTTCGGCAATCATTTCGAGCGTATAAATCAACTCCCATGCAGATGAGTGTAGAATTAACTTTTTCGGTGGGCTTACCAAAGCATACATCAATAAATTTCAAATAATACGGTGATAGTGAAAGTCGAAAAAATTTTAGAATTGCTAAACAAAACAGAAAATATCTCAACTGATATTTAGTTTCATATCGCATCTGCATGAAAGTGAAATGAAGTTAAAGTTGGATTTAATGAATGAATCTGTGCATAAGCAAATGGATTAGGAAGCTACTTTTTTACCTTGTTTTCTGAAATAATTAAAAGCACAGACGTCGTAGGGTGAAAGGTAAAATTTCTACAATAACAAAATAAAATAGAAAAGACAGCAGATTGTTAAGCAAAATTTCATGAGTAGAAAATTACAGCTACACTACGGTTGGACGTTTTAGAATTAAAGCTTGCTCTCAGATTTGAATGTATCAAAGTGGTAGGCGTTATCGTCTAATTAGGTAGCTGGATTTACTGGGGGATTACCTAAGTGCTTTGAGAGCGTGAGTTAAAGCACGAGGTGTATTTGTAAGAAAGCTTTTAACTTTCAGTTTCGTCAAAGAACTCAATACAGGGTTCGGACTTTACTGCAATTGCAGTAGATCTGCAATTTTAGGAAAAAAAATAAAATCTACTGCACCACTGCGCTCGACTGACAATCTACTGCAATTTATGTGAATTTCAGAAATCTTAAATCAAAATTAAATATATTTACACATTTTTATAAGCCCATTGCAAATAATCAGAAGCATTTATTTATTATGCAATCTATTATTTTTTTATTTATATATTCATTTGCAGGCTTGCATTTTAAGATGCAATATTATATAAACTATTACAAGCTTCAGTTATAGAACGATTTAGGCTACTTATAAATGAAAAAAAGAAATTCCAATACATTTTGTTAAGCTTAACAAACAATTTTTTTTATTTTTTTTTTTTGTTATTGAAGGTGAAAATCTCAAAAGACACAATGGGGCTAGAAACCCAGAGTAGTGTGGGACTCTAACCGCACTAAAAACACCTCCTTAATCATGACCAATCAAAGAAAGATCGACAAATGATTTAAGTTTCAACGTTCAGTTGCGTTTGAGAAGGTATTACAATTTAAATACGGGTTCTCATATTTTTTAGATTATAAGTTCGTGAGGCTTAGTTCTTCTTAATCTACGAATATTATATCGTACATTTAAGACGTCTATTATTTCGGGATTAATATGCATCTGCAGTCGGTCATTGTGACGAATTGCCTCCTTTTTAATTACTTCCGTTACAAGTTCAATCTGCAAATCACGATGCAAGTCATTATTTCTAATATACCACGGGGCATTTACTACTCGCCGAAGGACATTGTTTTGGAAAGTTTGTATTATTTGTACATTTGTTTTCCTTCTGCAACCCCATAATTGGATACCATACGTCCAAACAGGTTTTAGTATCTGATTATATATTAAAATTTTATTCTCAGTGGACATTTCCGAGTTATGTCCTAGCAACCAATACAGTTTTCTATACCTAATATTTAATCTAATGTTCCTTCCATTTCAGTTTAGCATCTAGATTCATACCCAGATACTTAGCTGTGTTAGAATAAGGAACTTCTTGGTTATTAATAACCACAGGAGCGTTTGTTATTTTTTTATTTGTAAAATTGATATGAGTGGACTTTGACTCATTTAGTCTAATTCGCCATCGTTGGGCCCAGTCATATATCTCGTTAACAGAATTTTGTAGCTTTTCTGTGGATTTAGTCACGCATCCATCAGTTGATAGAAGAGCAGTGTTATCTGCGAATGTAGCTACCATCACATCGTTTGTATGTGGTATATCCCTAGTATACAATAAGTACAGGAACACTTCCCTGTGGAACTCCTGCTTGTAATTCTTTGAGTTCAGAATACGCTGAACCATAGCGAACTCTAAAGAATCTATTTGAAATATAAGATTTAAGTATCTCATAGTATTGTCTTGGTAGATCCCTATGAAGTTTATACTGTAAGCCCTTATGCCAGACCTTATCAAAAGCCTGAGCAACGTCTAAAAATATTGTAGAGCAAACTTGCTTTTCTTCTAACCATTTTTCTATAATATTTGTCATACGATGTACTTGATCTATTGTCGAGTGTTTATTTCTAAACCCAAACTGTTGGGTGGGAATAAGCCTCCTTTGTTCTATTATTCTGTCTAGTCTTTTGAGAAGCAGTTTCTCAAAAAGTTTTGATAGTACAGGTAAAAGTGAGATTGGCCTGTATGAGGTGACTTCTGCTGGAGGTTTACCTTGTTTAGGTATAACTATAATTTCTGCTATCTTCCAATGATATGGAACATATCTTAGCTTAAAACAAGCATTAAATAAAAGCTTAAGTTTAACCAATGCTGTGAAGGGTAGTTCCTTCAGAATTTAGGCAGTTATATGATCATAACCTGGCGATTTTCTATTAGAGAGCTTATGAATATATGTGCTGATCTCTATAAGTGAAACGTAAGGGATTACGTCTTCATCTATCCTATCAAAGAATTCAAGGCGTTCGTTTGCCACACTACTTGGAAAAGGTTTAAAAACATTTGTTAAATGTTCCGAAAATAGTTTGACCTTTTCTTTTGGGTCGCCGATCCATTTCCCATCAGATGTTTTTAACGGGGGATCTTGCGTTTGAGGTCTTTTTAAATATTTGGCAGCCTTCCAAAGGGAGTAGTCTGTGACTTTGTCAGCAGTTAAATTGCAAAGATATTTAGTAAGAGTTCTATTTTTAAACTCACTGATACTTTTTTTTAAGTTTATTTTTAAGTCTATTGAATATAGTTTTATCGCCGGGATATCTTGTCATTTGCCATTTTCTCCGGGCTCTTCTCTTTTCTAATATTTGTTCCCTAATTTCTGTGGGGTATTTTACCGATGCTTGTTTACGTTGCTGAATAGTTGGTGTACTATCTTCTGCCGCCTGTTGAATATCGACAATGAATTGTTCCACTTCGATATCAATATGCCTTGTTGTGGCCAGTGGAGCTCTAAGGTTTATAAAACCTTCAAGTATTTTTTTAAAATTACACCAGTTTGTTCTTTTGCTGGTAAGTCTTTCATTGCTTATCTGCTCTACTGACATGCCATTGACCGTTAAGATTACAGGTGTATTATCCGACGACAAATCATCACTGTTTTCAACTCCTACTTCTTTTCTATTGATTCCTTTCGTTACGAAGAAGTCAATAAGTCTGGTAATTTTGCTGGGTCGGATGGCCAATAAGTAGGCGATCCAGTCGAAATAAAGTTGCAATTCAAATTTCGCCCTGCTTTGTAAAGCTTCTTGCCTTTCGTCGTTACTAATCTGGACCCCCAATAGGTGTGTTTTGCATTGAAGTCACCTCCAATGATAAAGTTAGTACCTAGAGCTCGAAAAATGTCGTTAAGATCTTCTGTCAATATAGGAATTGCGAGTTTTTTAGCAAGCATTAGTCTGGTTTTCTGTGGAGTATAATATTGCGCTGTCCACAAAGTACGGAGTACATTAACTTTTCCCACTACCTACTGAAATAATGTAAGTAAGATTCCGGTTAAACACCATTCCTAAGTTCTTTGCAGTCTCAACATATTCTAGTATAGCACCGTCGAGTATGATTGCAGGAAAGTATGAAGGATCTACAGGCTTTTTTGAAATAATACAACATTTCCACTTATTTCGATTTAAATAGAGCATAAAATAAAATTTTACTTAAGTCCTTATTTATATTATAGACACAATCTTCAATTAGTCCAAGGGGGCAACTTTTGTACATTTGGACATCATCTGCATACATTTGAATAGAGGTTTCATTTACCGTTTGATGAAGCTCATTTACGTATAGAGAAAATAAAAGCGGGCCAAGAATTGAGCCCTGTGGAACGCCTCTAGAGGTAGGAGGGAAATTCGAAAGAGTACCATTTACCATGACAGCTTGCTTTCTGCCAATTAGGTATGAGTTAATCAGTTTTATGGCGGAATTCGAAAAGTTGAACAGCATTGACAGTTTTTTACGAAGATTCTCATTGTCAACTGTGTCAAAAGCTTTGGAAAAATCCAACAATACCAAAAATGTTACTTTTCCATCAGCTAAAGCGCCTCTTATGTCTTCAATAACATTTATAAGTGCTGTGGTGCGGATTGCTTCGGTGATAAAAAATTTGTACTTTGTGGAAAACAATTGATCTGCTTTTGAACAATTTTTTCAAATACCTTTGATAAATATGGTAGTATTGAAATGGGCCTGAAGTCATTACTACTTGGACAGCAAGATAGGCAGAATGGCCATAATGAACTTTGGGTGTATGCCATCTATTCCCACAGCTTTTGACTTTATGGTTAAAAAACTCTCGACAACGTCTGTATTCTCTGCTCTAGAGAAGCAAAAAGTATTGGACCGTTCACTTTGTAAGTAAGAATCCCAATTGATTCGACGGGGAGACTTAGAAAGCACAAGAAAAGGTAGAGTGACAAATTTTTTATTAACATCATTGCCATCCATGTCTTGAGTACCTAAGCCCTTTGTATTTGTAACTCCTATCTCACGTAGATTGTTCCACATTTGCCGACCGCTCAAAGATAGGCTTAAGCGGTTAGAATAAAATTGGTTTTTTGTGGATCGTATTTTCATAGTGACTAGGTTACGTAGGCTTCGATAATTTCGTTAGCATTTCCAATATTTGAAAGCTTGATTTCGTTGCGCCATGAGTTGATGAAGCTCAGATGTAAAACATGGCCGTTGTTCATATTTACGCGTTTTTTCAGTTAGGGGGAAGTGATAATACTTCAGAGTTTATGAAGTTGATTTGATCATTTGTTGAAGGTTAGTAAAAAACCTAGTCCCAATCGAAGTTTCGAACATTTAGTTCCAATGCGGCATAGTCGATTCCCTTAAAATCCCTATCTTCAAACGTAATATCCGAACACTGAATATCAAAATCAAATGTCATGTAAATAAGACCATGCTTCCAAAAACCAGGCGCTGAAAGCTGATCTTTAAAAAAATAAATATATTACAATATATTTAAAAAGAAATGTGCATGCCATCTCGTTTTCACTGCATTTGACTTGCACTTCAGTATCAACTCAAGTCTCAAGTGTGTCTTTGTCTCTTTTTCTAAATTTATTTTTGTTGTTCTGCTCTGCTAATACATTTAAAAAAAAAAAATATTTGCAAACTTAATTTTTATCGCATTTTTTCTAAATTCAAAATCTACTGCAAAAAAAAAAGGGAATCTACTGCGAAATTTTACAACTGAAGTCCGAACCCTGACTCAATATAACCCTAGACTGAGTTTTTCAAATTTAGTTGTTTGATTTGAAGAAATTGACAAAAAATTTAGTGAATTAAGAAATGGTTGAGCATTTTTGAGGAATGCAAGGCACTTACGAAGTAGATGTCAAAAATAACACAAATTCTGTGGTTTCGAGGACGATATTCTTTGGTTGAAATGTTCTTTATAAACAGTAGACCCTTAGGCAGTGCTGCCATAAGTGCAGATCTGCGCTTCAGACTTTGTCTGCATTCGCAATGATATATTTTGTTCTTTTTAAAAAATAATTTCAACATTTTTTGCACACTTGCTTTCGCTGTATGCCATCATTTTTGTATTCAGCTATTTTTGTATTATTAGATATTGTAATTTAAATAAAAAAAATTGTTTGTGAAGCAAGATTTTTCCATAAAAATTTGCTTGCCGCAATCGCAGATCTGTCCAAATATTTTTATGCAAAAAGAGGTTCGAGATAGTGAGGTCTCATCGCGAACAGAAGACCTTTACAAAGTAAAAAGAAGCTATATATTATTAAGCAGAATTACTATTGTACACTAGTTTATAGTCATAATGAATAAATAAATAATGAATATGAATATGAATCTTGTTAGGTATCATTTTCTTTGTAATCGTGATTATATTATTTAGTCTTCCTGAATTTTCGCAGAATAAATTCACCGAATACGCCAATAAAACGAAACAAGAATGCGTAAAAAAACGCTTTGCAAAATTTTTCTAATAACCAAAAAATGCTGTGAAGAACGTTCTTAAAAAAAAAGCGAAAAACAAACAAAAAAAAAAACAAAAACCGCCCTCTAAATAAAACGTCAAAAAATGCCCAATAAAAGCCTCTGAAAAGCCCCTTAAAGTTACTTTCAAAAAAGAATTCCGTAAATAACCGCTCGAAATCCACTTAAAGGAAGAGAGAAAAAAAACCTAACTTACGCTTAACAAAAAACTCCGCCAAAAGTGTGTTCAAAACGATTTGGAAGCACTCGACATAGCCTTAAATAACGTCAAAAATAGACCGAAAATCGTTGCACAAATCAAACTGGACAATGCCTCGAGAAAGACCTTAGAACACCGCAAAAATGACTCCAAAACTTCAGAAATAATGTTCGAAAAAAGAACTCGAAAACGCCTTAAAAAATTCTCTCAAAATAAAAACCCCAAAATGGCTTCGGAAAAACTTCCCGCCAAATGCAAGGAAAATAACTCAACCTGAATGCTGGCAAAAAATGCCGCAAATAACGTCCAAAACGAGACAGAAAAACAGGTGGCATTTGACGCCATTTCATTCTATTCTTGGTATGTATTTTAGGTTAAATACGTATCGGCAACTCATAGTATTTAACTTTGATCATTTTTCTAAGCCTGAGCTACTCAGCAGCAGCTAGTTGCGAGTTGGTTTCGTTTACATTTGGAAACTGTGGCGTATACGTAACATTTTCATTTATATATTTATTTATCTTGTAATCCCTATACACTCTAAGATATAATATCTTATGAGCTAGTGATAAGCTATATTCTGCGAAAAAAAAGCTACAAAGGTAGACAAGTTATTCAATAGGTAATACTAAGTAATTACAATGTCCAAATTAAAATACCAGAAAGTACAGTAAAATAAGATTAATTAGAAATTGAGAGATGTTGTGTTAAATCTTGTGTCATAAAATCTTCTAATAAGACGCGGCAGGGAGCTCCGTAGACGAATGGAGTTAATGAAAAATTGACGCTCAGTGGTAAGGGAAAAGTATCGCGGAGGAATCAACTGAGCAGACCTATCTGAAGAAGACAACAAATTTCTCGTACAGACAGGGAGGTTGTCGTATTATTAGGACGTTTGAAAGAAAGGTTAAGGCTGCATAAAGCTGTCGAACGTCATGTTAAGAAGTCGCTTAGAAAAATGTGATTCCCTATCGTACCTTCTTAGTAGTTTTCTGTTACTTTCGAAGCTGCAAACACTTCGCACCCGTATATTAATGTTGGTATGACCATTGTTTTGGCCAGCATGAGACATATTTTCAAAGGGGTGAAGGCTTTAGTTGCCCATAAACAACATCGTAGGTCTTACCGGTCGCAACAATTATGGGGTGATGCCAGGTCAGTTTACGATTAAAGACCATACCAAGATTTTTGGCCGTTTCAACATATCCAATAGAAGAATTACCTTAAATTATGGAGGGAAAGTATGATAAGTCCAATGAATTTCTTGAGATGACGAGGCACTTTGATTTCGCAGGGTTTAACAGTAGACCATTCGTTTCAGACCAGCGCACAATGGTTTCAAGATCCTCATTAATACAGACAGCACCGTGCTCAATAAGACCGAGGTCAGAACTCAATTACAACTACACATCATCAGCATACATCTGAACCTTAGTATGGTCGGTAATTGATGGCAGATCGTTAACATACAGCGAGAATAGCAGTGGACCCAAAATGGAACCCTGTGGGACACCATTTAGGGTCAAAATGACATCCAATTGAACGTCACCAACTTGAACAATTTATTATCTACCTCAAAGGTAAGAAGCAAGTAGTTTGACTGCAGCTTATGAAAAATAAAATAGCTGACTGAGCTTATCGCATAAGTTTTCACGAACCACAGACACAGTGTCACACGCCTTAAAAAAATCTAGTAATACTAAAAACGTTACCTTATCATCGTTCAGCTTCGCCGTAAATATTCGATGATTGTCACTAGAGGTTATAAAACTGTGACCCTTTTTAAAACCCGATTGTTGTGCTGTCATCGAATTGTTGGTATCGAGGAAAGGTTTATTTGCTTTTGTAATACTCTCTCAAATGCTTTCGATAAAAAGGGTAATATTGAGATGCGCTTAAATCCATTACGTTTTGCGGTTTTTTGGTATAGGTACTACTTTAGCCATTTTCCACTGTGATGGGTATACGCCTGATGTTAAAACCGAATTAAAAATATGAATAATGAATGGGATGATTGGTTGCAATATGAGCTTCAAAAATGTGGGGTTTATATCGTCGAGCCCGGCTGCAGAGGACTTAATAGAGCGCAGACTTTCAACGACTTCAATACAATCGACATTTCGAAAACCGAATAAAGGTGCTATGGGTTCAGATTGAATTGATAAAACCCTGTGTGAATCACTGTGAGCTCAGGACATTAGAACTAGATGATGCCAATTACCGATTGAGTACATTGCCATCGACATTTTCAAAGCGGTTCAACTTTGGCTTGGCGATGGCATTGCTTAGAAGGATACTCAACAGTTTACGGCAAAGGAGGGAGGAATTGAGTTTCTTCGAATATGCTTCGAATTTTGAGTATCTAATTTCCATTACAACCTGGTTACGAAGAGATCGGTACATTTGTCGCAACTCGTCAAGGCGGAAACGCTTCCAACGGTTATATGTCTGATCGCGTAAATACGTCCAGTAAACCATGGCTGTTCTTTATGCTGAAGAATTTTGGTTTTCAAGGGAACGTGATGATTAAAAAGTCGTTTAATATTTTCATTCAGAAATTCGACTTGTTCATCTGGTCTTCTCTTTTTGCAAAGTTGATAAAGGTCTTACTGCTATTAAACCTCTGCCTTCAACAGCACAGCATTACATGAACCTTCTGGTAAGTAGAAGTGCCCATTATATTGAAACTACCGATTCCCGTTTATTATTTTAACAACATTCAAATTGTTCATTTACAGTCAAGTCGATTTGACTTAAAAACATGTTGCACAACCAAAACTCTCTACATAGGAAAACAGAAAACAACCAACGACCAACCAACCAATTACGTATTATCCCATAATTTATAGAAACAAAAACATATAAGGCCCATAACAATTAATAGAAAAAGTAAATTAAAACGTTTCCGTAAAAAAAAACCCGCCGTGTGTCACGGAAAACTGATGCGCGCCGTCAAATGCATTAATTTAATGATTTCCCCGTCATGCATCATTCTCATTCATATTATATAGGTTTCTTTGCTTATAACGTTTATTTCGATTGTGCAGTACGTGCCATGTGTCCTATAATTAAGCTGAGATGCATTATGCCATCGTGCAGCCGATAGGTTTCACTTTTAAAAAAATTTACAAAACAAAATGTAAAAAAAAAATAAAAGCAATATCTTCGCGACATTTTTTTAAGCTCACGCGACAATTACGAATAACAGTAGTAACTGTATATGCGTAAGAAATAAGTGGCATACGATTATGTGACAATTCATATTTTGTATTCGACGGTGCTCGCTGTGACTCAGCTGACACGCAATCGAGGTTCATTGCAACATAAGCGTAACTAATAATGTTTGTTTGAAGCCAAACACTTTTGATTGACGCATTTCGTTTCTCAAGCGATCGATCGGGGTGAACGATTTCGGCGTTACAGTCAACCCACGTAGAAATTCCGAACATAATATGACATGATTCATGGATGACTACAGCCAATCGAAATAGGTAATACACATCCTTCCCAATTAAGCAAAATAAATGCCTATAACTCGACTTCATTCGCTTTCACTTTCTTGACAAGAGAGCTATGTTGGTTTGTGTTGAAACCCTTGAGATCAGATGAGTGATGTCATCTGTATATTGGACTTGTTTTAGGGGAGGTTTGGCAAATGGGAAATTAACTCTTTCTCATTTGTGTCACTAACAATTTCGGAGCCCAAAACATTTAGAATGACAGATGTCACGCGGTAAGCACTGAATGCTATTTTTAAGAGGATGTTTCACTGTCCGACAACCGATTAGCGCCCCCTCTCTAATCTTTCAGTGTAAATTCAAATAACTCGGAACTCCGAATATGTATCAATGTCAATTTTTTGTTTTCTCATTCTACTCCATTTTCTCTCATTCTAAAAGTAAGCTCGAGGTCTGGAAGTGAACCGTTATTTTCTTGGAAGTGTGACAAAAATGCATGCATTTTTTTTTGGCGACAGCCGATTAGTGCCTCTACGGTAAGGTATTCATTTTTACGTGCAGACATTCTTTTTTCATTAAAGTTTTAATTTGACCAATTTTAAGTAAAATAAAGTGAATATGGGAAAAGGAAAAGCTTTGAGTGAGTCCGAAAGGGCTAAAGTAAAAGCATATAGTGAGTGTGGCCAGTCAATCCATCAAATTTCAAAAAAAAAAAAAAAAAACCGCAGCCGTAAAGTTAAGGAAATACCTCATTCATACGTAATGAGCAAAACTACGGAAAGAATATGAA
This sequence comes from Cheilosia vulpina, assembly GCA_916610125.1. NCBI lineage: Eukaryota > Metazoa > Arthropoda > Insecta > Diptera > Syrphidae > Cheilosia > Cheilosia vulpina. Next base: position 33,535,158 of record OU744278.1, read on the forward strand.
GGGACGGCCATCTTCTGTGATTACGGCAGCTGACAAGTGAAATATTTTGAGGCACGCGTCCAATGCGCACGACTCTGCCGCCAAAATTAAAGAAAAAACAAGTGTAAAAGCATGCGTGCGGACTGTGCAAAGAGTGATATCGAATGCTCATCACTTAAAACGTCTAAAAATAAAAAAAAATAAAAAACACCTCTTAACCAACTTCGAAAGACGCAACGGCTTGATTTCTGGACCAAGGAATGGCAGCGTGTAGTATTTTCGGACGAAAAAAAAATTAATTTGAAGGGTCCCGATGGCTATGCTAACTACTTTCATTATCTTCGAAAGGAAGAGCATGCTTTGGATCGACTGTATATCCGTGCTGGTGGTGTCATGGTATGGGCAGCCATTACATACTATGGCACCATTGAACTGCAGTTTGTTTCACGTTGTATGAATGCCAAAGCATACATTGAATTGTTATAAACGGCTTTCCCTGCTATCAAGGATATTTTTGGGTCCTTGGAATGGAAGTTCCAGCAGGATAACGCCCCTATCCACACAGCTAGACTCGTAAAGTCTTTGATTGAGCGCCAAAACGTGCCTTTACTTACTCGCCTGATCTAAAATTTTTGGGGATGGCTAGCCCGCAAAGTATACGAGTCTGGAAGGCAATACCCAACTGAAGTCAGCTTCACTTATCACTTATCGAACGAATAAAAAGTGCCTGGGGGACTATTTCCCTCGACCACCTAAAAAAATTATATGACTCCTTACCCAGCAGGATGTACGAGGTCATAGTTAACCGTGGTGGCACAATACATTATTAATTATTTTATAAATACGTTACAAATTTATTGAATTAAAATAAAACAAATTATTTGGAAACGTTCTGTGCCTATTTTCTTATGTTATTCGACTTTTTCCCGAGGGGGTTCTATTCAAATGTCCGAAAAAAAATATGGATTTTTCAAGTTAATTACCTTAACAATTTTTTTTTAAATGGTATTGATTGATTTACTAAGGTAACAATCATTTCTTTTCGCGTATAATTTAATAAACTTTCATTGGCAAAACAATTTATTTCAATTGTTTTATTCGATTGGCTGATATTCAGCTCCAAAGACAAGAAGCATAGGCGGCGCTAATCGGTTGTCGGGCTTCGTACACAAAAACATATGTCATTTTATGAAACAGTTTAGGAAAATAAAAAAAAATAAAATGAAAGCATGAAACATGAAAATATTTAATTTGATCGTAGGTTGAATAATTCTTTATTCTTAATGAAATGAGCAATTAGGAACAAAATTTGACCAAAAAGTAAAATCCCTTTCTTTTTGTACTATGAGATCTGAAAAATCACTATGTCCCTTTTAGCTTATTTTTAGTGAGAAAATCCCGCAAAAAATGATAAATCCCCCGATCTGGTATCACTACTGCACTGTAGGATGTGTCTTAGATAACGAAACGTAACTGGCTGAGAGAAAGAGAGAACGAAAATGTGTGTCCGCATCTATCTCTCTTGCCTCTACAGTAATATACGAAACGAAACGTAACTCTCTCTCTCTTTCTATCTCACTAGCTTATATCTCCCTCTCAACTTCTGCTCGCAATTTCCGTAACGATTTTGTGACGCACCATTACCCCCCCAAGTCAAGCGTGCCTAAAGAAGTATTACTTCAAAAACATTTTCTAATCAGTATATTTTTTTCAAAGTGCGGTTTCCCATACAAACTTCTATCCCCAATATTATCCCCTTAAAGTTTTGTTTGCATATGTCCTTCCTTGGGCCAATACGAATCCACCAAGCCCAAAATCGTCAAAATGTAAAAATCAAAAGATCCTTTCCCGAGTTATGAGTGCCCATGCGAACGGCAATCTCTTTTATAAAGGGGTTTTCAATAAGAGCGCTACAAAAGTTTTTTTTAAATAAAACCAAAACGGTTTTGGATATCAATGGAATTCTTTATTCCTGTGAAAGTACGTTCGATGCCATTATGTATGGAACTCGATTTCTTTTGCATGGCCACCACGGGCACGCTTGCAGATGTCCAGACGCTGAACCCAATTTTCGACGGTTTTCAAGCTTAAATCGGCCGATACTGCTGCAATTTCACGTTCGATATTCGTACGAAGTTCATCAATCATCGCTGGCTTGTTGGCATAGACCATAGACTTGATGTAGCCCCACAGGAAATAGTCCAACGGCGTCAAATCGCACGACAGAGGCGGCCAAGCGACTGGACCATTCCGTGAGTTAACACGTTCTCCAAACCTGGTTTCCAATAAATTGATTGGGACATTCGCTGTGTGGCTTGTGGCGCCGTCCTGTTGGAACCACATGTCCTCCAAGTCCATATCATCCAATTGGGGCCAAAAATATTCGGTTATCATTGAACGGCAGCGATTCCCATTCACAGTAACGTGCCGGTCTTGATCATCACGGAAGAAGTACGGCCCAATGACGCCGCCGGCCCATAAACCACACCAAACCGTAATTTTTTCGGGATGCAATGATGACTCATGGAGTACGTGTGGATTCCTGCCTGACCAATACCGCATATTTTGTTTATTGACGAAGCCATTCAGCGAGAAATGAGCCTAATGGCTGAAGATGATTTTTCGATGAAAATCCGAATCATTTTCAAGGTGTTGCTCAGCCCAATTCACGAACACACGACGCTTCTGGTGGTCAAGCAGCTTCAGTTCTTGCGTCAATTTAATCTTGTAAGGTTGTAGGCCAAGATCTTTTCGCAAAATTCGCCACAACGACGTCACAGAGATGCCCAACGCTTGAGAACGACGTGTGAGAGACACATTTGGGCTTTCTTCAACTGAAGCCTCAGCGGCAGCAATATTCTCGACACTACGGCCACTTCTTTGTCTCACTGGCACGGGAGCATTTTGTACTGTGGATTCAAATTTGTCCACTAGACGCTCGATTGTTGATCTGCTAGGACGATTATGACGACCATAAATTGGACCTAGCGCTCTTAACGTCGAGGCCACTGACTCCGAATTTCGGTAGTAAATTTTAATAATTTCGACTCGTTGTTGGCTCGTATATCTTTCCATCATGAAATGGCAAACCTTACTGAAGAGAAATGTCAATAGAGCGGCAAGAAATTCGGCGTTGTTTGCTGTCCCTGTCGCTCTACTTTTGAATCGTCCCTGTTGAAAAACCCTTTATATAGCTGTACACACCCGGTTTTGCCCGTGCCTTTCGTATTAAGTCGCACCCACTTTTCACAAAGTGCTTTATTTGGACCATTAATAATTTTAATTACATAGAACAATATAGAAATAGAAATATATTTGAATTTTTTTTCATAACCCGTTTTCGTATACCGCGAATCTTTTGCAAAGTTCCACTTAACGGGTCCAAAAGAGTATCCACGAAATTTCATTGAAATCGGTTGAGTTGTTTCAGAGAACGACAACAGCGCCACCTATCGGGTTCAAAAAGTATCCTTTCTTTTCTGCTGGATCCAAGATATTTATTACACATTTTTCGAACTATCATCCATTCACTCTGCGATCGAAGGCAAACATGTTTCGAGCATTTTAAATATCTCAGCTTGTACTACAGTAGTTAGTGTAGTGGACTACGAAGCGAGGGGTTACAGGTAAATTGCCTTTTTGTGATCGGACTGAGCCGCAAAGATATTCGCATACTCACGGGCGTCATTAGTGGGCACTGTGCGATAGGCGTATAACACGAGGAACGGATGGGCATGCTGCATAATGACTTTTCTGCAGAAGCTGTTGAAGAAATAGCGCCACTTACTTTGCGAATGTCCAGCCCTTGAAAACAGCAGAGCAGAGAGGCACAGACAGAGGATTCTCAATAGCTACTTCTTCGATGAACTAGAGCAGTGTTTCTCAAACTGTGGGTCGCGACCCGAAAGAGTTCCTTGGGGGGTCGCGGCCGTAAGCCGGTAAGATTAATAAACAAAAGACCTGTGCTAAAAAAAACAAAAATTTTTTTAGTGCGACATGTGCTTGTTTATTTTTTAATAAACGTTGAAATCCTGGATTAATCTTTGACACTTTTACGATTAAATCATTTTCCAAATTTAGCCTGTTTCTCTTCTTAGTTTTAAATGTCAAAAATTTTAGATAATGTGTACTCTCAGTTGAAAAAAAATTAAATGACATTTCTGATGTGCACTTACGAATTCAAAAAAAATAATACTATTACTGCCAGGCTTGCTACAATTTTTTTGTTTTTTTTTTTTTGGCAAAACCGACCGGGTTTGGAAGTTTTCAGTGCATGAAGCTTTTTAAATAACTGACACATTATAATGTGGGGGTTGTCAAAATCATTTTACTAACAAAGTAGTCGCGTTCGCGTATTCAAAAATTTTGAAAAACACTGAACTAGAGAAACTGAAGAATGTGGATCTTCAAGTACTCCTGAGATTCATATTCAAATCTGGGGGGTTCCAGTAGATAATCAGACTTTATATCATCAGAATCTGGATACAACGGAACTTTGAGAACACATAAGATTCATACTAAATCTATGTGGCTCTACTATGAAAAGCGGTTAGATGCTTGCCTCCCAACAGGCATACAATGAATCTTTTCCGTAACTGGACAATTGGCCTAAGTGAAGCTGTGACAATCGCCCATTTACCTACCTACAAGTAAATTCCCTAGGAAAGCCAAATTCCCAGTTTCCACTGCCCCTAGAAAACAAGAGAACCAGATTCCTTGTTAAAAACCTGGGCGACAAGTAAGCCTAGACAGAACTTGGTGGCGATTCAAAGCCAATATGAAAAATTACACGCAAGAAGGCTTTGAATAACAGACAATAGATGGAGCTTCTCCAGAATAGAAACAAAATGACAAAATCTTGTCAAAGAGGTTATGGGAAGTGCTTTATTTGTAGAGCACAACTTAGAAGTCAATAAATGTAAGCCTACACCTACATCAAGACAACGGTAACTCTGCAACAAGCATTGACCAGCTGCCAGTGACAGATGGAAAAAAGGGGCCAAACATAAATAAAAAGGCGGCCAAAACAAAATAAAAAAATAAATATTGAAAGAAGAAATTAATATCGTTTTAAAATATTTTTTTTTTAAATGAATTACTCATAATTTTAAGCTCACGCTTTTAAACTCCGAACTGAACAAGATTCTTCAAAATCTTTTCTCGCCAACAGTGGTTGTCAGTTAATTACAACTACACTGCGTCCGTCTAATATGCTCTTTCATTACTTGACTTGACTTGACAATTTCAAATCTTCAGTGCGCACGCACCCTAAAACCGATTACCGAACTGTCAATGTCAAAAATTCAGTAAAATCAACATTTTCATCGTGGTGAAGAACACGAAGGATCAACTGTTACAAATAATTAAAATTTACTATGGAAATTCCGAGTCGGTGGTCGCAATTTTATGAGCGTGGGCGCCAATTTTCATCGCAAAAGATGAGATGATCTTCAGAAATGAAGCGCATTTTTGGTTAAACAGCTTCGTGAATAAGCAAAATATGCGTTACTGACCATGTGCCTCATGTTTGCTGCGGTTTTCATGCAGGTGGCGTCATTGGGGGCCGTTTTTTTCATCGATGAAAATTACCGCCACTTTACGGTAAAGGGGTATTCGCTACAGAGACATGTTGGAACGTTTTTCCTTTGAGCAATTGCATGAATTGAACATCAGTGTTATGTGGTTCCAAAAACACGGTGCCACAATTCACACAGCGGGTGCAACAATCGAGTTATTGAAGTCTCAGTTCTGTGAAGGTGTATCTCGAGAAACGGACCGAGATCGTGTGATTTAACGCCTTTACACTTTTGTTTTATGGGACTACATTAAATCATTGGTCTATGCCAACAAGCCGGCAAGGTTAGAGGAGCTCAGATTCTCAATATTGAAGAAGAAATAGCGGCCGTATCGGTCGAAATGTGCGGCCGCTGCCTACGTTGGGTTCAACCCTGCATACGTTCCCGTGGCGGACATATGAACGAAGTCGAATTCTATTCATAAATGTTTTGATAGCAATTCAAGCCAAAAACTATTTTTTTCTAATATCTCAAGTAGTTTGCATTTTATTTAAAAAATAAGTTGTCAAGTCCTTAACGAAAGACACTTTATTTATCTTTCGTAACAGTCACGGATTTACTTCACCGGAGTACCCCCACTTCGATGACGATTTCAAACTATAAATTGGCTTTCTCCACCGACAATACAATCGATCCATCTCATTCGACCAACCCACAGCAATTTCAATGTCACAGTACAGTAATGATGGCATTACCATGCCAATAAGTGCATTGAATTGTAATATCTGTTTGAATTTGGCAAAACCCACGCCAAATGGTCTCAGCGATCTTTGGGTCGTTGCACCCCGGCCAATTGATCGATTCCAAAGTTGCACAACAAATGTACATGACTCCGCAACACCAGCACTCTTTGTCACGCAGAGAAAGAGCTCCAAATCGCTTTGGCGAATGGCCAAACAACATCCGTGTTCATTAGCCCAGAGGGAACGCATTCGCGAGCTCCAACGAAATGGAAACCAAACCCACGCCAAGTCAAACCGATGTCTTTCCTTACCTAGGCCAATACGTGTGCAGGCGGCACAATTATTTGGCTTGTGCTACGTGTATTGTTCTCTGTCGGCTACGGCTGAGGTATACAAACCAACTGCACGTCATTAGTTTTCCCGGCAGCAGATAACTTCATGGGTCGCGAGCACAAGCTGAAGCTGCTCCATGTTTCATCGCCCTTTGGGTCGGGTATGGGTAGAGTATGTGGATCGCTTGGCATGCAGTGCGGTGTGGTATGCCCAAAGTCGAAGAAACGGATTACATTAGTGAAAGTGAAATTAATGGCGATGTGAATGACTCAGTGAATGAGTTTCGGAACGGTAAGCGCGTCGTTGTTGTTGTTGGTGCTGGTGCTGTTGGCAGCGAATGTTGGAAAAGTTGTTTATTTCTGTTGGTAGGTAGGTAGGTACCTTACCTTCTACCTACCATGATCCAATAATGAGCATATATGTACAAACGTTTGGGCATATGTATCGCGAATAAAGCATCCGGAACTGAGTGAGAATGAAAAGATTTCTTTTCGACCAGTTCACTTCAGAAATGGTTAATTAATTTTGTTTTATGCGTTGGGATTGTTTTTTCTTTTTTTTTTTTTTGAATGCTTTTTGGTTTATTTTTAGATTCATTTTCTGGGAGTGCAGTTCTTTATATACACAGAAGTACCGTGTGCTTTGGAAGATAACCTTTAACGGGAGGAATTACTATTTTATACCTTGTTGAGTAGTTAGGCGCCCACAATGCAGCTTTAGTGCGCTTGGGGAGCATTTAAGTTTACGTCAAAATGCGGTTATGGGTCACAAAGAGAACCGATGGCAAGATTTCGCTTGTAGTATTGTTTGGCCAAGATTGGCTAGCAGCCAAAGAAATTCTATTCCGAATTGTATGTTGTGTATTTTTTTAGAGGCTTTTAATTGGATATTAAACTGTTATGCAAATGCTTTCAAGTGAGAAAGTAAGCGGTAGGTACCGAATTGGCATATGAACGAGGTGCTATATGCTGCATTCCATTCACAGCCGGACGCATCATTTTGTGGAAGAAGGCTTATAAAGGTTAAAGGGAAGCTGTTGAAAACCGACAAAGTAGAAATTATACATAAAATTCAAAATTCAGTATCACCTCTGCCGACAAATATGTTTTCCAAATTATTTTTTATTATTATTATTAGCTATATACTATGGCTGTGTGGTTGTCAGTCTATTATACTCAATTTTGAACTGAAAGCATGAAAGGCAATAAAAAACTAATATGAAGAAGAATTAATTTACAGAATATTCAAACGCTCAACTAAAGTAAGCATACAGTCCACCAGTTATCGAAACAGAAGCCTTTCAGCTAAGTAATGTTAGGGTGGGGGTCCAGGAATGCTGTCGTTGAAATCGAAAACGGTGAGGTTGGAGTTAGCCATCCGCAGCACACCGCGAGCTTATCGGGTATTTAGATTGGCCCTGAAGATGTTAATGTTGAGAATAAGGTAAGGGATTGGCATTTGCTGATATTAAACTCTTTTGAGTCTCCATGAATCTAGAATTAGTTGAATTTCCCTGGCGCCAACTTTGTCAGTAGAGAGAGAAGGCGTGCAAAATGTTAATGACCCCTTTCAATATCGTTGATAGAAGAGATAAGAGCAGAATATCAGGGAAAGAAACCTATATGACAAGGGTTTCTTTGTAGAATACAAGAAACACCCAAAATTGGGGCCGATAGGGCGATCTTCATGCAAACACTAAATACAAAATGTTTTTTAGGTACGAAGATATCGATTTTAATACAGTAAGTTCAAAGCTGACTGCTCCACTTTGTAAAAGACTTAATTACTCAGGTGGCGCTACAGTCCGGGGTGGACATGAACGCTGCAAACAACACGTCTCCTCAGTTAGAGCGATCTTTAGATAACTGCCTCCAGTTGCGCACTGCAAGCTGGTTGAGGTCCCCTTCCATTTGTGCGAGTTACGTATCATTCAGAACCCGATAAAATCGATGAATTCATAAGATATATAACTTCAGCTAATTAAGCATTGAAATAAAGATCAGTTTTTTTTTTTATCGCATAGAACGCATTTAAATACATTACTCGGGCGTCACCTAAAGCGAGATCTTCCTCTACTGCATTGTCTCTCGAATCGAAGGCCCTTCGTGCCGAAGCGTTGGTGTCCCGCTCTCAGACAACTGGCCCGTTCTTTTCTGACCAGGTCGACTTACTAATCACTACATAGCTCGTATAGTTCGCTGTTAGATCTCCTTCTCCAAAACCCGTCAGCACAAACGGGACAGAAAAACACTCTAAGCATTTTCCGTTCAATCTTCATTCGTCTTTGCTAAAGTCCATACTTCTGCGCCAAAGAGCAATAAATAATTAATTGATGAAATATTTTATGAATACCCAACTTCGTTACAACTCTTTGATGCTAAGAAGATCCCAATGAAAAATGTATATCAACTATTTTGAAATTCATCCTGTGAAGGAGAACGCCAAAACACCAAATAAACGTAGAGAGCGGTGTATGATGAATTTGTATAAAGCCCGCTGCAGCATCAAGGTCGGTAACTGCCTTACTAAGACCTTATACCCTGTGAGAAATCAAACTCATTCGGCCTTACTAATAAACATTTCTGGTTTCGACTGCAAATTGTAGTAGTTCACAATGACTTTATTTTACATACACAATTTCGCAATTGTGAGCTTCCGTAAATTTTAAGTCGAGACAAAAATTTATTATTAGTACGGCGTGACTTCTAAGAGTCTAGTGTGCGTAAACTAATGTCGTTTTCCATTGGTTTCACTCGGGGATCCACTCATTCTGTGATCCAATGGAACAAAAAAACAGCTTCTGATTGAATTCGCAAAAGTATTGGTAAAATAAATACAATAAATGACACCTTTGTGATTGCCTCTTGAGTGGACTCTGACTTCAAATCGAGGAGCGAAATTCTCTTCTCAGAATAACCAGAAGAGTATTGCCAATGGAACGGTTTCAGAAGTGATTTTTGCAGTGTCCCAGCACTTGAAATGAAACAGTGGGTTAAGGAGATGTCTTTATTTCCGCCCTTCCGACTAATCGCGATGGGATCTCGTAACCAACTGCCCACGTGTACAAATTATACAATGTAGTAACTAGACTTAATGCATACATACAGTAATACACATATGATGCAATTGGTGAGTGTAGGTATTGTTAACACATCTTCATACCACATCCCCCTTTATAGGTTTTAATACTCGTACTACTATTATAATAATAATAATTCATATATTTTATGTTAATTTAACAAAAAAAAAATAAGATACTTCAGAATATTTTTTTTTTTTTCTAATTCCAATATTATTATTGTCATGAAAGTTGATTGAAAACGAAAAATATGAAAATTTACTCGTATATTGATTGTAATATTAACTTAATATAGTATATACGCATACGAAAAGAAAACGGAAATTGGAGCGGAAGCAGCGATGGCGGAAGCAACAGCGCGTATACAACGCAAGTGGCAAGAACGCTGGGAGTCTGAAAGTAGAGGGCGCTGGACTGCGAGGCTCATCAGAGACGTAAACGCATGGAGTAACCGGAAACACGGTGAATTGAACTATTACCTTACCCAGTTCCTCACCGGACACGGATACTTCAACGCCTTCCTCCACAAGATAGGAAAAGTGAGAAGCCCATCCTGTCAATACGGAGATTCGTTTTCAGACGACGTCTACCACACCGTCTTCGAGTGCGTTAGATGGGAATCCCTCCGCCAAGAACTAAGTGGAAACGTCGGCGAAATCAGCCAGGACAACATCATTCAGAAGATGCTGGACAACGAAGTCCAGTGGATGCAAATAAGCTCGTATCTGACCCAAATCCTGAAAATTAAAAAACAAGAGGAGGTAGCTGAGGAAATGACCGAGCCCGCTACTTAGACACGGACCCCCCCTCGAAGTAATGCGCAAGTAGTCCCGAGGGGGGAGATCGGCGAGACACTTTTGGAGTTTTAGCCGGTACGCCAAGGGTTTAAATCCCCTAGGAGAGCCCGGCTCACGGGGAAATATGGATATTTCCTTATGGTGCGTAAAGCATTTCTCCAAAAGTAAAAAAAAAAAAAAAAAAAAAAATATAGTATATGCCCACCGTTCTGGTTGTTTTACCGCCCGTCGTCCTCTGGTTACATAAGTTGCTTGTGGTGTTTTTACTTGGTTACTCGGCTCATTATGTTCACGTTTCGAAGACAAGGCAATTTGCTCTCCTTCTATATCCTGGTTCGGCTGTTGTTCCTCGCGTTCTACTTGTGAGGGAGTTACCTCTTGTCCAGGCTCATAGGGTGGGGACACGCGTTCTGATTTCGTCAAATGAAAGGAATTTCGACGAAGGGATCCGGTCTGTGTGTTGACGGTGTAGGATCTTGGAAACGGGCCTTTTTGGAGAATTGTTCCCCACTGCTTCATATCTCTAACCCAAACTGTATCGCCTGGTTTGAATTCGTCCCTATGCCGAACACCATGATGCCGGTTGTAGTCGTTCGCCTGCTTTTCCTGTCTCTTCTCTTCGGTTCTATACTGCTCCTCGTTGTTTATCACTCTGGGCTGAAGGTTAGATCTCGAAGTTGGAATTAAGTTGGAATTCGCCTCCCCATCAATAATTCGCCGGGGCTATGACCATTTGAAATCGGTGTAGCTCGATATTCTATCAGTGTCAAGTACGGATCGTCACTTTTTTTAGCTGCATTTTAATAGTTTTTACCATTGTCGATTCCGGACTCTCCCGGACGCTTCTTTTTGCCCCCCATGGAAAACGAGTATTAAATAGACCGCCAGTTCAGCCAACCTAAGAGAATTTGCCTACAAGCTGTTTTCCGTGTTACTATATGGGAAAGTATACAACCCGCCATTAAAAATTTTATTGCAGATGTGCAATTTTATTTTCAAAATGGGGGAGGGGGGAATCAGTGACAGTGCAACAAAAATGACGTTTAGTTTTGTTAATGGTTCTTTTGACTTCACGAATAAAATGCTTCGCATACAAAATAAAGTGAATAAGTTCTTAATTCACTAAACTAATATTCTGAAATTTTATCGTTAAATTCTTGTTTTATAAAAAGAACCTTACCTTTGATGTACCTACTAAAAAGTACTGATATCCTACCAACTCAACCCGCTTTACTCTTCTGTTCGTCTATTTGATTTCACCTGCAACGTCAGTGATTCTTATTAGGCGTTTTTCTTTTTTAGTTCAGAGCTGAGCTCTGACCGAGCTCAAGCATTATGAGCGCGCTTTGAACCGAGAGTGCTCAGATCGTTCTGATGTATTTATGAAACACATTTGAGCACGTAGCTGCCATTTGTATGAAATATATGTATAAATTGAATATTTATTAATTGTAATTAATTAAATTTGTTAACCTTCAATTCCAGAACAACAAGATTCGTCCGCCATTTCTATTATTTTGTTTATCCTGTTTTTTTTTTCCTGTCATCAGCTAGTTTTGATTTTTGACATTACTATGTCGTTTTCCATTGGGTTCACTCGGTGATCCACTCATTGGAACAACAAAACAGCTTCTGAAAGAATCCACAATAGTATTGGTGAAATGCCAAAAAATAATATACAAAAAATAATATACTGCGGCTGTCAGCTGACTTGTATAAAATACATAAATTACATTTGTGTGAGTTCTTCTTGAGTGAATACTGACTTCAAATTGAGAAGCGAAATTACCTTCTCAGAATCACCAGAAGAGTATTTTTTGTGCCAATAGAACGGTTTCAGAAGTGATTTTTTCGATTCCGGAATCCGGACTCGCCCGAACGCTTCTTGTTGACCAATGAAAAACGACATAACTTTTTCGTAAGTGTCTCTCTCTCTCTCTGAAAGACAATTTATTTCCACCACTTTCATTTTGACAGTCTTTTTCATTCTTTCTACAAAAGTATTTAAGGAACAAATGTATTAGGCGTGTTTCTTTGAGCTTCGATCTCAGCAAAGCAAAATGAAGTAGGAATTTCAGCACGTAATTACAATAACTACGTTCTACTTGCCACTTCGAGTACTCAGAGTAGTTGTTGTGATTGCGTGCTGAAAATCCTACATTACCTTGCTTTGCTGCGACTGAAGCTCAAAAAAACACGCCTAATACATTTGTTCCTTAAATACTTTTGTAGAAAGAATGAAAAAGACTGTCCAAATGTCAAAACTAATAAAAAAGAAATACACATTATTATATTAGGTATGACACTAACTTTTATTTCTGTATTTTTCAGACTTTTAAAATGAAACTAGAGCAGTACGAAAAATTAGAACGAGAATTCCCGATAGGAGTGAGTGCGTACACACCAATTTTATTAATGTGGAAACATAAAAAAAATGCATTAAAAATGTACCTACTCAAATTACAATTTTCAGCTGCTGGTAGCCTTTTTTTTTGCATTTCAAGATTATTTAAAAATAAATTCGTTTGCAAATATGTGATTGTTTTGCAAACAATTGCTACCCCCTTTCGTAATGCACTTGGCGGATGCTATTCGCACGTCGTTAGGGACACGACTACGTAACGAAATGTCAAAGTTAAATCGCGGCAAATAGGGGTAATGTGCCTCGCTTAAGGGACTCTAAACTCCAGTATTTAATTTTCGGGCACGATCCTGTACTTTTTAAGGCCCAACTTATTTCTTAAAATACTATTTTTTAATGAAAATACTAGTACGTTACGTCAAATAAGTGTCGTGTAAACGTCATTCAGTACAAAAATAACGTGCGAATAGCCACTTCGAAGAAAATTCGAATATTTCGCCAATAATATTGCTGATGTGGTCTCCATTTAGACAAAAAATCAATCTTCTTTTTTATTGATCTAAATCACTTTTCATGTTCCATTGGGCAAAGAAATCAATCTTTTTTTGATTCGGATTAATTTTCTACAGATATCGGTTTTTTTTTTTGCAGATTCACACATACTGCCAATAAACCAATATAATTTGTGTTACGTTATTTTTAGAAGTTGGTTTTCAAAACAAACGCGAAAAGTTTTGTGAAAACCAAAATAAAGAAACACTTAAATAGCTATGGATATACAATTTCAAATAACGCATTAATCCAATTATAAAAACAGATCAATTCGTCGAATGTTCCATGAGCCGCATAAAATCTGAGATCTGAAAAAATATCTGATGGTCGCAATGGAAGACGACATAAGTGAACTGATATTAAAAGCAGAACGCTGAAAAGGCAATTCGAAATGCACCATCCTACCTACTGACTTTTCCATTTACATAAGCAATTTGCTTGCTATAAGCATAAGCATTCCCATACGCTAAACCGGCTGTTCACCTCCACTACGCCTCGCATTACTTTTTCTCGCTAGGCCAACGAGATTGAAACGGTGAACTACTTTTTCATTGTAAAGTGCCTACCTATTTGAATATTTAATAACATTCTTCCATTAATCGTTCGTCACAGTGGCCAACCGAATTTTCAATTTTCGCAAGCCATTGTGATATGTCTACAGTCACCTGGACGGTGACGATACCGCACCCTTAGATGATCTCATGAGAAAGAGAAACACTTTCTTCACTTTCAGCCCGAAAATAGCGTCAGGGCCACAGCCAAACCATCATCAGCACCATATACGCGCGCTTTGTTTGTTGTTTCTATTCTGCTGACAGACCGTGTGTGTCTGTAAACTTATTTACATTCCAAGCATGAAGTGCTCTCAAAATGTTCGTATTTTTTGCGATTTAAATTCCAGCGCCCAATGGATGATATCCACCTTAACCCAAATCAGGCGAAAGGGAAAGAAAACAAAATAATAAAGGCTTGTTTTTATATGTTTTTTATTCAGTTTTTTTTTTTATTATTTTATTTCATATATATATCACAAACAGTGTAACATTTTGTTGGTTTTTGTTTCCGTGTTTCTCTCATAATATGTAGACTTTTCGTTATTTTAAGAACTGTTTAACAATTGGCATTCTTAATTGATAAAAAAAAGAATGAGAGAAAAAGAATAAAAACAACAAATGGGAAATTTGCAAATTGGTTTATCGGATACAATTGTTGTTTAGTGTGTATTTGCAATACAATTAGTAGTAATTAAGGAATAAGGGGTATACTTATAAATTATATACAAACAAACATGATAACTTTCTTTAAAATACCATTTCTTAATATTTTTTGTGTGCTTTTGATGTTTTTTTTTGTTTTTTGTTTTTTGTTGTTAAATTTTCAATTGCATCAGTCAGATTCGATATCGTCTACTTTGGAGAATAACTTTTTCCCTCGCAACGAAGAAACATCCAATTGATTCCTCACAAAGGAGTGCGGCACTATGTCATAGTCGTCAAAGCATAATATATTGCTGCTCTGTTGTTTGGTATCAACTGCATCAAGCCTGAAATGGAGTTAAGGGTGTACAGTTTGTGTTAGTTGTTTGCATAAACCATAAACTAAGTAGAAAGAGACTGACAGCCTTCCTATGTCTCCCCGATTTACCCCGCAAAATTTTACAATATAAGCCCCTCACTCCGGTCGCAATTTTACTGTCTATGAATATGAGTGAAGCAGCAAAAAAAAAATCCAATTCTAAATGGCGGGAATTGTAATAAACTACTGACACTCAGCAGTGGTCCTACATTGCGGTTTCTCTACCTTTTTGTGGGAATTTTAATTTTCAAACAACTTTCCGTGCGTAAAAGGAAAAACACATCAAAATTGTGTGATTATCAACAATCTGACAAGAAAACATTCAAACTCCATATCACCGTGAATGTGAACGCACTAAATACACATAAAAAGGAGATTTGCCTTTAGCAACAATTTCCAGTAACAAAAATAATGATTATAATGATCGCAAACTGTGATTTTTATACTGAAGATTAATTTAATGTTATTTTCTTTCCGAACAATACAAATTTTACTTTTAAATGCATGTTTGTTTCATTAAAAAATAGAGGTAATTTGAGTTTAGTGAAAAGGGAAAAATGAACACGCTTCGTGGGAAAAATAAAGAGAGTGCTAGGAACACTGACTGAGATTTAGTGTCAATGGATTTAGTGTATTTCGTGAGTTGCTGTCAGCTGATGGATGCGTTCTGAGAGTTTAAATTCGTTGTTTTATTGCACAACGATAACATTTGTTTTCTATTCTACAAAATTAAAATAGCGAATGTAATCAACATAAATAAATAAAGGAATAAGTGTGAAAAATTCATACCTTGAAATACAAGAAGATATTTTTGTTCCTACAATTAACGTGTCTGTTTTAGTTTGTTGTTTAGTGGGAAAAAATATGTTAGTGAAATACTCAAAATTAAGAAACACGCCAAAATAATCAAAATGAAGTTTCAATGAAAAACTCAAGTATTCTTTTTATTTATAAATCAACCACATCTTGACACGTTCACTCATGAAGCCTATTCAAACATGTCTTCGTGTTGTCTCTTTTTTATGCTAGCAAATATTTAGCCGGGCATGTCATTACGATTATTAAAATTTGAAATATGATTTTTGAGTTATAATCCTTTCATGAAGATTCCATTTCAAGCGGAAAACAACAAAAAAACAATTAAAATTTATTAGAACATTTAAAAAATTGGGATAAATAATAAAATTCCATTTGAAAGCAACTGCTTCAGCCCAGAACATGAATAGTGCTAGTTTTTAATAAAAAAAAAACACAACTGAAAAGTTTTTGGTAGGCATTTTATGAATGAAAATAATGCCACTATTTATGTGAAAAGTAAAATAAAGTTGCAAAATGATAACTGCACATTTATTATTGTTTCTTCCCAATTTTTTTTTTGAAGTAATACTTCTTTAGGCACGCTTGGGGGGTAAGCTGGTGAATGCGTCACAAGATCGTTACGGAAATTGCGAGCGGAAATTGAGAGGGAGATATAAGTAAGTGAGATAAAAGAGAGAGAGAGAGTTATGTTTCGTTTCGAATATTACTGTAGAGGCAAGAGCGATAGATGCGAGCACACATTTCCGTTCTTTCTTTCTCTCAGCCAGTTACGTTTTATTATCTAAGACACTTCATACAGTGCAGCAGTGATAACGGATCGAGGGATTTATCACTTTTTGCGGGATTTTCTCACTAATAATAAGCTAAAAGGTACAAAGGCATTTTACAGACCTCATAGTACAAAAAGAAAGAATATTACTTTTTGGTCAAATTTTGTTCCCAATTGCTCATTTCATTAAAAATACAAAAATTATTCAATCAATTAAATGTTTTCATGTTTAGAAAAGTCTTTCAAAATATCTAAATGCTTTCATTTTCTTTTTATTATTTCCCTAAACTGTTTCATAAAATGACATATGTGTCTGTGAATGAATCACGAGTATTTTTTTTTTAAATAATAAATTTATTTATTTTGTAAACATAAAAGGGATGTTTTGAGTATAACCGTGGGATAATCTGCCTCTAAAGTCTGGTATCACTGCAGTGCAGGCATATTGTCTGTATCATACTGTAGGAGCAAGAGTGAGATGTGGGAATACACAGTTTCTTTTCATTCTCTCATAGCCAGTTCGTTCCATATATCTAAGACACAGTGCACCCCTCGTGCAAAGTTGCCACTTTGGTAATTTTTAACCAAACTTGGTATTTTTTTTGCTTTTTAATTTTTGCTAATTTGGTAATTTCTATCTGGTTATGGTAAATTTTTGAGCAGATATACCAAGAATACGAACTCGATATCACCTCATTTAAGTGCTACCTTACTGCTTCTGAGTGAACGCATTGCATTATTTGCATATGCTTCATCAACATCTATATAAAACTGATTTGTTCGCTGTTCAAAAAATTACAGAATGCACTCATTTTCTTCTTTTGACAGATGGTGAATAATAATATTTAATAAGATTATTTATATACAGACATGAAACTCTAATTTGTTAAGGGTTTGTTATAAGAAAATAGGTAGATGATCTCCCATGTCTTCTAACAGCTGGTAATTTTGTGCAGAACGTTGTTGACGTTGTTTAATTGTTTAAAGACTGACAAAGTTCCTACTTCGTTCCTTATTGAATTGAAAAACCTTATGTTTTAGAAATGTTGTTTTTTTTTAAACAATCAAAAATAATTTGTGTTTATTTGCAAGTGGCAACTGTGGCCTATCACTCTGTATCATACTGCAAGAGAGAGCAGTGCGTGTGCCCATTTTCTTGCACTCTTCCTCTCATAGCCAGTAAATTATTGAAGAAAATTGATATATTAGAATGTATAAACTAAACATGTATATATAGATGGAGCTAAAGAAGTTTTACTTCAGTCGTGTGGTCTAAAGCACACTCGATTTTTTATGTAGGCCACTCTCGTACAAAATACGGCCTTTCCTCCTCAGTTAATGGTTTAATGCCAGCATGTAATGCAAATGTCGTTTTAATCGATTTTAATTTGCCAGTTTCCTCAATAAATAGAAAATTACTTGAGAATGTACAGTCACAGTTGTTTGCTTTACGTTTACTTTGTATCATTTTTTGTAACTTTAAACACTTACATTGTGGCCTTGTTTGTGAAAGATTTTTCGTTCTTTGGTGACAAACAAACAAATAAATAAATAAATTTAAAGTATCGACCGCGGCTAGACGAAAGGCTTTCCAACGTGTGGCAATGCCAACGACAGTCTAATGATTGAATCATGACGAAGAGAGATTTGTTGGAAGACCGATCAAGGAGGCCCACTTACAAGCGCAACAGCTTAAGACAAAGGCTGCGGCCACGCAGTGAGCGACGAAAGAAAATTAGAACATTTGAAAAAGTATGGTCAGTCGCTCACTGAGTGACCGAAGCCTTATGTTGAATAACGAACTTAAACCAGGAAAGCAGATTGCAGAAACGGCAATTGCGAAGTGCCTTAAGCTTTAACAACAGAAACATATTGGTGGTTTTCAGCTAGCGAAGGAAGCAGACAAGTTTCTCCTCCTCCACCCTAATTATCCTGAGAAGCCGCTACGAGCCCTTTGATGTTAACATGCGAACATGCAACAGCGGGTTGTTGCTGAAAACGTATTGCCATAAGAAATGCAACAGCAGAATGTAGGTCTAACATCAAATTGTGTGAATCGGAGTTACCGAACGTGCTATCGGGAATTAATAAACTGATGAGAACACTATATAAGGTAGGGAGCAAACATGCACGCGATTTCGGTTACATGCGGTATCATGTAAAGGGGTTTTCAAGAGGGACGCTACAAAAGTAGAGCGACAGGGACAGCAAACGACGCCGAATTTCTTGCCGCTCTATTGACATTTCTCTTCAGTAAAGTTTGCCATTTCATGATGGAAAGATATACGAGCCAACAACGAGTCGAAATTATTAAAATTGACTACCGAAATTCGGAGTCAGTGGCCTCGACGTTAAGAGCGCTACGTCCAATTTATGGTCGTCATAATCGTCCTAGCAGATCAACAATCGAGCGTCTAGTGGACAAATTTGAATCCACAGTACAAAATTCTCCCGTGCCAGTGAGACAAAGAAGTGGTGGTAGTGTCGAGAATATTGCTGCCGCTGAGGCTTCAGTTGAAGAAAGCCCAAATGTGTCTCTCACACGTCGTTCTCAAGCGTTGGGCATCTCTGTGACATCGTTGTGGCGAATTTTGCGAAAAGATCTTGGCCTACAACCTTACAAGATTAAATTGACGCAAGAACTGAAGCCGCTTGACCACCAGAACGTATGTTCGTGAATTGGGCTGAGCAACAACTTGAAAATGATTCGGATTTTCATCGAAAAATCATCTTCAGCCATGAGGCTCATTTCTGGCTGAATGGCTTCGTCAATAAACATAATATGCGGTATTGGTCAGGCAGCAATCCACACGTACTCCATGAGTCATCATTGCATCCCGAAAAAATTACGGTTTGGTGTGGTTTATGGGCCGGCGGCGTCATTGGGCTGTACTTCTTCCGTGATGATCAAGACCGGCACGTTACTGTGAATGGGAATCGCTGCCGTTCAATGATAACCGAATATTTTTGGCCCCAATTGGATGATATGGACTTGGAGGACATGTGGTTCCAACAGGACGGCGCCACAAGCCACACAGCGAATGTCCCAATCAATTTATTGGAAAACAGGTTTGGAGAACGTGTTAACTCACGGAATGGTCCAGTCGCTTGGCCGCCTCGGTCGTGCGATTTGACGCCGTTAGACTATTTCCTGTGGGGCTACATCAAGTCTATGGTCTATGCCAACAAGCCAGCGATGATTGATGAACTTCGTACGAATATCGAACGTGAAATTGCAACAGTATCGGCCGATTTAAGCTTGAAAACCGTCGAAAATTGGGTTCAGCGTCTGGACTTCTGCAAGCGTGCCCGTGGTGGCCATGCAAAAGAAATCGAGTTCCATACATAATGGCATCGAACGTACTTTCACAGGAATAAAGAATTCCATTGATATCCAAAACCGTTTTGGTTTTATTTAAAAAAAACTTTTGCTCTTATTGAAAAACCCTTTATAAAAGAGCAGATAGTGCACAACGCAAATGTCAGTACGGCAGGCACTAATCAGTGAACAGTGAACGATGTAGCCATCATCTGCCGCTCTAAGAGGGTTGTTTGAAAGCCTTAAGGCGAATCTTCTTCCCACAATTTCTGGCCCATAGTATTATCGTCGATTCTTTCTAAATTCATAAGGAATATGTTGAACCACAAAAACATTTTAATGACGTTCAATTCGATGGTTTATCTTAACAAAATGCGGAACCAGTTTCGGGTAAAACAAAGACCGTTGCGAGTGGCATTTGCCAGTGTTTGGCATCAAGCTCTTTTGTGAAAAACTCATGCTTATGTGGTCGGTGTGTATCTTTAAGGGAGTTGAAATCGAATGTTTAAATTCGAGTTGTCTGCACTCACCTAAAACTGGTCTTCGTTAGATCCTTTCTCGATCGGAAGCTCTGATGGTGGTGATTCAGCGGCGTGGAGTTGACAATTTTCGTCAAATTATCACCAAAGTGCGTCGGTGTTCCGTGATTGTACGACACGTCAAACGAGTTATCCGCCGTAAAGCTATTATCGGCGTTGTGTGCCGGCTCAGCACAAGGCGGTTCTTTGATTTTCAAATTCGTAATCAGAGACAGGACCAATCTGCAGATAAAATTCCTAAAATTGCACAGTTTTGACCAAACGGCACGTCTGGACTTTCGATATGATTGTTTCTGTGAAAGATGTACATGGTTACAATTCAAACACAAATGCTCATCCAATGGTGCAATCAACTTACAACTTTTTTAACGAGATCCCATCGTCGTCGCCTCTGGAGGAGATTTACTAATTTTCTATTACGAAGCAACGCATCTACATTTGGCCTGGCCAATGGATTCGGTGTCATCATTGCTTTGATTATTTGTTTTAGTTCTAACGATATTGCTGCAACAAGAGAGAGAGAGAGAGAGAGAGAGACAGAGAAAGAAATTGTCAAAGCACATCCCATATGACTTGACTCCAACTTACGTTTAATGAAATCTTCGGGTAGGATGCCACTTCGTAGCTCTTGCCACAGCGGACCGTTGGGTGGAAGTTCAATATACGATGAGAGTTCTAGAATGGCGATGCCCAAGCTGAAGATGTCAGCGGCCCGCGAAAAATGTCCCTGCATTAGTTCTGGCGCTATGTATCGAGAATCCCCTTCGGTGGCTTGATGACGAGTTGCCTAAAATGCACGATTGTAATCGAAGGACGGTGATAAGGCTTGCGGACGACTTACCCTATCCAGGTCAATGACGAGTCCGAAATCGGCCAATTTACAGATTCCATCGTCGCCAATTAAAACATTGTCCAACTTAATATCCATGTGAATGAGACCCTTGTCGTGGAGACTCTTTACTGCCAACAGCATGTCTAGCAGTATCGACCAAATCTGTTCTTCGGGGATTCGCTTCTTTTTGCCCAAGTAATGCTCAAGCGACTCTTGACACAGCTCCATTTGCATGTACAGTCGGTCGTCCTGCTCCCATGCCTTGTACAGTCGGACACAGTTTTCATGATCTGAAAACTGTTCGTAGCGTTTGACTTCTTCAAGGCGCTCCTGTCGATTGTTTTCACTGCGAAAGAACTGCTTCGACTTCTTAACCGCATATAACAGGCCATCCTCTTTGCTGCGCACTTTGAACACCTCGCCAAATGAGCCTTCACCGATTTTTGAGATTCTGGTAAAGCACTGTTCGAAGTAACTCTCCTCTGAGGAACGATTGTAGACGGGACTGAGAAGGGAATCATTTATCTGACCACTGCAGTCTTTGAATGATATTGCATGGGCGGATAAAGAACTCTGGCTGCGATTCAAGTTAAAATCGTGATAACGCGATTTCAGCTTTGGTGGCTTCATACGAAAAGGAACTTCTTTGTTTACATTGGACTGTGGGAATATATAGGTATCTTTTTCATTTTCTTATTAAAAAGAACTAAAATGCATCTATTTACCTTGTAGGAATGTTGATATATGATATCTTCACGAATTTCAGGAACAGGCAGATACGCACCACTCATTTTTGATGTCGGTTTTGTGTTGTTTTGTCGAGTGTCTCACCCACGTTGGAAGCAAGAAATGAAAGAAAGAAAATACAAGTACTCGTGTTCGCTTTATGTTTGGCGGCAGCACTAAAATTTTATTGATGGATATTTTGTAGAAACATTTCTCGTATTGAATAATACGATAAAATTAAATAATTAATATCAGTAAAATTTGAATACAAATTAGAATTTCTTGGAAGAAATTGGAGACACAAAAGAAGGTAGATTGACAGTTGTTATTTTTTTAAATATAACTTTCAAATTTTTGTTGACACTGACAGCGTCGGTAGTTCTCTTAACGCAGAAATAAAAAGAATGTTAGCAGATATTGATAAGGTAGTGTCGATAGTGTACCAGATTTTCCAACCGTATATAATGGCGGCTTTAAATGAAAATAAGCTGAATAATAATTCAACATCCACATTAGTAATTACTAACCATTTATACGAAATATACCTACAGCTTTTTATCAACTACCCAATTAAAACCGTAAATTTTTAAATAAATTGCATGTTTCCCACCTTCAGTAAGAAATAAATTCACATAAAAATATAATTATATCCCCCTCGAGGTGAAGTTATTTCGCATGTTAAGTTATTTCCCGTAATTATTTCTCTGCGCCTAGTGAAATGTAAACACAACTCTACTCTTACCAAAAATTATAAATAAATAGTTGGCGGAATATGACAAAAATAAGCAAAAAACAAAGAATAAAACCCACTTTTTTTCTTTTTAGATTTTAGATTTAGATTTATTCATTCCATTGGAAGTTAATATAATATTTAATTACAATTTACTTAACTTGTGAATACTGGGGTCAGATTCTAAAAGGCGAAAACCTTAAAACGTTTTCATGCGCACAAATGATTTTCTTAGAAGTAAATCCACTATTTATCAAACTGTATTCGTAAATATGAAGCAACTCTGAGAAAAAATCGAGATTCGCAAAAGTGCTCCGGAATCGAAAAAAAGATCGATTTTTTAGTACCAAACGAACATAAAAAGTGATCTAGAGCAAAAAAGTGCTCTGCCCAATCGAATACATAGATATGTCGTAACATATTTATTGTTGAGCGGAATATGAACGTATGTTTATTTTTTTAAATATCCGACCTGCCTTACCTTCTTCAGATTTATGAACTTTGCCCAACGAGCTGGGTTTTCTGTCAACTGTCAAACGTGTGTGAGTTGGAGAATTTCATGTTGGAATCTCCTTTGGCGGCGGTCTTCCTGTTTTGATAAAAATGCATCCCACCGATTCAGAAAGAAGCTTCTCGTTGCGTGGATCACATTTTGTTCGTTCACAGTTAGCACCAAAGTGTTATTTCCTTATTTATTTGGTGTATATCAAATCACTCATAATGGATTTACTTTGGCTGTCGTTCATCTTCAGCATCATCATTTCCGTCAGTGCCATTCCCAAGCCGGATGAAAAACACAATCCATTGGAGCAGGATTCTGCACACGTAAGTCATTTCGATGGTGAACACCACAACGTGCAATACGATCACGAAGCATTCCTTGGGGAGGATGAAGCAAAACAGTTCAACACGCTGTCCCCAGAGGAGAGCAAACGTCGCCTAGCAGTGATTGTTGACAGAATAGACGACGACAAAGATGGACTAATCACTCTCTCCGAGCTGAAGAAATGGATTCAATTCACGCAACGCCGTTACATTGACCAAGATGTTGGACGAATGTGGAGACAGCATAATCCTGAGAACGCCACTACATTCAACTGGGAGATCTACCGAAAGAATGTGTACGGCTTCCTTGATGAGCTGGACCAAGAAGAACTGGATCGCGAGGAGCACGGAATCTCATACAAACGAATGCTGGCCAGGGATCGACGCCGTTGGGGTGTTGCCGACCAAGACGGCGATGATAATCTCACGCGAGAAGAATTCACTGCATTCCTACATCCAGAAGACCATCCCACAATGAAGGACATAGTCATAATCGAGACAATCGAGGATATTGACAAGGACAGTGATGGTAAGATATCTGTCGAGGAATACATCGGAGATATGCACCGCGCATCAGAGCCTGGTGATGTCGAACCTGACTGGGTGATACAAGAACGAGAAACATTCGCCAAATTCAGAGATCTTGATGGTGATGGGGCACTCGACAAGGACGAAGTACGCGCTTGGATTGTACCCGAAGATTTCGATCTTGTAGAGAGTGAAGCCAAGCATCTGCTGTACGAAGCCGATGAGAACGATGACCAGAAACTGACCAAAGAGGAAGTCCTCGACAATTACGATTTGTTTGTCGGCTCTCAGGCTACCGACTTTGGCGAGGCCCTCTCCCGACACGACGAATTATAAGTGCCATTCCATTGAGGGCGAAGCGAATCGGTTTTAGTTTTGCATATCTGTTTCGCTCTGAAGCCGTCTCGATCGAAGATTATACTTAAGACGACGAATCTCACGTACAAGCGCGTCATGAACAAACTTTCCTTGTTAATAGTTGTACCCTAGTTTTCTAAGTCGAATATTGCTCTAAGTTCCGAGGGGTGGTTGCTAGCCACAGCGCCACTCTTCCTATGGCTGGCTGCCAAAGCAAGTGTGTAAGACACACGTTTTTTTATTTTTCCTTAACTGTAATATACTGCAATCTGTATCTGTGTATGTTTTGCCTAAAATAGAAAATTAAAGAAATATTTTTAACATTTACACATCAGTGTTCCAGATGTTTCTATGTTCGATGCCTGGAGAGAGACGCTGACCTGCGGGGGTTATCGGTTTTGGTTTGTGTTTTTTTGACGATGTGAACCAATCGCATTCGAACGAATCGTCGAAATAACACGTACTAGCATGTGGTAATGTCAAGAGAAAGTGTTTTTTCGAAAGCATTTGGTGATAAGAGCAGCGGGTGGTGCATCGAAAGCATGGTATATGTGCAGTACTGATATACAGAACGCCCAGAGATTCAAAGATCATAATGAGGTCAATTAAGTTGCGTCATTTGTAAACAAATGGACTGATGTGATGGCTTTCGCTTGTGTGCATGTTTCTGTCGATCTAAATGAATGGAATGGGATAAATTAACACGGCATTGGATGGAGTGAGAGGCTTTTGCTTTATGTTCTGTTAGTTGAGACGAACACATGCTAAGTAAGCGAAATGCGAGCTCTGCGATGGTTGTGTAGACGATGGACGTTGTTTGGAATTTCGTTTGAATTTAAAATTTTTTTTTGCTTGGAACGGGAGAACGGCAGCGGATGTAGGTAGTTCATGAAAAGTGTTGTTGCACATGGGCGGTTTCATTTTAAAGGCGATATGCATTAGGCCTGTCAGAATGGGGCGCCTGATAACACATGCTATGAAGTGCAAGAAGTCAAGGAGAAAGATCAGTTTTACCTTAGTCAACAACTGTATTTTATTATTGCATAAAATTTCTAATGTAATCTAGGACCACTGCTTTTCAACATTTTCACATCCGACCAACCTCAGCTCGAGAACGCAACTAACAGCTGCTGCCTTTTCGCTGATGACAGCAACTCGATGTAACCAGCCATAGCAACACGAAGAGTAGAAGCCCACATTAGAAATCTATTCCTGTACTAGTACTTAAAATGAGGCATGCGAATCTCAATCTCAACTGATTTGCATAAGAAGACCCATCAGAGGAGCCAGAGTTAGGTCAGCCAATAACTGCTGCAATATAAAAATAAACTTGCCGGACATATCATCACTTTCAACAGAACACCTGCTATATATACAACTCATATCCGGTTCCGGTAGTAACCTACGGCTTCCCTATTTGGTAGGTATACCATCTCCAAGACGTATAAGTGAAAGCTTGGAGTTTTTGTAAGAAAACTCTTGAAGTTATGCACAGGATCCAATCGATCCAATCCGGAAGAAAACAAGACCCGACGAAAAAGCCAGCAACATACCGCTGGAAAAGTATATGGTCACATTTTGCCAAAAAAATACGCGGGAATACCTCCAGTCATTCAAGCCCACTAGCAAAGATAATGGAATACAGAGATATATAACTTTCCAGTGGAAAGGCGGCTGCCTACGACAGAGATGTAAGAATAAAAGAGATGGATATCGTTCGTACGTCTATCCCCCCAAAACCCATTTGTTTACATTGTTGTTTTTGTAGTTTCAACCCCCGTCTGTGAATACGTGTGAGGTACAAAAAAGCATGTTACTAATGGCTGGCCAACATTCCTTTTGCTTTTATGGGCATCGCGCTGTTCAATTGTTTTGTGTTTGGTATTAAACTTGTTTGGTTTTTGTTAACGCTTCGATTAAAATAAGAAAAATAGTGAAATATACATTTCGGAATAGCGAATTCTTGCATTAAAGTCCAATTCATGAACTCACATATACTAGAAAAGATATGAGCATATGTGCGTGACTTCATGAATTTTACGGGCTGGTACCTACGCAGCTCGAGCATTGAGCTAAATAATCAAACTTTTGTTTCAGCATGTACTTCATGTGTCCGTCAAAATTTAGCGTGGCCATTTAATGCGTCGGCACATTTTCTCAATCTAAATTGTGACAAGTCGTTTGTTGCGGAAAAGTATGCAAGGATGAGCTTTTTTAATTATTACATAAGGCGTGTTTTTTTGAGCTTCGATCTCAGCAAAGCAAAGTAAAGTAGGATTTTCAGCACGCAATCACAACAACTCGAAGTGTCAAGTAGAACGTAGTTGTTGTAATTACGTTCTGAAAATCCTACTTTATTTTGCTGAGATTGTAGCTCAAAAAACAGGCCTATAGACGAGTAGTACCTGGAATCAGAAATAGAGAGAATTAAATTTTCGAAAGAAGTTTTTTCAAAGAAATCAGCTGTTTTCTGTGACACTTATCCACTGCGTGCTCTAGGTCAAAATTTATCTAGAACTTTAGCTAATGTTTGGAGAGAAAAGTTGGAGAGCAGATAAAATTTAGTTCAGGGGTCGAATCTTCACTTCCGTGAACGAGCTATACGTTCACGGAATTACATTGATTTTATATCTGAAACAAAAACAAATTCCGTCACGAAATGCTCGTTTACGGACAACGCGATTCGACCACAGATCGAGCAGCGTACTACGCTTTATTATACCAGCCAGCTGGCAGTAGTAGTAGGTAAAATAGATTACTTTTTGACAGTTTACCAATCCCTTTGTGGATTCAACCAGACGCAGTTCCATTGGATTTCGGAATGATATGATGCCCCAATGGAACAAATAAAAAACGTAAACTGCATTATTTTATATAAAATATTGACGAACACGTTTCCTTTCCAGTGCGATATTTGGGAGCGTTTTTATCATCCTGATATGATTTAATTAAAAGGTATGATTTAATCCAGAGATGAAAGAATAAAAGAGATGGATATCTTTCGTACGTCTATCCCCCCAAAACCCATTTGTTTACATTGTTGTTTTTGTAATTTCAACCCCCGTCTGTGAATACGTGTGGGGTGTTGGCTGGCCAACATTCCTTTTGCTTTTATGGGCATCGCGCTGTTCAATTGTTTTGTGTTTGGTATTGAAATTGATTGGTTTTTGTTAAGGATTTGATTAAAATTAAAAAAATAATGAAATACGCATTTGGGAGTAGCGAATTATTACATTAAAGTTCAATTCATGAACTCACATAAACTAGAAAAGAACTGAGCATATGTGCGTGACTTCATGAATTTTTCGGGAAAACAGCTTGTAGGTAGCCGCCTTTCCACTGGAAAGATATATATCTCTGTATTCCATTATCTTTGATTTAATCGCACTAACAACTCTTGCATCGAACTACTTATACTCACATATTAAAGTCGTATAATAAAAGAGGTATGTATTTAAAAAAAAAAAATGTATCTATTCTTTGTAAAGTCATACGTAGTCACGTCACGTTTTCGTTAATTTGTTCAACATTTGCATTATTTTATTTTTTAAAAGATCATTTGAAAAAAAACAGCAAAAAAAACCAAAAGAAGCGTTCAATGAAACTGTCACACACTTTTCCAAATGCAGTACCACCCTCAAATATTTTCACTTAAACAGCTACAGTTAAGATCCGGCTATTCCGCAACAAGTTGACAGCTACGTGTTGATAACGAGAAGAAAGGCCAGTCGAAAAAAAAACTCCATCGAATCTGTCAGTTTCGGGAAAAGTGTTTCGGGCGTGGAACTTTTTTTTTCTTTTTTGTTACACTTGTGCGAACAAAATAAATATAATTCTAGCAAAAATATGTCAAAGCATCAAAATCAAGGAGGTCCTGGCCAGACGCAAACCTATAAGTTAGTCGTCGTCGGCGGTGGAGGAGTGGGCAAATCTGCCATTACGATACAATTCATCCAGGTAAAGTCTGAGAAAAGTCTCATCTGCAGTGCACACTTCGATAACTATGACCACTTGATTATTCAATTCGTAATCTGTATAAGTACCCACAAATGGGCACCACCACCGCAATCGCCCACACAATCTTGCAATAGCTACAGCTGCCGCTGAATCCCATGTACAAACATTGTGAACATTCCCGAGCTTTGGGGAATTTTGTATGCGTCTTAAGAGACCTTATGGTCCCAGTGTGATCTCATTATGCATTTACATTCATATGAACGTTAGCCCGTATGCTGTGTATAGGGACGACGCATCAGTGAAAGTAATGCTGTTTTATTTTTAGTTATTTACGTCATTGTTCTGATTTTATTAGACATTTTAGCCAACTCTTTTTGGTCCCTACCCTAGAAAAACATGAATTTACACAGAAAATCTTCGTGGCTTACAATAAGCACACGTTTGACCAAGATCCCATTTATAGAGTGTTGGGCAAATTTTCGCCAACCCAAAGCGTTGATGTGTGTTGTGTTATTCGAGGGCGTTTATGGAATTCAATAAAAACGTCTATAAATAGCGCTATTTTGATGTTTCGCGATGACATACGCTGACTCGATTCAAGGACATCCTTGCTTCTCGCTATGCTTGATCATTGATCTAAATAGAAAATAATAAACAGTAGAGAAAATGTTTGTCTGTTTGGTTTTGTGTTTATGGTTTGTACGGATGCATAAAATTGGGTTCACTGGCAAGCGGACATGTGGCCTTTGCAAGGTTTTGAACATCTTGTGGCGGAAACACTTGTTACTCCATTGTGGGCTGTGTACTTCTTCCTTCATAAATAGGGAACTATTTCCACAAATGGTTGGCCCACCGCTCCAATACATATATCAATAGATCTTGATATTGAAATTCGTTTGTGGTTTTCATCCAAAAGAAGGAGGCCGTAGGGGAAGCGTTTATTTCGAACTGCAGGGCTAATGAGGAAATGACTCATAAAGCAATACTAATTAATCACTGTTTCTATGGAAATCAAATTTTCATAGTTTTTTTGTCTGAACTCGGGCAGCGTTGTGTACCTCTGGTATATAATTATGAAACAGACTGCTGTATGCAATCGATAGAACACAGATGGTTGGTTTGGCTGAGAGTTAGGAAGATAGCTGTTGGTGTGAGCCCTACGCTTTGATAAGAACTCTAATCCAATTTAAATTATATGAGATTTATTGTTGGGCCCCTGTTCCTATTGACTCATTTTGAGCCCAATTTGACCAATTCATTGGCGAAGAGTGTGTTACTTGTGCAGTTGTTCTTAGGTCTCCCATTCTTAAATTGCTCTACGCCATTTTTTAGTCCATATAAATAAGGAAAACTAAACAAATTGCAGTCTTTGCAGAGATGCATTTACTGAATGCTATTCTCCTCTCCTTGATAATACTGTGCAGAAATATTTCCTACTTTTTTCCTCACGCCACATTGTACATCTATAGCTTAGCCTTGAGCGCTTGCTTAAAAACAATTCCGAACATTATAACGTATACATGACACATCATCCGGTACCAATTAATGTAAATTCCTTTCTTCCAGAGTTATTTCGTTACTGACTATGATCCCACCATCGAAGATTCATACACCAAACAGTGTGTTATCGATGACATTCCTGCAAAACTGGACAGTAAGTACAAACGTAAAATCATACATATACCAGCATTCCGCTAACTCGTTCTCTTAAAATTGTAGTTCTCGACACAGCCGGCCAAGAGGAATTCAGTGCAATGCGCGAGCAATACATGAGATCCGGCGAAGGGTTTCTTCTCGTCTTTTCGCTAAACGATCATTCCAGCTTTGACGAGATTCCCAAGTTTCAAAAGCAAATTCTTCGCGTCAAGGACCGAGACGAGTTTCCCATGCTGATGGTCGGCAACAAATGTGACTTGGATCATCAACGGCAGGTATCCCTCGAAGAAGCACAAAATGTTAGTCGAAACTTAGTTATGCCATTCATCGAGTGCAGTGCAAAGTTACGAATCAATGTCGATCAGGCTTTCCATGAGCTCGTGCGCATTGTGAGAAAATTCCAAATTGCCGAAAGACCCTACATGGAGGAGAACTACAAGAGGAGGAACAAGAAAAAGTGTTGTCTCTTCTAATAACAAAGAGGAAAATGCAAAACAAAACAAAAAAACACGCCCTCACTTAATAGAAACGAATGGTCTGCGTGTAAGTAACGTAGCAAATTATTATTTTTAACAAATTGTTTAAACGACAAGTCGAGCAGAAAGATCCTAGCTCAACAAAAAAAAAAAACAGCATAACGAAGAAGTCAATTTAAGCAAAATAATTGAAACTTGTAACACCAACAACAAAAGAACAAAAAACACCAATTTTGTATGTAATCTCTATACATATTCACATTTATATGTATACTATATGCATGTTAATAGATATATACACTTTTTTTAAACAATTTTGTAGGGCAAAGGTATGTTGAACAAACGATAATCAAACACCAAATTAGAATAGGAAACTTGTAGCAACGAGGGGAGTCGAGTAGAGTCTTGAGGTCGCGTTTAACTATATTTTTGTTCTCTAATATACAACAAATTTGGATTCAGATGGTAGGCTTTTTATATTCAAAAACTCTGACGAATGCGGCATTGGAACTGTTTCCGTGGGCTGGTGAATGCTGAACTACAAATTTATTCAATAGCCCAATTGGACTCATACACTTTGACATGAACGTGTTCTTTTGGTAAAAAGTTATTTTGTTAACTCTGCGCGGTACTAATAATCATATTCAGTGTCCAGGCAACAAGCTCACAATGGCGACAAATTTCCGTATGACCTATCATGACCTACAAAATATTTAGTGTGAAGATTAAAAATGATTTTTAGTAAGACCCTCTGTAATTTTCTGTTAAGGAATTTATAGCTGTTGATCTTTCCCCATCGACTCTAACTCATCAATCATAGAGCAGAGTCTTCTGGGGTCAGATTCTGTAAGTAATCAAACGTTTTCGTGCGCCCGAATGACATGCCCTATGTTACACAAGAAAATTTCTTCGTTCACAGGAAAACGTTTGAGTGTTTCGCCTTACAGAATGCCGACCCAGAATTGATCTAACCATCTCAATCTTGTCCTACTTTGAGAGCACTTGCCTGATGCTAATTTCTTGAGTCGTTTGAGAGCTGAGTTGGTTGGCGTTTGCCATTTGGAAATTGTTTTCAAGAGAATCATGAATTACTTCCGCTAAATCTTTGCAAAAAGATCAATTTGTTGGTTGCAAATAGGGAGTTGCTAGCAGCTGTTAATTGGGCAGCACGGACTAGGGCTCGAATTGCAAGAAATTTGATAGCTTCTTCTGCCGAAAATAAAAGTTATTTTAAGTTAAAGTTATATTCTGCTCCTTTGCCCAATTGCCAATATTGCATTGTATAATCTGATGAGGTTTTACAGGAACAAAAGTGTTTGCCAAGGAAAGAAAGTCATAAATCTGACCAAAGTTGTCAGAGAATACTTGTAGAAACCGCATGAATGTCATCACATTTGAATCTTAAGAAACATAAAATTGCGAACTTCTGCAGTAGACTCTCTTAAGAAACATACTTACTTACTTAACGGGCTCCCGACCCGTAGAGAGTCTCTGCCTGAGACACTGCAGCCTTCCATCCTCTACGATCCCGGTCACGCTGCTTCCAGTTGTCCAGACCAACCACTTTGGCATCCGCGATAAACATAACTAAAGAAACATAAAACTGAGAATTTCTGCAGTAACTTTCCCGCTATTAAGTGCAAGTGGGTAGGTGAAAGTAGGGACTTTCCTTTATTTAAACAGCCACTTACCACATCTACGTGTGAGTTCTATGGACACGGGCTTTTAGCGTCTAAATTTCACTCAATCCCAGGCCTTAAATCGTGCAATAGTTTCCGTACGTGCAATTAAATTTTAATTCGGTTCAGTTCAGTTGCTTATGGCCAGGATCGAAATGATTTTATAGCAAATTACCTCAATAAGCAAACCAAAGTATAAACCATTCTTTCCTTAGCGTTCTAAATCAATACATTATCAACATTAGAGGCATTTCCTTTTTTTTTTAAATAAAAAAACGCACCAACAACGCTCGACTCCTTCGTACTTTATATTTTGTGGCAAAGGCGATTGTCATGATCTTACTAGAAATAAGTGTCATTAACAATAAACTATTTCAACTGCCAAAATAAATAATAAAAAAAAAACGTGCATCACTGTCTCACAGTTGAAATTAACAAATGGACAAGAGCTCCAACCACATTAACTATCTTAATAATATCAAAAAGAAATTATATGTATAAATAAGAAAATCAATCAAATAGTAAAAATATAAAATACAAAAAAAGACTAACAAATGAAAAACAAACACCAATTAACATTGCGATACAAAGCAATGTTATAAATTTAAAATGAAATAAATATTTACCTAGGAGTAGCACACTGCTAAAAAAAAAACATGTGTAATGTATAATTAACTCTTACAAATTCTAACCCAGCGATTTTGATTTTATTTAATCATTTTAAAACACAAATCAATCTTTGAATTTTTGAACTATAATCACATTTTTTTTACAATTTAGTGCCTGAATACACAAATCGAAAACAAAACACATAAATAGCGAACATATTTTAAGTTTAAGCAGAAACAAAAACAAAGAATACTCAACACAGCACAAAACTAAATAACATATGCGTACAATATTTAAATCGATCTGCACAAACAAATCAACAATATGTTTTCTGCATTTGTAGGTATTTTTTTTATAATTTTGTACTTTCTGTTATATTTTATATTTTATATATGTCTGTGCTTTTAAAGTGTTCAATATTGCTGACTGTATGAAGTTAATGTTTATTAGATTAACCTCGTGTCTGTTTAGAATGTCAATGCAAATGTATAACAAAACAAACAAAAATGTTTAGGTACATATAAGTATTTTCTATTGCGTTTAAAGTAAAATTTATTGATGTTTCTTATAGCTTGTTTTATATAAACGAAATGGAGGGAAACGAGTTTTCTTTTTAACAAATTTTTATTGATGTTGCCAAATTGATGTTTTAGTTTCTTTTTATTTGTAAAAGGCTTTATTTATAAGTTACATTATCGAAAGTAAATATGTATATTTATGTATTTTTTTTTATGAATAATAAAGATTATTAATCTCTACATTTTTACAAACTAATTATTGCTGATTGTTTCATTTGATATTTGAATATATACACAATAGGCTTGAGAACTTTCTTTTTTAAAAACTAATTTTTTTTCAATTTATTTTTTGTTTTTACAATTATATTAATAAAATTTACATTATTTTTGAATATGGGAAATAGTTTTCTTTTTTTTTCAAATAATTTAACGAAAAAATAACAAACAACTTTTTCTGTTCTGTTTTCGGACAATAAAATAGGTGTGTTCCTAAATAATCATTAATTATAGATTTTATTAATTTTTTTTTGTTTATTTTTAACTTACTCCATTATTTTCCAAAACTTTTTGGAGTCGACGTGGCATTGACCCTATCAGTTTCTCGCACGCTTCGGGAGGCATGGAATACCATTCCTTTTGCACTGCTTCCCACAGTTGATTCCCATTAGTGAAGAACTGACCCCTCAATTTTCTTTTCAGTTCATCCCACAAGTTTTCAATGGCATTGAGATCTGGAGATTGACTTGGTAATGAAACTACAGAGATGTTTTGATCCCGAAACCAATCTTTCACAATACCGGCTTTTTGGATCATTGTCCTGTTGGAAATGCCATCGGAGGGGCATGTTTTCCTCGGAAAATGGAAGCATGACATGTCCCTATATCCATATTCTGTCATGATGTTATTGACACGGAATAGAGGACCAACACCACACCAGGAAAAACAGCTTCATACCATTATATTTCCTCCACCATATTTAACGGTCTTCAGTGTATAGCGAGGATGGTATTCTTTTCCTTTTATATATATAGATTTCGAGAGATATTCGAATCAGACCACCATTGTCGGGTCTCTTTTCGTCTCTCTACCACTGTAAATCTTACTCAGAGAGACTCTCTGGAATTCTCCACAGTTCTTCTCTGGGCCTAATTCCTAGTGTAAACGCTAGCATCTGTTTATGGGAGATCTGTTTCATCGACTGGGTCTCGACCCAATGATGTCCCAAGATCCTCATTCTTCTGCCAGCCAACGCTGGACATTGACACAGTATATGTGCCGCTGTCTCAGATTCCTCCAGGCATAGTCTACAGGTATCATCCTCTATAAGGCCCATTTTCCTTAAGTGATACCCGAAATTACCATGTCCTGTAGACAAAGCCACCACCCATTTCAATGTTCCTCGACTCATATTTAGAACCCTTCTTTGAGTGGAGCAGGGCGGCCACTTTATTGCCATTTTAGCTTGTCTACATTGTTCCGCGGTTGACCACCTTCTCAGGTGTTCTGCCGTGATCCATTTGTGAATCAGCTGTTCTACCATTCCTCTGCCAATTGAAGAGAATGGCTCTGGTCCCAGCAACTTTTCAGTTGACCCCTGTTTTGCAAGGGAGTCCGCCTTTTCATTGCCTTCGATCCCTATGTGTCCCCGTACCCAAGTCAGTGTTAATTCATTTTTAGATGAACACTTATTGAGCTTAAGTACACATTCCAGTGCCAATGATGTTGTGATGTTTGTTCCATGCATCTGATCACCGCCTAATTGTCCAGTGCTATAAGGATATTTCTTCCTTCCACCTGACACTCAAGCAAGTAGTCCAACGCATGAAGCAAAGGAATCATCTCAGCCTGGTATACTGAAGTGTATTTCCCGAGGCTAATGTGACGGGCAAGGTCCAGCTCTTCTGAATAGATACCGGCCCCCGCTCCGCCATCCATCATAGATCCATCCGTGTAAATCACTATTTCTCCATTTCTTTTTTCTGGAAGTAATCCGTCCTCAATACGAGTTTTGTGATTTCTTTCCATAATACGCACCCTTGTTATTCGATCCATAGGCATGTTCAGCTCCCTAATCTCGTTTTTGACAAGTTCCAGGATCTTCCTATGTCCATAGATCGTACCACAATTGTGCCATTTCGCATCTCGATGCAAACGAAGTGCCGTTTGGGCCGGTGTTTTCTTAATAAATATCCCCATGATGACCTCCAATTACACCTGTAATTCCTATACATGCTAATCGTTGAACCCTATCCAGGTGCTTCCTGACGGTTTTCTGAGAGGCTTTCGCCCACCATATAACCGAGGCGTACGTGATAATGGGATCCAGTATGCTGACCTAGGCGGGAGTCCCCACCTCTGACCACATACACGTTTGCACTGATGTAGTACCCTTTTTGCCTTCCGGACCGTCTCCTCAACATGGTAATTCCAAGTAAGTCTAGATAGACTCCCAGATACTTAACCTTCTTAGTCATTGTTAGTTCCGATCCGAAAAGTGTTAAGGGCCGTAATTCCAGATTTTTCCTCTTCCTAGTGAAGACTATTAGATCTGTTTTCCCCGCATTAATGGAGAGCCCTTGTTCCAGACCCCACCGCTCAACCACTCTGAGTGCGTTCCTCATGATATCTGCGGTGACGTCCATGAACTTGCCTCTGGCCATTATTGCTATGTCGTCGGCATATCCCACTGTGTGAATGCCCGTCGTCTCAAGCCTGTCGAGAAGAGAGTGCACAGTGATATTCCACAGTGTAGGTGAGAAAACACCTCCTTGTGGGCAACCTCTGCTAACCCTTCCTCTGAGTTTTAAGGTTCCCGTCTGAATATTAATCGCTCTTGTATTCAACATATTGTCCACCCATCTTACCACCAGTGGGTGAACCCTACGTTTTTCCAAGGCTTGTTTCAGACTTTCAAAACATATCTTATCGAAGGCACCTTCAATGTCCATTATAGTGGTCATCGCAATGCCCCCGGTATTTAGCTCTTCCTCCGCAACGCGTACTACTTGATGTAGCGCTGTTTCTGTAGACATGCCTACCCTGTATGCATGCTGTCTACTATTTAGAGGATACGTCCTAAGCGCAGTACTCTCCGTATAGTCCACCATCACCTTTTCCATTGTTTTTAACAGGAAGGATGTTAGGCTGACTGGCCTGAATGACTTTGCCTCGGTGTAGTCCTTTTTTCCCGGTTTTGAAAGGAAGACCACATTTGCTTCCCTCCATGTAATCGGGATATAGCCCATTGATAGGCTTGCAACGTATATATTCCTGAGCCTTGGTGCAATTATGTCTATACTCCATTGCATTAGACCTGGAAATATACCATCCGGCGCCGCAGTTTTGAAGGGTGAGAATGTTTCTATCGCATCCTTGACCGCTTGTGGTGTCACGATCCGTTCTGCTTCCGTCCTATCCATCCTGTTCGCTCCTTGTTTCCTTGGAGCCCAGGGCTGATCTGACTTATAGCTTCCTGGAAAGTGTACCTCCATTAGGACCTCATTTGTGTGATCCAGAGTTTCTACCATCTGCCCCGCTCTACTACGAACGAGTCCGATTTTGGAAACTGGATCTCTCGAGACAATCTTTTGTTGTTTACTGACTTCAGATGTACTCCTCACACTTGAGCAAAAGTCCCTCCACGACTCCCTTTTACGTCGTCGCAGAGTGACATTTAGCTCTTTCTTTTTCGCCTTATATTCATCCCATGCTTCGGGTTCTCCCCTCCTCATGGCGTGATTGAAGGCCTTCCTCACAGCCTTTTTTAGCTTTTCAAGTTTCCGGCACCACCAAGGCGCAGGATCTTGTTTTTCCACAAAAGTAGGTGTACAAGCTCGGTACGCATCCTCAACAGCTGATTGCAGGTGCTTCAGTTGTGATTCTACATGCCAAGTGTTTTTCGGTATTCCGCATGTCCTTACATTCAGTTTTTCCTCCAACACTTCCAGGTATTTTATCCTATCTGTGTTCTTCTTTTCCTTTTGGTCGCCTAACGTTACGCCCACAATCCGAGGAGAACAAATTTATTTTTGTTTCGTCACTCCACAGAATATTCCACCATTTTTTCACACCTTCAGGTTCATTCCAACTTCATGGCTAAAGGCAAATTCTTTTCGGGACCTTACGTTCTTAGCTCTTAAGAGTGGAACTTTTATGGCGACTCTTCTTGGGAGATTGAAGTTCTGTAGTCTCCTGCGGATTGTGCGTGCACTGATTCCATCCCCAATTTGTGCGCATATAGTCCGTGATGAAACAAATGGATTTGACTTCGCTAAAAGTAAAACACGGCGGTCAGTAGTAGCTGTAGTTTTTTCGGCCTTCCTCTATTTTCTGTTTCTAATGTTGGCTTAAGAGCATTATAGGTTTTACCGTCGGCCCTTAACCGCTGAACTACTAGCCCTTCTTCCTCAGAGCAGTGGACTTTTCGACCCATCTTAAAATATGATTTAACAAAAAACTTAAACAAAAATTATGATAAAGTGATTAAAGAAGAAACTAACCTTTAAAGATAATCACTTTTTAATAACACTTTTGCAACAAATCGCTAAATTTAAACAATTTATTTAAGCACA
This sequence comes from Cheilosia vulpina, assembly GCA_916610125.1. Classification (NCBI taxonomy): domain Eukaryota; kingdom Metazoa; phylum Arthropoda; class Insecta; order Diptera; family Syrphidae; genus Cheilosia; species Cheilosia vulpina. Next base: position 33,573,004 of record OU744278.1, read on the forward strand.
CCCATTTTTATGTCCAACTTTTAAAACGTACAAAATTGTATTGCAACGAAAATTAATAAAATACTTAAGAGTACACTTAGTAAATGCAATGAGCTGGGCGTCATACTATCGGAACTTAGCATTTCTTAATAAAAATGTATATTGTTGCAAAAATGTCTTGCTAGCAAAAGAACTGTTATTTAGCAAAAAGAACAAATCAACTAGTAACAAAGCACTGCACACCTATTTTTTTTTACCAGTTGTGTATATGCTAAAACTAGACGTCAAACTTACCTAAAAAATATTTGGCAAACATTTTAAAAAGCAGTCTGGCACTGTGCCATATACCAAACCAGTGGAAACGGGCACAGGTAGTGTTCATTCCGAAAGTGGGAAAAAGGACCCAAGTTTACCGAAGTCCTATTGACCAATCAGCCTTAAACGATGGAAAACCCCGTGGATAACTACTTAATAGAAGATGTACTAAGTATATCGCCTCTTCATCATCGTCAGCATGTCTACAGAGTGGGTAGATCTACGGAGACTGCTCTGTACCAGCTGACTGAGATTATTGAAAGCGCTCTTGAATCGAAAGAGATAGTATTATGTGCTTTCTTTGACATCGAGGGAGCATTCGATAACACATCGCACGATGCAATTATGCCAGCTCTAGATAGAAAAGGAGTATAGCACAGTATCCAGGTGGATGTATGAACTCCTGAGAACTAGATCAGCAGAAATTCACACATCAGAAGGAATTATCAAGGTTAAAACAGCAAGAGGCTGTCCGCAAGGAGGAGTTCTATCTCCCTTAGTGTGGAGTCTCAAGCATATGCTGATGACAGTTATTATTGCCAGGGGTAAATTTGAGGGAACCTTATGTGACATCATACAAGGGGGACCCGAAATAACTCGGGATTGGTGCGCGACGGCTGTGCTTAGCCTAAGTCGGGCAAAAACGAAAATAGTACCATTCACGAGGAAAAGAAAACTTGAAAGGCTGGGGCCGATAAGGTTGTCGGGTACTGTAGCAACATTTATTTATCAATATACGCGAAACTTTCGTAGCCTACTATACTCTAATATATTTTCTCTCAAGTCAATTCAGCTAGCATCACTCTCTTTGAAATGAACAAACATTGTACACCAAGCAGAAAGAAGGCAGAATAAAATCTTCTTTTTTTTTCAATTCTTTAAGCCGGGACATAAATAATTATTTATATTATAGTACTGCACTGACATCAGTCAACGAAGTTAAATATCTGGGACTAACCCTAGACAGCAAACTCCTCTGGGAAAAAACATACAGATGAGATAAACAGGAAGGCAACGCTCTAATGATTTACGGAGCCTAGCGTGCAAATCCTGGGGATGTAGCCCGACCATCCTTAGGTGAATATTGCCATTGTGAGACCAATGATCACGTATGGAGCGATTGCATGGGCACAAAGGACCACTACAAGGAAGACACTCAATAAAGTGCAAAGACTGGCATCCCAATGTGTTACAGGGGCCATGAGAACTCGCCCAACTGCAGCTATGGAACTGACCCCTTTGCACCTCGTAGTTGAGGAATGTGCAAGTAAAACGATTCTAAGAATATCCAAAGAAGGTATAGGACGAGAAAAGTGCATTACACTGAAACAGTTTGATGCGCTTGTCAAAAAACACCCATTATTGGCCCTTCCTAGAGACGATACCATCAAAAGATTTGATTTCCAAAAGAACTTTGTTACAAAGCTCAGTACCAGGAAGAACTGGAGCAACGAATACACAATTCACAGACTGAGCAATAACACAATAAAGTGGTACACAGATGGGTCAAGAACTGATGAGGGAACTGGAGTGGGAGTATGCGTGCCTAGAACCAAATATTCTGAACCAATGGGCAAAAGAACCAGCATCTTTCAGGCTGAAATCTATGCCATAGATAGATGTGTCCAAATCAACCTCGACAGAAACATAACCAAATGTGATAAAGCTATAATGTCAGACAGCCAGGCTGCAAAATATGGCACTCAATTCCTACATCATCCAATCCAAACTTGTATGGGAATGCCTACAAAAATTCAATGAATTGGGTAGGAGAAACAAAATAACCCTTTGCTGGGTACCTGGCCACATGGGAAAAGAGGGTAATGAGATGGCCGACTCCCTAGCAAGAAAGGGAGCATCTGAAGCCTTCATAGGTCCTGAACCATTCTGCGGAATAGGGGATCACACCCTTACTTACTTACTTAAGGTGGCGCTACAGTCCGGGGTGGACCTGGGCCTCAACCAACAAGCGTCTCCAGCCAGCGCGATCTTTAGCTAGCTGTAGCTAGCTAGGGGATCACACCCGCAAGGAAGAATTTAGGAAACTAGAGAAAGAAAACAGGACAAGAACTTCGCACAACACTCAAGACATAAGGCAGGCAAAAAAATCTTTTGGGGCAATACAACCGGAAAAGATTCCAGGTTCGCATCGGTATGAGTTAAAATAACCTCCGTATCTTAACGGGGCATTGTAGACTCAAGAAACACCTCAGGAAACTGGGTATATGAAGAAGGTCTCTGCAGATTCTGCGATGATTCCAGTGAAATTCCAGAACACGTGCAGGGATCATGTGGGGCACTGACCCACAAAAGACTGAAATACTTGGGCAAGTACCAACTATCTGCTGAGGAAATACTGTGACTTGGGCCAGCTCTCATCCTAAGATTCTTAAAGGAAACTGAACTAGAGAGAGTGCTATAGGACGGACCATGGACTTCTTCCGCCAAGAGCAACGAGAGTAGAAGAACCTCTAAAATGATTCCGAAAGGATTTATAATGTGAGAGGAACTGAGGCGTACTACAACAACCCCTCTCACATAATAATAACATAATATCTAAAAAAAAAACAACGAGAAAGACACTCAATAAGGTGAATAGATTGGTTTTCCACAAGTATTACAGGAGCCATCCTGAATCCCGAATGCAATAGTTGCGTCATGGAAAAAAAACATCTACACCGATTTGTTGTCACACCGGACCTTTCCATCTCTTCCTATACTCATGAAATGTCCGCTCTGTTTCGTCTCAGAAAGAATACGCTTGACGAGGAAATCGTTGCTCGAACAGTCTTGCTAAGATCCTTGTCTTTCTGACTGCTTTCAGAGTAAAAATATATCTCTAGGACCTGACCAGAGAAGGAACAATAGGCTCCCTGTAAAAGAGAAGTGCCGGAGCTCTATTAAGCTCTCCGGCGAATAATCATCTATCTATGTACAGGAGCCATGCGAAGTTGCCCAACTGCGTGCAAGTGGTACTGGAACCGAATCCATTGTACCTTGTCCTGAAGGAATGTGCAACTAAAACGATTGGCCAGAGAAGGAGTGGGAAGATAAAAGTTAATTACATAAATAAATATGTTTTTAGTAAAACGCCGTCAATTTTCGATTACTTATAGTATTTGTTTACTGGTTTATTAACGTATTTAAGTTATCTTATATAATTTATATGATTACATAATTATGTTGGTAAGGTTACGTATTACCTTAGCATGGAACTTATGCGACTTTTTTTGTTTTAAAAAAGAAAACTAAAATAATATTTTAGAATTTTGTTTTGTGATCAGGAGCCGTACCATTGATGTGATGGAACATTTACTTTTGTTGACTGCAGTCCAAGTACAATTGAGCTTCATTCTGTTGAACAGTGACATCTATAAATAGTTCAAGGAATTTTATATGCAACCAATTACCTGAACGAATTTAAAAATGTCCATTAGCATTTCATTAGCAGCAGTGCAGATTCCTGGATGAGACTCAAAAACGCCAGTTGAAGAGGAGCGCTTCCCCCAGCCCGGCGAGAAAGTTAGCTAAAAGACAAATGCGAAAAGTTGTGATTGAAATATAGTTAAGTGTTGCTGAACTTGTACTACCTGGCAATTGCACATGGCTAGAACAACGATTAAAACAGCTGATACAAGAACCGATCGAAGAGAAGACATCCTGATGAATCTGTGCAATGTACTCGCTGCACTTTTCTTTTATACTAGTTCGTTAATAGGGTTTCAGTTAATAGGAATTTGGAAAGAAACAGGGGTTGGCATTATGGTGCCATTTGGGGAGGAATCATTGTGTGCGTCATTGACGTTAGTCTAGTGAGTTTAATTAATATCCAAGAGCCCTTTATGTCACCATGTTCAGATATATGTAATTGAGGGAAGCCAATTTTGTGTTATTTTTTTTTTTTACATATTGTGTAGTAAGTCTGAATTTTATTAGAAAGAGGAATGTGTTCTAGTTCTTCTTAAAAGACAAACTTTTTAGGTTGTAAAGAATGGACCATATTTACTCCTTACGTTACTTTTGGTGACATAGGAAACGCATACCTACATACAATGAAATGTACCTTGTAGATTGTGGAATAATACAATTCGAATTGCTCTTTTCATAGTAGATTAGTATTCTTCGTTCCAGTCTACCTGTTTGAACAGTTCTCGTCATTCTAAAGACAACAGAAAGGATAGTAAAGGATGCAAATTTTTGGAACTTTGTGATTCGTTTAACTTTTTAGCTTTGAATGGAGATACCGCAGGAGAGTTCACATTTATAAGATCATCGGGGCATTCTGTCATTGATTACTGCATAGCTGCGAGAAATTGGCTTAACTTGATTGCAGATTTCAAAGTGGACGTTAAGACTTTTTCTGAACATATGCCATTGTTTATTTCAATTAGCAGTAATACAAATGTTCCAGTTGACACCGCTGAGTTAAAACTGCTTCCTAAATTGAGGTGGAGTAACAATTTTTTTAAGAGAAGACCAACAGCGTTTGGATATTGAATTAGCTGCACTAAACACAGTATCACGAGGGCCGTGTATGGAAGAATTGCTTAACGTTATTAAAAAAGTAAAACCTAGTGAAATAAACACGAAGATTAAAAGGAGCGGACAGATCTGGTTTGATAAAGAATGTGAAATCGCTAGAAATCGTTCTCCTTACTTACTTTATTTCGTGCGCATAATAATGCTAAGTTTAAGCTATGGTATGTTGAATCAAATAAAAAATTTAAATCACTATGCTTAGTGAAAAAAGAAGAGTACAATAGGAGCTTCGTTAACTCATTATCGTCGGCGAGATCCTCAACTGAATTTTGGAAGATAATGAGCTCAGTCAACGGAGCCAACCTAACTATTGGGTGCAAGCTAAAAGCTGCGGATTTGAAGAACTACTTTGCATCGTTACTTAATACTGAATGTTTTTCTTCCAAGTTTCAATACGCGGATCCACGCATTGAAGATGATTTTCTGGACTCTCCTTTTTCAGAAGCACAATTGTTTGCAGCATTATCTAAAGCTAAAAGCAACAAGGCCGCTGGTACAGACAGAATCCCATCTGAATTCTTTAAATATGCCACTCCGGATTTTATGGCGTTACTTCGTAACTGCTACATAAGATTTTCCAGTCACGAGTTATACCATTTAGTTTCCTGTCCTCTAAAATTTTGTCCGTTATTTAAAAGAGGAGATGCTTATGAAGCAAGTAATTACCGCGAAATTTCGTTCCTGAACGCATCTATGAAGTATGATATTTTGTAGGCTTACAGCCTGGGTGAACGAGAACTCAAAGCTCGGCGAATTGCAAGCGGATTCCGAACAGGCTACTCTACGATTGATCAAGTCTTTCTTCTCACTAATATTGCGGAAGTGTACCTCTATCACGGGAAAAAGATGTATGCCTTCTTCGTGGATTTCACATCAGCATTTGATAGTATCGATAGGGAAGCAATGTATTATAAACTATGCAATCTCGGAATTTCGTCTAAAGTAATTGGTATCCTAAGAGCTCTTTATGCAAACGACTCGATTAGGGTCTGGGATGGAGAACATTTATCGGAGGAATTTAGTTCTACCATGGGCCTTAAACAAGGGTGTGCATTGAGTACCCTCTTATTCACCCTCTTTATTGATGACTTATTGGCGCACGTAGGAGGTGGAGTGACAATTGGGGAAGAAAGCATACCGGGTTTATTGTATGCTGACGACATCGTTCTTTTATCAGAGACACCACAACAACTGCAAAAAACGATTGGGAAACTGGATAAATACTGTCAGACATGGAACCTGTCAGTCAACCTCAATAAACATAATGATCTTCAGAAAAGGACATGGGAGATACGCGAGTAATGAAAAGTGGAACTATCAAGGTCGAGGGGGAAAAGTGGTAAAGGAATTCAAATACCTGGGCGTGTTAATTTCGAGTAATTTTTGTATGCGAAAGCATGTCAACCTTAAACTTCAAGAGGCCAAGACTGCCTTATGTGTTTCGTGGAAAAAATGTATTTCAAATAAAGCCATCCACCATTCAGCAAAATACAAACTGTTTCAAGCAGGTGCGAAATCTATAGTGTTATACTCGGCCCAAGTTTGGGGCATAAACTAACTATTAAATAGACTGACAGCTTCAGCCAAAAAAGAGAAATTGCCTACAAGCTGAATTTGACCTTGGATGTAGCCCAGTTTGAATTCATGTATTTGTGCCTATGTTAATCAAAGGGGACTCAAACTTGAAAAAAACCAGACTACACTCTTCCGGTTCCGGTTTAAACCGCCATATCGGTAGCCTGAGGTGAACTTTCATTTCAATATCGAGGGCTGTTTTAGTTTTCTAGTTTTTCTGAGTTCCAGGCTGACATTTTTCGCTACTTTTTTATATAAATAGTTGTTCGATTTTCTTATAATTGAATAGAAATTAATGTTCAAATTACAGGATATAAAGAAAAGGAATGTTTTTTTAAGTTATTTTATAATGAATTTTGGATAGATAGAAATAATTTTTATGATATCGATATAAAAAAATTGTTCGCATGTTCGCCATAGAGTTTCCTTTCAGTTTCGCAACCAATTTCTCCCTTGGAATAACCATTGTTTTTTTAATGATCGATTTGGTGGAACAATTAACAACAGTATTAAACGAGACTGACAACTGTACTGTCACTTAAATAAGTGTAAGAAAAATTACAAACAAAAAATTAAGTAAAAAAAATCGTCAGTTTCCTAGAAAACAAATTGTGAAGAAACAATAATAAATGTGCAGTCATCATTTTGCAACTTTATTTTACTTTTCACATAAATAATGACATTATTGTCATTCATAAAATGTCTACCAAAAACTTTTCAGTTGTGTTTTTTTTTTTATTAAAAACTATAACTATTCATGTTCCTGGTTGAAGCAGTTGCTTTCAAATGGAATTTTATTATTTATCCCAATTTTTTAAAATGTTGTAATAAATTTTAATTATTTTTTTGTTGTTTTCCGCTTGAAATGGAATCTTCATGAAAGGATTATAACTCAAAAATCATATTTAAAATTTTAATAATCGTAATCAATCCATTGCCGTTTTTCTGTTGACATTCCCGGCAAAATATTTGCTAGCATAAAAAAGATACAACACGAAGACATGTTTGAATAGGCTTCATGAGTGAACGTGTCAAGATGTGGTTGATTTATAAATAAAAAGAATACTTGAGTTTTTCATTGAAACTTCATTTTGATTATTTTGGCGTGTTTCTTAATTTTGAGTATTTCACTAACATATTTTTTCCCACTAAACAACAAACTAAAACAGACACGTTAATTGTAGGAACAAAAATATCTTCTTGTATTTCAAGGTATGAATTTTTCACACTTATTCCTTTATTTATTTATGTGGATTACATTCGCTATTTTAATTTTGTAGAATAGAAAACAAATGTTATCGTTGTGCAATAAAACAACGAATTTAAACTCTCAGAACGCATCCATCAGCTGACAGCAACTCACGAAATACACTAAATCCATTGACACTAAATCTCAGTCAGTGTTCCTAGCACTCTCTCTTTATTTTTCCCACGAAGCGTGTTCATTTTTCCCTTTTCACTAAACTCAAATTACCTCTATTTTTTTATGAAAAAAAAACATGCCTTTAAAAGTAAAATTTATATTTTTCGGAAAGAAAATCACATTAAATTAATCTTCAGGATAAAAAATCGCAGTTTGCTAACATTATAGTGATTATTTTTGTTCCTGGAATTGTTGTTAAAGGCAAATCTCCTATTTATGTACATTTAGTGCGTTGATATTCATGGCGAAATGTAGTTTGAATGTTTTCTTGTCAGATTGTTGATAATCACACAATTTTGATGTGTTTTTCCTTTTACGCACGGAAATTTTACGGAAAATTTAAATTCCCACAAAAAGCTAGAGATACCACAATGTAGGAACACTGCTGAGTGTCAGCAGGATATTACAACTCCCGCCATTTAGATTTGTATTTTTGTTGCTGCTTCACACGTATTCACAGACAGTAAAATAGCGAGCGTTGGGTGGGGATTATATTGAAAAAAATCTGCGGGGTAATTCGGGGAGACGTAGGAAAGCTGTCAGTCTATTTAATAGTTAGTTTATGGTTTGGGGTTACCATGAGTATGAGGACGTGGAAAAATCTCTCCGTTACTTCTTAAAACGCGCTTTTGCTCTTCCTTCGTCTACACCAAATTACCTGCTGCATATTGAAACAGGACTGCCACCAATGTTTGTTGACTCTCTTAAAATCCACTTTGACTACATCCTCAAGATACTGCAAATGAACCCCTCACGTTTAGTCAACGGGATCCTAAAATTTCTAATTTCAAACCAACAACTGTGTGAAAACCTGGAAAAACCTTTTTAATTCTCTGGGTGATTCTATGAATCTAAATATAGAAGACTTGATAAGTTTCAAAAAACAACTCTATTTACTGGTCTCTAAATTGGACTCAAAATTTCGGAAGGACCTCATCACTCAGGCCAAAGCATCCCAATATAGGGAATATTATAGTAGATTGGAGTTCGATCTGGGAGAACTTTATTATTTTAACGATAAGCATCCTACCGAAATGATCGCAATGAAACTAAGAGCCAGAGGAGAAATACTTGCTTTGAATTTAATTCCACACGGGCCGGATCTTCCTGTAGAATGTAGGATCTGCAACACTCACGAAAGAGAAAATATCGCGCATTTCATAGGGTCTTGCCCCATTCTAAGAGAAACTCGTCGGAACATTTTCGGAAGAAGCAAATTGGAAGTTGAAGAAGTTTTACAAATTCTAAACGGTATGGTGGGGTGGGAGAAGCTCTACAAATTTATTAGACTAGCTTTGGGATATAGAAATAGAACTTTAACAGAAAGTTTTTGAGTTAAAATTAGTCCAGTTTATTTTTCTTCTTGTTTTGTTACTCAAGTAAAGTAGTTTGATTTACTTTTGTTACCTATCACTTTTTTTTCCTTTTTCTTTTTCTCATTTTCGCTCCTTCCTTCTTTTCCCCTTTTTAAATTACTATAATCATTCTTTTCAATTCATAATCTGTTAATCTGACCGACGGTTTTTAAACCAGGTCCAAAAAAAAAGACTAGTAAATGTACTTTTGTAAACTGAGTTTAATCCAATAAAGTCTATTCTACTACTACTACTACTACTACTGGTAGAATAAAAATTTGTTGCTTTCGGAATTGTTTTATTGTTTGATTAGGCATTGAATCATATCGGTATATCATTATATTAATACGGGAACATATACCTTCTAAGTATTTATATTGGAATGAGGAGAATAAAACTTATATCATTCGAAAGGTACTGTGCCATAGATGTGCACACAGAGCCCTCTTTCCCTGTGGGCACTTTGGGCAAGTTCCCAGGGTCCCGCGATCGATAGGGGCCTCCCTCAGATCAAATACAAAGTCCCTAGTTCCTGTCAGATCACCAAACGATAACCAATATTTATTATCAAAAAACTTAGGTATATAAATCGAAGAAATCAAACCTAAATTACTGACTACAATACCAACTAACTAGCTTTTACATGCGCGAAGCTATTCTACTCTCGCCCAAAAGTTAGGCTTTCCGACTTCAGCTTAGATAAATTTAAATATATAATGGTATACAAAAGCTCAAAGCTAATTTAATTGAGAAATTACATAGAAAATTGAAACAAAATGTGTTTGACTTTGTATTTAAGGAGTTGGTGGAATGGAATCCCATACAAGTTTGGCCCTGGTTTGAATATCGATTTCCAAGAATAATTTATGCCAAATTAGTTAGGTATGTATATAAATGCTAATAATAGGCGTTTTTCTTTTTTAGTTCAGAGCACAAACTGAACTGTTATACAAAAAGTTCGTGTTCCTTTTTTAACTCAGATCCATCAGAGCTCAGAATTTGTGTTTCTTTTTTCGTTCAGAGAATGATCAGAGCGCGCTCTATGAGCTCAGAATAAATTGACTGAGCAGGCTGAGTATAAAGCTGATTACATACTTACAGGCACATTTGACAGAAAAAAGAACAGGATAAACAAAATAATTGAAATGGCGGACGAATCTTGTTGTTCTGGAACTGAAGGTTAACGAATTTAATAAATAACAATTAATAAATATTCAATTTATACATATACTTTATTACAAATGACAGCTATGTGCTCAAGTGTGTTTCATAAATGCATCAGAACGATCTGAGTACGCTCGGTTCAGAGCGCGCTTATAATGTTAGAGCTCGGTTCAGAGCTCAGCTCTGAACTAAAAAAGAAAAACGCCTAATAGGTACATATTTTATTTATTTGTATTGTTGTATTGTAAGGAATAGGCCCTGTACACTCCGACCAGAAGAGATCTATTGTGTTGGCCTCTTTTATTTAACCCTGTTTATAAACCTCAGAACCCTTCTTGGTTCCATGTTTCCTATGTCTGCAGGACTTTAATACGCCCTTTGCATATGGATCACTCTGCCCCTGGCCACAGCGGGGCATTCGCAGAGTATGTGTTCCGTTGTTTCCTCCTCTTCTCCGCAGAGTCGACAGGAGTCATCGTCGGAAAGTCCCATTTTTTTTGAGATGGTATCTCAGTGGCCAGTGACCAGTAAGATAACCCGTTAGTATCCTTAGATCTTCTTCTTTTACTTTTAGCTCAAGTAACTTTTTTGTCTTACTACGAGCTGGGCTTATGAATCTTTTTGCCTGCCTCTGTCCTTTGCATTCCGTCCAGTATTCGGCAAGGTGGTCATCTTCCAATTTCCTGAATTTTGAGTGTACGTAACTCAAAGGTAACCCGAAGTAGGGCTCAGGACCAGTGAGCAGGCGTGATGCGCCTCTTCTCGCCAGGCAATCCGCTCGATCATTTCCCTCAAATCCTTCATGACCCGGTATCCAGGCAACGGTGACGATGTTGTCCTTGGCCAGATCCTCGAGGAGATTAAAACATTCAAAAACCAGTTTTGACCTGATCGAGTACGATTTTAGGGCCTTAAGAGCAGCTTGGCTGTCTGAGAGGATGTAAATGCGGGAACCTTCAATGCGCCTACGTAGGCATTCTCGGACACATATCTCTATGGCGTGTACCTCCGCTTGAAAGATGTCTGGTAATTTCCCCAGTGCTATAGCTCTTTGGAACCTAGGCCCATAGATCCCGGCACCGGTTGCATCATCTTCCATCTTTGAAACGTCAGTGTACCAGACTTGTGATCCTGATGGTATTATGAATTGGTTGGTTCTCCAGGCATTTCTATCAGATATTAGTATCTTAAATTTCCTGGAGAAGCGAAGCTTTTTAAGCATGGTGTCTGATACCTTGATCACAGGATCATCTTGAAGCATTTGTAGTACCCGAAGGTGTCCTGTGAGGTTTCCTGCTTTAAGATTTGATAGATCAAGGAGCCTAAGGGCCCTAAGACCAGCTTCCTTCTTTACAGAAATATGTAAAGGCGTCAGGCTGAGCATTGCTCCTATGGCTGCTGTTGGACAAGTTTTCATTGCCAACATACCAACGCATGCTAAGCGATATATTTTGTTGGGCCGTTATTTGTTCGATTTTTGGCCACCATGATAACGCTGCATAGGTGATCATTGGCTTGATGATCGTGTTGTATGACCAATAGATCATTTTTGGCTTTAAGCCCCAGGTTTATGCCGTAAAGGCGATGGCACATGTAAATTGCCTTTGTCGCCTTCTTGGTGACTTGATCAAGGTGTGAATTCCAGGTAAGAGTCTTGTCTAGGATTACTCCTAGGTATTTAACCTCTCCTGATAAGTTGATAACTTCATTATTCATCTTGATCAGTTCAGTTGTAGTTTTCTCTTTCTTAAGAATGGTATCATGACTGTTTTTGAGGGATTTATGGTCAATCCTTTGTTCTGACACCATCTGTAAGTTAAGTTTAGGGCCCTTTGCATGATCTCAGATATCGTTGAATCATGCTTGCCCCTAACAGTGATTACTACATCATCTGCATAACCTTGTATTATGTACCCCGATTGTGCGACGTGGTCTTGCAGTTCATCTATGACTAAAGTCCACACAAGAGGGGAAAGTACTCCCCCTTGAGGATAGCCCCTAGTGGCATTAACAGTCTTTTATTTATTTACGATGAGTTTTAATAAAACAATGGAATTTGTGATCTGATAGATTTATTTTTTTGAGAACTTCGGTTCACATTGAGGCTTTTTTATTATAAATGAAGACTTTTTCATTATTACTTCCGTATATTTTACATAAAAACAATAATTTGTCAAATATCCATTCGCAACATAGACAGAGAAGGCATTCGCAACATGACGATTCTTTTCGTACTTAATAAATGAGTGTGGTTAAGAAATAAGTGTGGTATGATGGAAAATACGTATTTTACGAAGTATTTTGGAGTAGAACTACTCTAACATTTTGAAAAACCTGTTTAAACGCTGCATTTTCTTTGCGATAACTAAGACATTTGTCTTCATTTATGAAGATGTCAATGAGAAAGAGTTAGAAATAGAATGTTTGCATTTAACAGAATACTTGAAAATCGTTGACAGTGAAAATATGGATTGTATATTAAAAATATATTAACTTTTGAAAGAAAACAAAATTGAAGACATATTTCTTAATGTAGAAATCGCTTTGAGAATCCTTTTAAGCATGATGGTTACTAACTGCAGTGGGGAACGCCGCTTCTCCAAATTAAAAACAATTAAAAATGTATTGAGAAGTACAATGCTTCAAGAGATATTAACCAGTTTGTAGCTGATGTCCATAGAATCGATTGAATGTGTTAAAAAGCATAGTGACTAACGATTTTCCATCTGAAATCTAGAAGGGTTCCTCTTCAAATAACATAGATTTTTAAGCACTAACCTGTAAATGCTAAAAGAGTTACTTTTCTGAACTATCTAACATTAATGTATTCGTTTCATGTGATTGGTAAAAAAAAAATAATTAACCTTGTTTATCTAAATTAATTGTTTGAAACACACATTCATTACAAATAAATTTTATTAGCGTTTTAATATATTTTTCGATATAATTTATGTGCCCTTTTTATATGCAGCTATTTTTGTTTCCTCTATGAGGAACTTTTTTGCTAGCTGTCAACGACGCGGTCCAAGAGAGACTGACTGGATCTATATGATTCTCACCAACAACAAAGTTCCGCTTGAATTTTACATAATCTTACATACGCCAGCTGCTCTGAGTTGACCTTGATTTGAGGTAACTTAGTGATAAGAAGAGCATGCTAAGTAGACACTGCACATAAATGTAAGCGTTTGTTTGCTTTGAGTTGTGGCTTAAATCATTAGTCCATAACTTCTACTTTCTGTGTCTATTCTAACAAAATACTGTTCTGTCAAAGTCATAGGGGGAGGGGCCCCATTATCCTAATATATGGGTATATGTCGCCATTAAGGCTGTTAAAATTAAGTTATGAATTCCTCATACAAAACAGGTATAATTGAAAGGATTTTGGCGACATTCAATTTGTCGCTGACATATTACCATAGTAACGTACCTATTCAAAAATATATCAACTTAGATTAGAACCTGTTTCCAATGGAGCAGCTAGTGAAATGTCACTTCGATACAACCAGAGACAATAAATTGGTAACTCTCATCTGACGTTTTCATTTCGTTGCAGATAGTTTTGCATATGACTTGTTATTTCGATTAATTGAATAAAGATTTAAAATTAAGAAATGAAGTGTTGTATAATTGGTTGCAATTTGCAATATGATTCAAGTTTCTCTGATATGATGAATTAAATTCTCATGTACTTGAATGTGATATTCTTGAAAATCGTAAGTTATTGTTATTGATCAGAAATGTGATTGAAATATACGCTAAAGTGTAATTACATCATATTTCTATAATTAATAATGAAAAACAACATAAAGAACTAATTCGCATTAAATATACGAAAATTGTGCAATTTATGGGACAATGAAAAACGAATTTTTATTCAAATTTTGTTGGTCCATCTATTATTAATTATTTGAACTAGCACAATTTCGAGATGACATCTATTGTAAAAAAAGCCGCAACAACTTGAATTTTAACCGTTTCACTTGGCAAATCCACTCACGCCCAATAGGTGGCTCTAGCATTCTATGGAGAAATCCAAGATCGTTGTCATTTTGTTTCACTTTTTTTCGCATAGAACCACAAGCGCTAGTTATGTTGGCGTCATTTTCTGGGCAGATATTGTATGGAAGTGACATTTCACTAGCAGTCCATATATAACAAGTCAATGGGGACGTGTAAGTCAGAGACAATACTGAGACCACCAACTCCGACCGATTTCCCGTTACTTAGCCTACAAGCTATATTTTTATGGGGTGGCAAATGCTAAGTGCGCTTGAATTGTTACATAGAAATTCGTATTGACAAATGTCACGTAACTTCAAAAATTCCGACTCACCAACACGCTCGCACCTTGAATATGCCACTTCCGTTGTGGGCAAAGTTGCTGACAGCGTTCATAGAATTTTATCCGTTAAATTTGAAATTATTCGTTACGTGTGGTTAATATTTTTTTTAAGGAATAATTGTAGATTTGCTTAAAATATGTATGAAAAATGAACAATGCAGATTGTTTGAAGTAAAATAGAAATATATTGAGCAAATTTTCGTCAGTTTTCTAAGAAAAATTTACGCATGAAATCGAAGTTAATGATATTCAAAAGCGCTAAATACGCAACCATGTTTGTCATAATAAGTTTTTAGTATATAGAACATCTCATTTAGCTAGTTTTATTAACTAAAGAAATCAAATTATTCGCCTTTTAACAATATATAATTACTAACCAATGGCATTCAGTAATGTGAAAAGGTGGTATTCCCGAATTCTAGCACATTTCCCCACGGTTGTCGAGGTTGGCAGCATTTATTTTTGTATTTTTTGCATGACATGCTAATCACACGGATTCTTAATTGACACAACACCGATAGGAAAACAAAATGGCGAATTTGAAAAAAAACTGAGGGGCCCAGCGGCAAGAGGATTGTGAGTTGGGGGTCTCAGTATCATTTGTCTCTGGTGTAAGTATCTAGTTTAGTAAGTCTGACAGCTCTCTCACTAAGTGAAACTCGGTTTTGATTGGTCGCAATCGGTCATTCATGTGAGCAGCTGTTTCAGTTGACGTTTATGGAGGGGTAGCCAACGAGACGAATCTAGTCAAGAAATTCGAGACTGATTACTAAGTTGACAGTTCCCGTATGTGGATGACATAGGAAAAGTGACATTCCCGACCAATCCAGTTTTTGCGTTCAGGTTACATCTCGTCCAGACCAATCTATTCGACTTAAGTTGACTAGATTCTTGAATGCGGCCAATGGCTTGCGCATTGATATGCGGTAATCGTGTGTCGCATTGCTGTCATTTCTTTGTTGCTTCCCAGCGTTCCCCCCTTTGTCGTTATGCAGAGTTCGCATTGCGGTAGAAAATGGTACTCAAATGGGTCTGAAGGTAGTACGCAATAATATACCTAAAACGGCTTTATGGTATTTTTTAATAAGAATCGGATATTTGTTTTAAATTCACATATAGGTATACTATACATTTTCAAATACCTATTTGTTTTATTTGAACACATTTTTTATTCAATTAAAAATGTCACAAACAAAAGTTTATTTTAATGCAACGTACCTAAATTATTTCAGTTCAGTTTAATATCAAAATCTAAAATTAAATTAAAAGTTATGTAGTTCTATAAATAAAAAACGATGTGTATCCTGCGCGAGAATTTGAATTGGAACGTGTATCTTGTAGATTAAGGCCTGATTTGTTCAATCTTGGTTACATTTAATCATCGGTTATTCCAGCTATAACCAGAGAATCTACGGTTTGGTTAGTTAACCCAAGGAACCAATAAACAGCCGATTTTGCGCGTTCAACAAGATCTAACCAATGATTTTTTTAGAATTTCGTTTATTCAAGATTTTGTAAGGACTTCGTATGTGCTATACAACTTTTTATAGAATATTGCGAGCAATTTTGAGGGCAAAAAAAAATTCAAGTAATAAAATAAATAAACTTGCATATACCACAAGATGGAACAAAGGCCCTGACCAATAAAATCTGTTCGGTTATGTTAACGTTTTCAACTGACAGGTGAATACAATACACTGCCCGCCATTCTATGGTAGTTGAGGGTGCAGACAGGTTCCCAACTTCAGCCGGATGAGTTAAGACTACTTTCAACATTTCTTTTGACAGTTTTCATAAATTGAGGAAATATTGAAAGAATGAGAAAATTATTCCGACGTTCAAAACGAAATTGAGATGAGCCCCAAAAATGGGTCAACAATTTTTATTGGTTGTTGTACCGATTCAGTTTTTTTTTTATTCTCAATTGCTAACTCATTGTCCAACAAAATCGTATTCCTGTCTTTAAAAAAAAAAATTTGTATTATTTGATTTTGACATTTATGTATCTACTAAACAGTGAAATTGTATTGACTAACAAATAATTTCCTAGACAAAAACACAAGGAGCCAGAAAAAAATGTAACCAAAGATTCGGCTAATCACTGAATTGGCAAATGAACTTGAAAAACGGAACGATTTGTCCCAAATCAATGGTTTGATGACCGAAGTGAAAAAAAAAATGGTGAACAAACATTAATTGGTTATCACTGATTTGCATTCATCGATTAAACTAGATCGATGGTAACCTAACCAAGGATTTGACCAGCTGTGAACAGACCGGCCCTAAGTCCGTTGTTACAAACAATTTTGGAAAAAATAAAAAATGAGTTATTGATATGAAATTACAAAAAGTAGTACACGGTGGATCCAAAATAGTACCGTACTCAGTTAGCATAAATGTACTCAAAAAGAGAAAACGCTTTTTCCGATTTCAGAGCAATTTGCGAATCTGGATTTTTTCTCATGTCGTTTTCCATTGGGACCACCAGATATTTTTTTTTCAGATCTTAGATTTATTGCGGGTGATGGAACGTGCAACGAAATTGACCTGCTTTTGTAAATGGATTAGTGCGTTATTTGACAGCAATATCGGCTGTTCAAAGTGCATTCGTTTTTGGAAAAATCAACTATGCAAATGGGCTTGAAAAATGTTGCTTTAGGTTAACCAATACAAGCGTTTGAGTTTGACAACTAGTGGGGTTTGTTTACGTTTTCGTGAAATTTTTCAACTACAAAGAAACGCATTGCATCGGGTGAATGAATTTTTGTTAATTTTTATGTGCAAATGTTTAAAAATCAGTATGGGCTCAAATTTCAAATATTTTAATATAAAATGTAACCAGTGAATAAGAAAAGTGTCGAAGGCTACACATACACATATTTTAATCGCTTGAATATCAACGAAAAAAGCGAGCAAGTGACGTTTTTATGTTCGACTAGATATACGAAGTCAGTTCCTTTACTTTTGTATTAAGAATGGAAAAAACTGTCAATGGCAGTGGGGGGGATAAATTCTCTAACAGAGAGAGATACTTACGAAAACGATGGGGAACGCTTTTGTAGTATTCTATGAAAATGACAGATAAATAATTCAAAAATTCAAAAAAGTGGTACGAAAAGTCGTTAAAATATCGTAGGTTAGGTTAGAGTGGCAGACCGCCTCAGGTGCAGCCTCACTTAGGCCAAAGAAGGCCCATTGAGATACCACAGGATCAGTGTTCTCACACTACCCGTTGGACCAGCCGGAGCTAAGAATGAAGCGTTGGAGGCAATTAATTCCTATATATGCAAGTTCGCTGAGATTGTTGAGGAAGTATTCTCCGAGGTACAGTTTTCAACGGACTGACAGTGCTGGGCACGTGCAAAGAAGGTCTCCTCCTCCTCCTCGTCCCTACAGCTTCTGCAGAAATCATTTGAAGGGAATTAGTTGATGTATCAACCTAGCGATGAAAGTGACTCGGAATTAATCGAACTTCGTCTTCATGAATCCGATTATATGGAAGAGTTTGTAGTGATGGCACTATAAGCGTTCAAGAAGAGGAAAAAGCGACAAGGCATTAAAAATTACGTGGAGGAGATTGTCTTTTCTTACTCCTTACAGCGAGGATCAATTTCGTCGCCACTTTCAAAAATAATCTTAGGAGAACTGTCATAAATAGCCACATTAAATGCACTCAAGACAAATGCACTCATATCTCAAATAGGACAAGAAATATCAAATCAGGTGACTGGCAGCTTTTCCAATTCGTACACCAAGACATTTGTTGTGTAAAAATTCGTAAGGTTCTCAGTGGAGAGGTAATATCTTGGTCTCCCGATGACCGAGCTAAGGAACGGCATTGAGTAAAAGTTCGTAAGAAATTGTTAAAGTGAGGAAAAATTCGCATGATTTAAAAGTAAGAGAACAGACCTAATAATGTCCAAATGCAGAATATTCTCTGATAGAAGAACAACCAACAACATCTAATTAAAATACATTTAGTAGGCCTCCTATTCAATCAATAATGTCATTTTCCAACGAAGCCATACATGAACGCAAGGGATTTTGTTTTATATAAAACGAGATACATTCTAGCAAAATGTCAGCGCAAATTTGAGAATGAATTCACTCCGTGGACTACTTGTGTCAGCTTTGCTTTTCGTTGCCTTTGCAATGGCACATTGCCAAGTTAGTATTTGCATATTTATATCCGTATCTAAAATTGTTATAAACACATCGAATAATATTTTCCTTCCTTAGTTGACATTTTCACCATATTGGGGAAAGCGTTCAGGTGGTGCAAATGGTGGAACATATGAACCGCTGAAGGGAAATTGTAACAGTGCCAATGAAATACTCGTGGAGATCTTCAAATTCATTCAGGTAATGTTCTGTATATATTTTTATTTCTATAACATCATGCAATCGGATGTTTGAAATTTTCAGACACAAGCTCAGTCTTTCGTTGAATGCAGTCACAAGGAGTGAATATGTAAGAATGGGATTGAAGGAACAACCAAACCAACACCAGCGCACATACAAACATATTAATTATAATAATGGAATACTTAAATTGTTGGCACACTCTGATTTTATTAATGTTACTATCAATCGCTTTGAATATATGCAAACGTAAGTGAAGAAAGAGTTTTCAAATTTGTCACGGTTATTGGAAGAAGCGATTTTTCGCTCTCAAAATAGACGTGTGGAAATTGTTAGCAGAGCAAACCTCTGTTTTACTTTCATATTTATGTACTTACGTACGAATACGAGAAAGCAAAATTGTAGGTTTCTCTAATCTGCAGACCAAATTCGGTCTAAAAGATTAATGAATTTGGAATGGAAGAACATTTCGAGACTTTGGAGAACAACATGGTTACAATTCTCATTTTTTTTTTCCAAAAACTAAGTTAAATATCTCGCCTCTTCGATTGCTGCTTGCACTTTCTTTTAAGCTTTCTCTTACAGCCATATTATTCACTCCCTTTAATCCGGGTTAAAGGTTACACCCAGGTTTAAGTGAGTTTAACCCAAAAACTAAACCCAAGTCGATTATTTTCAGCCGTTAAAGCCGAAAATAAACCCAGTTTTTTAAACTTGACAGCGTTTAATCCGATTGGATTTAAACGCACTCTGAAAACCGGTTTAACTCGGGTTAAAACTCAATTTCAAATTATTGACATTTCTTCACTCGCAGGGTGCGAGAAATAAGAAAAGTGAAATAGAAAATAAAAAGTATCAAGAAACTACAAAACATTCATTCATTCGTGAAATGGATTACGATGTGTTTGATTTTCGGAAATATTTCCGGGCATTTTGGAGGCTATATTCCATGATTCCACTAATGCACACTACAAAGCAAAGCAATTTCCAAGTAACAACCAACAAAAAAAAGTCATTATTTGTGAAATTTCACATTACGTGGGTTTAAATGTTATAAACACCCTGGTCGAACAAATCTGAAAAATATTTACAAAAGGTTATGCTTGGAGGTAAAAAATAAGAAAAACTCAAAGTCCTGTGCCATTGATGGTATTTCAAATGGGATGTTGAAGAATATTGCATGTTTTGTCGTCGACGTCTTAGCGCATATTTTTAATAAAAGTGTTTTATCTGGAATTTTTCCCGTAGCTCTTAAATCTGCGGATGTAGTTCCACTTTTTAAAAAAGGTGTCACAAACAATGTAAGCAACTACAGACCTATTTCGCTCCTTCCTTCAGTAAGCAAAGTTTTTGAAAAAGTTGTGAAAAAAAGGATTTTAAATTTTCTGAATAAAACAAGTTTTTTCAGTTCTCTTCAATATGGATTTCAAATAGGTAAAAGTACGGAGGATGCACTACTTAACTTTTGCTCCCAAATTTTTAATAGCTTAGACAAAAAAAAGTTTACTGCAGGTCTGTTCGTCGACATTACCAAAGCATTTGATATGGTTAACCATTCTATTTTGTTGCGGAAAATAGAAAATGCTGGTTTTCGAGGCTTTATTCTTGAGTGGTTTAAATCATATCTGGAAAATAGATCTCAAAGAGTAAGGATTGAAGGGACTAGAAGTCAAATAAAATTTTTAAATCTAGGCGTACCACAAGGCTCTGTTTTGGGACCAATTCTATTCCTGATATATATCAACTCTTTGTTTGAGCAAAATTTCAAAGGCCTTATCACTGCATTTGCCGATGATGTTGGTTTAACCTATGGTTCAGTAAGCCCTTTAAATTTAATTGCGGATATCAATTCAGATTTAGAACTGTTTAGAACATGGTTTGCTTCACACAGGCTCATGATTAGTTCTAAAACAAAAATAATGTTTTACAGTCTAGCATCTCAAATTTCATTTGACGCTAATGTTTATTTTCATGCACAAGAGTGCCAAAAGTTTAAACTGCCGAGTTGCTTCTGTGGCACCAGCCATTCCGCTCAAACATTTTGTAGCAATCTCAACTGCAGTGAAAATTGTTTTCAAATTGATAGCGTCACAGAATTTAAATACTTGGGGCTAGTTATTGACTCTAAAATGAGTTTTAATTATCACATTGATAACTTAAGGCAATATTTTCGTATGACGCTTAGGAATTTTTTTTATCTGAAGAATGTCTGCTCAAGAAACCTTCTTAAGATAATTTACTTTGGATTTTTCCAATCAAAACTACAATATGGCATTACTTGTTGGGGGGGGATCATGTTTTAACAGAGTCCAACCACTTCTTGTTTTACAGAAATTTATTGTAAGAAAAATATGCGGAAAAAACCGGTTACATCCAAGCTAATCATTATTTTACGATTTGAAAATTCTTCCTGTACGACATTTATACTGTTTTAAGGTTCTTAGGTCTTTTTTCTATAGATCTGGTAACTTGAATATTAGAGTTCTTGAAAATTATAATATACGTCGTAATCATTTGAATCTAGTAGCTGTTCCTCAATTTAGAACCACAGCATTTAGAAATTTTTACACGGTTTCATCGCGCAGCCTTTTTAATAAGCTTCCTTTATGGATTAGGACTCTTAGTCATATTAATAAATTTATGAATCATGTAAGACATTGGCTTCTATCACAAGATATTAATAGTTTAGAGTCCGTTTTGAGTTCTCATTCGTAGTCTGATTACTGATTTTTTTGATGTTTTGGTGTTTTGTTTTTCTTTTTATAAAATGTAGTTTTGTTCTCCAAAATTTAATTTTGTTATCCAATTTGGATTTTGCCTATGTTTCATTTTTCTTCAATGACATAATATATTTTCGTACTTAACGTTTAATGAACTTCTTATATAATTTGTGAAATTGTAAAATCTGCTTTATCGGAAAGGGTCACCCCACCCATCTATTTACATTATTGTTATTTAACTCTTGAAGTGGCATTTAATACTATTTCTGATTAAGAAATATAAAATGTCTCTTATTTTCCCTAGTTAATAATATTTATTGTATAATGAACGAAGAATAGTTCGAATTAATTTGTAACTTTATTACTAGTGAAAATAAACTTTATACATACATACATACATAAAGCGGATTAAAAATGGTTTAATGTGTTTTAAATCCATCTTTAATCCATCCGGTTTAATGCATGTTTTTGAGTGAATAAAATGGACAATAGTTTAAATTAGAATAATATGGCCGTTACTGTTCCTGAGCTGCTTAATACAAGAAAGTCCTAACCATCCCCTTTGCTTGAGACTCAGTTTGTTCTAACAAACTTTTATGCTTGTAGAATGCACCTCCGAAAAAATTGAATAATGTGGTATTCAATTGGGTTTGTTAAGATTCTAAATTTCGTGTGTTTAATTCACTGGTTGAATTTAATAGTACATCATTCGAAATTTTCACCCAGATTGTTTTGTAAACATTTGCACATAAATAATTAACAAAAATAGATGCGTTGTTTTCTTAACAGTTAAAAGATTTCACGAAAATAAATAAACACACTCCACTAGGTGTCAAACTCTATCGCACTTGGATTGGTAAATCTGAAGTAACTATGCGAAAAAATCCAGATTCGCAAAAGTGCTCTGAAATCGGAAACTTGTGCTTGTGTGCATATGACGTGTTATGTATATTCTTGTGTGCATATTTCGTTTGTATGGAAATTTCCTGTTTCATTCAATTTTTCAATTTTACAATTTTCTATCAGCTGGAATGAAAATGTTATTTGAATAAGTGGGTATTACCAATTTTTATTTTAGTGGATAGAAGGCGATTTTGAATTTTCAAACTACCGAATTGTTGTAGAAATTATTTCAATTTCACAGCAATTTTGTAGGACTAAGTGTTGAAACCATTGTACTGGCGACCATCAGAAAGACAAATGAACAGAACTGGCGAAAAGATTTGGTCAGAGCGAGATGTTGGCATGATACAAATAATGACGAAATATATATGCAAATATCGCAATTCTATTATGCTGGCGCAGAAAAATGTTCTTCCGAAGAAGCTAGGGATCTTTTTCATGAATCATGAATTTGTCTTTGGAAAGATTCGAAGAAATAACAAGGTTCCTTAGATTTGATGGCTCAATTGAGTACTACTAGACCAAGTCGGCAGCAAGAAGAGAAGTTGACTGCATTTCGTTACTTTTGGGGTTTGCTTCAGCATAATCTTACTCTATTCTTTCGACCATCCAAAGGTTTGACCATTGTTGCAGTTTCCAGCGCTATATACCCACTAAACCAGGGAAATATGGGAAAAATGAATTTTGGATTGTAGATTCAGTGTTAAATTACCCGTTTATTGGGGAAATATATTTAGGTATGCAGACAGGATAAAAGCGAGCAAAGAATATTGGGCACGACTTAGTCCTTCGTTTATCTCATCGGCAATTTTGTTACCAGTATTCCTTTGGAAAAAGAATTGTGTGCACAAAAATCAACCATAGATACAAATTGGTCGAATAAACCAGAGTTTTCAATTTGTTCACCGATCCAAGTAAAGTGTATCGAAGAGAAGCTTTTTCTTCTATTTTTTACTTCTCAGATTCGATGTGTGAGCTCTATTTCTGATACAAACAAAAAAACATCATTCTGTTATCAACGGCACACGCTGATGAAGCAATCAATGAAACGACCAAGAAGCTTCAGATTATTATAGGCTATAAAGCCTCGCGCTAAATTTTAGCGTCCCTACTCTCCACTTTATTTCTCCACACCAAAGATAAATGATCGCTAAATTATTAAACATCATACAGATGGGACAAAAACCATTTGTTCATGACAGTAAACGTTATTTTAACTAATCGCGTACATCGAATTTCAAACTTTAAAGACAATGCATTCAAACCGTTCCTAAACAATAGAAATTGAAGAAAATATTATCATTGCAGCAGCTTCTCAAATAATTTCTATAGTTACAAGCAGAAGACGACACGTTCCTTCGTGTCGGGTAAATCCCTATTTGCATTGCAATTTTTCTGCAATTTCTATATTGCTGATCGTTCCTCCACAAGCCCTGCAATTTTTTTGATGTTTTTTTTATTGCTTGAAACGGAATTTTTGGTTTTGCGTTCACTTTTATTTATCGCACAAATGTTTTCTGCGGTTTCCTCTAAACAAATTCAAAGCAAACACAACACAAATTGTTTCCTCGGCTTTTTTATGTCAAAATTTATCTTCGATTTAATGTACCGGACATATATTCCACGAGCTAAATGAGTGGAGACTTGTCATCGGCCCATCTATAGGAGGTTAAGAATTTAGCGAGCGAACAGGATACTAAGCTTAAAGCCTAGTATGCTGCTCGTGCTTAAATTAAGCTCCCATACAAAAATGTCTCCAAAGATAAAATTAAGCAAGCAGTAAGCCGTTCAAGCTAATTTTGTTAGCCACTGTACGAAAAATCTCTACACAAATTTAGTAAGCGTATTAATGCAAAATACATTTTTCCACAGTTAAATTTTGAAAGATCAGAGAAAATATCGGTATTCGGAACAAAATTTTAAACGAAAGCAAATTAACAGTTTGGAGAATGGACCGAAATTCGTTGTTGTTAATTTAATTTCTTTTAGAAATGGAATATTTTAACGAGGAGTAATGGACGACGTTTTTGAGGAGGGAGCTGTAAAAGTACAAATAAAGAAACAGAACAAAGTCAATCAGCTTTACAAACACAGTTTTTTTTGTTGACGGAACTTACACTGTCAAAATTAAGCGCACATTAACCGAAGTGGTGGAGGTGGAAACATTGGAGAGGCGCTTAGTTTTAGTTTTCCTGGAACAGCATACTAGGCTTAACGCTACAAATGGAGGAGTTGATACATTCATAGAATTTTATCCGTTAAATTTGAAATTATTAGGGGATAGTATTTTTTTAGCAATAAAGTTTAGTACGCTCCTCGAGCTAAACTTCATTTTATCTGCTCTCCAACTTTTCTCTCCAAACATTAGCTAAAATCCAAGCTAAGTTTTGACATAGAGCACGCCTTTGATAAATGTCACAGGAGACAGCTGTTCTTTGAAAAAACTTAGTTCAAAAATTCGACTCGCTCTGGATTTCATACATTTCCGATTCTAGGTTCTCCTCATCGTGATATTTATGATAAAGAAAACTCATCCTTGCTTAGTTCTCCGCAATACAAAAACGCAACAGAACAACATTTTGTTAGAGAAAATGTGCCGACCCACTAAATGGGAACGCTACATTTTGACAGATACATGAAATACATTCTGAAATAATAATTTGATTTTTTTAGCTCGCGCTGCGTTCGCTAAGGGGATTCGCTTTAATTTAGCTCAGAGAATTTTGTATGGGAGCTAAAATTTAGCTCGTGCAGCGTAAAATGAAAAATGAATACATAATGTCGATTGGAAAATAAAAACATTCTGAATAAATTTTCTTCAGTTATTAAAGGAACATTTGCACATGAAATCGATGTAAATGATATTCAAAAGCAGGAAAAAACAAAACCATTTTATCCTAATATGTTTCAAGTATATAGAACATCGTATGTAGGTTGTTTTATTAACCAAACAAATGAAATTATTCGCTTTTTAACAATTTATAATGACCAACCAATGGGATTTAGGAATGTAAGAATGTGGTATTCCCGAACTCTATCACATTTCCCCACTGTTGGCAGCATTTTTTTTTTTTATTTTTGTGTGTTTTTGCATGTCACACGGATTTTTAATTGACATTACACCGATAGGAAAACAAAATGGCGAATTGAGGAGCCAGCGGAAAGAAGATTGCGAGTTGGGGGTCTCAGTATGATTTGCCTCTGATATTAACTTTGAATCAATAAGATATTGATGATGATATTTACGTTTGAAAGATAATAAGAGCACTTTCGATATGAGCCATTCCTGAAGCTAAGACTAGACTGTATGCCAATTATGCATATGAATGCCAACAGGCAAATGACCAGATTAGCTGTCAAAGACCAAAATGCCAGGATAATCAAAACTGTATATTGGACTATATGGCCAAAATTACCAATATGGTCATATTTGCCTTGATGGTCATTTAAGGCAGTTGTTATTTATTACCAAATGTTGTAGTACAAAAAAGACAACGAAAATGAAAATAAATCGCAATTCCGCGAACTCAAACACCGATGAGACAAAATAATTCTTTTTTCCATCAAAAATGCCAGCAATGCCATAACGAAATTTCATTTAAGGGCATTTGGGCATATAGGGCCTTATGCTGGCATTCGTGCTTATTGTCCGATTACACTATTTGGGCATTTTTATCTGTCAAATTCTGCCTGGTCATATGTGGCACTTAGGTCATTAGAGCATATGAGATAGGCCAATTACTTTGTATGACCATATTTTGAAAGGAGAACTGTCAGAAATTGACATTTTATGACCACTTGGCATACAGTCTAATCTCACCTTGAGAAAAGTGGTTTCGTAATTTTGTTGAGTGTTGTTTTCTTGCATTATATAGCGGTGAAACGTACTTCAGTATTCATTTATCTCTTTAAAATATACCAAATAGAAGAGGGTTTTTACGTAATGGATAAGGGAAAAGTATAAACACGAGAATAACTGAGCATGAATTTCACTAAGCTAAATTATATAAATTCGAATTGAAATTATTATTGCTTTTCACTAGCTCGGAGCAGTTGCTGGGTTCATCTGAAAGACCTGGCCGTATATAATATAGCCAATTTTATAACCGCAAAAAATAATAATGAAAAAAATCGAAACAACTTTAAAAATTATCTGGTTGGATGTCCGCGACTCCATTCGGATGAAAAAGTGCTTATGTAAATGTTATTTCTCCTACAATGTACTTAGGTAAAAAATTACTTCGATTTGTTACTCAATTTTAACGTGAAAGAAGGTCAAACAAACAAATAAGTTATTTTTTAATTTTTGTAGTGTACTACATTTTTATTAAATTTTAAATTAGGTTAGGTTAGGTTGGGAGGGCAGTTTTGCAGCCGATGCAAATTTTACCCGGAAACTGTGAAGGTCCATTGCGAGTACCCCGTTTGTACATGTAAGGACATGTGGCTAACAAAACCACTTCGATCTGTTTAGGAATAGTTTTATGTCTGATAGAGGTACCCCCGCCAAGTCTTCCAAACTTTCGAAGAACCTTGCTCCCATACAGGATGAGCGGCGTTCCTGTAAAGCTGGGCAGTGGCATAGAAGATGTTCCACCGACTCTATTTCCTCTTCGTCTCTGCAGCTTCTGCAGAAGTCATTTGCAAAAAGTCCCAGCCTTTTAGCCATGTTTCCTATGGTGCAGTGTCGGGTAAAACCCCGACGAGCATCCGGATCTGACTTCTATTAAGGGAGACTAGGAACTTTGATCTTATGGTGTCAATCACAAGCCACAGACTTCGGGTTATGACGCAACCGATGGTGTTGCTCCATTGTTCCTTAACCAGTTGAGTGTCCGCAGTAACCAGGCTTCCAAATTTTGTTCTCTCTTAATCTGAGAGCGACTTTGGCTGCCACGTTCTTAGTGAATAGCTCAATGGGTAGCAGGTTCAATAGCGTTTCCAGACCTAGTTGTGGTGTGGATAGAATTGCGCCTGTTATACCCAAACAAGCAATTCTCTGCACCTTGTTCAGGTTCTTAAGATAGGATTTGGTTTAAACCGCCTCTCACCAAACAACTGAACCGTAGGTAGGCATGGGTCTAACAATCCCGGTGTAAAGCCAGTGCACAATGTTCGGTTGTAAGCCCCAGTTTTTCCCAAAGGTTTTTCTACACAATAAAAGTCCTTTCTTCAGTATTCCGTTTCCAGTTCAGTTTGGAGGTGAATACCACACCCAGGTACTTTGCCTCGGTCGAAAGATTAAGTCGGACACCTTTAAGCTTCGGTGGGTCCCATTTTGGTATCTTATATTTCCTGGTGAACAGAATGAGTTCGGTGTTTCCGGATTAACCGCAAGACCGTTGTGTTCGGTCCATTTGGATAGTTCTGATAACGCAGATTCCATAATGTCTCTAATGGTGGAAAGGTATTTTCCTGTTATTAGTACAACTATGTCATCCGCATAAGCGAATATCTTAATTCCTCTGTTGACAAGGGATGTAAGTATTTTGTTAATCGAGATGTTCCACAGTAGCGGAGATAGGACTCCCCCTTGTGGTGTTCCACGATTAGCGCTTTTCTTAATCGCACAGTCCCCTAGGCTGCTGTTAATAACTCTGCTGTTAAGCATAGTCTTAACCCAGTTTTGTCAGAAACTGTGATGAGCCTGACTTCTCAAGTGAGGATATAATGGTACTTGTGTTCAGGTTGTTGAATGCATCTTCTATGTCCAGAAAGGCCGCCAAACTCGTTGTTTCCAAGGGATTTCTCGATCGTTTTCGTTACTTCATGTAGCGCTGTTTCCACGGATCTGCCTTTGACGTATGCGTGTTGTGCACTACACAGAGCACCGGTAGTTTCGAGAGTGTTCCTAAGGTGCAGGTCCAATAACCTTTCCAGTGTTTTCAAAAGAAAAGATGAAAGGCTAATTGGCCTGTAATCCTTGGGTGTGGAGTGACTGGGTTTCCCCGCTTTGGGAAAAAAGACTTCCCCCAGCTCTTTTCAGCAATCAGGAACAAGCCCGAGTGTCAGACAACCACGAAAGATTGCCTGCAGCCATGGGACGATCCTTGGGTATTTCTTAGTTGATCGCTTATCAACAGCCTGTCTGCCATGGGTGGCCTTTCTGACGACTACGTCGTCGACAGCATAGCCCGTTTATTCATTGCGATACGAAGCCTCCGCACCAGGCGCCCTTGCAAAGACAATGCCCTTCACAAGGACACACACGTCAAGGTGCCTACCCTAGCGGAAGAAATTTTAAATTAAATAATATTAAAAATGTACAACTTAAATAATCTGTCAAATTTGCACAACCAATTTGTACCTTAATGTCAAATAGATAAATTTCAATATCAATTGGAATATTTTGACAGATCTGGTAGGTTAATTTGTCTTTGTCAGTATATTGTTTGTTATATTGAACTACTTTTCTGGGTTTATATCGTTTATTAAATTTACGGTCAGACATTTCACGTGAAAGGAATGACGCAGTTGGCAGTGATCCTGCCTGCGGCGTCTGAGTTCAATTCTGGGTAGGCCAAACATTTATTTAACAATACTTCGTCTAACTAACAGTAGGTAACACGATTCAGAAAAGTTTGTAACAGTTTTTTTTTATTTAATACCATAAACTTGATAACTTTAAGCAATCCAGCGGCCCCTTGATAGAATTTTATACAGGCCCCACGCTGGCTTAATCCGGCAGTGTGTGGCTGGTGTTTACTCTTTCTTCTTATCGGATGTATAGTTTGACAGCAAACACGGATTGAGGGTTTTAATATGCACTATACAATTACATAGCACGACGACAAGACATGGAATATAAT
The DNA here is from genome assembly GCA_916610125.1 of Cheilosia vulpina. Lineage (NCBI taxonomy): Eukaryota > Metazoa > Arthropoda > Insecta > Diptera > Syrphidae > Cheilosia > Cheilosia vulpina. The sequence goes on from OU744278.1 coordinate 33,602,493, forward strand.
TGCTGGGATTTATTTAATTTTCAATTTGTATGTTTCAGCGATCAGGAAGTCGTAGAACTCTCCGCATGCGATCACAAAAAAAGTTCACAATTTCATTGGAAAAAAAGTATATTATCTCTTCCTGCGTAAAATAAACAATTGAAAACAAAAAAAAAAAAAAATCAAAAAAAAGTTGTCTGACACTCAAATGTTCCTATTTACTGGGGTATTCCCATTTCACAAACAATTTGTTCGGATTTCAATGTTAAAAATGATTGCTCTCACAATTTTCAATAAATAATTGTTATTTTTTTGTAGTTTGGGCTTACTCTTATAAATCGTATAGTTTTCAGTGATCAGAATCGATTTCAAACACGAAAGTGCAGTCGACATTAGAAGACGCGAATTAGGTATTTTGTGAAATGGTTCAAATTAATAGTCGGCTGATATACTTGTACTCGTACGTGTTAACGGCTTTTAGTATTCTAAATTCATTTGCCAAATGTAAGTGCTAACTCGTTGTGTTCATATTCATATAGTGGCGTTTATGAGTTTTAAATTCTAACAATAAAATGATATAATCGATGTGCGAACTGATACATTCTGATAGATATAAGTGTAATTATTGTAGGTAGTAATGGTTTTCAAATAAACTAGTGACATTTATTTATAACTAAAAGGCCGATTGGGGGGTTGAACGTGCTCGTGATGTGACTCACTTTTTTAAATGATGGATTGAAGCTTTAAAGTAACCTTGAACTTTTGTTCTGCTTCGTGAAACTCGACAATATTTTATACAGCGGAACCGACATTTTCTCAACTAGATTACAGCAAATATAACGGAATGCGGAAGTGTATGGCTTGTAACTCAATAATGAATCAATCAATCGGTCCATATAGGACCCATTTCAGATCTATCTACAATCATTAGTTGGTCAGTTTTGAGTTGTTTTGAGACAAATGCAAGGGACCTACAAATTGAAGCCGTATTCTGATGTCTGAATTGAAAAGCGGGAGGTGGGACAGTGAATCACTTTAAGGTGTAGATTAGATAATCTGTGTTTCTCGGCATTTACCTATATTCCTCAAAACAGGCTCCGAGTCATTTTATTCTTATGTCACAGATTGATTCGTACATGAAACAAAGTGGTTATTATCTATTTCTTGCACAAAAGCTAACACTTAAGCCAGTTGTTCAGACAAAGTGCTTTGACATCCGCGATGGCTTGGACTCTAAGAAATGAGGATTCCCCTCATTTTGTTATCTCGTTTCGAAAGGGTTTCCAGTAGGTTGCAGATGATATTATTATAACTACCTCAAAGTTACTGCTTTCAAATACCTAGGTACGATGATGGTGGAAAGACGTTTGCTTATATGGGGCTTTGAAGTCGATCTAAAATTTGTAGCTGAAATTTAATGTGCTAAGACACCTACTTTGAACTCTATCCAAATGAGAAACCTTTATACGTTAACACAATTAAATCTGTTTTACATACAAACCAAAACGAATTCCGTTACGAATTTCTTAATTCTAGGGCCGGTTTTTGACATCACAGACTTATTTCACGTGGGGGCTCACAGATTTTTTGTTCAATACGCAATTGAATTGCCTTTGGCCTAACCTTTCCTTGACTCTAATTGATTATGTAATATTAACTTAACGCCCCGAAAATATACTCGAAAAACACCTCAAACCACAACCCGAAACAAAACCCCAAATATGAAAACACCCTCAAAATTGCTTTCATCAAGGCCTCGAAAACGGCTTTTAAAACGCCCTTAAAAAGCCGCTTTAAACGGCCACAAAATGCCAAAACCACATACCCTAAAACGAATTAAAAAAACGCCTTTGAAATCCCCTAAATATCGTTCAAAAAAAGCAATGAAAAGAGCCCTATTGAAAAACTCTTAAAAAAGATCCTGACAAAAATAAACAAAAGTTAAAGGTTTATAATTTTTTTAATGTGATTGCCATATCGATTGGGGTGGTATTGCCTTTTCACCAAAATTAGGTAGTCCTCTAAGTAATTTACCAATTAGTAAATCAGTAGGTAATTGTAGGTTTTCGAAGATGCTACTTGGTGTTACGAGAGTCATACCTAATAGGTATGATTGAGTTGGGAGTAATCCAGCTTATTTTTATGCTGAATTGACTTTCCGAATAATACAAATTTTACTTTTAAAAGAGAGAATTTTAACGTAAAAAGGTAGAGGGAATTTGAGTTCGAGTGGAAAAGGGAAATATTAACACGATTCGTGGGAAAAATAAAGGGAGACCGCTAAAAACACTGAGTTTCTCTTAGCTGATGGATGCGTTCCGAAATGTTTAAATTAGTTGTTTTATTTCACCGCGAAAACATGTATTTTGCAAAGTGTTTAATAACTAAACATAATAAACTGTGAAATATTCATTGGTGAAAATAAAACAAGAAATTTTATCCCCACAATTATTGTTTCTGCTTTCGTTTGTTTTTTTTTTGGCGAAAAATCATTTCACTGTCGAATGTGGACAGGAAAACGGCAACCAATATAAAAAAAAAATTTAGAATATTAAAATTTAAAATCTGCTTCAGCGGAAAGATAGGGTAGAGTCGCTAGTGGCCGGCCCCTTAAGGATTTTTCGTCATAAAATATATCACAGTAATAACAAATATTAATATTTTCGAATAATTCTTTATTAAATTCTTCGTTTGTAAAATGAAGAAAAAATTAATTATTATTATCAGAAAATTGTATATTTAGATTTTAGTAAAAAAAAAGTGTTTTTTTCCTGTGGCCGGCCCCTTGTTTCCTGTTTCCGGCCACCTCGTGTCCCATATTCGGCCACCCAGTAAAGATAGGGCTAAAATTGTTTAATATTTGTTATTTAAATGTCTTATAACGGAAAAGTTAAGAAAACAAATTATTTGTATTATTAAAAATAAATAAAAAAAAATGAAATTAAAAAAACAACATTTGAAAACAATTACCCACAAAAAAACACTAATTCCGACCGCAATTTTACTAACGATTTGACAGTAAATTCACACAAAAATCTTCCCCAGCGGAGCACAAGTCAAATGAGTTGATTTCTCGAGAGCGACTGAGCACTCGCAACAAGAATTTTGACACATTGAGGAAAAAGTTTTAGAAAACAATTTAACTACGAAAAACTTCGAAAGAAAACTATAACAATTCACTAGTTACACCGACTTTTCTGAGAGGTGGCCGGCCACTGGGGAGGGCCGCAATTTGGCTACTCTAACTTATAAGCATTTCTGTATGGGTATGATTTTGTGTATGCGTGCGTTTATGGCACACATACTTTCCCACATAGTAACACGTAAAACAGCTCGTAGCTGACAGTCTATTTATTACTTATGTCGTTTTCGGTTTGGCTTTCAGATTTTGATCTGAAATTTAAGATTTCTGCTGCCAACTGTATTGAGTTGGACGCAAACAATTTTTTTTCACTTCCACTGGAAATCCATTCCAATTGGTTTATCCACATTTATACCTAATACCTCATTTCCAAATAATTTAATATAAAAAAACGGATAATTCAGCTAAGAAAGCAATCCTTCCAACCAGAGACAAATGATACTGAGACCCCCAACTCACAATCCTCTTGCCGCTGGCCACCTCGATTTATTTTCAAATTCGCCATTTTGTTTTCCTATCGGTGTTGTGTCAATTAAGAATCCGTGTGACATCCAACGATAAACAATTCGTAAACGACAGGTGTTTGTCATACACATTGCTGTTAGTAAAAGTAATGTGTAAATTTGAGAAAAAAAATTGAGATTTCTCAAAAACGCCTCAGATCAAATAAAAGATTGAAATTTTTGGCAAATCAAACTTTTTTCTTTTTGCCAAATCGAAAGCGACATAATTTAATGTTGCATATAGTGTGAACATTTCAAGAGTTTGACTAAATTTTTGATCGTTTTAGTTAAGAGTGACAAAAAGCCCACCGGAGTTGAAGATCTCGATGATCCAACTTTATTTTTGTTGTAGCCGTTAATACAGAGACAGAGACAGAGACAGATACAGAAATCAGAAACTAATCTCCTGTTGTAATTTTTATAGCCGACATAAAAACGGCCATAGCCAAGCATTTAAATCATTATTTACCGCTTTTTAACTTGCAAATAAGACTCGTACTCAGTGCCGGCTCCAGACAAACTAGCGCCCTGTGCAAGGTTTTCTGAAAGCGCCCTATCTTCATATTTGCACACATGCAAATCTTTTCCACATCACCCAGTAGGTAGACTTTTAATGCGGTTTTTTTTTTATATAGAGGTATACGCGTCAGGCCTTATCCTCAGTAACAAACAAACATGTAGCAGGTCGCAGCTTTAATTTTTTTTTTCAAAATATACTTTCAATTTTCATAGGTACTTTAGTGGAAGAGAATACTATTTTTCATAATACAAAATACATTACAACGCTTCTTATTCTCTTTGTGTAAGAGAAATTTGTTACTCTCTTTCGTTGATGAGAAATCCCATCCATATGCAGAATCAAAAACCTGCACGTTCAAGCACATACGATTCTGTAAGAACGTTTTTTTTTTGGTTTGAATTTGTTCAGATGAAAATTTTGCGAAAACCTGATACCTGAGATTTTTGAACTAGACTCTTTTGCAAAATGAAAGAGGATGTGAAAGAAATATACCTACACGAACAGGATGGAATATTCTCAGATTAGGCAGGTAAGAAATTAACTTGCCTAGGCCTAGTGGGATTTTTTTATTTTGCGATATTTTGAGTTAGATCCTGTTTGAAGTTGCATCATTGTAAGTGATGTAAGTTAATGTGCAAGAAATAATTCAGCACACATGTGACGGATGTTCTTATTTTGGGCTCATTTGAACAAGCTTTTTGCTTGTAAAATTAATTTTTCTTTCCTAACAATGCGCCCCCAGAAACTGGCGCCCTGTGCATTTGCACATCTTGCACATAGGGTTGGTCCGTCCCTGCGTCGTACTAATTAAATCGGAATGCTATCACGGCAATCGTCCAATTGAAGTCCATTTCATTTAAATTTGCCGTCACTGCCAATTGTGAAATGAGAAACTCTACCATCAGTGTCCATCACAAAGCAGTAACAACATTTTCTGTGAAAATACTTTACTACTCCGCTTTCGAATGAATTGAATTGAAAAAAAAGTTCGCGCACACCTGTAATGCACCATGAAGTCTAAATTCAGCGACCATATTTGAAAATATCGCAAACTGTAATCTAACTCATTTTTGTTGCCAATAATATGTCAATAAATAAAGTCAAGTCAACTCGTTCAGGTGTTTAATGTGCGTCGGCGGCGAATTCAGTGCCGCCGCGCCGCTGCCGATTCCTATCTACCGCAGTACACACGCGTAATGTGAAACAAATTACACATTTCCTGGGGATGGGTTGATGATAAAATAGAAACCGATTAAGTATCTACTTCACTTCGTTTATTTTTCCATTCAACTGGGTGATACACATTTGCAGCGGAATTTCCAAAACGAAAATCACCCGCCTACCGTGAGTATCATCAGCAACGAATTTGTTTTTAAACTTATTAACACGATTCGCTGTGACATTGACTTGTGGTTGTGGTGTGAGCCCACAAAAAGCTACTGGCCGAGTTATTTTAATTCTATAAATAATGGTCGCTCTCAATGTTCGACACCATTTGACTAAACCATAATGCGAACCATTTCGAGACACTCATGCATGACATGTGGCTTTCTGTCATATGTCACATAATTAGTACAGCGGCAAGTGTTGTTTTTATTTAAATAATGACACTGTTTCCTCTCGGTGAAGAACATTTCTGTTGTATTCCAATTCCAATGCATTTGCAATTATTATTCCATCTGCATGGCTCACAGACTCGGTTGCCGAGACAACAACTTGTCAGTTATTGGGTTGGGTCATTTGTGTCATGAGGAACGCTACAGAGCTAAGACCGCGCGCGTAGTGCTAGTGAATTCTACCACCGGGCCAATACTATCATGTTGTTTGAAGACATTTGTTTAAAATTGTATCTGTGGCCATATTTGTCCTACTTGGCGAATATCAAAGGGTTTTGTCCGTCGGGTAACAGACCGGGGACTTTTCCGATAATAACATTGCCGCCAGGTGCGACACTATCGCCGCCAATTTCAACATTCCAGCCAATTCCGCCGACAAACCAGCCGACTCAGGCGACAGTGCCTTCGACCTTTCTGCCACCCATAACAGTGCCGTCTACGTTCCTGCCGCCTGCTGTTACGACATTTCCTCCAACTTTGACTACCGTACCACCGACGATAGCCCCAGTCCCTTCAACATTTCAGCCAACTCCACCGGTAACGATAATAACTCCTGCAAATTGTCCAGCTTTTCCAGTCATTTGCCTACCCGGAGGACAGCGACCGAATCCGGATTGTCCTTGCATAGATCCCAGAGACGCAGTAGGCCAATATCAGAATAGGATTGTTGGTCCTGTCGGTTCGGGCATTATGATATTTTCTCCCCTGAGCAACCGCCGCAAACGAAAAGTTGCGTGAGAAAGTGAAATTTGAAAAGATTTTTTTTTAATAAGTGCTTATGTTAACAAGAATGTTTAGTTTAGTTGTGGTGAATTTAAGTTTTGTTGTCGGCCTTTGTGGTAAGTGAGCGTTTCATAACTTTGAATAAGTTTTACAAATTTTTTTACTAAACTTAACACTTGAATTATATATTATGTCTGTGAAAAATTAAGCAACGGCATTAAAGACGGTTTTCACCGCAGTTCTCAGCAGTAGGAAGAAAGCCTTAACAAAAATTCAAGTTACTTCAGTCGAAATTAGTTTAGTTAAATGTCATCAGGTGTTTGACTTGATGTTGTTTCAGTTTTAGTTTTTGGACTAGATCGGTCATGTGAAAAGTTTTTTTCGTTGACGTTTATGCAGGCGTAGCTGATAAATGTATTTAAAAATTCCTTGACTACATAAGTTGACAAATCGCATATTTCTTTGATAGTTGATCCTTCCGTCAACTGCAATTCAAAAATTAGTCTAGAGTCTAGATTCTCGAGCAACCAAATGAGAGATAGATGTTGTCAGACTTAGGTACTTAAGTGAGATTAAGTACTAAGTTGAAATTTCGAATGTATGTGGCTAACATATAGAAGTGACGTTAGCGACCAATTTAGTCAAGACCAGAAGGGTTTTAAATTTGCCTCTGTCAATCGCCGATGGAATTCGCTGTTGACGGACTGGCGGTTGCAAATCGACGGCTAAATAAGGAACTATAGGCGTGTTTTTTTGAAGTGAAAACTTCTTTATAAAAACCAATGAACTTGCGACACCAGTGTTCTGTTACCAATGTTCCGACACCAGTGTTCGAGTTGCCAACCTCTTTTGACGAAAAAATGCCTAACTTGAAAAAAATAAGATGCCTTTTTCAATAATAAAATGGCTCAAAAAATTTTGTTTTGGTAAAGGGCAACAATGAATCAAAAATTCAACACAAATATAAAAAAATAAACAAAAATAATTTTTATTTATACAACAAATTTGTTTCCAATTTGATTTCAACTACTGGAAGTGGAAGCTGGAATTATTTTTAAAGAATAACAGAAGAAGTGTTCGGAAAATGGGCAGAGTTCAAAGGTGGAAACACATTCTTTAAGACCGAGGTTACATATAATTTTTTTTTTTTGCAAAGATTTTTTCAGAACGTCTAAAAAATTTAAAAATCAGTACGTTAAATCAAAAAATAAAATAAAACATAATAAAAAAAAATTCCTTTTTGAAAAAAAAAGAAACCTTAGGGCTTTAGCTATTTTTTTTTTGTAGTAGTCGTTTATAATAATGAATAAAAAAAACTTGATTTGAAAGTATTTCCTACGCAACAAAATATTTCCAGACGATTCAAAAAATACCCACGTAATTGCTCAAGTTTTTAGTGTTTTTAGCTTCGATCTCAGCAAAACAAAGTAAAATAGGATTTTCAGCACGCAATCACAACAACTACTCTGATTGCTCGAAGTGTCAAGTAGAACGTGGATGTTGTAATTGCGTGCTGAAAAAATCGTATTTTATTTTGCTTTACTGAGATCATAGATCTTTTAATGAAAATGCGTTCTAATTTTACTTTTAAGCTTAAGTTTCACAAAGATTTTCGATTTTTCCCCATTTTTTTAAGTTTGTTCCTGTCAGGAATTGCCGCGCAGTGCTTAAGGCATTATGCTTGCAGAACAGTGTCAGATTGTGAGATTGTGTTGGGTACCTGGCCATTGCGATATTGAGGGCAACGAAAAAGTCGACGTTCTGCCTAAGGAAGGAGCGGAGCTCCCACTTAGTACAATGATTGAAGGTATCAGACCACCTATGGCCGTTGCTAAAAGGGTTGTCTTCGCGAAAACCTCCAATAAAGCAGCCACAAGATGGTCACAGCAAGAAAGGCACAGGATCGCTAAGGCACTGTGGCCCGTCTTAAATAGGAAAAAGTCTGAAGAATTGAGGAATCTCAGTAGAACAAAGTTAAGATTAACAATAGGAATACTCTCTGGACACTGCCTTTTAAGGAAGCATGCCATGTAACTAGGCTTTTCTAATACGGACATATGCAGGTACTGTGAGGACCTACAAGTTTGGGAAGATATCACCCACCTTCTTTGCGAGTGTCAAGCAATTGCTCGCACCAGAAGGAAGCACATAGGCAGGTACTTCTTTAACAACTTAGAAGAGGTTGGTTCCTCAAACAATATTGGAACAATAATTAGATTCTGTAGGGAAATTGACTGTTTGAGCGATTTGGTTTAGGTTTTTCGCCGTAATGGTTCCCTGGGGATGGCGATGGGCCCGTCTTGGGTGCCTGGTCTTTTGTGACGATCCACAACCCCACTCAACCTAACATAAGCTTGTTCCTCAAATTACTCCTTCTTCATTATAAAAGCGGCCCCCAATCTGGGATCACTGGCTGGCGGTCGATTAGGTATAATGTACAAATAGTTTGAAAGAGCTAGCTCCTTTTTCTAAGCGAACTAAAAAGCATTAGCGGTATCCGATGAAACTGGTCTTGCGTTCCATTGCCCGCTAGATGACTAGCAACATGACAAACTATAAAACAAATTTGAAATTTCACAATTTGAGCTTGACGTCTAGCACTTTTTGTGATATGCGGCCAATGAAAATGCGTTGATCTTTCCTATAGCGCCCCATTTTTACTAATGGCGTTTTCGATTGAAGAAAAGAAATGCCCTTTCTATAAAAAGAGCAAATCTAGAAGTGTTCTTTCTATGTATTCTATGTTTCATGGAAAAAGAGTGCCCTTACAGGTCAATTCTTAACACAACAGAAGTGTCCGGAATATTTTTAGAGAATTGTACTGAACTCACCATAGCACAATAGCAAAATGTCAGATTGAAATGTTTGTTGTGTTATTAGAAACAAATTTTTCGCTTGTGATCCGAAAATATACAATAAAATATAAAATATAAAATTAAATTGAAATATTATATTGATTTGGCATATTAAAACATTCATATTTACTGTAGAAAACGAAAAAGATATAGCAAATGAAAACCAAATTTCACATATGGTGTCTACCACTATTACAAAAGCTCTCCAACGAATTTCATCGAAAAGAGCAATTCTGAATTTCGGGGCAATTCTCTCGGAACTTCAATGAAAAACGTTAAATTTTTTTATGTTGGCATCACTGCACTATTAAATGCGCTTTCGAATATCCTTAACTTCGATTTCATGCGTAAATTTTTCTTAGAAAACTGAAGAAAATTTGCTCAATATATTTCTATTTTACTTCAATCCGCATTGTTCATTTTTTATATATATTTTAAGTAAATCTACACTTATTCCTTAAAAAAAATATTATCCACGCGTAACGAATAATTTCAAATTTAACGGATAAAATTCTATGAACACTGTCAGCAACTTTGCCCACAGCGGAAGTGGCATATGCAAGGTGCGAGTGTGTTGGTGAGCCGGAATTTTTGAAGTTACGTGACATTTGTCAATACAAATTTCTATGTAGCAATACAAGCGCACTTAGCATTTGCCACCCCATAAAAATATAGCTTGTAGGCTAAGTAACGGAATATCGGTCGGAGTTGGTGGTCTCAGTATTGTCTCTGGTTTTGTGTTTTCAACCTGAGTGCATCTACCCGATTTTCCCCGCAAATTTTGAAATAATTGAAAGCTCACAACTTTTCTTGTGGTGAATACATGTAGGTACAACAAAAAATGTTTTGCCGCATGATATTTAAATCAATAAGAAATGTTTTGTTTGTTTTACATACTAACTCTAGTTTATTTAAGTTTTTAGTGGTAATATTTGAGCCATTTTTATTTTATTCGTAGTATACGCCAATTACAGTCTACGTTGGATATAAGAAACCTTTAAAATTAAAAAAAATATTGTTTCTTATTGGTATCCGAAGCAGTGTTGGAATTCTGACCGGAGAAAATTTTGAAATCCGTTTAGACCGGATTTTTAACCGAACGAAAAAATTCTTTAACCGGAAAAGCCTTTTTTTGACCTGAAAGATAATAAAGATCAGATTTCTATAATTTGAATGATATCCAATCCGATTTATTGTGAATAATTCTAGAACACAGGTTACAGGGGATCCTCGTGGCAGTTTCATTCGAATGCTCCCATGTGCATTTAAACAAGGCTAACTGACGACCATTTAGAATATTTTGCAATTTCGGTTTTGGTTTTACCAAATTCAAATGCCGACGTGCAGTGAAACGTTCGTTTTTCTGCAAAAGATTGTGATGCAAAGTTTTTCAAGGTTTTTTTTTTTGTTGTTTAATAAGCTTTTATTAAGATTAGTTTAGAAATAAAAAAACTAAGCATATATCATTTTTGTTTTTAATTTTAAGTTAAAATATACCTATTACTATATTCCATTTTTGACCATTTCATATTTTATCTTTTGACTGGATTTTCTGACCGAATTTTAAAAAATAAAAATCGATCATTCGGTCACATTTGACCGGATTCATTATTTTTTAGTGGCAACACTGATCCGAAGCGTTCTTATATGCGAAAACGTATACAAAGTCTTCGGAGTTGCCACATGCGTTTCTTATAAGCGAAGTGTTCTTATATGAGTGTTTGTTATACCTATCCGTCGTTACACCTTACAGCATTTGATATAAAATCGCAAGCTCGAAAACGATTTAAAACAATAACTTTTTTGGCTATTGAATGGGTAGCAATCACATTTTATAACGACGACCTCCATAAATTTACGAGCAGTTTAATATTCGTTGACCATCTTAAAACATGTTTTGCACGTAGGTGTCATATTTATATGGCTTTGGTTGATATAAACTTTTAAAAACAATTATTCTTCAAGGATTACGAGAAATATCTTAGAGGTACTATTTATTTATAATGCCCCTCAAATGAAAATGAATTCTTTTGGCAGTCAATTCCCTCGTTTCTCAATCTTCCAATCTACCAGTAGCAAAAATATGGGTTGGTTTTGTGTAGTAATAAAATCGATGCCTTGCCGTTGCCCATAAACCCTTCAAACAAGCGAATTTATGTGTAAAATTCCACTACAGAAATAATTTTGATGTTCCAGGTACCTTGAACTAGATGGGCATGTATTAGAAAAAAATTATAGCTCGTATTTATAGTTCACACTCACATTTTGAACAAAATATGCCATGTACTCCCTTGAAATTTGTCAATCTTTACTCTGGCTTCTCTTCAGTGTCGAATAAATCTTTCGCCTTTTACTAAAGATTTCCGTGGAGAGGAGCACTCTAATGAGTCTAAATTAGAATTTTTTGGCATGGCCTGGCGAAAGTCGGGCCTCATTGATTATTTTACATATATATTTTACAAAAGAAGCGCACCTAAATCAGTGGCCACAAACCATAACCGCTTAAGTCGACTTAAGACGAAATTGAGATTTCTATGCCATTAGTTTCAGCGTACCTAAATCTATTTTGTAAATTTTTTTCAGCTTTGTATCTTTAAAAAAAGTGTCCACAATTTAATAAAAAACAACAGCTTAAGTCACTAGAGTCAATGGAATAAAAAAACTTTAAACTGCTCTCCTGAACAATGAGTAAAACAGACTTAAGCGGTTTTGCCTTGTGACCACAGAAATATAGAAGGTGATTTGTTAACATAATGTTGTTGGTCGATAGATAGGTTTTTGATCTCTGTAATCCATGGTTGGGCTTGGGGTTCAGTGAGTTACACAAGCAGAGAATTGGAAAATAAGCTAGACGGGGACAGTTGTAAATGAATATAAGTGATGTAACTTTGATCAAAGAATGTACCAGATTTTCAAATTTAAAATTTATTTGTATGATTGTAAAAACAATTCACAAAAAATTACGCGTTTTTTTAAATTTTTAATCAGTGCTTCAAGCATTGACTCATTATATGGACTGCTAGTAGGCAACTTCGCGTTGGTTCCAACATAAGCGTAGCTCTCGTGGTTCGGAGCGGAATAAATGGGAAACTCCCATCTGACGTTTCCATTTCGTTGCAGATAGTTTTGCATAAGACTGTGTTATTGCAATTAATTAATAAAGATTTAAAATTAAAAAAATGAAGTATTGTATAATTGGTTTCAATTCGCAATATGATTCAAGTTTCTCTGATATGATGAATTAAATTCGCATGTACTTGAATGTGATATTCTTGAAAATCATAAGTATTTATAGATCAGAAATGTGGTTGAAATATACGCTAAAGTGCTATTACATCGTATTTCTAAAATTAATAATGAAAAACAACATAAAGAACTAATTCGCATTAAATATACGAAAATTGTGCAATTTATGGGACAATGAAAAACGAATTTTTATTCAAATTTTGTTGGTCCATCTATTATTAATTATTTGAACTAGCACAATTTCGAGATGACATCTATTGTAAACAATGCCGCAGCAATTTGAACTTCAACCGTTTCACTTGGCAAATCCACTCACGCCCAATAGGTGGCTCTAGCATTCTATGGAGAAATCCAAGATGGTTGTCAATTTGTTCCACATATTTTTTGCATAGAACCACGAGCGCTAGCAATGTTAGCGTCATTTTCTGGGCAGAGATTGTATGGAAGTGACATTTCACTAGCAGTCCATATATAATAAGTCAATGGCCTCAAGCTTCGGAACTACCTATGCCTAAAAGGCATAATTATGTCGCGGCATCACTGACACATGGTAAGTACTAGAATGTACTAAGTAGTGTCCCAAGAGATAAGGTAGGATTGTTTTTCTCGAAAATAAAATCGCATAGGTACTCTCTATTTTTATCTAAACAATACAATAAACAATGACCAAATATAAAATATAAATTTTTGTTCCGGGTTAATATAGAAGATTTCTAGAAGTTCGAGTTTGTTTAGGAAATAGAACACTATTCATATTATCATATTACTATTCAATATTTCATATACAAAAAAAAACATTATTCTTTAAATTTTCTTTTTATTGTTTGTTTTTTACAAGGACCTTTTTCGCTTCCGTTTTTGAATTTCAATCTGCCTTGTTGCTTGGCTTGTGCTTGTAAAGTCTTGTAATGATATTTTAAAAATTGTATAGCTTATATTACTTAATTCGGGAAACTTAGAAAGCGACAAAATGTTTTATTCATTCAAAAAATGTATTTTTTCCTACGTATGCACTCGTAAATTGCAAACTATTAAAAAAAGGAAAACCAATAAAAAAGCAAGCGCTAGCGGTTAAAAAAGATACCAAACATTTCATTTAATGAAAATATTCGAAATGTAATATATTTCAAGTGTTTAGAAATAAAACCAAAACGCAATATTTTTCAATTTTGTGCATCCATTTGTAAAAATTTGTCTTTGCTAAACTTAAAAACAACTTGCATTGTTGTATACCAACGAATAAAGTCCGAAAACATTTACAATTTACTAAAATTAGTTAATAATTGTAAACGTTCAGGCTGAACAAAAGTGTATTTAAATTCGCTCCTATTACGAAATTGCATACCTTCATTTTTGGTGGTTGGGCAGCACTCCTCTTGAAAATTACATTTAGGGAGGATTTATTTAGCTAATGCCCGAGATAAAGATGGGTTTCTCAACATTAACATTTAACCCTACAGTTAGCGATATTCTTGTTTATTGGTAAAGGGATTTTGAAAATGGTAGGATCAGAAACAATTGAATCATTTTTACTAGCTCTGAGCTAATAAAAGATGACAGAGCTTGCAGATGAATTGCTTAAACTTTGAATGAAAATTTATCTTGTTAATGGAAAATTGTGTACTGAAAGTAAAATAAATATAAACTGTAGTTCACTTCTCTGTTAAAAAAACGTTCGTTCGGGAGAGTAGGTAGGTTTATTTTAACGTACTATAAAAAAACATGCGGTACAAAATCTCGTTTTAAAAAATACTACATATTTTTTGGCAGCGTACATGCAACATTTGCTCCTGATTTGAGTGGCAACGCTGTTCATAATAGAATATGCAGAACACATAAGCACTGTCAAAAGTCCAACATGACAGGATTTCTTAAAACGCACAGGCAAAAAAATGTTAAAGATTTTTTATAACCATCGATTTTTTGTATTAGAAGATCTTCATTACTGTCGGGCTCGAAAACGGTCGTCTTAGTTTTTGCCGCGCAAACCACTATAGTTCTAAGAAGCTCAAGATCAAGTAATAATCCTTTCAACCAATGACTGTCCTTTGTACGTTTGTGCACTTCAGGTTTGATCCCAAAAACGGACACATAATTTATGGAGCCTTAGTCTTTGATATGTTTTGGTCTTCAACAACATCGTGAGATATTCAGATGCACTCAGAAAAAATAAAATTCTTAAACGAAGAATTTTAAGGCACGACTGGGTGGAACGGAACTTTCTCGTTCATCAATAGTTTGGTTGGTTGTTTTCTTATTTTATTGAGTAGGTAGGTAAAATCAGAGAACCAATGCTAGATAAAGGAAACGGCGCATAGAATATAGTAAAAGGAATATGTAGTGTTAAATAAAATTCAATTTTGTGTTATTCATCTGATAGGCAGTACATAAATATAAAGAACAGTAAGTTGAAGCTGTCAGTAACAGGAAACTGTCCCAAGTTATGGTCAAAGAGTTAAAAGTCTCAACAGTACTATTTTATAAGCTTTTACACTTAACAAGGTTTTTGAGTACCAGGAGAAGCGTAGTAGGAGTTTCTCTTTTCTGATTTGTTAGGGAATGTTTTTATTTTTGACCGGAATAGATTAGTCACGCTGGTTTAAGGTGTCTATAATGGTTGTAATTATTTTAGGATGCATATTCAACAAGAATGAAAAAAGAATAATATTTGCTAAAATGAAGTTGTTATTGCATTTTTATCGGAAGTGGGGAGAATATTAAAATAAAGTACACGACTGGGTCGAACAAAACTTTCTCGTTCATCAAAAGTTTGTTGCAAATGAAGTGGGAGTTTGTGATTGTGTTAATATTTGATAAAATTAAGTTTTGCGTAGCTGTTATTGGATTTTTATCGGAATTGGGGAGATTATAACAAAAATATAGCATATGTGAAAATAGGTCGGGAAATATAAATAATTAAAAAAAAAACTGATTTTTTAGAATTTTTTGAGAAAAACCAAGTATACGGTATCTTATTTCGAATACTGATTTTATCTTTAATATGTATTTTTATCAAAATCGTTAGAGCGGTTTTTGTAAAATTTAGCAGACAAAATGTACCAAATATTGCAATGTTTAGTTTGAAAAATACTATTTGTCAGTTATTGTCAGGCCCAAACGGCACTTTGTTTGCATCGAGATGCGAAATGGCACAATTGTGGTACGATCTATGGACAAAGGAAGATCCTGGAACTTGTCAAAAACGAGATTAGGGAGCTGAACATGCCTATGGATCGAATAACAAGGGTGCGTATTATGGAAAGAAATCACAAAACTCGTATTGAGGACGGATTACTTCCAGAAAAAAGAAATGGAGAAATAGTGATTTTCACGGATGGATCTATGATGGATGGCGGAGCGGGGGCCGGTATCTAATCCGAAGAGCTGGAACTTGCCCGTCACATTAGCCTCGGGAAATACACTTCAGTATACCAGGCTGAGATGATTGCTTTGCTTCATGCGTTGGACTACTTGCTTGAGTGTCAGGTGAAAGGAAGAAATATCCTTATAGCACTGGACAATCAGGCGGTGATCAGATGCATGGTACAAACAAACATCATTGGCACTGGAATGTGTACTTAAGCTCAATAAGTGTTCATCTAAAAATGAAGTAACACTGACTTGGGTACGGGGACACATAGGGATCGAAGGCAATGAAAAGGCGGACTCCCTTGCAAAACAGGGGTCAACTGAAAAGTTGCTGGGACCAGAGCCATTCTCTTCAATTGGCAGAGGAATGGTAGAACAGCTGATTCACAAATGGATCACGGCAGAACACCTGAGAAGGTGGTCAACCGTGGAACAATGTAGACAAGCTAAAATGGCAATAAAGTGGCCGACCTGCTCCACTCAAAGAAGGGTTCTAAGTATGAGTCGAGGAACATTGAAATGGGTGGTGGCTTTGTCTACAGGATATGGTAATTTCGGGTATCACTTAAGGAAAATGGGCCTTATAGAGGATGATACCTGTAGACTATGCCTGGAGGAATCTGAGACAGCGGCACATATACTGTGTCAATGTCCAGCGTTGGCTGGCAGAAGAATGAGGATTTTGGGATATCATTCATCATCATCATTTGGGATGCATGTTCCGCGATCAGGACGCGTTTAATCCTTATCTTGCCAAGTCCAAAGGTTTCGTTCTTTGCAGTCGGGGCAATAAATTACTCTCATCCAAAATTTGTCGGACTGTATTGTTGTGTCGGTTTCTATGCTTTTGCGCGAAGCTTCTAATTTACTTTATTTTGAAAAGTTGGTTAAATATTGGCATTTGTTTTCTTGGTACAACCCCAAAGTTTTATACCGTAGATCCACACCGGCTTTAGCACCTGCTTGTATAAAAGCAGTTTGAGCTGGGAATTTTTTCCGAGTAACCAGTACATTTCTCTATATTTGATATCGAGTTCTTTACGTTTCATTTCCACGTGCGAATTCCATTTCAACTTTGAGTCGAGTGTCATTCCCAGGTATTGTCGCATATGTCCGCTGTGCATGCTGCTGCGACTGGGTTCATATGACAACTGCTATTTATTTGAAGGAAGCAACTAGATGATGATATTACACTTCCATATCAAAGTGTTATACCTAGTCCATTCCATTTCATTCACCTCCGATGCTCCCTTTCTAACTTATTCTTCCGGCTGCTCAGGGTTGGGTCGTGGGGAGAGGTGACGATAGAAAATGAATGATGAGAATGTCATGGTGAGAGAACTGAACCGTTGCTAACAAGGTCATAGTAAATGGTAGATCCTCATGGATCTGCTCGGGGGAGGGGCTCGTCACAGGGAACAACTACATGCTGACAAGTGCACTCGGACACTCATCACCAGAACTGGTTGCAAATTTTGTTCGGGAGTGAAACATGACAGGTATTATGTCATGCTGATAGTGTATGTACCGTAGAGCTGGACGCGAGGCTGATGACGAAGATGACCGATATGGGGGGGGGCTAGCAGAACATGACAAGTCTTATGATCTGCTTTGAAAAAAAAAACATTTTCACGCAAGCAAATGCGTTATTGGTAAACAACAAAAATATGCGCGGGAACTGAGGTTTATATTGTATATTCTGATCTCAATTTATTTGCTATTAAATTGTGCATGTAAATTGTATACGTACAATGACCGCAATGAAATTCAGCTTTATGATTTTGATTTCAGGATATTTATCAATATGATTCCACTGGATTACAGAGATACCTACTATATATACTTCCACAATTTTTAGTGATAGAGATTTAGATAGAGTAAATGAACAACATTATTTTATACAAGAAAATTTGAAGCAA
Source organism: Cheilosia vulpina (assembly GCA_916610125.1). Classification (NCBI taxonomy): domain Eukaryota; kingdom Metazoa; phylum Arthropoda; class Insecta; order Diptera; family Syrphidae; genus Cheilosia; species Cheilosia vulpina. The sequence continues at coordinate 33,620,365 of OU744278.1, forward strand.
GTATGAAAGACTGGTAAATGTTTAATTAGTTTAAGTTAATGTAAATGTAAGCATGAAACTTTTAACTTATTTAACGTGTTATGTGTTGAATGTTATAGTGGTGAATGTTATGTATATAGACGTTATGATTACTTGTTACCTGTTATTTCTGCCCTTTGATTTTCTTGACATGTCAGGAACATCCTGGAGCTGGCTTGTTGTTGATGAAGCTGTTGTAAAATTTTTTTTTTTTTTTTTTTTTTAATGAATCAAACCACTATCTCACTGGTCTAACACTCTTAGATGAATGACAATTAGGTTAAATTATTTTAGGTTTAAAACTAAATTAGGCAAAATAGGTTAAAAATAGGTTAAGTTTGGTTTTGTTTTTGGTTTGGGTCCTTTTTTTTTGTTTATGTTTTGATTGGGTAGTGAGGGTTTTGGGTTTATTGGGTTTCGGTAATTAACTTGTTGACTCCGCAGCCCAGATGTTGAACAACCCAAGCTCATAGGTATTGTAGGTTTTAGTTCATATAGCAAATAGGTATATGTATATAGGTAATGCACTTTTTTTTTTTTTTTTTTTTTTTTGATAAAGTATAAAATGCACCTCACGTTACGTGTAGGCGTATTGTGCACTAGGTCAAAACGAAGCGCGAGTTTAGGGATTTACTGGGACTTGCTACTCGGTCTAACGCAGCTGACGCGGTTATCTCACTGACTGTGATGGCTTAACTATGGCGGTGGCTGCTATGCGTGGCCTGATCCTGCGCATGCGCGATCACCGATCGTGGTGTAATATTTCCGTGTGTGCTGGGAAGTTATTGAACTTCCCCACGTTTAAGAGCTTCTGCTGGACTTTGTCTGAGGTTCGTAGCGTTTATGTTACCCACCACGTGGATGTTCACCTCCTAAGACACGAGAAGACAACAGGAATCCTACCAAAATGCACGATTTACAAAGTTATACTATATGCACATTTATATAGCTCTTACCCTTACTGTCTGCTTGCAGATTTTTATTTATTTTTTTTTTTTTTTTTAGACTAGTTTGCTTTATATTTATTATTTAGCGTTCTATAAACAGGAGTTTACTTATACTTAGCCTAAAATATATGTATTTAAAGAATCTTCTAAGCATGACAACCTTATAGCTCAGACGTTATTTTAGCAAAGGAAGGCTAAGAGCCGGAAATTACCCTGCCAGATTTTTTTTTTTTTTCGAAGTGGTAAACTTTCGAAATTGCGAAAGTTCATAGAGACATCTGCACGTCAGTATCGATCCGGTCCTGTCATTCGCATTTAAGCCCGAAACACATAGCATTTTGGAGACTACAACAGCTTGATGTTACAAAGCAAGCAGAACGAATGCACCTGCAGTCGTTATGTTTGAAAGAAATAATCAATTTGCATGCGAATGGTATTGGTATGGGACAACGCGGGGCAGACTCACACCCTGAACGTCTCATACTCTACCAACTGAGAAAACGGGCAACACTTTTTATGAAATAATATCCTTGGCATGTGCCCTGCAGATAAATTTACCATTAAGATCTTCTAGATCATATAGACAGTTTCCAATTTTACGTTTGATCCGACACTTCCTGAACTTAGGCGCTAGCTTAGCACTGTATACGTTGGGTGCGCTACTCTTGACGAAATTTCGCCTAAACACTACCTGTCCAACTGTAAAGGTCACAGGCCTTGATCTTAAATTGTAGGCCTTGGCATGTTTTGTCTGTGCCACCTTCAAGCATTCGTACGCCTCTTCCCTAATCTTGGTCAGTCTGTCGTGTCTCTCATTGATTTCTGGAGATTCACCTGACAAGACATCAAACTCTCTTAATAACGCATATGTGCTTCCATGGGTGATCATATGGAAACCATACAATAAATAAAATGGGCTGAATCCTGTGGATTCATGCACCACATTTCTTAACGCACAAGATATCGATCCGAGATGAGAATCCCACTCGCGGTGATCTTTTCCTATATAAAGCCGAACGGCTGTGAAAATGGTCCTATTTGACCTCTCTGCAGCGTTTGCTTGCGGAGAATATACACCCGTACGTACGTGTTTGATACCGTGTAGAGCTAGAAAATGTTCGAATTCATGCGATACAAACTGAGAACCATTGTCAGAGACAACCTTTTCAGGAACTCCAAATACATCAAACACGTTTTCCACCAGCGTTTGTATAGCTAATTTGGAAGTGGCATTCTTTAGTGGCTTTACAACCAGATACTTGGAAAAGTTATCGAGAATCACAAACGCCTGCGTATTACCCTTTTTAGATCTCGGAAAAGGACCGACAAAATCTATATGCAATTCTTGCCATGGACGTAACGGTGGCTCTCTTGGTTGCATTGGTGGTCTCAAGATCATGTTAGGAATCTTAGAAATTTTGCATTCATCACAAGAGTTGACATACTTTGTAACATCCACTACCATCTTCGGCCAATAGTATAAACGCTTCAACTTATCCAAAAGTTTGTTGACTCCCGGATGTGCACAATTTGGCGGCTCATGCTCTTTTTGTATTACTTCCTGACGGAACGTTTTCGGAAGCCATAAACGCCAACATTCCGACTCGTCTGAGACACAGGAATCTCTAAACTTTACGCGCTTGAAAATTTTGTTTTTGTGGACTTTTAAATCAGGAAATCGATCAGCTGTCTTTTCGATAAGTTTCAATAGATTCTGATACTCGTTATCAGTGGAAAAATCATCGTCCAGGTGCCCATTCACACTTCCGACAATCTCGTCCATCGTCCCACGCGATAATGCATCAGCTGCAATGTTGTCTTTACCTCTTCGATGCACAATCTCAAAATCAAAAGGCTGCAACTTGAGTGACCATCTGGCCAGTCTACCATTTAGGTCTTTTTGGGACATCAGCCATTTCAAACTGGCATGATCAGTGACAATGACAAACCGAGTACCCTCTATATACGGCCGAAACTTTTGAACACTAAGCACAGCAGCCAAGCATTCCAGCTCTGTAATGCTATAGTTGCTCTGGGCAGTATTCAGTTTCTTTGACATAAAGGCTACTGGCCGATCATTCCCACTGTCATCCAACTGAATCAGTGCACCTCCCACACCAGCCATAGATGCATCACAATGTATCTGAAACGGTTTTTCAAAGTCTGGCGCAGCCAAAACTGGAGCTGTCGTAAGCATCGTTTTTAAATTCTCGAAAGATGATAGAGCTTCTTTGGACCAATCCTTTTGAAAAGCGTTTTTACCAGTGAGTGAGGTAAGCGGTGCAGCAACGGCAGCAAAGTTTGGCACCATCCGCATATACCACTGGCACATACCAAGAAAACGTCTTAATTGTTTTATAGTTTTCGGTTGCGGAAATTCAGCTATAGCTGACACCTTTTTTGGATCAGGTTTTAATCCTTCCACACCAACTATATATCCTAGGTAACGTATTTCACGCTGACAAAATTTGCTTTTCTCTAAATTGATGGTCAGGTTGGCTTGCCTTAAATAAGAACCCACTTTTCTTAACAGCTCAGCGTGTTCATCGAAAGTTTCAGAAATTATAAGAAGATCATCCACATAAGTAAAAACATCCTGGTGCAGCTCGTAGGGAATAACGTGATCGATCAACTTGCACATTGACTGCGTAGCATTTTTCAGTCCAAACGGCATCACCTTAAACTGAAACAACCCACGACCAGGCACCGGAAAAGCTGTTTTTTCCTTTGCAGACGAGCTTAAAGGAATCTGCCAAAAACTGTCTTTCAAGTCGAGTGCAGTTATGAATTTGGCCTTCTTCAACCTTGCAAGAATTCCATCAATAATAGGGAGCGGATAAGCATCCTTAAGAGTGTGCTCGTTCACCTTCCTAGCATCTAAGCAAAGCCTTGTTTTCCCGTTTGGCTTTTTTACTATGACTACGGGTGAAGACCAACTACTTTGACTTTTTTCGATAACATCGAGATCGAGCATTCTATCTATTTCGGCATATAATAACTTCTGCATAGCTGGTGAAATTGCAAAATGACGCTGCTTGATAGGACTCACATTTCCTACATTGATCTCATGCTCTATTATAGATGTTCGACCCAAGCCAAGTTTTTCGAATGATGGAATTAAAGCAATGCACTCCTCCAGTATCTCTTGTTGCATCCCAGACAAAGAATGAGAGTTTGCATCTGGATTACAGGTGGATATTTCTTCCAAAAATGTGGGTTGTAATCCAAATGCAAACCAAAAGTCCATACCTAAGGTTACTAGTCTCTTAAGTGATGGCGAAATGAAAAACTTTATGGTCTTCACAGTGTTATTGAAAGTTACCGGAATGTACACATATCCGATCACACTATGAGCTGATCCATCTGCTGTGCAAAGGTCAGATTTCAATGATAAGTGGTGAAGTGCAAGTTCCTTCAGGAGTTCTAGGGCCCCCTCTCCTAAAACTGAAATTGTGGCTCCGCTGTCTAGTAAACCAGTTACGGGTTTGTTTTTAAGCTGAATATTTGCCAGAGGACGACCACTAACGTCTGATAAAATTCTGGCCTGTTTGACTTGTCTGATATTTTGTTTACGTGTTTTAAAATACGTTATAGTTCTGTTTGGGTGGTACAATTTCTGTTTGAGGTCGGTTTGTGTAGAAAACGAACATTGTTTTGGGGATATGACTGTCCTGCATTCGGATGACGCACTCCCCTTTCTTTGCGCACATCCGACTTGGGGTTTAAATTATTACACCTGAAGCAATTTGGTTTGGTGACATTTTTAGCCCCACATGAGTAACAAAACAAATTTCTTTTGTCCTGCGGACAATCCATAAAACCATGCCCTATATCCTCGCAATTCCAACATATCATAAAGTTATTCTCCTCAACCTCAAAAGTATTTTGATCCGTTTGATTGACGGAGTAAAAAGTTGATTGCTCAGGAGAAAAGGTTGGCTCCCCAGCATTTGTGACATAGGAAAATTCATTCATGTGCCTTCTTCTTGTGAAAACTTGATCATCGAGAGATTCACCTATATCAGCCAAACCCTTCTCTATTAGCATACACTTCTCCTTCAGATCACTTACAGAAACGATGTGCTCGAGGATAAGTCTTTTGCGTAAAGCAGGATGCATGTTTGACTTAAGGATACTGATCTTTTCCGCTTCTGAATACGGAACTCGAAGAATTGCATCAAGCGTCTCTATCGCTAACTTGAACTCTGCGAAAGACTCTCTATGCTTTTGCTTTCTATTTTCAATCTGCCGTCTGATTTCTTGGTCTGTGGTGTATGTCTGAAATTCACTAATGATGGCTTTACGAAAATGTTGCCATTTCGGTATCCTATTTTTCTGTATAAATATCCAAAACCAATTGTTGGCATTGCCTGACAAAAGTAGATGCATAGACAAACAAAGCTGATCCAACAGAATTCCCTCACCTCTGGCTAAAATTTCAACACGCATAATAAACTGTTCAATAGTAAGCCCACTATGGGAACCATCGTACCGAAGTTTCCAATTGCTAACGTTGCGCAATCTACCGAGATTTTCGCTGGAAAATTCATTTGCAATTTGGAAAGGCTCGGTTCTACCTATAGGCTGATCGTGATCGAACGAATTTTGATCGTAGAAATTTACCTGATGAGACATTTGGTTCTTGTATGCACTTTGCCTTTGTTGAGTTTGACTTGGTGGAACAGACTTAGGCAAGGCATAGCTCATATCGTTCATTGATAAATACTGAGTGCGCGCTGTTTGCTTTGCGATACGGGTACCATTTGTTTGACAATTTGCACTAGACTGATCTGCCTTAGATTTCCCAACACCCGAAAAACGCTTTGGAATCGCACCAGAATTTTGGTTTTCGAGGACTTGAGCAGTGCCAACAGCACTTGACGTTGTATGCATTGAAGGACTAGAAAGACTTCTGCCCCTGGTAACCTGCATAGGAGCACAAATTATATTTTGGGATACTACTGACATCTCCTGTTGTTGTTGGGGTGGCTGTGGATCTTTACTACGGTGATCCTTCTCAAAATGTATCGGTGAACTTGGGCCAGCACCACTGTCTGCGCTAAGCATATGGTCAATCAAAAGTTTTAATTTTGACTTGAGATTTTCAATCGAAGTTTTAAAGTTTGGCTCTCTGTTTGCCAAAATATCAAGCCTATTTCTTAAATGTATTGCCTTGGAAACAGCCTGTTTTTCGTGTTCTTGATTCGCTGACCTAACACACTCTGTTACTAACAACTCCAGCCGTTCGAACTTCTCTTGGCATGCTTCCATTTCTAAATTGGGACTATTTACGGCGTGAGGCGTAAAGGTTCGAATGCCTTTTCGTTCCTCACCCACGACTTTCTTTAGCTCTGTAGCCATCTGCCTAACCGTGCCTATCAGCGGAAGACCTCTCAACTGACATTCAAATCTAATCTCATCTGGATCGAGACACGCAAAGTCCAAGAGCTCCATTTCAAAATCCATAGAATAAAAAAAAAAAAGATCGTAAAAAAAATTTAACAATTATTCGCAAACGGAATAAAACAACAACGAAATGTTGCAAAACAAATAAAATCAATAGGATACGCTTTGATTCAGAATATACAAAATTTCGGTCATCCCCATCACATAGCATCGTCATAAGATCTTCGTACCAGTTTCATAAAACAACTTACCCCTAACAAAAAAAAAAACTAATTTGCAATATACACTTAGTAGTTGAATCGGGTTGTTGGAACATGTGAAAAGAAATACAAAAAGGGAAAATCCTATTCGTAAAATCTAATTTCCACAAAGAACGGGTGATAGGAAAGTCTAGAAGCATGATCTTCCTGCCTTTTCTAACTATCACTTAGTGCATTGGCAAGGATAGCAACAAAAACATAAATATTTTCTCTGCCTTCTAACCTGCCTTGCAGCGAAAAACCAACACTTTCCAATATTTACCCCATCCAGAAATAATCAGTAAACAATATTTTGAACTGAACCTTGTTCCCCGATCATGACACTTGTTAACGATTCGCAAAAAAAAATATACCAGAATTAATATAAAATGTATAGCTTCACATAACTTGTATTTTGGTTTGGGCTGAAATAGCCCCGGTTTGTTTGGGCGCCATAATAACTGTCGCATATGTCCGCTGTGCATGCTGCTGCGACTGGGTTCATATGACAACTGCTATTTATTTGAAGGAAGCAACTAGATGATGATATTACACTTCCATATCAAAGTGTTATACCTAGTCCATTCCATTTCATTCACCTCCGATGCTCCCTTTCTAACTTATTCTTCCGGCTGCTCAGGGTTGGGTCGTGGGGAGAGGTGACGATAGAAAATGAATGATGAGAATGTCATGGTGAGAGAACTGAACCGTTGCTAACAAGGTCATAGTAAATGGTAGATCCTCATGGATCTGCTCGGGGGAGGGGCTCGTCACAGGGAACAACTACATGCTGACAAGTGCACTCGGACACTCATCACCAGAACTGGTTGCAAATTTTGTTCGGGAGTGAAACATGACAGGTATTATGTCATGCTGATAGTGTATGTACCGTAGAGCTGGACGCGAGGCTGATGACGAAGATGACCGCTATGGGGGGGGGCTAGCAGAACATGACAAGTCTTATGATCTGCTTTGAAAAAAAAAACATTTTCACGCAAGCAAATGCGTTATTGGTAAACAACAAAAATATGCGCGGGAACTGAGGTTTATATTGTATATTCTGATCTCAATTTATTTGCTATTAAATTGTGCATGTAAATTGTATACGTACAATGACCGCAATGAAATTCAGCTTTATGATTTTGATTTCAGGATATTTATCAATATGATTCCACTGGATTACAGAGATACCTACTATATATACTTCCACAATTTTTAGTGATAGAGATTTAGATAGAGTAAATGAACAACATTATTTTATACAAGAAAATTTGAAGCAAGTATGAAAGACTGGTAAATGTTTAATTAGTTTAAGTTAATGTAAATGTAAGCATGAAACTTTTAACTTATTTAACGTGTTATGTGTTGAATGTTATAGTGGTGAATGTTATGTATATAGACGTTATGATTACTTGTTACCTGTTATTTCTGCCCTTTGATTTTCTTGACATGTCAGGAACATCCTGGAGCTGGCTTGTTGTTGATGAAGCTGTTGTAAAAATTTTTTTTTTTTTTTTTTTTTAATGAATCAAACCACTATCTCACTGGTCTAACACTCTTAGATGAATGACAATTAGGTTAAATTATTTTAGGTTTAAAACTAAATTAGGCAAAATAGGTTAAAAATAGGTTAAGTTTGGTTTTGTTTTTGGTTTGGGTCCTTTTTTTTTGTTTATGTTTTGATTGGGTAGTGAGGGTTTTGGGTTTATTGGGTTTCGGTAATTAACTTGTTGACTCCGCAGCCCAGATGTTGAACAACCCAAGCTCATAGGTATTGTAGGTTTTAGTTCATATAGCAAATAGGTATATGTATATAGGTAATGCACTTTTTTTTTTTTTTTTTTTTTTTTGATAAAGTATAAAATGCACCTCACGTTACGTGTAGGCGTATTGTGCACTAGGTCAAAACGAAGCGCGAGTTTAGGGATTTACTGGGACTTGCTACTCGGTCTAACGCAGCTGACGCGGTTATCTCACTGACTGTGATGGCTTAACTATGGCGGTGGCTGCTATGCGTGGCCTGATCCTGCGCATGCGCGATCACCGATCGTGGTGTAATATTTCCGTGTGTGCTGGGAAGTTATTGAACTTCCCCACGTTTAAGAGCTTCTGCTGGACTTTGTCTGAGGTTCGTAGCGTTTATGTTACCCACCACGTGGATGTTCACCTCCTAAGACACGAGAAGACAACAGGAATCCTACCAAAATGCACGATTTACAAAGTTATACTATATGCACATTTATATAGCTCTTACCCTTACTGTCTGCTTGCAGATTTTTATTTATTTTTTTTTTTTTTTTTAGACTAGTTTGCTTTATATTTATTATTTAGCGTTCTATAAACAGGAGTTTACTTATACTTAGCCTAAAATATATGTATTTAAAGAATCTTCTAAGCATGACAACCTTATAGCTCAGACGTTATTTTAGCAAAGGAAGGCTAAGAGCCGGAAATTACCCTGCCAGATTTTTTTTTTTTTTCGAAGTGGTAAACTTTCGAAATTGCGAAAGTTCATAGAGACATCTGCACGTCAGTATCGATCCGGTCCTGTCATTCGCATTTAAGCCCGAAACACATAGCATTTTGGAGACTACAACAGCTTGATGTTACAGTATTTGGCCTCGTTTGCAAAGGGTATTCGGGCCAAGTTTAGAAAAATTGGCAAGTCATTAGTTTTCTTATACGTAAAATTCACGTGAACAGGTTTAGTTTCGTTGAGGGCGATCCGCCAGTCCCTCGTCCACTCATATACTTTATTCAGTGCGGTTTGCAGTTTTGCAGTCGTTTTTTCGATTGTATTACCTACTGCAAGGATAGCGGTGTCGTCGCCGAACGTAGCAAGGGTAGTGCCGTCTTCTCTTGGTATATCGCGAGTCCAAGGACGCTACCTTGTGGTACGCCGGCCGAAATTTCTTTAAGCTCCGAGTATTCGTTTCCATGCCTTACACGGAAGAATCTATTCTGTTCCTTTACTTTTGTAGTAAGAATGAAAAAGACTGTCAAAATGGCTGGGGTGGGGATAAATTCTCTCACAGAGAGACACTTACGAAAAAGTTAGCTTTTTTATGAAAATGACTGATTCAAAAATTTAAAAAAGTGGTATGAAAAGTCGTTAAAATATCATATAAACTCGAACAATTTGCTAATTTACGAAAAAAATTAATTCATTCATCTACCTAGCGATGAAAGTGATTCGGAATTAATCGGAATTCTTCTTCATGAATCCGAGTTTTGGAAGAGAAGAAGTTAAAGCGACACGGCTTTTAAAATTACGTAAAAGAAATTGCCCTTTCTTACTCCTTAGACAGGTACAGCGAGAAAGAATTTCGTCGCCACATTCGAAAAGAATTTAAGGAGAATATTCAATTTTATTATCTCGACTGTTGATACCACTTTATTACGCAAGAAATCAAAACAAATGCACTCATTTATGTCAAATAGGACAACAAAATTCAAATCAGCTGTTAATTGTAAGGTGACTGACAGCCTTTTCAATTTGTTGAGTAAAAATTCGTAAGATTCTCAGTGGAGGGGTAATATCTTGCTCACTCGATGACGCTCTCTTTTACGAATTTTTCGAGTTGAGGAATGACACTGAGTAAGAATTCGTAAATATTCGTAAGAATTAGTAAAAATTCGGAAGATTTAAAAGTAAAGGAACATACCTATGATATAGGCTGAAGGGGAGAACTTGTCGTAATTCAAATTTTAAGCCGTCGTGCCACACCTTATCAACGGTTTGTGAGACGTCAAGGAATACGCTTGAGTATATCTTTTTTTCTTCAAATGATTTCTCGATTACGTCAGTAATTCTATGCACTTGGCCAATCGTCGAATGCTTGGTTCTGAACCCAAACTGGTGGTCAGGGATAAGATTATTATCTTCTATAACCGGTTGTAGACGCCTTAGTAATATACTCTCGAAAACTTTTGATATGACTGGAAGAAGCGAAATTGGTCTATACGATTTTACTTAATTTGGCGGTTTTTCTCGTTTTAAAATCATAATGACTTCTGCAACTTTCTATTGGCTCGGCATGTGTTTTAATCTGAGCGCAGCATTTATAATATGTACAAGCTTAATTAATGCTTTTCTAGGTAGAACTTTGAGAACTTCTCCGGTGATCAAATCATAACCCGGAGATATGGGCAGTTTTTTTTTTTTAAATTATCGTTTTCGGTGAATCGAATTGAAAATTAAGGGCGCAATAGTTTTGAAAACATCAATGAAATTCGAAGTTTGCATTTTGTTCGAAATCATTTTTGCCGTTTTCAGATAAAGTAAAGAAAACTGAATTTTTCAAAAATGACTTTTTTCAAAAATCCATTTTACGATAATTCAGAGAAAAACTGAGTTTGCCATTAAGTTGGAAATGACCATATTACCTTAGGAATTCATTTTTGTATACAATCGTATGGACCGTTTTCGAGATACTATGCCCAAATTTCAAAAGTACCATTATTCGATTTTTTTAGCGGAAAACTGAGTATGCAGTTATGTTCCTCGCCTACTTAAGCTTAAATATTAATTTTGGTTGAAATCGTTAGAGCCGTTTTCGAACAAATCAAACTGGTATGAAAATGTTGTATGGGAACGGGAAGTACCATTAATATTGAGGTTACCGTGCAAAAAAAAAACTGTTAGCGCCAAAACTCCAAATCCGAAGTGTGAACGAAATCCGGGTAGCCTTTTAGGCTATTCGTCTCGGGACATACAGACAGACGGATTTTGCGGCCCACTTTTTTGAGTGCCTCTATCATCGTAATGTCAGAATTGATTAACATCTCGAGTTCGAAATTTTGTACGAATGCAATATCTTTCTCTTACTACGTAAAGGAGACGCAGTTAAAATTGTAAGGTTGAAAAAGGTTGTAAGGTTGCCTTAACTATAATATTTTTAATCACAAGAACTCGTTTTTAAGTTTTCAAAAATCACATGTTGAGTGTATCAATAAAAATATCTCTCCATAACTCTTTTCTTACATCATTGCCAACATTTTCATTTTTATATAAATCAGAAATTTACATTTGGGTTAATTTTAACCAACGAAAATTGTTGACAGTAGCCGCTTAGTTCAAGAGTCGATTCGATGTGTCACTCCGAATTAAGCGTATTTAAATTAACAGTGCGTACTCAATTATATTTTTCCATTGCAGCTCAATCCTGCTTCGACTCGAACAATCGCATTGGAAGCTGCATGAATATAGCCAGATGTCCTCATCTGTTAGATGAATTTTATGAGCAGACGCGAAGACTCCCCAATGCAGTTGATTTCCAGACTTTCGTCAGTCAGTCCTTATGTGCTTTCGATGGATTTAATTTTTTGGTTGGAAAACTATTTGCTTCATAGAACCGAATGTAATCTGTCTCTGACTTAACAGATCTGCTGCGCCATACGACCAATTGGTGGAAGCCCCGAACAGTATCAGCAGTATCCATGGTATGGTTCGCCGTCATCCACTCTGTTCCACTTTGCTTCATTGGGTGGTGCAGATAGTCCGAGGCCAACAGTTAATCCAATTGTTGCTACAGTTTCCCCACCGCCGCCGCCGCCTCCAACACGGCCAGCTCCGCCTGTTATCCGACCGCCACCCATTATACAAACAACTGCCAGGGTGGTTATAAATACGGAGACACCGCCGCCTCCGTTCATTATAAGTCCTGTGCCCGGTGGTATATTCTCTACGCCACCGCCTGCTTCAACTGTTTCCACAAGGAAAGGAGATTGCGGCATTAGTAGCGGCCCCACAAATCGTGTGGTAGGAGGCATCGAAACAAAGAAAGGTCAGTTCGTATCTATACTTTGAATAACTCGCATAAACGATCTGAATTTACTAGGAACCTACCCATGGGTAGTGGCCCTTGGCTACTATGAACAGCAAGAGCCCACCGTCGTGAAGTTCTTCTGTGGTGGAAGCTTGGTCTCCAACAGGTACGTTTTAACATCCGCCCACTGCATCAATCCAGCTCTGGCGCTGGTGCGACTCGGTGCGCATGATCTTACAAAATCGGAAACAAATGCGATTGACGTGAAAATCAAACGCAAAGTCGCCCATGACAAGTACGACCTCAAAACAATCTCAAACGACATAGCTCTGATCGAATTAAACAGTCCAGTGTCGTTCACTGGTAAGCCTCGCATCTATCGCACATAGTTCGTTAATTTGATTTTTGAATAATTAAATACAGAATTTATTCGCCCCATATGCCTGCCGGAGGAGAGTAAATTCATGGAACAAGATTTCGTCGGCAGCAATCCGTTCATAGCCGGCTGGGGTTCGGTTCAATATCAAGGCGCCACGTCAAGTGTCCTACGCGATGCTCAGGTGCCAATAATTGAAACGAATTCTTGCATCGCCAACTACTCGACGGTGTTCAAAACTGCGGAAATGACGAGCAGTGTAAGTTGTTGTCCTTGAACTGGTTCCTGGCGGTTTTTTTTTTTAAATAATTTTTCAATTAATTTCACTTTTGCAGTTAATCTGTGCGGGCAATTATAGAGTGGATGCTTGTCAGGGCGATTCTGGAGGACCACTTATGATGCCGCAGGTATGTGAATGAGTCACAAATGATTATGCTGCGTATTTCAAATTTCTTGTTTTTGTTTTGATACATTAACCTTAGTTGGAGGGTAAGATCTTTCGTTACTACCTAATTGGCCTTGTCTCGTTTGGCTATGAATGTGCTCGGGCTGGTTTTCCGGGAGTTTACACGCGTGTAGCTGCTTACATGAACTGGATTGGGATGAACATGTCTTAAATTATGCAAATGAGTGGACTAATTATTAAAATTAATAAATAATGTTTTTACTATCATTCGTTGTCATTGTTCATTAGGTGTGAATGAACTTTGGGATTCAACCTTTATTGAATGTTATATGGTAAGATATACTGTTCAAATAATTAATTACTCATTTGGGTGGGGCTTTTGTCCAATGTTGAATTGAAAAACCAAATGACAGGCCAATTGGATTATGTGGACTGAAGTTGCTGTCAAATAAAATCTCAAATAGACTTATGGCGTTTTAGATCGGAGAAAAGAATTGACCTTTCTATGAAAAGAACAAATCTAGATGTGCTCTTTCTATGTATTCGATGTTTTCTATGTTTCATTGAAAAAAAGTGCACTTCCAGGTCAATTCCTAACACGACAGAAGTGTCCGGGATATTTTTAGAGAATTGCCCCGAACTCACCAAACACACTAGCAAAATGTCAGATTGAAATGTTTGTTGTGTTATTAGAAACAAATTTTTCGCTTGTAATATTGGAATATATTGATTTGGCATATTAAAACATTCATATTTACTGTAGAAAACGAAAAAGATATAGCAAAATAAAACCAAATCTCACATATGGTATCTATCACTATTACAAAAGCTCTCCAACGAATTTCATTGAAAAGAGCAATTCTGAATTTCGGGGCAATTGTCAAGGAGCTTCAATGAAAAACACCATTACATTTTGTTAAAAATGCTGGCCATTTTGTTAATCAAATCCTTTTTGATTAAATGTCAAAACAAATTGTAGGGAAATAATGGGGACGTTCGAAGAACGTCAACAAGATTTGTCTTGACTAGGTATACGAAGGCGTTGACAAATCAATTTAAATTGTTTTTGTATTCTCGCGGTCTATTTTGAACTTTGACTCTTCGAAATGTTAACTGAGTATGCAGGCAGGGTTTTCTTGGCTAGATTTGTCGGCTACCCCTCCATAAACGTCAACTGAAAAAATAAGCTATTCACGTGACAATCTGGGCCAGCTGTTAGAATTACTTAACTAGCAATCCGAACATCCCCAATATCACAGTAATGAAATAGGGAACGCTCAAAATCCGAGCTTAATAAGTCTGACAGATGTCTGACGTGACATTTTACCAATTGACGTTTATGGATATGTACTTGAATAACAAATTGTATGCTTGGTTAGTTTACAGTGACTTTAACGAACAGACTATTTTCGCTTCCAGGATAATCTATAAATCAAGTTGACTTGTTAAACAAATCACAATCCCTATAAACTTGGCCTTTTAACTTCTGCAAATGCTTTTGATAAACATTAGATTTCAATTTTGCAATCTCTTTCTATGCTTGCACTTTATGTTGATATTTTCAAACAAATCCATGCTCCAATAATAAAAAAAATCTGCGCCCACAGACAATACTGAGACCTCAAACTTCGGCTGATTTCCCGTTAGCCATATTTTTATGGGGTGGCAAATGTTAAGTGCGCTAATATTGTTAAATAGAAATGTGTATTGACAAATGTCACTTAACTTCAAAAATTCCGGCTCACCAACACACTCGCACCTTGCATTTATGCCACTTCCGCTGTGGGCAAAGTTGCTGACAGCGTTCATAGAATTTTAACCGTTCAATTTGAAATTATACGATAAGTGTGTATAGTTTTCTTTTTGTTTTGAATAAGTGTACATTTGCTTAAAATATATATAAAAAATGAACAATGTAGATTGGTTGATGGAAAATAAAAATATTTTACTTTATTAATTTTATTTATATACACGCGAAATCATAGTTCATGATATCCAAAAGCAGAAAATACGCAACCATGTTTGTCCTAATAAGTTTCTAGTAGATAGAACATAGAACATCTCCATTAGGTAGTTTTATTGACCAACAAAATCGAATTATTCGCCTTTAAACAATATATAATGAGAATAACTATCCAATGGCATTCAGTAATGTAAAAATGTGGTATTTCCGAACTCTAGCACATTCCCCACGGTTTCCGATGTTGGCAGCATTTATTTTTGTATTTTTTGTATGTTTTTGCGTGTCACACGGATTTTTAACTGACATAACACCAATAGGACAACAAAATGGTAAATTTGAAAAAAAAAAAATGTGGGGGCCAGCAGCAAGATAATTGTGATTGTCCTCACTATGATTAGCCTCTGCCCCGAATTACCGCCCCCGTGAACGAGTACTACCTGTCAATGTCTATTACTATGTGACAGAATTTATTTTTGTTTTGCATGTAAAACCAACCGTGACATAATTATTGATCTGCTTACGTTTTTCTACAATTGGTTTTACTTTCTCCCTTGGCTAATGATTTTTGACAACTGACATTATCGCGAAATACTCTACATTTGTCAAATTGCTTTTGAATGTCAGTTTTGGTTGCTATCCAGTAATATATGTAGACATGTACAGTTTCCATTCAAGTTTGCTACTTGCAGTATTTATTACAGAGCAAAAAATAAACAAATCCACTCATAAATATAGTAAAATTCGCAAAATGTCGATTTAATCTATTTAATTTCGGGTGTGAAAAACGTCAAATTGACATTTTAAAATAAACGTACATTTGGGTTAAGCTGAAACAAGTACTTCTTGTAGTAATCGTAATGAGATCAAGTACTAGAAGAGATCTGGTCAATAATTTCAACGAATTTTGAATAAAGAACGGCGCGCATTTGTTCGGCTCAGTAAATACTTCTTGGACACGCTTTAAATTGAGGTTTTGATCTAATAAATAAAAAAAACTCTATACTGCCTGCTTTTTTGCCCACGATCGCTTAACTTATACCAACATTATTCATTTGCTCTCGAAATGTTCTCAATCTCGATATATTGTGACAGTTGATAAAAATTAATTTTGAATAGCAACGCATCATGTAAACTCCTAACTATTCTCCTTGCCTTCATGACGTGCAAAGTAATCATGTCAACAATCGAACCGGAGATAATAGAACTTCATTGACCAAAGTTGTTGGCACTTGCAAACGTGGTTAGTTGACAGTTACCAAATTTGTTGGCAATTTCAAACTTTGTCAGTCATCCTTGGTAGAATGTAATGCAGTGAATTCGGATGTGATTCACTTGCTGCAAGTCAGCGCCAAGAAAATTGAAAAATGACCGCCGTTGTAAGAAGTTATTTTCATCTCTCAGCACTTTCTGAGATCATTTGTTATTAATACAGTCGTTATACGCGCAGTCGTTTTAAACTGTTAAGATATTTAACGCAGATTGATCGTTTTGGTCAGACTTGACTCGAATATTCAATTAATCAATGAGACAACTTTTGGCGCTTTGCAACAAATCACGAAAATCCAAACTATGCCCCGGCCACCGCAAATAATCGTGATACGATACTTAGTCATATTATTGGAACTGCAAGTACTCGTATGTTCTTAACATTTCAAAAAAGGTGTGCATTATCGACTGACATGGATCGATTAAAAATTCCAAATTTGATTTACTGTGTCATCAGTAGTTGAACTGTAGCCAATCATCGTTTGATGCAAATTAATGCACACGTGACGCCATTGAGTGACGCCTGCGTGATTTGATTTCTTTAGAACTGTGTGTCCAATGTGAGGACACACCTTTTATCTGTCCGAATACATATAGGTACTCCATTTGTTGTCATCGGCCGTGTACACATTTATGGATTACTACAGTTTTACATACAATGTCTGATGCGGTCGATGTAAACAGAGCTACTGTCTGTTTTGTCTCGTCAAATTAAATTCAAAATGTCCTTGGCAAACTATTAATATCTTTTGTGATATTCAGCTACTTTTGTTTTAATTTGCTTGTACTAATGCTTACTAATCAGTGGCTTCCGATTCAAAATAATGAAACTATTTCATTCAACGTTTTGATGGGTTTTCCGAACTTCTTTAGGGGAATAATTCACTTTATGCAATTGATTAAAAAAAAATTCCTCCTATACATTGCTAACTACCCGTCGTGACCTGTGACATCCGATTGCTCGAGATCATTTTACAATGTTCATTGAATTTTGTAATCATTTAATAAGTGCATGTTAGTTAACTAACGAGTAAAACTCGTTAGCATTCCTGGGAAAATAAACATTTCGAATTTTCAGGGAATTAAGTATTTTTGTGATTTGATTTTGTACATCTGGAATTTTATCTGTCACTTACTGTCACTTTGCACAAGGCTTACTTATGTGGTAATCGATTGGGCCTTTTCAGTTTCGCTCTCAGATTTCAGATTTCGTGTGACTAATCGAACATAAAAACGTCAATTGCACTTTTTTGTTGTTGATATTTTTGCAATTGGAATATGCGTAGCCTTCGAAAATTTTCTAAGTGTTTTTCATTCACTGGTTAAATTTTATATTAAAACATTCGAAATTCGAGACCCGATTGATTTCTAAATATTTATACATAAAGAATTAACAAAAATAGAATCACCCGATGCAATGCGTTTCATTGCAGCTGAAAAATTCACGACAACATAAACAAACTCCACTAGTTAGTTGTCAAACTCAAACGCACTTGGATTGGTAAATCTGAAGCAAATCTGAGAAAAAATCCAGATTCGCAAAAGTGCTCTGAAATCTGAAAATAATTGTTTTTTGTTTGCACCAAACGAATATAAAAATGTCAACAACAAAAAATGCTCGGAGAGCGTCCAATCGACTACCACATTAGGAGGTTACTGCTTTAAAGACAGCTGTCACACAGCCTCCCGTTGACACGGTGCGTACACGAAAAATGTACATACCTGTTACTTGTCACTCTGCCAGTTTTCTGTACTTGACACATAAAAAAGTAAAAATGTCTACCTCATGCGAGAAGGAATACAATTTTCGAACAAAATTGTCAGGCGGATATGCTCTTATACGAGTAGGTGCGCCGAAAAGTGGAAAAGTTACGAATAATTGACGGGCAATATATACTTACAATCAGAGTGAAAACAAAGTGAAACATTCTTTCCGTACAGCGCTCATACCATAGGTACCCACCCCAGAAATTGCAAATTAATTGCATTGCGAACTATAATCTACAATTTCATTAAATTAGGTACACTCAGCCAGGCACATGATTAAGTATGTAGGTACTTACCTACAACTGTGTATATGGAGTGGATATACATACCTAGCTGCTGCGAAAATGTGCGATACAAAACATCTGTCGCTTCTTCAAATATATTATCGCTCGAAGAATGTAATGCGAAAAAAATATATTTGCTGTCCCATTTTCGCTCCACGGTGATGCGATTTATTATTGAATGGACGTGGAATAAACTTTTAAGAAGGGTGAATGAGTACGGAATGGGAAGTACACTGAAAAACCCAGAAACCGTACCCGGACGTACGGCTAGCACTCGCAATGGGTAACTCCAGCTGAGAACAGTGTTTCCGATTTGCATATCTGCTCTGGTATATCCTTTCTGGAAGTTGGGGAGAACGGTATTTTGAATGGCGGATACGCAACGATTAGGCGAAAGCTAAACCACGCTTATTTTACATCAACAATTGCTCTGCAATATTTCAGCAAATCCTTGGTGAGTAGCTATTCTGTAAGGCGAAACGTTCAAACGTTTTCGCATGTACGAACAATTTGCTTCGGTAACAGCAAATCTTTCATGGGCACGAAAACGTTAAAAATTCGACTGCGTCTGCCGGGTTCTTTTATGAGGCTATGACGATCTAATGAGTTCTGAAAAATTACGTAACACAAATTGCTAATACAAATATTATTCGTTATTATTGTTAGGTGCACGGAAGCTGACGACATTTTTCAGTAGCTTGTTCAATACACTAATACACATGCAAAAAGGTAGTTTCCTTCTGTTAAATGCTTTTTCTGGACTTGATGTAGGTATATATTCGCGACGGACCATATTGCTATGCAAATTCCGGTTTACAATTTGGTTAAAAGAAAAAAAACTAAAATGATTTTAACGACAAATTAGTTGGAATATATCATTAATGCCGCATTTACACCATCAAGTACTCGCATTTTTGCACGATACGGGACAGAGAGATCCGTTTATCCGCAGTCAATGCTAATAAAGGCGTAAGAATGAGATCACAAGTCAGACACCTCAAGTGTCATAGATGTTCTACCAATAATTATAGGTACGTAAAACGGAAACAAACACAATAACATTTCTGCAATCACTTGAAAACATTTCGATTTCTGATTCAAAACATGTGAAATGAGAGTCGTAATTAGTTTCAGTATATTAAACCAATAATTTGTCAATCAGTTATATGAAATACATAAATAAATGTCCGTTCATCACTTCCGGAAGTCATTTTGTTTTATAGGAAAGCGAAATTTCGTAAGCCATCGCTATATAAACATGCATAGCTTTCCCATAATTCATATCACTTAAACAAGATGGCCGACCAAAAAATGTGTCACGTTTTTTTGCGTGTTAGGTAATGCCATCCCTTTCAGTCACACGGCTATTTAGTATTTAGCATCCCTTTAATCTTACGTGTTAGGAATGTGTGATGGTATAAATGCAGCATAAAAGAATATTATCCATTAAACACTTTTAATATTTTCAGATCTATTTCGAAAGATTATTCCGAATTGAATACACTTTCGCATCCGCACACAGTGCTACACAAAGGCAACACTTATAATTACTCACGAATCACCACGACACGATACGAAGCGAATGTAGAATGGTATTCGCATCGCACTGCGACTCAGTCGCACCCAAGTTATACCTACACATTCAGTGTTCAGTCGCACGAGAACCTTTCGCAAAGCTAGTTCGCGTCACTTTGTGTTTGTTGAATTCAGATTATTCGAGTCAAAAGAGATAGAGAGGACAATTGTTTCTTTTTTCGTCAAATATTTTTCAGACAAAATCTATTCGCATGCATAAAAGAATGGAGAACTTAATAGATGCCGTGAAGAAGCACCCATCGCTGTGGGACATGGCATCGCTACAATACAAAGACCATACCCAACGAGCGTCGTCGTGGGCTGCGGTGGCAGAGGAATGCAACCTGAGTCAGGGTGAGTATGGAAAAAGAGGGTGACAAGGAAAGGAAATCAAATAATGCATGCATGTGTTTGCTATTTTAGAGAGCGCCAAATCCAAGTGGAGGGGTCTACGCGACACGTTCATCAAATACCTAAAGGCACAAAAACGCGCGGCTGAACTGGGACGCAAAAAGCAAAAGAAATACTGCTACGCTGAACGCATGGCGTTTATGAGACCATTCATTGTAAACTCGAAGTAAGTTCTTCGAAAGCCCACTAAAAGGTGAAACTATAATGTTTTTGTTGCTCTTTTTCATAAAGGGATCGCGTTTGCGTGAAGAATCAGTTATTAAACCTCGTGGGAGTAGAAGAGGAAGAAGATCTAAAAGAGGAAGACATTACTTCTCCAGCGGTCGTTTACGAGCGCGATGACAACATGGATGAACCTCCGGAAAAGCGTTTCCGACATAGCTCAGACAGTCGCAATGATTTCGTCGAGTTACTGTTGAGAAAACAAAATTCAGAAAACGATATGGATGCCACGGACTTGTTGTTCCTAAGCTATTCGAAAACTTTGAAAACGTTCTCGAAAAAAAGACAAATTTGGATGAAAAGAAAACTAGCCGATGTATTTGCTGATGCCGAGCTCGACCAAGTAACGGAAGAAGAGACTGAATATGTGACGCCATGTTCAACATATCCCGCCGCATTGGTAGTGAGTGAAAGTAATACCAATCACGGAGGCATGCGAGATCATTTGGGCTGTAAAACTGAACCTAATTAAATCTGTGGCAACAAGGAAAAGCAGCAAAAGTCATGTTTATCCACTTTTCAGGAGCGCAGGCTAAATGTTTGACTTTCAATGTGGGAAAATGACTTATGCATTTTTTCCTGATCCATAATACCGCAACCATATGAGATATTTGATTGAAACAAAAATTTACATATAGAACATGGTACTGTGCATCCGATAGTAACATTAACTCAATTTTGACATAAGTCGACTTATGCAGTTTTTCCTCTATGTCACAGAAATTAAACATGAGATTTTGTGTGGCAGAAACCCATAGATATAGACTGAAATACAACAGCTATGTATACTTCGAAAATATGAAACAGGTTGTAATGTTGATAAATAGATTGTATTTAAGTTTGGTATAAGTTGTGTAAAAGAACTTAAATTTAATTAATAAAAGAAGAAATTGTTGTACCAAATCAATTTGAAATTAATTCATAATACAAACCGAAAAATCGGTAAGGATTCATCGGGACGACCCCGAACTATTCTGCCGCATCATTGTGACAGATAACGAAATTCTCGACTTCGAATTCGAACTTGCTTGACTAACAAATTGTATTCATATGAAATTTTTTTATGAAAGGAAATAAGTGCATAAAAAACGCTTAATTTTCTCCCCGAACTTTTCACGATCAAATCATGTTTTATATGTTGACCACTCTTAAGGATTTCAAGAATCATTTTCATTTATGATGGATTGTGCCTTTTTATTGCAGAAAGCTTGATCCTTGGAAGATTTAAATCGAAAAATTGATAAACAGCACAAGCTCCAACTATTGACAACACGAAAGTTTTCAGAGAGAAAATTTTGCTGTCCAAATAATGGGAGATAGGATATAGGAACCTTTGTCAGCGTTCGAAAGTTGGAAAAAAAAATGCAACTGCGATAAATTGGACAAGGGAAAATTATCCTTACCTTCCATTCCAAATGAACTAACAAACTTCGAAATGCTGAAAACTTAAGAATAGGCATTATTTTTTTATCGAACAAAAAAAGTACAAAAGTAGTTTTTCAGTTTACTTACTTAGTTTCTTACTTACTTACATAGGTGGCGCTAGAGTTCGGGGTGCATCTGAGCCTTGACCAGCACTATAAGTAGGTAGCGTGATCTTAGACGTCAGATTGAGGTCTGCCCGTCGTCTGCTCGAGCGCGCCACTTAAGGCGAGGTCTTTCTCTACTGCGTTGCCCCTCTGGGTTGGAATCGAAGACTCTTTGTACCAGAGCGTTGGCATGTCCATTCGGTCCAGCCATCTTAAACGAACGCTGCATACTTTTCTCACCAGGTCGATGTCGCTGTACAGTTCGCAAAATGGGACCGAAAATCACTCTAAGAATTTTGCGTTCGAATCGGCCAAGGAGATCTTCATCCGCCTTTGCTAACGTTTATGATTTTTCGCCATAATGCACAAAACACATGTGCGGAAATTTTTGAAGCAGCACAGAATGCAGTGCTGCAAGTAAAACAGATTTGCAGAAAATTATTTGACATGCATTGCATCGGCTAATATGGCTACTGTCATTCACCGACTAAGCAATTGATGTGTTTGCAACCAAAACAAACACGATCAGCAAATGCCAAAAGCCAATGGTGCCAAATACCTGAATTTGCAATTTATTTTCTTTTGTGTTGTGGTACACTTGAATTTTGAAATAGAGACATGTTGCAGTACTGCGGTGATTGCAGAACTTACGTGTGCCTATATCCATATAAACATGTGTATTCTAGTGAATTCTGCACATGTGTTTTGGGCATTAAGCATTAAGATTGACAAGTGTTATTTTCTTTCGCTTGACTTCTGATGTGATGTCATTTTCAGAGTAGAGGTAGACAAACTGCGATACTAATAATCATTTTTGGTGTCCAGGCTAAATTTTTCGAACTCACAACGGTATAATTTTCCATAGAAAATAGCATATTGTGACCTAGAAAATATTTAGTGTGAGGGTTGAAAATGATTATTAGAAAGGCCCAAGGTCCGCAAATCATATCAATCAGTACATGTAGGACTTATTTTTATTTAAGTGATTAGTTGTTATTGTGTTATAATCTTAAGCGAGAGGTCTCAAGTTCGAGTCCCGATAGAACTCAAATTCCAACTTAAGGTTTTTTTTCACTGCGTCACCTCGCGCGAACGTCTGACAGACTTTCTGTCATGAAGAAGCTTCTCAATTAGCCGTTTGGACTCGGCACAAAATTGTTGATCCCTTCCATTTGTCCCAAAAATGAAAAACTAGCACAAAACGAATGGTTATGAGAAGCTAGGCCTAGGGTCCCTACAGACCTATTGCGCCAATAATTTATTGAGGTTTTTTAAAATAAAATTAACCAAAATATATTATTTTGAAAATAGCTCAGTTGTTATTGAGACAGCTGTTTCATTTCCGCTAAATGCGGATCTTCATTAGCTGCCCACTTGAAATCCACTGCCATCACAGCACATCACATTTGCTTCCCCATAATAAATAACTCAAGAAATAAGTGCATTTAAAAGTGAAGTTTTATACATTGTGTTTGCATACCACCATCACGTTCACGACCTGCCTACCTTTGGTGCATTTTAATGAGGTAAATACACCACGAAGATCCAACATCCAAGTTTTTGACGACTCGAAGTGGCAAAGGTCTGTTGCGCAACGATTCCTATTTGTTTCCAAACCTATTAATTCAAACTAATAACCCACGTATTTATGTTGTCAAACGAATATTATTTGTGTTAACAAACAACAGATAAACAATAATCCAGCTGGTCTTTTCCTGGTGTGCTCGCCTGGGACTGGTTATCCTAGATGGACTGTGCGCATGGAATTTTTAATTTTTCTAGTTTGTATTTTGAACTATTTGTTTTGTTTGCTGAAGGAGAATACATTGATATGGACAAATAACACTGATCAGACAAATTGTTATGCAATATTTATTCAAAATAGAACCTTCTAATATAATTGGGCTCATAAATCATGACCTTGTTAAAGAATCGCAAATACCTAAGCCGAAACTTGCATGTAAATCACTAGGTTTGTAGAAGAAAAATAAGTAAAAAGTTGGTGAAACAGATGCGTATTATAGCACCCTAAGTCTAGCTTTTCACAACCATTTGTTTGTGTCATTTTTTTTTTGTTTCTGAGGCGAATGGAATGGAACATTGTGACGAATCGAGAAGCTTTCTCAGAAAAGTTATTCAAATTTTCGAAAGGAAAGGCCTATTCGGCAAAATCCTGAGGCTGAGACCCCTCACTCAGTAGTTCTGAGTAACCGCGCTCAGCATGCATATACCCAGTGATGCCAATCCGAATCAAAAAAAAAAATACTTTGGCAAAAATGATGCCTGGTAAAAAAGATCAAAATTGCATATTCTACTATGGTAGTACAAAGAACTAAATGTGTGTTAGTCGATATAGGTAATTAAAACTTTCTTGCTCTCTGTAAAACCAAGAAGCTAATAGAGGACTTTGCTGACACTTTTTAGTGTATGATTGTTTCACGTCGAAGAAGAATTCGAAAATAAGCATGACGTATATTTACGAATGAAAATGGGTGGTGCCAAGTTGATCAAAACACCAGATTTACAAAATACAAAATTTATTTGTATGGATTGCTTCTAAAAACATTTTACAAAAATATATGCCATTTTTTCAAAATTATTCCTCAATGCCCCAAGCATCGGAATTATGCCACACTTGCCATCACTGGTTGTACCGAACAGGGTTGCACTCGTATACATTCCGTGATAATAATATTCATTTTTAGTATTCAGGCTCCGAACTCACAACGATAATATTTTCCGTACAAAATTGCACATTGTGACCTACAAAATATTTAGTGTCAAGGTTAAAAATGATTATTATTAAGGCCCATTGTATGATTCTTTAGAAGGATCGGTAAAAAAAAAGCCTCACGCGAAATGCTATATACTTATTTGGTATCCATTATAAAAGTGCTACTTCCTGCATCATTGATGTTTTTGTTAGTATTTGTAAGTCGATTTTTTTCATGCACACATGTGTTAATTTAGGGAATTCACAAATTTGAACTGGAAGCTGAATCAACATCTGATGAGTCAGTGGGAACCACTAATGTTAAAGTAAACATCTAAGATGGCGCAATTTGCCAAAGTGCCAGCCGATACAACATGCCAATACGTGGCAGTTGAAGTTAATTATATTTTGTAGGTCACAATATGCAATTTTGTATGGAACATTTCGCTACTGTGGGTTAGAAAAAATTAGCGTGGACACTAAAAATGATTATTAGTATGGCGGATTGTATTTTACATCGGCCATCCCTGCAAAAAATGATGCGCTGTATTAATAATGATTTTTAGTCCCAATGGCGACATTTCTTATATAAAATTATCTATTGTGACCTACGAAATATTCAGTGCGAATGATTTATTCGTAAGGCCCACTAATTGAATAGTGGCAACAACGAAGTGTGGTTGCAAATAAATATTGGGTTATGGAAGAAGCGGCAATTAAGGGCTTATGGGTAAGTGAGAGAAAATCCAAATACTTATTTATATGCTGACGGAAGTAGGGACCAGGGTTACCAGAATTTGCTTTAAGCGTCCAAACCTTAAGAAAATGTAGCCCAAAATTGTTGCCCAGAAAGAAGCCCAAAAATGTTTGAAAATGTTCCCATTTACGCATCTCACTTATTCGTGCCGCGAATTTTAATTTAATTTTATCTTCTGCTATTGGCTTTTGTGGCTTGTGTTAATGCAAAATAAATTGGTGTGCCTGCAAGTTGAACTATTGTTCGATACCACTTGACTGCAAGAGTGATACCAAGTTTTAAAAGTGCGGGTTTATTGGAAAATATTTTTATTTTCAGTTCTGTGAAGGAATAAAACAAACAAAATTAACACACAATGGCCCTTACCAATAAACATTTTTAGTTTCGACTCTTAACTTTAGCAGTTCACAGTGGCTATATTTTGCATACAAATTTCGCAATTCTCAGCTTCACTAAATTTGATGTCGACACTAAAATTTGTTATTTGTACGGCGCAATTTGTAAAACGATATATAGCCCAAAATTGTGTTGGGCGCTCATTTTTTGTCATTTTTATCGTTTTATAAGAAAAAAGATACCTAGCCCAAAATACGATAAAGCGCCCAATCTGGCAACACTGTTAGGGACACTCAATTATAAAACATTGGCAAATAGGACAAAATAGCTTTAACTATTTGGACAATAGTCAGTTGGCATTCTAATAATCATTTTTAGCCTTCACACTAAATACTTTGTAGGTCACAATATGCAATTTTGCACCGAAAATTTCGCCATTGTGAGTTCGAAAAATTTAGCCTGGACACTTAGTATCGCGGAGTGGGCCTTTCCAGCAATCATTTTTAATCTGTTATTAGAAGTTAATAATCGTGCGCAAATTGCAGATTACTAACTTCTTGTTGATGACTGCCAAACTTCAGTGGACGAGAACATTTTGAAAAGCTCATAATAGTTGTCAGTGTCGGTTAAAGATATGTTTGTAAAGTAGCCTAATACTACATTGTTTTTTATTTTTATTGAAGTCAATAAAGAAGTTTCGTGCAAAATTAATTTTAAAGAAGTAGGTACTGTTTGATATTTTTTGGAAAACAAAACTAAGCAAGCTTTCTGATTAGAACCGTCTTCATTACTCAGTATGCAAATTTATATCGAAATTGCTTTACTAAAAATAAATGTTCTTTTTTTTAACAGTATTATATTGGAAAATCTAATCAGCTCATTCCATTAGGTACCTACAAAAGCAGATGAATGTGTTTGAAATTTGAATAGGTAATTGCGAACAAACAGTGCATATAGGAATGGTGGCCATCTGCTGTTTAATATTAATTTCTTGCTCAGTCATAAACCCTATTTTCAGCAATGCCAAGAAGCAGAGTTAACAAGTGAGAATTTCAAATAAAATTTAATGTACCTTCCACTTGAAAAGCTAAAAACAAACATCTGCTTTGAATAAATTTTGCTCTGTTGTTTGGACCTTACATGTAGGTTAATTACCAATACCAAATACCGGTTGCACTTATTCCTGTTACTTACCAGGTTTGGTTTTGTTTTGATTTCTTGTTAGGTTTACTCTGGTAAAAACACGTTCCTTCATATTTCATTTTTGCCGTATTTTTAATCCGATGCAGAGTGATTTTATTTAAGTGGAGTGGTTCCCGAAACGTCATACTCATTAAATGGAAATTTAGAGATAATGTTTTATTTTTTTATTCTGTGTGATGCGAAGTTGGACTGGAAGTTTTTTTTTTAGAGATTATAGTGAATCGCATTTTCCTTAATAAGTCGTTTGTACGACTATAACGGTACAAGTTCATTTAAAGAAAGTGCAAAAATGACACATACATAGTGTAGTGAGGAGGCCGATAATTCAGACAGTCTCTCTTGAGTCGTTACTTGGAACGGTTTACCAAATCAAACAGTGCTAATTCGCATTCATAAATAGCGACTAGAACTACAGGTTTATTAAGCGATATAAGTGTAATAAGTGATAAAGTCCACAAAACATCTGAATTATTCGTTGTAAGTCGCAAAACAAAATGCAGCTGCTGTACGTCGTGACTTGTTTGGCATGTATTGCGCCGGGATTTTCACAGATATGGCCGCCTTCAAATATGGGAGGCTATAAGAAGGGTAAGACCTGCCATTCAGTTTTGGCCAATATCAATGCGCGATACTCATAATCTTATTTAGTGTTAGATTTTACGAACTCACAGTGGCGAAATGTTCCATATAAAATGATCCATTGTGACCTAGAAAAGAAATATTTACTGTGAAGATTAAGATGATAATTGGTAAGACCGAAAGACTCTTTTAAAAAATCGAAAAGTACTGGAAATGTTTGTCGGGGCCTGTCTACTATGGAGGGCAAAGGTCAAATGATTTGATGTTGAATGGGACCGGCATTTCTCGACTCCTTTTGACGTTTATGAAAAAATGTCGCTTGTGATATAGGCAATCGACTGCTTTTATAAAATGAAGTATCCAATGAGTATGAGTTTTAAAAGGCAATAGCTTCTAAATGTAACAAATTTTAGTATCGAAATTCGGATGGAACACTAGCTGCATAGTGTGAACTCCTGAAGGTGCAAGCTACTAAACTGGTGGTTCGTGTCTACATTTGATCTGTGACATATAGTGTAGTGACCAGCGTTGCCAACCAAATTTTGACGGAAAAATGACTAACTTGAGGAAAGAAGATGCCTTTTTCAATAAAATAATGCCTAAATAATTTTATTACGTAAACCGGAACAATAAATCAAAAATTAAACACAAATATAAAAAAAAAAAACAAATTTTTATTTCCAAAAAAAAACTTTAATTATAAATCACAGAAGATTTTCTCAATAGGATCAGAGCTCATGAGTTTTTAGTTTCATAACTAGGTACCTACAAAGTATTGAACAAAACAAACATAGTTTTAGTCCATCAGATCGTCCTGGTCCTTGAAATCATACCTTGATTTTTGAAACAAGGATATTTGTGTTGGTTTGAATTACGGGCAGTTTTAAAAAAAACAGAAAAGGTGCTTTTTGAAAAAAACAAATTTTCACTAATGAAAAAAGGCCTAAAAGGTATGAAAAAGCCTGAGTTGGCATCACTGGTACTGACAAACATGTCAAAATGAGGCGTCGCACTTCTTCTTTATCGCTAATTATAGGTTACCAATTTAAAAAAAAGTTCGACCTTCGTTATAGCTTTTTTTTTGTTTTACTGTAGGTGAAGGTTTTTTATTGTGATTCATATTCCGCGTATTTCCCCACACTAAAAAAGAGACGGAACTCTTTCAAAAATTACCTAAAACAAAGCGTTCACACCGAAGGTCATTCATCAACTGCGAAATAAGCTATGAGTTGTTTGCGTATGAAAAGACCTATTTTGTTAATCAAATTTCGCTCTTATTTGCATAGTTATAAATGAAATTGGTCGTTCAGACACTTGGTAGTTGTTTATAGATAAATATGTACAAAATAAAAACCAAGCACATAAATCAATTTAACAACTATTACGAATATATCAAACTATTGCTATTTACATTTGAATAACCTTGACCCTCCTCAGGCATAGCAGACTTAGTTTTTCCAAACAAACCTGCGGCACTCACAACAGGGACTATATCAATGAGAGTAGACACTCAGACGGCGACGCCATGCATAGATCGTAGCTTTGAGGATGGAGTCTGCATACGTAAGTTTTTTAGTCTATCCGATCCCCTTAGGGTTAACCGAGTTTTACTATCTGCGAATGTAGGTCTGGAGAACTGCGAACCATTGAAATCCAAATTACTAAAAAATCCATCCGATGCCTACTTTATCGAAGAGTTGAGGAAATCCAATGCCATCTGCAACAATGAGTACGCAGTGGTGTGCTGTGCATTGCCGCAAAAGCTTTCGCAGTTCCCTTTGTTCCCCGAGAATAGAAATGACATTCCACGAAAAGTGCCATCAGTGGAGGATGGATGCGGGTACAAAAAAAAGTCAGACTTCTTCACCACCCAAGTCGTTGGCGGCGTTTCCAGCGAAATCGGTGCTTGGCCATGGATCGCGTTGATCGGATATGGTGATAGCAAGTCTGCATCGCCATTTAAGTGTGGCGGAGCATTGATTACAAGCCGGCATGTCCTCACTGCTGCGCACTGCATTCGAACAAGTTTGTGAGTATAAAAATCATTTTTGAAGGGGAGGAAACTTAAATTTAAAAATTTTTTTTTAAGGGCTTTCGTACGTCTGGGAGAGCATGATTTAAGCACAAATACCGAAACGAACCACATCGATGTGAGGGTTTCAAATGTAAGTTTTTTAACATTTCATCAATAGAATAGAAAGCTATGAAATCGATTCCACTTCTAGACTCTTAAGCATCCCAAGTATAATCCCAAAGACGGTCACAGCGACATTGCCATGCTGTATCTAGCACAGAATGTTCGATTCTCACGTAAGCCCCTAAAATTTGTTCAAAATAAATGTGAGTTTCTTAAAACTCCGTTTCAGCGGAAATTAGTCCAATCTGCTTGCCACTAACGCCAGACGTCAAAAAGAAGTCCTTTGTCAATGAGCGTCCATTTGTTGCTGGTTGGGGTAGAACACTGGAAGGTGGAAAACCAGCTAATGTCCTGCAGGAACTACGAATTCCTGTCTATAACAATTCAGTCTGCAGCGACTTGTATCGAAAACAAAACAAACTCATATCGCAGCAGCAATTTGATAATGCAGTCATATGCGCTGGTGATTTAAGCGGGGGCATGGACACATGCCAAGGAGATTCCGGGGGTCCACTCATGATATCTCAGGTGAGTTCAACTTTTCAGCTGGAGCGATAAAGTCAGATTTAACTTATTTTCTTGCAGGAGTTCGGGGACACAGAGCGGTTCCATTTAATTGGTGTTGTGTCGTATGGTATAGGTTGTGCAAGACCAGATACCCCTGGGGTATACACAAGGGTCACTCATTTTATGGATTGGATCCAAAAAGCGGTTAAAAATCAAAATCTTTTGCAATAGAAGAAGGACCTTGGTATACATTAAGTTTATGCATTTAGTTGTAATTTTTGAGTAAATGTTTTTTTTCATACGGACTTCCTGTTGTTGTAGTTTTTTTGTTTTCAAACTGGTTTTGGAAGACCTTTTCGCAGCCATCTTTTTAGTACAAAAGGGCTCAACTACCGAGCAAACTTGTATACTCGAATTGAGTACTCCATTGGGGCAAATATCTGCAAATGTTTTATGCACAGGAGTTTTGCTGGTCACTTTTAAAATGCAAATTTTATTAAAATAGGCCATAAATTTGTATCGACCTTTAAAATTAGTTTCTTTTTATTTTTTAAAATAAGGGTCCGCCATCTAACTTTTTTTTTTCAACAAGTGCTTATTTCGCGAATGGTAACACTTAGCTCACTGATTTGACAGATAATTAGTTTTATCCTTCCGCTGAACGAATTTGGTTGTGTATACGCTTGAACAACGCTGGGAAATATTGCGACATTACTTTGAAAATCATGGTAATGTTGCAGAATGTGTGCGGAAATTGCGTACGGATTTTGGAAGAAGAGAAGCACCGTCAGCTCCGTATGTTCGTTATCTTGTGGAAAAAGTGAAAGAAACTGGCATCCTCATCGATAAAACAAAGCGTGAAAAGCCAAAAACAGTGCGTACACCCGAGAAAATTGAAAATTTGGTCCAGAGGCATAATTGGGCCATTTTTCTTCGAAAATGAGCAAGGAGTGGCCGTTACAGTCAATGGCGATCGTTATCGGTCCATGTTGAACGAATTTTTGTTCACAAAAATTGAAGAGGAGGATATTGGCAACATTTAGTTTCAACAGGACGGCGCTACGTGCCACACAGCCGAAGCTACACTCGATGTTTTGCGTCCTGTTTTTGAAGATCGCATTATCAGCCGCAGAGCTGATGTCGTTTGGCCACCGCGGAGCTGCGATTTGACACCGTTGGACTATTATTTGTAGGGTGCCGTAAAAGATATGTGTTACGCCGACATGCCAGAGACAATTGACGCTTTAAAGGACAATATTCGTGAAGCCATTGGTGAAATACAGCTGCACACAATCGATAATGTGTTTAAAAATTGGACCGATCGTGTAGGCTACTGCATGGCCAGCCATTTGAATGAAATTATTTTCCATTATTATTAATAAAAAAATAAATTTGAGAAAATATTCAGTAGTTTTTTTTATAGCATTTTCTAAAAAAAAATTAAGTTATTTGGCGGACTCTTTAGGTTATTGCTGCTGATTATTAATTAGGGGAGAGTGGGGCACCTTTGAACATCACCAAAAGAACCTTATAAAAAATATTTGAGAGCGTAGACTAATTTTTTTTATTTATTTTATAATATTGTTGTCTTTAAACGTCAACGGCTTTCGGTCATCTTTTCAGTAGCTTGAAACTTGTTCGTGTTGAATGTTTTTATGCTGCAGATCCAATTTCTTTTTTTTTTCTTTGTAAGAGTATACAAATTTTTTGGTGAGCTTTTTTATATGTGGAAAAAATATTTTTCGAAGGCGAAGGGTCATTTAGACCCATATTAAGCTGCGTTTTTCTTATATATGAGTACAAATAAATTATTAATGCTAAATGACAACACACGTTGGGGCAGGTTTGAACAAAATGGTCGACGCAGGTTTGAACGTGTTCAAAATTATGACTTGTGCTTTTGACTTCTCTAAATTTCAGTTAGGTTAATGAGGCTACTCCTCGTTTATGTAAAAACTCGTTTGTTTCGTTATATGTAGGGTAGGTATCAATATAAATAAAGTTATCTGTGAATTCTAGTTTGTGTAGATATTTTAAGTTATTTTTTTGTTTATTTTATATGTTCCTACCTTATTTATGAATTTCAGTTTATTTATGTAAAGTTTTTTTGCCTCTAATTTAAAAATCAAAGTTAATTTATAATTTAAATAAAGTGTAAAGTCTTATTTCACGTTAATATTTAATTATATAAACTGTCGTTCAAAGGTGCCCCAGCCCAATTCAAAACTGCCCCACAGGGGGGGCACCTTTGAACATAAGGACTTGCTTCATTCAACAAATAATAATAAATCGAAACCTTCATAAAACGGGAATTATGTGTTTAAACTAAAGCTGAGTTCCATTTCTAGAAGAAAAAAGAGGTTACAGACCAAAAATTCGAAATTATAGGTTTTTATGAGACTTGGAAGTAAAAAGTGTTCAAAGGTGCCCCACTCTCCCCTAATTATTAAATTAAATTCATAAAAATCTTTTGCTATTTCATGGAAAATAGAAAGATAGATTTATAAACTTTTTTATGGTAAAAATACTTTAGAGAAAATTAAGTTTGTGGCGAAAATAGTAAATTTAGTCAGTCGAAAACGTTTTTCGGCATTAAAGTTGCGATAAAATATAGTCAAATCATAAACTAAGTAGTAAATAGAAGGATTGCTAAACGATGAATTTGGCCCTTGATGTAGCCCAGTTTGAATACATGTATTTGAGCCCATGTTAATCAAAGGGGCAGACGCATACTTGAAAAAAAAGCCGGCCTACCTTCCGGTTTCAGTCGGATGTAAGATAGCCTGAGGTGGGTTATCATCTCTTTATCGAGTGTGGCAACTGCGTTTCATAAAATAGATTTTCTAAGTTCTACGTTGAAAATGTTCGCTTTATTTTTGAGGACATAAAGTCATATAAATATTTGTTCGGTTTGCTTATTTCTTGGTAACAAGTGAAACTAATTATGCACCTATAGCTAGACACCATGCAATAAAAATCACCTCTAAACACCGCAAATTAATTAATTAAATTAAAACATCCATCAGCTGATAGAAACTCACCAAAACACTACTCTAAGTCAGTGTTTTCAGCACTCTCTCTTTATTTTTCCCACGAAGCGTGGTCATTTTTCCCTTTTCAACGAACGCAAATTCCTTCGATTTTCTGACGAAAAAATCTTACTTTCAAAAGTAAAATTGGTATTCGTCAGAAATCACATTAAATTAACCTTCAGTACAAAAATCACAGTTTTTAAACATTATAATGACTATTTTTTGGTATTAGAAAGTTTTGCTAAAAGGCGATAAATGATCTCTTTTTTATGGACGTTAATATTCATGGTTAAATGTAGATGATTTGATAAAATTTCACCAAAAATTGATAGTTTGAATGTTATTTTTTCTTGTCAGTTATTGATATTCCAACAATTTTGACGGTTTTCTCGTTTTTCGCACGGAAGGTTTTTCTTACATCGAAATTCCCACAAAAAGTTGGAAATACCAAGATGTAGGAACACTGCTGAGTGTCAGTATTTTGTTACACCTTCCGCCATGTTTTTTTTGCTGCTTCACACGTATTCACACGCAGCGTTACCACTTCAAAAAAAAATATGCGAAGTAGATTTGACCCAAAAACTGAAGTAGATTCAAGATAAGGGAAGTAGATTTGAAAATCATAATTTTAATGATGAAATTTGTTTTCCATATTATTTGCATAAATATAAAACACGTAAAAAAAAAACGTTTTAAGATTTAACAATATTATTTTTGTATGAAAATAAAGTCTTCATAAATGGTCTTCTCACTTCATCTTCAGTATTTTTAACAACTCTTGATTGTTCAGACTTTTTTTAGAAAAACATATAACAAACGGTGCACAACGACATGTTTATTAAATTTTAATTTTGCGCACCAATCTTTATTCACATTCTTGATTACTTCAAACAATCTTTTCATTGCGTTTGGAATAATTCTGTTACGTATTTGGCTAAGCTTTTCGGAACAGACAGGAACCAAAACCAAACCAAACGTATCACCTCTTTCAAAGCAAATTCAAAGGAAAACAATAATAAACGTCAGAGAATTTTAATAAATTTTGTGTTTAAAGTGAAGTTTGATGTAATTTGTTCATTTGAAATGTGAATTAAATGAAAGAGTGTAAAACAAAATGTTTAAATAATTTGTTTTTTTTAGAAGTAGATTTAACGATTTTTTATTTTAATTTGAGCGGATTACATAAGAGATTCCTGAAGTGAAGTAGATATTAAGAATTTAACAATAGTGCGAAGTAGCAGATTTTATTTTTTTTTCCAAAATTGAAGTCAATCTACTTCAATTGAAGTAAAGTGGTATCGCTGATTCACAGACAGTAAAATTGAGAGCGCGTGGGAGGGGGTACTATTGAAAAAATTTGCGGGAGAAATCGTCAGTCCATTTTTAGCATGTATCAATTAAAATTAACAAACATAATTTTAATTCATAAAACTTCATTTTTGACAGCATTAACTAGTTAATGCATTAATTTCGCTTGCATGTTTAGGATCTCGCACATAAATGGGAACGAAATTTGAAATTTGAGACTGACATGACGACGTGACAGCTGTCAAATAGTCGCAAGAGGTGGGACTGTCGACCAAAAAAGAAACCTAAATGGTTTTCCATTGGGACAAAAAATCAATTTTTTTTTTGATCTACATCACTTTTTGCATATTTTTTGAGAGAAATCATTTTTGCTGTCCAAGAGTTGTTATGGATATTGTTTGAGAATCGTATATTTTCTCGGTTCAAAATCGTATCTGTCGTATTTTCTAATTTTACGAGTACAAAAAACGCATTTAAGATCGTAGAGGTCTTGTACTTAATTAGAGTGTTATTTTATAATGCTCCAGACGCCGGACAGTTGTTGTTCACTACGAGTGTAAATCAGGTTTAAGTTAATTTTACCACCGACCATTTTATCCGATTTTTTAGAACCTGGCAATTTAAATCTATATCCATAATATTCACTCGAAAACATGCATTAAGTCCGCTGGATTAAATATGGATTTAAACAACAAATTTTACAAAAAATTGCATTTGTTTTTTGTTGTTTGTTATTACTTGGAAATTTATTTCATTTGTTTTGAGCCCAGTTTTATTTATGCCGAAATGGTTGCCGAATTATATCAAAAATGTCTCTTTTTTTCAGGCGGAAGCATTTCCAAAAATTACCACTTCGTTATAGTCGACACATACCCGCTCCTTGCATTCGATATATTCGACTACAAGGACGACGTTGATTTACCATAAGCTGTTGTTTCATCAGTTCTTTGACAAATTCCTCTTCTGACGATGAAAACATCATCATGAAAGTTTTTTCGAAGTAGAAAAGTAGAAGTAGAACCCTTCTTATTTTTTGCGCCCTGCAGTCGAAAAGATGTCAACATTATGAAGTTTTAACCCAAGTTAAAGTAATTAAACTGGTCTCCAGAGTGCAGTTTAAATTCAGTCGGATTAAATGCCTTCAAGTTTAAAAAAACTGGGTTTAAATTCGGCTTTAACGACTGAATATTATGAACTTGGATTTAATTTTTGGGTTAAACTCACTTAAATCCGGGTGTAAACTTTAAACCGGATTAAAGTGAGTGAATAATATGGCCGTAAAAGTAGCCATTGCCAATTTGACATAACGCAGCCGTAGCATATAGCGATACGGCTACTACTATCTAGCCTATCACGCAAAAAAAAAAAAAAAAAACAAAAAAAGGGTATGCTCAGTAATCGCTGCCGGCTAATTGCAAAGGGATGTGTTGGTAAGGTAAAGTCATATTAAGTGCAGTTCTAAATTTTTGTGGGTTCGTTTTTTCTAAAATTGTATTTTATTTATCGAGTCGTATTTCGGTTTACCCATCGTATTTATTGTTTATATAATATCGGAAAAAATCGGAAAAATATTTACGAAATCGTTGAAATTGGGGCGAAAAATGCAAAAATCGGACCGTCGTATCAACCTTCGAAAATCTTAACATTTACGATAAATACGACCACGTAACAACGCTGTGTCCAGGCTAATTTTTTCGAACTCACAATTTTCCGTATAAAATTACCCAATGTGACCTATAAAATATTTGGTGGGAGTGTTAAAAATGATTATTAGTAAGGCCCACTGCCACCAACGCCAATATACTTTGACAGTTGTTTTACGTCATTTTAAGAAGCTTGTTTTCGAAACAATTGCACAAAGTTTCGTGGAAACCAAAATAAAGATATACATAAATAGCTATGAATATAATTTTGGGGGAATTATTATCTTTATCGTCATCTAAAGAACGAATCACCAAAACTACTCTATTTGTATCTACAAGAGGCAAAACATTTTCAAGTCAAAAACCGAATGCAATTTGAAGAGCTTGTATTGCTGTCAAATAATGCACTACCGCATTTACAAAAGCAGCAAAATGTCGTTGCATGTTCCATGAGCCACGTGAAATCCGAGATCTAAAAATAATATCCGGTGGTCACAACGGAAAACCACATTAGTGTGTCATTAGAGTTTTCCCGCTGTATATTACTACCAAAATTGGTAGATTTTTCAAGCTTTAGGTACTGGTAGTTCCTTCAATTTGGTAGATATTTGTTCTGTTAGACCTTAAAGCATATGAAAGAGTAATATATTTTTTACAACAAGTATGTACCTACAGGTAAACTGAATTTAATACTCATTTACTCATGCAAGTGCTCTCCCTATATTCGGAATGATTATCTTTTGTTTCTAGGTGAGCTACATAGTTGTATTGCAACTCAATTCATTATTGCCATTACCAGTCCAACTGCATAGTTTTTTTAAGCTAATTGCTTGGGACTGTAAGATAAATATTTCCATAGAAATTATTTTATTTCCCCAAGTTTATTTCTGTGGCTATATGCAATCACAGCATCAACACGACTTTACACTCCATGACTTCATACAGAATGATGCTCACTTAAGCTATAAAACAAATTTAGTAAAATGTGTTTAAGCAGTCTCAATGGAAGCGTTTGTTTGATCGGGACAACAATTCAAAAGTGAAGTGTAACCTTGTGTTCTAAAACAGTGCGCGTTTAAAATACTTCTAACGGATGAATACGTACGCCATTTTGTTTTACTTTAAATCACTGCAACAGTGCTTTCGAAATAACCCGTAAAATTGGTCGTTAGGTTTATGGGGGCCCTACTAATAGTCGATTCTAATCTTGACCCAAAGTTTTATTGTTAGTTGATGGAAAAAATCAGATGATTTTGTAAAATATATCCTAGACACTAAAAACTATTACAAGAAATGCTTTTTGAGCAAATTCGCTATCAGCACCTTTTTTCATAATTTGTGCCTGCCATAACATCCGGAAAAAGATAGTCTCAAAAACCCTCCAAGAACTAATAATATTTGTTTGCGTAGGCCTGTGATTTGAGTGGAGAAACGTGAAGTTATTTTATAAATCAAAGTGCATTTAAAAGGAATTAAAGATCAATATAGTATATGCGAAAATGAGGCAACTATTGGCTTTGATTGGATTGGCCTGTATTGCACCTGGAGTACCGCAACTGCTACGAAGACATTTTCAAAAAGGTAAGCAAAAATGGATACAAATTGTAACCACCGGAATAAAGCATTAAAATAAAAAATTCTTTGAATAGAAATCAGAATACAGATGGTAGTGCATTCTGTTTCTAGCTTCAGTTT
Organism: Cheilosia vulpina; assembly: GCA_916610125.1. Classification (NCBI taxonomy): domain Eukaryota; kingdom Metazoa; phylum Arthropoda; class Insecta; order Diptera; family Syrphidae; genus Cheilosia; species Cheilosia vulpina. The sequence continues at coordinate 33,658,452 of OU744278.1, forward strand.
AGTTCTGTTGCGGTTTCAGAATCCTTGGACAAATTGCATGTTCTGTCGAAAATTGTTTAAAACCACATTTGGATTAGGAAATTAAAATAGTATATTATAATAACACCTATACCGGAACTTCTTCAAATCCATATCTAAGCCGTTTCTTCACCCAACTCTAAATGGTGACTCACAGTAATTAACCGACATTTGCCCAAGTCCATTAAGCTCAGTTATCAAACTATGGTGATGCCATTAAGCCTTCCTCTTAGCCGGGAAAGCAATTATCGCGTGAGGTTGGAATTCATTAGAGTCTTCTTCGTTTAATAGCTTCGATTGAATTGTTCATATACTTGATTACGACACTCTGAAGAAAAGAAAGGTACAAGTTCTTGGCGGCGGGAATGCGTTGAATACTCAGTTTCCAGTTATTTTTCCGAATAACTTATGAATTCATGAATTTTTATTACTAATATATTTTTTTTTTAAATTTACATAAATAGTAGCAATTGGAATCTATTTGATGCAACCGTATAGCTAACTCGTGTTAAATGATAATTGGTATTTAATTTGGACTGAAAGTTGCGACTCATTTTACAAATCACTTCTACTTTGTAGATATATCTTGAGTACAGTCTGTTGATAGGTTCTAGGCGCAGTAACTTCATGAAAACATTGTGTACCTAAACTACTACTGGACTTTGAAGTGGTTGAGATTTTTTCTTATTTGTTTAGCTTTTCTTTGAGCTTATTCATGCATTGAGACTGGCGGTTCACACCATAGTTTCTATACAAATGTAGAAACTTTATGTTTGTATTCATCAATTCTTTGCTTGTAACGATTTAGATGTTCCTTAAGATTTTCTATAAGATTTTTGGCACAAAGCACGCTGATGTAGTTGCGATTTTTCTCAATTAGAAGGTGTGAGAAAAAAAATATCAACTGCAAGCTACAACTTAAAAGGCATATCACGCTTTTTAGAGTCACTGATGGTGTTTATTGGATAATTTATTTACAACTTATTTTGCCTTATAAGTTAACAATCATATAAATAAAATTGGTGTAGTTCTGTTCGCTTAAGATTGAATTTGACTGCATGTCTTAAAATGCAAAATTCTTAGAAACTGCCCAATATATTCTGGTGTATTTTTCACAGGCCTATAGAGGACACCTAGGCCTACAATCTCTACTTTGTTTCAACTCTAAAAAATAAGTAAATAATTGGCGCAACAGGTCCGTAGGGACCCTAGGCTTAGCTTCTCAAAACCATTCGTCTTGTGTGAGTTTTTATTTTTGGGACGAATGGAAGGGATTTACAATTTTATGCCGAGTCCAAACGGCCAATTGAGATGTTCGTCAGACGTCCGTGAGAGGTGGCGCCGTGAAAAAAACCTTAAGTTGGAATTTGTGTTTTCTCGGTATTCGAACCTGGGACCCATCGCTTTGTAGTCCAACACTCTATGTCTTTATAAATATTGGAAAAAAAATTTGACAAGAGTAATTTATTTTTTCGTTTCCTTTTGCTTTTTTCTTTGTCTCGCTTTCCGTTCGAAAATACTACGAGCATTTAAATATAGTAAACAGCAGCCAACAGAGCACATCTGCAGGTACAACATAGGATATCCAATAATTCGATAACTTAAAAGGTTTTAAAATAAAAAGGCAAAATTTGAAACATTTATACGATTTTGACCTGAATGAGTAGATATGCAGTTCATTCTCAAATCAAACATACTAACCGCGCAATATTTTGACATTTCTTTTAACCTTATTTTACTCCTGTAACGGAGAGGGAGACAGGCAGAGGCAGTACGCTGTGTGGTTTGCTAAGAAAAAAAAAAAAGAAAAGAAATTCCAAATATATAGGAAATGCTTCCCAAAACAATAACACAAAATGTCTTGTAATATGGTAACAATTATTTCCCACATTAAATACCATAAACTACAACCCAAATGATATAGTGCGAAGGTAAAGCCTAGTATCCTGCTCGCGCTAAATTTTAGCGTCCCTAGTCTTCACTTCATTTCTCCCCACCAAAGATAAAAGCTCGCTAAATTATAAAACATCATATAGATGGGACAAAAACCATTTGATCATGACAGTAAACGTTATTTTAATTCTGTGGCCACAAGCAATAACAGCTTAAGTCGACTTAAGACGAAATTGAGATTTTGATGCCATTAAATTCAGCGTACCCAAATCTATTTTGTAAATTTTTTTCAGCTTTATATCTTTAAAAAAGTGGTCAAAATTTCAAAAAAAACAACAGCTTAAGTCACTTGAGTCAATGGAGTAAAAAAAACTTTAAACTGCTCTCCTGAACAATGAGTAAAACAGACTTAAGCTGTTATTGCTTGTGGCCACAGAATTATTCCCGTACATACAGTTTTCGAATTTCAAACTTTAAAGACAATGCATTGTTTGAATCGTTCCAAAACAATAGAAATTGAAGAAAATATTATCATTGCAGCTTTAAGCAGCTCAAATAATTTCTATAATACCAAGCAGAAGACGACACGTTCCTTCGTGTTGGGTAAATCCCTATTTGCATTGTTCCTCCACAAGCCCTGCAATTTTTTTATGTTTTTTTATCGCATGAAACGGAATTTTTGGTTTTGCGTTCTCTTTTATTTATCGCACAAATGTTTTCTGCGGTTTTCTCTGAAAAAAATCCAAAGTAAACACAACACAAATTGTTTCCTCTTTTTTATGTCAAAATTTATCTTCGATTTAATGTACCGGACATTTATTTCGCGAGCTAAATGAGTGGAGACTTGTCATCGGCCCATCTATATGCAGTTAAGAATTTAGCGTGCGAACAGGATACTGCTTTGCTGAACTGCCTCGCTAAATTTTATCTTTGTAGACTTTTTTGTATGGGAGATAAAATTTAGCGCGAGCAGGATACTTAGCTTAAAGGTGAAAACGCACCGGATCAAACAAAATGTTCTCTTGTTTCGCGAAACAAAAAATCACGTTTTGCTTTATCCGGTGCACGGAAAAAATTTAAGTTTGTCTAGTTTTAGAGCTTAGCTCAGGATTTACTAATTCACGACTTTTTATTCGCAATTCTATAAATTGTACAAAGTGAAGATATTGACGCTCAAAGTCGCGAATCGCAACTTTTTATTGTCAAGGATGCGATCAAATGAGGAATACATATTGCAATAACCAATCGCAATTTGACACAAATAGTTATTAATTTGCTATTGCTATGGATTGCGAATTGCAACAATAATTCGTAAATTACCACTTTTGTGTTGTAAATTCCGATTTCCTCCCTTAACAAATTACAACCATTTAGTCTTGAATTGCAACTCAAAAGTGTTGATTTGCGAACAAAAGGGGTAGATTTACCACTTCAGTAGTTGCAATTTACGAATTCGTAATGGTAAATTGAATCTTTTTTTTATCAATTTGCGTTTCATATTTTGCAATTTACGATTCTTGAGTAGTGATATGAGGCATCACCGTATTGAATTGAAATTCTTTTATCGTGAAATTAGAAAACTTTTTTCTCAATTTACAACTTATGTCTTATGATTTACAAATCAAAATTCACAGTTTACTAAATAATTTTCGAATACATATTTAAAGTCACATTTTATAATTTGTTTCCTCCTGATATCCATGAAAAGCATACGGCGCCATATCGCCCGGAGACAACGGGATTTGTCTGGTGTGGTTTTTCGGTCTATGCTAAAATTTAAAATACAAACAAATTATTTAGAAGAACTTGCCATTGATACGGACATTTACAATCGTTTTCGATTATATATTTTTGAATCCATTCCAATTTATACTTCTTTCTTATAGCGAGATGTACCTTCTGAAAAAAATACGAATTTATATACCTACTTCAGTTGTTTTTGTATTATTCAATATGTACTTACAAAATATACCTATTCCAGAATTCTTCACAATTTGTTGGTTAGTACACTCACTATCACTACGGATGAGTTATACTTATAAATAACTTTAACCCGGCAAGAACTGCTTTAAGCAAAAAGTGAATACCGACTGTCTGACTCTAATGAAGCCAAATGCTGTCCATGCAGAAAATGAAAGGACTTCTATACATGGATCATGGACATGCTATGACGTTTCGTTTTTGCCGGCTGCCTGTGCGCACAAAAATTCCATGGAAATTACAAAAAAATATTTTGTAATTCACGATTTCTCTACGTCATTCAATTTACATGTGTTAAATTATTATAAGATTTCATTGATTCATCACTCAGTGTTTGTAAATCAGCAAATGCTTTTTGCAATTTGCGATTGTTAAGTAGTGCTTGAGAAATTGACGCATTGAAGTGGTAAATTGCGCCAAACAAGATCGCAAATCACTACAAATAAAAGAAGCTCGAATTAATACTTCTAATCGCAAAATTCAACAAGCAGAATTTTGTATTCTACGCCGTTATCAATGTCGTATTACAAATTTTTATATCAATCCAAGAAAAAATCGATATAATTCGTGAATTGCAACTCGAAGTTTTGCAATATTGGTGATTTTCAATTCTTTCCGTGTAACTCTTCAAAACACTACGAGAGCTAGGACTTGAAGAGCGATAAGCACAAGCACTTTTCGACCTGCAAAGTTGTCAAAAACCTACGTTCTTTCCCCTGCTACTCATTTGAAAAAGTGCCGTCGAAACTGCTAAACTCTTTGCTTTTCATTTCCAGATCAATCCTGTTACACGCCTGGAAATGAACTCGGTGAGTGCACTGCTTCAAGCAGTTGTCCCCATATTGTGAACCTGTTCAGGACATCACGACGAAATATCGCCCGTCAATATTTGCGGTCCGCGCAAAGAAGCTGCAGAAGCTTCCGCTTCGGTAGAGATCCAGTGGTAATAATCAATTTCACCTTTGGCAACTTCATCTGCACTGTTGGCATACATAGTGGGCTAAGATTTGTCTTCCTTTCTTCCATTTGTATGTAGGTCTGTTGTGAAGTCAACAGGGAGCTGACGACCTCAACAACTGCAAACCTGTTTATATCATCCGAACCACCTACCCGCCCTGCAGTAGATGTGGACGAAACAACAAGAACTTGGAATCTCTTCTTGCCAACCAATCCCAATACTTCCCCTCCTATCATTCTAGACGCGACCACAACCACTGGAAATGATTTTACTTCGACAAACCCGCCCACATCACGACCAGACATTATAGACTTTGTTTTCCCTTCAAATCCAACAATCATTGCGAAACCGACAACCGAAGCCCCATCGGTGACAACAACCGCGCCACCCTCAACTACAACCACAACTGCTACTCCACCGCTGACTTCTTCGCCGAGCACTTTCGAGGGCTCTGAATCGTGCAAAGGTCCTGATCTGCTCATTGGAGTCTGCATACGTAAGTTTGAGGTACGCAATCCCTTTCGTCCTAACCATACCGTTGTCTCCAAATAGCAATGCAAAACTGTGAGCCATTGAAAGCCAGATTGCTGAAGAATCCATCGGACGCTACCTTCATCGAAGTGCTGAAGATATCGAACAATATATGCAATCATATTGGGACTAGGGTGTGGTGTCCATTTGAAAACCAAGAACAGTTCAAACAAAAGCCAATCTTCCCTGAGAACCGCAGCGATATTCCCAGACAACCACCCACCATGCAAGATGGCTGCGGTTACGTAAAGAGGGAGTTTAGGAAAATCGTTGGCGGCACGACGAGTGCGGTAGGTGCTTGGCCATGGATTGCGCTTATAGGGTATGATGACGGATTAAACGGGACGGATTTTAAGTGCGGTGGCTCGTTGATCACAAGTCGACATGTCCTGACTGCGGCGCATTGCATTCGATCGAATCTGTAAGTAGGACCTTAACAAAACTGTGAAAGAGAACTGCTAAACTTTATTCGCAGGACCTCTGTACGCCTGGGAGAGCACGACTTAACTACAGACACTGAAGCGCAGCACGTCGATGTGCGGGTTGCAAGGGTAGGCACACTTTCATCGGAATCGACATTTCTATCCTTTTCTTTCATTTCAGATCCTCAAGCATCCAAAATACAATCAGTTTGATGGACACAGCGACATCGCGATGCTGTATCTGGATGAGAATGTTAAATTTTCACGTGAGTTCAACTGAATTCCTTAGAATCCTTTCAATTTATCAAAACTATTTTGTTATAGCGAAAATTACGCCCATCTGCTTGCCACTTGCAGAGCAACTTCAGGAGAAATCCCTGGTGGGTAGTCATCCGTTTGTTGCTGGTTGGGGCAGAACGCTGGAAGGTGGAAAACGCGCTGAGGTCCTGCAAGAGCTGCAGCTTCCCGTCTATGATAATTCAGTTTGCAAGGAGTCGTACAAGCAACAGAAGAAACTCATTTCACAGCAGCAATTCGACAATGCCGTCATATGCGCAGGTGAGCTAAAGGGCGGCAAGGACTCTTGTCAAGGAGACTCTGGTGGACCGCTCATGATAACAGAGGTGAGAGCTGCTTTTGGATGATTCTTTAAGTGCGTGGAGCTATATGCTTTTCGATTTCATCAGCCGTATGGGGATAATTTGCGTTTCCACTTGGTCGGCGTTGTATCGTACGGCATTGGCTGTGCACGACCAGACATTCCCGGAGTGTACACACGAGTTGCCAGTTTCATGGATTGGATCCAAAATGCTGTCGCCGATACGCCGTAGATATTAAGGGTCTTGGGTTGCCCATAGCTGTAAGTTTAGAAATAAAGTTCAACGTGCGGTTTTTTACTTTGAACATGGCTACTTGTTTCAGAGAACATTCACAGTGGCTTTAGGTGCATGTCTATGAGATTGTCATAAGAGACTCATAATCAAGTGGCAATCCCGTTTAGAAAACTGAAATGGTGTAAAGCGGGGCAACAAAAGGAGCCTTGAACTGCGTGCGACCTGAAGGAGACGAGAATAATTTTGACTTCTCTCACAGCACATAAAATGAGAGGGAGCACGAGATGTGTGTGATCTAAGAATTTAAGAAATTAGTACGCGCATAGAGGAACGGAATTTTTACCAAAAGTTCAAAAAGGCAAGGCGACAGTGTTCGTATAGAAGTCTGCAGAGATGACGAGAGAAACCTTGTGGTTGAGTCGCTGTATAGTTGGGCGCAGGGATATAAATCCACCTAAGTAGTACCTAAGTCCATAACTAAATTTATGGATTTATTTGTACCATCTGACATGTTTTGTTTTTTAAGAAATGCTGTACCTGTTGCACGCTGAAACTTCTCTTTACTCTGTTGCAAAATTCAAGACACCATATTAAAAAATATGTATAAACGGTTTTACGGTTACTTTTGTAACAAGATTAGTAAATGTTCTTTTCTTGAAACGTGCGGACTAACAAATTATAAAAATTGAAAGTGAATTAGTTCAAGGTGTTGATTTGAATTTATTCCCGGACTTTGAAAGAATAGCAATTCGATTTATTTAAAACCGTTTGCTGATACGACTCATAGCGAATTTAAGTGCCACATAAACTCTTATGTGACAGTTTATGCGCTGAAAAAAGTATCCCATAAGGATTTAAGTAGAACTTAAATCGTTTAAAGTTGTATGAGCAAACGGCCTTTAAAAATCGAAAAACAATTATTTGTTCAAAAACTTGTATACATAACAACGAGGCAAATACAATTAAAAAAGTGAATGAATTGGCTAATAAAATGATGCTAATAATTTCCATTAAAAGCAATTATTTTTATAGACATATCTACCATACTCGAAAACAATTTTGGATATACTGTATTTCAGGCATTGAAGATTTCCGAACCGATTGAATAGCTACCTGAATCGGAGCGGCATTTTTGAAGTAATACTTCTTTAGGCACGCTTGACTTGGGGGGTAAGCTGGTGAATGCGCCACAAAATCGTTACGGAAATTGCGAGCGGAAGTTGAGAGGGAGATATAAGTTAGTGAGATAAAAAGAGAGAGAGAGTTATGTTTCGTTTCGAATATTACTGTAGAGGCAAGAGAGAGAGAGAGGCGAACTCACATTTTCGTTCTCTCTTTCTCTCAGTTGCGTTTCATTATCTAAGACACATCCTACAGTGCAGCAGTGATACCAGATCGGTGGATTTAACACTTTTTGCGGGATTTTCTCACTAAAAATAAGCTAAAAGGGACAAAGGGATTTTTCAAACCTCATAGTACAAAAAGAAAGGATTTTACTTTTTGATCAAATTTTGTTCCCAATTGCTCATTTCATTAAGAATACAAAAATTATTCAACAATTCAATCAATTAAATGTTTTCATGTTTAGAAAAAAGTCTTTCAAAATATCTAAATGCTTTCATTTTCTTTTTATTATTTCCCTAAACTGTTTCATAAAATGGCATATGTGTCTGTGAATGAATCATGAGTATTTTTTTAAAATAATAAATTTATTTATTTTGTAAGCATAAAAGGGATATTTTGAGTAAAACCGTGGGATAACCTGCCTCTAAAGTCTGGCATCACTGCAGTGCACGCCTATTATCTGTATCACACTGTAGGAGCAACAGAGACAGGTGGGAACACACAGTTTATTTCCATTCTCTCATAGCCAGTTACGTTTCGTATATCTAAGACACATCATAGAGTGCAGCAGTGATACCAGAACGGGGGATTTATCATTTTTTGCGGGATTTTCTCACTAAAAATAAGCTAAAAGGGACAAAGGGATTTTTCAGACCTCATAGTACAAAAAGAAAGGATTTTACTTTTTGATCAAATTTTGTTCCCAATTGCTCATTTCATTAAGAATACAAAAATTATTCAACATTTCAATCAATTAAATGTTTTCATGTTTAGAAAAAAGTCTTTCAAAATATCTAAATGCTTTCATTTTCTTTTTATTATTTCCCTAAACTGTTTCATAAAATGGCATATGTGTCTGTGAATGAATCATGAGTATTTTTTTAAAATAATAAATTTATTTATTTTGTAAGCATAAAAGGGATATTTTGAGTAAAACCGTGGGATAACCTGCCTCTAAAGTCTGGCATCACTTCAGTGCACGCCTATTATCTGTATCACACTGTAGGAGCAACAGAGACAGGTGGGAACACACAGTTTATTTCCATTCTCTCATAGGCAGTTACGTTTCGTATATCTAAGGCACGCCTTTTGCAAGGTTGCCACTTTGGTAGTGTTTTAACAAATTTGGTAATTTTTTTTGCTTATTGAGTTTTGGTAATTTTTATGTGGTTATGGTAAATTTTTGAGCAGAAGTACCAAGAATGCGAACTCGATATCACCTCATTTAAGTGCTACCTTACTGCTTCTGAGTGAACGATGCTTCATCACCATCCATATAAAACTGTTTTATTCGCTGTTCAAAAAAATTACAGAATGCACTCATTTCTCTTCTTTTGACAGATGGTGAATAATAATAATTAATCATATTATTTATACACTGAGGAAAAAAGTGCACTTTGAAATCAAAAGTTCGCATATTTAAATTTAAAGTGTGCAAATCTAAAGTGATTTATATAAAAAAAAACAAATATTTACGAAAGTTAAGAGGAAAAGATTTAGTTTTTACAATTTTTTTTAATTTTTTTAAAATTTAAAAGTAAATGAAAATGCTTTTAATTTTTATTTAAACAGAATAATAATAACAGAGTTTTTGAATTTAAAGTGTTTCCTTTGAATTTAAGAGTAAAACTTTTGTTTAAAGTGAGAAAATTTAAATGATTTCTCTTCCAAGTTTTAATTGGTATAGATGGCGCTAAAGAAATTTTACTTCAGTCGAGTGGCCTAAAGCACACTCGTTTTTTTTTATCGATGGTACACTTTGTATTGTTCCATCTTGTGGTTGTAGGCAATTATTAATTGTACATACCGCCCATTCTGAACATGTAAGTACCACATCCATGAAAGGCGAGGATTTTGTTAATGAGAATTAAAGAAAATAAGGAATTTAAACTTTGTCTTTATGTGCATAAAAAAATGTCTTATGTGTATTTTTTTCTCTACTTGCTAACCAGTAACAAGTCCCAAGATATGCATATAAGGGTTTTCCAATAAGAGGTGTTATTTTGGTATTCAAAGAAAAATGATATTTTTTGAGATAAATGATCGGGTGTTTATTTCATAATAAAGAGGTTAATAATTAAAAATAACATCAGCCATATGGCCACCACGAGCACGCATACAGGACCATATCCTTTTCATGAAATTTTCCATAACCAAATCGCAAAGTGGCTGCCCTGGCTGTCTTCGATAGGCTCACGAATTTTATCTTTGAGGTCTTGAATCGACGCTGGGCTGTTGGCGTAGTCTTATCTTTCACGTGGCCCCAAAGGAAGAAGTCGCAAAGTGTTAAATCACAAGATGTCGGTAGCCACCGAGGTGGAAATGGGCATCATCAGTCAAGATAATTTTTCGATGGAATTCCGGATCATTTTCATGCATTTCAAGGACCCAATTAGCAAAGACACGACGTTGTTGATGATCGGCCGGCTTGAGTTCTTGTGTTAACTGAACTTTTAAGCCTTAAGACCCAAGTCTTTATGCAAAATACGGTGTAATGACGTTTGTGGAATGCCCAATTCCAAAGAACGACGAGGAATGGACAAACCTGGGTTTTCTTCAACACTTTGGGCTACAGCAGCAATATTCTTAGTTGTCCTTGAGCGACGTGCACGGGTTTTATTCTTCACATCACTAACTTGTCCCAACAGCTCGAATTTTTCCATCAATTTCTGTATTGCGGTCCGACAAGGTGCTTCACGACGACCAAAAAATGGTTTAGTTTTGCGAACTGTGACTGCAAGATTTTCACCATTTTTGTAGTGAATTTTAATAATTTCAATGCGTTGTTGAAGCGTGTATCGTTCCATTTTTAGAAATGGCGTAGTTTCTACATGTCAAATGTCAAAGAATAAAAGCTTCAAAAGTGACAGCTACCGAAATAGCGGATCATTCACAATAACACCTCTCATTAGAAAACCCTTGTTTCAATTCATTGAATCAAACATATTTAAATTTTGTCCAGCTTCCTTTACCACTGACTTGGTTGGTTGGTTCCATTATATTCACGCTTTAAGAAGAAAACCTTCAATTTCCAGAGGACAGACAGAGCTATAAAATTGTACATACGTTTTTTGTGCTTCCTTTGCTTAGGCCAGCTTTAATTGAAACTGCTTTCGATGCCCTAAGTAGTGAAGCGTCGAAATTCCCGTGCCTTATGGGATTTGTGAATTTAAGGTATATTTAAAAAATAGGCATAACTAAGGTATGTTTAAAAATTTGTTTGTACTCACTACTCATTAATTTATTTATTTTTATACCCTCCATAGGAAGGTATATTCACTTTGTCATTACATTTGTAACGCCAAGAAGGAGTCACCGGAGACCTCATAAAGTATATATACATTCTGAATCGATTTAGCCATGCCCGTCTGTCTGTCCGTCTGTCTGTTGAAAGCACGATAGCGCCCAAAGGGATTGACATAGGCGAATGAAATTTGATTAAAGGACTTCTTTTTATCGTCGTCAGGTTGGTATTGAAAATGGGCTATATCGGTCAAGTAGTTGGGGTACCTCGCATACAAAACCAATTTTGCATGACTTGTATACTTGTTTTATTAGGATCTGTCAAACAGTTCTCTTTATAAATATAAGAAGACAATGCGAACCACAAGTTTGGTGCAATGTTTTAATAAAAAATCTTGGAGAGCTCAAAAAAATGGAATTTTTGAAGTGATAACTTCTTTAGGCGCGTTGGGCATTTTTGATATGGGGTAAAATCATTGAACTCGCGACACCAATGTTGCGTTACCAATGTTGCGACATCAGTGTTCGTGAAATTTGAACGAAAGTTGAGAAGGTATATAGAGTCATTGTATATAGAAAAATGTTTCTATACAATGATAGAGTAGATAAATGTATCAACTAAGAACCAGTTACACACCAGCAGATAACCGACCCATCATACCTCAAAGAGAACAACAAACGCCATTAATGGTGTCAGCGGAAACTTACCTTCTTATTATATCGTTTGGGTTGTAGCCTATGATATTTAATGTGGGAAATAAGTGTTACCACATTACAAGACATTTTGTGTTAATGTTTTGGGAACCATTTTGTGAAATAAGAGTAGGAGCTACAAACGCAGGTTATATTCACTTATGAATACTTACACATGAGAGGATGAATATCTTTGCGGAATTTGTTTTTTTTTATTCTCTAAAGTTAAAACAAAAAGTTTGTTGAGAAAATAAATTGAAATTTTAGCTTCATAGAATTTGAAAAAATAAAAGTAAAAAATTCGCGCGAATTTGAGTAAGTGTCCAGTTGCAGAGCTGAGATGTAGATGTCGCTAAGTGCAGGGAAGGTTGAGTTGAGTTGAACTCGCAGCACAAGTGTTAGTAATGTTGCGACACCAGTGTTCAGTGTTTTTCAATAATATAATGGCTAAAATATTTTTTTTGATAAAGTGGGACAATAAATCAAAAATTAAACATAAATATAAAAAAAAATAAACAAAACATTTTGTATTTATGTAACAAACAGCTTTCAAATTTGTTTACAATTTCAATCCACTTACCGGAAGTGGAAGCTGGAATTATTTTTAAGGAATAACAGATAGCCTTCGGAAAACGGAAAGAGTTTGAAGGTGGAAACACATTCTTTAAGACCGAGGTTACATTTAATTTTTTTTTTTGGCAACCATGTTAAAAAAAATTCAAAAATTTAACAAGAGGTAGAAAAAGGGAATGCTTTCAGTAGTGCTGCTACCATTAGCTAAGTATTAAATACACCGCCAGCCAGCCATGCCAACTAAGGTTTTAAGGCTTGTTTTATATTTTATTTATTTATTTATTTGACCAAAAAATAATTTTATATTTAACATCGGTCTTAAAGAATGTGTTTCCAATTTTAAACTCTGTATCATTTCATTCATTCATATTTTCATTAAAAGTGGTTGGCAACGCTGCCGCAAGCTCAGAAAACTTAAGAGAATTTGCCCACTACAAGCTGTTTTCCCTGCTAATGTGGGATGGGAATGAGAAAGTCTGTTTGCTATGGTAAACAGAATTTTATTTTCAAAATTAGTTGGGGCAATCTTGTTGGTGCGAGGGCAGTGGATGAAGTATCTACCAATTATTTCTCAAGTTAGGGATAATAAAATTCATCATAGGTATTTATATTTGGTAAGAAATAAATGCATTTGCTGCGTATTTTAACAATGAATTTAAATGTGTAGGGCTAATTGGTTGTTTTGAAAGATAGGGTAGTTTTTGATCCGATTGATATTAATATTTTAATGACGAAGTCGTGGGCACCAACAAGCATGCATTATTTTTCATGTAGGTACAATAGCACATTAAAGGAAATTGAAGATTATAGTATAATTTTTGTAGTACATATTATATTTATAAAAATGAATAAGAAAGCACTTCATTTAACGGAATTGCCTGCACATTAAAATATTTCCTGACGATTCAAAAAATACACACGTAGTTTAAGTTTTCACTTCTGTCAGCACTCCCGGAGTGCCTTTGTTTTTTTTTTCTTGCCGGTTCGCATACCTACCAACATCGGTTATATTTTTAGTTATTTAATATTGAGCTAACTTTTAACTTTATCTACAGGATGTTTGCATTTAGTATGTTTTTATGTTTCGCAAAGCTCTGTTGGATGAGGAATATAACTCCACAATTAACTTTTGCTCGGCTATGGTTGGAGAGACATGGCGAATTTTCGAGCGGCCAACATCAAAAAGAATAAAGGAGACAAGATAACAACATCAGATTTCATAAATCAATTGACATCCAAGATCTATGAGTCTTCTCAAATTAGTGCTGATATGATATCAGATGTGTCATCAGCTGGCGAGGAAGAATTTGATTTATTGAACACTAAGGAAGAAGAAAGCAAAATTATCCTCATTTCCGCAATTTGTTTTGAGAACCCTCGAAACGTTCTGTATCAGCCATGCATTCATTGGAAAATTTGAAGTAAACTTTTTTCAAAGCTCAGTTATGATGCTTTAAAAAATAATAACAAACTCATGTGTCCTTTTTGTCGGCAAATAACACAAAATTCTTGGCACGTTTATCTTTAAAATTATTTCTATCTTTTGTTATTTAATTACTTTAGTATATCCGTTTTTGTTTTTGTTACGCTGTTGTATTTTTTCCTGAAATTGTTATATACGACGCTAATGTGTGAAAAATGAAGGTTTTATTTCATGGATACTTTAAAACCAAATTGACTCAAAATTGTGCGCTTTGTACTTTGTTTACCTATGTTTGTTAACTTATGTTTGTTTAAGTTAACGCACTGCAACCGGTCGATGATCAGGTAGCAGTACAGCGAACCCTAGGGAGTCGCTGAGTCGACATATTCATGTACAAACCTGTTCTCACGATTCGAGTGCATATGGGGATCGGATTGCCTGCATGCGCGGCCCACCGGATACCCATGCAATACATCTATTTGCCGAATCAGCAATTCGCATCGTGGGCCCAACGGTTTCCCAATGGGAAACCTTCTCAGAATAAGTTTGTTCTAAGTTGGAATTAAGATTGTGAAGTCGAGTCCGAGATAGAGTAGAATAAAATTTTATAACGTGATTTAAATCGTTTTATTGAACTTCGAACAAGTTGGGCCAACAAAAGGTTGGCGTTCGGTTTTTTTTTTTAATATCCTAAACAGGATGTCTTAACTTTTACTTTGTTTGTTTATGTCCCATCTTTGAAAAATAAATTATAGACCACCACAGTGGGACATAAGTCCATACTGGATTTATGTACCCTGGAGTTATGTCCCTGCGCCGTACATTCGATACTGAAAAGCTACCTGTAAAACCGGTACCGCGGATATGTCATGAATGGAATCGGTCTCTTCGGCATCGCGCACACGATTTTAGTCTTAAATTCCATGCTTAAATTCCAAGCTGTCCGGTGGCGTATACGGTGGCGTGCACTTTACCACCTGTACGATTTTTCCAGCCCCTTAAGTGTGGATACTTTTTACGAAAGGACATGGAGGTTTAGAGTAAGCTGATGATGTGTTTCATTGAACAGCGGACAAACTTGACAACACTCATGGATGTTGTTAACTGAAGTATGTCAGCCGGCCTATCTACTACTATAATCACCTTAAAATTAATAAAAAAAAAAAAACGCTTAGTCCCGCCCATCCAAGACATATTTTTTGTGTCTCCCGCTGCCCGGATTCAAGGTCAAACTTATAGCTGGTTGAGGCCCTCTTTTTGTATGTGTTTCTTAAGGTGTTTTTGGAACATATTTACAGGACTTTTTCAGACCATAGGTTGATTAGATCTTAACGAAAACTGGTGTAGTAACAAGTTTTGGGCTCTTTACTTTGTAACCCATGAAAAAAGTTTTCACTCTCTGACTCGTAACGCCTAATGCCTATGCTGCCAGTTTTTGCCTCTCTTCTGGATTATGATTCTTAATAAAATCCTGTCAAGACTGCCAGTGCGAGGGCATCAAAGTTGTTGCGTAGGCAGATGACGTGATTGTTCTGGTATCAGGAATAATTCCGGACGTGATTAGCCAAATTATGGAAAGAGACTTGAGTTAGATTAGCGATTGAGCTACAATTTGTAATATTACCCAAGTGAAACTGATGCTCTTCACCACCAAAACCAAAATACGAACTTCACACTTCCGCCCGCCTTAATAACCAAAATCGTCCTTTATTGACCAGTGCCAAATACTTAGGAGTCATCCTTGACCCTAAACTCAACTGGAAGTCTTATATCGAACACAGAGTATGACAGTCCAGCATAACTTCATAGGCCTGTGGTAAGACTTTCCGCATGCAGTGGGGACTTCCACCAAGAACGGTTCGTTGGATGTACCAATTCTTATAGATGGTTCCTAAAAGAACTGTGAAGTGGGAGCAGGCGTTTAGACATAATCAAATCGTTTCGCCTTTCTAATGCAGCCATAGTTTTTACAGGAAGGAAAACTGGCAATCAGGGGGCATGTAGACTGAATACGAACCTAGCGACACCCAGAAAAAAAAATAGGAATCTTCGTCGACAGTAAGGTTGCAATTAAGGCTTTCAATTCAGCCAAGTCTACATCCAAGGTTGATGTGGAATGCAGAGAGGGAGGGAGAGGATTGACACACCCGATGTACTTGCCAGATGCGGGTCCTCTCTATGCGTATATCCCATGCGAAGGAAGTTTACCCTCCGTTGGGATATGTCAAGAGGGAAATCCATCTGCACTTCACCTCAAAAGCGAAGACTTCACCTGCTGAACTGCGTTGCATTTCAAGAAAATTTATCCAACCTTCGGTAATGACGGAACTAGAAACTCGTCGTTAGATGTCGCTAGATTAACAACAATATTAGTACGGGCAGCTGGCCTTTTCGAACTCACGCAGCCAAGCATGCCATCCCACATAACACCTACTGCCATAGCTACGCTATAACACATGAGAGTGGAACACTGATCCATCTTCTTGTGAGTGTCAGGTCCTAGCCAAAACTAGACACCGCTCACTAGGTAAGCCATTTTATGATTTCCTCTCGGCAATCCAAGGTAGTCATTTCAATAACATCATGAAATTTCTCGACTCCACAGGATGGTTTTTAGCTTCTATGACATAAAAATTCCTTTTTGCCTACAGGGCTCATTAGTTGCGGCCCCATTTGGGGCACAAGCGTTTTTTCCTGTCAGGAAACCGGGAAAACAACTACTTAAACAGCCAAACAATCAACACTGTATGTTGCACTAATCTTTACCAATTTCAAGCGCAATTTGAAAATAATTAATGAGGACGGATATGAGCAGTCACATTCGTTACGACAAAACTGCTCCAATACTGTTTTCGAAAAGGTATTATTTCAACCAAATACCATCTCGGAAAGGCAACCCCACTGCGTCGGTCTCAAAATCAACGAGACTCGAATCGCATAATGAAAAGTGATAGCCACATATTTAACAGGCAGTACAGTCACGCCATTTGGCAATTGGATATTATTTAGAACCTCATAGAAGAAACCGCACTGGCCTCCTTCAAATACATAGCCCAAGAAATGCGTTCACTAGAAACACCACACGGCTAACCACAATACCATTTAAGAATGCTAATGAGGACGCCATACCTTGCTCCCTCACTGAAGGCTTCAAAGAACTATTATGCGCAGCAAGTTTCATTTGTTTATGACAACACTGAACTATTCAATCACTTGTGTAGCGATATTAAGTAATTAATTTAAATTACTCACCACTTAACGCCAACGCGCCATGCAATGAAGATCCGCCTCTTGGGTGCATTTTTAGTCTCAATCCTGTTTTAATATAGATCAACCGAAGCAGATTTATGGCGCCAAAGAGCGCATTAGTCACTAGACTAAGACTATACTCTGAATAGCGATAAAGTAAAATTATTTGAAAATCTATGACACACGTATAAGGGAGGCCAATGCGTCCCATAGAAGGAATTCGATTGAAGCTGATCTACATTCTTGGTGCTAGTATTGTGTATTTGTATTTCATATTATATTTATAAGTACTTTAAGAGAAATAAATATTATACATACATACATGAATAACGTGAAATGCACATGCTTGGCTCATACCAAAAGGGGCACGCAATTCATTCGGCACTTATGATCAACATAATTTTTATTTTAGTGCTAACGTAACATTTTTTGAGAGCTGTGACATTTATTTCAATCGATCAGGTTAACCTTTTTACGATTTAACAATGGCGACATTAGGCGTTTTTCTTTTTTAGTTCAGAACTGAGCTCTGAACCGAGTTCTAGCATTATGAGCGCGCTCTGAACCGAGCGTGCTCAGATTGTTCTGATGTATTTATGAAACACACTTGAGCACGTAGCTGACATTTTGAATAAATATATGTAAAAATTGAATATTTATTCATTTTTATTTATTAAATTGGTTATCCTTTAGTTCCAGAACAACAAAGTTCGTCCACCATTTCATTTATTTTGTTTATCCTGGTTTTTTTTCTGTCAAATGTGACTGTGAGTGTGTATTCAACTTTTTACTCAGCATGCTCAGTCAATTTATTCTGAGCTCAGCGAGCGCGCTCTGATTATGCTCTGAGAGAAAAAAAGAAACACAAATTCTGAGCTCTGATGTATCTGAGCTAAAAAAGAAATACGAACTTTTTGTATAACAGTTCAGGTTGCGCTCTGAACTAAAAAAGAAAAACGCCTATTATCAGGGCAAAATTATCCATTGTGATCTACAATTTATGTAGACCGAAGGTTAAAAAAGAAGCGTTACCCATTGCATTGTTCGGAATGATTCATGCATTCCAGTGTTGTCGCTTCATAACTTTTGAAATGTAGTAGATTGAAAGAAACAGTGGTAGGCTTGATGTTAACCTTGTATCGCCGTTCAAAATATTTGAACCATGGACTGCTAGTGAAATGGCAGTTCCATATAAGCTCTGTCCAAAAAATGACGCCAACATAACTAGCGCCTTTGGTTCAAAGCGAATAAAAAGTGTAACAAAATGCCAACCATCTTGGATTTCTCCATAGAATGCTAGAGACACCTATTGGGTGTTAGTAGATTTGCTAAGTAAAACGGATGAAATTCAAGTTGCTGTGGAATGTTTTACAATAAATGTCGCTTGGAAAATGTGATAGGTAGTTCAAATTGTTCATAAAAGATGTATCCGAATAAATTTGAATGAAAAATCGCTTGGTAATGCATTTATTGCCCTATAAATCGCACAACTTTCGTTTATTTATGGCGAATGAGTTTCTGCTGTAAAACCTTTTTTTTTTTTTTTAATATTTAGCAATACATGTATTTCAATCAGCTTGCTGTACCTTTTTAGAATTTTCAAAATGATAGTGTGGATAGATTCATAACTCTGAAAGATGTACTAGAATTCCCTCCCAATTTTACAAATACAAGACAAGCGACCTCTTGAATACACTTACTTCCATGTTAAAATTATAAGACGAAATGTATTCAAAGCCTTTTTAGCCGTCAATGAATTGAAAAAATATATATTTTTAAATTCCGCATAATAACAATGAAGCCAATGAATTTATTCCGCTCTGAAACAAGAGCGCTAGCGCTTATATTGGAACCAACGCGAAGTTGGCTAATAGCATTCCATAAATTAATATATTATGAGTCTGAGCAGTAAAATCTGTGGTCTCAGCAAACTACACAGACTAAATGCACTCTCCTCGAATGTATAGCGAATGACGGTGCAGTTTTACCTTGTCCTTTTTCGAAATGAATGCAACACCTTACTTTATTTTGCAAAAAGACAAAAAGGACTGTGCGCGATTATAATAATCACTTTCAGTATCCAGGTAATATTTTTGAAGTGATAACTTCTTTAGGCGCATTGGACATTTCTGATATGGGATAAAACCATTGAACTCGCAGATAACAGCCCTCTCAGCTCTGCAACTGGACACTTGGCTGTGTGTTTTCACCTTTACCTTCGCACTATATCATTTGGGTTGTAGTTTATGGTATTCAATTTGGGTAATAAGTTTTATTTTATTATTTATTTATTTATTTCATTATCCTCATGTTACAATTTATAATCTTCAAAACTAATAATAAATATTGCAGCTAAAAAATTTGAGAATAGTTAGTGACATTTTGTATTAATTAACATAAATAGAGGCAAATGTCACAGTGTTTCCATATTACAAGACATTTTGTGTTATTGTATTGGAAACCATTTTGTGAAATAAGAGTAGGAGCTACAAACGCAGTTATATTCACTTATGAATACTTACTCATGAATGGATGAACATCTTTGCGGAATTTGTTTTTTTTTTGTTCTCCAAAGTTAAAACAATAAGTTTGTTGAGAAAATAAATAGATTTTTAACTCCAGAGAATTTGAGAAAAGTAAAAAATTCGAGCGAATTTGAGTAGATAAGTGTCCAGTTGCAGAGCTTAAATGTAGATGTCGCTGGTTGCAGGGGATGAGTTGAACTCGCAGCACAAATGTTGCGAGTTGCGACACAGTGTTCGCGTTGCCAACCACTTTTGACGAAAAAATGCCTAACTTGAAAATAAGATGTCTTTTTCAATAATATAATGCCTAAACATTTTTTTTTTGGTAAAGTGGAACAATAAATCGAAAATTAAACATAAATATAAAAAAAATAAGCAAAACGAATTTTATTTATATTTACAACAACAAGCTTTCAAATTTGTTTCCAATTTTATGCCACTTACTGGAAGTGGAATGTAATAAATAGCTGTTTATTTTCTTTATATATGTGGTTCTTCGATTTATTGTTCCACTTTACCTAAAAAAAATATTTTGTTGTATTATTTTATTGAAAAAGGCATCCTTTTTTTTAAGTTTGGTATTTTTTCGTTAAAAGTGGTTGGCCACGCTCCGTCAACTTACAAGAATTTGCCTGTGTGTTTGCCATGTTTAACCCTAGAAAGATAATCCACGTCCACGAGACGTATGGCGCAGGACAATTATGTGATAACTTTTAAATTCTAAACCGCAGCGCGTTGACTGTCTCCACTATATATAAAAAAATCATTAATTTATTTTTTTTGAATAGTATCTATATAATTATTTAAATTAATTATAAATAATAAGAAGTTCATATGTTTAATTAAATACACTAATTGGCGTATGAGACGTATGATTATCTTTTACGCTCTTTATTTTATGATTATCTTTCTAGGGTTAAGTAGTTTAAGAGAGAATTTTATTTTCAAAATTTGCGAAGGCAATCGGGTAGGAGCCCTGTTATCATAAACTAACTAGTAAATAGACTGACAGCTTCAGCCAAAAAAGAGAAATTGCCTACAAGCTGAATTTGACCTTGGATGTAGCCCAGTTTGAATTCATGTATTTGTGCCTATGTTAATCAAAGGGGACTCACTTATACTTGAAAAAAAAAACAGACTACACTCTTCCGGCCATGTCGGTAGCCTGAGGTGGACTTTCATTTCAATATCGAGGGCTGTGTTGTAAACCATAGTTTTTCTGAGTTCCAGGTTGACATTTTTCGCTACTTTTTTATATTAATAGTTGTTCGATTTTCTTATAACTGAATAGAAATTAATGTTCAAATTACAGGATATAAGAAAAGGAATATTTTTTAAGTTATTTTATAATGAATTTTGGATAGATAGAAATAATTTTTAGGATATCGATATAAAAAAATTGTTCGCATGTTCGCCATAGAGTTTCCTTTCAGTTTCGCAACCAATTTCTCCTTTCACATTCCCATTTTTTTTAATGATCGATTTGGTGAAACAATTAACAACAGTATTAAACAGAGACAATACTGAGACCACCAACTCCGACCGATTTCCCGTTACTTAGCCTACAAGCTATATTTTTATGGGGTGGCAAATGCTAAGTGCGCTTGTATTGCTACATAGAAATTTCGTATTGACAAATGTCACGTAACTTCAAAAATTCCGACTCACCAACACGCCCGCACCTTGCATATGCCACTTCCGCTGTGGGCAAAGTTGCTGACAGTGTTCATAGAATTTTATCCGTTAAATTTGAAATTATTCGTTATGTGTGCATAATATTTTTTTAAGGAATAAGTGGAGATTTTCTTAAAATATATATGAAAAATAAACAATGCAGATTGTTTGAAGTAAAATAGGAATATATTGAGCAAATTTTCTTCAGTTTTCTAAGAAAAATTTACGCATGAAATCGAAGTTAAGGATATTCAAAAGCGCTAAATACGCAACCATGTTTGTCATAATAAGTTTTTAGTATATAGAACATCCCATTTAGCTAGTTTTATTAACCAAAGAAATCAAATTATTCGCCTTTTAACAATATATAATTACTAACCAATGGCATTCAGTAATGTAAAAATGTGGTATTCCCGAATTCTAGCACATTTCCCCACGTTTGTCGAGGTTGCCAGCATTTATTTTTGTATTTTTTGTATGTTTTTGCATATCACACGGATTCTTAATTGACACAACACCGACAGGAAAACAAAATGGCGAATTTGAAAAAAAAACTGAGGGGCCCAGCGGCAAGAGGATTGTGAGTTGGGGGTCTCAGTATCATTTGTCTCTGGTATTAAACGAGACTGACACCGGTACTGTCACTTAAATAAGTGTAAGACAAATTACAAACAAAAATTCAAGTAAAAAAAATCGTCAGTTTCCTAGAAAACAAATTGTGAAGAAACAATAATAAATGTGCAGTCATCAATTTGCAACTTTATTTTACTTTTCACATAAATAATGACATTATTTTCATTCATAAAATGTCTACCAAAAACTTTTCAGTTGTGTTTTTTTTTATTAAAAACTAGAACTATTCATGTTCCTGGTTGAAGCAGTTGTTTTCAAATGGAATTTAATTATTTATCTCAATTATTTAAAATGTTCTAATAAATTTTAATTGTTTTTTTGTTGTTTTCCGCTATTAAATGGAATCTTCATGAAAGGATTATAACTCAAAAATCATATTTCAAATTTAAATAATCGTAATCCATCCATTGTCGTTTTTCTATTGATATGCCCGGCGAAATATTTGCTAGCATAAAAACGATAGAACACGAAGACATGTTTGAATAAGCTGAAGATGTGGTTGATTTATAAATAAAGAGAATTACTTGAGTTTGTCATTGAAACTTCATTTAGATTATTTTGGTATGTTTCTTAATTTTGAGTATTTCACTAACATATTTTTTCCCCAAAAACAAAAAACGAAAACAGACATATTAATTGTAGGAACAAAAATATCTTCTTTAATTTCAACGAATGCATTTTTCACATTTTATTCCTTTATTTATTTATGTTGATTACATTCGCTATTTTAAATTTTGTAGAATAGAATACACAGTCGGCGCAGTGGCTTAGTGGTTAGTGTGTTGGACTACTAAGCGAGGGGTCCCAGGTTTGAATCCCGAGAAAAACCCAAATTCCAACTTAAGGTTTTTTTCACTGCGCCACCTCTCGCGAACGTCTGACAAACATCCGAGAGTATAACTGTCATGAAAGAGCTTCTCAATTGGCCGTTTGGACTCGGCATAAAATTGTAGATCCCTTCCATTCGTCCCAAAAAATAAAAACTCACACAAGACGAATGGTTGTGAGAAGCTAGGCTTGGGTCCATACGGACCTGTTGCGCCAATTATTATTAAGAATAGAATACAAATGTTATCGTGGTGCAATAAAACAACGAATTTAAACTCTCATAACGCATCCATCAGCTGACAGCAACTCACGAAATACACTAAATCTCAGTCAGTGTTCCTAGCACTGTCTCTTTTTTTTCCCACGGAGCATGTTCATTTTTCCCTTTTCACTAAACTCAAATTACCTCAATTTTTATTTATGAAAAAAACATGCATTTAAAAGTAAAATTTGTATTGTTCGGAAAGAAAATAACATTAAATTAATCTTCAGTATAAAAATCGCAGTTTGCGAACATTATAATCATTATTTTTGGTACATGGAGATTCCCACAAAAAGGTAGATATGCCACAATGTAGGAACACTGCTGAGTGTCAGTATTTTTGTTGCTACTTCACACGTATTCACAGACAGTAAAATAGCGAGCGGTGGGAGGGGCTTCTATTGAAAAAAATCTGCGGGGTAAATCGGGGAGACGTAGGAAAGCTGTCAGTCTTTTTAATAGTTAGTTTATGCCTGTTATGTTATTTGAAAACAAAGTTTTGTTGTCAGTTGTCTTTTTTGCACAGAAAATCAAGGTAACCGTCATATAATCCTAATATAATAAATGCGAAACTTAGATTATTGTTACCTTTTTTATGAATTTTGGTATAGGGATAGATGGGACCTCTGAGAATGATATAGGCTTCTTTTTGTCGCGAAAACAAAACGTGAAGTAGCGGATCCATGTTTAAATGACAAACCAATTATTTCTCAAGTTAGGGTTAATACAATTCATAATAGTTATTTATATTTGGTAAGATATTAATACATTTTCTGCGTATTATACCAATGAATTTAAATGTGCTAATTGATTGGCTTGAAAGATAGGATAAAACAGGATTTGACAAGGTTGATATAAATATTTTAATGAGTTTATTGAAGTACTAATTCTACGCAGATGAAGTCGCGGGTACCAACTAGTAGGTATCAGCATTATTTTCCATGTACAATAGCGCATTAAACGAAAATTAAAATTGTAGTATAATTTTTGTAGTACATAGTAGTTTATATTAATGAATGAGAAAACGCTTCATTCAAAAGTATTTCCTGCACAATAAAATGACGATTCATAAAATACACACGTAATTGTTCCAGTTTTCACTTCTGTCGGCACTCCCGGAGTGCCATTGTATGGTTTTTCTCGATCTCACAATGGTGAAATTTCTTACAAAATTGCATATTTTACTACAAAATATATATGGTGAAGGTTAAAAATGATTATTAGTTGTGCTTTTTTAGAAAATCCAGAAAGTGTTGGAGATTTACCAGATTGTAGAAGAAGTGACTAGACTTCAGTGCGCCGTACTAATAATAAATTTAAGCCTCGACTTTAATTTTTTGGAAGCTCACAATTGCGAAATTTGTGTAGAAAATATAGCCACTTTGAACTACTTAAATTCAAAGTCCAAACTAAAAATGTTTGTTGTTGTGGATTTTTTTTTAAAGGGCAAAAATCGCACCTGGGCTACATCATAATTTTTGTGTGTGTTATTTTATTTTGTTAGTTTCCATCGCTTGAAGTATATGCGGGAACGGATCCCTGAAAATTTACTTTCCATTTGGTCCACATTTCATACAAAATTTAAACTGTGTTTAAATAAAGCAGTAACTACTTCGACACAAAAACGTATAACCTAGTAATAAATGGATAGTTCTTGTTAATTTGTAAAATAGGTCAACGGTGTTGATTTTTATGTTTGACAAATATGAGGCCGAATGAAAGGGCTTTCTATAATTTATGGAACTTTAGTGTCGCAAACTTGAGGACTTTGAAAATAGTATACTGGAAATTGGTGCAAATTGTGTGCTTACAGTAGGCCTTATCAATAAACATTTTTAGTTTCGACTTTAAATTTTAGTGGTTCACAGTGGATATATTTTCTATACAAATTTTGCAATTGTGAGCTTACGTAAATTTAAAGTCCAGACTGAAAATGTTTATTGATCAGGCCCAGTGAGTGTATATAAATTATTGTACATTATAAATATGTA
Organism: Cheilosia vulpina; assembly: GCA_916610125.1. Lineage (NCBI taxonomy): Eukaryota > Metazoa > Arthropoda > Insecta > Diptera > Syrphidae > Cheilosia > Cheilosia vulpina. The sequence continues at coordinate 33,683,525 of OU744278.1, forward strand.
AGGCCCTATAATCATTTTTAACCTTTATAAATAAATAAATAAATAAATAATTGGCGCAACAGGTCCGTATGGACCCAAGCCTAGCTTCTCACAACCATTCGTCTTGTGTGAGTTTTTATTTTTGGGGCGAATGGAAGGGATCTACAATTTTATGCCGAGTCCAAACCGCCAATTGAGAAGCTCTTTCATGACAGTTATACTCTCGGATGTTTGTCAGACGTTCGCGAGAGGTGGCGCAGTGAAAAAAACCTAGAGTTGGAATTTGGGTTTTTCTCGGGATTCGAACCTGGGACCCCTCGCTTAGTAGTCCAACACACTAACCACTAAGCCACTGCGCCGACATTTTTAACCTTTACGTTATATATTTTGTAGGTCCTAATGTGCAATTTTGTATGGAAAATTTCCCCATTATGAGTTCGAAAAAAAAAGGATTATTATTTTTTCTTTTTTTCCCTAAAGACACATTTAATAAATTCAGGAGTTTGAGCACTGATTGTCCGCACTTTAAACAAAGTGCGGACAATTTGATTTAAAATTGTTTACTTAGTAAGATAGATAGATATTTTTTTATTTCGTATAAAAGAATCTTACAGGACTATTGTTATTGCACATTTTACAGAGATTTGATAATTTGGGTTTTATCTTTCTATATCTCAGATATTATTTTTTATGTAAGATAGATAGGTAACAAAGAAAATGGATAATCTTGAAGGAAAATACGAAGGTTCTTTAAGATTTAAAACAGCCATCTATTTCGATAAAACAATTTGAGACGTAGTAAAGTGAGTGGATGGCAGTAGCTCAGTGATTTGTGTGTTGGAATACTAAGCAATGGATATCAGGTTCAACACCAGGCAGAAAACAAATAACACCACAAAGTTTTCTCGCTGCAACACTTCTAATCCTCGAATATATCTTAAAATCCTCCTCCAAAATATATAACCCTCTGCGAAAGCTCAGTCAATGAATGATTATTACACCAAAGTATTTGATACAAATTTTGGACTATTCTTTCATCTTCTAACCTGTTGATGGATCTTTCCATCAATGAAAAAATAAAATTTCAGAATTCCAATTTTACAATATTTATTTTAAATTACTCTTTAAATTATTCATAACAAAGAAAAAAACTAAAATTGCTATTTCAGGGTTAGGTTGTAAAGAAAAGTTATTTAATAAGAATTCAAGTCAAAGTCATTTTACATTTAGACGCTGGTATTGACAATTTGTTTCCCTGGTTTTACCAATTTTCGCTTTGGTCTTTTAAATATGATAGTATAGTCAGGTTTGCCAATATAACTTTCACTCCGAAATTCATTCAGTAATATTAGGCAACTCCTAATAAGAACTGCAGTGCCTTCTGCTTTGCCAATTCTACACTCTCAAGTTTGGACATTATTTGTCAGATGCTATAGTCTATTTTGCAGCTTGTTGCAACCTATCTAGTCATCATTATTGCTATTGCCCCATCAACGATTTGCCGCCTCAATGTAACATCGCTCTTGATGTTACAAAGTTTAGCTGCGAGAACGGAGCCCTGTGGAACACCAGCTGTAATACAATTTTCATTGGTCTCATTGTCGGTTTTGTTAAACTCTCTGGAGGACGTAATTATCGATTATTCTTACAATAATTTTTATACGTCAAAACGCCTTTACTTTGGTAATAGCTTTTAGTTTTTTACAACTTTGTACGCACTAAAATCGGTTTTCCAACAGCATTGACCAGGACCTCTAAAGTCATAACAGACAACAGTCACAATTTAAATTAAGAAGGCAGTATCATATTCAATTTAAATCACCTGGCTTTCCTTCTGTTTCAATGTCTAACGAACGTCAGGCGCCTATTGCATTATGATCTCATCGTTATCGCCGTAAAACACAAACCTTGTTAATGGAATATTATAAAATTAACTAAAATGTGAATCAATTTGCCGCCCATAGAACTGATATTTACTGTGCAGTGATTTTTGAATTATTTTCAGGAGGGGAGTCACATTCTCCGCGTTCTAGTGAAAGTTTTCCAATTCCATTTCTGTTATTATCAACCACTGGGCTATAGAGATAAGCCAAAAGCCTAACTATCAGCAATCAGCATCATGGCCATAAAAAATTGTAATCAAGCTTTCCGCTGTCCCCACCGACCAAATGCACACACCGCCGCTGAGTCACGCTAAAACCCAATGTTTGCAAAATCAAATCACATAGTTGAATGCGGATGCGACAGATTTTTACAAGTCGTCATCGTCTGCACGCAATTTGGAATTTTTCCTTTTTTTCTGATTCTGTCCCAGAACCACAACACTGTAGCGCAGCACCTGCGTCTTCTTGGTAATAAATAACTCATGAAATGCGTGCACTTGAAATCATAACCCATTGGCCACAATACCATTTGAGAATCTTAATAAGGCAGACCCGCTACACCCCCTTGCCCGCGAACTCAGTGAGCGTAAGTCGAGTCGGCTTGCGCAACGTTTTCCATTTGTTTACAAACACAGTCAACCCCATCAATCATCTAACCAACGAATAGAGTCATTAATATTGTAAATTGCTCACCACAACCAACAGCGTTTTGAAAGTCCGCCTTTCAAGTGCACAACCAGCCCTAACCCTGGCAGAACAACTTAATCGAGTGGAGTGCCATATGCGTGTTAGTCACTTACTAGACATGACAACTGCATGATTTGTATCAAAGAATCTGCAAAATCAACCTTGTTGATTGTCAATCTATGATTTCCAGGGAAGACGATGAGTCCCATTGATGGAATTCGATCGCGAATACACCAAATTACCGGTGCTAAGTGGAGGTGATTAATGCCTAACGCATGTTTAGTCGAAAAGACGTCAAGTCAAGAAGCGTGGGGCGACCGAAGAGGGACGTAGAACTGCCGCAAAAATAGAGTGACATTGTGTAGAGGAAAAAAAAACAGGTATCTTCAAAATTCAATAAACCTTCAGATACAGCGCTACTACGCTACACCGACAAGCTTATTAAGTGGTAATTATTATTCGTTCATCGTGTTTAATTCATTACCAAACACATTTGCACAGTGCGGTCTAGTGGACGCCCAAGGGGCTTTCTTTAATTTGTTTGCCCGATTTATATTCGGTCTGTAAAAAAGTATAAAGAACAAAGAAGAAGGAGAACAAATCGCTTAAATGATAAAAACGACGATAATATGCCAATTAAGTAAAAAATTTAATGTCAGGGATTTAGATAAATCCTGATATTTGTTGGAAGTGGCCGATAATCTGTGAGCCCACTTAATTTTTCGTAGGTCCCAATAGAGTATTTTATGTTGAATATCTCTTACAACTCCATATATATCAAACAATAATTTGAATTATATAATTGTACTAGCATTATTATCTAACTACGCTAATATTATGAATATATTGAACACACACTTCCTATAGTTAGTTACACATGAATTTATTAATCTATTACCTTTTTGTGTTATATATTAATACTTTCCATACTGAATATATGACTACTCTTATTTCTACTGTCAAAGCTTGTGGTTTTACTCTAACATTTTATATGTGTCGCCGTTGTTCAGCGACAAGTCCGATTCACTGGTTCAACACCCGACAAAAAATCGATGAGAAAAAATGCTGTTTTGACTATTTTATTTGAATTTTGCAATTGTAGCCTTTCGCTGAATGTACAAACTCATGGCAAGCCTTGGCATGTGACAATATGACATTGAAATTGCCAAAAATCTTTAAAATATTTTTTTCTTTCCAAAGAGCCAACCATCCAACACTGCACAAAGCAAAACGGAAGTACTCGTCTATAGGTTCGACCTCCGGGAAGGGAGTTTCAAAGTGTGTGTTTTGCCGTCCCAAAGTAGCAGCGGTAGCTTAGTGTTATTCTTCTGCGGATCTATAGGGTGTCACTCGTTAGGGTTGATATTACTTACTCCGAGGTAGATGAAGTCCTAAATCCTTGGATACTTCAAAGTTGCTGTTACAAGTACTGACTTGTGGATGACTTGCGCACCATGTATTTATATCGTCCTCCTCTCCAAGAACAAATAATTAGCTGGAAGCGCCCAAAAAAGTAGACACCCTATCCCTGCTTTTTTTTCGGGTAGACAATGGTGTAGAGTGACATCAATAAGTACTATTTCTGTTGCGTACAGGCTTCAGTAGAAAAACACGAGTATACCTGGGGATGTTTTTTTTAACAAAAAGCGTGCTTAGTTCCGATTACAATGATAAATGGTTTTCTCAGTAAGACAACAATACGTTCAGAAAAACCACCATTATCGTCCTTGGAAGTGCATGCGCAGGTATAACATTTCCACATACACTTCAAATTCGCTGTAGAAAAGAAATATTTCGAACATCACACTCTCACCTACTGCACTGTTCTCGATGTTTTGCGTAACTCCAGGGCCGCTGCTGTCCATTTGGGCGCCTTAAATGTACCGCCATGTAAATATATACATTCTTATAACTTTATACACAATCCGCGATACTAATAATCATTTTCAGTGTCCAGGCTAAAATTTTCAAACTCTCACTGGCGAAATTCTTCATACAAACGTGCACATTGTGACCTACAAAATATTTAGTGTGAAGGTTAAAAATGATTACAAGTGATGCCCAATGCTAGTATTTTTAAATCTTTCCTTAAACTGCGATTTTATATATACGGCAACAGCATCAAGTCTTTGGGCCCTATTAATAATCATTTTTAATCTTCACACTAAATATTTTAGATCTCACAATGGATAATTTTGCATGGAAAATTTCGCCATTGTGAGTTCGAAAATTTTAGGCACCAAAAAACAATTATTTGTATCGCGGTTTGTGTTGAAAATACCGAACAAAATGCTTATCAGAAATATTGGCCGAGATTCTGACAGATAATCGGATCCCTTTCGAAAGAACGCATTTCTTTTAAAGACGAAAAGTCCTTTGACAGCCGTGAGGATATTGTGACACTTTGCAAAAGGCCTTCAATCAATTGCAGCGTTCTGAGAGTTTGTTTTCTAATCATGAACACATTCAAGAAATGGTTAAAATTAGAGGCTTAAAATATTTGCGGCATCAAATATTTAATTCAGAAAGTTGCTTCAAAAATATGAAATCCTACGAAATGCGTTTCGCTTCGATTTGATGGGATAGGTTCATGAGTAATCGCCATATTTGGGAAAGATTTTTATATGATTAAGAAGTAATTGTTAGCCAAGCCCAGGGTAAAATAAATTCATCAGTTTATCCGGACGAAAGAACTTGAACAAAGATCAGATTTGCAGGCAGCTTTTGACTGCAAAATCTAAACTCTTGGTAATAACAACGCCCACCATCACTTCGTGCCAAACCCATTACGCATTGAAGAGTCCTCCCAATTTTCAAGCATGTCATCTATATTTTAGTCAATATCATATTTTAGTGTCGACTTAAAATTAAAAATATAGACGTCCTGAATTACTGAATTTTTAAGTCGAAACTAAAACTGTTTATTGGCAAGGCCCTCTGAATCTCAAAATAAATAGTCGTGGTGGCAAAGTAGAAAATTGTGACATGAATTCAAACCCTTTAAAGGGAACCCCAAGCCTGATTATCTCCAAGATGATGCCCACTTTTGGTGAAATTAATATATGTAAATATCATTGACAGCTATGACTACTGACGCTTTCGCCTTCCAGTGCTAAAGAGCAAAATGCTGCTGCGACCACATTTCGCATTGCGTAACTGTCTCCTCACTTCACAGGTAACTGCTGTCTTCAGATTCCAAGGTTGCATTACCGCATTACCAAACTTTTCCGCAGAAGTAAGCGTAGCATTCTCCTACGTCACAAAGTATTGAAATTTATGTTTTGTGGACATTCCCAATGCGTCATTTAAGCACAAAGCCCTTCACCATTCCTTGAGTATGAAATTTATGTAATTTAAGTTATTCCCACTATGTCGCCCCGCAAAGGTTCCGCTCAAGTGCTTGTGTACGCCCACCAACGGCGACCGGCCCTGTACACCTCCAACCGTCCGAGTCTATTGCCTGGGAATAAAAGACAAGCATTTCTTTCTAGTATGTATTCATGTCCACTAATTGTGTATAATGTGACGACAGCTATAACATCACAGCCACGAAGCGACATATAAATGTAGGAACTGTGTGTAAACTCGAAGATCGAGAAGCTATAATCAAACCAAATCAAAATTTGTTAAAGCAGTCTCAACAGAAACGTTTGCTTGAGCGGTTAACCCATTCAAAACAGTCCGTGTTTGTAGCGCAGTCCTTCTACCAACTTGTATTCATCACTACGAGTATACCAATTTCGCGATTGTGCTAAAATATAATATGAAGTGTGAAAACTAAGGCACAAGTGTGTGATAGATACATAAATAGAAAACAAGTGAACTTAGCAAACAAATCAACATGCAACAAGTGTCGGACAGAACGAAACTATTGATAGTTTTAATTGGATTAGCGTGTGTTGCACCTGGATTATCGCAACGACAACGTTTTCGGCCAGGTGAGACTTAAAGCTGAGAGAGCTGCTGCCAATCAATTGGAGTTTGGCAAAACAAGTTTGGCAGTAAAAAGTATATTCGAGTCGTCTTATGCGATTGATTGTTTTAGCGGTAGTTAGTCTCGGTGAAGAGCGTATTTATTTTTAGTTATTTTCTCACAAGCTATTATCTCATAGCCTACCGATTGTATAAAGGGCGAGGCAACCCCTGCTAATTGCGGTCCGGTAATGTGCACTTAATTCAAAGTTACAGGCCACACTCCACTCATTGCGTGCTAAAGTTCCCATCTATGTTTAGACATTTAAGTGTTAATTTGTCCCCGCATCTAAATACAAGTGTAGATATGTAAATAAATCAGTATCGTACAAAAAAGGTTTTAACAAGTTATGATTAAACTGGTTTAGGTGTTGAATGTTTCCTAAAGTAAATTTTGTTTCGGCTAGCGGTATAGAGTTATTATAAAGCTTGAATCTTGATTAAACGACCGGCTTCTTATTTTTTGCATACTTCCAAGGTGATCTTGTTGGATCTGAGCTTTGTGCTATCGCCCTTTGGGGAATCTCTTTGCCGATTTTTTTTGTAAACAACTTAATTCAATTTTTTGACAGGCATATATCTTAGCCAATATTTGGCCAGCTAATAGTATATGATAATATGTTGAATATTTTGACTTTGGGAAATAATATCTAATCCTAGTCAAACTGTTGGTCATCAGTTGTGGAGGGTGGAGGCTTTCATGGGGGATTCCCGTAGAGAGAGATACAAGCATTTCGGCGGGGGATTTTTGCAAACTTTTGCAATTTCACTAAAATTCAAAGTTCAAATCTGCATGTTTGCGGAGAATTGTTTTGAAAAGATTGAGTTCATAGTTGGGTTGTTTCTCTACTGTCAAAGGTGAGGCATTTATGCGTTCAAAATGAATTTTGTTCTTAGCATAATTTGACAAAAATACAAAAAATTGACACCACAAATGCGGAAATTAGTTTCCAAATACACAGCTCAATTCGACTACAGAGTACTTTGGGATAATGAAACTTGACCGTGAATGAAGATCTTTTCCAAACGATGATCAGCGATTATTTTGACATCAAAGTGAAAGACTTCTGTGGCTTAGTAGGAACACCCAACTTGTTTTACTACTGCGTGGACTTTGGTCGAAACTATTGCCATAGGAATTGATGGAACTGTTTCCACTGGGCAAATTATGGTGGATTTTTGATGTTGTTCTCAACTAGGCTATTTTATTACAAAAATTTGCTATCGAATTGGATCCCTCGATATCCCTTTACACTTTGCAAGAGGAGGTCTTCAAAACAAAATCGTAATAAAATGATTCTGCAGATGAAAATGCTGTCAAAGCATTTAGTAATATACATAAAAAATCAGTTGTAACACATTCATTTAGGACGCTCGGCATTGATTCTCTTAACAATTCAATTCTGTGAATTTTTACATTCGGGATAGAAGAAAGGGATAGCGACAATTTGTTTGAGAAGCCGACTTACAACATCAGCGAGAGGTGGTGCATTATCAAAAGCTTTGTATTTTTCCGGCGGTCTGGAACACTATCGACTGAGTCTCTTTAGTATTTGTATACGAATTTGATTAAGTTTAAAATAAATAAATCCAAACAACCGTCTAGTTCATTATAAATTCATTTTGGCACATTATATACAGTTTTCGGCTCAACTCTTTTGTTTTGTGAAAAAATTTTAGAATAACTACCGTCATAAAGAATGGAACAATAAACTCAAAGTACTAGAAAAAAAAAACGGAAAACCATGCTGGAACATAGTAAAATTAGTAAAAAATAAAAACAGACCATTGCCTTTTCTAAAAGATCTATCGGGTACCGCAATCTTTTCCAACAAACATACTGTTTCCCAAAACCTTGGGGACCCACATACCCACTCTCTAGTCATGAATACCGCACATGGATTTATAGTCGAAGAAACTAATCCCACCACTTTCATCACCGAAGAAGATGTTGCATTTGTATTAAATACACTGCGCCCTAGAAAAACAGGAGGTCTTGATAAGTTAAGAAATGTTTACCTTAGGCAGTTGCCAAGGGCCGGTATAAAATGCATACCATTTATTGTAAACGCTGGTCTTAAAGCGCAATACTCTCCTGACGCATGGAAACTCGCAAAAGTGGTACCCATACTTAAAGCTGGTAAGGCTTCAGAGAGGCCAGAAAGCTACAGACCTATCAATTTACTAAGCAACTTTAGTAAAGTGTATGAAAAGATCCTAAAGGAAAAAGTTGTAAAGTTCATAGAAACTCAGCAGATCTACCCCAACGAACAGTTTAGATTTAGGCCGCGTCATAGTACATCCCATCAGGCACTGCGAATATGCAACCATATAAAAAGCAATCGCTCACACGGAAAGTCTACTGGTATAGTCCTACTAGACATAGAAAAGGCATTTGATTATGTTTGGAATGACGGGCTAGTATACAAAATGATGCATCTAAATTTCCCACCCTATATTTGTCGAATAATCCAAATCTTTTTGTCCAACCGTCTTTTTAATGTCCATGTTAATAGTAGTGTTTCCGACTTAATATACTTCCTATCTGGTGTACCACAAGGCTCGGTTCTGGCCCCAATCTTATATAACATCTATACATGTGACGTTCCAATCCTACCCCACTTTGATATAGCTATTTTCACAGATGATACTGTTATATTTTCCTCACATGAATTCGCTCTCAATGTTTAGTGGAATCTTCAATATGGAGTGGAAATATTAACGAACTATTATCACAAGTGGAAGATCAAACTAAATGAAGGAAAAACGCAAGCTATTTTGTTCACTGGAAAAAGAAAGCCTTGCTTTCTTCCCAGCAATCAGCTTCAGCTTAATAGAAGATACATAAATTGGGAACCTTCTGTTAGATATCTTGGCATCCATTTAAATACTAGATTAACATTTAAGGACCATGTCGATAAAACCATAAAGAAAATAGGAATAGCTATAAAGATGTTGTACTCATTTATTAATAGAAAATCACTGCTTTCTACGAATAACAAAATTATATTACATAAGGTAATTTTCCAGGCAATTCTGTTATACGGTCGCCAGGTATGGGGCGATTCCGCAACCTGTCATATAAAAAAATTGCAAGTCTCACAAAATAAGCTGATGCTAGACTTACTTTGGCACCACTCAACCATTGATATACAAAAAAGAGCGAATGTTGAATTGATAGCAAATAAAATTGTTAAGCTTAAGAGCACGTTTAATTCAAGATGTGGTTTTACTGATAATCCACTTGTAAACGAACTACAATCATACAAAAATCCATTGTAATTAAATTATCAATTATCTTTATTCGTGTAAATATATCTTAACTAACTTGTCTTATGTAAATCTTTCTGTTAAGCTAAGTATCCTGCTCGCGCTAAATTTAATCTCCCATACAAAAATGTCTACAAAGATGTATGTCTACAAAAGGCAGTTTAGCAAAGCAGTATCCTGTTCGCTCGCTAAATTCTTAACTTACTATAGATGGGCCGATGACAAGTCTCCACTCATTTAGCTCGCGAAATAAATGTCCGGTACATTAAATCGAAGATAAATTTTGACATAAAAAGCCGAGGAAACAATTTCTGTTGTGTTTACTTTGAAATTGTTTTAGAGGGAACCGCAGAAAACATTTATGCGATAAATAAAAGTGAACGCAAAACCATAAATTCCGTTTCATGCGATGAAAAAAAAATAAAAAAATTGCAGGGCCTGTGGAGGAACGATTCCAATGCATAAAGGGATTTACTCGAAACGATGGAACGTGTCGTCGTCTGCTTGCTACTATTGAAATTATTTGAGCTGCTGCAGCAAAGATATTATCTTCTTCAATTTTCTAATATCTATTGTTTTGGAACGATTCAAACAATGCATTGTCTTTAAAGTTTGAAATTGGAAAATTGTATGTACGCAAATAATTAAAATCACGTTTACTGTCATGAACGAAAGGTTTTTGTCCCATCTGTATGATGTTTAATAATTTAGCGAGCATTTATCTTTGGTGTGGAGAAATGAAGTGGAGAGTAAGGACGCTAAAATTTAGCGCGAGCAGGATACTAGGCTTTACTTTCGAAAGCCTAGTCACTTCTTTCTCTGTGCTGTTATAGCCAATTATTCATCGATTTATTTTAATTTGTCTGTTTATTTATTTACTTGTTTAATAATTATTTATTTGTTTATCAATTCAACGTATATTTATTTATTCGTATATATATATCTATTCATATATTCACCTATTTACTAATTTATTTATTATTTATTTATTTATTTACTTATTTATTTATTTATTTATTTATTATTTATTTATTTATTTATTTATTTATTTATTTATTATTTATTTATTTATTTACTTATCAATTTATTTATTAATTTATTTATTTATTTACTTATTTATTAATTTATTTATTTATTTATTTACTTATTTATTTATTTATTATTTATTTACTTATCTATTTATTTATTAATTTATTTATTTATTTATTTATTTACTTATTTATTTATTTACTTATTTATTAATTAATTAATTTATTTATTTACTTATTTATTTATTTATTTATTTAATTATTTATTTATTAAATACCTACTTATTAACTTCTTAACACAAATCCATTTAGTATATATAACATACATTTAATATTATTTGTCGTTAGTATCTACTTAGTTTTATTTTTCTTTTATATTGAAGGTTTTTTTCGTATTTTCCTTCAAGATTATCCTTTTTCTTTGTAACCTATCTATCTTACATAAAAATAATATCTCAGTAGAAAGATAAAACCAAAATTATTAAATCTCTGTAAAATGTGCAATAACAATAGTCCTGTAAGTCCTGTAAAATAAGAGATTGTATTCGAAAAGACACATTTTGTATGGGCATTTTATTGCACTTGCTTAAAGTTCACAAAATTCTTGTGCGGTGTGGTAAGACACATTCTGCGGCCTGGTTTGTGGAAATTATTTTAATAGAGAAATCCGTATTAAAACACGTTGACAAGTGTCTCTTTATTTTTTTCTAAACTTAAAAATAACTTAATAACTCAATGCTGCTGCAGTTTGATGTTGGTTGAATATTGCTGGTCATTGGTTCTGCGTGTTAACTTGTATCAAAACTTTTTACAGCTTTAAGAATTCAAATGATAGATGACAGCTGAATTTGGTTTTTCCATTTTCAATAAGTATGCTTACTAATTGAATATTATACCCCTCCGGCTGACGGAGGCTGAGCTTTTCAAAAAATAAACCTCTTTTATAAAATTGCGTGGACAGGGAGAGATTCAGTAGGTCATCGGAAATTCTTTGCAATAACCACTATTTCTTGTCTATTGCCGAAAATGATTGATTATTGTTAAAGTTGTCTGAAAATTAGTCCTGCACTGCTTCAACGCACCCGGCACCATAACCAAAACCAAAATATGATGTGTTCCCGGACACGAGAAACGAAAAAAAGTTTCAGAAACCCTTTTTATGGAACCAGAACTGTTCGGCGTACTAAATAAGCTGTTAAGTCCGACATAAAAAGCTGGGAACACAATATTTGTATCACAAAGAAATAAATCGCGGACCTCAGACAGGCCAAAAGGGCAATTCAGCAATTTTAACAACAGCGCCAAGAAAATTTTAAATCTACGAGGGTATGATACCTTGTAGGCTACTTTACAGGGCTCTAATGTCCTTCATTGGAAAATTGTAAAATTGCAAAAGCATTTAAAAATTATTGAAACATTATTTTCCGACCGATTTATTGATTTCGATTCTGCAAATGCACAGAGTATGCAGCAGAACTTTATAACTATCAATAATGATTTGCATCAACAACTGTCTAAATCCAATGACCTCATGATAAACTTACTGAGCCCATTATGTCAAAACCAACAACATCAACTTTTACCTAAGAAAAAGAATAATGAAACCACCGTTATCGAAAGTGAGATTAATCTTCAAAGGCGAAGGAGCGATCTCCCAGTGATACCCATTTCTGAGATTCAGCCACTTCAACCGAAAAGGATACTACGGTCAAATGCAACTTCACCAGTTGTCGTCCCTTCTGTTGAAATCTCCTACTTTATTGCCATCCGAGCCATCCTCTTTATCCTTTAATAACAATAACAATCCTACAATTAACGAACAACAATTAAGTGATGATCCTATTACGAACTGCTCTCTTAAAACAGTAGCACCACCTTTTGCGGTATTTTTGTCTTGACGCGAGTATGGTACTAAGAGTAGTGATATTCTGAAGTATTTTACTAGCAAAGGTATCGATACCAAGAATATAAAGTGCCACAGCTTGACTGCGGATAACATGCCAGGTCGGTTGACATCGTCTTTCAAACTGTTATCGCCTAAACCAACTGGGAAATTACTGATAAATCCAAATTTTTGGCCAAAGGATATGCTTGTAAAGAATTTGTGAACAGGCCTAGTTACAAGAAGGCTCAGCCAAAAAACTAAGACCCAACGACGTTTCATCATTAAATTTCAACCTCTACTACCAAAATACTGGTGGCCTTCGAACGAAATTGCGTGATGTCTTGCTGTTCTCATCATCCCAGCAATATGATGTAATTGTTTTTACCGAGACTTGGCTCACTACAGACCATCATAACGAGGGAATGTTTAAAAAATGTTTCCATTGCAAGGTTCTAGAGCGATTGGACTTGGACAATACTTTTTGCGTTTCCTACAAATACTCTACTTTCAATTGTCTGAGTTAAATCAATGTTTCCCGTTTACGATTTCCACCTGAGAGAATAACTTCGAATGTAGTTATTCCATTTCGACAAACAGCTGATACTGCCTACGGAACATTTATTATTTCTGCGTTATCTCCCACAATATAGCTGTCCTCAGTGTTCTGAAGAACTGTTGCAGATTTAGCTTTGGTTAGGTACTGAGAAAAGCATAAAAATAAAATGTGTTGTCTTCGCTATGGGCGCCGAAATTGTGTTCGGATTTCGGAAAACGTTATGGGATTGTCAAACAATTGATGCCGCCTAATCTTGTCTGGTTCAATACGCAGTTTTAAAAGAGCTCCACAGTTAACTGGAATGCGAATTATCATCGATGTGGAATTGAGTATTTAATTCTAAAAGGGAAATTAGTTAGGAATGAAGCATCTATATGCTTCTTGAAATAGTAGAAACTCTGGTAGCCTAATTATATTTTCCGCCCCTCTTAGCTCTATTGTCCTATAGGTCTTAGAGCCTCTAAATCGCTTTGGCGAGTCAGAAGCTCGACCGAGAATTCTCTTTTTACCATAAACTAAAATACTTCCTTTCGCATTTTATATCTTACCAAAGGAAAAATAAAAAATCCGCTAAGTAGGTGTAGTCATTTTTATGCACTGAAATATTCTTTGTAGAATTACCACGCTGTAAAGAGTCTATTACCGGACCACTCATTTCACTGTCAGACGAACTGCTTTCTCGGTGATCCATATCATTTCTATAGGAAAAACCAGTAGCCCGAAACCCATTTAACTGTTAGTGAGGCCCACTATTTTGTGTCGCGACTTTCCTCGATTGGGAATGTCATGAGAGGGAAGTATCATAAACTTCATAAGGACGAGCTTGGAATTATCTGCGTGTCATACAAAAAATGTTGATTTTCCTAAAATATTGCTATTCACTTTTCTATGTATAATTATTATTATTAAAGCTTTATTGACAGGTTAATAAATTAAACTGCTAATAGGTATAAACATTAGCTACCAGGGGTTTCGACTCACTTTTCTATGTAAATACTCTCTTTCGCTTAGATATAAGATTCCTCGGTCATAGGTACCTTCATCTCACCATAGCATTGAGTTGTTGTGTATATAAGATGGAGCTGTAAAAAAATAGTGTCCAAACGCATCAATGTGTAGTTAAGTGTTCGAAGATATAAATGACGTTCATTGCATGTTCCGGTTGTCCACCATGTCTATACTTGACGTGTGTCTTTCTTCACCTGAGATTGAGAAAATATACTTACTTATCTCATAGTTTAACTCTAGCAGGGGAGTCATCTACAATCACTTATACAAAATTAACAATCTCTTCATTTAAGGTATATTAACGATTTATTTTAAAGGAATCCCTTAGCCCTTTTGGATCAGATAAAAGGCAATCAATAACTCTTATAATACTGAACGAGAAAAGGCTAGAAATTAACTCATACAAACATATTTACAAGAACATAGCTTGGACTCTAGATTTAATTAGAGGAGCAAGTTAGAGGAACAAGTTTTGTTATTAAAAACCGACAGTATAATGCTGTCAGCAAGTTAAAGTCACTTTTTTACTCGCTCATAAATCATATATTAAATTTAAAATATTAAGGAAGTAGTAGATAAATTTAAAAAAAAATGTCCCAAATTGCTGACAGACACAACAATCACGAACAAGGGAACCATTTATACTCAAACTCATCAGACATCTGCAAACAGAGCCAGAAACACTCAACAACTATCAAACACACATCCTACTGGACATCAAGTTCGTATTGTACCCGGCAACAGACCAAAAACTACAAACAATTCTCGTCCAACATCTCGTAACAAACCGAACACCACAAACAAAAGTGCTCCAATATCTGTAAGCAAGCCGAAACAAACCATGCATCAAGTTGGCCAACAAATTCGTCAAACAGCTAATAAACCGAAACAAGTTCAACATCGAGCTGGCCAACGAAATCGTCCAACATCCGCTAACAAACCGAAAGTGACCAGAACTGCAGTTGGTCAGCCAATTCGTCCAATATCCCGAAATAAAACAAACAAAGGCCAGAGGCCAAAAGGTACCAATTGCCTATACACTTTCCTCCAGGTGATTATGGCTGCGATGCGGTGACTGTCTGCGGGCATGGCCATTAGGTGACATTTTTATTGGCCATTGGCGAACAAATTTATTGCGTCTCATTGATCATGCAACATTTGAGTTTGTTGCATTTCATTTTATCATTCAAAGATGGCGTTGTGTTCAGACCGATTTTATTTGGCAGCCATTTTGTTTTGACTTTCATTTGTTTATATATGACAGTTGTAAATAAAGAAACGTATGTACGGGAACAAAACGTCTTGAAAAAGGTCAAAGATTTTATTTAAATAATTGTTCAATTTCATAGATATTGTTTACATACCAAATGCTGGTCTCCACTTAAAATTTACGGCAGTTCACAACTGCCTTAAATTTAATGTCCATATCAAGATTGCATTATTGAGGCCCATTGTATCAAATCAATATGAGCCCCAATGAAGTAGCTTCCGAAAACGCCAGTGTCAGAAGAAGGAAAAATCAGGTGACAACTTTTTATATGACTGGAAAATTTTAAAATAAAGTGCACAAAACAGAAGGAAAACTTTACTGATAAATTAAAGTAACAGAAAACGTGCGCTGTTTTTAAATTATTCGAGAAAAACTACCTGTTTCGTTTTCCTACAATATTTTTTTGACATTTAAACAAACAAAATGCGTCTAAAAACAATTCTCTTGTCGAAAAAAAGTCTGCCAAGTAAAAATTTCATTTGTCACTCATGGTCACGCAACTTCCTTATATCGTATTCACAATTAAACATTGAAGATAAAAAAAAATAAACTAATATATATAAGCCAAGCAATGGGGTCCTATGTGGACCCAATGCGACACTTAGTTTTATTTTATTCAAAATTGAACAATTATTTAATTTAAACATATTTTTTAAGTTTCAACATTATCCACTTTTCAAATTTGAAATTCGACCCAAAATGACAGCCAAACAAAATCGGAGTACAACATAAAATATAAAATGCACTCCTGTATATATTCAAGCTGTCGCTGGCAACGCATCACATGAACTACGCATCACATGAACTATAGGCCAATCCATCCATGGACATTTCATCTACCTTAAATCCATACATACCATTAGACTGCCGAAGTGACAGTTGAGCACTGATCAGGCTGTATATCATAGACAAACCAACTTCGACCGATTTCCCGTTACTTGCCTACAATATTCTTTCGGAGTGGTCACAAATTGGTGCGCAAGTATTGTTACATAGAAATTCGTATTCACAAATGTCACGCAACTTAAAAAATGTCGCCTCACCAACACACTGACTCGCAAAAAATATGAGCCACATCCGCTGTCGGCTGTCATCATAGAATTTTTTCCGTTAGATTTGAAATTATTCGTTACGTGTGGACAGTGTTATTATATCGTGGGACTTATCCCTTTTTGTGAGAATTTAGATGTTCGAAAAGCCTTCCATGGGATAAAGGGGAAAAACACCAAAATCGTTGGAATTTCAGGAATCATAGAAAAAATATTCAAACTATATATTTTTGCTGATCATTAAAATAACTACGTATATTAAACTATGATTATCAACACATTGAATGTCCATAAAAAAACAGCTCATCTAAATCGTCTTTTATCAACATTACCATAAAATAATCATAGTAATGTTACAATCTGTGGTTTTTATTAATTTAATTTATATTAATTTAACGTGATTTTTTGTTCGTGTAATACAAATTTTACTTTAAAAACTGGATTTTGACGCAAAAATGTATCATGGTCTTTTAAAAGGGAATTTGAGTACCGTGAAGGGGAAAAATTACCACGTTTCTTGGGATATATGAAGCGAGAGTGCTAATAACAATGCGTGTGGATAATCATTTTTCTTAGGAATAAGTGTACTTTTGCTTAAAATATTTATAAAAAATTAACAGAGTAGAGTAGTTGAGGGGAAATAAAAACACTTTTATTTTTAGCAAAATTTTCCTCAGTGGCTTAGTGGTTAGTGTGTTGGACTACTAAGCGAGGGGTCCCAGGTTTCAATCCCGAGAAAAACCCAAATTCCAACTTAAGGTTTTTTTCACTGCGCCACCTCTCGCGAACGTCTGACAAACATCCGAGAGTATAACTGTCATGAAAGAGCTTCTCAATTGGCCGTTTGGACTCGGCATAAAATTGTAGATCCCTTCCATTTGTCCCAAAAAATAAAAACTCACACAAGACGAATGGTTGTGAGAAGCTAGGCTTGGGTCCATACGGACCTGTTGCGCCAATTATTTTTTTTTATTGCCGCTCAATCAAAACGATTTTAGGACTACTGTGCTAAACTACAAATATCCTTATTAAATATGGTGTCATCATGTACTTTGTCCTAAATGTATCGCATTTTCAATTGATTTTTAGGTCAGCCCTGTTACACGCCAGAGAACGACATCGGACAGTGTTTCACTTTGAGCAATTGTGCCTATATTGCGAATGTGTTCAATGTCTATCCACAAAATGTCGCCGTTCAATATGTGCGAACTGCCAAACGGAATTGTGGAAACATTGTTATCCGCGGCGATCCTGTGGTAAAAAAAAATCGATTTAATGAGCGCATCTGCAGGAGAAATGCCCCAAAGTGTGATGTTTTCAACTCATATAATTTGTCTCGGAAACTTTTAAAATATAATCAGCTTATTTGTGTGAATATTTGTAGCCGCTTTGTAAATTTCCCCTGCACTTGCACCCATGTTACCTTGTATGTACATAATTTGCTTGAACCGCTTGGCTTTTTGCTTTTCCCAAAATAGGTGTGTTGTGGTGCCAATCAGGAATTCGTAGCCCCAACAACTGCGAGTCCATTTTTCCCAAACCCTGTTGAAACAACCACAACCGCTATGAATCCATTTTTTCCAAACAATCCAAGTACAAGCCCACCAATTATTGTAGCACCCACAACCAGGGCACCAGCGACTACGACAACGCGAGCTCCCCCACCCAGTACTACGTCGGGAATTTCAGACCGAGCTGGCAACTCATGCCGAGGTCCGGATCTTATGTATGGAGTTTGCACATGTAAGTTTGAAAGAATTTTCACGTCCTTCCAGATTAAATGCACATTCGCCTTTATTTAGCGCTGGCAAACTGTCCGCCACTACTGACCCGGCTACAGAATAATCCATCGGATGAGATATTTGTTAAATTTTTGAAAATCTCGAATGAGATCTGCGCCAATGAGTACTCGGTGGTCTGCTGTCCGTCAGCGAACCAAGAGCAGTTCCGGCAACTGCCAGTCTTCCCGGAGAACAGAAACGACATTCCGAAGAAATTGCCCACCATGCAAGATGGCTGTGGCTACTCGGACAACGCATTCAGAAAAATCGTCGGCGGCACAACAAGCAAGGTCGGTGCTTGGCCATGGATTGCTCTAATCGGGTATGACGATGGAGTGTCCGCGTCGCCTTTCAAGTGTGGTGGAGCATTGATCACCAGTCGACACGTTCTGACTGCCGCCCATTGCATTCGATCGGATTTGTAAGTAGAATTCTTACTGGTAGAGTGCGGCTGATTTAAAGGGTATTTTTCAGGACTTTTGTCCGCCTGGGAGAGCACGACTTGAGCACAGATGCCGAGGCTAATCATGTCGATGTGCCTGTGTCGAAGGTGGGCTCCACTACTTTCTACAGTGTACTAGAGAATGTTTATTGAGTTTTTTTTTGTTTTTTGTTAATTTTCCAGGTTCTTCGGCATGCCGAATATAATCGACAGGACGGTCACAGCGACATCGCCATTCTGTACCTGAATCGAAACGTGCAGTTCACAGGTAAGCTTCCGCTCACAAACTAGCGCCCACTCACTCACATTGCATATTTTAGCGAAAATTACACCGATTTGCCTGCCGCAGTCTCAAGAACTACTGACGAAATCGTTCGTAAGTCGAACGCCATTTGTTGCCGGTTGGGGTAGAACAATGGAAGGTGGCAAGTCCGCAACGGTCCTGCAGGAGCTACAAATTCCCGTCTATGATAATTCGGTTTGTAGGGACTTGTACCAAAAGCAGAGGAAACTCATCTCGCAAAAACAGTTTGACAATGCTGTCATTTGCGCCGGTGAACTGGGCGGTGGCAAGGATACGTGTCAAGGAGATTCTGGCGGCCCACTTATGGCGCCCGAGGTAAGCGGGACTTCGATTAGGTGTCGTTGGCAATTGCTGATTTTTCGTTTTTGATTATTTCTAGCCATTTGGGACTAGTGTACGTTTCCATTTGATTGGCATCGTGTCGTATGGTATTGGTTGTGCGAGACCCGACACACCAGGAGTGTACACAAGGGTTGGCAACTTCATTGGTTGGATTCAGAAGGCAGTCGCTGATACACCGTAGTTATTAAGGGTGATTTTTTTTTTCTGCAAAGCTAGCAAATAAATGAGATTTTAATTTTTTTACCAATGAAGTTGTTGCAAGAGGTTTTATTTCCACAACAGCGGAAATATTCTACTTAGTGAAATACTTATTGCGGCAACAGATGAGCAGAATAATTGGAATAAAATGCACAGCAACAGAGCTACCTAAATTAAACACAAGTAGCAGGATCGCATTTCTAAATTTAGCTATAACTACTACGAAAAACGTTTCGGACATTTTACATTTTCTTTAGGGATCTAATCACATCACAATTCAGACTTTCTAGCTAAGTGCAAAAATTACAAGTTTGGGAGCCTAATCCAGTTCAATCTATACAAATTTAAAGAAAGCTGACTAACAACAAAAAGAAATCGGTCTAAAAATAACTTATTATGGTTATTCGAATTTTATAAACGACATCGTAAATATATACATAAATAAAAAAGAAAGGAAGGTATCATGTTCGGCAACTAAACACTGTTACGAAACAGTAAAACCAGTAACTTAACCGACAATGCGGTCTACACAAAACAAAAAAAACGAAAATATTCACCTTTTATTCAGGGAGAATGCAAAAGCTGTTTTAAGCAACGTACAGATAGATTTCAACAAAATGTCTTCAAAAACTCCATCAGATATTGCTATTTTAAGAGTATTTATTATTTAAATTTCGCTGTGTATCATCTTCTATGATAGTTAGCATGGAAATGTTTACTGCATTTTAGGTTACAAGTATTTTTGCCAGACGTTATATAAATTCCACTTTACTTTTCATATTAATGCAAATAATTGAGTTGTACTCAATAATTAAAGTAAGAGAGGGACAACTGGTTCATTCACCGGAAAAGCAAAACTACACTGTACTTTTATTCATAGCACCACCTCTTGGGAGCATCAGACAAACAAACTTCCGAGAGGTTTACTGTTTAGAGCCGTAGGTCCCTTTCTTTGCGACAACAATTTATTTTTTTTTTATTTACCATAATTCGAAAACTACCATTTGAGAAATTTTAAAAGAATGTCAGACAAAGAAGAAATTTACAATCGGTCCCGATATTGGTTGAAAATTTGCACTTCAAATTGTCTCCAAAAAAATACCTGTAATTTTGTATGCAAAAACTAGCTCCTAGAATAACCATAAATTATTAAATTTTTTTACTGATTTGCAAAGGCTGAAATAACATTTTTAAATGATTTTTCCCAGCAAAGTAATGATTCTTCAGCGCTCAATTACAATAACTACTTCATTTACTCCACCACGCACGCGCATTTTTGCACGAGACGGAACAGGGAGTTCCGTTTACAGTCATTGCTAATAATGGCGTAAGAATGAGATCACATATCAGACGCCGGGGCCTGTAACATAACGCGACAAGTAGTTGTAGGACAAGTGAATTTCGATAACTTGTCAAAGATTGTGTAACAAAAAACGACAAGTCCGCGTGCACTGCGACAATTGTCGCGATGAAAGATAACAAGTGGGAAATTATATAATTTCTCTCTTTCTGTAACAGAACACGACAAGTGTCAAGACACACTTGTCGAACTGTGGTTCAATGAGGACAAGTGATCTGAATATTGTCAAAAACTGACAAGTGCATTTTTAATGTAATACCTAAGCAGAAAACAAATAATGAAATACAATAGTATATACCGAGGTGGCCACTCAATTAGAAACGACAATTTTACAGCAATGTTACATTCCATAATTTTTTTATAAGAAATCTGTTGAGGTTGATTAGTGACTCTATTAATTTCCCATGATCTAAAGTACACTTTTGAACATTTGTACAACATATGAGCGTGACAATACTATTACAAAAAAAAATTCGAAATTATTTAATCCAAATTGCACCTGGACACACAATTAGAAACAGAGACGATTAGTTAACATTTCATTAAAAATCTTCGATATAAGATACTATTCATATTAATATTTTGTAGACATTATTTTTAATAACTGCAGGCAATCTTCTTTGCATACTTTCGACCAAGGCGCTGCATCTTGATTGTGGTATACCTTCCCAGACCTCCTTAATATTTTGGAAAAGTGCCTCCGAATTTCTTGATTTCTTATACTTCAATCCTCTCTCGATGTCTGTCCACAAGTTCTCGACAGGATTCAGGTCCGGACTTTGGGCGGGCCAATCCAAAACATTCGTACTTGTATCTGCAAACCACTGCTTAACAATCCGTGAGGTATGTTTTGGATCGTTATCGTGCTGGAATACACAACTTATGGGCATGTGTGCAAATGCATAAGGCTCCATAACACCATCCATGATGCCTTTATAAACGTGTTGATCCATTCGACCGTTTATCCTTACTAACGGGCCAACACCATGCAATGAGAATGCACCCCAAACCATTACGTTTCCTCCCCCATGCTTAACAGTCTTCACAGTGTATTTTGGATCCAATTCTTTGTTCTGAGGACGTCTAACGTAAACTTTACCATCTGAGTTGAACTTAGATTCATCACTCCAAGACACATTTTTCCAAAATCCTAATGCTTTATTTCTGGGAAGCTTAGCAAAAACCAAACACCTCCTTAGATTAGAAATGTTTTTTTCCGTGCAATACATCCACGTAGACCATGTTCTAAAAGTCGACGCCTTATGGTTTTAGCTGATAGATCCTGATTGATTTGAGGCGAAACAATCTCCTTAATTTTTGCAAAAGTCAAGAAAGGATCGGCTTTGCTAATTTGGCATATCAGTCTGTCTTCTTTTGGAGTCGTTTTACGATCTACTGGCTTCCTTCTAGGGGTTTCAAAGCTGCTAGTCTTTTTATACACCTGAATTGCACCAAAGACCATTTTTCCAAGAATTAATTTTGATGGCAGTGATCATCTGTATATTGAAAAATTTCGCATATCAAAATCAACTGCACACAATCCTGCTGCAAGACTAAGAAGAAAAATACAGTGCACTTCAAATAAAAGTTATTCATTGACCGTTTCCAAAAACTGTTGATTGATTGCTACATTGGTTCGGTTCGGGTTCACAGTACACAAAGCTTTTTGCCAGGCTGTATATTTCCTTCCACTTTGAGCATTTATTTTCTCT
This sequence comes from Cheilosia vulpina, assembly GCA_916610125.1. Lineage (NCBI taxonomy): Eukaryota > Metazoa > Arthropoda > Insecta > Diptera > Syrphidae > Cheilosia > Cheilosia vulpina. The sequence goes on from OU744278.1 coordinate 33,706,251, forward strand.
TGTTATAGGACACTGCTGAAAGCAACACGTAAGATATCTTTTTCTTCTCTTATTTTTGTTAAAATAGTACTTTTTTTGTCTTCCGCGATTTTTGCCATCTTCACATATAAAGCACTTGTCGAAGAATGCCGACAAGCCAAGGTAATTCTTTTGACAAGTGCAACGGTTTACGTTCTGTTACAGTATTAATTTGTACTTGTCGGACAAGCAATCAATTACACAAAATAAATAAAGAATTATCCATTCAGCACTTCCGGAAGCCATTTTGTTTGGTAGGAAAGCCAAATTCCATAAAATATTGCTATAAAAATAAAAACATACTGAACTTGAGAGTTGCTATTGAACAATTTAAAACGATTTAAAGAAACTCCCTACGTGTGCGAGGCAATAAAAATCGTACTTCTTAAATTAAATTATTTATTAATCTATAACAATATTAATACCTATATGTAGGTATGTACTAATGCTATACACTTATCTGGCTAAGATTTTGTATTTTCTAGTTTTCATCTTATACAATGGTCGTTGTTTTTCTTAATCTATTAAAATGCATAACCAGCTTATTTACGAGCATTTTCACTACTTTACCATCACAGTTTATTAGTTTTTATTTTTTTTATATAGAAAGAAAACAAACAATTCGAAGTCTCTTGCTAAAAAGCTTGTTTCATACTATAGGCACTTTGTTTATATCTCGCTGTTCATGTTATTCCCTAATTTAAATGACTAATCGAACAAAAGGGTTATAAGCTCGGTGTTACTTATTATCTCTTGAAGCGTTTGGATCGACTTATTTGAACTTGAAACACTTTTCCCGTTTTCAGTCAAAACATTGACGCATTTATCAAAATTTGTTTGCTCTATTGCACTATGTAGGAGATGTTCACTGGGTGCTATTTATTACTTTGTATCTGTATAGCCATTTTGGTTGTTGTGTGATTTCCTTAGGTCAGGTTTCAGTCTTCGTGCTTAAATATTCATATTTCAGGAGAATCCGCTTCGCGTTTAATACTATTCATCGCGTCATTTAAAGCGGGACTCATGGCTAGTGCGGGATTTGCTACAGCTATTATGTGTCCACCCGATGCTGCTATAACTTGTACTCCCAGCGGCGACGTTGTTATAGTGTTGTCTGCGCATTTGTTTGGGGATTTTAAGGAATCATCACGCGCACTATCACAGAACTCTCTATCAGTCATCTGAATAACAAAAATTAAATTATTACTTATATTATGTAAACAATAAAGATCAAGAGGTAATGCGTAGGTTTTTGCTGAATTAATCGGCATTCAAAGACAGCTCCGCAGTAGAACATCAGTTAACAGATGGCGTCAACGATTACATGAACTTGCTGTTGCTTCTTGTTTTTAATTTTAAAATTATTGTTAAGAGTTTGGTCGAGCTCGTGCAATTTGCCTTTCCAATACAAACTGAGCTTAAATGCAACTCTTAAGGTTTTATAATTACAGGAGTTTCTTTGTTTACTGATGTTTGTAACAGGAGTTATTTATACAAGTTAAAATCAGAAAATTAAACAAGTTTAGATAGAGTTTTATGCTTCTTTTTTTTAGCGGGCTTTAGGTACTAATAATCATTTGGAACCTTCGCTTTATATATTTCTTAGGTCACAATAGGCGTTTTTCTTTTTTAGTTCAGAGCTGACTTCTGAACAGATCTCGGGCATTAGGCGTTTTTCTATTTTAGTTCAGAGCTGAGGCACGTAGCTGCCCTTTTTAATAAATGTATGTAAAAATTGAATATTTATTAATTTTTATTTATTAAATTGGTTATCCTCCAGAATTTGTTGTTGTTCGTCCACCATTTCATTTATTTTGTTTTCCTGTTTTTTTTTTCTGTCAAATGTGACTGGAGTGTGTATTCAGCTTTTTACTCAGCATGCTCAGTCAATTTATTCTGAGCTCATCGAGCGCGCTCTGATTATGCTCAGATCGAAAAAAGAAACACAAATCTGAGCTCTGATGTATCTGAGCTAAAAAAGAAACACGAACTTTTTGTATAACAGTTCAGGTTGTGCTCTGAACGAAAAAAGAACACACAAATTTTGAGCTCTGATGTATCTGAGCTAAACAAGAATCACAACCTTTTTGTATAACAGTTCAGGTTCTGCTCTGAACTAAATAAGAAAAACGCCATCTGAGCGAAAAAAGAAACACGAATTCGGAGCTCTGATGAATGTGAGCTAAAAAAGAATCACAACCGTTTTGTATAACAGTTCAGGTTGTGCTCTGAACTTAAATAAAAAAACGCCTTTAGTGTCCAGGCTAGATTTTACGAACTCACAATGACATCATTTTCGATATAAAAGGAAGATTAAAAAGGATTAAGACATAAGACTAACAGGCCCACAATCGAATTAGATTCTGATTTTATTAGCAAGCACAGCGCCATCTGTAATCAAATGCTGGAGCGAAACTCTTTCAAAATCAAACCAACTCCGAAAGTTCGAATTTGTATATCAGTTTGATGTTTGCAAGTGTTTTCTCCGAAATTTTCAGCCAACTACAAAAATATGGAATTCGGATATTGAAAACCATTCGACTATTTTGTACGTACTCGCATTAGTTCTTTAACAAATCTACACCTTACCGGAAGTGGGGGAGTACTTGAGTTACTGAACGAATATCTGGAATCGTCATTATCTTCAAAGTCGGATTTTGTTAATCTGCAAATAGAACAAAATATTTATATAGATTTAAAAAGTGTCCAGAATACGTGTATTCAAATTGTGACATTACTTACGAAAACTTGGCAATGTCCGACAAGTCGAAGGGTGGCTTAGCAAACTTTTGATACATTGTGAACAGGTTGTATCTTGAATCTTCCAGCGGATCCTTAGGAATATAAATGCAAAACTCGTTTGTAGTGTAGTTAAATATTTTAAGAGTACATTTCGATAGATCTTACTTGTTTTGTTAAAGCCTCAAAAGCAAATAAAAGCCAGGGGTCCAGGGAGTTCAGCGCAAATTTTAAGCGGGATTTAATTTACAGTTATTTGAGAAAAGCAAAGTACAATGTCAACTACAACGCATTTAAACTCATTTTCTCATTTTTTGCCTGTATTCGCCTTTAGATAACCACTTTTAATCTCTACACAAAATATTTTGTGGGTCACAATGGGAAATTTAGCTGTTGTAAGTTTGTAAAATGTAGCCTGGACCGGACACAAACAATTATTATTAGTATCGCGTAATATATTTCTGTGGCAATAAGACAACGTAGCTTATGTCAAAAAAAAGTGTTTTTGAAATAGTCGCATTCTTATTTTTAAAAAACTTTTAGCCCCAATCATAAAAAACTAAGTAAACCCCTTATTTTACAATTGGGGCTAACATTTTACTAAAAATAATCATAAAAAACCGTTTTAGACAAAAATCCGATTATTTCAAAAGCACTTTTTTTGACATAAGCTACTCTGTCTTATTGCCACAGATTTATTACTGTGCGCAACAGATTCATAAGAGACCTTGGTCCTTACTAAAAACCATTTTTAACCTTCACACTAATTATATTGTTGGTCACAATATTCAATTTTGTATGCAAAATTTCGCCATTGTGGGCTCGAAAAATTTAGCCTCAACACTTAAAACGATTATAAGTTTGGGCTTCATTCTAAGTCTGAGTGGCGTCCTACTAGTTATAAGTAGTTGTTTTTGTTTCGTCCAGTGTTTGTATCATTATCGCATATCGCTAGTCTAATAAACTTTACTCAGGTTCAAATCATCGTGAAATTTTTCTCACATGTTTTTAATTCATGGAGATTATTTTTAATGGATTAGGAGAAATTGTCATGGTGTGTGCAATATGAGTAGCAAATTTATCATTGTTCTCTCTGCGCAGTTTTTAAAATTCCACGGTGATTTGAAACGGACTATAACTATTGAGCCAATACTGAAAAAAAATCGCACCAAATTTAGAAACTTTGTGGAGCAATTATAAAAAGAAGAAGCAAGCAGAACTTCACGCGACCGAATGTTGATTGTAAAGCATAAGAGGAGCTCGCGCACGGATGGGGCTATGCGGTTCGATGATTTCTGACAACTGACAGCATAAAATATCTAGAGGCACAGTCTAAGCAAAGACAGCACAAGGCGAGTACATTGGGTCTTAGCCATTTGTCCCGACAATACTGGGCAATAACATACAGGCTTTGGCGATACGATTTTATAGGATCTACACCTATCCTGCTATAACTGATATATCTTTTTTTGACGGGCTCTCGCTACGTTGATATATTGAAGCAGCTGCTCATGGACACTCTGTCCGGAAACACTGCTAATTTATTCGCGTTCTTTTCATTTTCAATATAGGCTTCAATTATCGCCTTACATGACGACGAAGCTTAGAAGAGCTGCGTATAGCATGTTAGTGTTTTATTTAGATTTTTTAAGCGTCGTCCTGCAAGTATCGATTTCTGGTTTGCATTTCTTGCATATATAATGGCCGGCCGTGCTCCAGCATACTGCATTTCTGACAGGCTGCCGCACTTGCACAGATGACAACGATGAACGATCCTGATTCACCTGTGTGAACGAAATTAGTTTCACTTCTGATACAACAGTCTCTCTACGAAGTCCATCCGATGAAAAAGTTCACAATTATGACGGGACAACTTACCGACAGATGTTTATCTTAGCCAGTATAAAGAAGTCCACAGGAAGTGCTCCTGGATGAGGGTATCCCCTGGAACTCAAATTGCAGGCCTTTTTTTCATGTTAAGTTAGCTTTCCATATTAATGGGGGCACAGTGGCTTTGTGGTAAGTGTGTTGAGCGAGAATTTGCAGGTTCCATCCACAGTAAACAAACAAATTACATCTGCATGTGTTTTTCTTTTCACGTTCCACCTCTGACAAAAATCCGACAGATTCTGGCCCTTTGGATGCGGCATCAAATTGTGGCTCTTTTTCATTTGCACCAATAAATAAATGCACTAACACATATGTGTGCTTTGCTCCAACAATTTTATATTCTTATATATTGCATCATATTTTTTAAATCAATTTTGAGTTCTACCGGTCTCAGGAGATTTCCTGCTCCTTGTTATCACTGTTGCTGTTAGCATTTCTCCATGGAGTAGGTACAGTCGGGGCCACTTCTACTAGTAGTTGATCTTCTAGATCTAACCACAACTGTGATTGATTTGCTCAGTTGGTGGAATAGTGAGCGTAACTAATAATCATTTTTACAAACTGACAATCGGTCTTACAAATAATCATTTTTAACGTTCATGTTAAATATTTTATAGGTCACAATATGCAATTTTGTATGGAAAATTATGCCACTGTGAGTTCGAACAATTTAGCCTGGGCACTAAAATTGATTATTAGTATCGCGGAATGTCGATAATCCATATAAAATGACCTATTGTGACCTACAAAATATTTAGTGTGAAGGATAAAAATGATTATTAGCAAAGCTAAGGTTACACACTTTTCATGTCAAGTTTTGACATGCCGACGTAAACATTTGTCCTAAATTTGTCACTCCATGTCAAGCGTCTAGTCACGAGGGCAGTTGTAGCGCACTCGCATGAAAAATACCACCGAATGGCCGATTTTTTATAACAAAAATGTAAAGAGGTGGCAAATGGAACAAAGTGATCCGAAGAGCGCCAGTTATGCACGAAGAAGCTGATTTTGAACTTTGCTTAGATATTTTCAGTTGGTAGCTTTATTTAAAGCAGTCCACCAAACCGCCACCCCATACACCTAAGTATCGGATGTAGAGCAGGTCAAAATTTGCCACGTGCAATCGTAGCTTAAGGCCCAGCGTCTCCACTGGTGGATTTAAGGTCGGTAGTCATAATTACCTCGAACCCGCCTTTGTCAAACGATGTGTCTCTCTTCTTCTTCCTTATATGTTGAAATGCTGGCTAATGGCACTTGCCTCTGCCAATGTTGAAACGAATCTCTGTCAAAGTGGTCACCCTGTGTATATTCCTATTTGCTTATCGCAGGAGCTTGTAAAATATGCCTACAATTGGCTCCTTATCTGCTTTGTAGAACGAATTTTTTGGACCCTTCTTTGTTAAACTTTTGCCAACGAATTCTTCAAGATAAACACGCTCTTACTTCGTAGTCCTGCTGCTTATTTTCTTAAAACAAACCTATCGAGTTGCCACGCCAGAAACAATCACTGATGGCTAAACAGACCTACAGCTGTCAGCTACAATATCATCCAGCAATAGCTGATATAGTATTTTGCGAAAATGGATTTCAAGCTGTACTGATTTAGGGTCAAAAAAATTCAATAGGATATGAATTTTGGACTTTTTGAAAAATCGGAGGGTTCAGGTGATTACAACACGAATTCAAGTGTCAAAAAGTGCACAGATCATGTGCAGATTGGTCACTAACCGAACTCTGTGTAGTGTGTACATTGGAAAAGAATTTCGAGCGAAGAAGTAAATAAAAAGAAGCAAAGTAGAAAAGCGCATATTTTGTCTTTGGGTTTAAATAATAGGCATTCATATATTCATTCATAAATAGAAATTAACAACAAATATCATTGAACATGTTAAGCAGCTATAACAACGTTACATCTAAAACTACATTAAAAATCAAAAGACTTAAGGGCTTACATCAACTAAATCACAGGCATACAGACTAATGTTCTACAGGCAGTCAACTTTTAAATCTAAATAAAAGTAAAATATAAACAGGCCACTTAAATGTGTTATACTACTCATGCAACCGCAACTAATACCACTTCCAACTACTATCTACATTTCGACAAAGCTTATCTGTGGGAACTAGAGTTTACAAGGCTTTAGCAGCATTTTCTGTATTTAAACAGAACCATTTACGGGCAGCAACTTGAAGCATCTTACAGCGGGCTATTGGCACCCGGATAGTGTTGCATTCTCACCTTATAGTCAGTACTAGTAGTCTCTGTCGACGATAAACGCAATCGTTTTGCACTATTATCCGATTGACTGTTATCGTCCATTCTCTGTGTTTGCTGACCTAAACCATACCTTGCTATGCTGGCTGAATGTCCAAATCCGGCGTCTTTGACAATTTGCCGTGCCAGCGGGAACAACTCATCGCGGCGCGTCAACAAAGCCGGTACAAGTTTACACAGCTGAGCTGCGGCCTCATTGACACAGACCTCGTGCAGAGTTAGCGGTTTTTCGGGGCGACGCTTACAGTCGAAACGACCATATATCGCAGAGTACTTACGGATCTCTTCCATTCGCCGGGGATCACTCTCACTCATTGCGATCACCTGTTCCAATTCGCGAGAGGTCCGCTTTTTGGAGGTCTGCGCACGCGGTTCACGTTGAGGTAATTGGCGAGCAATCTTTTCTGCTCCCAGCGCTATGCGATCGACTTGGGAATTTGTTAAAATCGGCGTCAGTTGCGGTGAACTGGATGTGACTTGAGAGGTGATCCCCGTATGAGTTGGTGTGGTGCCCCCACCTAATGGGACTGCAGCGGCTGGTGTAATAATGGGCATGACTTGCGCGGAGGTTTGTACTGTGCTTATTAGCGGAGTGGGATTGAATCCGGGTGAAATTGTGAATTTCGGCCGCGATGTGGATGGTTCGGTATGGTAGGCGGGAATTGGAGCGTCTGCGAAACCTGTAAGTGAAAAAATGTTTTTTATATAAAATTTTGGAATTGGAGCGTCGGCGAAACCTGTAAGTGAAAAAATGTTTTTTTTATTTAAAATTTACATGCAGGATTTGGAATATGTCTATGAAAGCTTATTTGAAGTTGTACGTTTGAGGTGGAGTGCGGGGAGTAATGAGCTTGAGGAAGATCCTTTCATTTATTTTCATGACCGCCAACAAACCTTAAACCTAAAATAGGGGTTAGGGTTCCCACTGGGTCAAACTGTGTCTTATATTTGAAGCTGGGTTCCGAAATGAACAGGAATCGACAAAAGTTTAATAAAACGCAGAATTCAATGTGCAGCAAGACTTAAAGATACAAATTCAGCACCCCCCAGAGTGCTCCACAGCAGTGAACTAAATTAAACCGAATTGGCAAAATCGGATCTGGAAGTTCAGTCAATGCTGCAACCCACCTGCTCTACATCCGATACTTAGGTGTATGGGGTGGCGATTTGGTGGACTGCTTTAAATAAAGCTACTAACTGGAAATATCTAAGCAAAGTCCAAAATCAGCTTCTTCGTGCATAACTGGCGTTCTTCGGATCACTGAACATTTTGTTCCATTTGCCACCTCTTTACATTTTTGTTATACAAACTGCTGCTACAGTGGAGCGGTTCATCCTAAAAGCAATATCATACTGGTCCAGTAAAAAATTCGGCCTCGCCTCCATTTTAAACAACTATGAAATCGCTTCAGAAGACATGGACCGCTTTACTACCAAGTTAAGCTTTTTCAAGAACTTCCAGGTTGGATACCATCCCGCCTAGGTTAGATAGAGGTTGAAGTTTTTGCGGAGGAAAAGTCTGTTCACGTTTATACTGAACTAGCTGTACCCGGCCGGCTTCGCCCGTGCAGAATTTGGTTTCAGAACAATTGATGGAAAAAAAAAATTGATAAATTTGCTGTCTTGTAGGGGACACATTTTTTTTGATAATCGCTTGAAGGAAAAATCATCGATAGGCTTTGCAGAGGTATAACGCGAGGGAGCGTTCTGCAATAGTGAGAGACTTGAACCCGTATTAAAAAACCTCCCAAAGACTGGGTCCACTCTGCCATCATCTTCATGGCATTGCACATAGTCGTTGGACTAATCGGCAATAATTAAATATTATTTGGACAATGAAAATGAAATAAAATAATTTTATAATAAGCATTTAACTCACTTTTTTATTTATGTAACGCTTCTTTGTATACTATATTAGCCGTTTTGTTTCTATCGGCTAAGATAGTGATACTTCGTGCATTACCCTGGAGCACGCTACATAATTATCTATAACTGCCCATGAATTTAACTCCCGATTTTCTTAAAGTTTGACCCTACATAATTATCTATAACTGCCCATGAATTTAACTCCCGATTTTCTTAAAGTTTGACCCTGTGACTTATTGATTGTCATGGCAGAACACAAACATTAATAGGAAATTGAATCCGTTTGAACTGAAATGGATCATTGCTGGGAATTATTTGTATTCTTGGTATAAATACCTTATCTCCTTTACCACACCCTGTTAAAATTAATGCATCTAGTATAACGTTTTTCTGCAACGAAATCCCTCTCAATCTGGTTCCATTACAAAGCTTGGGGGATTCAAATTGCGAAGCAACATAATGGGAACTCCAACTTTTAATTCAATTTTATGAGCAAAAAGTCCATTGGCTGTAATGCTAATTAAAAACTCCACCGGGTAATTTACTGCCTCATCTTGATTGCAAATAGCATTTATAAATAGTACGACGTGTATCACCAGAAATTTACCCTAACATAAATCCCCTTATGTAAAAATACCACGATCTGGTATCACTGGTAGCTATACCTATTTGACATTTCTTTCTAGACACTTTATTTTGTAAGCAAAACAGAGGCAAACAAACCTTTCCTACATATTTGCCATTTATTTTGTTTTTTTTTTTCTTTTCTTAGCACACCACACAGCGTACTGCCTCTGTCTGTCTCCCTCTCCGTCACAGGAGTAAAATAGGGTTAAAAGAGATGTCAATATAATATTGCGCGGTTAGTATGTTTGATTTGAGAATGAAGTGCATATCTACTCACACATGTGAAAATCGTAGAAATGTTTCAAATTTTGCCTTTTTATTTAAAAACTTTTTAAGTTATCGAATTATTGGATATCCTATGTTGTATCTGCTGATGTCCTCTATAAGCTGCTGTTAACTATATTTAAATGCTCCCAGTATTTTCGAACGGAAAGCGTGACAAAGAAAAAAGCAAAACGAAACAAAAAAATAAATTAATCTTGTCCAATTTTTTCCGGAATTTTTATAGAGATATAGAGTTGACACAAAGTGGAGATTGTAGGCCTAGGCATCCTCTATAGGCCTGTGAAAAATGCACCAGAATATACTGAACAGTTTCTAAGATTTTTGCATTTAAATACATGCAGTCAAATTCAATCTTAGCCGAACAGAACTACACCAATTTTATTTATATGATGATCAAAATCTGACGAAGGGTTAGGTGGTGGTGTTTTCTCTTTTAGACATAATCCAAGTCGCTCCCTCCATCTGTCAAATCACTGTAGCGTGTTCCAGGCGGATTTTATGGCGATAAAAGAGTTCCTATCTTGGTTAAGGACAATCATGATGTCCGCATCCTTTAAGATAGCTAAGCAGCTATCAGTTCAATGGAATCAGTCTCAAACAATTTGAAAGTAGCTCTCGACTGCCGATCGTCTCTTTCAGAGTTACCGGAGCAGTTTAGAATTAACCTCTAATGGGTGAATGTGCATAGAGACATTCCAGGGATTTGTATGGACGATAAACTTGCCAAACGTGGAACAACTTAACAAGATAAATAACAGATATTTATACCAATCGCTAAAATGCCAACTTAAATTGTAACTTCCAAAAAATCTTAGGTGGGTACGTGGTTGTTACTACCGACAACACAGATTTGACCAAAGCTGGATCTGACACGATCTAAGATTTTGATCTCTCTAAGCGGAGTACACATTAGAACTGTAATAGGTGTCATCACTGGACACTGCCTGAAAAAAAACACAAAAATATGTATATGATTGGTGCAAAAAAAAAATAAATAGTTGACGCAACAGGTCCGTAAGAACTAAGGAGGCCAGGCCTGGCCAGTGTTCCCATATTGATGGGAAAAGCGCCAATTTTGGCGCTTTTTGAATGAAAAAGGGGAAAAAATCAAACGCATTTCGAAACGCATTTCCATTACAAATAAATTTCGAAGTTACTCGGAATGAAATGTTTACACCAAATATGAAAGAAAACAGATAACTGCAGAAATTTCATCGAAAGCTCATGCAAAGAAATTTTGAAACGCTTCGATTTTTCGAATGAGGGTGAAGTTTTTAAGCTTTTCAGATTTATAAGCCCATCATCACTCAAAAATAAAAGTGTAAATTCATTAGGACCACTTTCCAAATTCTTTGCAAATATTTTTACGGAAAGTGGTTGGGTAAAAATCAATCGTGAATATCGATCACTCCGAATTATAAATATAAAAGATATTCCATCTTAAATATTAAATTGGGTGATGAAACTGAAATGTTTCCAAACTTAAAAAATTTGGTTTCTTTTAATATTTTGTCTTCCACATAGTGGAGGTGGGGCCGAGAGAATTTTTTCAGCAATCAATTTAAATAAAACAAAAATTAAAAACCGACTGGAAAATCCCACATTAAGGGGAATTTTATACTCGAAAACACTTCTTAAGTAAATGTGTAGAGTTTGAAATTGAAAGTGATTGCATTAAGCTACAGACTAGTAGCATGTACAAAAATCAAATGCATTAGGTAAACTTATTTTTAAGCACTTTGAAGTCTGAATTTTTGTGATAGAATTTATGAACTTTATTTATTTCTCTTTAAGTTTTTATTCATAGAATTAGCTAACTGATCCTTGCATAATATGCATATTTTTATGCTATAAAAATAAAATAATAATTGGCGCAACAGGTCCGTATGGACCCAAGCCTAGCTTCTCACAACCATTCGTCTTGTGTGAGTTTTTATTTTTTGGGACGAATGGAAGGGATCTACAATTTTATGCCGAGTCCAAACGGCCAATTGAGAAGCTCTTTCATGACAGTTATACTCTCGGATGTTTGTCAGACGTTCGCGAGAGGTGGCGCAGTGAAAAAACCTTAAGTTGGAATTTGGGTTTTTCTCGGGATTCGAACCTGGGACCCCTCGCTTAGTAGTCCAACACACTAACCACTAAGCCACTGCGCCGATTTTTATGCTATAGCCACTTAAATTTTTTTTAATTTTTTCATATAAAAATATAGGCAAATTTAACTTAGGGGAAAAAAAGGGAACTTTTTTCAAATTTAGGAAAAAGTTATATTGCATTTGCTGATAAAAAAACGGGGAAAACAGGCTTCACAGTCTGGGAACACTGGGCCTGACTTATCATAACCATTGGTTTTGTATGAATTTTTTTTATTTTTGGGACGAATGGCTGGGACCTACAATTTATGCCGAGTCCAAACGGCTAAATGAGAAGCTCGTTCATGACATTTATATACCCTCAGATGTTTTTCAGACGTTCGCGAGTGGAAAAAACCTTAAGATGTTGTTAAAGATTGATATTTTAGTACGCTTGTGCATCAGCTCTATTACTTTTTTTAGAGTTTATTGTTTATATTGTATATATATTCGAAGTAAAATGTCAAAATTCTTTAAATGCCAAAATGAATTGTCACAAAAAAAAGCGCCGTTTTTTTTTGGCGCTAAAAATTATATATCTATACCTATATTACATTATAACCAACCACTATTAAAGCGATTTTTATAACGAGAGGTGCGATTTTTATTTCATTGCAAGAAATAAGAAAGTGTAAGTGACGTCGAATATAAACGGATGTATTTTTAAAAGAATAATAAGCCTTATTATGTGTTTTTTTTTATCTTCAGGTGATCGAACCTGGGACCCTTCGCTTAGTAGTCCAACACAGTAATCACTAAGCCACTGCGCCTATAATAGGCTCGGTGTACCTTCAAATGATTTCTGTAGTAGCTGTAGAGATGAAGAGGAGCACCTTCTGGGAACCAGGTCTTCTATCCCTCTCTCAGAGGAGATAACTTCACTTGGGGGCTGTCTACTTTAATAATAGGTACCGATCTTGTTAATAGCAACCTTCTTACCTTCTTTTATTAGAAAAGTTCAAATTTGTTTTGCGAGTGAGGAAATGGGATGTTTGATCCAGACGGTATCACAATGGACCTATTACTGGTCTAAGCGTGCTCGCGTTAAGCTGGTATCAGATTTAGCTTAACTAAATTTACCCTACTGAAGCAAACAAAGAAACAAGAGATGGGGGAGGGAGTTATTAGGCGTTTTTCTCTTTTAGTTCAGAGCTGAGCTCTGAACCGAGCTCGAGCATTATGAGCGCGCTCCGAAGCGAGCGTACTCAGATCGTTCTGATGTATTTATCAAACACACTTGAGCAAATAGCTGTCATTTTTAATAAATATATGTATAAATTGAATATTTACTAATTGTTGTTTATTAAATTGGTTACCCTTCAGTTCAAGAGCCACAAGGTTCGTCCGCCATTCCAATTATTTTGTTTATTCTGTTTTTTTTCTGTCAAATGTGCCTGTAAGTAGGGGAAGGTCACGTACCTTGGACCGCTTGTACCTTGGACTGACTGCCAATTCCTGGAAATTGGCTAAACTGTTGCACAAGTTCTTCTATAAATTTTCCAGTACGTCTATGTGATTCATTTCAGTTAGTGTTCAGTTGACATATGGGATGGAGGTGTGAAAAAAAACATCCCATACAAATTATACCCGCTGAAGTATTTTTTTGGTGTGTTTTGTGAAGTGTTCTGTTCTTTCAGATATTAAATTCTTTTTAAGTGACTGGTTTCGAAGTGTAAGTATATATCATAATTTTATTATTCAATAGTTTATTTGCTACATTTGTGCTATAAAAAGTGCTAAATTTTATTATTTTTAAAAAAAGTAAAGTGAATGTACCTTGGAGCTATGTCTAAGCATGTACTTCGGACCGGTCCAAGGTACATGCTTTTGAATTTGCTTAAGAACCTTGTTTTCCATTTTCTTCAAGGAAAATGCCAAGAAGTAAGTCTGGAAAAAGAAGACCAAATGTGGACATTGATGCTTGGAAATGCTTGACAATGTAAAATCCATGTACACCGCAGCAATGATGTTTAACATCTCCAAAACCACGTTAATGCGTCACATCACCAAGCACAAGGGATCGAATAACTCTTCTTTTATTTACGATAGTCGAATCAACCACCGCCAGATATTTTCGCCTGAAGAAGCAGAGTATGTGATAAAGGCATCCAAACTCCATTACGGACTACCCAGGGCGGAATTAAAGAAATTGGCTTTCCACTTTTCGGAAAGAAATAACAAGCAAAATTTTGCTATTTCTGTAATAGAGGAGGCCAAAAAAAATAATGTTACACTACCGCCTCACAACTCCCACAAATTGCAGCCACGCGATAGAGCAGTATTTGGAGCTAACAAAACATTTTATAATTAAACCGCAAATGATTGGATGTTGTCTAATCCTGGAAGGCCTATGATGTGGCGCAAATTGTTGGAAAGGCTTCCCCGAAAGCTTTCACCTGCCAAAATACTATAAAAGGCTTTCAAGTAAGCGGAATTTTGCCGGTGGATGAAAATATTTTCAGTGATGATGAGTTCTTGTCATCATACGTAACTGATAGGCCTCTCGTTATTGAACCTGTAACAGAGCCAGGTATTTTACCCCCAATACCAACCGTAACTGCTCCGCCGGCTTATTACGAAATCGGACCCTCAACATCCGCAGTTGCTTTTTCACATGAGGTCCCAAAAGAAAATTATTTCACCAATACAAATAGACCGTTTCCCAAAGCTCCAGTCAGAAAATTGGCCAAAACAGGTGGACGAAGATTGGGGAAAAGTAGAATCCTCACGGATACCCCTGAAAACAGGAAATTCTAGCTAATAAAGCGCAAAAACAGAAAACCAAAAAATTAGCTAAAACTGTAATAAAGAATTTGCTAAATTAATCTTCATCTTCGGAAAACGAAAACGAAGAGATACGCCGGACGGCCGAAATCAAACGTTCTATAAAAAATCAAATCTATTGAATTCTAGCGATTTGTTACTAGAAAACCCTAACACTACAAACAATGTTCAAGAAAGTGTCAGCGCCGTACCTGTTTAAAAATATTTACCACTGCGTGTGGTTGGTTGCACTTCACATGCCAATAACTGACTGTTTAGTAGGCAAAGCCGCGACGGAGTTTTTTATGGCACATTTTTTTTTGTACTACAAGGTGGCGCAAAAGTAATCCTCCTATCAGAAAATGCTATAAATTTTGCGATTGGCCCCTAATGTCAGTTCTGTTTTGACATTTGTGTAGTAAACACATGCGAAATACACATTAATAAACAATGTTACGCTACACTGCTCCAGAACGCGGAATATTGGTGACTATTTATTTGAGCAATAATCGCTCGGTGACTTTGGCACAACGTGAATTTCGTCGCAGATTTCCTAGCCGTCCAACGCCTACTGGTGAAACACTGCGACGTTTAGCCGCTCGCCTCGAAGAGACTTGCACAACACGAGACGTTGCCAAGAGTGGCGGGCCTCGGAGCGCCCGTTGTGCCGAGAATATCGCCTCTGTTGACGCGGCCATTTTTTTTTTTCGAGAACGCCGCTGGTCAAACAACAAAAGTGAACGGTGCGCGCTATAGGGCCATGTTTACCGATTTTTTTCTACCGCAATTGGACGATTTAGGACTGGAGGACATGTGGTTCCAACAGGACGGAGCTACGGCACACACTGCGTGAGCCACAACCGATATTCTGAAAGCGGTGTTCCCGGGTCGTTTTTGGCGATTTGCACTAGCCCGCAAGATCGCCTGATTTGACCGGTCCAGACTTCTTTTTGTGGGGCTTTTTGAAGTCGCGGGTTTATGTCAACAAGCCTCAGACTCTTGCAGCTCTTAAAGAAAATATCCGTCAAGAATGTGAGGACCTATCGCCGGAAGTTTTGGCCAAAGTGATGGAAAATGCCATAAAAAGGGCTCAAATGACAATCAACTGTGGCGGCGGCCATTTACATGACATCATATTCTCGACTTGATGTAAAAAAAATTAAAAGACCAAATAAAAATAATCCACAAGAAGAATCAAAGTTTTTCATTTTTTTTTTTTAAATTACAGCCAAAAAACATCGGAAGGTTATTTTTGCGCCACCTTGTATAACCGGAGCCTCTACTTCAAACTTAGAAATAGATGAATCCATCTTTGAGTTGGAAATTAATTTGTAATTTTTAACTTTTTCTTTTTTCCAAAACCCTATTTGTTTCTTTACTTGAATTTGTTGATTATTTTGCTTTTTTTTTATTTATTTTTTATTACTTTTAAATATTATGTATGTATTTTTTGAACTAATACTTTCAGCGTGATATTTTAGCGAATTCTAGCGGATTTTTGCTATGCAAAAACTAACATTTCCAGCCAATTTTACGATGTGGTCTAGTGGATTTTTTTTTTCTCTTATAGCGGCAACACTGGCGCGCAGTGACTCAGACATCTGAGGGAGAGTGGCCTTAGGTTCGAGCCCCGGCAACATACAAATTTCGTCTTAGGTCTTTTCCCTTGTGCCACCTTCCGCGACCGTCTGACAAACATCTGAGAGTACAATTGTCACGAAAGAGCTTTTCAATCTGTATTAGGAATCGCCATAAAATTGTAGGTACCTTCACGGAAAGAATTGAAAATCACCAATTGCAAGATTTTGAGTTGCAATTCACGAATTATATCTTTGTCGCAAATTACAAAGATTTTTTCTTGGATTGATATAAAAATTTGTAATACGACATTGATAACGGCGTAGAATACAAAATTCTGCTTGTTGAATTTTGCGATTAGAAGTATTAATTCGAGCTTCTTTTATTTGTAGTGATTTGCGATATTGTTTTGCGCAATTTACCACTTCCAAAGGTCAATTTCTCAAGCACTACTTCACAATCGCAAATTGCAAAAAGTATTTGCTGATTTACAAACACTGAGTGATGAATCAATGAAATCTTATAATAATTTAACACATGTAAATTGAAATCGTGAATTACAAAATATTTTTTGTAATTTCCATGGAATTTTTGTGCGCACGGGCAGCCGGCAAAAACGAAACGTCATAGCATGTCCATGATCCATGTAAAGAAGTCCTTTCATTTTCTGCATGGACAGCATTTGGCTTCATTAGAGTCAGACAGTCGGTATTCACTTTTTGCTTAAAGCAGTTCTTGCCGTGTTAAAGTTATTTATAAGTATAACTCATCCGTAGTGATAGTGAGTGTACTAACCAACAAATTGTGAAGAATTCTGGAATAGGTATATTTTGTAAGTACATATTGAATAATACAAAAACAACTGAAGTAGGTATATAAATTCGTATTTTTTTCAGAAGGTACATCTCGCTATAAGAAAGAAGTATAAATTGGAATGGATTCAAAAATATTTAATCGAAAACGATTGTAAAGGTTCGTATCAATGGCAAGTTCTTCTAAATAATTTGTTTGTATTTTAAATTTCAGCATAGACCGAAAAACCACCCCAGACAAATCCCGTTGTCTCTGGGCGATATGGCGCCGTATGCTTTTCATGGATATCAGGAGGAAACAAATTATAAAATGTGACTTTAAATATGTATTCGAAAATTATTTAGTAAACTGTGAATTTTGATTTGTAAATCATAAGACATAAGTTGTAAATTGAGAAAAAAGTTTTCTAATTTCACGATAAAAGAATTTCAATTCAATACGGTGATGCCTCAAATCACTACTCAAGAATCGTAAATTGCAAAATATGAAACGCAAATTGATAAAAAAAAGATTCAATTTACCATTACGAATTCGTAAATTGCAACTACTGAAGTGGTAAATCTACCCCTTTTGTTCGCAAATCAACACTTTTGAGTTGCAACTCAAGACTGAATGGTTGTAATTTGTTAAGGAAGGAAATCGGAATTTTTAACACAAAAGTGGTAATTTACCAATTATTTTTGCAATTCGCAATCCATAGCAATAGCAAATTAATAACTATTTGTGTCAAATTGCGATTGGTTATTGCAATATGTATTCCTCATTTGATCGCATCCTTGACAATAAAAAGTAGCGATTCGCGACCTTGAGCGTCAATATCTTCACTTCGTACAATTTATAGAATTGCGAATAAAAAGTCGTGAATTAGTAAATCCTGAGCTAAGCTCTAAAATTAGACAAACTTTTCGTGATTCTGCGCTCATTTTTCTTGATTTGATCTTAAAATGTTTTCCGTGTTCCTTTTATCCTAAATAATAAAAACGAATGGTAGCGAGAAGCTTGTATTAGGGTAGGTCGCGAACCTTATAATGCGCCAGGTGTGTATTTTTTTTATTTTTTTTCCCCGGCAAAGAAATATCTTTCCAAGCGGCAAGTGAATGTTAGAGACTAGACTGTCATAATTCAAACAAATAGCTCGGCGATTATTCTGAACCTTGAGCAACTTCTTGAGAAGTACGTCTAAAAGAACCTTATAAGCTGTCATCATCTGCCAAAAGACTGCTTTGACTAGCGCAATTAATTTGAAATGCCATACGTTTACACAAAACAGCAACTCCCTCTTATCAAACTGACATTCAAACTTGTCAAATACATTTTCAACAATCAATAAAACTTACCAAGTGAAGATAGCGACGATTGGAACAACGCTGGATTATTGGCCCACTCGTGTAAGACTTTTTGCAATCTCCTCACATGCAGCGGTTTCGAGGCCATTCCAACTAAAGCCATTATTTCTAGAAACTCCTCCTCGCCAGCCTCATACAATTGTTGTACATCATCACCACCCATTTCCAGTAGAGTGTCATAGTACGCCAGCAGACTCGCCCTCTGCAATACCCTATACAACTGCACCTCGGCTTCATTGCTAGGACGGGATGTTGCAACCACTAGAAAGAATATTAAAAAAAAAAAAAAAAACATAAATTAAAATCAAAACCAAAATATTGATCAATATGCAAAAATCAAACACAGCCGTCCCTTCTGAAGAGGTCTTGAAGGACGAAATTGTTCTCACACTTTCATGTTAATTACTTGTTAAAAGATTATGCAAAATTTCCACACAACACTCTTAAGAGGGTTATAATTGGCAAAAATTCTTCCATCTAATACCTTAAGACTCGACCACATTCAGATGCAAAAAAGGATGCAAATGCCATTCCTTTCAATACACGCACTTAACAACAGATTTACATGCATAATTCTCGTATTTGCATATGCAAATCAAAGGATGCACCCCATTTTGCGTGCAAAACATCAATCGGCAGGTACGATGATGATGATATCTCTGTTAATGGGTCTTATTGATTTTGAAGAACGAAAGGACGAAAAGAGTTCGCACAATACGATTTGGAGGATTTGTTTTCACAATATCATTAAATTGTCATAAAATGGGTTATGTTCTCAGGTAAGGACTGGAGTGAATGTGAATAGTTTTCTAACAATTGACGTGCTGCCACATCATCACTCGATAATTATTGCCTTTCGATGAGGGTTGATTTTTGCCAATAGTGGCTTTGTGCAAACTATATTGCGGTACTCTAGTGTTTCGATCGTTGTTCGATTGCTGTCGTACACATAAAGAATTACACAAGAGGGGAGATAAGATCAGGAACAGGCAATAATCTGATTAAATGACGGGGTGAAACTTGATATTGACAATAGAAGATTTGTGTTGTGTTTGGAAACGAGATCGACTACATGGCGTTAAGTGGTCGATCTGGGGAGTGGGTGGGTTAGAAAAGTAACCTCTTCTTTTGAATCCCCGAAAGAGTGATTTTAGACACGAAATTCTTCGGCAAGGTAGTAATTCAAACTCAAGTTCGGACAAATGTTTCCGAGATGACAAAAGAACGGACTTCAACGTTTTGAGACTTATTATCCGCAGATCTGGTGGCGAAAACGGATTATGTATGTTGTTTATTGGATGACTAACGACGTAGTTGGCAACCGTTAGGGAATTTTGGCTTTAAACAAGCGTAGCTAAGTTTTTTCAAACGCGATTTTAATATGTTATTCATTTATATATTGCTTAAGGAATTTTCTTTTTGCTAAAATTTAGCTTTTTGAGTTTAAAGGTTTCAATATAGAGTTAAACGCATTATGAAAAATGTCTCTCAAAAACTACAGTAGTTGGCACCCCTGTACTGTAGTTGCCGCTCTACGGAGGTACAGTTGTTGGCTCCCGAAAATAATTATTAAGTACCTAATACATTTAGGGCCATTTTATTCACTATTGTCCAACTTCCCGATAACTTCGGAGTTGATTTGAAAGAGAGAGTTGAGCGGAAAGTTGAGAATTGCTTTTATTCCGTACTCTAATTCTCAACTCCTGAGTTGAAATTTGAAAGCTGGCTTACTTGCTGTTTCAGAAATATCCCTGGGATATTTTGGCAGATGACACAAAATATGGATGTTTCAACTTTGGATTTCGCACATCATTTTCGTTATGGGCAAAGCATATTTTGTGTACTTTTCATTCGTTGTGTATGATTTCGTTTGAAGAAGTGGATCCACATAAAATTGAAATTTGATCGAGGGAATTTTGCTTTCGCGAAAAAGTCAGGTGCTGTTTGCAGCAGTTCCCAGCGCAAGTTTGTTACAGCAATTAACTGCTTTAGTTCACACGATCTATGGAACAAGAAAATCACAGACCTTAATAAAATATACAATAAATTTCAACTCTTTCGCGATACACAATACCTTCTACAGACGCACGGCAACGAAATCATTATAAGATGGAGCACCATCATTGTCGTCCGCTTTGAGGGACGAAAAAGACAGATAAAGTCATGATCGTCCCATTTTTCAAGACCGTCTCCGTGGTATTATTTTATTTAATAATTTAAACGATATATTATTTAAAATTTTAATTAATAATAATTAAAATCAATTTATACGTAAAATCCCAAGTTTGCTCTCCTAACTTCTACTATTTCGGGAGTTGAGATAACCCAAAATTGATCAACTTTCGGTTTTCTCAACTCCGGGATTCAAAGTTGAGCGAGTCACCTTTGAGTGAATAAAAGCAAATTCGCAAGTTGAAAATAAAAATCCGCAAGTTGTGTTCAACTTCGAGTGAATAAAACCGGCCTTAATGTTTCCTTATCGAAAAAAAATCCCACATAAGTTAAGTTAATATTTAAATAAATAATATGTAAAAAAAAAGTAATAAATTAATTAAATATAATACATTTAACATTTACTTTTTATATTAAAAAACTTAATTGAAAACTTTTAAGGAACATAAATGAATTTATGCAATTTTAATTCAAAAAAATAAATTGCCGAAACAGCCACTTGTAGATATCCTCATCCAATTTTGTTTATCTGTTTATGAATTTTCAAAAATCTGAAACAAAAAAACCGTCGTACCTATACTATGGTTGTTGGCATTGTCAAAAGTGCAGTTATTGGCAGTGCCAACACCTTGTCAATAATTGAATCTATTGCTATTTTTTGACACAGTTATTGGCACCCCTCTTATTTAATATACTAATTTTATATATTATATATATATTAGTTTTAATATTTAAACTTTAAGTCAGAATAATTTATTTATTTGCATTTGAAATAGTTAAAGTTTTTATAAATAGTTTGAGAATTTCAGAAAAAAAATCTGTACTACCAGCAAAATTGCAAGACCTTATTAATATTCACAAAATATCTACTTTCTGGGTAGATGGCATGCCATGAGACTGGGCTCAACAAAGACGGATTCATGCAAGTACTGTGAGGTCCTATAATAGTCACGAAGGGCATTCTAAACATTCTCCGGGAGTATCAAGCAATTGCTCGGGGTAAAAGTAAGCAACTCTGCAGGCACTTCTTAAATAACTTAGAAGAGGTTGGTTTCAAAATTGTGACCGTTGTTAAATTCTATAGGGAAATTGAGTGTTTGGGTGAATTGTTTTAGGTCGGTATTCTGTAAGGCGAAACGTTCAAATGTTGTCGTGTGCACGAACGATTTACTTCTGCAACTTAGAGCAAATCATTCAAGCGCTCGAAAACGTTTCACCGTTTTCGCCTTACAGAATCTGACCCCTGGTAATTTGTGACGATTTCGCAACCCTGTTCGACCTAACCTAGCATTGCCATGAAAAATGAAACTGATTCTATGAATTTGAGAAAAAGTTTTTAAATGGTTCTGTTGGTAATGCTGGACTTGTTGTCGATAGTACAGATAGTAATAATTAAATATAGAAAATGGTAGTGATCATTGATAGATTAAGGAGAAATCATTCTAAATGGCCCGTATATCATGTCAAAAATTGCAAAGTGGCTGACAAATATTTTACAATCTTTGTTCGGAGCCTTTATTGTCGCAGACATGTACGATAATTATTTGCAACTTGAGTTTTGTGTTGCATCGTTTACAGATGTCTAATATTCGATATTTTCAAAAACTCAATAAAGAACCGATCAGCAGGAACTAATTTGCTTTATAAATGGCGACAACATAGCAGGTGACACTAGAACGTTGCTGACAAGCACGCAGGATTAAATAAAAGGTTAAGGGTCAATCCTTGGAAAAACATTTAAAATTTTCGTTGACCCAAAAATACCGGGATCGATTCTTGAGGACTTCTTAACGTACTGCGATAGAATGGCTTATGTTCCGTGACTATCAAGGCATTTAAACAAGAAAAAGTGTTGGCACTCGGGAGGCAAATTTGAAAAAGCTGCAATCGGAGAACTAGTAGTAAAGTAAATTCTACTTTCATATTATTATGTTCCAATCGCAACTTTTGGAACAGAGCGACATAGTTTACGGCGACTTAGCTAAAAGCATATTAAATCGATCAGAACCACAATCCGAACATCAACTCTTTTGTTTTTAATATATATTGTTAGAAATATACAGGTATATACCGACTAAAACCTGGAGGACGATGGAGCTCAAGACTGATCGGAAACTGAACGAATGGCCGATGCAAAGACATTTGGAATAAACTCAAGATGGTGGGTCATCTGAAGATGGAGAGGTTTCGATTGCTAAGAGTATGACAGACAAGGCGGTCAGACGCACCCCCTTTTAATCCACCCGATGGCAAGATACCCCGACCTGTGAATTGCATCAAGAATGCCAATTCTTGACAATAATTGGGGAATATTAAATAGTCACGGCAATAAATGCGCGTATCGTTGGTGCTCATCCACAGTAGGGTTCGAATAACACCTCCCATTGAATACCATGTACTGTCAAACACCAACTTTGAAAAATATTATAATCCCACGAACAGTTAATCCTTTCAGGGCTCTTCATCATCTTCTTGAACTAACTCCCATCTGCTTAAATGATCTTCCTATGCAAACGAGACTGCGTCTCAGTACTCACTATCAATATTAATTACATAATATAGGCACAAAAAATCCAAACATTCCATCATAAGGATCATTACCCGCACAGTTCCTACTTTGCATTTTTGTTGGGTTATTTTTTTTTTCGGTCTTTTCTTGCTGACGGCTTTGGTGGACCCATGCTCATTGTTTCCCATGACTGAGACAATATAATCCTTTAAATTTATTCCACGCTGCAACTCACTTCCATCATTTATTTCCGAGAAAAAAAATCGAAAATCACTTATGGTCATAAAAAATGATCTTACGCAAACAATAGGATCCCCGTTAGGAGTAGTATCCTTTCCCTTTACACACATCATATGCAAATGAGAGATGCCTATAGGAAATGACCTTAAGCAGTTAAATATCAATACACGAATGATGGCAACAACAACAGGAACGGTACACCTATAGGCAACAGCAAATAAAAGGGAAAAAAAACAAGGACTCAACAAAGGGTTGGCGCTGGTTTTTATATCCTCATTACGCCAAGAAAAGGGGTGAAGCTGAAGAAAGATGACCCTTTTATCCTTTCTTCGAAGACGAACGCACAATGGGGTGAACCAAAATAACCTCATCCGCATTATCTGTTCGTTCTCTGTGTGACTGATCTTTGTTGTGTGCGTTTTGTTTTTTTTTTGAGATCTCATAATAGATGGATAGGTGCGCTATGGGTATGTAGACTTGGTTCCTGCTCATATGCATATGAGATGGATCTACATATTAAATCGCGAAGACTGATGACTACGTGAGGTGATTCTCCTGGAGGAAGAAGGATCTTCTTTCGCGGTGTGCACCCAAATTATGTGCGTGCGTGCAGCGAAAGAATGATCCATTCGTTCATGCATTGCGTTGTGTGTGCTGTGTGCCTATCTGGACTCTGGGAATTTTGGTTTTTTTTCCTCCGTCTTTGGGTATGAAATGAATTTTTTTCCTCAATTTTTTTTTCCTTCGACGCTGCTTTGGAGGATGATTTTTAGGAAATCCTGGGAAAATTCTTCGCTTGCGAATGGTAATTTGTTTTTTTTAATCTATCGCACTGGAGGAAGGACGAGTGTTTTTTTTTTTTTTCGTTCGATGAGTATAAGCTCGAAAGGGACATTGATTAATGATAACTAAATATTTAAAGAAGTGTGCAGGGAGGCGGGCTAAAAGTAAGAGTTTATGGAAGCAAGAGTGATGTTTACAGAGGCTGCGAGTTTTTTGTTTAAGCGAAAGTGTATATTTGCGGGCTTATATAGACTATATATAGTCTTTGATTTTTCTGTGGAAGCCACCCATATAAAAGGTCTGTTTCATTGAATGTGGCAACGCCAAGGGCAATAAAAGGCTCTCGCGTATTGGGAAGCGTTTTCTTTCAGGTTTCACAGCAGTTGAAGGTTGAAGGTTGAAGTGGCTGCCGGCTAGCCGACGCACTTAGGCCATTATTAGGCCCCTTGTGATACCACATGCAGCATCACAGCAGTTAAACAATTTAATTTTTTTACGGCAAAATATTAAAAAACAAACGAATACAGTTTCGCTCAAAAACCATTGAAGCTATATAGATGAAAGTAAGTTCTAAAAGTTCAACATACCCATCATCAAATGAACTGTATCACTATTCATTTATAATTTATAAACTTCGCACCTTTCTCATTGTTTGTTGTTTTTTCCCTTCTATTTTTTTTCTCTTTCTTCATCACATTTGAATTGTTAAAGTACTCATCATCTCTATTTATATAAATTAATAAGAATGTCACTAACTATTCTCTGAATTTTAGATATTTATTTAGAATTACTTAAAAAAAATAAACAAATTTATAATGATTTCAGAATAAAGAATAAAAAATAAAATAAATAAATATTTTGTCGTGTATGAGCTTCAGAAGATGTAAACTTTTTTAAAGAAACGCTTTCTGTGTGCTTCTTTCCAGTTTCCATTCATGAGAAACTAAAACGTGTAAAGGACACCTTACTAACGATTTTATTACAACTTAAACATTGCCACGTATTGGGGAAGTAAGTTGGTAGTAGTGGGGGCCTCTTAATGATCGATCTTTATAATAGACTGACGTGAACATCATACACATTTTTTTTTAATTTGTTTCAGGACGAATTTTAACAAGGCCGACATAGCCACATCTTTACAAGATTATTTTACAACCAACTCTCTCTAGTAGCTACTTTTTTTCTTCAAATAAAATAAGCCCCAACGAGATGTATACAAAAATCGCTTCTATTTGCTTCACACCTAAAATGTTACAAAAAACTCAGTTTGTGTGACACCAAACCAAATTGCAGACTCTAAATAAAAGGGTTAGCCTACATCACCTACCAACCACCTCTTTCCCACAGATGAAATACTAACCAACCTCCACAGTCCACACCCCTTTCTCAATCAGCTACACCAATTTATTTAAGCAAAAAACTTAACAAAATCTCCCAGAATACAAATTAAATGTTGAAAAACAAAAAAAAAAAACTACACGATCAAAAAAACTATGCTCCCAAAGGAACCTCATCCTCACAAACAAATTCACACGCTAGAAAGGAGATTTAAATATTTCACAAGGAGACACACATCCACCACGCACCGGCAGATCGTTCCAATGAACAACAAAAAAATCGAAAGTGATAGAAAAAAACTGTTTTGAAACAAAAACCCATCAAGCAAACAAAAAAAAAGAGAAAAAGATGCTCAACTAAAAAATATCTCTCGGGTTAGGTAGTCAATAAACACACCACGGCTACAAATCCCAGTTTGTATTTGTATCCTGACAATATGATGAGTAAGTCTCACGTTTCGTCAAAACGAGTATCCGCGACTCGAGGCGAAATTCTCGGTTTGCGTTGCGCTTCGCCCATTTAAATTTGTATGCAGATGAGGTAGCGCGGCGGCGAGCAACAAATTTTAAACAAAAGGGGTCCGTCATTCGGGGAGTTTTTTTTTACTCGTTTCTACCAAAAAAAAAAGTTGACAGTGAATAAAAAAAAATCTTTAACCCTTTCGATTTTTAGGGAATTCTTTTTCTTACAGGGATTTTTTTATATGGAAAGCAATTTTTTGCTTATGTTTATCTTCTTCCGTGAGACGACGCGTCGCGAGTAGAAGGGTTACGATTCTGACCGTGGTCCATGGTCCGACTTATCCTTTCAGGTAGAGCCAGCTCATGATGAGGAGATAAAAAAGGAAGAGTCTTTTTTTTTTTTTTTTAACATTTTTTGACTATGGGAATTTTGTTTATTTTTTTGTCCTTACAATTATTTGCATACTCATTCAAGACAGGGTTTTATTTTTTTGTTTAAATTTAAAGGAATATGTATTTCTTTTTTTTTAAAAAAAAAAAAAGTTTGTGGACAAATTTTGTTCGTTCGCATTGCGTGTGAATTTTTGAGAAGTGATTTATTAAAAAAACATATCTTGACTACATTTTGATTGGATATGCGGTAATGTGACCGACTTTGAAGATCAATTTGCCATTTAATAGAGAACGTAATGCAGACATAGATCAAATGGTTCATTTTGTCAGTACAGCCATCACTCAGTTTGCCCGGGACATCTCAAATTTAGGAGCTTTTGTCCTGGGCTGTGACTCAAATTCATAAAAAAAAAATACTCCAAACATCATTTACAACATTTTCATTTACCGACTGGCACGGTTGCGAACTTACCGAAAGAATGGAACGGAGAAATCAACTTTGGGACAAAGATTTAATTTTTTTAACTAATGTAACAAATTTTGCAAAACAATTTTTTTAAAAACTATTTTTTTATAAACAAAAAAAGAAAATTTTAAATTAATTTTAGTAGATATACCTTAAAACATACTAGCTAAAAATAGCCTAAAAAAATATTTTCTCGCACAACCAAGGTGAACCAAGAAGAATTTTGAAGTTTTTTTTGTTAAATTAATTCTTTTTTATAAATTAAGTTGCGGGCTGAGAAATCGTCGTGAAGGACAAAGAAACATTGGAAACGTCAAAGTCTTTGTCCCAATGTACTATGTACCGTGTTGGCAACAGTTCCGTGACTGCATTATAATTTGACAAAGTCTCGTTAAAATTTTCAATCAAACACACCTAGCATTAGAATGCCATAAAAATATATTTTTTTTTGATTTTTTACTTTGTCGCGGGAGAAACTTGGAAATCTCGGATTTTTTTTACTTTTACCGTCGAATTGCGAGCGAAATCTGCCAACCATATGTATTTTGAGTATAAATTATCAACAACTGGTTGGAGGGTTAAAAAAAGAAATAAATAAATAGTTGGCGCAACAGGTCCGTGGGGACCCTAGGCCGAGCTTCTCAAAATCACTCCTTTTGTGTGAGTTTTTCATTTTTGGGACGAAAGGATTTACGATTTTATGCCGAGTACAAACGGCTATTTTAAAAGCTCTTTTATGGCAGTTATACCCTCGGAGTGAAAAAAAAACGCTAAGTTGGAATTTGCTTTTTTTTTCGGGACTCCAACCTGGAACAACTCGCTTAGTAGTCCAACACACTAACCATAGCACATTTTTTTGAGAGCCCATTAAGTTCTCCTACTAAAAATGGTTCCATTTTTTAACTCAAAATACGGCTCTTAAAAAATCTGTATTTTCAAGTTTTGACGGAAATGAGCGAAATGTTTACAAAATGATACTGCTTGATTATTTCAAGGTTGTATGATTTGCATAAAACTTTGTTTGACAATTCATTTGATTTCGTTATATCTTAGTTCAAAACTTGTCCAAACTGCGAGCGAAAAGAAGAAAAAACAAATGCGACAATTCCCCTCCTTAGCACTTAAGACGTTACTGTGAAACGCGTTTGGACAAACAAAGCTATACGAAAGCAACACACCATTTTTTTGTAAAATGTTTTCAGCGAGTTGGATGCTTATTTGTCTCGAAGAGCCTAGGAAACAAAAAAAAAAACCGAAATGGTATTAATTTGAGCTTAAGGGTTTAAATAATTTTCTCCTTTTCGGGAATTGTACTGAGCGATAAGGACACTACGTGCTTAAAAAAAAAACTTTTGGTAAAAAATTAATTTCAGAGAACCTACAAAAAATTGGAAATTTTTGAGAATTTGGATCTCCGGACTTTTTTGTTTCGTCATTTTCCTTTTCGGTCTACTTTGATATGTTGTAATTGCATTTGCGTCCAGTCTTGACCGGATTGTTATAAGAGGAAATTATTATATTTAAAATCTCGCAGGAAATCTGATTATTCCTTGGTGCGCAGAATTCAACTAGAGTCTTAGCGGACCCTATGAAAATAACGTAGATACCTACACCAGTCTTGCAAGCATTAAACAACATTTTAGAATTTAGAAGATCACTAGGTATTCAAAACAAATATAACTTTTTGAAAATATTTCTGTGTCATTTTCATTTCATTTCATTTATTATTATTATACAATATTACCATATTTATAGTAAAATACTTCTGTGTCCCACAAACTCCACATTGGAATTTCGCCAAACAGAGTATTTGCGTTTTTTTTTTTTTTGCTTTTCGAGAAGTGGTCGGTTTTTTGAGCTGTAAAAAAAGATCTTTTGATTTTTGACACATTCTTCTTTCAAAATACGACTTTTTGACACAATATTTAATTCTTTACGCGTTTCTTTTAAGTAACGTGGCATATCAGGTTTCGAACGAAATATAATTATAACTTTTGAATTTTTCCAAATTTTGATTTTCGTAGTAGCTTTTTTGGTCGTAAAATAAACTTTTCACTTTTTGACACGTCCAAATAAGAGAAATAAATTATTTTATTCTTTGTGTTGATAGCCAATGAATACACACTTCTTTTGACATATGTTGCTTAGTAGAACTCGAAGGGAATCAATTTTTTGTTGCATTTTTTCAAAATGTTTACTTTTGGTAGGTCTTAGAGAAGAGCTACAAAATATTTTATTTAATTGAGTAGTAGCCTTCGAATGAAATGAAATTAACCTACGCTTCTTTTAAGATATTTGGCGTAGTAACATTCGAAGGGGTGAATATATTTTTTTTTAATTTTTCCATAATTTGTTTCTCTTGAAAAACAAACGAGCCTAAGTGCGAACTCGAACTGAGGTTTGAAAAAATCGTCAAAAATGTTAATTGTGGGCGAATGCGTCCGATTGGACAAATATATATTTTTTTACAGAGCGATTAAACCGGTGATGTGTATGCCGTAAAAAAAATCCTTCGAAATCCAATGTGGCGGATCGAGATTTATTGGAAAACTAAGTCTCCTACGAAATCTACCACATCAATTTAAAAGCAAAATTCGAATGTGTCTGACCCAGCCTTAAAAAAATAAATAAAATAAATAATTGGCGCAACAGGTCCGTATGGACCCAAGCCTAGCTTCTCACAACCATTCGTCTTGTGTGAGTTTTTATTTTTTGGGACGAATGGAAGGGATCTACAATTTTATGCCGAGTCAAAACGGTCAATTGAGAAGCTCTTTCATGACAGTTATACTCTCGGATGTTTGTCAGACGTTTGCGAGAGGTGGCGCAGTGAAAAAAACCTTAAGTTGGAATTTGGGTTTTTCTCGGGATTCGAACCTGGGACCCCTCGCTTAGTAGTCCAACACACTAACCACTAAGCCACTGCGCCGACACACAGCCTTACATACGTAAATATTTAGTTACATCTACTTCAATTCTTTAACGTTTACCTTACCAAACAAAAATTAAAGAAGAGGTTCATATTGTGAAAATATTGCGAAGCATCCATTCAATACAAATAATGCTCCGGAGAAAAAATGAATTCCCCAAATATGCCCTACAATTTTTGCAACAAGATGCGGACAAGTTGAATAATTTTAAAAACTATATGATTAATTGTTGTATGTTTGGCTGACACCTAGTTTTGGTCAATATTTCAAATACCATGACAATGTTACGAGTATTTGCGAAACAATCTATTGCATCTATTCAGACAGCTTACAATATCTTTTGGTCTTCACATAACTTTGCTCCCAATTAGTTTTTACAAATTTTGAAGAAAGGCAGCTGTAAGCTTTTCAAAGAATTTGTTCAACTTTTAACAACTAATACTTGAATGTTACATACGACTAAAGTTTATTTAGGCGACGCGAGCTTATAACTACCTATTGAAATGAATAAGTTTTAAGGCTTTCAATAAAATGGGTTAAGTGTGATGTTAAAACACGTTTTTTCAAGAAACATTTTATTATTTTTTTTAAGACATAATAATTACTTATTTTTCAAAATGTGGCAACAATTAAATAGTTAGCGCAGCAGGTCCGTATAGAACCCAGCTTTATATCGTTTGTGTGATTTTGTTTTTACAAATGGAAGGCACCCACAATTTTGTGTAGTTTTGAAATGGCTGAATTAAACAAATTTTTAGGTCAGTCATACTCTCAAATGTATGACAGACATTTGTAAGCGGTGGTACAGTGGAAAAGACCTGAAGATGTGATTTGTTTTTCTGCGGCTCGAACCTCAGCCCCGCTTTATAGTCCAACCAACTCCATCAGGCACAAACGACAGGAGAGAAATACTACTGAAAACCGCGATCTGCTCATTTTGTTGAACTTAAGACTCAGTTGTTGTCCAAAGCCCGTTTATCAATTTTAGATGCATAATTTTGATTTATGTGTACTTGAACCAGATTTAGGCTTCTGGGTAAATCATTTGGACATCATCAGCTACAGCTAGCGTTGCTGCAGATAGAGGTTAGGTCACATAGACAAATGGGGCTTGGCCCCTTAGAAAGTGATATAGGTAATTTCAGAACATTTTTCTCTACTGGCAATCAATTAGAAGAATTCGTCATTAAATCCAATAACATCCCGGAAATTTCAACGAAGCAGAAAAAATTTACTTAATAGACCTTATAAAAGGTCGTTGAGAGTTTAAAGACAAAGCAATATAATAAGGACCTTGTCGAAATGTTGTTGCGACATATTCCGGGTGCAGATAAAAAGCTATAGTCTTATCTGAGCCCCGTTTGAAGCAGAGTACCTAATTCATAGACGCAGTTGATTTCATGCCTCGTCAAACCTCTTTCAAACAGGGCGCAGTGTTGACCAGCGGACTTAAAAAGATTTTGACACCATTTTTGAAGGTTACCTTCCAAAAAGGTTTGAAAAGTCCAGGAAGTATCCACACTTGATCTGGCCTTAACACGCTGCGACTTTCCTTTGCCTTGTAGACACAGCAAATAGGCTTCATGAACTTCAGAGGGCTACATAAATTCTGCATTGGAATTAAGGGTTTTTTCGAGGGAAACGTCTTTAGGCTGTTCCGTTTCACATTTAAATTTAAATTAGTAACTCAGAGATCGCGTTTGGACTAAAACTGGCCAATATATTTTATTTTTATGTATCGGCAACTAGTAAAAGCCATGTGAGCGGGGAAAGAACGCTACAAAATCCCCCACTATGTCCTACTCCCGATTCATATAATTAATTGTTAGAAACAGTGACAATACTGAGACCACCAACTTCGGCCGATTTCCCGTTACTTGCCTACAAGCAATATTTTTACGGGGTGGCAAATGCAAAGTGCGCTGGTATTTGTACATAGAAATTCGTATTGACAAATGTCACGTAACTTCATAAATTCCGGCTCACCAACACGCTCGCACCTTGGATATGCCACTTCCTCTGTGGGCAAAGTTGTTGACAGCGTTCATAGAATTTGATCCGTTAAATTTAAAATTATTCGTTGCGTTTGGATAATATTTTTTTTAAGGAATAAATTGTACATTTGCTTAAAATATTAATGAAAAATAAACATTTTGAGCAAAATTTCTTCAGCTTTCTAAGAAAAATTTACACATGAAATCGAAGTTAAAGATATTCTAAAGCAGAAAATACGCAACCATATTTGTGCTAATAGGTTGTTAGTTTATAGAACATTTCTTTTATATAGTTTTATTAACCAAATAACTAAAATTATTCGCCTTTTAACAATTAATAATAACTAACCAATGGCATTCAGTTATGTAAAAATGTGGTATTCCCGAACTCAATCACATTTCCCCACGATCGGCAAAGTTGGCAGCATTTATTTTTGTATTTTTTGTATGTTTTTGCATGTCACACGGATTCTAAATTGACATAACACCGATGGGAAAACAAAATGGCGAATTTGAAAATAAATTTAGGAGGCCAGCGGCAAGAGGATTGTGAATTGGGGGTCTCAGTATGATTTGTCTTTGGTAACTTGTAAAACCCACTCATTGTATGCGCATTTGGCGACAAAGTTATTTACTTTAAAGAAACGTTTAGGACTCTCATATTTGTTTGTAATGTACGCCATTACTTCGCACAAATCGTTCTTCCTTATCAATCTAATTTGCATAAAATCTTCCCAAAATAACGACCGTTTCATTTTCAAAACTGGTTCACAAACATCCGTTAAAAGTTGGTGCAAAAAACTCCTCATTTTCAATTATATTTTCTTTATGTGAGAGAACCCATTCATGTAGACCAGCCAATTACTTCCCTCTCTCACCAATCGAATTTGGAAGCTCTTAAGCCTTCCCCTACGATCACCATCAGTTACGAATTTTACCCTCCCAGATTTTTTTTTCCCTTTTAAGCGTGTATATATTATATGTACGAATCTCAGGTAAAAAGGTCTCCTATATACCGTCTTTATTGGCAAACAAACAAAAAAATCAATTTCCACAAAGAGGGTACCATCATGAGGGTCACAATTTACCACAGAGCAACCCCTAACAATATTAGATTCAATTTCTATTGGCAAACCGATCGCTATTTGATCGCCCTAGGGGAAGACGTTGGGTAGGATTCTGTCTTCAAATTCCTTTGTCATATATACAATGCGGGTCCTGTTGTACGAAATGGAGAATCGTGTACATAAAAAAAAACACCACTTGGTAACGGCTAAGGATTCAATATGCGACAGCTACCACCGCTACAGGAATTTCGCTGCGTCCACAAAAAAAAAATAAACATGCAATAATTTTAGCCTCATTTCTAGACGATTTTTTTGTCAATCGGAGCAACGTTTTTATTCCAGGACGAAATATTTGACCGTTTAATGCGCACAGGAGAGAAAAAAAAAACCAAACACAGCCGAAAGACATTAGCGCTTTGTGGAGCAAGCTCGTATCATCATCATTCGACAACCCACCGGATAGTTTTTGCTGCTGACAACCCCTCCATATATTGAAGATGGAATTTTGATCGACAGGAATTTCGTCTTAAACTCCTTAATTTATAAGTATTTGAGAAATAGTTTTGGTTTTTGTGTGCACTTTTCGATATCACACAGCAAACCGCGCGAGGACCGCTGCGTTTATTTCTTTTTATTTTTTTTTTCGTTGTGCAACTGCTCAGTTTTCGATTTGCTCATCCTCACCCGTTCTTTTGTTGGTTGTGTATCTCTTTTTGTTGGGAAATTTAATTTTTATGTACCCATATGAGCCAACCAGCAAGGAATGAGATGTGATCCTGAACACAGACTCATCAGGAAAATAAAAAAATCGCAATGAAGCATCGTTGTGCTCGTTTTGGATTCAATCGGTTGGTCATTCCTCACTCTGCTCTGCATCTCAATGTGTATATTGAACCTTAAAAGTGCTAAGCTCGTAAAAAACTCCTTCACCATCATCTAGTGCAACAGTCGACACAAAATTGAGTGAAAAACAATTGGTATGGCTTATGGTAGAGCCCCGTCCAATTGACCACGTATATTCCGCCCGAAGGGAGAGAGACCGTTCCTTAAGAGAGTGCAACAAAAACACACAAACAAAAAAAAAAACCAAATCCTCCTTACTAACATTATTTGTGTATTAAAATCACGTATCATTTATTTATTGCAAATGGAGGGTCTTTAAGCGATCGACGGCGGCGCATGCTGCCATGTTGTGCCACCAAACGCGCACATTACAGAATCAACTGACGGATCGTGGAGCAACTGGTTTCCTGATGCTCCTCGGTTCTTCCTCTCGAACTAATTATATTTTTTTTCCTGTTGTCTTTCTCTCTGTGAATCTGTTTGTTTAGTTGGTGTGTCCCATGGATTGTGGTGTTTATATCCAGGGGAACAGAAAAATAAAAGAAAACGACAAAAAAACGAGCATCCTCGGAATAACGTTTATGGTTGGAGCGCTACCGTGTTGTACAATACCAGAACATGATGAATATCCATTTTTTTGCGGGACGCAACTTTATGTCCTCGTATTCGCCAGCAGAGCCGTTTATGGTTATAATGTGTTATTTTTGTTATAGGCTTGTGCAATATTCATAAAAATAAAATTAAATCGACAATTAATTTAGTGTGTGCAGGTTTGTCATATTTAGACAGATGAACGCTCTGGCTATGGGGAATTCTTTGATATTCCTTTCAACGGGCATGGGTTTTAATTGTCGTAATACAATTTAATAATCGCTCGCGTACGCATTGTTAAGCGAAAGACGTGAGGTGCTTTTAAGGCGGACATTGTTGCTGACTGTAGTCAACTGACGGTTTTGGATAAAGTATTCATGATCTGCGAGGTATCATGAAAGTTTTTTTTTTTTTCTTCGAAAACTATGCCGTGGAGTCTTTTGTAATTTTTACACAGCGTTAAAGGAGCCTTAAGTGTATACTAGCTCCAAATCAACAACAGTATGTGTGACACACTCATGACACACTCATGAAAGTTAAGACCAAATGGGGTGACTTTTAAGAAGGTCCACTCTCAAAATTTGCATATATCCTAAAAAAATTAGATTACAATTATCTAGGTCTCTGTTGAGAAAAAAAAAACTGAATTCGTTGTTAAAAAATACCGAGATAAAAAGTTTAAATGCATAGGTACTGTTAAAGAAAACACTTTTTATCAGTTTATAGATAAAAATCGGGGAACAGAAAAAATCGGTGATTTTAAACCAGTTGGTTAAATTTGGAGGGAAAATGGTTAAATCGGTTATTTTTAACCGAGCTTCGTTAAACCAGTTGGTTAAATTTGAAGGGAAAATGGGTAAATCGGTTATTTTTAACCGAGCTTCGTTAAACCAGTTGGTTAAATTTGGAGGGAAAATGGTTAAATCGGTTATTTTTAACCGAGCTTCGTTAAACCAGTTGGTTAAATTTGAAGGGAAAATGGGTAAATCGGTTATTTTTAACCGAGCTTCGTTAAACCAGTTGGTTAAATTTGGAGGGAAAATGGTTAAATCGGTTATTTTTAACTGAGCTTCGTTAAACCAGTTGGTTAAATTTGAAGGGAAAATGGGTAAATCGGTTATTTTTAACCGAGCTTCGTTAAACCAGTTGGTTAAATTTGGAGGGAAAATGGGTAAATCGGTTATTTTTAACCGAGCTTCGTTAAACCAGTTGGTTAAATTTGGAGCGAAAATGGTTAAATCGGTTATTTTTAACTGAGCTTCGTTAAACCAGTTGGTTAAATTTGGAGGGAAAATAGTTAAATTCGTTATTTTTAACCGAGCTTCGTTAAACCAGTTGGTTAAATTTGGAGGGAAAATAGTTAAATTCGTTATTTTTAACCGAGCTTCGTTAAACCAGTTGGTTAAATTTGGAGCGAAAATGGTTAAATCGGTTATTTTTAACTGAGCTTCGTTAAACCAGTTGGTTAAATTTGAAGGGAAAATGGGTAAATCGGTTATTTTTAACCGAGCTTCGTTAAACCAGTTGGTTAAATTTGGAGGGAAAATGGTTAAATCGGTTATTTTTAACCGAGCTTCGTTAAACCAGTTGGTTAAATTTGGAGGGAAAATAGTTAAATTCGTTATTTTTAACCGAGCTTCGTTAAACCAGTTGGTTAAATTTGGAGCGAAAATGGTTAAATCGGTTATTTTTAACCGAGCTTCGTTAAACCAGTTGGTTAAATTTGGAGGGAAAATGGTTAAATCGGTTATTTTTAACCGAGCTTCGTTAAACAAGTTGATATGGCTATTTTTCATCCACTAACTCTGTGGAAGCTATATTGAGAGTATTGCTTAGTAGTTTTTAACCGAAAGTTGGTTGATTTTGAATAAGTGATTTTTCTATGTGTAGGCTACTAGGTGTATCTGTATGTTTTTTTTTGTTTTTGTTTCCTTTTCAAAAACGAGAAAATGAAATTGTATGCATGTACATATATGGAACTAGAAAATTCTCACAATTATAGGGAGGAATTTGTGCTGCATTTTGTATCCCCTAGTCTTATTATCCACACTTATCCACACTACACGGCAAAGGAGGCCAAAACGCAACATCCTCCAATTGACTAAGGTGTACTTTTTTCGAAATGAAGTCGACATGTAAAAAAATAAAAAATAAAAAATACCGTTTTCGGATGATTCGTTTGGAACACTGATAACACTCGAAATTTTAATAAGTTCTGTCACAAACTGTTTTTTTTCTTGAAAACTCTTATTAGTTTTTGATTAAAATTTGTCAAAAGCTAATGGCAAACAGACATTTTGAAATATTCAGCGGAATCAATTCAACTGCTGACAGACGGTGCTGCCGTTTGCACATTAAGGATGAAACGTTTTAGCTTTGCTAGCGTTGGCATTTTTTTTATTTTACTTAACATTTTTCTATGAAATTTTGCTTTTCATTTTTGTATTTTTATTTTTTTTTATCTATTTATTTAATTTTTTATATTTTCGAATGACCTGTAGTTGTTACAAAGAAAATTGACGATCGGGTGTCAAACTTCCTTGTCAGCATAGTTAGCTATCCATACTGGAGTTTGCCCATTGGTAAAAATTCTACCATTTTAGTAACCTGGCCTATACAAAACATATTGGAAAATAAATTACACGCAGCACATCTTCACAATCTTTCCAGCAAAAACAGTGAAAGTGGTTCTTAACTATTTGCCCTCGCATATTTAAGTATAAGATTCCAAATTGATTTAAAAGTTTCGAGACGCATTTTTTTGTGAGACGCAACAAAGATGGTCAAGACTTTTAAAGCCGTTTTTCTTAATACTAAGAAAGACCTAGTTCTTAACAAATGACTAAAAATACAAGACTGGTGTACATACAACTCAGCTTGCAAGCATAGACAAATCATTCTGAGACCCCCAACTCGCAATCCTCTTGCCGCTGGCCTCCTCAATTTTCTTTCAAATTCTCCATTTTGTTTTCCTATCGGTGTTATGTCAATTAAGAATCCGTGTGACATGCAAAAGCATACAAAATATACAAAAATAAATGCTGCCAACCTCGACAACCGCGGGGAAATGTGATAGAGTTCGGGAATACCACATTTTTACATATTATTAATTTTTAGTTATTATTAATTGTTAAAAGGCAAATAATTTTAGTTATTTGGTTAATAAAACTATATAAAAGAAATGTTCTATAAACTAACAACCTATTAGCACAAATATGGTTGCGTATTTTCTGCTTTAGAATATCTTTAACTTCGATTTCATGTGTAAATTTTTCTTAGAAAGCTGAAGAAATTTTGCTCAAAATGTTTTTATTTTCCTTTAACCAATCTAAGTTGTTTATTTTTCATTAATATTTTAAGCAAATGTACACTTTATTCCTAAAAAAAATATTATCCAAACGTAACGAATAATTTTAAATTTAACGGATCAAATTCTATGAACGCTGTCAACAACTTTGCCCACAGCGGAAGTGGCGAGCGTGTTGGTTAGCCAGAATTTTTGAAGTTACGTGACATTTGTCAATACGAATTTCTATGTACCAATACCAGCGCACTTTGCTTGTAGGAAAGTAACGGGAAATCTGCCGAAGTTGGTGGTCTCATTGGTGTTTCTGCTTGCAAGTTGGTTTGTGCAACCAGCTGAAATCATTTTACTCCAATTTTGCAATTGTGACGGATCGATTTTAACAGCTGGCATCTATCTAATCTGATGTTCATTGTTGTGCCGCTGGCAAGTAACACGACTGAAGAGCACGTCCAAATAATAATAAAACTTTATCAACAAAATAAGTGTCAGCTTTCAGCAAATTGGTGAATATTGCATCGATCCAATTGACCCAGGAGCTCAAAGTTAATGACCATAGACAACGCCGTTTGTTCGCTGACTGGGTTTGGAAGAGGGCTCTAATTTTGGCCGAAAACCCATCTTTACCGACGAGGTGCATTTTTCGATGAATGGGTATGTACGTTGACAAGCAAAATTCCCATAAATAAGGCAACGCCAACCCACACGAGGTTCACTAGATCGCAGTACATCCACAAAGAGTTATTGTTTCGGACGGCGACGGCCTGATTGGTACGACCTTTTTTGAAAATGACATTGGTGAGGCTCAAAATCAACGGCGAGCCTTAGAACGATACCTACCGATTTCTTTTGGCCCAAACTGAACGATATTGACTAAGACGACATGTGATACCAGCAGAACGGGGTTGCGTGCCACACAGCAGGCGCCACAATGAATATTCTGCACAATCGATCTGAGGGTATGGTTAATGGATATCCCTCAAAGAGGTGACGTGAATTGACCACCAACTGATTTCACCTCGCCACACTTTTTCTTGTGGGTTTTCTACAGTCTCATGTCTATGGCAATAATCCGCAATCCAACAAATCCCTTAAAGCCAAACTAAGTCAATGCCATCGCTCAAATTTAGCCGGATCTATGCGGCAGTCATTCAAAATTGGACCACTCAGTCCACCGTGGCAGACATTTGAACGATTTTATATTCCATACATAATGGTACATGGGGCTTTCAAATAAAAAAGTATTTCCGTTTGTAGCATTTCAATATCGATCCCTTGTTGTCACAGTAACTCTGAAACATGTATAAGCAGATATAAAACGTGTTTGAATATGTTACAGGTTGGTGTGAAAACTACTGCATGGATTTCGAAAGAAAATTTTTCAAATCATTTCTTAAGACTTCGAGAAGGCTATAGACTGTGATGTTTATTGCCACACCTACTTTTCGGGATCAAATTAGAAATATTTTTCTCAGACTTCACTTGTCATTATTCAATATATTCTGCAAATTTCTTAAAAAGTAAATGATTTCGTATGAGCTTCGTTAAGTACTTGAAGCTTTCAGCTTCATCGAGAAGCTGAGCTAAAGTCAAACGCCTAAAAGTCTAAATCTATTTCATCAAATCGAAAAAATAGCAGCTGCGATTGTTCTTCTTTGTGTTTCTGGTGGGTATGTAGATAGAAAGCATTCTTTGTCGTTTTCTCTGCTGGAGTAAAACAAAAGAGAAGTATGCGCTGTGGAATATTTTTATAAAATATTTTCAGATGGCTTTTGAGACATTTCATCACTTGAGTGCAAATGTTTCTCCTGGTTTCGCATCCAAACCAAATACACATTTCATAAAAATTAAATGAATATTGTTACTTTCATTCCAGACAATTAGACACCGCCAAAAACAAAATTTATTTTATTTTTGTATAATGAAATGCAAGTTGTATGCAATGAAGGCAATAGTAGGTTCTTGTTTGCATTACCCTGTTTTATCTCTTTTACAAGAAGTTACTCAGTTTAGTTACAATCGTAAGGAAAAAAAAAACGCTCAACCTCACTTTCAATATAGATGCACTGAGAAGAGATTTTTTGGAAATAAGTCCTTTCCCCTTTTAAGGGGGCTTGCTCATAAGTCTCTGAAGCCGTTCACGTAAATTGAATAGAACAAATTTGTAAACCTATGTTTTGCCGGTTTTTAAAATGTACCCTCTTAAAAAAATGTATGTATGCAGTATGCTGTATGCACTTTTCCTCAGGGCTATAAGTTAGTTAACCTAACCTTCCTCAGGGCTATAAATTTCTAACGAATTACGACGGTGATGTGCAATTTTACACAGTGATAGCGGGCATGAGTGCCACGGGAATTTTTACCACAATAGCCCGTTTAAGGGATAAGAAACCTTGTATGCCACTGAAAATAAAGCCTGGTACATTCGATAAAAATGAGGTTTCATTCAACAATTTTTTTGTCAATATACCTCCAACAAAATGTTTCTATCAAATTGACAACATTTGAATAAGTCTTATCTTGTCTTAAATTTTTTTTTTGTGGTGATAAAAACCATTGTTATTTTAACAAAAATCGTTTGTTTGTGCGTATAAAATTAATCATAGTGTTGTTAATTTTACAAAAGAGATTCGCTAATTGTTTCGTTGCTGTTTTGTCAAATCAACAATTGGTCTCTGCCTTTTTATCAAATTAACAACAATTTTTTTAATAACATCGAATTAGTTTGTCAATTCAGATATTGTTTTTTGTTAAATCAACAGCAAATATTGTTGATTGTAGGTACAGAAAAAATTTCTTAGTACTGCCGTTGTGTTTTGTTTAATCTATGAACTGATAAAAACATTTTAAAGAAGTATTAGAAATAGTATATTCACGTAGAACCACAATCTCGCATCGATGATAGGATAAAACATTACATTTCTTTACGTTAAGTGAAAGAAAATTATATTTACACCAATCTACTATTGAATTTATATCATCCTGTATCCTGTATCCTAGCCGGCGCAGTGGCTTAGTGGTTAGTGTGTTGGACTACTAAGCGAGGGGTCCCAGGTTCGAATCCCGAGAAAAAACCCAAATTCCAACTTAAGGTTTTTTTCGCTGCGCCACCTCTCGCGAACGTCTGACAAACATCCGAGAGTATACCTAACTGTCATGAAAGAGCTTCTCAATTGGCCGTTTGGACTCGGCATAAAATTGTAGATCCCTTCCATTCGTCCCAAAAATAAAAACTCACACAAGACGAATGGTTGTGAGAAGCTAGGCTTGGGTCCATACGGACCTGTTCCGCCAATTATTTATTTTTTTTATTTTTTGTATCTTAATGCAATCATTCATGCTTTTCACTGTGGAAAATATTTTAAAATCATCTGCAAATAATAAACCAGTTGTATTTTTCAGTATTAATGGTAGTTCATCTATATATATTAAAAACAGTAATGGGCCAAGATGGCTTCCTTGTGGAACACCAGATGGAACACTTATTACTTTTGATGACTTGCAGTTAAAAATGTTTACAACTTGTTTTCTATTTATTAAATAACTGGACATCAATTTAAGAAGAGCGGAGTGAAATACAATTTTCTTTAGTTTTTTAACAAGTAACGATATACAAATACTATCAAAAGCTTTTTGAAAATCAGTATAAATTACATCCACCTGATAACTTGACTCTAAAGCAAAAGATATATGTTTTGTAAAAAGGGATAAATTTGTAGTTGTTGACCTACCACTTACAAACCCATGTTGACACGGAGAAATATATTCTTTTATATAAAAATAAACTTTCTGTTTAACTATAAGCTCTAAAAGTTTTGGTATAGCACAAAGCTTAGATAATTTCAATTTAATATTTTTGACCAGCTTTAAAAATGGGAGTTATAATAGAAAATTTCATTTAAGAAAATTCCTTTTGAAAGTGACAAATTAAAGATTATTTGAAGGTTGAACCCCTTCTAATGAAAAACATTGTTTAATTAAAAAAGATGGAATGCCATCTGAGCCAGGCACTAAACTTGGTTAAAGATTTGAAATTCCTTCAATTAAATCTTCACCAGATATAAAAAGATGTCCCAAATTGACATTAGAGACAGAATAAGGGTTCATTCTCTTGAATAACTGCAGTAGAATGATTTACATATACACTCTCAAAAAATGATCCAAATAAATCACAAGTACTTTCTAAATCCGAAGATACTTGATTATTATATTCCATATTCGAAAAAATTCCCGAGTTTTGTTTTTTGGAATTTATAAAAGCCCAAAAGGATTTCGGGTTTCTTGAAATTTGTGATGAATAATCATCATACACTGTCTATACAAAAATTTATTTAAAAATTCATATTCACGACGCAGCTCCAACATTCTAATTAGTTGATTCAACTGTGAATAGAAATAATCTGTCAATTCTTTATTTTGTCGATATGATTAATAATCTTTTGCAGTTGTCCGCTAACTTAATTTTGAAGGTACGAAACAAGTATTTGTCTAAATAAGCAAATTAATTATGTCTACAATACCCTTGTAAAATGAATTAGTTATTCACTAATTTAATAAAAGTTAAATTAAATGGATTTTACTTATTATTTAAGTTGAAACAAACTTTACACTCCCAATGGTATTTCCTTATACATAGAGAAAAATGTTTCCATGTGTTTTAGCGTTATACAAGGTGGGCCAAAAGAAGTCATCCGATGTTGTTTGGCTCTCATTTTTTTTCTAAATGCAAAATTTCGATTCTGTTTTACGATTATGTTTATTTGAACCTTTAGAATTTTATTGGTCAAGTCGAGACGATGATATCGGCCAAATGGGCGCCGTCACAATTGATTGCCATACGGGCTCGTTTTATGGCATTTTTCATCACTTCGGCGAGAGCTTCGGGCGACAGATTCTCACACTCGTGTCGAATGTTGTCCTTGAGGGCTTCTAGGGTCTCGGGCTTGTTCACGTAAACACGGGACTTCATAAAACCCCACAAAAAAAAGTCTGGAACGCTTAAATCGGGCGATCTTGCGGGCCAGTGCAAATTGCCAAAACGAGGATAAGGACCCGGGAACGCCGCCTTCAGAATATCGGTTGTGGTCCGCGAAGTGTGTGCCGTAGCTCCGCCCTGTTTGAATCACATGTCCTCCAGTCCTAATTCGTCCAATTGCGGCAGAAAAAAACTCGGTTAACATGGCCCTATATAGCGCGCACCGTCCACTGTTGTCGTTTGACCAGCGGCGTTCTCGAAAAAAAATGGCCCGATGACTCCTCCAGCGTGAACACCGCACCATGCAGCAACTTTGAGCGGGTGTAATGGCTTCTCGAGCATTACTCGTGGATTTTCGGTGCCCCAGAAACAATAGTTTTGCTTGTTCACGTACCCGCTGAGGTGGAAATGAGCCTCATAATGATTTTGGTCGAAAAATCGTCTTCGACTTCGATTGAGGATGGCTTGGGCGTAGGTTACACGCGTTTGGCGGTCGACAGGCAGCAGCTGATGCACGGACTGGACTTTGTACGGGAACATGCGCAAGTCTTTGACCAAAATTCGCCTTAGGGACGACCGGCTGATGGCTAATTGCAAGGCACGGGCTCGGTTTA
Source organism: Cheilosia vulpina (assembly GCA_916610125.1). Taxonomy (NCBI): domain Eukaryota; kingdom Metazoa; phylum Arthropoda; class Insecta; order Diptera; family Syrphidae; genus Cheilosia; species Cheilosia vulpina. The sequence goes on from OU744278.1 coordinate 33,749,263, forward strand.
AGGGGGAGCTTGGCAATTCTGTTAAAGCGCCACTCAAACTTAGATCAATACAAGGGCTAGATAGGTCTGCTCAGGATCTGAGAAGTGTCTTTATCCATTGTTTTGAACTAGCGTGTCCAATTACAAAAAAAACCCTGTAGAAAACCGGTACCAGAAACCGGTACCGGACACCAGGAAGCTCCTAAATCGGTCTTTAAAAACCACTTTAGAAGAAGACTGGAATCTGTATCGATCGAAACAAAAAGAATTTAAGAGACTAAGAGTGAGGAGTTTATCCGGTTATGCTGATACAAGGTTTTAGTCAGCTGATGCCGACGCTGAAAAGCATTTCCACCAGTTGCTTGACTTTGGCCTACATACCTTCTACTTGGCGTATGGTTAAAGTCGTGTTCATACCAAAGATAGGTAAGACTGACTACACTCTCGCCAAAAGTTTCAGACCCATAAGTCTGTCTTCCTTCCTGCTGAGAAGTTTGGAGAGACTGGTTGAGCTGCACGTGCGCAATGTTGCTTTCCGATCGCATCCTCTTTCTGTTATGCAACAGCCTATCAGCGTGGAAAATCCTGTGAAACTGCGCTTCAGAACCTTGTTGGCAGGATTAAAAGTGCTCTTGATCAGAAGGAGTATGCGCTGGGTATTTTCATCGATATTGTGCAATGCAGCCAGACATCATGGTGTAGATGAAACATTGGTTTTGTGGATTAAAGCAATGCTAATGTACATGACTTTGATTGCCGAGGCGGATTGTGGCAAATGCGTCATGACTGAGGTAAACAGAGGCTGCCCTCAAGATGGTGTTCTGTCTTCCCTCTTATGGTGTAAGGTAGTAGACTCTCTATTAACGGCTCTCAATCTTCCTGGAACCTACACACAAGCCTATGCGGACGATGTCGCCGTTCTGTCTGTCGGTTCAGACCTAAGGACTGTCTGCTCTCAGGCGCAGAGATCCTTGGGCCAAATCGATGATTGGTGCACAAGAAATGGGCTTTCAGTGAATCCTCTTAAAACTACGGTTGTTCTCTTCACGAGAAGGAGGAAGATCGCTGACTCAACTTGAGCTAAAAGGCGTCACTATCCCGGTCTCCGATGAAGTCAAATATCTGGGAGTTATCCTCGATAGAAAACTTCTTTGGTCCAAGCATGTTGAATCAAAAACCGATAAAGCGCTGTCAACTTTCTGGAGGAGCAGGCTTTCGCGGAAACGTGTTACTGCCTCTTTTGCCAAACTTCAAAGAACGGTTTGTCTTGGATGCACAGGGGCCTTCCCTAGCACTCCGGGCTCTGCTCTAGATGCTATGATGAACCTCCCCCCTCTTGATATTTTTATCATGGGGTGTACGCTGAAAACCATTTCTCGGTTAAAGAGAGGTGGCTTTTGGTACCATGTGCATTGGAATTTTGAGGAACTTGTTTTATCCTTTGACCCCTGTCTTATGGATATGCCGTCTGACGCAATGACACCAGAAATCCTACTGCGACAAAACTACCACGTCAACTTTCCTCAGGTAACGGAATGGCTTTGGCCAGACTATATGAGCCTGGGAAAGAATGCCATCGTGTATTCACGGATGGCTCCAAAACTGGACAGGGGTCTGGTTCTGGAGTCTTTGTGGAAAGCGAGAACATTAGACTACACTAACCCTTAGGTAACCATGCGTCTGTCTTCCAAGCGGAGATTTTCGCTATCCTTATGGCTATGCGCTATTTTGTGACAAACAGGTGGAGGGATAGAAGCATTTGCGTTTGCAGTGATAACCAAGCATTAAAAGCGTTGCTTAACCTTCTTACCTCGCCCAAGTTAGTGCTCGAATTCAAGCTTTCTCTGAACTTGGTCGGAAGGCTTAAGACAGTGAATCTTGTTTGGGTCCCAGGTCACACTGGTGTCCAGGGAAATGAGATCACTGATGAGCTTGCCAGACGGGGTTCAGAAAAAGCATTCTCAGGACCTGAACCTGCGTTGGGTCTGCCTGCATCTGTGGTTAGGCCATCCGTTGATACGATGGAAATAGCCGAACTCCGCAGGAGGTGTCTGCAGCTAAGACGAAAAGTCACCAGAGGAAGAAGAAGGCAGGATGGCAACATCGAGCAAGTTCTCGAAGAATTCAGAACCAAACGCCATGAGCTCAAGACAGCCATAAAAACGAGTAAGAAGCTTAAGTGGGAAGAACTCCGACAAGATGTCAACAATGACCCCTGGGGACTTGGTTACAAGATTGTTATGCGAAAGCTTGGAGCCCAAAAAACCACGGAAGCCCTAAGCCCAGAAAAGATGAGTCATATTATAGATACGCTGTTCCCAAGTCACCCTGTTAGACCACCCGACACCCCCTCTGGCCAGCAACAGGAAATACAAGACTTCAGTGAAGAAGAGTTGAAGACTGCTATAAATGCAATGCAAAACAAAAAAGCTCCCGGACCAGACGGTATACCGGCGGAAGCGCTTAAACAAATAGCTCAATTCAGCCCACAACTTTTACTCAGTATGTACAACAGCTGCCTAGGCGAGGGGACCTTTCCAAAACGCTGGAAAAAGCAACGGCTTGTCCTTATCGACAAAAATAAAGGACCGCCAGACTCCCCGTCCGCCTATAGGCCTTTGTGCATGCTGGATACAACAGGAAAACTCCTAGAAAAGCTATTGCAGCCACGCCTCATAGCCGCGATTAAAAGGAGAGGAGATTTGTCTGAGCGACAATACGGTTTCAGAAAAGGTCGCTCTACAATAGGAGCAATAGAAGAAGTTGTAAGAGCCGCCGAAATCACCCACCGAGGCTACACTTCCACCCGAAAAATTGTGCTACTGATAACTCTGGACGTCCGGAATGCATTTAACTCTGCCAGGTGGATTGATATGATAAGAGCACTCGAAATAAAATTCGAAATCCCAGAGTATCTCTCGCAGATGTTAAAAAACTACTTGAGAGACCGGGAACTAATCTATCAGACAACGGAGGGATTAAGAAGAAAAGATATCACATCCGGAGCCGCTCAAGGATCTATCCTAGGACCTGATCTCTGGAACATCTCCTACGATGATATCCTACGCATGGAGATGCCGGAAGATTCGTTCCTAGTCGGATACGCAGATGATGTAGCTGCAGTGATTACAGCAAGAGACACCGAAAGCGCACAGAGGAAGCTAAATCAGGTCATGCGAAGGACAATTTCCTGGATGGAGGGGCACGGGCTGTCTCTGGCAACTGAAAAAACCGAAGTAGTGCTCCTAACGAGAAAACGAATTCCCACGATAATCGACTTCAACATCGACACCGAGGTTATAAGGAGTAAAAGTGCGGTAAAATACCTGGGAATTAGACTCGACACGAAGCTAAGCTTCTGGGAACAGATACGGACGGCCGCAGAACGCGCATCAAAAGTGACAGCATCTCTATCCAGGTTGATGGCAAACGTAGGTGGACCAACTGCTAGTAAACGAAAACTACTGTTGTCGACAACGCACGCGATTCTCCTATACGGAAGCGAGATTTGGGCTGACGCACTGAAGCAAGAAAAGTACCGCAAACAGATGGCGTCGGTGCAGAGGCGCGGTGCCTTACGGATAGCGAGCGCATACCGCACGGTGTCGGAGCCAGCGGCTCTTGTAATCGCGGGGGTGACACCAATAGACCTCCTTGCAGCACAACGAAAGTACGCATACGAAAAGAAAACGGAAATTGGAGCGGAAGCAGCGATGGCGGAAGCAACAGCGCGTATACAACGCAAGTGGCAAGAACGCTGGGAGTCTGAAAGTAGAGGGCGCTGGACTGCGAGGCTCATCAGAGACGTAAACGCATGGAGTAACCGGAAACACGGTGAATTGAACTATTACCTTACCCAGTTCCTCACCGGACACGGATACTTCAACGCCTTCCTCCACAAGATAGGAAAAGTGAGAAGCCCATCCTGTCAATACGGAGATTCGTTTTCAGACGACGTCTACCACACCGTCTTCGAGTGCGTTAGATGGGAATCCCTCCGCCAAGAACTAAGTGGAAACGTCGGCGAAATCAGCCAGGACAACATCATTCAGAAGATGCTGGACAACGAAGTCCAGTGGATGCAAATAAGCTCGTATCTGACCCAAATCCTGAAAATTAAAAAACAAGAGGAGGTAGCTGAGGAAATGACCGAGCCCGCTACTTAGACACGGACCCCCCCTCGAAGTAATGCGCAAGTAGTCCCGAGGGGGGAGATCGGCGAGACACTTTTGGAGTTTTAGCCGGTACGCCAAGGGTTTAAATCCCCTAGGAGAGCCCGGCTCACGGGGAAATATGGATATTTCCTTATGGTGCGTAAAGCATTTCTCCAAAAGTAAAAAAAAAAAAAAAAAAAAAAAAAAAAAAAAAAAAAAAATCCGTTGATACTTGGGTTTCTCGTGAACACGAGCGTCGGTGGCGTGACTGTGCTGGGTGTAGGCAGACTAAACGACTGCGTCCGGACATCTGTAAAAGGTCCGCGTCTTTCCTTCTGTCTCTTAGGAGAATCGACTGCAGACTGCTTGTGGGCGTCCTTTCGGGCCACCAAGCTTTTGCCAAACACTTAAATGTGTTGAGCTTGAGCGACACCACCATCTGTCCTGCTTGCGGAGAGGAAGATGACACAGCGGAACACTTCCTCTGTAGCTGTCCCGCCTTTGCGAGTTTGTTTTATATTAATAATCTGTATTTTGTTTGGCTAACAAATTTTTTGGATAAGTTTTGTCAATTTCACAAATATGTACAAAAGTGATTTTTGGTTCTGTTTTTATGGATATAACAAAAGTTTTGTTAATTCAACAATAAAATTGTTTAATTGATACAATATCGATTTATTAAACTGAAAATTGTATTTTTTTAATCTGATAAAGTAGTTGTGCAGTAAATGTTTTATTCGTTTGAAAAACTATCGTTCAAATTGCTGAAACTTAAGTTTGATAAATTTCATTTTTCATTGCAACAATTCTTTTCAGTTCAACAAAACTATTTTTGTTGAAATTTTACAATCGAATTATGTCAATATTACCTGGTTTCTTTTTAGTGGTAATGGTAATAAAGAATCAGTTGTCTTAGTATAATTTTCTCCAAATAAGGGGCTGCAAAATCGTTAGTACCTTGCTTGGGAGCTTTTTCATAAATCGTTACTAGTATTGACTTGAAAGCTTACGCAGTATTTGAAACTTTAAAATTATTATAATTAACTCATTATTAGAGGTTTTTTTATTTTATCCACATGATCACTGATTTCCAATACTCACAGTACGAGATCCACAGTATATGGATCATGTGGGCAAAATAAAAAAACACCTTGTATCCAAAGATAAATCTGCAGCAACTAACGAAGCCACAGGGTGGCTGCTGGTCTAGCTAAAAATTCCTCGGATACCTCAAGTAATTTAACCTGTCACCTGAAGCCTTCTGCCAGACGGACAGAATTGAGAGCCCCATTCTTTTAGTGGTCTCCCACTATATTTGCATCAGCTTAACCATTTCCAAAGTCCCAGGGTCACTGACCTAGAAATAGAATCTACAAATCATCAAAACCCCTTTCTGACAACAATACCCCCACACTAATGAATAAATGAAGCGCAATCCCACAAACATATGTTCATCATAACGAAATGTCATGATTTCATGTCAGGACGCGATTAACCGATAATCTCCATGGAAATTTCTCTTTCATGAGATTTCCCGTCACAAGATTAATATCAACTTAAATATGCGTAAACGAACCTCAACTAAATAGAATGTAAACACCCACCCTAAGCTGGAAAAAATTGGTTAAAACTGAAAGTACGTATGCGCTCCTGAAGACATGTGCACTTGGGCAAACATATGCTGTGAGTTGAACCCTTTTCTTCAATCTTTGCTCGGTATCCTTTCAACAAACCATTTGATTCTCTTGTAGATCCATTTGACTGGTAAGTAAGCATTTGTTTTTTTTTTTTTCTTTCATTTTACCGGGCACATTACTTAACCCTTTCATTGGAAAGGGAAAGGGAAACCAAAACCACCAGCATGTGTGTCCGAAATTTCGGTTTTATATTCTGTTCTGGGATAATGAATGGGAACTTGAATTATTCGAAAATGCTGGCGCTTGTGGAAGGACTAAGACAATTGTGTAAATAAAAGTGTGTGGACTCGTTTCCTTCAACTCGATTAGATGAACGTATGTATGAACTTCGCTGATACCTATCTGTCATAGGATCTACGAAGTTTTTGTTATCCCCATCCAGACGACAGAGTAACTAGCAAAAAAGTCTCTTGTATTTGTCTATGTATCCGCTGCAACTATCTACTCCATATTATAATGCATTCATAGGATATAAGTCTGACAGAAGACAGAAGAAGTGGGGAAAAAAACACACATCACCGCCACCAAGTTGCTTGTATGGCTAACATAGAAAAATCTCACATGAGAGGTATCCGTATGAGCTACTGCTAAAAAAAACCCCACACAAAGGAGCAGCAAGAAATCGGCGACTGGGTGGCTGCATTTTTTCATTTCTTTTCTATCTCGTGGAATACTTAAAGGTTCGCGCTTACATTTTCAATCGATAGAAATATTATTAAAAAAAACTGTTTTTTTTTTTTATTTATCTCTTGCTTAGAACAAGACTAGTAAAAAATTAGGAAAAATGTCAGCAAAAACAATCAACATCGGTCTAGCTACAAGGAGTAAAGTGGAATATTTTCTTTGCCCTATGGGGAAACACATTTATCTGGCCGGTAAGTGAACGGGCTGTTGAATTAGAAATGTGACTGTTAAATAAAAGAAAAATATCTCCAGAACAATAAAGTCACGCATAATGTATGTAAGCGGAAATGAGCCGACACTTTGTAGTTCTTTTAGAGCCCACTGTCCTTTTTAGCTGTGAGAGGTAACCATAAAGAGATTTGGACAATGTTGGCCTTAAAAAAACAGCGAATTATTGTCACCATACATAGTTAACTAAGAACTCATGTACCTATATATTTTTCAAGTTTAATACACATTTCGAAAACAACTAAAATGCTAGAAAAAAGTAATTGAGTTAGAAACCTCTAATTCACAAACACAAATTTATTTTTTGTCTGACAAGTTATTTGGAATTGGTAAGTTGTTTTCAAAATATTTGCTCAATAATATGTTTCCAAAAAAATATAACAAAATTGATTTATAATTTTGAAAATTGTATGTCACTTTTCACAAATTTCAATACCAACTTCCAAGAAAATATGTCCCTTTCTCAAAATTAAGACAATTTTCGTTAAACCTCTAAAATCAAATAAATAGTTAATTTTAAAATATCAAAAAAAACCCCAATGACTGTAAAAAAATAACTAAAACGATGTGAAAAAGACACATTAAGTAATTTGTTGACAATAGACTAACAACAACATGCGTATAGCGTTTGACTGTCAATTTGTTTGCATCTTTTAAGTTCTTTTCTACATTCGGTAGTTTTTGATTTAAAGCTTTTTTATTTTTAGCTTTTCAGCCTACGACACTCAAGCTGTTTAGGCTACAGCAGGGTTGCCAGTTTGGCGGTTTCCCCAAGATTGAGGGTTTTTTTTGGTCGACGAAGGGAGAAAATGTCTAAGGCTAAATCTGCGGTTTCTTAAAATTGTATTTTATTTTTATTTCGTTATATCATTTTTACTAACCCTAAAATGTGCTTCCGCAGAAAAATCAAATGTATAGGCATTGAGTAACTTAAACTTAAGAAAAAGGTAGCATAGAAATTCGTCGTTCTGTTCTGGCCACAACCAAATGATTCAAAAATAAGCATGACAGCTCGATGAAAGTGTTTTTAACAATTCGATCGATCCTTCTATAGCTTTGAAGTGAAAATTAGTGAAAATAATTTTTTCCAATATCTTTGGACTATTTTCGTTTACAAAACGAGTCTTTAAAAAAAAACGAGTGTGCTTTAGACCACACGACTGAAGTAAAACTTCTTCCATCTATATGTACATGCTTAGTTTATACATTCTAATACAGTCGACTCCGCTTATCTAAACTTCGTTTTACTGAAAAAATCGGTTAATTGAATAACCGAATTTAGCACGCAGCATTTTTTTCAAAAATTCATACGAATAGCTCCGCTTAACTGAAAAACGCGATTAACTGAACAAACTAATACGTCAGAAATTAATAAATTATACTAATTCAGCTCCGCATTACTAAAACAAAGTTATTGAACGCGCCCAGTAGTAAAATTTTTTATTTCGTCAACTGAACTTGTCCATTGAACTTATTACACTAACTTCATTGTGTGTCAATTTTGACAGCACGATTTCAGTTGTGTTTTTAATTCTCCTTCCTTCGGCTTTACTACATACCCTAATTCTTCGTTGAATTGCTAACAAAACTTCGAACTTCGGTTAAGTACAACAATTTTTCAGTTATCCGAAGTCCGTATAAGTGAAAATACCGCATAAGTGAAATAAAATTTGTGGGAAACTGCCGTTTCAGATAAGCGGAGTAGACTGTATATCAATTTTCTTCAATAATTTGCTGGCTATGAGAGGAAGAGAGCAAGAAAATGGACGCGCGCACTGCTCTCTCTTGCTCCTACTCTAAGATACAGACAATAGACCACGGTTGCCACTTACAAAAAAAAACACAAATTATTTGATTTGATTTTGCACAAAATTACCAGCTGCTAGAAGACATGGGAGATCATCTACCAATTTTCTTATAACAAACCCTTAACAAATTAGAGTTTCATGTCTGTATACAGTGAGGGAAAACACTTTAAACTCCTGAACAAAACACTTTAAAATTAAAAGTTAACATGTATGAAAGACAACCATATTCAAACGCTCTCAATTTGAAAGTTAAAATTTACATTTTTTACGTCAACGCAAATAATTTAAAACTTGAAAGAGAAATCATTTAAATATAAAGTTTCTCACTTTAAAAAAAGTTTTACTCTTAAATTCAAAGGAAACACTTTAAATTCAAAAACTCTGTTATTATTATTCTGTTTAAATACGAATTAAAAGCATTTTCATTTACTTTTAAGTTTAAAAAAAATTAAAAAAAAAATTTAAAAATGAAATCTTATCCTTTTAACTTTCGCAAATATTTGGTTTTTTATATAAAACACTTTAGATTTGCACACTTTAAAATTAAATATGCGAACTTTTGAGTTCAAAGCGCACTGTTTTCCTCAGTGTGTGAGTAATATGATTAATTATTATTATTCACCATCTGTCAAAAGAAGAAAATGAGTGCATTCTGTAATTTTTTGAACAGCAAATAAAACAGTTCTATATGGATGGTGATGAAGCGTATGCAAATAATGCAATGCGTTCACTCAGAAGCAGTAAGGTAGCATTTAAATGAGGTGATATCGAATTCGCATTCTTGGTACTTCTGCTCAAAAATTTACCATAACCACATAAAAATTACCAAAACTCAATAAGCAAAAAAAATTACCAAATTTGTTAAAACACTACCAAATTGGCAACCTTGCAAAAGGCGTGCCTTAGATATACGAAACGTAACTGCATATGAGAGAATGAAAAGAAACTGTGTGTTCCCACCTATCTCTGTTGCTCCTACAGTGTGATACAGATAATAGGCGTGCACTGCAGTGATACCAGACTTTAGAGGCAGGTTATCCCACGGTTATACTCAAAATATCCCTTCTTTATTAACAAAATATATTAATTTATTATTTTAAAAATTACTCTAAACATGAAAATATTTAATTTGATCGTAGGTTGAATACTTTTTTTTATTCTTAATGAAATGAGAAATTAGGAACAAAATTTGACCAAACAGTAAAATCCCTTTCTTTTTGTACCATGAGGTCTGCAAAATCCCTTAGCTTATTTTTAATGAGAAAATCGCGCAAAAAATGATAAATCCCCCGATCTGGTATCACTGCTGCACTGTAGGATGTGTCTTAGATAATAAAACGTAACTGGCTGAGAGAAAGAGAGAACGAAAATGTGTGCGCATTATTTCTCTTGCCTCTACAGTAATATACGAAACGTAACTCTCTCTCTTTTTATTTCACTAACTTATATCTCCCTCTCAACCTCCGCTCGCAATTTCCGTAACGACTTTGTGACGCATTCACCAGCTTACCCCCCATGTCAAGTGTACCTAAAGAAGTATTACTTCAAAAATCAAATTGCAATTTCACTGGGAAAATGTTGAAGTTTTTTGTAATAGTCCCTCGAATATTTTCAGGACTTAAGCACCAACCTCATCTGGAAATTGTATAAACAATAATTTCATCAAAGTTGAGTAAGTGCTGTGTATAAGTTCTCACAAGATGGTTTTTAATATGCAAACTAACTTGTATTTCCCACACACTTTTGCACTCGAAAACCAAACTTTCATGTTCGCGTTTCAAATACGAATTTCCTAATTTTAAATAATGAGAAAAAATAGTGCGTTTTTCTTTGGGAAAAAAGGACAAAAAACCCCCCAGTTTTCAGAATTATCTGGGGGGGGAAAATAATTTGACTGTCTGGCAACGTTGGGCTACAGGAGGTCGCAATCAAAAGAACACGCAAAAAACTTTACCCTTCTTTTGGGTCCAGTTGTGTAATTGTTTTTTATATCCGAGTTGTTTTTATCTGCGAACTCGAATATAAGAAACAAAGGGCCTTACCAATAAACATTTTTAGTTTCGATTCTAAACTTTAGTACTTCACAGTGGTTTTATTTTCCATACAAAGTCGGGACTAAAATTTGTTATTAGTACGGCGCAAAGTGACACGGTATTTCCACATGCGTTTCCTATATCCTGAGCTTTACATGTAAAATGAATGTTGCCCTTATAGGTACATGCATCAAAAATTCGGAAGACAAATTAAAATTTAAGAGGTTTAATAGGGTGCTCCATTATTTGTTTGTGAAATTCTTGCCACATTTTATAGCACTGCACTAACAGACGGTTTAAGTTATATTTTACTTACTTGCTACATTTGCTATAATCTATTTCTATTTTGATCTACAATGCGCCGTAGTAATAACAAATTTTAGGCTCGACGTTAAATTTACGATAGCTCACAATTGCAAAATTTGTATGGAAAATATTGCCATTTCTAACTACTAAAATTTAAAGTCGAAGCTTAAAATATTTATTGGTAAGGTCGAATGTATTTAAGGTGAAGTTTAAAAATGGTTATTGGTAAATTCATTATTTTAACGATAGAAGCTAAGGTTGTGTTCTTTTTGGCTGAGTTTTCCATTATGCGCACTAAGCAAATTCATTTTTTTTTATTTAAATTCACTTATTCTAAGATATACTGTAAAAGAATTTTTCTACGGACACTTTTTTTTTTTATTTTTAAAGTTTTCAATTTTCACTGAAAAGTGAAAAAATAAAAAAAAAATTCATTTCCTCAAGGAAAAAAATATTATATTTATGTTTTTAGGCCATTTTAAGTCAGAAAAAAAAAGTTTGTTTCCTTAGTGCGCATAATGGTTGTTAAATAAAATATACCTAAATATTATTTGTAATAAATTCCATAAAAAAAAATTTAGCTATGACAATCATTTTAAGTTATGAATTTAAATAAAAGAAGCTATATTTTGTATTTCAATTTAGTAATCATGATCATCCGTAAATTTAAAGTCACCTAGGCTTTTCTGTAAGAATAATTTAAAAATTTCTAAATAACAGTTTGGCCTTACAATTTGTTTGTCTCGACTCGAGTTCAAGAAAGTAACAAAAGTGAATATTATATGGAAAATATAAATAGCTAATTAGAACTCCTTAAATTTATAGTTAAAATTACGAGTTAAAATAGAGAAGTGCAAATAGTTAGGAACCACCTTCACTGCCGTAAACACAACATATTCGCTTAATTTTTTTTTCTGGTGGAAAGTTTGTGGAGAGATGTAATCAGAGATGAATGAATAAAAGAGATGGATATATTTCTTACGCCTATCCCCCAAAAAACCCATTTGTTTACATTGTTGTTTTTGTAATTTCAACCCTTGACTGTGAATACGTGTGATGTGATCAGCGCGATGCCCATATTGAATTTGTGTTTGGTATTGAACTAGTTTTTGTTTTTGTTAAGGCTTCGATTAAAATAAACAAATAAGTGAAATACACATTTCGGAATAGCGAATTCTTGCATTAAAATCCAATTCATGAACTCACATATACTAGAAAAGAAATGAGCATACCAATGTGCGTGACCTCATGAATTTTTCGGGAAAACAGCTTGTAGGTAGCCGCCTTTCCACTGGAAAGTTATACATATATCTCTGCATTCCATTATCTCTGCTCTGGGTGATTTGTTTTCCAATATTTTACGTGTCATAATAATGGTAGGATTTCTACCACTTGGCGAACCCTAGTTATTTTTAACCTTCAACCTTCACAATTAATATAGGTATTGTAGTAATTTTAAATATTTTTTTTAAATTCGCCATTGTGTCTTTGTAAAATTTAGCCTGGACACTAAAACTGATTATTATTATCGCGCAGTGTGTGAATAATGTGAGTGCTAAGAGGAGCTACTTTTATTTTTAAATTTAAAACAAAACTTGTTGAATATTCAATCAAACTTTAAAATTATTTGATTGATTTTGCGCCTCGTTTGTACCTCGAAACGAAGATTTTTTCAAAATAAATAAACCTTACGCCCCTCGCTTAGTAGTCCAATTAATCACATAAATGCAAAAGGCCGCCAACTCTATTCTCAGTAATAAATATTTTTTTGGATACTTTAACTGTTCTATTAAATGTCAGTGTCAAATAATCAAAAGGAACTCGCAAATAGCTAAGCTTTCGTGCGATCAAGTCCAGTCGTGCACTTAATTTGTTTTAGTTAGTTCTTCGTAAGTACGAGTATTTTGTCTTTACAGTACAAAAATATCTCAGGTTAAGCGGAAATATGACGAAGGAAAGCTTAAAAACTGACTCATTTCAAAACGCAATCAATAAACCGTCGCATGCATCCGTCGATTACATGTCAAATTTCACGTATTCCAAGGTCCTATTTCCTATTCAATCGATCGCTTATCAGTTGCACAGTTTGCCATTTAACTGTCATACGGGTCTGAATGCTTCCTCAACTGAATGTTATTAATGGGTGGTATGAGCTCATAGAGAGAGAATATGTAATAGACGTGCCTTGTAATCGCTCCGTCACAAAAGTAATTCTTTAACCATTTTTTCGTAAACAAGCAATATTTAGCTGTAATACAATCCAAACATTATTTGCACTACGTGAAACGCATGAACTTTTTCGAAGAAAATCATATAAAAGTGTTTAATTATTTTGTGATTTGTGTTATTGCCCGTCAAAACATGTCAACTACTCGACAACAGTCACTCAAAGAGAAGTCCGCTATGGCTGCTGCAGTGACTCCACCACCTGTGAAGACAACCGATAAAAAACCATCCCTATCTGGCCATCTCTTGGAAATAAGTTTAATTAATAAATTTAAATCGCTGCTTTCTGAATTGGAATGCAGCTTTAATAACAGACTGTGTGAAGCCATTGCTTCTCTTAATAACAGAGTGGCACAATTCGTACCAACTGTGAGGTATCAAAAAGCGGTAATAGCTCCAAGTATGCATGGACTGTCAAACAATCAAAATCTAATATATTTAGTCAAAGTTTTACAGTTCTTCATTTGCATGCGAGTAATACGCGATTGGACCTGCCATAAATTAAAGTAAACTGATTTACGTATGCTGACTAAATTTATTTCAACTGAGACAATTTATTTAAATGGATTGATTTGATCTACCATTTGATCGTTATTTCTCAAACAGCGCTACATACGAGTACACTTTGCGAACGAGTACCTTATACACAAACCTAGAAACTTCATTTATCCGACTAAATTTGCGGAAACAAATAGGTAATTAAATTATGAAAAAAATCAAAATAAGGGAAAAAATATTTATTATATAAAAATTAAGCCAAAACACAATTACAATATTGCCAACAATCATCTTTAACCTTTACCCTAAATATTTATTAGGTCCAAATGGGTAATTTTATATGGAAATTTTGATATTGTGACATCGTAAAATCTAGCCTGGATACTAAATATGATTTTTAGCAATTAATGTGCTTAAAATGTAAGCAAAAGTGACAGCTGTTGTATTAAGTACACGACACGACGTAGCAACGGGATTCGCTACATCGCGGATCGATTGATAAATCAATTTAACAATTTAATTTGCGAAAGAAACTTAAGCTCAGTTAAGTAGTAAGTAAATCGACGATTTTTTGGTTCACTGATACTGTTTCTTGTGAAACTTCAACTGACAGCAGAATATTTTTGACAAAGAAAAAGGCCTCGTTCCATCTAGCAAATACTTGGCCAATGGGGACGTTCCAGTATCTAGTTTAGTAAGTCTGACAGCTCTCTCACTAAGTGAATCTCGGTTTTGATTGGTCGAAATCGGACATGTGATCAGCTGTTTCAGTTGACGTTTATGGAGGGGTAGCCGACGAATCTAGTCAAGAAATTCATGACTGAGTACTAAGTTGACAGTCCGCATATGTGGCTGACGTAGAAAAAGTGACGTTCCCGACCAACCTAGTATTTGCGTTCAGGTTGCATCTCATCCAGACCATTTTAGTCGACTTAAGATAACTAGATTCTAGAATGCGGGCAATTACACATAGAAAAGTTAAATTGGACGACATACTGAATGTGAAATTAACTTTTTAAGATTAGTCTTATGGAGCATGAAACTTTCACAAAAATACAGCTTTTAATAAAAATTGAAAATATTTTTAAAACAAAAAATAAATTTAAATTTATTTAAATTTAGATTTAAAACAAAAAAATATTTCAATAAATCTGTAACCTTCCGAAATGGGTTTTAAAATACTCATAATAATATTAACAGATTATGTTTGAATAGATTTAAATATAAAACATCAGTATTGGTACAAAGAATTTATTACTCACTTGTCCCATTCGCATTTCGTCCGAAAATCTTTCCCGGTGGACTCAAAATCGGACTCGATGAAGCCGATGGTGCTCCAGATAGGGATCTTTGTCCCTCTGACAAAGCGCCACTGGGTAATGAGATGTTTGCATCTTCTTGGGGATTCACCGGCAATAGTATACTACAGGCAACTGTGGGCATAGCACTTGTCACTGCTGTTGCAACCGTTGAGTGTGTACTGCCAGACGGTTGCTCCATTTTTATATTCACTAAATTTACCTATCTAACCAACACAAAAAATAAAAACAAAAACCCGAACTAAGCAACTATAGACACATGCACTAATCACACCCACACAAAACAGAAAAGAATTTCACTAAACAAATTTCGCCTACACCAACAAGAAAAATATTTTTCTTTTCCAATCGCAGAACAAAATCGTAATTTTTCTTTGGGAAAAAGTTATTTTTATCATTTATCGTATTCAAGGAATATAATTTAAATAATACCACACAACAGTAGAGATTGAAATATTCAACCGTTCTTGTCGAGGTCAGGCAAAGTTCTGTTCTGATGCAGCAGACCGACCATCATCCATCGTCTTGGAGGGAAATCGTTTTCTTTCTTTCTTTTTACCCCTTTTAGGCAACATACCACATGACTTTGGACAACACACGGAATATAAGAAGAACCATCAAGGAAAAAAATTATATCAAAAGGGACTTCTATACAAAAAGGAAGAATCAAAACAGACGAACAAAAAACCACTTGGGAGTGAGAAACATACCTAGACTCTGATGCTGCACAAGGTTGGACCCCTTTTGCTTTTCTCCTGTTGACCGAGACACAAGGTATGGGTAGACCTCTATCTAGATAGATTTCTCTCTATGTATGTATATAAGCTGATCATCTTATTGGAATCATTAATTCCGCCGAAGAGGCGATGAGATGAGAAGAAATCATCATCATCGAATCGCTCGCTCTGGAGTGGTAAATGCTCCGCCCTGTGTGTGAGTTTTAGGGAACGCATGGTAAGAGTTTTAGTTTTTCACTGTAATTATATGAGAGATACGTTGAAATTTAGATAAAAAAAAATATATTACAAAATCCCAAGGGGTTAGTTTCGGTTTTAATGTGTTAATGTGAGTGAGGAGTGAAAAAAATCACTCTACTGTTAGTTATACCTAAGGAGAATTAAGTTCCGAGGATACAATTTATTTTCAGACCCACCAAGGTATCTAGAATGTACATTCAAAAAATCTATTTACTTGCGTTGTTTTTGGGAAGTTTGTTTAGAAACCCTCTCTGAAGAAACGTGAAAGAGTTAAGTGGCAGGATATGTGAGGTAACGAAAAATGGTGGGGTGATTTACAAATTGAAAGATTTTGGCGCGTACTTTTATTTTATATCAACGGACTTTCACACAGCAGAGAATTCAACATGCATGGGTGACATGTTTTTTTTTCCTCTGGTTTTGTAGTTCTGCAATAACGGTTGGAAGCGACTGGTATTGTTTTGTTTGGGAAATGTACGTTACTCAAGCTAAAAAAGATACTACGCTCTATAAAAATGGTGGTAGTTGTGCATAAAAAAAAAATTATACGGGGTTGCAAGTCACAACTACTCTTCAAGAATCGTTTGATATTGCCTGTGTTTAAAGATTTACCGGCAAAAAAAAAAAATTATTGATGCGACTTGATAAGCTGCTTTTAAGTGATAAATTTATTTCCGCTCTTTATTGTTTTCGATTTATCAAACTGGTCTGTCTTATGAAATACTACCTGTGCGCGGCTTTATTCACGATGAGAACTTAAGGATATGTAGAGTTTAATCATTTTAAATAAACTGTCACTGAGGAGAAACGCCAAAATGGCAACGACTGTCAGGTTGTCGGCGGCTTGAATCCCCTTAGGTAATAGTTACTAGCCAAATTTTTGTGATGGCCAAGTGCGATAATCAAATAAGCTTTCTTATATACCTACATAAGGTGATTGTAAAATACAAAAACAAAACTTTGCAAAAACGATTGCGAAAACCCGAGGCAGTAAAGTCGGAAAAAGAAATACATTTTGGTCAAAAACGGTCTCAAAAAGTATAGGTTTGCCATGGATTGGCATAGCCTTTTGGCTTCTCAGGGTCTTATCAGACTTTACAATAAAAGTTTCATCAAATTCTGTTTTCAAGTCAACCAGTAGCAAATATAAAAACCTTTACAAACTGCTGATTTTCTAGACAAATCTCGGTTGCCGTCGATGTCAGACGTCTCATGCTAGATTCAAGTTCATAAACCACAGAATAGTGAAAAGATCTAAGACAAACTGCTGATTTCTTAGACAAATCTGTGTTGCCGTCGATGTCAGACGTCTCATGCTTGATTCAAGTTCATAAACCACAGAATAGTGAAAAGATCTAAGACAAACTGATGATTTCTTAGACAAATCTGTGTTGCCGTCGATGTCAGACGTCTCATGCTTGATTCAAGTTCATAAACCACAGAATAGTGAAAAGATCTAAGACCTTTTTTGGCCCTTTAAAGTGACGTGAAATCGGCGTACATTACATCCGACAAGGACACTTAAAACGATAACCGTAAAATTTAGTTATTGAGCAGTTCAAATAACAATATAAGACTGAAGCAGCTTATTTTTTTTTAGTACATGAGATTTTTATTTCAACTTTGGTCAAGCAACCAAAAGGGATAGGTACTTACTTGACGGTAAGGTTTCATCCCACAATGGGTCGTATATGGATAGAAGCTAGCATTAGCTTTAAGCAAAAGTTTGTAGCAAAGTAAAAGCCCTTAGCAATTGCTTTGAGTTCGAATGAATAAAAACTCTGCTAAAGTAAGCAGTTCCTGTCTTATGACTTTTGTGGGCATTTAAATTGAAAAAATAAAAGTGGCGCCGCTTTTTCAAAATCTCAGTGTTGGCTGAAACAGTTTTTAGGTTTGTTCTCTTGTAGTTAGAATGGAAAAGACTGTCAAAGGGGCAGCGGTGGAGATAGATTCTTTCACAGAGAGAGACACGTACGAAAAAGTTGGGGAACGCTTTTGTAGTTATCTATGAAAATGACAGATACATAAATCAAAAATTCAAAACAGTGGTACGAAAAGTTGTTAAATTAGCGTATAATCTCGAAGAAGTTTATCCAACAAAATTAGTTGATTTATCTACATAGCGGTGAAAGTGACTCGTAATTAATCGAACTTCTTCTTCATGAATCAAAGTATATGCGAGTATAAAAGTTTGCACTGATTGAAGTATAAGCATTCACAAAGAGGAAAAAGCGACACGCCATTAAAAATTACGTGGAGAAGATTGTCCTTTTTTACTCCTTACAGCGAGGAAGAATTTCGTCGCCACTTTCAAATAGAGCCTTAGGAGACCCTTTAATTTTATTATCCCGCCTGTTGATACCATTTTAAAAAATCAAAGCAAATGCACTCATATGTCAAATAAGACAATAAATTTCGAATCAGCTGTCAATTGTAAGGTGACTGACAACAAGAAATTTGTTGAGTAAAAATTCGTAAGATCCTCAGTGAATGGGTAATATCGGTGACGCTCTCTTTAACGAATTTTTTGAGTTGAGGATCGGCATTGAGTAAAATTTCCTAAAAATTCGTAAGATTTAAAAGTAAAGGAACAGACCTTTTATGCATACGAAACGTAGCAAATGTTTCAATTTTGACATCTTTGAGTAAAAGCAATTGCTACTTTTTATTCACATACCACGGTTAAAAATATTGGGGTGTTTTTCAATACATCCGCAGTATTATGCAGTACAAGAAAAATTGATTTTCAATATTTCCAATTTATCGAACTTTTTCTGTAATATTCAATTTTATATTCAAATATATATTTATATTTAAATTTAAAAATTGTTTCATTAAAATGCTTATTTTAGTATACGAATTTTCTGAACTTTAATCTCTAAAGATTGAAATCCAGTATTTTTGTACTACAATCTAACTCGGTTTATATTTAAATAATATTTCAATCAAGAATTTATTACAATTAAGTTATAGTTGTCCTGACATATACCATCTACTCTGATTACATTTTAATACGAACTTATTAAAACCATCAACGTCAATACATTTGCATTTGGTTTTAATACAGGATCTGAACGAAAGTTTTTAGATTTAATTATTTTCGGTATTAGTTTTGAACCCAAACATATTATGTTGTCGCTTGGGTAAGAATTAAGAGTAAGTTTGAGCGACATCTTTAATGGAGTGGATGATTTGGATAAAGTTTTCTTAAAATGAAAATATTTTAAAAATACAAACAAGTGAAAGTCATGCTGAAAACGGGGTTGCATTGATATCCAATGCGAATATTCTTCTTACAAGTAAGTAACTTAAGTTTCAAAGTAGTCTTGTAAGAGTGCAAAATATATTTGCTTTTTTCCTTAAGCTGTGAAGCGCAGAGTTGTTCCTAGTGGATTGGCTTTTGAAGATAACGGCGGTCTAGAGATTCAAGTTTATCTTCATTGCCGCAAAAATATAGCTATTGCATTCCAAACCGTAAGTAATTGACTGAGTAATTAATAACATAATTCGGGCATATATGAGTTCTACTTCATTTAAATTTCTAGAAAAATATACCCACTAAAGGAAGCACAGCGGCACTCTATAGGATTATTTTCAAAGGTGATAAAAGACCTCTGGAATTGGCTTTTTTTTATATATTTGGTGTGTTTTTTTTGAGCTTCGATCTCAGCAAAGCACTGTGATTCCTCAAAGTGTCAAGTAGAGCGTAGTTGTTGTGATTGCGCGCTGAAAATCCTACTTTACTTTGCTTTGCTGAGTTTGAAGTTCAAAAAAACAGGGCTGTTGTAATATTTATATTAATATTATATTAATATTAAAATAAAATATTTTTAGTGCTGAAATATGTCCCATAGATATTTAAATCATAATAAGTTAAAATATAATAAGTTTGTTAAAAATTTAAATATTCCATGGGTTTATAGAAAGCAAAAGATGTATTTAATTTGAGGTGAAAGATTATATTTTTTTATATGCAGTTTATTTAATTCGAATACAAATGTATATAAAAATTCTTTAATTTTGCAATATAAATAAGTAAGGGTTGAATTTAAATACTTTGCATTGAAACCCATCTCCATCTATATTAAAATTTAATATTTGAGACATATTTTGTAACAGCAGACATTAATTGAAATTAATAAATCTTTTATTAGTTGTTTAATTTGAATTTGTGCAATAAATTCAATTTTAATATTTTTTCGGCGTTGTCCCATATACAACCCCAAAAAATATTAAATTTTACGCCAGGATTCTTAACCGTGTATGAAACGTTAAAACATATTAGTATTTCCAGGCCACATTCCTGCTGTAAACATTATTGGATTAAAGTTCGAAGATAGCTATTATTAATTTCTGTTGTTTGGGTAGATGGAAGTTTTGAAAATTTGTATTTACAGCCCTATTATGGCCACCAAATACCTTGACAACATCTATCAATTCATCGATAATTTGGTATTATGAGTATCAATCGATAATGTTTTGTTAATGCTAATCAAAATATCATTGAGAATGGGTTCTGTTTTGAAGTTTGACGTTTCGAATTTGTATTTGGTTTTTGTTTGGGATGACTTGCTAATTTTGTATTGGTTTGAGTTTATTCTCAATATCAGTCAACACTTCTACAAAGGCTGGTTACTAAAGTCTTAAGTTCTGTACGAATTTGGAACCGAATTACATAAAGTAAAACAAAATTAAATATTAACTGCTTACATAACTTCGTCCAAATTCATTGGGTTTGAAGCATCTCGTAAAGTCCTCGGTATGATAGCTTGTTTGCTTAAACTTACTTCATTATAATCCGACGATAACGATGACATTTCGGTCTAAAGTCTTTTTTTTTTTTAACAATAAAACAAGGCACCAGAATATTTTATACGTATCAACAAGAAAATAGAAAATTTTGATGAATAACAAATTTTTTGACAACCGTAATACCGAGTTTATCGATAAAACTATTCACAATAGATCCTAAATGCACAATTCATCAAAAATGTTGATAGGTTGATAACCATAATGCCGATTCATTCATTTTGTTGATACGTATCAATTATTATCAAATATCGTGTTGATATTTGATAACCATAATAGGGCTGTTAGATTGAATGGATTATTCTGTCGAACCACAGTCCGTTAAACAGTTTTCTGTAGATGTTTTCTTTATAAATCCTCAGCAGTGATTCACAAATCGACTGCTTTATTCCAACGTTTTGTTCACGCAAAAAAATCACTTATTTAAATCAACCAACTTTCGATTAAAAATTATCCAATCCAGAGTTTAGTGGGTTAAAAATAATCGATTCAACTTGCAATTCCCGCTTCAAATATTCTCTGTCGAAAAACAAACAAACTCTGTAAAATTTAACCGAATTACTTTGTTTGGTTGTTATTAATCTATAATCTTACAACTGATAAAGTCTGTTTTAACAGTAACAGGTTCAATGCAACCTTTTTATTTCAGTAGTTTTCAACAGTGAATACTGTTTTTTTTTTTTCTTAATAGAATCTTAGTTCATTTTTTCTTTTTTAACCGCGTAAAATTCGCATCCGGTTAGAGACAACTTTTGAGCGTGTTTTGTTTTTCTTTCGAAAGTTGTATCAACCTTCTTTAAATTCGAGAGCATGCTTTCTGTGTCAATTCGAATTCTTCTGAGGAGACAAACTACAGAACCGTAAGCCATATATACAACGTTTGAAAGAAGTCCGTTCTGTTCCTTTATTTATCCTGCAGCTAACCACCTGGACAGCTGTACTAAAATCTATTATATTGGTATTATTTGAAAGGATTATCAGATTTAACAATTTTGATAACAAAATGTATGGCATGTGCGACATTTCCTACCAAGATTGACTTTGTAGCGGTAGTACACTGATATGGTTAAGACACCGCGTTAAAGCTGATAGAAAATATTATCGGAATATGTCTGATTGTAGCTCTTGCAAGCTTGATTCGTCAGGTCGAAATATTTAGTTTCGACCTGAACGAAGACAATTCGTCTGCAAACGCTTCGAAAACAAAAACAAGTAGTTTGGTGAAGCTTGAGTAGGAGTTATGCTCTTCCTATTTTCCGTCAACTGCCAGTCTCGAAATTACTTCGATAACAACAGTCATCACCATGAACTTGGAGAGTGTGAATTGCTCTTGTACTTTCATTTGGTCAGCAAAGCATTATCCCAAGTGAGAACAGAAAGTAATTCCCTAACCAATAGCGAAGTCTCGTATGAATATTGGTCTAACTTTCACTTCCATTGATGTGTTATACAAATTCGAAAATCGATTCAAAGTTTGACTCCGAATTTTCTTCATTGTTTTTGTAACGCGCACACAATAACCGAGATGCACTAGTTTAGATTTTGGTTCATCGATTTTATAATAGATGGCGCCGTTTACCAGTAGAAATACCCCTTACCCTAATAAGAAATGGAGCGTCCTTATTAGCATTTCTATGCAATAGCATTTCGAACCTATTTCCTCCAACAACTTTGCGTCGATTGCCATAAACTGTTTTATAGCTCAAATATTAGTGGACTGTAGTGAAGCTGTAATAATGTAGAAGCCTATTTCCATAATACTCGCTGGTGTTATGATTGCTAAAACTAAATTACAACAGCGTCGTAAATAATAGTTGTTTTGTTTAATTTTATTTATATACATTTGATTCAATTACACGACTTTAGAGCCAACATCCTAAGAAGCACTTAAATCTAACATTCAATCGGTTTGAAATGAAACAAGTGAAACTTAGAATAGAATAAAGTCTATGATACTCGTATCTGTATTGATCTTCAGAAGGTGTATATAATGTAAACCATCTTTGGTGATTCGAAGAAATTATATCTCCACAGAGGAGAGACGAGTCTTGTTCTTACTAAAAGCTTAAATGCAAAAGATATATACTTAAAACACTGGTAGAAGTTTTTGTAAATGTCATTAGGTAAACTAAGATTAATCTAAAAGTTCTTCTCGAAAAGATATTATGTCTTTGTGCGTAATTGAAACAGAATTTCAGAGTCAAAACTTAAAACTATAAATTATTAACGCTAATTATTTGATTTATCCAACCGATAAATGATGACACCTTCACGTAAACCCCAGGCACATCTTGTCGCCCGCAACCGAAACCCCAGGACACTAAACCGGCCAACTCATAGAAGCCATCATCTTGACAGACAAGTGGGCCGCCTCCATCGCCCTGTTGGAGATGTTATTCAGCAATATTTATGGTTGTAACAATTGATTTGACATGGCTTACCTGACAAGCATCGTTGCCTTCTTCACCTCCCGCACAGAAGCTGGACGCTGGCAGGATGAAGATCTTCTCTGTCACAGCATTCACTTTGCGAATACACTCGGTATCGCTGACGATAGGTATTTCAGCCTCACGCACTCGCAGTGGTATGGGTCCGGCTGAAAGAAAACGTATGAATAGCAGTCATATAGAAAGCGGTTACTTTGGGATATACCTTCACCCATGTAGCCATAACCGGTGACGGTGCAGCGTTTTCCAGCCGCGTGATTGACACCCCGTGCAGGCAGACAGACCTGTATTTCGAGATTAATGAAATGATTTGGGAAGCCAAATTTTATGTTAAAACTTCTTACCAGACAAACGCCGTCTCTCAGTTCAGCTTGGCCGTGTAGTTTCAGTAGCGCAATGTCGTTGTCGAGTGTTTGGCTGTTGTGATTATGGTGAATGTACGTCGTGGCTACCCGCAAGGTTTGTGCTCCTGGGCTACCGTATTTCCTCGTCAAGTCGTAGTCTCCAACTCGCACGTAGATTGCGTCACCAGAACGGACAATGCTGAAATATAAGAAGTTATTGGTTCAGATACAGTTAAACAAATGGCTAACAACGACATTTGGGCTCAAGACTGCACTATGAAGCAAATAAAACCACCACTGGGAGGTGTAAACTCGAATGAGGGCCAAATTCGGTAAAATTATCCCAAAATCTGCATTTAAATCACCCACAAAAAAAGGTAGCTTGTTCGAGGTATTTCCTGAAGTATGCTAAAAAAATGTAATAGGTGTTCTCATCGCCAAAATAAGTCAGAAGAACATCTTTGATTGTAGACAGTTTGAGTATAGTGCAGCTTTCGTGGCATTACGTCTGGTATCGGACTTGATATGTTGGATTATGTGGGCTTAAGCTAGTGCAAAAAAATTGGCGAAAGACCGTTTAATTTTAGCAATGGGAGTATAGGACATTAGAGGTTACAATTTCAATATAGTCACGCAATGGCCTAAGCTAGATAACTCCGATGTTAAAAATCCAGTTGAGTGACAGCAGACTGCCGTCATTTGTCTAAATTTTTATTGTCCTAGGTTGTTCACGTTAATAGTTTTTTTTTTAGTTGACGTTTATACAGAGATGGCCTACAAATCTAGACAGGAATTTAACGTCTCAGTGCTAAGTTGATATTTGGATAATATGCCTGATGTAGTAAAAGTGACGTTGATGCGAACAATCAGGCACCATCTAGTCGACCGACGACGATAAGAGTTTTGAATGTGACATAACTGTCAAATGCCTGGCAGTTGACGAAGTTTTAACCCGACTGGACACAGGGAGAGTTACGTGTTTCGCGCGTATCCCATGTCCGTTCCTTCGTGACGCCCTGTAGCCTAAACGACTTGACCGATTTTAAAGAGTGAGGTGTCATTAGATTCGTATTCTTCCCCGGAGTGTCATAGGCTAAATAGATAAAAATAAAATAAGTTGATTTAACAAAAAACCAAAAACCCGACTGACTGTAAAAAAAGAATTAAATAGATATGAACAAGACACATTCAAGTACTTATAAATTACTATTTGGCAGTCGGAGGGTACTCAACACTCATAGATTTGTTAGGCTGTGTAGGTATATAGTCTCCGATTGTCAATTAGTTAGGTATAGGTACTTGAATGCAGGGTTGCCAGATTGGGCGCTTTGTCGTATTTTGGGCTATTTTTTTTTCTCAAAAAAACGATAAAAATGAAAAAATGAGCGCCCAACAAAATTTTGGGCTAATTTTGGGGTTTTTACAAATTGTGCCTTAATTTTGTTTGTTTTATTGGTTCGCAAAACTAAAAACAAAAAAAAAAGTCTAAAAAAAAAACCCGCACTTTTAAAACTTGGTAGCACTTTTGCAGTCAAATGACATCGAACAGTCGTTCTACTTGCAGGCACACCAATTTATTTGGCAGGCCTTTTGATTTGACACAAGGCACAAAAGCCAATTGCAGAAGATAGAAGTCAAATAAAATTCTGGTAAAATACAAAAGAAAAAATACTCAATGAATTGGGAATATTTTCAACGATTTTTGGGCTTCTTTCGGGGCAACGATTTTGGGCTAAATTTTTTTTATGGTTTGGGCGCTTAAAGCAAAATAAATTCTGACAACCCTGCTTGAATGTGTCTTCTTCTTATCTTTTGAATTATTTTTTTAGTCAGTCTGGTATTTTGGTTTTTTTTTCATTTATTTTCTTACGGAACAGTTTTATTTTGAATGTTTAAATTGAATGTTCTCCATGGGCATTGTCCTTTGGCTAATGCAAACTTTTCAACATGTAAGTATGTAACAAACTGTCCAAAAATGTGTTCCATTAATGTCGAATAGTTCATCGTTTTCGTTCGATGAACAGCGCTTCTACAAATAATAAATTCACAAATTCCTAGTATCTGCCATCTGACATTTTTTATAAGCTACCTACTACCATTGACAACAAAAGCGTTCGCGTACATTTTTGTAAGTGGGTCGAAAAAATTCTGTCCGCCTGCCCGTCTGTCCTTCTGTCTGTCTGTCCGTGTGTTCCTGATGAATGCAGCCTAAGCGGTTCCCCGGATTTGGTTCAAACTTCGGAGTTCGAGGCCTTTGTTTTTTTTTTTGCGAGGTAGCCTCAATATTAATGCTACTTCCCATATAAAATGTTCATTCCAGTTTGATTTGTTCGAAAACGATTTTAACTAAAACGCTAATTTTAGAAACTCATCATATCTCAAAAACCCAATTTTAAAAAAATCAAGTAATACTTACATCCCGAACAATATCTTATACTCAGTTTACAGCTTAAATAGCTAAGCAAAAGTATTTCACACTAAATATTGTAAAAATTTTTACTGTTTTGTCTGCATAATTTTACAAAAATAGTAACAGATACTGCACGCATTCAAGAATCTGGTTATCTTAAGTCGACTAGATTGGCCTGGATGAGATGTGACCTGAACGCAAAAACTAGATTGGTCGGTAACGTCACTTTTCCTACGTCAGCCACATATGCGAACTGTCAAATTGGTACTCAGTCACGAATTTCTTGACTAGATTCGTCGGCTACCCCTCTATAAACGTCAACTGAAACAGCTGCTCACATGACCGATTTCCCCCCAATCAAAACCGAGATAGATTTAGTCAGAGAGCTGTCAGACTTACTAAACTAGATACTGAACTTTTCACGAATTCAAAAATTTACACAAAACCGTCTCCATACTCTCCCATCCATAGACGTCAAAAAAGACGCAGAGCCAATCTAGATCTTTGATGTGGTTGTGCTTCATTATGCAGCAGATCTTATACATTTTTGTTTGAGATTTATTGGACTTGCTTTGAACTGAATTTTTATTTGTGGACTTTAACGTGTTATATCCTTGGTTGGGATTCTAGGAGTCTCACTTTAGATTTCTGTAAAGCAACAATCCACAATTGAGTACCATAGTTTCGGTGCAGGGAAATAACATCACGGGCAATAACTTCACCTCGAGTGGGAAATAGCTTAACTTTTTGTATGTAAGGTTATTTTTGGGCTATAATTTCACTTTTTTCTTAAACAGTGTAAAATATTCCCCCTGCTTGGAAACATTGATTGGGGGAGGGGTAGGTACGAGTTGTTATTCATAATGTTAGTAAAATTGTACCCAAATTATTATAAATAATTCGATTTGGTTTTTCCAGTTCCAGTTAGAATCGAAAATTTCTCAAATTGTAGGTGGGAAATAATTTCACAAAATTTGTGGTGAAGTAATTGCCCACTTTCGTGGGAAATAAAATGTGTGAAATTATTTCCCACTCAAATTGTACCCAAATTATTATAAATAATTCGATTTGGTTTTTCCAGTTCCAGTTAGAATCGAAAATTTCTCAAATTGTAGGTGGGAAATAATTTCACAAAATTTGTGGTGAAGTAATTGCCCACTTTCGTGGGAAATAAAAAGTGTGAAATTATTTCCCACTCAAGGTGAAGTTATTTCCCTGCATCCACAGTTTCTATTTACGAATTCATCCCTATCACTGATATTTTGACAGTCTTTTCAACTTCTGCTATGCCCCTATCTGGTCGCTGTCAAATTTCCGGCATATCAGTTTTTCAATTTTCATTTATTTCGATTCATTTGTAGTTTTCAGCGGATAAAGCATAAACAATTTGTAGTTGTAAGTTTGTTCCAACGTTTTAAATTTTGCAGAGAAATAAAAAAAACTGCTGCGGACAGTTTGCATTCCTGATTGCATAAGGAAAAACTTTGATTGCCTTTTCGTATTTTGTTCTTCCACGAGGGTTTTTCAAACGTTACATTTACGGCAGATGAACCCCTCTTCTTCTGGTAAACTCAAAAGGCGTTTTTTTTCTTAGTTCAGAGCTGAGCACTGAACTGAGCTGGAACATTATGAGCGCGCTCTGACCCGAGCGTCAAAATCAACTTGATTTAGCTAAATCAATAATAAATAAATATACGTGTTTAAATTTTAATTACGTATCTGTCATCGCAAATCCACACAAAATAAAATCGAACATACCTGAAAGAAAAACTGTCAAAAAAATTTTTTAAAATTCAATTTTCTAATTTTGTTCGTGTTTCGGTGAGTTTTTGATATTTTTATTAAATTCATGCAATGAAAAATTGTTTTATTCTTGGCAGGTATGGCAAAAAAACAGAAAGTACAACAAAAAACTAACTATCTGGTGTTGGACACCTAATGTCAAAGTCGACAAAAATGTCAAACTAAATCACTTAAAGTTCGGTGGAGACGCCTTTCGTGATTTATAAATCACTTTAGCTAAATTACGTCGGTGGGAACATAGTATAACCTTCAGTTCCAGAACAACAAGGTAACACAAGCAAGCCATTTCAATTATTTTGTTTATCCTGTTTTTTTTGTCTGTCAAATGTGACTGTAAGTGTCAGCTTTTTACTCAGCCTGCTCATTTATTTATTCTGAACTCCTAGAGCGAACTCTGATCATGCTCTGAACGAAAAAAGAAACCCAAATTCTGAACTCTGATGTGTCTGAGCTAAAAAAGAAACACGAACTTATTGTATAACAGTTCAGGTTCTGCTCTGAACGAAAAAATAAACACAAATTCTTAACTCTGATGTGTCTGAGCTAAAAAAGAAACACGAACTTATTGTATAACAGTTCAGGTTCAGCTCTGAACTAAAAAAGTAAAATTAATTTCTAACCTTCTTCTTAACATATGGCAGGTGATAAAAGCAGATGATAAAAAGCTTCGCCCTTCTGAGATGGCAAACTGTAATCGGGACACTAAAAATGAATTTTGCCACTACAACCTGTAATGTAATGCTCATAGCAATCATTTACCGCACCGTCTGCCTGTCACCGCATCTTGTCATCTCGAATTCTACTTACTTGGTTACACAATGCGCCGCTGTCAGCACCCACTGCGTGCCAATTAAGGCGGCTCCACATAAATACTGATTGAGGGAATTAATCAGCGCAACTTGCCAGCACCATTCGCCATTATCGCCGTCTTCGCCTCCCACTACACGTCCGCGACGCCGCACACTATAGTTGCTGTAAACCGGTCTTGGAACGTCAACGGCACTGTCAGCCGCCTGCCTTATTAGGTTGTTCTCGATGAATTCGCCATAGACCAAATCACCCAGTTTGTCGTTATTGATCTGGATTGGGATCACTGTCGATCCGAGGATGAGGCGTTCCGTCGTCTTCATGATGCCATTTGATGTGATGACAGTTCCATTGCTGCCGGTATATACTGGATAACGAAGTTGCTGTTGCAACTGACGTTTCGCGCGTCCGTACTTCTCGCGACGATAGTTGATGTGGTCCAATTGCTGACTGCGACCGCTGCGGCGAGTACCCTTAACACCGCACACGTACTTGGAGTAGACCGGCGGCCGGGGAGTCGTCGTCGAGGTTGAAGTTGTAGTTGTTGTCGTTGTTGGCGGCGGTGGTGGTGGTGGTGCCGGTTGAGGAACTATCAGGAGAGTAATAGCTGTCATAAGTTCACTGGCTGAGTGATTAGACTTACCTGGCATTACTGGCGCTGGGATTTGCCCGTACTGAGGAGGCATTGGGTAGTGCTGCGGTATTGGCGTTTGGTACTGACCCATCTGTGATGGCGGCGGTGGTGGTGGTCCGGCTGAAATGTAGTTCTGGTACTGAGTGGCGGGTTGAGCTTGCGGTGGGTAGGCGTGCGGTGGTGGGGGTTGTGGATAGTGGGCGTAGGTGTCGTTGCGTGACATGAATTCCTGTTTCTCAAGGATCTTACTCTTTGGCGCGCAGCACATTTGTCCGGAACGTTTGCATTTAAAGAGGTTGGTCATCTCAGCATTTTCTAAACAAAGAGTTGGTTACGACCTAGTCTGAATTGGGGTACAGGCTTTGGTACTCACTGAAACAAGTGAAGCTCAACAAACTGACAATGCAAGATCCTGGGCATTCCTCGCGTGGATCCGGGCTTGGTGTTATTGGGACCACATATGGTGGAGCCGTTGGTGGTGGATTTTGTGGTGCGCCTTGTGGTGGTGGTCCGCCGGGTCTTTGCTTTAATGGGCCAGCCCTGGTACGACAAAAGTAAGACAAGGGTTGAGGGTGAAAGTCTTCACTTACCTTGAGTTGTCACAGCACACCGAGCCCTTGTTGCAGGTGGTAGTCTGTTGTACTATGACCGAGGGCCTTTCGCAGAACGCCGCCATAATGTTTAGCATACAGAAACCGGGACAAGCTTGCACCTGATTGTGTTGCTGCTGTTGTTGTTGTTGGTGCTGCTGTTGGTACTGCTGTGGGGGTGGTCCTTGTTGGGGATTTGCACCTCCATTGCCGCCTGTCAAAGTGTTCTCTGCCAAGTTGAGTATCTGCGAGAACAGTGCATCCGAGACCGCCGACTGCAGAGTTGATTGAAGCGATTGGGCTGGCGGACCAGCTGTTTTCACAGGAACCTTTGGCGCAGGCTTTTGTGGAGCCTTAGGAGGAATTTTTGGTGCTGGCGCTGGCTGCTTGTGACTTGGAGTTGTTGGGGTTACCTTAGTTGCTGGTGCCTCCGAGTTGGATCTCGTCACACAGCAACTTCCCTCACCCGGGCAAAATGCGTCCGAATCGATATCATCACAGAACAATGCAAAAAGACCGCTGACACATTCACCATCGCACTCCTTATGGTTTTGGCCATTGCTGCTGTTGTTTTCGTGCTGTTCCTCTTCATCGTCACTTTCCTCGGGCGCCTCAGTCGTTGTCGTTGCAGAGGGAACCTTCTTTACCGTAGACTTTTGCGGCTTTGATTGTGAGTTGGTCTTAACCCTTGCGGGCTCTGAAGTAGTTGTGGTTGTGGCCTGAAGGAGGAAACTTGAAACTTTTCCGAGAAATCTTCGACATACTACTCATACCTTTGTTGCTGGTGTGCTGGCCAAGGTTGTCGTCGAGGAAGCTGAAGTAACCGACGTCGAGGTCGGGGGCTGACTCGGCTTTGTGGTGGTCGTCTTGTTCATCTTATTGTTGCCCACCTGGTGCTCTGAAAAAAGTTTCAAATCATGAAACAGTTCCTTGCTCGGGATCAATTTTGGTGTTATAATACTTGCTGGTATGTAAATGTCCTTTGGCAGCTTCCCATTGGGAAATTCATCCAACGAAACACAACACTTGCTTGCGGTCTTGCACAATCCCGAGCTGGTTAGGTATGCTTCGCAGTACTCAGCGATCCTGTCGGCAACGCAAACGCCATGACAGCTTTCCTCTGAAGGGAATAATTAAAATATTTAGCAGTATTGTTCATTTGGTTGGTGGGGGCTCAACTTACTTGTAGATTCATTTCCGTCCTTTTCTTCTGTTTTTGTCGGCTTTTTGGAGACTACTGGCTTCTTTGTTGTAGTCGTCGTTGTGGTGACCCGTTTTTGAGTTGGTTTTGGCTTTGGCGTTGTTGTTGTTGCTGCTGTGGTCGTCGTACTTGCGGTTGTAAGTGTTGTCGTTACTTTTGTTGTGATTATCGGCTTGACCGTTGTCGATGGGCCGTGATGAGCTAAGCTAATGTTTTTCCCTGCCGCACTTTCTATGCAGCATTTCATACTCGGCGAGGGACATGGTACATCGTCGATGACCTCATAGCAGATTAACGTGGCTAGTGTGTGTACACAAACACCGGGACAGTCTTTGGCGTCAACTGTGCTGGTTATTGTGTCTAGGAGGCCTGAAATGAGGTAAACGGTTGAGAATGTTAGCTAAGCAACAAGAATCAGGATAGCCTGTGGAGTACGACTTGGTCGCCAGCTACTGTAAATAACTTTCACAGTAACCACAATTAATGCAAGGCTTTCAAAACGTGTAACTAAAAGAGATCGTCGAATCTGAGAACCCTTGGTTATTGCGAAGCGTCTCTATATTTAAATATACTGTTGCATCGTTTGGTGGAACGCATGTAAACTTTCTCAAAGGACAAACTCAAACTCAGACTCAAAGCCAAGAAGCATGGGTCTGCAAAAACCCTTTACAATAGTTAGTTGTAATCGTAATGATCTTAGGATGAATTTATGATGGACAGCGGTCTATTAGCCAGGATCCATTGACTCTCAACTTTCAATGAGAAAGCTGCATCTAAAGCTAAACTCCATGATTATTCAGAAAAATGAACGTTGCATGGCAACAAGACCCGAGTAGAAACCAGTAGAGACGCACAAGTGAATTTTATAGTGGAGTAACAGTCGATGCTGAGGACATGGAAAACCCATTTCTGCCGCCTTTTAAAAGGGGAAGGTGGCACAAATTCTTATCTCAGGTAGAACTTGTTAACTCGCAAACGACCTGATTGGTCCCTACCAGTGGGGTTTTTGGCCCGGTAATTCAGCAACCGACAAAATATTCGAACTACGCAGATCTAGTCCAGATCGATGTTCTACTTAGGTGGCGCTAATTTCGATATATTCACCATCTTTTTATCTATTTTTAGGCCGGATAAATGCTGTCATATTTATAGAGACGAGCTACACGGAACAATGTTATTAATATAGTGAATTTTATACGAGCGAGGGAATTGAACCACAGAAAATTTAAAATCCTTTTGTAAGAACTGAGAAGTGAATATAGCGACGTTCTTTTGCATACCTCAGTGCGTTGGCTTAGCAGTGAAAAAGTTTTGGAAAGGTTTTTTGAAGTGATAACTTCTTTAGGCGCGTTGGGCATTTTTGATATGGGGTAAAATCATTGAACTCGCGACACCAATGTTGCGTTACCAATGTTGCGACACCAGTGTTTTTCCTTTGCGCCACGAAATAATCCTTTTCTTACAGCAAAATAATAAAATTTACCCAGAATTGCAAAATGATGGATGGTGGTGTCTTTTAGCTTTTCTTTGCGATGTCACAGAAAAACTGAGTAGCCTCAATCGGAATCTACAAGGTAAAGATAACATAATCTCACAGATGGCGAATAAAATAGTTGCATTTGAAGACTTATTATGGAGAAATACAAAACAAACAGCTGCAAAATTTTCCGACTATGATAAAGCCTACAGAGGACCGTATTGACATTTCTGAAGAAAACTGCTCGACAATTTCAAATTATATGTCTTGTCATCCCTGCACAACTTGTCAGATTGTGCAGAATGACGTTGGAGAGGGACCGTTGCTCCATAAAGGTCGGAAACAATCTCACCGAGACCTTTGATGTCAAAGAAAACAATTTAGACAAGTTGACGCGATGTCATGTGACTTTTTCAACATCAGGGGCACAATTTTTAAAAAATCTGCAACTACTTGCATACGCTGACGACTTCGACATCAGAACACAGCGAGCCGTCACTGGTGCGTTTGCAAGTATCAGTACAGAAGCGCCAAAAATGGGTTTAGTGGTGAATGAGGGAAAAACGAAATAAATGCTGCCAACAAGAAGGGACACACAACATCGCCGAGTCGGACAGAACATGACTTTGAAGACTTTGTCTACCCCCTACACTTTCCAATGGCTGTTACTTTGGCCTAATAATGCAATTGATTGCGAAACACATAAAGAGATTTTTTTAAGACCCTCTTCATCCAAGTACTATTGTGTGATGCAGAAGCATGGACGTTATTAAAGGCAGATGAATATCTTGATGAATAGCAAGGTGGTATCACAATTCAGAGAGCTCTCATAAACTACGATCTTTGAAAGATCTTCATGCCTACGCCGACGATATAATATATTGTATTAATTGACATGACAAACTGTTTTTTTTGCCAGTATAAAAAGAAGCGTCTAAAATTAATTTAGAAAATACCTTGAAGGCCAAAATCTTTACATAAATACTGTTAACAGAAAAGAGTACCCAACATCGATTAATCAGTGAGAACCAGCGATACCACTTTATTTTCAATCGAAGTAGATTTACTTCAATTTTGGAAAACAAATTAAAATCTACTCCCTACTTCGCACTATTGTTAAATTCTTTATAACTACTTCACTTTAGAAAACCCTTATTTAATCCGCTCCAAATTTTAATAAAAAAAATTCTTAAATTAAAAAAAAAATAATAATTATTTAAACATTTTTTTTACACTATTTCATTTAAGCCCAGATTCAAATTTCAAAAGAATATATTGCATCAAACTTCACTTTAAACACAAAATTTATTAAAATTATTTATTATTGTTTTCCTTTTAATTTTCTGGCAAAGAGGTGATCTGTTTGGTTTGGTTTTGGT
This sequence comes from Cheilosia vulpina, assembly GCA_916610125.1. Lineage (NCBI taxonomy): Eukaryota > Metazoa > Arthropoda > Insecta > Diptera > Syrphidae > Cheilosia > Cheilosia vulpina. Next base: position 33,783,073 of record OU744278.1, read on the forward strand.
TCCTATCTGTTCCGAAAAGCTTGGCCAAATATGTGAATGAATTATTACAAACGCGATGAAAAGATATTTTGAAGTAACCAAGAATGTGAATAAAGATCGGTACGCAAAATAATAATTTAATAAACATATCGTTGTACATCGCCTATAATAAAATTGTTTTAAAAACTCCGAACAATCAACATTTGCAAAAAATGAAAATAAAGTAAGAAGATTATATTTTCATAAAAAAAAAATACTGTTAAATCTTAAAAGGTTTTTTTTTGACATGTTTTATATTTATACAACTAATATGGAATAAAATATATCATTAAAACTATGATTTTGAAATCCACTTCCCTTTTCTTGAATCTATTTCACTTTTTGGATCAAATCTAGTTCGCATATTTTTTTTCAAATGTTAACGCTGCTGAGAACGTCGCAATAGACGGCGATAACTTACGGTCCTTTTTCGGAACGAAAAATCCCATAGGTAAACTTCGCTCACATTTTTCGTTTTGCAGTACGCGCAGCTGCTGCGAAATGATGGCTCAAAAGTGGATAACTGTAGTAGATTGCTTGGTTCAAATCTCCACTTTCTTTTCGCACATATTTATGTCGTTTTCCATTGGTATCACTCGGGGATCCACTCATTCTGTGATCAAATGGAACAACAAAACTGTTTATGATTGAACCCACAAAAGTATATGGGTGAAATGCCAAAAAATAATCTACGGCTGCTGTCAGCTGACCTGTATAAAATACATAAATTACATTTACATGAGTGATTCTTGAGTGGATTCTGACTTCAAATCGAGAAGCGAAATTCTCTACGCAGAATCACCAGAAGAGTATTTTTTTGTGCCAATGGAACGGTTTCAGAAGTGATTTTTTCGATTCCGGACTCTCCTGGACGCTTCTTTTTGCCCAATGGAAAACGACATTATTGTCCGGGACAGTAATTGCTTGAAAAAAAAAATCAAAAAATTTGTCGGTGCAGTGGCTTAGTGGTTCGAGTACCGAGAAAACCCAAATTTCAACTTTTTTTTCACTGCGCCACCTCTCGCGAACGTCTGACAAATATCCGAGAGTATAACTGTAATAAGAGAGCTTCTCAAATGGCCGTTTGGACTCGGCATACAATTGTAGATTCCTTCCATTCGTCCCAAAAATAAAAACTCACACAAGACGAATGGTTTTGAGAAGCTAAGCCTAGGGTCCCTACCGACCTGTTGCGGCAATTATTTATTTATTTTTTTACATTAATTGCTTGCGACGATTTCAAATTTGTACTGCGGTGCTATCAGCTTTTTATTAAAGGTATGGAGCCAAATTTGAAAAATCTTGGACCCAAAAATAGACTAACTCAAATATAAAGATCATAAGTGCACATTTTTTGCAATTCTTTAAGTTTACTTGTTCTGATTTCATTGTTATTAAATTAAAATAAAAACAACACAAATTCATAATTGAGAGACTTTTCTAGTCTCCATTTTTCAATGTTAAAAATGTTAAATAAACGAAATGCCTATGGAAACGAGTTTTTATATTAAATTATTTCCAAATGGATTTATATAAATGTGTGGAAATCAACAAAAACGGATTTCCAGTGTAAAGCTTAGTATCCTGCTCGCGCTAAATTTTAGCATCCCTAGTCTTCACTTCATTTCTCCACACCAAAGATAAATGCTCGCTAAATTATAAAACATCATATAGATGGGACAAAAACCATTTGATCATGACAGTAAACGTTATTTTAATTATTCGCGTACATACAATTTTCCAATTTCAAACTTTAAAGACAATGCATTGTTTGAATCGTTCCAAAACAATAGAAATTGAAGAAAATATTATCATTGCAGCTTTAAGCAGCTCAAATAATTTCTATAATACCAAGCAGAAGACGACACGTTCCTTCGTGTTGGGTAAATCCCTATTTGCATTGTTCCTCCACAAGCCCTGCAATTTTTTTATGTTTTTTTATCGCATGAAACGGAATTTTTGGTTTTGCGTTCTCTTTTATTTATCGCACAAATGTTTTCTGCGGTTTTCTCTGAAAAAAATCCAAAGTAAACACAACACAAATTGTTTCCTCTTTTTTATGTCAAAATTTATCTTCGATTTAATGTACCAGCCATTTATTTCGCGAGCTAAATGAGTGGAGACTTGTCATCGGCCAATCTGTATGAGGTTAAGAATTTAGCGAACGAACAAGATACTGCTTTGCTAAACTGCATCGCTAAATTTTATCTTTGTAGCCATTTTTGTATGGGAGATAAAATTTAGCGCGAGCAGGATACTTAGCTTAAGTAATAAAAGTATTTTTTGCAGCCAACTCAGTGCACCAGTGAACCAGTGAACCAGTAAAATTCGGATTTACTTCGATTTGACAGCCGAAATCTGAAATCTCAGATCAAAATCTGAAAAGCCAAAATCGAAAACGACATTAGTACGTTCGCAATAGATGTATGCATTTCATAAATTCCTAGGGAGTAAAAATAAAAAACAAACTTTAAAGTTCAGCCTAAATTGGGACAAATCCCAAATCATAATTTAAAGCAGCCAGGAAAAAGTTCGATTAGCCAAATCAGATACAAATATCAAGTGCTGCTACTTGTTTATCAGCTGATGAAACTCTCCACAAAATATTTTCCGCTGCCTTTTCGCAGACGTTTCACTGTCCATTTGGAGACCACCGGAAAATTTCTTTCCGAACTTTTAGCCTATATTATTTTAAAAATCTCAAAATTCTTCGCTGAGCTATTTTTATTTCTGAGTGAATTAGTCAACAGCTCGGAAGAAATCGCCTAAGCCCTATTAATGTAGATCCCTATTTAATACGCTCATACTGCTTATCTGAGCCAATTCCTTTTCAATACAATATCACAATCGAGGGTTCTCCATCAAAACTCATGCGTATGACAACACTGTCCAAATTCCAACCGTTATTGTGTCTCCACAAACAGACATGCAATTATTTCACAACCATAATTAAATGTCACTGCACAATGAAAATCAAACAAATTATTTAGCGCAACACAATTACATGTGTGTCATCGATTTTGTTCTTGTTCTTGCTGGCCATATTATACCTACCACAACTATTCAACCCGAATACCCGCGTACTTACCGGAAAGAAAGCTGCCGGCCAATGAGTCTTCTTCGCATTTCACAGCTATTGGCCTTGCAATGAGCAGGCATACAACGGCTATGCCAACCGTTAACAATTCATTCATTTTTTTTTTGTTTTCGTTATTTATTTTCGGCTCTGAATGCCTTGTGGATCGTCGTGGTGATCGTGAGTTCTTATTTCAAGCCTCGTTCGTCCGTATCCGTATCTAGATCTGTATATCTTGGGTATGTTCACTCTCTTTCTCTTTTCGCGCGCACTCAACACGTCATTTCACTGATGCTTGTACACTTTGTGCTCTTCCGTGTGACACCAATTCTGGAGAATACCTACTGATGGATGCATTCAGGTATCCGTTGATCTTTCAGATGTACAAAAAATAAAAATAAAAATGAAATTAGTCTCGATTGATGATATCACAAAAAAAAAAAAAAAAACTTTCGATTAATTGCTCTGAAGGTATACAGCATAGGTATATGTATATGACTTTATGTGAGTTCACTTTTCCGGGCCGAAAATTGAGATTTCTTCGCTTGTTGTTGGGTTTTTGTCGGTCGATTTTGGACCCAAAGTGATCATGTGATCATGTGATCGTTGGCGGCCGGCACTTACACTTACACCGGAGTGAGGAGAGTACAGTCCAGAGTGTCAAGGTCGGCGGTATAGTGCCAGTTCGACGTCGAGCCACAAAGAAGACGCACGATGAAAGTAAGTTAAGTAGATAAGAATTCTTTGGATAAAAGAAGTGATCGATTTTGGTTTCACTCTTTGTCGGTTCACTTTTGCCTGTCTGCCTCGGCATTTCGAAAAAAAGACAGAGAGAGAGAGAGAAAAAAAGAACGTTTCCGCAGTATGACGTTTTGACGTCTCACTAACAGATATATGCTCTGTAGATGTCATAAATCGCATAGTCATGGATTATGATGGTGATTTTGTTTTGTTCTTCTTTTTGTCTGTGGGCTCAGGTTCGCCGACCTTGTGGTCTAAATCCATGTCAAAAGTACTGTTATTCCAGGCCGGCGCGCCTTTGGTGAGAAACGCAAACACGGGCGGGTTCGGCAGTTTACGATATTCTTGATTAGCATAGTCATAGCTAGATTCGTTTTGCAATTGAAAGAGATTCTCAGGTGGCACTCGAAATGAAACTTATTTTCGGATGAGTTTTACCAATGGATAAAACCGTTACGTTCGAGAGCCACTATGTCAATATGGTAATTGCAAGTTGATGGACCAGACCACTCGGAATAACTTGACCGTGAAGAATTGTTTGTCTCTATTGAGTGAATTGATTTATGAAGAATTTTAAGAAGGCTCTATAGACTACATAAGCTGGAGCTGGAGCCGTTAGTTCTCATTTAAAAGGAAGTCTGTCACATTTTACTCCCTGGGTAGGTACTTTAAATCAGAAATAGAAGGTCAATGGAACAGTGATCGACTACTGTCAATGGGCTTCACAGATTTGTTGACGGCAGACATTCTGAGATATGTTTTCCAAAGGAACGAACTGACTGTCAAATGTTTACAGAAATTGAGATTTCAAAACGCCTGACCGGTGGCAAAGTTGATGGCCGGCGTTCGCAGAATTTCATCCACCTAATTTAAAATCACTCGTTAAGTTCAAATAAAACTAAGTGAAGGGCAGTGAATAAAAATATGAATAATTGGACATTTCCAATATTGAAAAAAAAAATAAACCATGCACATGAGTTACAAAACTCTGTTGCAAGATTTAAGTACATAAATGGTCTCTAAATATAGTCTGGAAGTTAATCGATTGTTCACCAAGATTGTGCGATTTTATGACGAAATCAAACGGAAACTGCTGAAAGGAGTAGGCTAAACTGGCAGAGTTTCCAAACCCCCAATATGTGGCTGTTGCAGGTAAGTATTATTTTTCAGAACACAATGCATCGACCCATCGTTACGTCGATATTACGGGTCGGGAGAGCTAGTTAATCAATTCGGTAAAAAATCAACAAAAAAGCTAACCACTGGGCTGTCACAATGATTGTTACTGACAGAGACAATACTGAGACCACCAACTTCGGCCGATTTCCCGTTACTTGCCTACAAGCTATATTTTTATGGGGTTGCAAATGCTAAGTGCGATTGTATTGTTACATCGAAAATCGTATTGACAAATGTCACCTAACTTCAAAAATTCCGACTCACCAACACACTCGCAACTTGCATATGCCACTTCCGCTGTAGGCAAAGTTGCTGACAGCGTTCATAGAATTTTATCCGTTAAATTTGAAATTATTCGTTACGTGTGGATAATATTTTTTTTAGGAATAAGTGTTCATTTGCTTAAAATATTAATGAAAAATGAACAACGTAAATTGATTGAAGGAAAATAAAACAATTTGAGCAAATTTTGTTCAGTTATCGAAGAAAAATTTACACATGAAATCGAAGTTAAAGATATTCAAAAGCGTTTGTCCTAATAAGTTTCTAGTATATAGAACATCTCCATAACATAGTTTTATTAACCAAATAATTCAAATTATTCGCCTTTTAACAATTTATAATAAGTAGCCAATGGCGTTCAGTTATGTAAAAATGTGGTATTTCCGAACTCTTGCACATTTCCCCACGGTTGCTGATGTTGGCAGCATTTGTTTTTGTATTTTTTGTATGCTTTTGCATGTCACACGGATTCTTAATTGACATAACACCGATAGGAAAACAAAATGGCGAATTTGAAAAAAAATTGAGGAGCCCAGCGGCAAGAGGATTGTGAGTTGGGGGTCTCAGTATGATTTGTCTACGGTTACTGATGCCAAATAGTTTCGATCTTCATACGGATGTACTTCGGAAAATGGTATAAATAAAATAATTACATACTCTGATGACCTTGCAATAGCCACCAATCACTCATCTTCTCATCTTACAACCCTTGGCATAAACCCATGACCTTGGGGTACATGATCAAGAGTAAGCTAAATGAAAGAATCTTATTTCCATCTTGCCAAAACCATTAGAGACGTTTTTTCTAAACACAATGCGCGATTTAAAAAATTTTAGTCTCCTTTCAATTAACGGAAGCTCAAAATTGCGAAATTTGTATAAAAATATAGGCACTGTGAACTAGTAAAATTAAGAGCCGAAACTAAAAATATTTATTGATAAAGCCCGTATGACACTACAATTTTTCTACATTTCTATCATGTTGAAAAGTCAGCGGTGTGTAAAAAGAGACTGAAAGTGTATTACGAAAGGGGTAGCAATTGTTTGCAAAGCAACCACAAATTTTCAATCGAATTTATTTTCAAAAAGTGTTGAAATGTCAAAAAAAGAAAAAGTTAATAATTAATTTGAATACATTTTTAATGCATTTTTTGACATTTCTACATTAATACGGTTGGTGTGTACGCACTCACTAATTTTTCTACTCTAGTTTCATTTTAAAAGCAGAAAAAATGTAAAAAAAAATGTAGTGTCATAGGGGCTTAAGGTCCAATACTGCCTGACTGCACCAGTGATTTTCAATCTGCTAACAATGTTACATTATAAAGTATTTTCGAGCGGCAATTATACTTTTGGCAAAGTGAAAGAAAAACCACACACTCAAAAATGTTCCCTTACTGAGTGCGATTTTTGCTCGGTTGAAAAAAAATGAGTTAAAATTAACTTAGCTATGAAAAAAAACGAGTATTCGTTGTTAAAACCTTTTTATAGTTAAATGCAAACTGAAAAAAATAAATCATTTAATCAGTTGTTTTCAACCGAGTTTCTAGATTAATATCAACCAAACAAAGTAAGTTCGTTAAATTCTACAGAATTAGTTACGACCGAGAAAAGTCCGAGGGGAAATTGATAAATCTGTCATTTTTTAGTGAACCGAGTTTCCTTAAACAAGTTGACTCGGTTATATTTCTGTGCCTAAAAGGTAAAACATCTTAAATCGACTTATGTTATTTTAGCTATTTAAGCCTAGTATGTTGTTCCAGCAAAGCTAAAATTAAGCGCCTCTCCAATGTTTCTGTCCACCACTTCATTTTGACAGTGTAAATTCCGTCAAAAAAAAAAAAACTATGTTGGTAAAGCTGATTGACTTTGCTTGTTTCTTTATTTGTACTTCTACAGCTCCCTCCTTAATATTCCATTTCTAAAAGAAATTAAATTATCAACTACGAAGTTCTTTGTGTTGAACTAACCATTCTACATACTGTTAATTTGCTTTCATTTGAAATTTTGTTGCGTATAACAATATTTGCTCTGATCTGTCAAAATTTAACTGTGGAAAAATGTATTTTGCTTTAATACGCTTACTTAAATTCTGTACAGATTTCTCGTACAGTGGCTAACGAATTTAGCTTGAACGGCGTAAGCAGTACGTTAACGGATTAACTGCTTTGCTTAAGTTTATCTTTGGAGACATTTTTGTATGGGAGCTTAATTTAAGCGCGAGCAGCATACTAGGCTTTAAGGTGATAAAAATTCAAATAATGCGGAAGTTATAACTGTTTGTAAATTAGCTAGTCATCAACTGTACTGTCTTGCATAAAGCAAAACAGCTTCAGCCTTATTTATAAACGTTTTATAAAGACAGCCTTATTTATAAACGTATTAGAAAGAGTGTATAAAGTTCTGCACCGTTTAAAATATCTTTAAACGCAAAAACCTTATTTATTAAAATTATTCAACGTGGTATAGAACTTGCTTCTATGGAGGTGGAATAGTATCGAAATGTCATTTTGACTGAAAAAATCTGTCACATTTTATTTTAAATGAAATCAAAAAGAAATTGGATAGGTTGTGGGGAGGTTTTTTCGCGATAAGAAATATGTGCAGATATGAGATATTTTGAATTGTTTTAAGAATTTGGTTTAAATTTGCATAAAACTACCATATCATAGGAGTCCCAAATTTCTCAACTTTTTCTTTTTACTTTTACCTAAATTTTTTTTTTTTGTATTTGTATTTGAATTTGCATTTCTCACAATCTGCTAAGTTTTGTTTTTCATCTTTTCGAACAGATAAATGTAATGGATCTCTCCTTTTCAGTACCTTTTTTGACGCAAGCCCTGTATAACTAGTATGCTTGGGAAAATGTTTTATAAATAAGAATTAACTAAGTAGAAATAGACTGACAGTTTTCCTATGTCTTCGCGATTTACCCCGCAGATTATCAATATAAGCCCCTCATTCCGGTCGCAATTTTACTGTCTGTCTATACGTGTGAAGCAGCAAAAAAAAATGCAATTCTAAATGGCGGGAGTTGTAATAAACTACTGACACTCAGCAGTGTTCCTACATCGTGGCATTGACTTATTATATATGGACTGCTAGTAGGCAACTTCGCGTTGGTTCCAACATAAGCGCTAGCTCTCGTGGTTCGGAGCGGAATAAATTGGAAACTCCCACCTGACGTTTCATTTCGTTGCAGATAGTTTTGCATATGACTGTGTTAATAATAAGTCAACGCATCGTGGTATCACTACCTTTATGTGGGAATTTCAACTTTCAAAAACTTTCCGTGCGTAAAAGGAAGAAACATCAAAATTGTGGAAATATCAACCATCTGACAAGAAAACATTCAAACCACATTTCACCATGAATATCAACGCACTAAATATACATAAAAAGGAGATTTGCCTTTAGCAACATTTTCCAGTACCAAAAATAATGATTATAATGTTAGCAAACTGCGATTTTTATACTGAAGATTAATTGATTGTTATTTTCTTTCCGGAAAAATACAAATTTTACTTTTAAAAGCATGTTTTTTCATAAAAAAATAGAGGTAATTTGAGTTTAGTGAAAAGGGAAAAATGAACACGCTTCGTGGGAAAAATAAAGAGAGAGTTTTTAGAACACTGACGGAGATTTAGTGTATTTTGTGAGTTGCTGTCAGCTGATGGATGCGTTCTGAGAGTTTAGATTCGTTGTTTTACTGTACCACGATAACATTTGTATTCTATTCTATATAATTTAAAATAGCGTTACATTCAACATAAATAAATAAAGGAATAAAGTGTAAATTCATTCGTTAAAATAAAAGAAGATATTTTTGTTCCTACAATTAATGTGTCCCTTTTGGGGAAAAAAATATGTTAGTGGAATACCCAAAATTTATAAACACACCAAAATAATAAAAATTAAGTTTCAATGTCAAACTCAAGTAATTATTTTTATTTATAAATCAACCATATCTTGACACGTTCACTCATGAAGCATATTCAAACATGTTTTCGTGTTGTATCTTTTTTATGCTAGCAAATATTTCGCAGGGACTGTCAATACAAAAACGGCAATGGATTGATTACGATTATTTAAATTTGAAATATGATTTTTGAGTTATAATCTTTTCATGAAGATTCCATTTAATAGCGGAAAACAACAAAAAACAATTAAAATTTATTAGAACATTTTAAATAATTGAGATAAATAATTAAATTCCATTTGAAAACAAATGCCTCAGCCATGAACATGAACAGTGCTAGTTTTTTAATAAAAAAAAACACAACTGAAAAGTTTTTGGTAGACATTTGATGAATGAAAATAATGTCATTATTTATGTGAAAAGTAAAATAAAGTTGCAAAATGATGACTGCACATTTATTATTGTTTCTTCACAATTTATTTTCTACGAAAGTGACGATTTTTTTACCTGATTTTTTGTTTGTAATTTTTCTTACACTGTTTTAAGTGACAGTACAGTTGTCAGTCACGTTTAATACTGTTGTTAATAGTTTCACCGAATCGATCATTAAAAAAAAATGAAAGGAGAAATTGGTTGCGAAACTTAAAGGAAACTCTATGGCGAACATGCGAACAATTTTTTTATATCGATATCATAAAATTTATTTCTATCTATCCAAAATTCATTATAAAATAACTTAAAAAATATTCCTTTTCTTTATATCCTGTAATTTGAACATTAATTTCTATTCAATTATAAGAAAATCGAACAACTATTAATATAAAAAAGTAGCGAAAAATGTCAACCTGGAACAAAGAAAAACTATGGTTTAAAACACAGCCCTTGATATTGAAATGGAAGTCCACCTCAGGCTACCGACATGGCGACATCCGGTTTAAACCGGAAGAGTGTAGGCTGGTTTTTTTCAAGCATGAGTGAGTCCCCTTGGATTAGCATAGGCACAAATATATGAATTTCAACTGGGCTACATCCTAGTTCAAATTCAGCTTGTAGGCATTTTCTCTTTTTTGGCTCAAGCTGTCAGTCTTTTTAATAAATAGTTAGTTTATGATAACTATACAGGTCATTGACTTATTATGTATGGACTGCTAGTGAAATGTCACTTTCATACAACCTCTGCCCATAAAATGTAGCCAACATAATTAGAGCTGTGGTTCTATGCGAAAAATTAGTGAAACAAAATGACAACCATCTTGGATTTCTCCATAGAATGCTAGAGCCACCTATTGGGCGTGAGTTGATTTGCCAAGTGAAACGGTTAAAATTCAAGTTGTTGCGGCACTTTTTACAATAGATGTCTTCTCGAAATTGTGCTAGTTCAAATAATTAATAATAGATGGAACCAACAAAATTTGAATAAAAAATCATTTTTCATTGTCCTATTGCACAATTTTCGTATATTTATTGCGAATTAGTTCTTTATGTTGTTTTTCATTATAACTTTAGAAATACGATGTAATAACACTTTGGCGTATATCAAAGTGATCAATAAATACTTATGATTTTCAAGAATATCACATTCAAGTACATGAGAATTTAATTCATCATATCAGAGAAACTTGAATCATATTGCAAATTGCAACCAATTATACAACACTTCATTTTTTAATTTTAAATCTTTATTCAATTAATCGAAATAACACAGTCATATGCAAAACTATCTGCAACGAAATGGAAACGTCAGATGGGAGTTTCCAATTTATTCCGCTCCGAACCACGCGAGCTGGCGCTTATGTTGGAACCAACGTGAAGTTGTCTACTAGCAGTCCATATATAATAAGTCACTGATACAGGTGTTTAGGCGCGTTTAGCAAATTCAAATAATTAAGGCTGCTTATGTTGATTATATGAAAAGGAAAAGTAACTTAAGAACCAATATTTCCCTTATTTTGAATAGTGTGGAAAAAATTGTAGGAAAACATTTTATGTTTGCATTAATTCAGTAAAAAAGCTGTAAAGATTTTTACCGCGAGAAAAGTGATGACTTTGTTGTTCTTAGGTCGACTTAAGTTTTCAAAACAATTTTAAAAGTATCTTAAGTGACTTAAGATGAAAAATGTACTTATATTTGATTGGTTAAAACGAAAAGTCAAAAAAGCATCCTTTTTTTTACCTAATCCCCCAATCTATTAATAATAACAATTTTGACTATATTCTCCAATAAAGTTGCGATATTTTTTCGAAAGAATTTTCTGTGCGCAACTCATACATTTTTTTAAGTTTAAAATTGCTCTCCTGAAAAGTGTACGAAATTGACATAAGATGTTTTGCCTTTTAGGCACAGTTAATCCACAAACTCTGTAGGTGCTATATTACAAGTAATACTTTGTAGTTTTTAACCGAAAGTTGGTGGATTTTAGTTAAGTGATTTTGTTTGGTGCAAGCAGATACAACAGTAATGACCACGCAGACTCATAGGTAACTCACATGTTCCACAAACACATTTGTGCCATTCCTCTTATAATTATCTGTCACAAACCGGACTGCATTTAGAATTCAATGAACCGGCGCTTTTTCGAATGGTTAACAAATGCCCATCGAAATTTCATTTTTTTTTTATAATAGACACGCGCTAAAGATGTTATGACTTCTTAAATGCGTTATCTCATGAAAAATTCAGCTCCAAACCAACCTGATCACACTATTAAATGGATAAATCTTCTGGATGCCCACCATCCTCCAGCATGCGACAATCTAATAGGTATTAAATGAATAAATTACAAATTTGCCACTTCGGCCTACAACAGCAACCAAACGGAACGGAGAGCCCGCATAAGGAGTTGCCAAAGCACATTTAGAGACAATTCCATTGGAGTGCACTAGCCCACAAGCCACAATAAACTGGTATTCTCGAATGCGTTGGTTCTATCTTTTTCTGATAACGGTTTATAACCAGCATGGTATTGGTAATGACATAACGTCAAGTATAATAACACAGCTTACATCCGACGCCGACCGATGGCATGTAACTGTTGCACGCTACCATTCTCGCTGTACATTGGTTTGGTTCCGCGCGAGCTCTCAGACTCCGAGTAGGAAATATGCGCTTGTGTCCGTTGATGGTCTTCCGTTTTGTTTGCGACACCAAAAGCAAAAGAAAAACAACCAACATGAAACGGAGACCAAAACAAGAAAATCAAAACTGTTCGGCGCGGTGTAGTCTGTGAAGAGTCTTCTAGCCTATTTGCCAAAACTGAGTATGGTCTGGTGCGTGTCGGCCGTTAAACTACACTACGCAACAGCTCCAACGAAATTGTGAGAGAGTTCTCATTTATGGATTTCGTTCTCAGCCTTATTTGTCATGTATTTGGGTCACGCCAGACCCGCTCGTGCCCGTTCCCAACTCAGTGGGTAATTATTGTGGAACTTTGAATGACAGAATGCCCGTTTTTTTCTAGTTGCCACTTCTGTAATACGCCAGCCGTAGGAGTGTGCGGCAAAACGCAACTAGTTGTCAGTGAACCAGCGTACAACAGACTGACAACAACAAAAGTGACACACAAAACGCCACACAATGAAGTTTAATTAGCGCTTCTCCGTGGCTTGTGCGGCAGAAGAGAAATAGCTCTGAGTCTACGATTAAACAAAATTCTTCGCCTTTATAGCGTCCCAATTCCGAGAGGTCGTCAATGGTCAGGCAGACACACTTGGACAAGAGCCAACCGACAAGTGATATGTTCAGGTAGACAGCTGACTAATTGGTCACATGACATTACAGGGGCGGGCGTACCTTTATTTTGGTTTGTTTCTTTGGGTCTGTGGTGGGATCGTTGTGAGCTATACACTAAGAACTATCTGGGCGACTGTTTTAGGGCTTAGTTCCTAATTTTAATCTTGACTTTAAATTTACGGAAGCTGGCGATTGCGAAATTTGTATTGAAAATTTAGCTACTGTTAGCTACTAAAGTTTAGACTCGAAACTAAAAATGTTTATTGCTAAGGTCCCAGGTGTCGGTGGGGTTGATCTTAAGAGTCGACCTTTTAACCAGTTTCAAAAGCCCAGTAAATGGGCTTGAATTTTAGTTTCAAGTCTTGAACCAGTTTCAAAAGTCCAGCTTTTTATTTGTTGTATATGCCTACAATGGATGACAGTAGTTTGTTGCAGAATCGAATAGAACAGAACACTGCAAAAGTGGTTTAACGAGGTCAGTTTGACGCCTTATACATATACATCCAGAACTGCATAGTAAATTAAGACGCCCATTTCAAGCAAACAAAAAAGGCTGGCCATCAAATTACGAGCTATTTTGTCCGCGTTTTTTGGGTCATACCCTCATAATTTATACCTACAACGCGAGCAACATTCGTAGCTTGCATGTTAGGGCGGATTTTACAGACTGGATTAGTAAAAAGCTATACCAAAATAGACAGAGGAAGTTAGAGTTAAAGAGGTTGGTATTGTGGTGTAGGGACATTGTGGGGTGGTACCTAAAATATTTAAGTCGATTTTAGCCTTATGACCCACTTAAGTAGGATTTTTTCTTTCCAGTCTTGGGTCTTCGGGACTTATGTCCTCAGGACTTATGTCTTCGGGACTTATATCTTCGGGACTTATGTCTTCGGGACTTATGTCTTCGGGACTTATGCCTTCGGGACTTATGTCTTCGGGACTTATATATTCGGGCCTTATGACCCACTTAAGTGAGATTTTTTCTTTCCAGTCTTGGGTCTTCGGGACTTATATCTTCGGGACTTATGTCTTCGGGACTTATGTCTTCGGGACTTATGCCTTCGGGACTTATGTCTTCGGGACTTATATATTCGGGCCTTATGACCCACTTAAGTGGGATTTTTTCTTTCCAGTCTTGGGTCTTCGGGACTTATATCTTCGGGACTTATGTCTTCGGGACTTATGCCTTCGGGACTTATGTCTTCTGGACTTTTGCCTTCGGGACTTATGCCTTCGGGACTTATATTCCTTCCCTGGTATTGTATCCTATCGAAACCAGGAAATTATTATGTTCAATTGAAGCTTTTGATAAGGGGTTGACATATATGTTGGCCAAATTCCCGCATGCGTAAACGTTATAACTTATAAGCTCGACCCAATTCTGTGATGAACATATTGCTCGCTTCAAGGTCATGAGTATTTCAGATAGATGATAATATGGCGAATGTGTTTACTTGATTGACTGATATTGGTTTAGAATAGAGTTCACCAACAATGGAAGCCGTTTGGGTAATTTCACATTTTTCGCGGATCATGTGGGGCTATAAGGTACAGTCAATCATAACAATTCGATCAATTGTTTCTATCGTCCAGCTTGGTATGTGCTTAGATATACGTCCCACAGAGAAGTAGGTACGACAGTGCTAGCAAAGAGATGCATTGAGAAGTCGTGTAACCATTTCTTCACGAAAGAAGTTAGCTCCTGCTAATGCAGTTTAAATCCACAACTGACTAAATATATACACTACGACCGGTCGGGGCGAAAATCCAAAAAGTCCAGATCGGTACACGACATCTTTTATTCGCAATCAAGACTGCATACGAAACCATTTATGGAGACGATTTATAAAGAGCCATGTCTAGTTCAAGCAAGCTTTTTTACAGAGGCCTTTGGTGTAAAAAAATGATTTATTCACTGCTTCGTCGTTCTTCAGAAAATTTGACGAAAAACCGAGGTTTTGAGGTAGCTGCAATCTTTATCTACCTCGGCTTCGTTATACTATTTGAAAATGAGTTGACATCTCATTATTAATCGTACAAAGAATTACGCTTGCCGATTGAATAAGTAGTAAGGCCTTGCCAAAAAAGACTAAGGAGGTTCTATGTAGGACTTTTACCTCCATAATCCTCCTTTTTTAATATTAGGCCACGGCATGAAGAAGGAACTGTCCAGCTCGAAGGTCCACGACGCACTTTATCGCCACCTAAGTAAGTGAGTGCTTGGTCGCATTCATATTTCTGTTATAGTTCAGCCTTAAGCTAAGCATTTAAAAAAGCAATGGACAGAATGATCCCGAGTTAAGAACTTAACAATGAGAAGGAAAAGTTTGAAGATGATTTTCATCGACATTATTACGAATTTCTTGAGCTAATTGCAATTTTTTTGGGGGGAAAAAATTCCCAAGATGGAATTCGATTTTGGGCACCAAGAGCAATATACTGCCTTAAAATAATATTGTTCCAGCAGGAAATTTAATCGGCGCAGTGGCTTAGTGGTTAGTTTGTTGGGCTACTAAACGAGGGGTCCCAGGTTCGAATCGAGAAAAAAACTAAATTCCAGCTTAAGGTATTTTTCACTGCGCCACGGCCACCTCTCGCAAACATCTGACAAATATCTACATAACTGGAATCGGCATAAAATTGTAGATCAATTCCATTCGTCCCAAAAATAAAAACTCACACAAGACGAATGGTTGTGAGAAGCTAGGCCTAGGACCTGTTGCGCCAATTTTTTTTTTAGCAAATTTAATTGACCGCGAAGGTCAAAAGAGCTTGGTCGACTATTATGCCGCTTTATTGTGTATTGCTACACGGAGTGTTAGTTTTCTAGCCCAAATGATAATTCATATAAAAATCATGATATGACTATAGCTGATATTGCACTCAATACATTTTTGATCCTTTTTTGACAGTGAAATAAATGTTGAACAAAAACGACAAATGGCTTCAAAAGTATTGGAAGATGAAGATGACGAATAAAAGAAAGAATAAGTGAAAGAGGAATGGCATGTAAAACCAGCTAAGGTCGCATATTTTGTTGAAAAACACCTTCCATCAGAGCTTGTGTCAATGAGATTGTTCGAACAGCTTTTTACATTTTTGGATCCGATTCATTGGGAAAACCAATCAGACTACAGGCTGAAAAAGGAAGTAATTGGATCACTTAGAGTGGTAAATGATGCAGCTGAACGCGGAGTTCAATGATAAAATAACAAAAGACGAAGACCAAAAGTTTCCAGTGAGTGTCTTTAAACAATTAAATTGAAGAACCTACCATGTTAGTTAAAAATTGATTGGTCATTTTTTGAATAATTTCACAATTAAAACTTTTTTAGACAGTGTAAAATTATAGTCAAAAATTGGATTGGAAAAAAAAAATGGACTTCCGACCAACAATGAAGAATTGGCTGTTCTGAGTAGGTACCTATGTCCCATTGTTCGATGAACATTTAAAGGAAATTTATCCTTATTTTAAACGCATCTGATTTTAAATCCAGTTTTGAATCTATTTAAGATTAGGAGGAAGGTTTGTGGACCAACCAAATCAAAACTCAAACCGAGTTGGAAATGTGGAGAGGAACAAGTTTGTTCAATGACAGAAGTGTCAGTGCATTTTCGTACCTAGTTTGCAAAATCCCCAAAATTAGGTTTTCTTTGTTGGTTCCTTTAAAACCGTATGCGCTAGCAAATATTTTTATAATTTATTTTAAAAGTTAAAAACAAATTTCCGGTTACATGTGCAGCACATCAGAAGTTCACAAAAGAAAGAGCCCAACGACAGCTATATGCTGCACTGAGCTCTTGGCCCCCCTGAACTAGTGCTACATCGAACGCTGTCCACATCAAACAAATTTATAAATTCAATCTTTTATTCAGGGTCACCATGAAACATTTAACGCGTCAGGATTACAGGAGTAGCTGACACCATTTCCACTATATCATTATCTACAGGCCAATTAAGTGGCCATTACCACTAGAAACGATTACGTTAAACACGTAGGTACTCGAAAACCGCTTAGAATCCATCGACAACCGGTTGCACAATCTCGGACCATCGCTAGTGGGTCATTCACGCTGCACAGCCTCTGCCAGTGTTAACGCACAGCGAACGCAATACACTGCCACTGCCAATATTATTATAACTTCAATCGAAAGCAAAGCCATTCTGATAAAAGCATCCCGACAAAGAAAACTATCCATCGCTTTGAGAACACACAGATATTCCAGCGAAAGTCTGTTCATCTTAAGACTCTTCGTCTTCTCGCCTTCATTTTCAATACGTCTTCTTCCCTTCTATTTTGAATGGGTTTATTGATGAGTTCGTTTCATTATCCGTGAACAGAAGCTCCCAATTAGGTAATGGATATAGGTACCAAAATTACTTTCTTCCAACACTAACTACAGTGACTAATACCAGGCCAAGTCACAGAAAACTATGAATACAATTGCGAAAAAGTGTGTCACATATGCATATGGGAACGGGCTCTAACACAAACAACGGGAAACGGGAACAAACTCTTTTACGAATTACAAAAACATGGAACGTCGCCGCGATCGTAGGAGAGTTCTTTAAATTCCACCCGCACTCGCACGGATTTTAACACGTCTTTTCAGTCCTCACCACGTAAACGGCGAACGTGAAAGATAAATTAAATGACATACACGCACACGGCACTCGATACTCGATACGGTAACGGTAATTTTGTAGTAAATAGAAGAAATCTAGAATTTTTCTCTTCGGTTGCCCCGTTTGTTCTTCTTCGCTTAATTAATTGGAAGTGTGTGTCTGTGTATATCTTACAGATGTAACAATGTAACTATTCTCAGTGTTATCCTCGAATCGGACAAATGAAGGCGGTGCCCTTCGATATGATGCGCGTGTTACAAAAAGTTTGCGAACAGCTCGAAAGTTCAAGACGTACTGAGTCTTGTTGGCCATATGATGTCTGAGGTAGGTCTCCTGCCGATGGTCTTCGTCGTGGCATAAAGATAAAGAACCAGTGAAAGACACAAGAGGAAGAACGCGACGCTCACCGAGAGCTCGATGACCAAATCAAACAGAGTGTGTGCGTGTGTGTGTGTGTGCTGAAAGAAGAAAGCGAGGAGGACAGGTAAAGGTAACATGTTAAAGAATCACCACCAGCAGCCATTCCATCAGCGAAAAGGTAAAAATAGTACCTTACCGCGCTAAGAAGAAATAGTGATGAAGCGCGAGATGGTTGGTGGTAAAAGAACAGAAAGATACCTGTCAGTGAAGTTTTTGAATTATTTACCTGTGAATGGGGTTCTTCAGGTGGGCACCTGTATTTCAAGTGGGATGGGAATTGGTTTATGTTTGTATAAATCTTTTTTTGAACTGTGTTTGTCGCACATTGAGCGAGCAGAGGTAGCCGTAGCACAAATCGACTAAAAACACTGTGAAGACACAGATAAGTCCACACAGTTCATGCGATGTGCAAAATATATCTCGACAAATATGCATTAGAGCAGATGTAATGGTCCTTTGTTTGTTTATTTGTGGCGAATTAACTTCTAATTGCATCTGAATGGTGATTGTTCTGGGCGAAAATAGGTCTGTTGATGAGCTATTCAGTGGTTTACTTTGCATTAGATGTCAGGTGTAATGTTGTAAAAGCAGTATGAAAAGGAAGACCCTGTCGTTATGTTCCACTTTCGTCAAATTACGGCAGCCAAAAAAGGGACAGATCGTCCCAAATCGTTTAAGTCCCTTACCTGGCTTTGCATGTTTATTTGTCCCTTGGCTTCAGGACAAGCACTTTGGAACTCGCTTTTAATTAATTAAACAAATATTAATAAATATAATTATTAATAATAATAAAAGAAATTGGTGCTATGTTACAATTTAACCTTAACATTTACGGCCATATTATTCACTCAGTTTTAAGTTTTACACTCGATCATTAATAAGCAATTTTTAAACCCGATAATTTAAACCTATGTGCATATTATTCACTGAAAAACACGCCTTAAACCCGCTGGATTAAAAATGGATTTAAATGCGGATTTAAAACACTTTAAACCGTTTTTAATCCGTCTTAAACCCACGTACTGTCAAATTTCACAAATAATGACATTTTTTTTTTGTGACAACACTTGGAAATTGATTAAATTTGTTTTGGGCCCAGTTATATTTTAAGGCGTATTAATTATGGCGAAATTTCTATCGAATTAGCCTCGAACGTAGCCTCCAAAATGTCTCTTTTCCAGCACGAAATATTTTCGAAAATATACCACATCGTAATCGTCGACGCAAGCCCGCTTATGCAATCGATATATTCGACGACAAGGACGTCAATTTACCATCAGCTGCTGTTTTATCAGCTCTTCGACAAATTCGTTTTCTGACGCCGAAGCCATTATTTTAGTCCATTTCACGAATGAAGTCCGTTTTTAGTTTCTTGCCATT
Organism: Cheilosia vulpina; assembly: GCA_916610125.1. Classification (NCBI taxonomy): domain Eukaryota; kingdom Metazoa; phylum Arthropoda; class Insecta; order Diptera; family Syrphidae; genus Cheilosia; species Cheilosia vulpina. The sequence continues at coordinate 33,802,445 of OU744278.1, forward strand.
TTTTTTCTATTCCCTTTTTTTACTTTTCTTATTTCTTGCGAGCGAAGAAATGTCAATATTATGAAATTGAGTTTTAACCAGAGTTAAAGTACTTAAACCGGTCTCCGGATTGCGTTTACATCAAATCGGATTAAACGCTATCAAGTTTAAAAAAAATGGGTTTATGTTTGGAATTAACGAGTGAATATTATGGACTTGGGTTTAGTTTTTGGGTTAAACTCACTTAAACCCGGGTGTAACCTTTACCCGGATTAAAAGGAGTGAATAATATGGCCGTTAGGTATGGAAATGAAACCGCGTCAAAATATTTTCTTAGGTTTGTCCAAACTGAACTTAACTGAATTTTGTTCGGCTCAACACACGTTGACTTAAGTACTCTTAATTAAAATTGACTTAACTTAACCCACTTTTTCGACATTATATCGCAGCAGCTGCGTACTGGGCTCTAATCGCGTAATTACTGAAACGAATATAGTCGAAACGATTGAACAAAACGATATCGTTTTTAGTTTGCTTTATATAACATCATCGTCGCATCGTTCATCATCGTTCAATCGAATCGTTCATCGTTTTTCTTTTAATCAGTTTGAACATGACTGTAAACAAATTCTGACACCGAAAAAATTTAAAAATGTATGGAAATTGTTTATTTTTTCTTCTTTGTCATTGATTGACGTGGAATTTGGCAAAAAAAAAAAACGACGAAACGATTGCAAAATAGCCATCGTTCAATCGAATCGTTTCGACAACAGTATTTGACATTTGAATAAGTAACGTGAAGTAACAAGAAACGATGATCGTTCTATCGTTTTGTGCTTATGCGATTAGAGCCCTGCAAACCGAAAAGGAGAGCGAAATTGTTCGTTGTGTCATTTTTGTATGGGATTTTTCGTTCCGGAACAGGTGCGTACTAGGCTTTAGTTGAAATTTTGCTCGCTTGCTTTACTTCAATAAATGTAGGTAGGTAGTTCCGGGTTTACAGCCTCAATTGGATAGAACTGGCAAATAAAAATTATTTATATTATTATTTGACATATTGGTGAATAACGAAAAAAAATTCCACTACGGACCACAGCCGATTCTGTTTTATTTTCACCGATTTTATTTTTGTGCCGGATTTTGCCAACTTGGTGCATTTGACATATTTATCAGTAGCTAAATGCTTGTCGGTTGAAATTCTCTGCGCTGTTTCGATCCAAGAGCAGAACTGCTCGTTACACGTTATTTTGCTAATTTTCTATTTTTCTGACATTTTTGATTAGACTATTTGTGCGATTGCGATCGATTTATATGCGTTTGATTTAAACCACGTACGCGAATGAACCTAATGTGGTATTCGACTGAGCGCTCTCAGATCACTTTTTTTTGCTCTCGTTTGGTAAAAAAAAAAACAATCTTTTTCAGATTTCAGAGCACTTTTGCGTATCCGGATTTTTTCTCAGATTTACCAATACAAAGTACGTTTGAGTTTGACAACTAGTGGAGTTTGTTTACAATTTCGTGAAATTTGTCAACTGAAGAGAAACGCATTCCATCGGGTGGATCTGTTTTTATTAATTATTTATGCACAAATGTTTAGAAATCAAACATCAAACGGAAATTTAGAATGTTTTAATATAAAATTTAACCAGTGAATGAAAACCGCGTAGAAAAGTGTTGAAGGCTACACATATTCGAACCGCACTAATATCAACACAAAAAAGAGCAAGTGACGTTTATATGTTCGATTAGACACACGAAATCTAAAACCTGACAGTGAATCTGTAGAAACCCAATCGAAAACCACATAAAAGTCCCTTCCAACATCTCTCCACTTTGAATATAAAAATGATTCCTAAAGGGATTTGGCATCACTACCGAATATTTTACTCGACGACATTTTGATGCGATTCACAGTACCTAACGTATCTACGTTCACAATAACGAATGACATTCCACCGTTTATCCAATGCACCAACCAAAACTAAAATCATATGTTTTTGACAGTCGTCACTTTTCGCTTGTGCGCATTGTTGTTGCTGTCATCCTATTTTAGCTTTCACCCACAAAACAAATGAAACGAACGTGAAAAAAAAAGAAATCATTGACGACCAACAAAATCCACCGAAGAGAGTACGTGTCCCTCTCGGCATATTTATTTCGCCAGCGTTTCTTGTTTTTTTCTTGGTTCTCCGTTCATATTTCGGTATTAACGTTAGTGAAATTATTATCTGCCTACCGTTATTAGAAAATTCACCTCGCCTCCGTAGGGGTCGTCACAAATTTCACAATCGTGGTCCGAACAAGGCGTTTTGTCGTGTTGGACACTCGGTTAGGACCATACACTTAAATCTAACAGTGCAAGTGCAATTAAATTGAAGTTTTGCGCGAAACCAAGTTGTCGCTTACAACGAAATCAATGTGCATTCTTCATTCTTTACAACGAAATTTCATTTGTCAAGTTAGAATTCCTATTTTTGTGAAGTGAAACTTGGAAAAAGAAAAAAAGAGATCTTTTCTGTCTAAATCGCGTTTCGGACGGAGTTTCCATACTACTCATTCATCTGGAATACAACACAAAACGAGCATAATGTCAGTGTCAAGGCAGCTCCGCGATTATTTGTTTGTTTATGTGGTCGCACTTCTGGTCTATGCTGCGTTGGGGTACTTTTCGGACGTGAGCAACGATGAGCGAAACTGCTTTTGCGAGGTAAGTCTCAACCGAGTGTGGGACGTAGCCACTTAGTCATCACATGGAATGAAATTGTGTGCTTTTTTGCAGCTCAAAGGATCTATTAACGACTGCAGTTGCAGTGTGGACACAGTAGACCACTTCAACAATATCAAAATCTATCCACGGCTCAAGAGTCTGCTGGTGAAAAATTATTTCCGGTTCTACAAGGTGAACCTGAAGCAGGACTGCCCATTTTGGCCAGACGACAGCAAGTGTGCGATCAAGTTTTGTCATGTGGAGGACTGTGAGGAGCAAAGCATCCCAGTCGGCCTGAAGGAGCACACCGATGAAGGACCGGCGTTTAAGGTGAGTTTTTCTTGTTCGGCAGCCTAAAAGTTAGGGTTCATTCTGAACAGTTCGAATTGGAGTTAGTTTGAATACGTCACGAATTTATCTTCTACACACGCAGACTTATTGAGTTTTCATTACTGGGCGGTGGCGTAGTAGATACCCTCAAAGATAAGATTGCTGCGAGTCGGTTTCCCGTGGCTAGGGGGCGTAATTGCTTAAAAATTAGGCTGATGCTATTCGCACGTCGTTAGGGACACGGCTTAGGTCGACGGCTACGGTTAAACGCGGCAAATTGAGGTAATGTGGCTCGCTGCGACCGCTTATAGGGATCTAAACTCCAGTATTTCATTTTCGGGCATGTACGTTTTAAGGCCCAACTTATGTCTTAAAATACTATTTTTAATTATTACGTTACGTCAAATACGTAGCCGTCGACCTGAGTCGTGTCCCTAACGTCGGGCGAATAGCCACTTCGATTAATAATCACCAGAGCCGACTACATATCGAAAATGTCTTCGAGTATCCGATTAAACGGAAAACAGTGAACCATATGGTGCGACCCGAACACGTAATCGAATTGCCCAAGAGTTATGAAATGCACTTGACACAGAAGGCAAGTGATTTTCTTTTGAAACACCCAAATGTGTTTTTTTTTTGTTCTTGAATTCCAGTTGAAAGGTGAAGGACCTGCCTGTGTATTGTTAATTAGCACCGATTGGATATTTGTGCAGCAGGAGTCTGTTGACGCATCATGCCCGAAATCAAACAGCTCAGCAATGATGAGAATAGTGCTGAAGCCCTTTTGTGAATGTATTTCGACGACGCGGCAGCAGACTAGTGTGCAGTTTTTTTTTTAAGATCTTGAAGTAACTGCAAGCGCTATGCTTATTAAAACGCCAAGCAATTAATACCGCATTCTGAACATGAACGTATACGATGCACTCTGGCAGTCCCATTTTCTGAATATCGTTTGTAACAAAATTGTGCACAACGCAGGCCTTGAATATTATCTTAGGTCGTGGTTCGCACTCTGACACAAACTGATACCAATTTCAAGTCGCAATTGCTTTTAAAAAGGTCCAAGTCCAAAGGTCCATTCTCAAATAGATAGCTACCTACTTTTCCGAGCTAAAGAACAAAAATAAGTATTTAAGTTTGATAGCAATGAACAAAAAAAAAATACTCTGCATTTTTCAATTGGACTCGTTTATATTTAGAACTGAAGGGACAAACGTCTCAATGTTAATCAATTTATTGTGACATACATATATGGTATATGAGTCCTGCAACCCCTCTCGATCAGCGGCCAGATACTTCAGCTGTGGCCACGTTTTACGCTGTGTTGCTGCCTCGGCCAATACTGCTAATTTCTAAGATTATGACAACGGGAAACAAATTGTCGTTTATAATCACTTTTTGGTATCTTTTTGTTATCTGTCCCTTTACCCTTTTTAGTGTTCAGACTCACGACAGAAATTAATAACGACTAATGACGGCCAGCTGCATGATTGATAGGTGTATGAAGACTCAGTTAGAGTATGCAGGCAGTGAGCTCCATTTTGTGAGCCATGATTAACATTGTTGCTATTAATGTGTCATATTCCATTTCTATCGTGACCTTACCATAAATCTCCCTAATCCCTTTCCGACACATCAACGTAGACCCTAAATTTGGACAGTTGTGATTCATGAATGAAACCAATATCGATTTGTGCCCTATTAACTGCCTCGTTACAAGGATTGCTAGATGACACTTCTAAATCATGTTAAAATCCATATAATTGACATAATTGTTACCTATGTAGCAGAATAAGTTGAAGCTCCGCACCCGCCGCGAATATCACGATGTTTATATTTGATGGGCCAAAAGAAGTCATCCGATGTTGTTTGGCTCTAATTTTTTTTCTAAATGAAAAACTTCGATTCTGTTTTTTGATTATGTTTATTTGAACCCTTAGAAATTTCATAGTCAAGTCGAGACGATGATATCGGGCAAATGGGCGCCGTCACAATTGATTGCCATACGGGCTCGTTTTATGGCATTTTTCATCACTTCGGCGAGAACTTCGGGCGACAGATTCTCACACTCGTGTCGAATGTTGTCCTTGAGGGCTTCTAGGGTCTCGGGCTTGTTCACGTAAACACGGGACTTCATAAAACCCCAGAAAAAAAAGTCTGGAACGGTTAAATCGGGCGATCTTGCGGGCCAGTGCAAATTGCCAAAACGAGAGATAAGGCGACCCGGGAACGCCGCCTTCAGAATATCGGTTGTGGTCCGCGCAGTGTGTGCCGTAGCTCCTGTTAGAACCACATGTCCTCCAGTCCTATTTCGTCCAATTGCGGCAGAAAAAAAACTCGGTTAACATGGCCCTACATGGCGCGCACCGTCCACTGTTGTCGTTTGACCAGCGGCGTTTTCGAAAAAAAATGGCCCGATGACTCCTCCAGCGTGAACACCGCACCATGCAGCAACTTTGAGCGGGTGTAATGGCTTCTCGAGCATTACTCGTGGATTTTCGGTGCCCCAGAAACAATAGTTTTGCTTGTTCACGTACCCGCTGAGGTGGAAATGAGCCTCATAATGATTTTGGTCGAAAATTCGTCTTCGACTTCGATTGAGGATGGCTTGGGCGTAGGTTACACGCGTTTGGCGGTCGACAGGCAGCAGCAGATGCACGGACTGGACTTTGTACGGGGACCTGCGCAAGTCTTTGACCAAAATTCGCCTTAGGGACGACCGGCTGATGGCTAATTGCAAGGCACGGTTGATGTTTCCTGCGACAGCTCGGCATCCTCGTCAACAGCGGCGATATTCTCAGCACAACGGGCGCTCCGGGGCCAGCCAGTCTTGGCAACGTCTCGTGTGGTCCCATACTCTTCGAGGTTGGTGGCCAAACGGCGCAGTGTTTGCGCAGTCGGTGTCGGACGGCTGCGCCAACACTACAGACGAAAAAATCGTTCTTAGAGTAAAGGGTTATACTTTAGAAAATCAAAATTGTGAAATTTTTCAAGCAGAATTATCGAATGTAACCTTGATCATTTTACATTTCCTTCGCTTGCACAATATTTCATTCAATAACCCGTTCATCTAGTGGTGAATGAAGTCCCTTCTAATGCTGGAAGGGAAAATATGACGAATTATTGCCTACATAGATGACGACTTTGCTATCGCTGTCAATGCGCTAAGAGATCTTTTGCAGAATGCCCTCTCTTTCTATATACTCTCTAAATGGACCAAAAATGTTGTCTTCGCCAGAAAACTGAAGTGGTTCTGGTGCTCACTAAGGCAGCCAGTGTCTAACTGGGAGAAGGATGTATTCTATTGTATGGCCTTGTGAGGAATTCGTCTGCTTTTATACAAACGGTTTTTAAACCAGGTGATAAAAGACTTGCTTAGCAAAAATCCTCCAAAGCCTTCCAGTATGGATAAAGAATAAGCGTGATGAGTTAAGGTTATTGTAACGATAGGGAATGAGCTTGATGGTCCTCGAGGAGCGAGTAAAATTAAGTCTGTTGTAAAATTAAGACGGACTTTGAGTTTTAATAATTTTGTGCAAAAACTTACAACTCCTGTTTCAAAGTACAACCAAGCAAACCCTTAGAAAACACGCAAATATGGTCATATCTACGTATGCCATAGACAAACGCACTGCGTCGTTAAAGGCAACTTCCAGTTTTCGCTGGTATGAAGAGTCAAGACTGCTATAGACCACCTCAGCATATGTTATGAGGGGTAGGACTAGAGACAGTGCCAGCTTTCGTGTTGTTTCCTGAGGGGTAAAACAGGCACCGACCCACAATTTCCACAGACATCCGTAGATACGACCCACGACCACGTTTGTGTGATTGTAACCAGACAAATTTCGGTTGATAATAGTAGTGACTGAGTCAACTGCTTTAATTTTGTTATTATTAAGGTAAACATCGGGAAGGAGGCAAAGGTCGAAATTATTTTTGGAAGTGGGTATTATTTGAGGTTTAGATGTATTGAGAAGCAGCCCATTAGGTACAGACCAGGTTGTAATGCGTTTTAAGTCTTCATTGATGAGAAGAACAAGTTCGTTGAGGTTACCAGCAGGCTTCACTAAATGTAGTTGGATATCGTCGGCATAAAGGTGTACTGAAGTATGTTTACATACTATTGGAAGGTCGTTAATCAACATGCAGATAATATCGAGGAACTCCCTGCTTTATTTCTTTCAACTGTGAAAAACGTTCACCACAATTAACTCTTTGCGCTCTGCCAGAGAGAAAACTAATAATCAACTTTACTGCTCTTTCGCTGAAACCAAAGTGATTCCTTAGCTACCAACACAGAACTTTATCAAAAGCCTTCGAAAAGTCTAGCAAACACAGCAAAGATACATAACCCCTGTCATAACTCCTGCCCGTAATTCTTCAAAAAGGTTAACCATAGCTGTAGCACAACTGGGGCTAGCTCTAAAACCAAATTGCTGAGCATACAGCAATTTGTTCAGTGACAAGTGCTTCGTTATCTGCTTTGCCATAACCTTTTCAAGGACAAGGATAGACAAGGTAGAATGCTAACCGGTCTAAAATGAACAGGAGAAGATGCATTTGTTTTCTTTGCTATTGGATAAACTCTTGCAAATTTCCAGAGCTGTGGAAAAGTTGACGAAATTATGCACCAGTTAATTACATGATCGAGATGGGACACCATTTCAGGTAAAATAAGTTTAACAAATCGAATTGGAAATCCATCCTCACCTATCGAATTGGGCTCTAACGCATTCAGTAATTTCAACTTCCGTGGCTACTTTAAAACTGTCGAGCATTGGTACAGAGCCTACACAGTCTACTGTTCGATTAGAAGTTGAGCTACCAACAGTGGGATCATCACCCAGGAAAAAATTATTCAATACATCTAGATCGAGAGCACACAGAGAGTTATTCCTTCCAACAGACATACCAATTATTGGTTGCTCCAAAGTTTCTTTGCAGAAAGGGAAGAATTTAGTTTAGAAGCATAAAAGTTTTTTCTTTGACGTGCTCAGGACGTCGGTTGCGTAGTTACGAGCACTTTGTATGCGGACCAATTTACATCAGATGGTCGACGCTTCCATTTACTGTGTGATTTGTTCCTCATCTTAATCGAGCAGACCACCTCCGAAGTAAACTGTTTTCACTGTTTTCATAGGCACACATTCATCGTCAGTGTTGATTGAAACAGTCTTACTCTTTCATTTGGATCACCAGTCAATCGGCATTGCTCCCAGGGAGCAGAAAAAGTCGCAGCTTGAAGGACGATAGCATCAATAGAATTAAAGTCTTTATAAAGGGTTTTTCAATAAGAGCGCTACAAAAGTTTTTTTTTAAATAAAACAAAAACGGTTTTGGATATCAATGGAATTCTTTATTCCTGTGAAAGTACGTTCCATGCCATTATGTATGGAACTCGATTCCTTTTGCATGGCCACCACGGGCACGCTTTGCAGAAGTTCAGACGCTGAACCCAATTTTCGACGGTTTTCAAGCATAAATCGGCCGATACTGCTGCAATTTCACGTTCGATATTCGTACGAAGTTCATCAATCGTCGCTGGCTTTTTGGCATAGACCATAGACTTGACGTAGCCCCACAGGAAATAGTGCGTCAAATCACACGACCGATGCGGCCAAGCGACTGGACTATTTAGTGAGATAACACGTTCTCCAAACTTGGTTTCAAATAAATTGATTGTGACATTCGCTGTGTGGCTTGTGGCGCCGTCCTGTTGGAACCACATGTCCTCCAAGTCCATATCACCCAATTGGGGCCAAAAATATTCGATTATCATTGAACGGTAGCGATTCCCATTCACAGTATCGTGCCGGTCTTGATCATCACGGAAGAAGTACGGCCCAATGACGTCGCCGGCCCATAAACCAATGCAACGATGACTTATGGAGTACGTGTGGATTGCTGCCTGATCAATACCGCATATTTTGTTTATTGACGAAGCCATTCAGCCAGAAATGAGCCTCATCGCTGAAGACGATTTTTCGATGAAAAATTTTGTACTGTGCCTGTGGATTCAAATTTTTTCACTAGACGCTCTGCTAGGACGATTATGACGACCATAAATTGGACGTAGCGCTCTCAACGTTGAGGCCACTGACTCCGAATTTCGGTAGTAAATTTTAATAATTTCGACTCGTTGTTGGCTCGTATATCTTTCCATCATGAAATGGCAAACCTTACTGAAGAGAAATGTCAAAAGAGCGGCAAGAAATTCGGCGTCGTTTGCTGTCCCCTGTCGTTCTACTTTTGTAGCGTCCCTGTTGAAAAACCCTTTAGGTAAAAGTGTCAGGGATGGAAGATTTCGAAAAATTAATGTCATAACAACAAAAAAACGAGTGTGCTTTAGACCACATGACTGAAGTAAAACTTTTTTAGCTCCACCTATGTATACATATTTAGTCAATACATATTAATGTAAAAAAAATAAAAAATAAATAATTGGCGCAACAGGTCCGTATGGACCCAAGCCTAGCTTCTCACAACCATTCGTCTTGTGTGAGTTTTTATTTTTGGGACGAATGGAAGGGATCTACAATTTTATGCCGAGTCCAAACGGCCAAATTGAGAAGCTCTTTCATGACAGTTATACTCTCGGATGTTTGTCAGACGTTCGCGAGAGGTGGCGCAGTGAAAAAAACCTTAAGTTGGAATTTGGGTTTTTCTCGGGATTCGAACCTGGGACCCCTCGCTTAGTAGTCCAACACACTAACCACTAAGCCACTGCGCCATAATGTAGGTAGCAATTTTCTTCAATATTTTACTGGCTAGGAGGGGAAGAGAGCAGGAAAATAGGCGCGCGCACTGCTCTCTCTTGCTCCTATAGTGTGACACAGACAATAGGCCACGGTTGCCACTTACAAAAAAAACTCAAATTATTTTATTTGATTTTGCACAAAATTACCAGCTGCTAGAAGACATGGGAGATCATCTACCTATTTTCTTATAACAAACCCTCAACAAATTAGAGTTTCATGTCTATATATATAGATTTCGAGAGACATTCGAATCAGACAACCATTGTCGGGTCTCTTTTCGTCTCTCTACCACTGTAAATCTTACTCAGAGAGACTCGCTGGAATTCTCCACAGTTCTTCTCTGGGCTTAAATCCTAGTGTTAGCGCTAGCATCTGTTTATGGGAGATCTGTTTCATCGACTGGGTCTCGACCCAATGATGTCCCAAGATCCTCATTCTTCTGCCAGCCAACGCTGGACATTGACACAGTATATGTGCCGCTGTCTCAGATTCCTCCAGGCATAGTCTACAGGTATCATCCTCTATAAGGCCCATTTTCCTTAAGTGATACCCGAAATTACCATGTCCTGTAGACAAAGCCACCACCCATTTCAATGTTCCTCGAGTCATGCTTAGAACCCTTCTTTGAGTGGAGCAGGTCGGCCACTTTATTGCCATTTTAGCTTGTCTACATTGTTCCGCGGTTGACCACCTTCTCAGGTGTTCTGCCGTGATCCATTTGTTCTACCATTCTTCTGCCAATTGAAGAGAATGGTTCTGGTCCCAGCAAATTTTCAGTTGACCCCTGTTTTGCAAGGGAGCCCGCCTTTTCATTGCCTTCGATCGCTATGTGTCCCCGTACCCAAGTCAGAGTTACTTCATTTTTAGATGAACACTTATTGAGCTCAAGTACACATTCCAGTGCCAATGATGTTGTGATGTTTGTTTGTTCCATGCATCTGATCACCGCCTGATTGTCCAGTGCTATAAGGATATTTCTTCCTTTCACCTGACACTCAAGCAAGTAGTCCAACGCATGAAGCAAAGCAATCATCTCAGCCTGGTATACTGAAGTGTATTTCCCGAGGCTAATGTGACGGGCAAGTTCCAGCTCTTCGGATTAGATACCGGCCCCCGCTCCGCCATCCATCATAGATCCATCCGTGAAAATCACTATTTCTCCATTTCTTTTTTCTGGAAGTAATCCGTCCTCAATACGAGTTTTGTGATTTCTTTCCATAATACGCACCCTTGTTATTCGATCCATAGGCATGTTCAGCTCCCTAATCTCGCTTTTGACAAGTTCCAGGATCTTCCTATGTCCATAGATCGTACCACAATTGTGCCATTTCGCATCTCGATGCAAACGAAGTGTCGTTTGGGCCGCTATTTTCTTAATAAATAAGTCCAGCCGTAATATCCCCTCCAATGCGCATGTTGGGGTTGTACGTATTGCTCCTGTAATTCCTATACATGCTAAACGTTGAACCCTATCCAGGTGCTTCCTGACGGTTTTCTGAGAGGCTTTCGCCCACCATATAACCGAGGCGTACGTGATAATGGGTCTAGTTATCATCGTATACATCCAGTATGCTGACCTAGGCGAGAGTCCCCACCTCTGACCACATACACGTTTGCATTGATGTAGTACCCTTTTTGCCTTCCGGACCTTCTCCTCAACATGGTAGTTCCAAGTAAGCCCAGTATCTACATAGACTCCCAGATACTTAACTTTCTTAGTCATTGTTAGTTCCGATCCGAAAAGTGTTAAGGGCCGAAATTCCAGATTTTTTCTCTTCCTAGTGAAGACTATTAGATCTGTTTTCCCCGCATTAATGGAGAGCCCTTGTTCCAGACCCCACCGCTCAACCACTCTGAGTGCGTTCCTCATGATATCTGCGGTGACGTCCATGAACTTACCTCTGGCCATTATTGCTATGTCGTCGGCATATCCCACTGTGTGAATGCCCGTCGCCTCAAGGCGGTCGAGAAGAGAGTCCACAGTGATATTCCACAGTGTAGGTGAGAGAACACCTCCTTGTGAGAGAACACCTCCTTGTGAGAGAACACCTCCTTGTGAGAGAACACCTGCTAACCCTTCCTCTGAGTTTTGAGGTTCCCGTCTGAATATTAATCGCTCTTGTATTCAACATATTGTCCACCCATCTTACCACCAGTGGGTTAACCCTACGTTTTTCCAAAGCTTGTTTCAGACTTTCAAAGCATATCTTATCGAAGGCACCTTCAATGTCCCTTGTCATCGCAATGCCCCCGGTATTTAGCTCTTCCTCCGCAACGCGTACTACTTGATGTAGCGCTGTTTCTGTAGACATGCCTACCTTGATCGTAAGGGCCGATTCTACTTATCACCGATTTTGAAGTAACCGTTTTACGTCTCTTTTTCGGAGAATTACAAGCGAAGGGTACACTGTTTCGGTCACCCGTCGCATATTCGAAAACATTTCGTTCAATAGCTATTTTTAGTCTCCTCTCCTCACATTGGGTCGTCCGAGGTGCACGGGAAAAGGTTAGACTGTATCGGCACCCTTTCCCCTAACCCCCCTAACTCATGTGGTATCACAAAGGACCTTATTTAAATTGGTCTAAGTGTAATCCAGATAGCCACCTTACCTAACCTAAGTCCTATAAGAGGTCTATACGTGATAAGGGCCCAGCGCACTCATAGGAGCCTCATTTCTGAAATTCGATGGATAGGTCTTCAACGTTAATGTATATAACGGACGAAACAGTCCCATAAAATCTGTCGTACAAAATATTTTTTGCAGAAGAGTTCGACATACAGAATTTTTTATTTGGATTGAGCTGTCATCGGTGGGCGTTTCAACTGTCGTTTTTCGTTGGGCAAAAAAAAAGCCTTCCAAAGAGAAAAATCACTCCCAAACATATCCCATTGGCTTTTCGGAGTAATTTTCTGGAAGTGTTTGTTCGTTTAAAGTTTCAAACGCATTCACGCTTTATTTTAATTTTTGAAAAGTGGAATCTGATCATTTTCACCGTTGCACTTGTAACTAGTAAAGAAAGGTAGTGTTAATTGATTTTGTTTGTCTATCAAGAAATATGCTAGTAATCTTAGGATTTTAGATTGGCAATAGAAATCGTGCCAATCTTGGTGAACTTCTGACATTGCCATAAATGTTTGGACGCACTAACAGATTGATAAAGAATTTAAAAATGTTCAACGGAGCTTAGGGAAAATACCAAATTGCTGCCAAAAAGAGAGTAGATATTTATCGAAATTTGATGCGTTGCTTGAAGTAACTTCAAAAGTAGTGGAATGGTTCCATATATGATGACACAGTATTAAAAGATTCTGGCCCTTACTTATATCATAATTTTTAAAATTCACCTTATACAATTTTTGAGTCACCGAATGCAATTTTGTGAATTTTAGCAAATTTTTTGAAGAAATTCTCCATTGAATTTGAAAAATTTAGACCGGACACTAAAAATGATTATATGTGACAATTATTACATACTTTATCCACTGTTTGGCATAGTTTTTTAAAAAAAAGTGGCCACATATTTCACATTTTGCTCAACAATTGATCGCAGCTTAAATGCAGTAAATCACTGTTTCCAGCCAAAATCGAAGTAATTTCCAAGTGATTCCATCCTAATCCAATCATTTAAATATAAAAATAAAACGAAACCAACAAAATGGTCTGCCTACGACTGAATTACCAAAGATAAACAAATTCCAAATTTGGAAAAGACGTGTCTTTTAGCCATTTGTTGCCGTCGCATTTAAATGCGTCATTTAAAGTTTCCAGTCATCTGTTAACATTTTCTTTGTTAAGTATACAAATTGCGAAATCGCTGTACAAACTTGTATAGTTTTTAATTAAACCGTTGTCGATTTTTATCTTTGTCGCATGTGCTCTTGGCATATTGTGCATTTTCATTATCGGCGAAAAACATTTAAGTGTTCAATAGCACAGCTTCTACCCAATGTTTATTATTGAGACACCTCTGCTATGTAAATAGAAAGGTTCCTCAAACAAATGCCAAAAATAATTCAAGCTGACGGATTTTATTTGACTTTTATTCGAAATGGACACGACGGATTGTTAGATTCTATGGGTTTGGCGTTCGCTCTTGTAAAATCACTAAGCCCGTTTTATTGAGCAAAGTGAAATAAACAAATGCAGTTTAGAGTGACATTTGTGATAAAGCGCTGTAAACTGGTATGTTTTGTTGGTCAGTTTTTAGTTTGATTTCAAGATCTCCGAGTTCCCGCTCGCTGAAAGTGAATGGCGCTGAAAATAGTTTACTTGCAGTGTCATGGACACGTCACCAGAAATGTGTCAATATGAACTGCTGCTGTCAAATAAAAAAAAACAATTTAGAGTGACATTTGTGATAAAGCACTATAAACTGGTATGTTTTGTTTCGTTGGTCAGCTTTAAGTTTGATTCAAAGATCTCCGAGTTCGCGCTCGCTGAAAATGAATGGCGCTATAAACAGTTTACTTGCAGTGTCCCGTTACTTGCCTAAAAGCCATATTTTTATGGGGTGGCAAATGCTAAGTGCGCTAGTATTGTTACATAGAAATTCATATTGACAAATGTCACTTAACTTCAAAAATTCCGGCTCACCAACACACTCGCACCTTGCACATGCCACTTCCGCTGTGGGCAAAAGTTGTTGACAGCGTTCATAGAATTTTATCCGTTAAAATCCGTTAAAATTATTTGTTACGTGTGGATATTTTTTTTAGGAATAGAGTGTACATTTGCTTAAAATATTAATGAAAAATAAACAACTTAGATTGGTTGAAGGAAAATAAAAACATTTTGAGCAAATTTTCTTCAGCTTTCTAAGAAAAATTTACACATGAAATCGAAGTTAAAGATATTCTAAAGCAGAACATAGAACCATGTTTATGCTAATAAGTTTTTAGTATATAGAACATCTCTGTTATATAATTTTATTAACCACACTAACATTATTCGCATTTTAACAATTTATAATAACTAACCAATGGCAGTCAGTAATGCAAAAATGTGGTATTCCCGAACTCTATCACATTTCCCCACGATTGGCAAAGTTGGCAGCATCTTGTATTTTTTGTATGTTTTTGCATGAAACAGGGATTCATAATTGACATAACACCAATAGGAAAACAAAATGGCGAAGTTAAAAACAAAAATTAGGGGCCCAGCGGCAAGAGGATTGTGAGTTGGGGGTGTCAGTGTGATTTGTCTATGGTGTCAATATGAACTTCTGCTGTCAAATCATTTCTACTTTTAACCAGTCGGCATCGGAAAATTGAAAAATCAAGTTATTGTAAGTCGACTAGATTTGTCTGGACTAAATGTACCCTGATCGCAAAAACTAGATTAGTCGGTAACGTCACTTTTCAAACGTCAGTCACATATACGAAGTGTCAACTTAGTACTCAGTCACGAATTTCTTAACTGGATTCGTTTCATGTATGAGTGGACGCACTCATACATAAAAGTCAACCGCAAAAGCTGTGATTGGTCTAAGGCTAAGCCAATCAAAACTGAGCCTTAACAATTTAGCCCGCTGTCTGACTTATTTAACTTGATACTTCAACGTCTCTTGTATGCCGCTCTGATGTGTCAAGTAAAGTGAGTATATGTTTGTTGTAACTGCATGCCGAGGGTTCTACTTTAATTGAAACTGAGAAAAACGTTCATTACAACAGGCCTACTTTTGAATTATAATATATTTCGAATTACGGGCGACAACATTTAACAATTTGCCACCTAGAAACTCTAGGTACTGCCTTAGATTTTGTTTACTGTGCTGATGAGAGTTCAAAGATTTAACTTTACTAAACAACAATATTTATGAAAGAAACTTTTTTTGAATTTGCTTTAGCAAAGTGCTGTATTTGACTGTCTCATGACTCGCATTGATTTTCCGTAAATGTACAGTCTGTGTGCAAAAACATAAGGAACAACTCACTACTATGCTTTTATTGATTTTCTTTCAAAATAATCATCAACCCATTGACTTTCTACAACTTCCTACAAGCGCTTGAACTGAGTAAACATAACCGACATGCTATACGGCTGACACAGAAACTGCTGTTTCCTATCTCCGAACAAAATAATTATTATCCGTCAGAAGGTGTTTCTTGATTTTGTTTGTTTACGTGTGCGATTCGAAAATGCTTCCGTCTTATCAGGTTTGACTATTGACGAAAAAAAAAAAAAATTGAAAGCTGGCAATTCGAGCAATTAATCATTGATAGCTGGGGAGCAATCGCATTCATTAAAGTTCTCACGTCTACCAGATGTTATCGAAAATTTTAGTAAAAAAAGAACAAACAAATTTCCATTGAGTCTTGAAGTTGCGTAAGCTGCAGTATTTCCCGCTCGAGGTATGTATATACTTTACTGATATGTGTATGCATGTGCAGTTATTGGTGACAGATGAAGTCTTGATAACAGTAATATAGGTAATTTATGAAGCATTGATTTTCTATGGCTTGATAATTACCAATTAGAGAGCGTTAGATTTTACGACGCGATTATGTCACGTGCAAACAAAAGTTTGAGGTATCGTATAACTAGGCACAGAGACGCGTTTAGGGGAAGTTGTTTTCGTTTTATATCTTCTTGTATATACAATAGGTGTATACTAGGTAGTTATTTGTTAAGCCAATTACGAGTATATATTTTTATGATATAATATGCTAATTAGGTTATGGATATTAGAATTGGATACAAACGATTACAGAGGTTTTACATGGCCGCATTAGCTAGCTCACTAAAATCTGATAGCTTTGGTCTCCATTTCCTATGTCAGCAACAGAATCACACTCACGTGGTGAAATGTAACTCTAATCGGCTTTCGACTTTAGTGAGCCATTAAATCTACACCGATGCGTTCTTGTCTGAAGCCTGAAATGTTTTTCTATCGATCTAGGTTAAGATGGGTGTCGTTGAGAAAGGTATAATGAGATTCTATGTATTTACAATTCTATATACATCAATCTCTTAATTAACAAGATCCACACAAACATTATAGACTCTTTTTTCATGTCACTAATTCTTCTAAAGGGTGTTTTTTTTTTCTTTTTTAAGAGACAACGGGCCTTACCAATAAACATTTTTAGTTTCGACTCTAAACTTGAGCAGTTCACAGTGGCTATATTTTCCTTAAAATGGTCGCAATTTTGAGCTTCCCTAATTTTAATGTCGTTACTAAAATTTATTATTAGTACAGCGCAACGAATTTTAGGTAGCTGACAGCTGGTGTTGGCTAATTTGGTTCTGAAATTTCTTTATGTTTAGACTTACCTATGGTACATTTACAACATCACGAATTTCTAGCACGAAATATTAAACTAATATAACACTAAATAGGCGTCTGACTGAAAGTGACAGCACTATCTAACACGCAATTATAGGTGACACTTATTTTGGTCGGCCATCTTGTTTACGTGGTAGGAAATATATGGTAACGTTCTGTATGGTGATATTTATATAGCGATAGCCTACGTCCTACAAAATAAAATGGTTTCTTAAAATGGTAAATGCATTGACATACTATATATGGTCTGCTAGTGAAATGTCGGTTCCGTACAAGCTCTGCCCAAAAAATGACGCCAACATAACTTGCGCTGTTGGTTCTATGCAATTAAAAAGTGTAACAAAATGCCAACCATCCTGAAATTCTCCATAGAATGCCAGAGACACCTATTGGGTGTTAGTGGAAACGGTTGAAGATCGCATCGTTGCGGAATGTTTTAAAATAGATTGTTCACTTCAATAATAAGGTGCAACGCCAGGAGACATATACAAGAGTTAAAATTTTTCTTTGCTTTAAACTTATATTTAAAATTATTCGTTGCATACTTTTGGGTGCATAAATACTAAAAATCAAATGATGACAAGAGTAAAAATTACTCAATTATTATAGCGAGTGTTTTTGAACTATGTAATTCATGTTTACAGTAAAAGTTTGATAACTTTTCCACACAATTGGTTAAGGTTATAATTTTGACGAATTGTTTTTTTAGTCTTAACGAGACATTAGGAAATAAAAGTCGTTGGTTATCAAAGGTGATATTTCGAGTTTTCTTTTCTTTCGTACTCTGGTACTGCAAACCCCTTCTCTCTTCTGGTTCCCACCCATAGATACAGAAGAAACCTGCGCAGCCCTGACGATTTGGATGATATGTTCGGTGATTAGAACTGCTGGGAAAATTTGGAACTCTACATAGATGTTGCATCGAAAATGTGGCAGTTCAAATTGGTAATAAATAATTTGAATAAAAAACTGCTTTGTAATGCATTTATTGCCTCATAAATTGTACAATTTTCTTTTATTTATGGGGAATGAGTTTTTGCTGACGCTTTCCATTTGTTTCTTTTTGTTTGGAAATATTATCCAATACCACTTTTGCATATATCAATCAACAACGTTTTCTGGACAGTTTTACAAATTTTCAAATGATATTTTGGATAGATGGAAGATGTTCTGGAGGCTCCAAATCATCTGAACAATGTAAAGGCTGCAGGATCGGATGGAATTTAACAAATAAAGGACAGCGGAGCTATTGAATAAACTAAAATCCTTTTTCAACTTATAACACAAAATGTATTCTAAGCCTTTTTTTGTCTTCAATGTATTTCAAAAAAAAAAAAAAAACGATTTTTAAATTCCCCATACAAATAATAAATCTATTAAAACCTACTTCATTTCTACTTCATATAATTTGTTTCCAATTTATTCCGCTCTGAACCAAGAGCGCTAGCGCTAACGTTGGAACAAACGTGAAGTTGGCTACTATCGAACATATAAATCATGGACAAATCATACTGAGACCCCCAACTCGCAATCTTCTTGCCGCTGGCCTCCTAAATTTTTTTTCAAATTTGCCATTTTGGTTTTCCTATCGGTGTTATGTCAATTAAGAACCCGTGTTTCATGCAAAACATACAAAAAATACATAAATAAATGCTGCCAACCTCGGCAACCGTGGAGAAATGTGATAGAGTTCGGGAATACCACATTTTTACATAACTGAACGCCATTGGCTACTTATTATTAATTGTTAAAAGGCGAATAATTTGAATTATTTGGTTAAAAACTATCTAATGAAGATGTTCTATGTACTAAAAACTTATTAGGACAAACATGGTTGCGTATTTTCTGCTTTAGAATATCTTTAACTTCGATTTCATCTGTAAATTTGTCTTAGAAAGCTGAAGAAAATTTTCTCAAAATGTTTTTATTTTCCTTCAACCAATCTAAGTTGTTTATTTTTCATTAATATTTTAAGCAAATGTACAATTTATTCCTTAAAAAAATATTATCCAAACGTAACGAATAATTTTAAATTTAACGGATCAAATTCTATGAACGCTGTCAACAACTTTGCCCACAGCGGAAGTGGCATATGCAAGTTGCGAGTGTGTTGGTGAGCCGGTATTTTTGAAGTTACGTATTGTTACGAATTTCTATGTACTTAGCATTTGCCACCCCATAAGAATGTAGCTTGTAGGCAAGTAACGGGATATCGGCCGAAGTTGGTGGACTCAGTATTATCTCTTATATAAATAATATCAAAGTCACCTCTCGCCAACGTCTGACAAACATACGAGAGTACAACTGTCATGAAAGAGCTTCTCAATTGACGGTTTGGACTCGGTAAGAACACTTATAAATGACATTTTTTAAATCATAAATCGAAATCTGATTGAAAAGACATTGTCCGTCGTAATTTGTGTTATGGCGTTTTTCATTGAAGATCCGAAGGAATTGCATTGAAATTTAGAATTGTTCTTTTCAATGAAATTCGTTGGAGCACTTTTGTTATAGTGGTAGACACCATAATTATGTGACATTTGGTTTTCTGTTTCCATTTTTTTTTTGTTGTGTGCTAAAATAAATATGAATGTTTTAATAAGCCAAATCAATTTATTTCAATTAAAGTTTACATTCGCACTCATAATTGCTTATTTTCGGATAACATAGCAGAACATTTTTTTCCAACAACACAAAAAACATTGCAATCTGACATTTTGCTTGTGTGTGTTGCTGAGTTTTGGGCAATTCTTTAAAAATATCGCGGACACTTCTGTCGCGTTAAGAACTGACCTAGAACATTTTTTTTTTTCAATGAAACATAGAAAGAGCACTTCTAGATTTGCTCATTTCATTGAAAACGCCATTAGTTTACCAAAAGTCATATCTACAGTTATGGGATGTCCATAACTTTTAAAGAGTAGAAGGTACGGATTTATCTCCCTCATTTTGTGCAATGTGATATGTGAACAATGTACATTTAAAAAAACAACCTGCATGTAAAACGTCAAGCGGTCGCTTAATTCACAAAAAAAAAATTGACAGCAAACGCGTTAACGGTCGAAATGTCACAATAATGTCACAATAGTGGTCTTGTAACGATGAGCAAGCGATCTGTACCGATCAGCGCATGTTGGACTATATGCGGCGGTTAGAGAATCCAACATATTTTTGACAGCTGAATCCAATTGACTGCGGTGTCACTAAAGGTATTTTGTGCCATGAATATGTTTGCCTACCCAAACAAACAAAGCATTTTATTCCATCTTGTGTGGGGCTAGCACCAAATTTAGATGAGAAATGACGAATAAATAATGGAAATTGCATGATAATGATCCAGCTTAAGCGAATGTGCAATGACATTAACATCGAATGCCGCTGTCATAATTAAAACCACAACCAATATTAAGTAATTTCTGTGGATTTTGGTTTACTTTTGACACTAGCTTAAGCCCATATAATAGGGACGATCAAGTGTCGAGTTTAGTAAGTCTGACAGCTGTCTGACTTTATGTGTCTCGTTTCGATTGGCTTAGATTGGTTACATGAACAGCTTTTCCAACTGACGTTTATGGAGGGGTAGCTGATGAATCTATAGTCAAGAAATTCGTGAATGAGTACTGAGTTGAGAGTTCGCATGTTTGCCTGAATCTAGTTTTTTCGTTCAGGTTATATCTAGCGCAGGTCAATTTAGTCGACTTAAGATAAATAGATTTTTTAATGTACCCAATCTTATTAGCTATGCTTGACCCCTAAGTTGGCGTATCTTCTGTTTTAAATTGTGTCACTTTCGGAGTTGATTTCAAATATCGTGTTGTTTGAAATTCTACTTAGAGTTCACAATGGTGTTTGTTAAAATTGAAGGGTGCATAAAATGACGTAGGGATTGGTGAATTGGAAAGTTAGCACGATAAATTTGTGATGAAGCTACGCGGTACTTTTCGCTTCATATAATGTATTATCCGCGATACTAATAATCATTTTATTTATTTTTTGAATTCACAATGGAGAACTTTTTCAGGCAAAATTGCATATTGTGACCTACAAAATATTTAGTGTGGAGGTTAAAAATGATCATTAGTAAGGCCCTATGTATTTGTCTTTCTTTTTGTAAAAATTAAGCCGTCTCAGACCAACAAAACTGCGATTGGTGGTCCTTAAGTTTTGTCATTGTAGTTACTTTTTAGCCTTAGCAACAAAATCTTGTCAACTTATATTGGACGCATTCTTAACATTAACAATAAATTTCTCTTTCTCATTGCAGTACAGTAAAGAAGGCCAAATGCTTGGCTGTGCCGAAGACGATTTCAACACCGAACTGAGTTTCCTCGACACGAGCATAAGTGATCAAGTGCACGAGGACTTCGCCAAATGGGCGGTCCATGACGAAGCCGAGGAGGACTTTTGCATACTTGACGACATGCTGAATGGCGCTCAGTATGTAGATCTGCTGATAAATCCAGAACGATACACAGGCTATAAAGGCGATTCAGCCCACCGCATCTGGAAGAGTATCTACCTGGAGAATTGCTTTGGAATAAACAACCAAACCAAATCACTATCCGCATACATTCCGAACTTGGATCAACGTGACGTCTGCTTAGAACAGAAGGCTTTCTATCGCCTGATCTCGGGCCTACATGCCAGCATTAATATCCATTTGTCGGCGAAGTATCTCCTCTCAGAGGCGAGTAGTTTCCTTGAACCGAAAGGACTGTGGGGACCCAATTTGGAAGAGTTCAAGCGACGCTTTAGTCCCAGCACAACCAGGGGTGAGGGCCCCCATTGGCTGAAGAACTTGTATTTCATCTATTTGGTGGAGTTGCGGGCACTAGCGAAGGCTGCTCCATATCTAAGACGTGAGGAGTACTACACAGGCATCGAGGAGGAAGATAACGAGCTCAAGATGGCTATTAACGATTTACTAAGTGTTATCGAGTGAGTGTAGGCAACGCGAGCATTGTGACGAATTTTGAGTCTTATTACCTTGTTCTTTCAGATCGTTTCCCTCGCATTTCAATGAGCACGCTCTCTTCTCCAGCGGCTATGGGGCAATTAAACTGAAAAATGACTACAAAGAGAAATTCCGAAACATTTCGAGAATCATGGACTGCGTTGGCTGTGACAAATGCAGGCTTTGGGGGAAACTACAGGTAAGACATTGATCCCCTTGTCCGTTAAGCTTGGAGTAATACTGTATGATTTTCCTTTTAGACTCAAGGACTAGGAACAGCGTTGAAGGTATTGTATTCGGAGAAGTTTGAAATCGCCACCGAACATGGACTGTGGGACAAGCACTACTACACCGCGGATCCCATCTTCCGACTGACAAGATCCGAAATCGTTGCGCTCTTCAACGCGTTCGGAAGGTACATTCAAATACTAACTTTATCGACACATAAACTTGACCTTCTTTGACCACTTTCAGACTTTCAAACAGCATACACGAGTTGGAGAACTTCCGCCGACTTCTCAGATAACAAGATCTGTTCAAGGAAAAAAAGCTTTAAATTGCCCAAATGTCCCAATGACGACACTTATTTACATTTTATAAGAAAACGACATAAAATAAAATGAACAATTTATTATTATTCGTCTTACAAAACAAAAAAAAAAACACCGAAGATTATTTCCAATCCACCTCATATTCAAGCATCCTTACCACGACACCCTCATTTGGTTCATCGCCCCTTCCCTCATCCTAATGAAAAGCAACTTTTGTCAATTTTTTTGAACGTGTGCGTGTGCCCGGTAATGTTTACATTACACCCTCAACCATTGAATAAAAGTTATTATAATGTTTAAGTAAAATATACTGTAGGATTGCTAGGCAGTTGAACATTGATATACATCACATGTCTACACAAATTTAATAGCACTTGTAGTAGTTGTTGAAAATAAACATTTTTCTTCTTATTAGTCTTAGTTAATGCTAAGTTATTTATTTGTATAAAACAATTTAAATGTGTATATTTTTTCTGATTTTTTTTAATTAAATGGTGAACTTTACTTTTAAGTGTAACAAAAGTTTCTCTTTTATTTTGATTGCATTGAAATACCACAATCGCAACAAGGCGCGAACAGGGGCCCGACACTCTATTTCGTTCCGAAAGTCAATCATATTCTAAATTGCTTTCCGTTCCATTTTTAAGTTTGGTATTCTGTAATACTTTCGGGATTCTAATTCAAAGTAGTAGTACATTTCATTCGGCTTTCGAAATAGACAGCCCTATTCTGCTATTCACGTGAATCGTAGATTCGATTCACCCATTCGATTCCCTTTCACTCTGCCTTTCCATTCTGCTATCCATCGGGTGAACTACATTATCCAAACGAATTTGTCATTCAAGTTAACAGCCGTTCACGTGAAATCCAAAGGAAGTTTGTATGGGTAGTATTGGACTTTTTTTTCCACCTTCAAACAGTGGAATAAGAGAATCATCAAACAGAGGACTTCGCAGAAACTGCCGGATGAAACGTTAGTTGATTCATTTTCAATTTTTAATAAACAAATCAATTATTTCACAACCGTAAGTTTGTCAAAAACTTTCGCTTAAGTAAAAAAGCATTGCAGTACGTATTGAATATTGCTGAATCAATCTTCCACCTCCACTTTTTACTAACATTTTATCCAAGGTACTTTACGGATAAAATGTAAGTAAAAAGTGCATTATTTCGCCAGCAGAAACGCCGTAAAGTACCTTGGTGTAACTATCGACTCGAAACTCACTTTCTGGAGTCATATCAAATCAGCTTCCGAACGAGCTGCTAAAGTGACCACATTCCTTAGTAGACTCATGGCAAACGTTGGAGGACCAAGAGAAAGCAAATGAAGGCTCCTCATGACAATTACACACGCGATACTTCTATATGGATGCGAAATATGGGCAGATGCACTCAAACAGGAGAAGTACAGGAAACAGATGGCAGCAGTACAGAGACGCGGAGCCCTCCGCATCGCAAGTTCTTACCGCACTGTATCAGAACCAGCCGCTCCAGTGGCTGCAGGAGTGACACCCATTGACCTCTTAGCCGCAGAGAGAAAGCTTGTATATGAGAAGAGAGTGGAAGTAGGAGCAGAAGCGGCAACGACTGAAGCAAAACAGACCACCAAACTATTATGGCAGCTAAAATTGAACTCTGAAACAAGAGGGAGATGGACCGCCAGGCTGATCAGAGACATCGCTGAATGGACAACGCGAAAACACGGAGAAATAAATTATTATACCACGCAGTTTCTAACCGGACATGTATATTTTAGTGCATACAAAATTGAGCAACCGACATGCCAGTATGGCGACTCATTGGTAGACGACGCTTTACATGCCTTCTTCACGTGCAGCAGGTGGACCGTGGAAAGATAGGATTTGGAATCGGATGTAGGTTATTTTCCCCCGAAAATATATATATATAATATAACGCAGCTGGAAACGGGTATCAGCGTTTATCGAAACCGTGCTTAAAACCAAGAAGAGAGAAGAAAGCCAGAGCACACCCTCATAGAAGAACATGACGTTTATGAGGTAGAAAGAAAAACCGACCCCCCGAAGTAATACGAATAGTGGTTCCAGGGGGCTGTTGAAGAAAGCCAAAGGGAGAGGGGGAATTTAGTCAGTCTGACATACCAGAAAAACTTAAATTTTCGTGACAGTGCATGATGCATTCTTCGCCCTCCCTATAGGAAAACAAAAAAAAACTAACATTTTATCAGCAACAAACCGGAAAGACGATCCATTTAATTTCAAATCCGCAACATTTGACATGCGAATCTGAATTGTATAGAATGTATGCGTTCACGTGAATAAGAGAATACCGCACAGTATTACCGACGTTACCGACACTAACGAGGTAAATCCACATTCGATTGGAAAGAATAATAGAATAGTGTGCAGTGAAAATCGAAGAGAGAGTAAAAAAGTTCATATTTGAAAAGGGCCCCAGATTCCTTTAGAGAAGAGCAAGAACAATTTTTGGTGTTGGTGGTATGAAAACTACTTCGGAAGACTGTTTAATGGCGAAGACGATCGAAATCGCCCTGTTAGACAGAACGAAACATTTAATGGGGACCATGAAAACGGGGATTTCCCTCAACACGACCAATATGAGCCTGCACTCATGTCGGACAAAGCCACTATTTAAAGCAGAAGAGGACAACACCATCGCTAAGGCTTGGTCGGAAGTAAAAACACTGTGTGAATGCAACTTCAGCATTGTTGTTTGATTGATTGAATTTATGGTATTGAGGACTGACACCTAAATATAAAAACCAATAAAATAAATTGCTCTATATACGGACTTCAGATGCCTATGCCTTCTCACAAGAAAATATGTTTTAGTGAGTTTTGATTTTTGGGACTGTTGAAGTAATAGGCCGCATTCAAGAATCTAGTCATCGTAAGTCGACTAGAATGGTTTGGATGAGATGCAACCTGAACGCAAAAACTAGATTGGTCGGGAATGTCACTCTTTCTACGTCAGCCACATTTGCGAACTGTCAACTTAGTACTCAGTCACGAATTTCTTGACTAGATTCGTCGACATGACCGATTTCGACCAATCAAAACCGAGATTCACTTAGTGAGAGAGCTGGCAGACTTACTAAACTAGATACTTGAACGTCCCCATAAACAACCACACGGCAATAGTGTCAACTGTCGCCTAGAAGACACAACCCCTCAACAGAAGAGACCAGATGTATATATAGATACTGAATATATCTTTCCTTTGTTTTTATTTAAATGCAACTGCTATCCCAATTTCTCTTTACTTCAAACAACGCGTCTTTTGTGAATTCCCTTAAA
Organism: Cheilosia vulpina; assembly: GCA_916610125.1. Taxonomy (NCBI): domain Eukaryota; kingdom Metazoa; phylum Arthropoda; class Insecta; order Diptera; family Syrphidae; genus Cheilosia; species Cheilosia vulpina. Next base: position 33,828,313 of record OU744278.1, read on the forward strand.
CTGAATAAAACTTATTTTACTTTTGCTACTCTAAAACATTTATTCCACTTCAGGGACGAATCGAGGCGACTTACAATTTTATGTCGGGTCCAAACGGCTTACTTGAGAAGCTTCAGGTGGTGAAGTGGAAAGAACCTTAAGCACTACACTAAACACTGACAAAAAGTCAGCTAACTATCTCGAAAACGACTTCGAAAATAATGCCAAAATTGTCAGGAGAGCGAGCAGAACTAACATGCAAGGTCCAGGGCACATTTCAAGTGTCATAGTTCCGTCTTCGCTTATGACATTTCCACTGAGCATAAAGAAACGTTCGGAATTAAAGAAATTACTTCTAATGGTTCTGGGAGGAGGATTTTAATAAAATCCACCTAAGAAGCACTTAAATATTCAGGTGCAATTATTTATATATTTTATACAAGGCAAATGCCAGCAGCAGAGACAAATGATACTGAGACCCCCAACTCACAATCCTCTTGCCGCTGGGCCCCTCAGTTTTTTTTCAAATTCGCCATTTTGTTTTCCTATCGGTGTTGTGTCAATAAAGAATCCGTGTGACATGCAAAAACATACAAAAAATACAAAAATAAATGCTGCCAACCTCGACAACCGTGGGGAAATGTGCTAGAATTCGGGAATACCACATTTTCACATTACTGAATGTCATTGGTTTGTAATTATATGTTGTTAAAAGGCGAATAATTTGATTTCTTTGGTTAATAAAACTAGCTAAATAAGATGTTCTATATTCAAGAAACTTATTATGACAAACATGGTTGCGTATTTTGCGCTTTTGAATATCATTAACTTCGATTTCATGCGTAAATTTTTCTTAGAAAACTGAAGAAAATTTGCTCAATATATTTCTATTTTACTTCAAACAATCTGCATTGTTCATTTTTCATATTTATTTTAAGCAAATCTACACTTATTCCTTAAAAAAATTATTATGCACACGTAACGAATAATTTCAAATTTAACGGATAAAATTCTATGAACGCTGTCAGCAACTTTGGCCACAGCGGAAGTGGCATATGCAAGGTGCGAGTGTGTTGGTGAGTCGGAATTTTTGAAGTTAAGTGACATTTGTCAATACGAAATTCTATGTAACAATACAAGCGCACTTAGCATTTGTCACCCCATAAAAATATAGCTTGTAGGCTAAGTAACGGGAAATCGCTCGGAGTTGGTGGTCTCAGTATTGTCTCTGGCCAGCAGTAATAAAGCCGGAACCACATTGCAACGTGTGGTGTGTTGTCGAATGCTCTGTCACTAGCACTCCAATGGATTTTATATGCATATAAATATATTTTTCTCGTGTGTTGTGGTGCAGTATGGCGCGTTGTGTCGAAATCACTTCTGTTCCGATGCGCCACAACGCTCTATGGCACAATGAAACGACACAAATATATTATCTGCAATTGCCTTTGCGAAAGAAAGAGTGCCTACACATATTGCACCAAAGAGCACATTTGTGTGGACTTATTTCCTTGTTCCATTGGGTTTTAGAATCCATGTTTAATATGAATACACTTATGCATAGGACCAAAAGCACTACCAGTGAAGTGTGCACATTCCGCCTTCATTCCATTTGAAAGATGCACCCTGTTTAAATAGTGTATCCGCTCCCACAACGACCGCATACCGAAAAACTAACCAATCGTGCTTGTCTGTTAGGATAAGGATTTTTATATTATTATCCTTAGCAACCAATTTCATTTCAGTTTGTTTACAATTTATAAACAAAACTTTGTAGAACTCAAACAAAACGTCTGGAATTTTCTGTCCCACCATCTGCAGCAGAGTTTAAACGGCATACACCCCATCAGTTGTACTCCAACTTTCCCTCATATCGTATACGGTTTGTGTTTGAAAATGGTTCGCTTGCACATCAAACGCGGTGATGAGAGTCAGTTTCTATTCGACACCAAAATCTCCGAGGATGTCACTTCTGTATTGCAAGAGATTACTGCAATTTTCAACGGACGCCTAAAAGTTTACCGTTTGTGCTATGACATTGAGGAATTGGCCAACCACGGTACGATGTTGCCACCGGAAATGATAGGACTCACTGACGAACAGATTGAAGAACTTAAACTGAAGGACACCTGGGCAGAGAAATGTATTCCATCGGGAGGATACGAGTTCAATAGGGATCAGATGGGTCGAAGGAATGGCCAGCAGCCCAAGGAGCACATGCGTGGTGTTCTGTCGAAGGCAATCGAGGATGCAAGAGCGGCAATCGATAAGGTTGGTCATAAGCGAAGGATCAAAGTCCGACGGAGTTCAAATTAAGATTTTATGTTCCAGAAATTGGTTATTACTAACCATCCGATGAGTCTGAAGATGGTGGAGGATGCAATTAATTTATTAAGAGGAGCTGTGACCATTGTTTATCCAATGCAACTTCCGCCGCATGATGCCATTCGCATGGAATTCACCAACACTGAGGATTTGGCTGGAACTCAGGTAATTTTAATTGAAGTGGCTTTCAAAGCGTCCTATCTGAATTTAAATACAGTGATGATTGTGTTGTCTGCTATGTTTTTGTGGAGCGGGCAATTCAAAACGTTGGTTTTGGTGTGCCATGAAATATGTTTGGTATTCCTTTAATTTCAACCTTGCCACCTTTGTCGCATATTTCAAATAATGCTAGAAAGGTCTTGGACCAGAAAACCAACAAATAAATCATTGTAGTAGCATTAATAACTAATTAAACAACTTTCGCATATACAAATATTTATATTTAGGCTTCCAAGGAGGTTATTGAACCGGCAAAGGCACAGCTGTGGTTCGCTGGACATCAAATGATTCCCGGCAAAAAGCTGTCCGATTACCTAGGGGCAAATGACAAAACAAAGGTTAATACAAGCATTAACAGAAATTCAGTGGCCCCAAGGCAAAACCGCTTAAGTCCTTTTTACTCATTGTTCAGGAGAGCAGTTTTTTTACTCTTTTGACTCTAGTGACTCTATTTTTTTGGCCGCTTTTTTAAAGATATAAAGCTGGAAAAAATTTACAAAATAGTGTTGGGTACGCTAAATCTAATGGCATCAAAATCTCAATTTCGTCTTAAGTCGACTTAGGCGGTTATGGTTTGTGGCCACTGAATTACTACTAAGAATTACTACATTTGTCTTCGTAACGTAGGTGATTGTGAAATTGAACAAATTGGGCGATGGACCACCGGGAAGGGAAGCTGTTATCACTGAAGATATCAGAAGGCGTATGATGGCCGATGCCTATCGTCGACAAGAAGAACTAAAGGTATTTACAATTTATTTATTTACAACCTTAGTATATTAGGCTTGTTTTGTTGAGCTTCGTTCTCAGCAAAGCAAAGTAAAGTAAGATTTTCAGCACGCAATTACAACAACTACGCTCTACTTGACACTTCGAGACTCGCAGTAGATATTGTAATTTGTGTGCTGAAAATCATACTTTACTTTGCTTTGCTGAGAAGGAGGCTCAAAAAAACACGCCAATTGTTCTGCATAAACCCAATTTAATAAAATTAACAAACGGGTTTTGAACGTGAAAACAACTGAAAATATATTAAATGTTGGTTAATGGCTAAAACAAGAGGGTTTCAGGTGGCCTGGGACCTACTGATCAAATAAAAAAAAAAAAAAAAAATAATTGGCGCAACAGGTCCGTATGGACCCAAGCCTAGCTTCTCACAACCATTCGTCTTGTGTGAGTTTTTTTATTTTTGGGACGAATGGAAGGGATCTACAATTTTATGCCGAGTCCAAACGGCCAATTGAGAAGCTCTTTCATGACAGTTATACTCTCGGATGTTTGTCAGACGTTCGCGAGAGGTGGCGCAGCGAAAAGAACCTTAAGTTGGAATTTGGGTTTTTCTCGGGATTCGAACCTGGGACCCCTCGCTTAGTAGTCCAACACACTAACCACTAAGGCACTGCGCCACTCTAATGATCAAATACGCCTCCTAAATGATTTCTGGATGCGATATCTTGTGCATCAGCTTATTTAAAATTTAATTTTGCAGGCCATATTGGAATTGGGTGGGAATTAGTGAAACGCACTCTATTTGTAGGACACAGATTTGAATGCAGTTTAAAAGAAAGGCTTAAAAATTTCTTTACAAGTTTACATGGCTATTTAACTTTATAAGAAACATTTTTGGAATAAAGAAAAACGCGTGTGCTTTAGACCACACGACTGAAGTAAAACTTCTTTAGCTCCATCTATATATACATTTTTGGTTTATACCTTCTAATATATCAATTGTCTTCAATAATTTACTGGCTATGAGGGGAAGAGAGCAGGAAAATAGGCGCACGCACTGCTCTCTCTTGCTCCTACAGTGTGACATAGACAATAGGCCACGGTTGCCACTTACAAAACAAACTCAAATTATTTTATTGGATTTTGCACAAAATTACCAGCTGCTAGAAGACATGGGAGATCATCTACCTATTTTTTTATAACAAACCCTTAACAAATTGAAGTTTCAGGTCTATATACACTGAGGGAAAAACACTTTAAACTCCTGAACAAAACACTTTAAAATTAAAAGTTAACATGTACTTTTAAGACAACCATATTCAAACGCTTTCAATTTGAAAGTTACAATTTACATTTTTTACATCAACGCAAATAATTTAAAACTTGAAAGAGAAATCATTTAAACATAAAGTTTCTCACTTTAAAAAAAGTTTTACTCTTAAATTCAAAGGAAACACTTTAAATTCAAAAACTCTGTTATTATTATTCTGTTTAAATCAAATTAAAAGCATTTTCTTTTCTTTTAAAATCTTAAAAAGATTAAAAAAAAATTGTAAAAATTAAATATTTTCCTCTTAACTTTCGTAAATATTTGTTTTTTATATAAATCACTTTAGATTTGCACACTTTAAATTTAAATATGCGAACTTTTGATTTCAAAGTGCACTTTTTTTCTTCAGTGTATAAATAATATGATTAATTATTAATATTCACCATCTGTCAAAAGAAGAAAATGAGTGCATTCTGTAATTTTTTGAACAGCGAATAAAACAGTTTTATATAAATGGTGATGAAGCATAGCAAATAATGCAATGCGTTCACTCAGAAGCAGTAAGGTAGAATTGCAATGAGGTGATATCGAGTTCGCATTCTTGATACATCAGCTCAAAAATTTACCATAACCAGATACAAATTACCAAAACTCAATAAGCAACAAAAAATACCATACTTGGTAAAAAATTACCAAAGTGGTAACCTCGCAATAGGCGTGACTTAGATATACACAACGTAATTGGCTATGAGAGAATGAAAAGAAACTGTGTGCTCGCACCTGTCCCTGTGGTTGCTACAGTGCTATACAGACAATAGGCCTGCACTGCAGTGATAACGGACTTTAGAGGCAGGTTATCCCACGGTTATACTCAAAATATCCCTTTTATGTTTACAAATTATTATTATTTTAAAAAATACTCGTGATTCAGTCACAGACACATAATGTCATTTTATGAAACAGTTTAGGGAAATAAAAAAAGAAAATGAAAGCATTTAGATATTTTGAATGACTGTTTTCTAAACATGAAAACGTTTGATTTGATCGTAGGTTGAATAATTATTTTATTCTAAATGAAATGAGCAATTAGGAACAAAATTTGACCAAAAGGTAAAATCCCTTTCTTTCTGTACTATGAGGTCTGAAAAATCCCTTTGTCCCTTTTAGCTTATTATTTGTGAGAAAATCCCGCAAAAAGTGATAAATCCCCCGTTCTGGTATCACTGCTGCACTGTAGGATGTGTCTTAGATAATGAAACGTAACTGGCTGAGAGAAAGAGAGAACGAAAATGTGTCTCTACAGTAATATTCGAAACGAAACGTAACTCTCTCTCTTTTTATCTCCCTCTCAACTTCCGCTCGCAATTTCCGTAACGCTTTCGTGACGCATTCACCAGCTTACCACCCAAGTCAAGCGTGCCTAAAGAAGAATTACTCCAAAAATGTATTCTCTCAAAATGTTTGTCACTTTTGAAACTGGACTTTTTTTTATAGTTTTTAATATTTTCAAAAATATGGACTTTGTATGTGTTCTTTGAGGGAAGATTTAAGTACATTCCCGAATGCTCAACTGCTACAAGAATATGTAAACAATCACGAGGTATCTATGAGATGATGCTCATCAATTCAGAGGTACCTTTCCTTACACTGGAATTTGCACCGCAAGGCTTAAAAAAAATATGCGTCAAATTGATACATATAAATAACCATATTTTTATTTAACGGAAGAATGTCGACCAAAATATTATACCATTGGTTCATATTGTATAAATGCTCGTGCATAAATCCCCATTTTTTTAAATTTTTGTCATAAGATTGCACTGAGCGGGCGAAGTTTTGCCATTTTATCGTTCAAATCTAGATTATTGTTAACAGCAAAATGTATGAATTGCTTTATTTCTCGGAATCTGTTCCCAGACATACTGTTTGCTACCAGAGGAACATGTGTATCAGGCGCTTGTTTCCAATATATGAATTATCTTGCCTCCGAGTGGTAACCCGAAAATAACAGAATTCCAATGTTCAAAGTTGTGTTGGTTTTTTCTGTCCTGCATATAATATGGTTTGGCTTACAATAAGTTGTCTTACCTCGGCATCAAACAGTTTCTCAAATACCTGAACTTCGTTAAGTCCAACCAACTCTGAATCACAGTTTTGGATTCTTTCCAAGTAATTTTCGGTTGCTTGAATTTCCACTGTTGCTGAAATGGTCTTTGTCCATAGTGGGGGAACTATTGACTTTTTTAGCTCGGACAATGGAATTCCACCCTCGCTTTCGAATCCATCATCACCTAGTGCCAAAATCTTGGAGTTATCTTTGAAAAGAGCTCAACTTGAACCTCCATTTGGATTCATTGTCAGTAAGGCAAGAAGCCGATTGGGACTTATAAAACGTTTTTCAAAAGAATTTAAGGACCCCTTGTATCACTAAACTTCTATACTATTCTCTAGTCCAACCTGTTTTGGAATATTGTAGTCCTGTTTGGTCTCCGAGCTACGAATCCGGAATTTAAAGAATTGAAAGCATTCAAAAACAATTTCTTGTTTTTGCATAACGTGATTTACATTGGGACCCCGAAGTTCGTCTTTCCTCCTACATATGTCGAATCAAGTTGCTGAATATGCCTGGGAACTTTTTTTAAAAAAAAATATTAATAATTGATGAACTGTGGCTTAAATGTTTAGTAGCTAAATAAATAAAAGACTTTGGCAGTCGTTGCTATTAGATTGCACTGGAAACTATGCTCCTCCCACACACAGAGTAAAGCAGAATCAAAGTAATACAAAACTATGCGACCTTCACAGGGTCACATAGTTTTCTAGGGTCCGAATTTGTAAGCCGAAAACGTTAAAACATTTTGATGATGGAACGATTTGCTCTAAGTTGCAAAAGTGAATCGTTCGTGCACATGAAACCTTTTAGGTTTTAAACCGTAATGGTTCCCTGGGGATGGCGATGGATCCGTCTTGGTGCCTGGTCTTTTGTAACGATCTCACAACCCCACTCAACCTAACCTAACCTAATCTAGACGTTTGTAAAAGTTGGCTCGTTGGGGGAAAAAATCTGTGAAGACAGTAAGAATTTGGGTTTGTCTGGGTGTTGAATATATGCCAACTCTTTCTTAATATTTACAAATAGTTTATTTCAACATATAAGAGAAAAACTGAACATTAAAGTGGTTTTTACCTCGGAATTCGTTTCACCGAATGTAAGCTATGGTAAGCGATGGTTCATCTACGAATTAGCTCATCCGCCATACCGGGGCCAATTCATTATATTTACTTTCCAAAAGCTTTTCATTTCTCTGTGATTTGCGAATAGATTTTAACAGATAGCGGATGCATAAAATGTTATTGTTTGAATTAAATTAGTAACCTATTTGTACAATAAAATAGCAGAAGTACATTGTTGAAGAAGAAGAATCATTTCTACCTACGAAACACAGTCGATGGGATTTAGACGACAGGGAACCTAATATTTCCAGTCATCTTTTTGTTGCATGCCTGCTTGCTTATTGCTAAGAGACTTTTTCAATATTAACTAACGCTAATTGAATATTTCAGCAAATTATGCAAGCACTACTAATGTGGTATTCAATAGGGCTTCTTCAGATTCGCTCTCAGATTTTAGATTTCGTGTGTCTAATCGGACATAAGAACGCCAGTTGCTCTTTTTCTTGATACCCATGCAATTGGAATATTTGTAGTCTTCGACAATTTTCCACACGTTTTCCACATCAATTTAGCTTTAAATTAATTTACTCGAAATTTGTACCCAGATTGAATTCTAAACATTTGTACCTACATAAATAGGGTAAGGCGAGGAGGATTTGACACAAAAATATTCTTTCACACTTCGGAACCAGCATTGACCCGATAGCTTACAATTTCGTAGCAGGAGATGTTCCTTAGTTATTTGACTTCAATATTGTCTATATTACAATAATATAATCAAAAAGGGTTTTATGATATTAAGCTCAAAACCAATATTGAGCAAGTGACAAATCCTCCTACTTTGTAGGAGGATTTGACAGATTCATAGGAGGTTTTGACAGATGGTAGGAGGATTTATCAGTCTCGAATTTATTACTAAAATGCAAAAATATATTAATAAAGAACAAACAAATTTTATTTAATAAAATGCTGAAAGGTTAACACTGTTGTGGCAAAGGTTTTTCTTGCAAATTAAAGCTTTAATTTCATTACTTATGTTGTAAATTAAAAAAGATATGTATTTGAAATGTATTTTAACGGTTTTAAAAGGTATTTTAACGTATGTCGAGATCTGCGAAGCTTACGTTAAATCGTATCTTTTCCTTTGATCTGGAGGTACCTGGCATTTGTTCAGGCTTTGGGAGTTTGGCTACCAAGTCCACTGACATTGCCAGTTTAACATCTTCCACTATTGGCTCGTTGGACTTGCTTTGCCTTCGCAAATATTTTATAGTATATGGTAAATCGGAATTTTCTTCAACAGCTGCTACCAATCCAACGTAAAAGAACTCTTTTCTATCCCTAAATCTTATGAGAACAAAATCTCCAGGATTGGCGGCAACATGCTTGCTGAACTTAATTTCTTCAATTTCCTCGTTATCGCTGCATTGCCATTGTAGTGATGTATCCGAATCCCTTAGGCTATATTTATCACAATCTTCACTAGAAGAATCATGGAGCACCCGTTTCACAACTTTATGTTTTTTTGCCTTAGGGATGCTCAGCTTTTTCATCCTAAGGCTCTTTTTGGCTGCAAGTTCTTCTAAACGGTTCTTTTCCGGAGTATCAGTGTATATCCGGGACTTTCCCGTTGGGCGACCTGTGTGTTTCTTTTTCCCTAATTTTGGGAATGCCCGAATAGCTTCAGGTGTTGTATGAAGATGTTCGCTAATTAATGTTGACGGCGATGGAGCTTGATATGCAGAGACTATACAAGCGGATTCGTCTTCATTGGCTTCTGATATTGGAAGCACTGCTGTAGCAAAGTTGTTAAAGGATACAATTGGTGTTGATGGAACTATGGAGTAAGCAGCAGTTGACACCATGGTTTCTTCAAATCCCTCAGGTTGACAAAACTCACTATCCTCGAAGATATCAGAATTGAAAGGTGAAATTCCTGTTGATAAAAATCCCTTCGTAATGTTTTCTGGAGAGAATGCTCTGAGAAAGGGTTGAGATGAAAGTGCTGGGATGTCATATATGGTGATTCCCGTAGGTATATCCGGATTGTTGACCAAATAATTGTTGAATGATACCTTGCACTGTCGCTTAAAGGGCCCAAACACGGCCACATCCAAAGGCTGCAGACGATGAGACGTATGCGGTGGGAAAGATAGCAAAATAATACCATTATCGCGGCAGTACAAAATAGCATCCAGCGAACAGTGTGAGGCATGGTTATCCAAAAGAAGGAGAATGGGATCTTCTTTTGAGCACTTAGAAAAATGTTTTAAGTGTTCTAAAACTTTAAGGTGCATTTCTGATGTCATCCAGCCACTGTCAGAAAACAAACCAATGGCTCGAGGCGCGGCGCCTTTCATGAACAAAGGATTTGACTTCTTTCGAGGACATACATAGACAGGAGGAGTATGATTTCCAGCTGCATTAACGATTGCAACCATTGTCACTAAAGTGCCTCTTTCACCTGAAGCGGTTTGCGATACTGTTCTTTTGCCCTTTTGTGCTATGATTTACAAAAGTTAGTGGTTTTAGCGACACAATACACTCTTTCTACAAAAACTTTTACAACTTACTCTAATTGAGTCCATGACCGTTGTTAGCCCAGTTTCATCAAGATTACATATATTTTCGGGATTAAAGGAATGTTTCAACAGGAGACCCTTAAGCTTGCAAAAAAAGTCCGTCACAGCAGTTTTCGTGAAAGCGCGAAGACGAGCCAAGCTTATATTCTCCGGTTTCCGTAGACTTATGGACGGATTTCGCCTCATAAACCCTAACAGCCAAACTTCTCCAGCTGCTTGCTCCTTATTCCAGGAAGAAGGGCATTTTTTTTGTTTTTTATGGCATAGTCGTAAACGAATCGTTTCGTCATATCAAACGTAAGCCCGTAATGAAGATTTGAGCATTTCTTAAAATATTCCGTCAGCTCTGCTTCTTCCGAAGTCGTAAAGATTTGGCCAACAGAATATTTACTACTTGTCTTGCTCTGAAACTCAATTGGAACACGATTTTCCGACAAAAGCTTAAGGCGATATATAATTGTAGTTCGGTTAATATTGTATTTCCGAGCGGCACTTGTTGGCGTTTCAATCTTGCTCTGAATATCCTTCAATGATTGTCTCAGAGCCTCTTCGTCAAGAACCCTATCGGGATATTTTCTTTTGTAGATATTCGGCATATTTTCCTAAATAATTATGTCCAAATATAATTCTTCAACTACTTATCTACTAAATATCGTTAAAAAAAAAACCGTTAGGAGGATTTGACATTTTGTCAAATCATCCTACTTTTCAGTTGTCAAATCCTCCTTTTGTCACATTGAATATTATTTTTCAACTTACCAAATTTCTGGAACAAACTCTACCAAACCGTATACTCATTTTCAACCTGGTTTATTGAAAGATGCTATAACTTTTCGTTACACATTGCGCGGTACTAATAATAATCGTTTTTAGCGTTATCGAACTTACAATTGAGGCATTTTCCTTATTAATTTATCCAAGTCTGTCTCTTGAGTAGTACAAAATTTTAAAGATGAAGGTTTTGTTGCGCTCAGCAATATGTCGCCAGTTGAGCAGTTCAGGGGCCGATGCTCGCTATCATAAACAAACGAATTTGTTGTGATAGCTCAGCATTGGTTCCCAACCAATGCTAATGCACTCACAAAACAGCGTTGGTTGGGCAACAATGCAGTTTGATATATTGGCTCAGCATTGTTGCCCCATCGCTGATATTGCCCTCTGGCATGACCCAGCAGCGACGGCAGGCTGATTGGGCGAAATAACCCAGACGCCCCAAACAGAGCGATAGGTAAGCAACGAGTCGGTTCGAAAACGTGAAATGAGCGAGTAGTTTGATTGTAATGCGGACGAAGTTTTGATATTAATATTGGAGATTACATTACAATTTTGGCGCAGCTGGTTAGATTGAACGTGGTCGCGATTACATTAAAATTCGAATTTATTTGTATCTGTGTAAAAATAATTGTTTAACGATAATAGCTATTCACGAAAATATATCGGTAGTTTCTAAACGAAATTTCTATACGTGAGTGAAGCATTTTCCAAAAAAAAAAGAAACAAATTACGCAAATCCCTTTCAATCCTCATCTTCTTCGTCGTCGTCATCGTTGACCTTGCATTATTTCATTTTTAGTAATTGCATCAGTGCGATTGTGTTAACACTGTCGGTTGAGTCCAGTTACCTTGTACGTTGATTACAGTTGAAAAGGTCCAAAGAAAAATATATTAAGGCAAGGTTACGCCATTTGCTCGTTTACAAAAAAATAATACAAATCAAGTGTTTGTTGCTCATAACTTCCGGATTGTGTGAAAAAGGAAAAATAGTCTACAACAACAACGCAGGTAAGTATTATTTTTTTGAAGCGACGCCCAATCCCCAAACTGAGCTACAAATAGAGGTAGACGATCTGAAAGATCAGATAGGACAGCTAAAAAAGCAAAGAAAAGATCAAAATCAAGAGATCAAAAGGTTGAACGACTCCTTGTTGGCTGAATTAAAATCCCTTGCAAGCCGCGACGTATTCGCGCTCCTTAAAGACCAATTAAGCTCTCAGTGGGACCATTTACAAGGTTAGAAACTGCAGATGCGATTGTCTCTGAACTCATTGGTGCTCTAAGAACTGCAAGGAAAAGTGAAGTCGAAGAGTGCGAAAAAAAAATCTTCTGAATAGACAAGAAGCAGTGATAAAAACTCACCTGCTAACTCTTGAGAAGGCTGAACAAGAAAACAGAGAAGCTGATTCAGACATTCAAGCCCTAAGAAAGAAAGTAAATAAAAGCACTACAGTTCAAGAAGAGTTACGTAAGAAACTAGAAGCCGCTAATTCCATTATAGATCAGTGTGAAAGTGAAATTAGTAACTTAAATTTTTCCGCAGTTCAAGGTTAAAAGAAGAACTCAAACTTGAGAGAAAAAGTAGACGATTTGGAAATATTGGTTCAGGAGAAACATAGGGAAATAGAACTGCTAGAAACGACGGTTGTAGGATTAAAGAATTCAGGGACATTACCGCGTGTAAACTGTACGGGTGATAGGCAAATCGAAAACAATTCAAATTTGAATTCCATATGACATAACGAAACGGTTAACATGTCTTACGAGAGAATTGCAAAAATTGTTGCTCGCGTCATACCGCAGTTTTCAGGGGAAAGAACACCGGAATTGTCGAGAAGGGTCTAATGGTTTAATTCCATAATGCTTGTCAACTAGGGTTAAAGTGTGCAGAAAGAGAGAGTGAAGAAATTCATGTGTCCCTCGTCACTACAAGGTTAGTGGGCGACGCATTTGAGCTGCTGCGAACAAATACACCTAAAACCCTGAAAGAATTGGAAACGACTATCAGAACAGCGTATTTGGCTGTAAGTACCTTGGACAGCGTAACGCTTGAGATAAAGCAAGCTAAACAACATCCTGCAGGGGATATTCAATCATTCGCCAGACGTCTTTTGTATTTCCAGATGAAAGCTAGGGAAATAATTAGTTGCCGTTACCAACCAAACGAGTCAGTCGCCCTTATCAAAGAGTTAGAGGCATCGGTTATAACGATTTTTAAGGTGGGTCTTTTTGATCCCGCGTTACGTCAGTATATGCTTAAAACAAACGAGACTGCGAAAACTAACGGACGCAGCACACAAAACATCTCTTCTTCTATGCCGACAGTATGGTTTTAAAAATAATTATTTGAAACTGTTGCGCTCAGCAATATGTCGCCGATTGAGCGGTTCAGGGGCCGATGCTCGCAATCATAAACAAACGAGTTTGTTGTGATAGCTCAGCATTGCGCAACAGTTTCAAATAATTATTTTTAGCGCCCGCCCATTCTCTATAATCTATATTCAAAACATCCATTTCTTGTTAATAAATCGCCGCTGTGGGTGTCTTTTGTTTACCACTTCGGCACAGGATACGAATTATCCCAAGCATTCAGTGTCACTTAAACAAAAGAGCAAAATATATTCTCCTAACTACGTAGTATCTAGCCCAACATACATAGAAATATCCACTTGCATATCCCTAGAAAGATACTCGAATTAGACATCAACACAAGATGTCTCATTCTCTTTTTTATTTATTTATCGTAAATATATGTAAATATTTTTTTAAAGATTATTCTTTCTTGTTTACCATTAATAATAGTTTTTTTTACACAACATTTTTGCTCACATTTATAAATTAGTTGTATAGAAACACTTATATGCGCATTAAGTAAAATATTTCATTTCGCACAATATTAAATGCCTTTGATAATGTATAACATTTATATAAGTACTTAGATCTCATTGCTTTTTAAATAGAATATAATAATGTATGTATATAAGTTTTGGTGTGAAATTAATTAATCATGGGCCCTTACATTCTTTGCAGTATTGTTTTTTTTTTTTTGTTTGTTTGTTAGTTAAATTATACAAGTTTAGAGAATAATTGCACAACACATATTTCATTTCTATATTATAACTGGATAATGTGTGCATTGGGACATTTATATAATAATTAATTTTTTATTCCTTACATTTTGTTACTATTTAATTTTTGTTTTTCAAATTTTCACTGTAAAAGGCACATTTTTCTTAAATTAAAAAATGTGTATACAAAAGGTAAAATAAATATACAGCTTAACACTAACATAGGTAAATATGTGGTGAGCAAAGAATACTCTAAAGAAAACTACCTCATTCGTTCTTACATCTAGTACAAAATTTTGAATGATTATTATTTCAAATTTCAAATAAAAATAAAGAACAATTTTATTTTTATTAAAGGAAGGAAAGCTACCGACAAATTTTGATTTGAATTAAATTTTACACCGAATAAGCATTTCATATTTCTTTGAAAGTATCCACGTTTAATGTTAAAAAATCTACATAAAAAAAATCAATTAAGTTTTGATTGATTTGGAAATTTTTTTTTTGTCATTTCTTAAAGACTATTGCATATGCGATAGAATTTAGTTGTTTATTAAATAATGTAGACTCTTATAAAATTCAATAAACACCTATTTGAAGGTACATTCAATTTTTAAGCCTAAGTGACTTTTTTCGTTTTAGCATATTTGTATTCTCTGTTGAAACTCGGAGTTTTTGTTTCTTTGTTTTTGGTTTTTTGTTTGTTTTTATTTATAGACTGTTGTCATTATATGAAGAAAGTTGGCTGAAAACGGTTGGTGAAAACGAATCCTGTAGTTGTTTGTTCGAACAAAATTAATTAGTCTCTCTGCGATACTAATAATCATTTTTGGTGTCCAGGATAAATTTTTCGAACTCACAATGGCATAATTTTCCATACAAAATTGCATATTGTGACCTAGAAAATATTTAGTGAGAGGGTAAAAAGTGATTATTAGTAAGGCCCTCTAACTTGGCATATTGATTTAAACAAACGGTATTTCTTATTGAATAGCAGAACAAACAAATACTCAACAAAATCATCCAGAGTACTGAATTTGTTCACTCAATTCGATCATAAAATTCTACAGTGGAGATTTCGAGGTGGCATCGGAATTTTTTTATTAATTTCAAAATAAAACTATACGATTTCAGAGCACGAACTCGTAAGTCTGAGTGCACACTCAGCTGCAACCTAAGACGGCTAAGAAGCACTAGCTACCAGGGCTTCCAGCTGGTCTTTTGAATTTAATTCCTTCACTAGAACCATTCGCTGAACTGTCCCGGTATTTAAAGTTCTATTCACTGGACCCAAATAGCTGGCCGACTATGTGACCTGCAGCGATTGTCAAAATAGCGCTTTTTGAGCTTGCTTTTTTCTGGACATTTGCGCATGAGTTTTTCAACCCCGGGTTCTTTCTTCCTTTCTTACTGTAGGAGTGATGCCAATTTTTTTGATTTATGGACACATGTAGTGAAACTGATTTACCATCGCAATTCATTTTCTGTTGATGGAATTGAAAAATTATAATTTGGGGGTTCGAAATTGAACACAACTCCTCAAGGGTTTTCAAATTTTTTTCATCCAATTACCTTACCAATTATTCGCTTCAGACTAGGTATAGGCATCAATTCCACTGAACCCTCTAACCTAGCAGCATTATACATGAAACATGACACAAGTAATTCAAAGATGTACCGTAAAAGGTTTTTTAACGACATTAGTTACATTTAACTAACATCGATAAAAAAAAACCATTTCCCGTCTATAATCGACTTTGCATCTCCATTTCCTTACGGGCTTTGCTTTCACCTATCGCCGCCCGTTTTAATTACCTATACATACCTGCCAGTTAGATACAAGTACTCTTGCGTAATCGAATTTAGTCTGATTTTTATGTATGTAAGTACATAACTTACTTTTCGTAAGGCAGTCGTTGTGTGTGTTGTTTACGCATCGCATTTTGAAATATCGTAGTAAAAAATATTTGTTTTCCTTTAGCTTATAAAGATGACCTATAGTAGTAGTTGTAGTCGTAGTATGTAAATTTTATTTAATGGTGTATGCATCTATTCACGTCCGCTTTGTAATTTCATTAAATGACCACTAATGGCTTCTCTGGTGCATCACACTTGGATGCTTTCTCATCTTGGAAGAAATTATCTGCCGTTTCCTCGCAAGGACTTAATGGTATTAATGATTTTGTACTTCCAATCATTTCGTGGGTATCGGTGGGATGGTCTTCCTATGCCAAACAATTAAATCAATTGAAAACCAATTTTTTATAAGAATAGACGAATAACTTACCGGCATGTCTGAAATTCCAAAACCGGTGCATTCTTCTTCTACCTCGTAGCGTGCGGGATTCCTTTGACCAGCACCAAATGCGCAATCAGCATCGGAATTATCCTCTAGGCAAACACATCGCATCTTTGCATCATCGCCAACCTGAAAGTTATAGTAATATGGATTAATGCCGGACATATATCCTGCAATCATCTATATTTATACAGTAATTTTTACTTGAAGTTAAAATATGGCTAGTCTGAGAAGCAAAACAGATTATTTCATGTCGGACCAAAAGTTATATTTATTTTTCTATCCGTATCAGAAATTCAAATATTTTAGACACATTATGCGTGGTAAATTTCGAAATTTGTTCGTACCTAGTTCAAAAAATAAAATAATTCATATCTGGGCCGAAGTTTCGATTATTTTTTGTATCCGAGTCAAAAAAAAAAACAAAATGTACTATGCCTGAGTCAAATTTTTTATCCAGGTAGCAAAATTTATACTTTTTTGCAAATATTTGCTTCAAATATTCAAGTAGCATAAATGTTTCATGACCAAATTTACAGCTAATACGCTTGTGGTTGAGCTAAATTTTAGCTCGCATATAAAATCCTCTCCAAAATTTAGCTGGGCTAAATTTGTTGGAATTCCTTTAGCCGAATGGTAGCTGAAAAGTCAAACTTTTGTTGAAGAATGTACTTCATGTAGGTACCTGTCAATATTTAGCGCGCCCATTTATTGGGTCGGCACAAAATAAATAGCAAAATAAATTTTGACAGATCAAAGATCTGTTCTGTTCAGTGATGTCAGATTAAAAGATATATCTCTCTTTTGGAGCTCCAAAATACATATATATGTACTTTTTACCACAAATTCATCAAATTTCAAGATTTTTGATATCAGGAACTTAAATCTAACAAATTAAAAGAACCGTTTCTTTTGGAGAAAACCATTTTTTATTGATTCCATTTTTATGTATAACTAACTGTACCCGCCCGGCTTCGCCCGTGCAAAATGTGGTTTCAGAACAATTGATGGAAACTATTTTTTTTTTAAAACACATTTTTTTTTTTGATAATCGCTCAAATAAAAATCATCGATAGACATTGCAGAGGTATAACGTAAGGGAGCGGTCTGCAACAGTGAGGGACTTGAGCCCGTATTAAAAAACATCCCTAAGACTGAGTCCACTCTGCCTTCATGGCATTGCACCTGGTCGTTGGACTAATTAGCAACAATTTAGTATTCTTTGGACAATGATTTTCAGAAAGAAAATAATTTTATAATAGGTATTTAACTCACTTTTTTATTAATGTTACGCTTCTTTGTATACTATATTAGAAGTTTTGTTTCTATCGGCTGAGATAGTGATATTTCCTGCATTATTTACCCTGGAGTACGCTACATAATTATCTATAACTGCCCGTGAATTCAAATCCCAGTTTTCAAAGGAAATTGAATCCGTATAAACTGAAATGGATAATTGCTGGGAATTATTTGTATTCTTGGTATAAAAACCGTATCTCCTTTACCAGACCCAGTTAAAATTAACGCCTCTTCACTTTTTTATTAATGTTACGCTTCTTTGTATACTATATTAGAAGTTTTGTTTCTATCGGCTGAGATAGTGATATTTCCTGCATTTTCTGCAATGAAATCACTCTCTGGTTCCATTACAAAGCTCGGGGGATTCAAATTGCGAAGCAACATAATGGGAATTCCAAATTTTAATTCAATTATGAGCAAGAAGGCCATGAGCTGTAACGCTATTTAAAAACTCCACCGGGTAATTTACTGCCTCATCTTGATTGCAAATAGCATTTATAAATAGTACGACTTGTATCACCAGGAATTTCCCCTAACATAAATCCCCTAATGTAATAATACCACGATCTGGTATCACTGGTACCTATACCTATTTGACATTTCTTTCTAGACACTTTATTTTGTAAGCAAAACAGACGCAAACAAACCTTTCCTACATATTTGCCATTTATTTTGTTTTTTTTTCTTTTCTTAGCACACCACACAGCGTACTGCCTATGTCTGTCTCCCTCTCTGTCACAGGAGTAAAATAGTGTTAAAAGAGATGTCAATATAATATAGTGCAGTTAGTATGTTTGATTTGAGAATGAATTGCATATCTACTCACTCATGTGGAAATCGTAGAAATGTTTCAAATTTTGCCTTTTTATTTAAAAACCTTATATGTTATCGAGTTATTGGATATCCTAAGTTTTACCTGCAGATGTCCTCTATAAGCTGGTATTTACTATACTTAAATGCTCCCAGTATTTTCGAACGGAAAGCGTGACAAAAAAAAAAGCAAAACGAAACGAAAAAATAAATTACTCTTGTCCAATTTTTTCCGGGATTTATAGAGATATGGAGTTGAAACAAAGTAGAGATTGCAGGCCTAGGTATCCTTTATAGGCCTGTAAAAATGCACCCGAATATATTAATCAGTTTCTAAGATTTTTGCATTTAAAGACATGCAGTCAAATTTAATCTAAATCGAACAGAAGTACACCAATTTTATTTATATGATGATGTGAGTCAAACAGAGCCCATGCACAATTACCGTTTCATCAACTCTAAAGATGATGAAACGTGTTTTTGGAAAAATGTTTTAGGAGTAAAAACGGCGGATGGAAACTTCTCATATCTAGATTTTATTTTCAATATTTGATCTCTTCCACATTCCTCTTTTTTTGGTGTAAATTTTAATAAAACAATATTCGAAATCGTTTGAGTACTGAAACAGTTGTTGTAATTTGAATATTTACAAAGGATTTGTTGCGTTTTAATGAATCGAAATTTTATGATCCTGATATAAGTAATGAAGTTCTAAGTCAATTTGATTCAAATATGTTCCAAAATTTCAAAAAGTAATAACTAATTTAGGACCTAGGTTTGTTTTATGGATATTTAGGTGATTTATGTATTAGTAGTAAAGTACTTCAAAATTGTATTTTATATTTCGCTATTGTTATATTTTGAACAAGATCTTGAAAAAAAGATTTTTCATCTCGGAAAAACAAGATTTTGAAATTTTTTGTCTGGGGACACTGGTTCTGTTGAGCTTAAGTAAACAAGGATGAGCTTTTGCAATGCGGATGTCGCCGAGGAGTACCTAGAATCTGAAATGGTTGAAATAAGAAGGGAATTGCGTTTTTGAAGGACGTTTTTTCAAAGACCAATTGTTTTCTGTGACAATTATCTACAGCGTATACTGAATGTAAAAATTTAGCTAGGGATTTAGCAAATGTTTGGAAAGAAAAGTTCAAGAGTAGTTAAATTTTAGTTTAGCTCGAGTAACGCACTAAGCTTAACCAAATAAAAAAATATTTCATGTTCATGGACCGTTCAAAATTTCATGTATTTTTTCGCACATTCGTAATTATTTTGAGGGGTCAACATTTTAATATTTTTGTACGGGTTAGAATTTTAAATATATTTGCGGACAAAACTTTGATTTTTTTCTTGTGTTAAGGAAAAAGGTAAAAAAACTTCATGACTGGGTAAAAATTTATAAATTTTTCCATATTCGGGTCAAATTTTTTTTGAAAAGTTTGGGAAGCGTAGCTTAATAAATTGAATTACATATCGTGAAGAATAAGACTCGCAGGGCTCAGGTTTGCTCATACGACTCTTAACGATTTAAGTTCTACTTAAATACTTATGGGCTCCTTTTTTTAGGGCATAAACTGTCACATAAGAGTTTATGTGGCACTTAATTCGCTATGGGTCGTATCAGCAAACGGCCCTCAGACATTTGGATTGAAAAACGATTTTACGAATATCTATTTTGCCCGAAAAAGCCTGCCCACTATTCTTATATTTTGTTGTTCAAATTGGTCCAAAGTGAATTTCTTTCAATTCAGATTTTAAGGGTATCACTAAAATAAAAGCCTTACCTTGACAGTATTTGTGATGATACACAGCGATATCGACGACAATACAAACAGCACAATCGGCAGTATCAAAGCAATCAGCAGTTCCTTGTACGTCTTGTCCAAATCAAATCTCGCAACCACAAATGGAACAGAGTCCGCCTGTCAGTGAGGAAGCCAATTAAAGAAAAAAAAAATACCAACACTTTCCACCTTACCCTGTTATAGAAACATTGATATCTGGATTGCGCTGTATCATTGTCACCATCGCTGCCATATCTGGCGACGAAATCCTTACATTCACCTCGCAGTGTATTCACACAACCTTCCAAGTTGATGAACAGCTTCTTTGAGCTATATATGGTCAAGTTGTCCTGTTTGGGCAGAAATCGCTGGTCGGGGTCCAAAATATTATTGCTCTTATCGTAGATGTCCCAAAATTGTGTAAAATTCATAAATGGGTGCGGTAAGGTATCGTGGTCCAAAAGAGTTCCATTAAGGCAGTCAGTAGCTCTGAAATTATAGAACACCATTAATTCCATCAAACTCAGTTGAGGGGCTTGCCAGCCCCACTTACACGACTTTGTCTCCCTCCTTGGCGACTGTCATGCAATTTGCCAACAATGTGCCATCTTCTTCCTTCCAGAAATCGGTGGGTGGAATGCGAACTCCCTTGTTCGGGCCCCGGGCCTCGTTAAACGCCACCCCATGTTCGCATTCGGCCGTCACTAAAGAGTTGTCCTGCAAATTGAATTATAATTTTATTCACAACAAAGGTGAGCGCCACAATCTGACTACGCACTTGCATCAGCAACACATTGACTCGGGCTGTGGTTATCTTCGAACAATAGCGGTCACATAGAAAAGGTTTCTTTATTTTCGTACACTGAATCCCCCGACACTCGAAGAAGCCATTCAATTTCGTGTTGTCCTTTTCAGAATTGAGGGTGGGTCCATCCGCTCGATGATGGCAGAGGAAAAACTCTGACATATTCTTGCAATGCCCTGTTGTGAATGGGTGGGGGTGGGGAAGATGCCAGGAAATTGTGCCATTTCCCAGAGATAAAGTAATTAGGTTGTTTCAGTGGCACCAGCAGTGGGTTTGGTTGACTTACCATTGGAACAGTTGAATACGCCTCGTAGGTTGTTACACGCTGTTCCGTTGTTACAGTTGAATTTCTTCAAATTGTTGAGGTCGATCTGAAATCATATGCGTTTGGTTGGAAAATTAATCTTTAACGTTTTTGGCGGTGTTGAGGAAGATGTGATAAGTTTATGGGGGGTAGAGTTGCTCCAAATTATTTGTAGGAAAACTTTGATAAGACTTTAATAAGATTTTCAAGTTTCAACTTGGTTGCATTTAGTATTACTTATTTACTACAGTCCGGGGTGGGCCTAGCCCTCAACCGAATAGCGTCTCCAGACAGCACGATCTTTAGTCAGCTGTATGCAGTCTCGTACGCCAAGTTGGTTAAGGTCCCCTTCCGCACTTATTTGGGCCACCTAAGAAGCGGCCTTCCTCTACTGCGCTGTGCCTCGCGAGTGAATTCGAAGATCTCGGTTAAGAATTTATTTTTAGGTAACGCACATAGACGTTCGTAATTTTTAAACATTTCGATGCCTTTCAGCAATCATTTAAAAACAAAAATTATTTCCCGAAAATCTCAATTGAGGCTCTGCACAGATAGATGCGCATCAGTGTACCTCACCGACACTTTCCTTGATTTTTTATCTGTCCTTGTAGAAGTTGATGGAGTCCTTATTACAAAGGACATCATTTAATCAACCCTCCCTTGAGGATATCGATGATTGATAGATTAAATGGATGCCTTACCTTGGCGGGCCCTAATTCACTAACTTCGCAAATTGTGTTTAACCAAACGCAAATTTGTAGGGAGGAAAATATTTCTGTGCAAAGTTGGAAAATGTTCCTCTTTGCAGATTTAGTTTCACCAAATACAAATTTTCAAAGCGACAAGTACGTTTCGGCAAAGTGCGAAGTCTTGCTCGTTTGCAAAGAATACTTCGATTTCGTTTCACCAATCAAATAAACTTTGCGCTTTGCTTTTGATATTGTGCAAAGATTTTTATTTATATCCAAAGCAAAACATTAATTTCCAGTTAAGCATTTTTTTTTTAAGAAGTTGGCTTAAACATAAAAAAAAAATAAAAAAAATATTAAATTATGTTTCGGAGCATATTTTGAAAACGAAGATTATTCTATCTAACTAACTGAACCCCCGCCGACTTCGCCGGGCAAAAAAAAAACTTTTTCTAATAATTTATATAAAAAAAAACATTTATTGCAATGCTTTTAAGTGAAGAACATTCTTTGTTCTTTTTTATCCATCGCTTGTATAAACAAATATTACAGATGGTTTTCCGACTCGGGAGCATACAACGTAGAGTTGGCTATGCTAGAAAACTGGATTTTCCAAATTTAGACTGCACATTTGAAAATATTGTCCTTGCGACTTATTAATGGTAACGGCGAATACAGTTGGACTTCAGTTGGAATCATTGGTATGCGAGGAATCAAAACTTTTTGAAAATAGTATTACCACAAAATCCATACATTTATTGTTATTGAGTCGAACAAAAAATCCTGCGAATGTGACTTATTTGTATTATAGTAAGCGAATTGAACAAAATTCATTCGCCTGAACTGTCAAAACCCCTGGCGAATGTAAAGTCGCCTTATTGCGGTTTGCGAATTTGTGAAATGTCATTCGCCTTAGACTTACGACAAATTTTGGCGAACAAAACTATTTGGTGAAACCAGGGGCGAATGGAATTTATAAGCTAGAAAAATGAATGAAAATTCAAGAAAAATGTATAAAAACCATTCAATTCATGTATATATAATGAAAATTGCCATGTATAGTTTCAAAAGAAGCAATTCCAGCCAAATCCAGAATCTAGTTGAGCTCATTGAACAAAACCTAGACATAGCCAAAAGGTTAGTACAATTTGAAGCTTCAAAAAAATCCAACAAAGAATACTGGGATAATTTCGCTGTTGAAATAAAAAGAGTGCGCAGGCCAACTTTATAATAGGAATGATTGAAGAAGTGCGCATAGATATAAATTTGTCTTTTATTTGGTCCAAGCAGGAATGCTTCTTTGGTTAAACGAAAGTTGAACTGAATTCACTGAATTACTTCGTAAATTAAAGTGCTTAATGTATTTAGGTGTTAGAGATGGTTTAGAAGTTCTATAATCTAGAGGAATTGGAATTGTTCCTTATAAAGGGTTTTCCAATAAGAGCTGCTATTTTGGTATTCAAAGAAAAATCCATTTTTTGAGATAAATGATCGGATGTTTATTTCGTAATAAAGAGGAAGGTATGCCGTTAATAATGAAAAACAACATCAGCCAAATGGCCACCGCGAGCACGCATACAGGACCGTATCCTTTTCATGAAATTTTCCATAACCAAATCGCAAAGTGGCTGCCCTATGTCCTCGATAGCCTCACGAATTTTATCTTTGAGGTCTTGAATCGACGCTGGGCTGTTGGCGTAGACCTTATCTTTCACGTGGCCCCAAAGGAAGAAGTCGCAAGGTATTAGATCACAAGATCTCGGTAGCCACCGAGGTGGAAATCATTAGTCAAGATGATTTTTCGATGGAATTCCGGATCATTTTCATGCATTTCAAGGACCCAATCAGCAAAGACACGACGTTGTTGATGATCGGCCGGCTTGAGTTCTTGTGTTAACAGAACTTTATAAGCCTTAAGACCCAAGTCTTTATGCAAAATACGGTGTAATGTCGTTTGTGGAATTCCCAATTCCAAAGAACGACGAGGAATAAACAAACCTGGACTACAGCAGCAATATTCTCAGTTGTTCTTGAGCGACGTGCACGGGTTTTATTCTTCACATCCCTAACTTGTCCCAACAGCTCGAATTTTTCCACCAATTTCTGTATTGCGGTCCGACAAGGTGCTTCACGACGACCAAAAAATGCTTTACTTTTGCGAACTGTGACTGCAAGATTTTCACCATTTCTGTAGTGAATTTTAATAATTTCAATGCGTTGTTGAAGCGTGGATCGTTCCATTTTTGTAATGGCGTAGTTTCTACTTGTCAAATGTCAAAGAATAAAAGCTTCAACAGTGACAGCCACCGAAATAGCGGGTCATTCACAATAACACCTCTCATTGGAAAAGCCTTTACCTCGTCTCAATCTACACATATCTAATGCTACCTCCGTATTGTTCTCTTCAAAAAATAGATTAATATTGCTGATCATTTTTAAGGAACACAAATTTTGTATTTTGAATTCTTTTTGTATTGCCATAAATGTTCGAATTGACGTTTTGGTGCTGTCATTTTGTTTTTTATTATTTTGTAGGCCTTTGATTTCTAGGTGAATGAATTAATTCGCCGACCATAATCGTACAAGGCGAGTCTCGATTTAACGATAATAGGCCTATTAATATCACAAAAAATGCACCCACTTCTATTTTTCTTTTAACTATTTCTAAAGTGGCAAAAAATAAAAAACTCATGCCGGTATATGAGCTTCGGTTAGCAAAAAATGTCTTTCAAATTCAACGTAAACGCGTGTTAGCGAAATAAAATTACGCTCACACTTATGTATGAACAAAAGAAAATGTAGAACACATCCAAAACTCACGCTTATTTAAGTAAAAAGTGTAACGTAGAAAGCTCGGAGCTTTTTTGTTATATTTCAAATTTCCAAAAGCAAAAAATTGCTTTTTGTTGTGAAACTGATAGGAATTAAGTGGTTTCTTTTTTGCTTTTTTAAATTAGAATTGTTTTTTTATTTTTATTTTTTTTTTTAGCCTATCACTGACATTTAAAAAAAATCAACTAAATTACGGGCGATAGAGGTTTCCCTCTCACTTTTTGATATTTTGTTTTATATTATACTAGCTGTACCCGCAAAATGTGGTTTCAGAAAAAAATTTCAGAAATTTGCTGAATTGTAGGGGACACAGTCCATTGCAGAGGTATAACGCGAGGGAGCCTTCTGCCAAAGTGAGGCATTTGAAGCCGCATTAGAAACTCTCCCGAAGACTGGGTCCACTTTCACTCTGCCTTCATCTTCATGGCATTGCACCTGTTCGTTGGACTAATCGGCAATAATTTAATATTCTTTGGACAATGAAAATAACTTTATAATATTAAGCTCACATTTTTTATTAATGTAACGCTTCGTTGTATACTATATTAGCGGTTTTGTTTCTATCGGCTAAGATAGTGATATTTGCTGCATTACTTACCCTGGAGCACGCTACATATAAGATATAACTGCCCGTGGCTGAAGCAATTCTTGGTTAATTCAACTCCCGCTTGTCTTAAATTTTGACCCTCTAACTTATTGATTTTCATGACAGAACAAACATTAAAAGGAAATTGAATCCGTTTAAACTGAAATGGATAAAGCAAGACGGCCATGGGCTGTAATGCTATATAAAAACTCGACCGGGTAATTTACTGCCTCATCTTGATTGCACATAGCATTTATAAACAGGTACAGCAGGAATTTTCCCTAATGTAATAATACCACGATCTGGTATCACTGATTCCTATACCTATTTGACATTTCTTCCTAGAGGCTTTTTTTGTAAGCAAAACAGAGTTAAATAAACCTTTCCTACATATTTGCCATTTCTTTTATGGCTTTTTTTTTCTTACCACCCAAACAGAATACTGCCTCTGTCTATCTCCCTCTCCGTCACAAAAGTAAAACAAGTTTAAAAGAGATGTCAATATATTGCGCGGTTAGTATGTTTGATTTGAGAATGAAGTGCATATCTACTCACTTAGGTGAAAATCAAATTTTGCATTTTTATTTAAAAACCTTTTAAGCTATCGAGTTATTGGATTTCCTAAGTCGTACCTGCAGATGTCCTCTATAAGCTGGTATTTACTATATTTAAATGCTCCCAGTATTTTCAAACGCAAAGCGTTACAAATAAAAAAGCGAAACGAAAAATAAATTGTCAAATTTTTTCCAGAAATTATAGAGATATAGAGTTAAAGCAAAGTAGATATTGTAGGCTCGACGGAGCTGTCTGAGCTGTAACCGCTGTTTGGTGGTGTTGGAGTTGCGGTTTGGTCTTGTTGATCTTCCATGCTTATGTTTTCTGTGCAGGTATCCTCTATAGGCCTGTGGAAAATGCACCAGAATATACTGAACAGTTTTGAAGATTTTTGCATTTAAATACATGCAGTCAAATTCAATCTTAGTCGAACAGAACTACACAAATTTTATTTGTATGATAAAGAAGAAATAGTGTACAAAGAGCTGTAAAATTTGAGAATAAATTTTCAATTTGGAAATGATTCTTCAACTCGTAACAAAGACTAATTACGTGTTTTGACAAAAATTGGACATAAATTGTCGTTTAACAGACGAAGAAATAACTTTTTTTAGTCTCGTCTCAACTCAATTCAACTTCTATGTAAACTTGTAAACTTAATTAAGGACTTGACAGCTTCTTTTTAAATAAAAATGCAAACTACTTGAGATATCTCAAAAAAAAAAAATTGCTTGAATTTTTTTTTTATTATATTTTATTCTTTCACAGCTCTCGCTAGATTACCTAATACAAAATGTTAATACCACCAAAGCCTAATGTTAAAATTAATTTAGTCTGAGTCCCTACTCAGATCAAACTCGAACAAACTACTATAATTATTAGATTCTCTTAGGCATCTGGTAAGTTAACTCTGTGATAAGGAATATAAAATAAAAGGCGATTTCTAAGCTTTCTAAATGGATCATAAAAACCAATGAATGATAAAAGAAAAGGGCAGTCGATATGGTTGTTTATCAAGTCCCGAATGAACATAACTGAAAAATATTGCCTACGCTTAAAAAAAGATAAGATACCAAATAAGTTGCATCTTGCCTCGTACGATGGCATTTCGATATTCCACCGTAATCTACGAACAGCAACTCTAGTAAAACGTCTTCTCAATTCTACTGGAATGTACTTCATAAAATGGATTCCATACTATACTGCAGTATTCAAGATCAGACCTGACAAAAGCAAAGAATAGACATTTAAGAGTAGATACAATCACTCGACGAACAGTTGATTTGCTGGCACTAACCGCTGCTAATTTCTTAATTTTGCTCGCGGAGTGAGCAGAATTTGATGCCATTCTAATTATTTTTCGCTTTTCCCGTGGTGACAAAGCTGTCTTGGTCCGTCCTTTGTGGTTTTGCCTCATATGGAGGCAGTAATAAATTTAATAATAATTACTCCGTCCAATTTTTGCAATACGACGCATTGAAAGACCTTCCGAGTGGTAAGCGTCAATTTTTTACCTTTCTTCAACCGTTAACAATTTTTTTTTACCCATTTCCATTTAAAATGAGAGGCACACTCGAGCTTCAAATTTGCAATAGAGTCAAATTCGCGTAACAGGTAATTGCCAACTAACTGAATTCATCAATGAGTCTAATCAAATGAACCAACAAATTGCTCTTGTTTTTACATGACTGAGAAGGAAGAGAACAAAATAACCGTTAACTGGTTGTCACCAAGCATATATTTCTGTTTTTTTTTTTCACTGAGAACCCAAATTTTTTTGTTATAAATGCAATTGCTTTTTAATTAAGACAAACACGAACGAAAAAAATTAAATTTAAAAACAAAGTGTTGTTGCGTCTAAACAAGTGATCATGTGGATCATGAAAGTCTTTAGAGTTCCGCAATATAAAACCCAACATAGAATAATTACTCTTAGCAACCAGGAAGTCAATAGGCTTACAGAAATCGAGTTCTTTGTCAAATATGACCCGCAGGGTATTTTTTAGAGGAGATACTAGACAGTGGTATATTATCGATCATGTACGTATATGATACTGGGGATAGGTTATGACAAAATGACAAACTTTGACATTTAGAGACGTTAAGGCAAAGGACATTATTATGACACCAAAAAGAAAGTCTTTTAAGATCTTCCTGTAAAAGTATGCAGTCATGTTCAGAGTGAATATGTCGGAACACTTTTAAATCATCAGCAAACATCAGACACTGTGAGTTCAAAAACAGATCAGGTATGTCATTAATAAATAAAATTAAAAGTAAAGGGCCAAAGTGAGTACCCTGAGGCACTCCGGAGGTGACATATACTGGTGATGAAAAAACATCCTATATACGAACACACTGAATACGATCCGTGAGAAAGTTCGAATGAAATCCAAGTCTTTTAAGTTTGGAAATTAAAGCATGGTGATTAACGCTGTCAAAGTTTTGGCAAAGTCAGTTAAACTACTTCACATTGTAATCCTTTCTCAAGGTTATTCAGCACCGTGTTACAAAAGATTGAGAGCTACAAATCCATTTTGCAAATGGGAGATTACTTCATTTAAGAGAGGTGTAAATTTCTCATAAATAACTTGGGTAAAGGTGAAATTTTGCAAACTGGACGATAATTGGTAATATCGTGTTTCGACCCAGATTTAAAAACTGGAGTTGAACGAGTTCTTCCAAACTTTCAAAAAATTACCTGTCCACAGAGACAAGTTAAACATTAAACAAAGATGCACTGAAAATGCGTAAGAACACTTTTGAAGTAAAATTGGCGGGATGCCATCAAAACCAGGATTTCCATCTAATTTTAAAAAGGAAAGAGCATTTTGAACATTGTAGGTTACCAAGATTTAAAGGATTCCAAAACATTGAGGTTTCATTCGAGACACTAGCCGGGGTAGTACTACTTGAATAAACGGATTGAAAGTTGTTTGCGAACATATTACAAATAGTCACAAAGTCAGACGAGGATATATTATTATGGCACAGTTAGGAATACCATTAGATTGTTTTTTACTGTTGATGAAGCTCCAAAAAACGATTACTATTAGGCTTTAAATTAGATTCAACGGAAAGAATGTACTGTCCATAAAGAAATTTATTAAGAACAATGCATAGTGAAGAAAGGTTTTATTGAAGTTCAATAAGTAGTTTTCCAGTTTACTCCGAAAATACATAATTTCAAAACGCAAACAATTTTCTTAAAGATATCCAATGGTTAAAAAATGGCAAAAAGTGTATGCTTGTCTTGTCATATCTTCCATTTCCTGGGGGTAAATTCTTTTCTGTTGGTATCGAGTATTGTTTCATGCAGCTTTTTCTACAATACCGAAGAAGCGGAACTAATACTTTATCAGGCGCCTTAAGTAATGCACTCAGTTTAGTATTGTCTTGGATATATTTTTTGAAACATTACCAATTTGTTTTCCAGTTGTGCTTAACGATGAAGCCCATGATCGTTTTGAGCTTTTGTTTGAAAAATCGTGCGGTATGTCATGGCGGTCGTCCGAAGTTTTCCCGGGAAGTAAGAATCCCCGTTCAGACAATTTTTTTTCACATTCGATGAAGGTGCTATAAAACAGTAAATATCAGCAGTTGCAGCTTGTGAATACGGTGGCTCAGTGGTTAGTATGCTGGATAGTATACAAATAATGAACACATTATACTTCCCCTTCTTTGTAACAAGCGAAATGTGCTGCACGGCCTACGCATACATAGGCCACATGCCACATAACGTATTCTTTAATGCTTGCGATTTTCGCTCATCACCCCAAAACTGAAAGACATCGACATCAGCGCCACCTAACGTGCACAAAACTATCCTATCCTTTAAGCTGCAACAAACCATACACATCCACAAATTTCATTTAAGTCGATTGATGGGTTTCGGAGGTCGACAACACAGGAATGTTCACTAAAATGCCCATAACTCGTATAACCAATAAACATACAAAGACTTTATATCCATACAAACCTTGGTATTGACGTCACCTTTCATTTGAAATTTCCAGAAACAAAATCGGTTAACGCATTAAGATTAAGAGACCATCAATTCAAATAGAATGCGACTCATTTTGATATATATTTATAGAAGGAGGTAGATGAAAAACGAAACATGCCTACATCGCCACCTGTTGAGAATTTTCCGAATTAAAATTTATTTTTAAACCATCCCTGATTCAAGACAAACAAAATAACAAAAAAATCATTCAAATCCGTTGAGACGTTCTCGAGTTTTAGCGAGACTAACGAACAGCAATTCATTTTTATATATTAATTTTTTTTTATTTTATGTATATAAATATTAATACGAGTTTAATATTTTATGAAATTGTCACAGTATGGTCGTAACCGAAATTATCTGCTTTGTAAACGTGCGAAAAATTAAAGCTTTAAAAATGCCACATACCCTTTGATTAGACTACGAATACGAATAGAGAAACCTAAAAAAATAAATAAAATAAGCCCTCAACTTGCATGTTGACATGGCGTGGTGCGAACTATGCTTTACTTTTAGTCTTATGCTGCATGCGACGTTAAACTAGAAACTCGCAGTTGGCATTCTAGGATTTTTTCATAATCCTACTCGGAATCAGTTACAACACTTGATTGAATAAATAGGCTTTAGAGGGTAGCCTGGTACGGATATCGAATGCTAATGTAATGCAGTTTTGAGATTGCGGCGCTTGGTGGTTTTTAGCACATTTGCATTGGCATATATCGTAGATATATACTCCTTTTTCTGACTATGAGTTTCGGCTTAATAGTTGTCTTTACAAAATTGAAAACGTTTGTAAACGTTTTGGCATAAAATAAATAAGATGTACTTGTTTTGTAGTTAATAATTAAAAATATGTACTTCTTCACTTTCAAATAAGGAAGAGCTTTCCAAAATCAATTTAATACCATTTTTTGTATACCCTCCACAGGAAGGTATATTCACTTTGTCATTGCATTTGTAAGGCCAAGAAGGAGTCACCGGAGACCTCATAAAGTATATATATTCTGAATCTGAATCAGGATCACATTCTGCATCGATTAAGCCATGTCCGTCTGTCTGTTGAAAGCACGATAGCGTTCAAAGAAATCAACCTAGGAGAATGCAATTTGGTGAAAGGACTTCTTTTTATTGTAATACCAACCTAGTATTAAAAATGGGCTTTGTCGGACAAGTAGTTCTGGTACGTCCCAATATTGGAACATGTTGAAAACACGACAGCGTCGAAAGGAATCCACCTAGGCAAGTGAAATTTTGTGCCAAGACTTATTATTGTCGTCAAGTTAGTATTGAATATGGGCTATGTAGGTCAAGTAGTTCCATACAAAACCAATATTAGACCCATGTGTCTCTCTGTCGGTTGAAACGCGATAGCGTTCAAAGAAATCAACCTAGGAAGGACTTCTTTTTATTGTCGTCAAGTTGATATTATAAATGGGCAATGTCGGTCAAGTAGTTCTGGTAGCTCCCATACAAAATCAATATTAGACCCATGTGTCTCTCTGTCGGTTGAAAACACGATAGTCCCAAAGAATCCACGTCGGTAAGTGAAATTTTATCAGTGGACTTCCGTTTATCGTCGTCAAAGTTGTTACTAAAAATGGGTTATGTCGGTCAAGTAGTTCTGGTAGCTCCCATACAAAATCAATATTAGGCCCATATGTCTCTCTGTCTGTTGAAAACAGGATAGCGTCAAAACAAATCGACCTAGGCAAGTGAAATTTTGTGAGAGGACTTACTTTCATCGTTGACAGGTTTTTATTAAATTTGGGCTATGTCGGTCAAGTAGTTCGGGTACCTCCCATACAAAATCAATATTAGACCCATGTGTCTCTCTGTCGGTTGAAAACACGATAGTCCCAAAGAATCCACGTCGGTAAATGAAATTTTATCAGTGGACTTCCGTTTATCGTCGTCAAAGTTGTTACTAAAAATGGGTTATGTCGGTCAAGTAGTTCTGGTAGCTCCCATACAAAATCAATATTAGGCCCATATGTCTCTCTGTCTGTTGAAAACAGGATAGCGTCAAAACAAATCGACCTAGGCAAGTGAAATTTTGTGAGAGGACTTACTTTCATCGTTGACAGGTTTTTATTAAATTTGGGCTATGTCGGTCAAGTAGTTCGGGTACCTCCCATACAAAATCAATATTAGACCCATGTGTCTCTCTGTCGGTTGAAAACACGATAGTCCCAAAGAATCCACGTCGGTAAATGAAATTTTATCAGTGGACTTCCGTTTATCGTCGTCAAAGTTGTTACTAAAAATGGGTTATGTCGGTCAAGTAGTTCTGGTAGCTCCCATACAAAATCAATATTAGGCCCATATGTCTCTCTGTCTGTTGAAAACAGGATAGCGTCAAAACAAATCGACCTAGGCAAGTGAAATTTTGTGAGAGGACTTACTTTTATCGTCGTCAGGTTTTTATTAAATTTGGGCTATGTCGGTCAAGTAGTTCGGGTACCTCCCATACAAAATCAATATTAGACCCATATGTCTCTCTGTCGGTTGAAAACACAATAGAGTCCCAAAGAATCCACGTCGGTAAGTGAAATTTTATCAGTGGACTTCCGTTTATCGTCGTCAAAGTTGTTACTAAAAATGGGTTATGTCGGTCAAGTAGTTCTGGTAGCTCCCATACAAAATCAATATTAGGCCCATATGTCTCTCTGTCTGTTGAAAACAGGATAGCGTCAAAACAAATCGACCTAGGCAAGTGAAATTTTGTGAGAGGACTTACTTTCATCGTTGACAGGTTTTTATTAAATTTGGGCTATGTCGGTCAAGTAGTTCGGGTACCTCCCATACAAAATCAATATTAGACCCATGTGTCTCTCTGTCGGTTGAAAACACGATAGTCCCAAAGAATCCACGTCGGTAAATGAAATTTTATCAGTGGACTTCCGTTTATCGTCGTCAAAGTTGTTACTAAAAATGGGTTATGTCGGTCAAGTAGTTCTGGTAGCTCCCATACAAAATCAATATTAGGCCCATATGTCTCTCTGTCTGTTGAAAACAGGATAGCGTCAAAACAAATCGACCTAGGCAAGTGAAATTTTGTGAGAGGACTTACTTTTATCGTCGTCAGGTTTTTATTAAATTTGGGCTATGTCGGTCAAGTAGTTCGGGTACCTCCCATACAAAATCAATATTAGACCCATATGTCTCTCTGTCGGTTGAAAACACAATAGAGTCCCAAAGAATCCACGTCGGTAAGTGAAATTTTATCAGTGGACTTCCGTTTATCGTCGTCAAAGTTGTTACTAAAAATGGGTTATGTCGGTCAAGTAGTTCTGGTAGCTCCCATACAAAATCAATATTAGGCCCATATGTCTCTCTGTCTGTTGAAAACAGGATAGCGTCAAAACAAATCGGCCTATATTAGGCCCATATGTCTCTCTGTCTGTTGAAAACAGGATAGCGTCAAAACAAATCGACCTAGGCAAGTGAAATTTTGTGAGAGGACTTACTTTTATCGTCGTCAGGTTTTTATTAAATTTGGGCTATGTCGGTCAAGTAGTTCTGGTACCTCCATCACTTGTATGGAGGGTGTCAAAGCATCGGCCAGGCCGATGATAACACTTTTATTTTCATTTAATTTTTAAAATTAAATTGGCGACAACAGAGACCTTTTGTTAACTCAAACACGAATTTCCATGTGATGATGAGTTACAAATTCCTTTATTATATAATTCATGTAGTTAGTTTATTTGAAATTTATTTTCATCTTTAATTCAATACAGTCTTCGTTAAAAGAAAGAAATATATATATATATACTTAAGTCTATTATGGTTTGGCCTATGGCCGTCTACCAGATATAATATATAATTCATGTATAATTCAATAAAAATTCAATTCTAATATAATTAACAAAATTTAACTTACTTTGGTCTCTTTTTTTGGGATTACCTTTCAAAAGTACAGAGTAAATACGAGAGAACAAACCACGTTTCGATACGTCTTAAAGGTGTTCTAATATTAAGGTTAGTTATTATGACAGGACAATCGACAAATTGTCAGCTCCTCTAAGTGGGAACTACACGGCTCGTTTACATTCGTAGTTAGCACGTATAACTACTATAACAGGCATAATGTAAATTTTATTAATATTCTTTGTAAGATGTTAAAAAAAAAAACAATTTTTGTTTGTTAACATATACTACCGCCCGAAATAATAGCCGGCACTTGAAAGTAATCCTCTGTCAGATGGAAAATAGCTAGGCGACTTTTACGTCTATAACTTAAAGCATAGGTAGGTCCGGTAATGCACAGGGAAAATCAGGGATGTCAGCTTATTAACTTCTTTCGAAAATGGCAGCACTAGTCATGTTAATAAGTTGTTCAAAAATGCTCCTTATTAATTATTAATGAAAGAGACTAACGCCACTCATAACCGAGAACCGATTGGTCGATCGGAAGGACATTGGATACTTTTTGACGCGATAATAAAACTTTAAGGATTTGAAATAGGTGAGGAAAGTTTGCATGGGGAACCGCACTTTGAAAAAAAAAGATAAACTGGATAGAAAAACGGGGAGTGTCACTTCAAATACAACAAAATTATTTAAAATTTTTAAAATTATATTATTGAACGAATTTGGGCGGAAAGAATTTCGCTGGGTCAACTAGTTGTAAATAAAAGTGCACGAATTTTGTCAAAATGAAAGTCCCTAATGAAACCTAAAATAACGGAGCAGTGCTGATGTTCATATCGCACTAACGGCTAACAAATTCATTTTTCACAATGAAATTATTCAACAAATTTGATGGCTATCTCATTTTGGGTGTTATTTGCGCCCTTAAAATATGACAGTTCCTATCATCCTAGCTTTATAATTAGCACTGACAATGACAATTTTAATGGCGCAAAAATTTGATGTAAGCAGTCATTTTTTTTACAAACCCAACTGCATGTTCCACTGACCACAATGGAAGGAAAATTTTAAATTTCTAATCAAATAAGGACAAGGACTGAAAACCATCCGAAGGCTGTATTTTACAAGCATCTAAATAACTTTCACAAACATTTTGTTTTTCATAACCAAATTCCCAGTACGCATACCAAAGAGCATCGTAGTCTTTTTTTTTTGAAACTATTTCCTTCCACATGAAAGTAAACCTCAACAGGGCTCAATGCCGAGCTTCAGTCAACTAGATGATAAACTTATTTTATCAATAGATCCACTAATTAATGCAGTAAAGCTCTTACAGTAATATACATGACATCCCCGGTGAGTATTTAATTAACTAATAATGTATTTAATTAGATACGAATATATGTAGGCACCTTTTCATGTTTCCGAACTACGACCGCAAAGTCAACACTTTTGTAAAGTTTCTTAGTACATGCAGTTAGTTATTTATGCCTTTTATTAATAGAGTGCGTGACGCAACTATTAGTAAATAGCCGCACAAACATTTAGTTTATTTGAGGACTGAGGTGTTTAGGGGCACGCATAGCGATATGAATACGCAATACATAATAATAAATTTAGTCTTCTGACTGCAATTGGTATACAATGTCCTTTTGTCAACGCTCTTTTACTTACGACATTTCTGAAATGACTGGCGTATAGAAAAGTGTCGTTTATACACTTGGGATGCAGTGTTTTGGAAAAACCTTAGTGTGGTCCTATTCCACAAAGCTGATAATCGAATCTGGAAAAAAACCTTACAAATTTTGCAAAGTGCAGTATTAAAAAAATAAATAAATTATTAAATAATAAATCCTAATGGGTACCCTAGGAACTTTCCACAACCGATCATTTTGTTAAAGCATTTCATTTTTTGAGCAATTGGAAAAGGCGTACAATTTTATGCTGAGTCTTCCCAACACTTGATTGAGATGGTTTTCCAGGGTCTGTAATTCATCTAAAACTTAGGAAAATGTTTTTCTATTTATATCGGTTTTGGGAAAAATATTTCGATGTAACTTGAGTTTTCCGCGAATGGAAAGTACTCCGCAGCAAGACACTGAGCCAACAATCCCACAGTATAGAAATAAAGCTGCTAATCTATGTTGCTTCTTAGAAACTGTATAAATAGATAGTGGATTTGTGGCTTCTACAGAAATATTCTGCGGTGCTGCTGTTTGACCACATTTGACGAAAATAAATGGTGTTTAATAAGCTTTTACGGTTCTTACGTCACAAATGACATAATATCCCGTTTTAAATTGTCTTTGATTTTGAAATTTTAACAGTAAAGAGGGCCAATGAAAAATGCGTGCTCTCGCTTTCTGATAATTTTTCGCTCGCCGGTGTCGAGACCTTCTAACACCAACAGTTACTTTCTTTGGAACAATTTTTAACGCGTTATTGGCGTTGAATAACTCTGGTGACCGTTTGAGCATAGTGACTGTTTCTTGTTGGCTGCACTTAACGACTTGCTGGCTCGGGACTCTTGAAACAATCCTCGCCGACTGGAGGATTGCTCTGTGGGCCGTTTCCCGAAAAACCTGGACAATTCGGTGAGGTTGTGTTCTCTCTACCACATTTAAAACAGAAAAGGGCTCGCGCTGAGGGGTGTGAAGCAGTTCTTTGAAATTCCAACACCGGAGGGTGTTATTCGTTATTTGTCTAAAATGTAAGGCTTCGACCTGAGGCAAGACGTTAATTCACTCTGATCTTAGGGTTCACTAACATTCCAACGAGGAGGTGGGGCTTGCTGAAATCTTTGTCTTTGTAATTGATGAACTTCTCTATGGTCCAACACACATTTACCATTTCGGGGATGTTGTGAGTATTAAAAGTAATGAGGTGTTCGCCTATTCTTCGCTTAACGTTTTAATTAATTATATCGAGCTCTCTGTTCGATTTTTGGAATTCGCAAAGATGAATTTCAATGTAATAACTCTCCAAACAATTGATCGAAACTCTCGTAAGCTCCTTGACGTCTATCGGACATTTTCCGAGCAAGCTCGAAATCTGACTAAGCTTCGGTATTGCTCTATAAGGGAAAAGACTGACGTATGTAAAGAATAAACCATTTACGGGAGCGTCGCCAACGGTGCGACACTTTTTTTCAAATGACTAGATATCTAAAAAAGTATTTCGAGTAATTAGTTAATTTTAATTGCGTTAGGTAGTTTTTTTATTTGTGCTTTTGCATACTTAAAATGAAATTTACCCTTACTGATAAAAAGATTTAAACCAAAATGGCTGAGAACTTCCTTTGTCTCACTGCTATTACACCTATTTCAACAGTGAGACAGTCCTTCCCCAACAGTGAGACACCTTCAACTAATATTTAAAAAAAAAACAAGTTTTGTTTGATAAACATTTAAATTTTATAATGAATAAAAATAATGAAATAAAAATAAAAAACGAAAATAAAAGTTACACAAAATATCTTCAGTGACAAATAAATAGATAATCAAATATAATAGATAAAAAATCGATTTCATTAATCATGAAATAAAAATCAAAAAAATTAGCGCACTTCAATTTGGTCAAATTTGATTCCAAAATACATACTGGCTTGTTGCCGACTGGTGTGGCCGTAAAGAATCGGCTTTAGGAGAATCTTTTTTATGCCTTCTTCGGTGAGACACTGTTCCTCTGATGGCAATGGGATTTTGTCTCACTGTTGGTAAATCGTCGAAAATATTTAAAAAAATTAAAACAAAAAAAAAAACTGCATCGAAATGCCTCAAAATTTAGTTAATTGTTTTCTCTATAATATAATCTACAATATATAAAACATTGATTGAAAACTCACCTAGATAAAAAGTTATTTTTTTTTTATTGAGACCGAAATTTACTTTTGAGTCTTTTTTTGCACTGCCCTATCACGGCGCGACTGTTCTTCATTTCAATTAAACACAAACTGAACTAATCGGACGAACAGCTATTGCATGACCTACAACAATATGCGCGACGTATTCGTACATGTTTCTTCAGAGTTATCCGGAATGTCTCACTGTTGGCGACGTGCCCCTACATACGACTAGATAGTATTCTGAAAACGTATAAAACCACCACCCGACTCAATTTTATTTAGCAATGCTCAGCACTACATACCGTCAAAAATTTGTACTAAGAATATTTCACACTTAAGAACAACATCATTGGAAAGTTCATGCTAGAGTTCATTTGTGTTGGGTGCGTTCAATTATTATTATTATTTCAAACTTAATTTTTGTATATTACGCCTTACTCAAGTTTTGACATTAAATTTATGGAACTGCACACTTTCAAACTGTGTTCTCCATAAAGGGGTAAAACAAAGAATGCCAGCTCATTAATTATTCAGAAATTACTTATTATAAGCAGTACTATCTTTTCCATAAGGGGATATCGGTCCCGTACCCAGGAACCCTACCTCACGGGGGCCTCCAATGGTTGATATATTGATTTCTACACAATATTTTTTCTCTATTTTGGTATATATAGCTTGACAAAAAATTTAATTTAATGGGCGGGTTGTCGTTGGGGTTAATGGTTAATTAGGGTTGGGGTCGAAATTCTGGCGAGGTCGAAATTCTGCAAATAATAAAAAGAAATATTCTACCTACCTACTCACTTGTTATAGAAGAAGAGGTAAAATGAGTTTTTTTATTTGTTTTAAGTTTGCTCTCTTGGTTTAGACAAATATTCTGTTTTTATTTTTTTAAACTTCTGACTCGCCAAGGCGAAAGATAGGCACTTCGACCTTGAAGGTCTATTGTGCCGGGATTTTCAGAAAATTTGTATTTAGGTTAGCAGCGTCTCTACCTCCCTAATGTAGCTGGTAATGTTTCCAGCAGAGGACTTCTTCAATTCTTCTGGACTTAGTATTTCCCGGAAGAAGACTTTCCTTGTAATTCTGGTTAGAGCTGGACATTCGCACATGATGTGCTCAGCTGTTTCGTCTTCTTCAATACATAGTCGGCACTCCGGGGAGTCGGCTATGTGAAGTTTGTGTAGGTTGTATCGCAAACCGTAGTGACTTGTAAGGTAGCCTACAAGGTTTTTGATATCGTGCCATCGTAGATTTAAAATTTTGTTGGCATTTTTCTTAAATGGCAGTATTGCTCTTTTGGCCTGTCTGAGGCCTGGGATTTCGTGCCACTCTCTGATACACATGTTATGTTCCCAACTATTGATAGTGGAAGTGATTGCTGATTTAGTAACGGCGCAGAAAGTTTCTGGTCCTACAAATGGGGTTCCTGACCCTTTCCTGGCCAGTTCGTCAGCTTTTTCGTTTCCTTGAATACCCTCGTGCCCGGGAACCTACCATATTTTGGTTTTGTTTCTAGAGCAAAGAGTTTGAAGAGCATTGAAGCAGTGCATGACTGATTTTAAGAAAATTATTGGTAAGCTAAAGGCATTTATAGCTGCTTGACTGTCTGTGAAGATATGGATGTTTGCGCCTTTGATCCCTGATGAGTAAATAAGGTTCGCGCATTCCGTGATGGCATGGAGCTCTGCCTGAAATACACTGGGGCTTTTCCCCATAGGTATTGCGACGTTACGATTTGGTCCATGTATACCAGCTCCTACCCCCGAGTCCATCTTGGAACCATCCGTATACAACTTTAGGCCGTTTTGGCAGTGTGGTGGGTTATTGCTAACCCATGCTTCTCTCTCAGTGATCTCTGTGGAGAATTTCTTGTTGAAGCAAAGTGTCTTTGGATGTCGGTCAGTTACCGTGCAGATCATGTCAAGTTCCGAGATAAGAGTCATTAGTTCTGGATGGTCACTAAAGCTTATCTCTTCCCCTTGTGCCAGACTTGCTGAGCTGCGTATAGCCACTTTTTTGATATGTATGTGGAGGGGTGTTAACCCTATTAAGGCCTCTATAGCAGCTGTAGGACAAGTTCGCATTGCACCGGAAATTCCCAAGCATGCGATGCGTTGTAACTTGTTCAGCTTTGCAATGGTGTTCTTTTGGATAGTTTTGTTCCACCATATTATAGAAGCATAAGTTATAATGGGTCTGATCATTACTGTGTAGATCCAGTGTGTGACTTTGGGTGTAATCCCCCAGGTTCTACCGTACATGTGACGACAGGCCCTTAAAGCATTAGTAGCTTTGGTAATTTTATTGTTTATGTGGGAGTTCCAGTTCAGTCGTTTATCTAGGATGACTCCAAGATATTTGACTTCATCGGAGTACTCAGTGAGTGTTTCATTTATTGAAATCTGGTATAGATTCAAATTTCTTCTCCTAGTAAAGGGAACTATGATGGCCTTATTGGGGTTAATAGAAAGGTCCTCTTCACCAATCTAACACTATCTTAAGAGCATTTTGCATTAGTATTGTAATTTCATTTACCTTTTACTCCTAACGATGATGACTAGGTCATCGGCGTAGCCTACGATATTGAAGCCTGGGTGACTCAGTTCACGTAGTAGGTTATCTATCACCAAAGACCACAATAATGGTGAGAGTACTCCTCCCTGCGGGCAGCCTTTTACGGCTGTGACAGGTCCCGACGAAGGCGTTATTTTCCGGCTTGCCAGCATCGCTTTAACCCATTTGATGGTCGGTTCATCTATATTTCTTTGAATCAAAGCGCTTGATATGGAGTCATATCCTGTGTTGTCGAAAGCACCATCTATGTCGAGAAATACGCACAGCGCAATCTCTTTACAACTGTACGCATCCTTTATTTGTTGGGTTAAACTTAAGAGTGCACCTTCAGTTGATTTGCCTTTCTGATAGGCATACTGACAGGGGTGTAGAGGTGTGCTACGAGTTAAGCAATCTCTAATATGTACATCGATTATTCTTTCCATTGTTTTCAGGAAAAACGATGTTAAGCTTATGGGACGATATGATTTAGGTAGCTCGCTAGGCTTGTTACCTGGTTTGGGGATAAATACCACATTTACCTCCCTCCAAGTCTTTGGTATATAGCCCCAGTTAAAGCTGAACCTAAATAAGGCAATCATGGTTGATAAAGTGAGTTCCAGGCTTTTCTGTATAAGGGCCGGAAAAATACCATCTGTACCTGGTGCCTTGTATGGTTTGAATGAGTTAACTGCCCATTTAACCTTATCTGGGGTAAAGAGTTTACCAGATAAACTGTTGACTCTACGCAGGTCATATAAATAAATAAATATATATAAATATTCTGTTAGTATACCCCTGTGAGTGAACGTGTGGTTCTAGAGTGAAAATGAATTGTGCAACAATCCGTTGTTAATACCCCTGAGCCGGTACTCTCTTCCGTCAAGTAATGCTCAAAAAATTAAAGTTAAAAGGGCAA
Source organism: Cheilosia vulpina (assembly GCA_916610125.1). Lineage (NCBI taxonomy): Eukaryota > Metazoa > Arthropoda > Insecta > Diptera > Syrphidae > Cheilosia > Cheilosia vulpina. The sequence continues at coordinate 33,869,591 of OU744278.1, forward strand.
GAAAAGCAACCAATCGACGAAAAGAACCAGAAACCTTAAAAGACATAGATATTCCCTTAAGTTTATATGTTCCTGAAGGAGAATTGTTCATTTTGCCTGAAGAATGGTTGGAAGAGGAGCATATAATTATCCTAGGAACAAGATCTCCTCTAAAGCTTTTGAAAGAGAGTAATTGCTGGATGTTGACAAAATTGGAAAATATTTTTTTTCTTTAAATTCGTAAATTGGAAAAAAAAAACAGAATTATCTTTTAAATATTTTATATATATTTAATATATATTTAAAATTTATTATATTTTAAAAAGCAGAATTTTGTAAGACAGAACAGAATTTTGAAAAGCAGAATTTTTGTGTTAAAAGTCAGAGTTTTGCAAAGCACAATTTCGACCCGCTCCCATGTAATTATTTTGTTTTTGTTATGATCCCTTTTGCTATTGCCTTCAAAGTTTTTATGCTACATTTTTATATTTATGTTATAATGACATCTGTCAATTGTTAAGCTTTATGAATAATAAAACTCTCTCTGAATTTCATTATCAAACCAATCGGACTTGCTTTTTAATCTACGTAATCAGGGTGAATCCGATTTTTACAACATCAGAGATTGTTAGCGACTTTATGGCAACAGTAATAAGCCAGTTCGACAGAAAATGTGACATGGGAAATATGTAGTTCCGCAATGCTAAACTTTTTTGTCCGACTGTATGAAGAATAGCCGTTAAGATTCCTAAATTAAAATATCAATCATACACCAGATCATTTCTGTTATTGTTTTTTTAAATATCAAAGTCAAGGTTCGAATTACCCGGGCTAAAATTTTAAATTTATTTTCAAACACTGTGATTTCTTGGATGTTTTTGTTAGCCACCATAAATAAAGTTTTATGTTGACTCTAAATATTCTTACAACAGTATTTGAAGACCAAAAGTTAAGTTTAATAAGTAATTGTGGTTTGTTTTAACATATTTTATTTTTAAGTCCCTTAAGTGATCCAATAAAAAATCACAGAGGTAAAAATAAATGTATGTTTGAGCCTCTAACAACTAGACGAAATTAAATTAGTGTTTGAAGGAAATTCAAAAATGACAACGAAATCAGAAAAGGTTTTTTTCATTCCTTTTTTTTTTTGCTTTCCAATAGGACCACGAATTATGGTCTGGGTCTCGGGATGGTCTAAGACGACCTTGAATATAAGCGCACTTTAGAGTGATTTCATTTGGAGCCACAGTAGTCGAGTGCCTGTATTTTTCGAAAAAAATTGGATGAAAATTGGGGAACGCTTTCCCTGCAGTAGTAAAGGGCGACCGTCATCGCCCGTTAAATCCATGAACTTTAAAGGCCAAAAATCGTTTCCTTTTTTAGCTTCTAAATGTCAACGGTCTCAACTTCTTCACTACCTTTGCGTCGAGCAGTATTAGTCATCCTTCATTTTCATTGACTGTTAAATCCATCCAAATTGTTGGAGCTATTTCCCACAAGCGACGAAGCCCCCAGCCAGTTTTATTTTTCCTATATTCACCTCATTTGCATAACTAGTACGAGTGGATTATGGATGTTAAATTTAATAGGGATCCGAAGGGAAATCCCTCGAGACCAATTTTCTTCTAATAACCCCATCAGATAATGAACCATCGTCATTATTCCAAGAACGACTTAATTAGCTGGAGGTGCCAGTTTTACGACTCAATCAAAACACATCCATACTCGTGTCTTTGAATTTATATTCAACCCACGACTGACTCCCTAGAGGTGTCCCCTTCCGAGCCACCTCACATTTTACACATATCACACCACAAAAAAAAAAAGGATCCCATTACCTTGGCGATTAAAGTCAACTGAATTCCTCCCCCTAAACAAAATCTTCACATCTTCGATGAGTCATAATACCAAGGACAAAGAAATTCTTACTGTAGGACATGATGTTGTTGTTATCCTTGTGCAGTTGTTCAGCTGTATATCGGTGCCATTTCGTCGCACCACCGAGTGTATCTGCGGGCAAAAGCCACTCGTCTTTGTCAGACACCATTCTCCACACGATGCCCACGGACAATTGTTTGGCATTTGCAAATCGATGGTCTGGCACATCACAGGATTAGGTTCAAATCCCGATTTGAAGGCTCTGCAAACACGAATTAAAATTTTATCATTTCACTATCGACACAAACAGACGCATCAACATGATGCATCCCCTCGGTCACTCGTCGAAACTAGGTCAGTGACGATGGCGGATAAAACAGGATAGCACACTTACTGAAACGAAGGTGAGTAAACTGCAACACTGAGGTAAACAATGGAAACACATGACAACACCATTGTCAACTGGCAAAAGCATATTGATCCACAAATGCGTTTATCCTGTTCGGGTATTAGTCGTGGCTTATTTTTTCGCCTGCCCATTGTTGCTGTTGCTTGTTGTCCTTTCGAAATTGACTTTATCTATTTTCTTATGATTTAATGTCGTCGTTCACACTCAAGGACCCACACCGTACATCCGCATACAATTTCGGCCACCTAATTATTTGTCGGGTTGATTTGGTTCGCGTTTGTACGGACTTATTTTGCAGGCGCGTGCTTAAGCATTTCAGCTGTGAGGTCATCCATTACTGATGAATATGAAAACATAAAACAATCCAACACTCGACTTGTTGATGGGTCGTATTTTTTATCCTGCCTAAGCTCTGTTTGCTTGCCTTGCTCGCCCGCACAACACGCACACCCAGATTTTATAATAACAGACGAAAATTGAAACTGAAATTTTGATAACCGAACGGAGTAGGGGGCGAATGGGAGGGGCTGCTTAAAAAATATTTGGCATGCACCACAGGAACTGCCAATGATTATTTCGATTTCACTGCACAAAGCAGGATGGTTGCACTTGAAGGATGAAAAACTGTTAAAAACTATTAATGCAAAATGAAAAAATTGATGAGGCGACACTCGCGACGACCGTCGGAGCCAAGCAACTTGCAGCACCGGGGGAATCTGAATCTAAACTGAGAACGGCAGAGCAGTTTCGTTTTCGAAACAATTTCAATGGAGGGGATGGAAAACGAAGTCATCCTTCCAATTCCAGTCTGCTACCAGTGGCGTAGGATGGTTTTTTTCTATGAACTTTTAAAACTACCCGCTTGTTCGTATTGATTTTTCCTAAAGAATATTTTTCAGTTGATGAGATTTTGACACATGACTGTAAATGTGAATTGAGTGTAATACCCGTGATCCTTGTAATGGTTTGATATTGAAGGTGATGATGGAAGTTTCATCGTCTGGCATTTGTGCTTGCACTCGCTTTCCATTTTTCATCAAATGGAGGTCTAGAACGTAGCTCAAGACTTGAGTTCATTTGCTCTTGCGGTTTTTATAGACCTTTCAGAAATAAAAAAGCAACTAATACCGAGTTCGATGTCTCTAACTTCATACAACGAGGAAGTCAAAACTGCGGTTGTACAGTGACACTCTCAGGTTTTACTGTATATTAACCAAAAATCCAATAGTCGTCAGAATGGGGACGTTCAAATTTACATTATAGTAAATCTGACAGCTGACTGACTTTAAGTTTTTATTGGCCCAGATTGGTCACGTGAAAAGTGTTTCCATTTGACATTTATGGATGGGTAGTCAACAAATCGAGTCAAGAAAATCCTGCTCATTTGACATTTCAAAGTGTCAAAATTCAAAATAAAACGCGAGAATATAAACAAAAAATTCAAGTTAAGTAGTTAACACGTTCGTATACCCAGAGTCCAGACAAATCTAGTTAACGTTTTACATGAGCTATGTATCCGAACGTCCCCAATGTCTTGAAAAGAATCTAGCTAGCAGTAAGTTTTAAATTGACCTGAATCAGAGTTAGTTGTGTATTGGCTTTTGTATTGTGCACAACCAGTTTCCTCTTTAAATTTCAACAAATGTTTGTTCACTGCAATCTAACAGAAACAAATTCAATATTGCGAATAATTTCGTAGAGACATTATTCTCCTTTAAGTTGCGCTTGGATTGAGTCCACTCGAATGTACTAGTATCGCCTGTGGTCGAAATTCGACCTTTGGTGCATCTCCCAAAGCGAAAATAGAATTATCATTATGATTTTCTGTTAGTACTAAATTGTTTCTATTATGCGGTGTATTCGAATTTAATTTTAAATCAAAAATTGTCTACTCCTACCTTTTTGCTTAAAAACCACTCGGTTAGCGCCCTTCTTTGAGGAATAGTACAAACTTTCAGTCCGGAGTGTCCATGAGCAATATTTCATAAAATGGATAGTTTTATACGGTATAAGTTTTATTTCCCCACAAAAAAAGAACAAAAAAAACATAACTGACTGTCAAAAAAGAATTAAAAAGATATGAACAAGACACATTATGTAATAAAAATAATAATATTTCAATTAAAATAAATTAATTCCTGACTAAATGCAGACACTCCACAAGACCGCTATTATGTATACATCAGAAAGTAATTTATTTCACAGTTCAGTGTATTCCATATTTTGACATTTCTCACTGAGAATTGTTTTTTTTGTTTTTTTTTTTTTTAATTTATATTTTTTTTTGTATTTGTTTAGCCTATGACACTCCGGGAAAGAATACCAATTTAATGGCACCCCACTCTTCAAAATCGGTCAAGCTGTTTGGGCTACAGGGCGTCACGTAGCAACGTACATAGGATACGCGCGAAACACATAACCCTCCCTGTGTCCAGTCAGACAGAAAAGGTACAACAATACATAGGTTGTATGCAATTACTGCAGTTCATTTGCGATAAATAGTTTTATTAAAAACTAGCGGATCTGGCAATGCTCCGCCTCTATGAATATAATTAAAAAAAAATAATAACAATACAACTAAACTCGATATCAATTTGGGTAAAATTAACACTCAACCTGGTTTGTTTTCTCTTAACTAAATATTTGACATTTACATTTAAGAAAAATAAAATTTGTTGTCGCCAGGGTTTTGCGGCAAAACTTCTGTCAGAACAAAATATGGACATTTTTCGCAATTGGGAATAATTAGCATTTAATAACAAGTTTTGCTTTCAAACTTGGTGCAAACCTTTCAAGTATCTACATTCTACATCCTTGCCAGATGCATTTAAATATCAAACTCCTGTAAGAAATTACCATTTTTACCATATACATCAAACAACTTGAATGATTGACGTAGATCCATGAAACTATTAAAAAACATCGAATGATATACACAAATGGTTTTCCAATAGGAGGTGTTATTGTGAATGACCCGCTATTTGGGTAGCTGTCACTTTTGAAGCTTTTATTCAAGTACTATACCATTACTAAAAGTGAAACGTTACACGCTTCAACAACGCATTGAAATTATTAAAATTCACTACAAAAATGGTGAAAAAAACACAAGCAACGAAACCATTGATCTTTTACGGGAAAAGTTTCCGGACCGTGTTGTCTCTGGAAGAGCTGATCACAATTGGCCACCGAGATCTTGTGATTTAACACCTTGCGACTTCTTCCTTTGGGAAAGATAAGTTCTACGCCAACAGCCCAGCGTCGATTCAAGACCTCAAAGATAAAATTCGTGAGGCTATCGAGGACATAGGGCAGCCACTTTGCCATTTGGTTATGGAAATATATGCGTGCTCGTGGTGGCCATTTATAATGAAGCATAACTTTGTTTATCCAAAAGGTTTTCAAGTCCTGGGATTCTTTCAATGGATTCTATTGAGTTTGGACACTGTTGGAGAATATATTTTGGTCTTCATTGATGCATTTCTGGATTGTTTAAAGTTCCTACTTTTGACATTGCGTTGTGCATATGGATATCTTTGTAGATAAACCTTAAAATTTCTGGTACGGACAAAGTCAGTGCGACAAATAACCACATGACATAATGCAGAAACCACAGAACTGGTTATCAGTTATATCATCAAAAGGACCCTCTGAACACTGATTGCACTAATAAAAAAAAAAATGTTAAAATGTCTGAAAAATAGGTCGAGCTAAAGGTTTTTATAGGTATAAACACACTGTAAGAACAGGCGCCCAGTGCTTGACTACTCATTTCAACCTTCAGAAGAGCACAAAATAATACCCCAGGCTTTTCTCCATACACCATACCTGTTGCGAACATCGGAGAGGCATCCTAGCCTAGGTTCCTACAACCATTCGTTTGTTAGAGACAGGGACCCTAATCTGTATTTCGTTCCGAAAGTGAAATTTCTCGAAAACGAACGTTTTATACTTTCTATTTCGAAAGCAAAATGAAATGTACTACTGTCGGAGTTCGAATTTCGAAAGTGGGTATAATATTATTTGAAATATTTGTTTGCATTTCGCAAGTCTACATTCTGTAGGTATCTTCCTAAACGCGGAACGGAAAGCAATTTCGAAAAAAGATTGACTTTCGTAATTAAATAAATAAGATATGAGGGTGTAGCCAAAGCAATTTACTAGGGATCTGTTTGGTTGTAGCTTTAGAAGTGTTGGAATAGAAGATGTCAAGTCTTATGTAGGATTACTTTTCATTTTCACACAAAAAAAAAAAACGATGAAAAACACAAACGTAAGGAAATGTTTTTTTTTATATAACATTTACGAAACAAAATGAGCCATTTTTTAACCTACGCCATTTTCTTTAGATCTTATTCTCTAAAATCATCGTTGTTATTCAAAAGTCTACTTAAAAATTGAGTAGGTGTGCGGTTTTACTATACATAGCCATATGTTACTTTAAATATCAATTTTCATCAAAATAGTTATAACCGTTTCCGAGAAAGCCTGCCTTTAAATAACACTAATATGGCTAGCAATATGTTAGTGTATGGTCAACGATAAAAAATAAACAACATCTCCAAAGAACTCATAAATACAAAGATTGAAGTTAATAGATTCAGTAGGATAGCCACAACATCTAAAGTTACACTGCAATAACGTTAAAATCACAATTGACTGAAATCTCATACTCAAAAATGCTCTCTTACTGTATATACCAACTCATGGTAATTTTCTAAAGTACCTTATACAGAATAACTGATACCTTCCTCGACCACCGATTTCTCATGTCATCCCTGACTTCTGAACAAATTTCGTGCGCATGCATCTGGAAGGAATGTTATCAAACCTAATACAGCTGGCAAATGTTTCAGATTATTGGGTCAATGAAAGGTTAAATATTTGCTATCTATAGATGACAGTCGCTGTTGTCGTCATATTTTATTTTTTTATGTCAAATTTAGGGTTATTTATGTTTTTTGGCTTTGCGACCATAAAATTGGGGCAGATGTTGTTATGACTGCTGTTGCTGGCAACTGATATGATATTTTTCTGCTGGGTATTGTAAGATAATTACTTGGAACAATTTTGTGGGTGACTTATGGGGAATGTTTGTGCTCGTATAAGAAAAAAAGACTTGGGTATCCATTGTGGTAACCTATTTTTAGAAGTCTATTTATGCTGCAATTTTAACGCTGACTTTGTGAGTTAATTTAACAGCTTCAGTTTTATTTTTATCACCTACTGGCATTTATATATATATCCCACCAAAAATAATAAAAAAAAAGAGCCAAGACAAAAAAAGTGAGTAATTTGTCAGCCACGAAAGTAATAATGAGATCTAAATGTACATCAAGTTCTAAGTTTAAGAAGGTTCAATTTAAAAAAGAAAACTTGGTAGGTTTTCGAAAGTTCTTGGCTCAATTAGTTTCTAGGCTAGTTTCGAAGGGGAGTCGAACACAAGCTAAGCTTGGTTGCTGTGTCATGCCTTTACTGGAGAAATATTTGCTGGATACTACCGTTTTCGCTTTGATTTAAAAAATAACTTGTTTTACTACTAAACAAATTCATACAATCAATTAAACCAACGGAATGTAGATTTAAAGTTGATGGATTATTATTATTTGTTAGGTAGTAGGTATTTAAAAAGAAATGAGACTGATTGAGATAAGTTCTTTTAAATTCAAAGTTGGTGTATTTTTGAATAAATAAATGTGACGCAAAAGAGCATAGAACTGGTTTAGCACTCTTTCTAAAAGTGCCTACATTAATCACTTCTACATCAACACATGGAAGTGAAAGACTTGAGCCAGTATTTGAATCAGTATTACAGAGGCTCATAATTATTAAAGACGCGCTTTAAACAAGTAATTGTCACAGCGAATTAAATGAGTTTTGGTTTTGGAGTTCAGGAAATGATTAGTATCATCAAAGTGGCCGAAACATATGGCTCTTTGCAAACCGGGATTGATTCAATTATAGAGATAGACTGCTTCCAACAAGCCCCGTGGGTATATAGTTTCTATGGAGTTATTCGCATGTATGATATTTTGTAGGCTTACAGCCTGGGTGAACGAGAACTCAAAGCTCGGCGAAGTGCAAGCTGGATTCCGAACAGGCTACTCTACGATTGATCAAGTCTTTCTTGTCACTAATATTGCGGAAGTGTACCTCTATCACGGGAAAAAGATGTATGCCTTCTTCGTGGATTTCACATCAGCATTTGATAGTATCGATAGGGAAGCAATGTTTTATAAAGTATGCAATCTCGGAATTTCGTCTAAAGTAATTGGTATCCTAAGAGCTCTTTATGCAAAAGACTCGATTAGGGTCTGGGATGGAGAACATTTATCGGAGGAATTTAGTTCTACCATGGGCGTTAAACAAGGGTGTGCATTGAGTACCCTCTTATTCACCCTCTTTATTGATGACTTATTGGCACACGTAGGAGGTGGAGTGACAATTGGGGAAGAAAGCATACCGGGTTTATAGTATGCTGACGACATCGTTCTTTTAACAGAGACACCACAACAACTGCAAAAAACGATTGGGAAACTGGATAAATACTGTCAGACATGGAAGCTGTCAGTCAACCTCAATAAATCAAACATAATGATCTTCAGAAAAGGCCATTGGAGATACGCGAGTAATGAAAAGTGGAACTATCAAGGTCGAGAGGTAAAAGTGGTGAAGGAATTCAAATACCTGGGCGTGTTAATTTCGAGTAACCTTTGTATGCGAAAGCATGTCAAGCTTAAACTTCAAGAGGGCAAGACCGCCTTATGTGTTTCGTGGAAAAAATGTATTTCAAATAAAGCCATCCACCATTCAGCAAAATACAAACTGTTTCAAGCAGGTGCGAAATCTATAGTGTTATACTCGGCGCAAGTTTGGGGCTACAATGAGTATGAGGACGTGGAAAAATCTCTCCATTACTTCTTAAAACGCGCTTTTGCTCTTCCTTCGTCTACACCAAATTACCTGCTGCAAATTGAAACGGGACTGCCACCTATGTTTGTTGACTCTCTTAAAACCCACTTTGACTACATCCTCAAGATACTGCAAATGAACCCCTCACGCTTAGTCAACAGGATCCTAAAATTTCTAATTTCAAACCAACTGAACTGTGTGAAAACCTGGAAAAACCTTTTTAATTCTCTGGGTGATTCTAAGAATCTAAATATAGAAGACTCGAGAATTTTCTAAAAACAACTCTATTTACTGGTCTCTACATTGGACTCAAAATTTCGGAAGGACTTCATCACTCAGGACAAAGCATCCCAATATAGGGAATATTATGGTAGATTGGAGTTCGATCTGGGAGAACTTAATTATTTTAACGATAAGCATCCTACCCAAATGATCGCAATGATACTAAGAGCCAGAGGAGAAATACTTGCTTTGAATTTTATTCCGCACAGGCCGGATCTTCCTGTAGAATGTAAGATCTGCAACATTCTAAGAGAATCTCGTCGGAACATTTTCGGAAGAAGCAAATTGGAAGTTGAAGAAGTTTTACAAATTCTAAACGGTATGGTGGGGTGGGAGAAGCTCTACAAATTTATTAGACTAGCTTTGGGATATACAAGGTGGCGCAAAAATTACCTTCCAATGTTTTTTGGCTGTAATTTAAAAAAAAAAATGAAAAACTTTGATTCTTCTTGTGGATTATTTTTATTTGGTCTTTTAATTTTTTTTACATCAAGTCGAGAATATGATGTCATGTAAATGGCCGCCGCCACACTTGATTGTCATTTGAGCCCTTTTTATGGCATTTTCCATCACTTTGGCCAAAACTTCCGGCGATAGGTCCTCACATTCTTGACGGATATTGTCTTTAAGAGCTGCAAGAGTCTGAGGCTTGTTGACATAAACCCGCGACTTCAAAAAGCCCCACAAAAAGAAGTCAAATCAGGCGATCTTGCGGGCTAGTGCAAATCGCCAAAAACGACCCGGGAACACCGCTTTCAGAATATCGGTTGTGTGTGCCGTAGCTCCGTCCTGTTGGAACCACATGTCCTCCAGTCCTAAATCGTCCAATTGCGGTAGAAACAAATCGGTAAACATGGCCCTATAGCGCGCACCGTTCGCTGTTGTCGTTTGACCAGCGGCGTTCTCGAAAAAAAAAATGGCCGCGTCAACTGAGGCGATATTCTCGGCACAACGGGCGATCCGGGGCCCGCCACTCTTGGCAACGTCTCGTGTTGTGCCAGTCTCTTCGAGGCGAGCGGCTAAACGCCGCAGTGTTTCACCAGTAGGCGTTGGACGGCTAGGAAATCTGCGACGAAATTCACGTTGTGCCAAAGTCACCGACCGATTATTGCTCAAATAAATAGTCACCAATATTCCGCGTTGTGGAGCAGTGTAGCGTAACATTGTTTATTAACGTGTATTTCGTATGTGTTTACTACACAAATGTCAAAACAGAACTGACATTAGGGGCCAATCGCAAAATTTATAGCATTTTCTGATAGGAGGATTACTTTTGTGCCACCTTGTATTACTTATCACACAACGCATTTCCTCACTTAACTCACTTGTTAATCGAGAAGAAGTCAGTCGGAGAAAAAGTTGTTTTAAGGTGCAACATTTTTAACAAACGTGTTGGGAAGGATTTTTTTTAAAGTACAACTTTCCATGCGTAATGAAATGTATTTCTTTCACTGTATGCTACCACAGGCATAAGGTCTTAACCCTTAGTATCAATAAGGCTGAATAACTTGTGAATATCTTTTGAGATTTGTTTAGAAGAGTTTGACATGTAGAACTTTTGGGACTCAAAAGTTATAACGATCACGCTTATGTTAATCACGGGAAGCAGGCTGCATGCACTACTTGCTTGAATTATAGTGTTGTTGATTAGGTATACCGTGCTTTCTCGATTTCGAGAGAAGAGTTCCTCAACGGAGAGTTTCAAGTAAAATACCTTTTTGAGTTAATTCACACAACAGGACCCGCTGTCTTTAGCTAGGCTGTAACTCTGCGTATCTTTTATTATTATATTTAAATTGTTTAATGACTAAGTAGACTCGCTATCCTTAGCTAGGCTGCGATCTATAAGCCTTGATGAAAATCATAGAACTCAACCTTGTCTCTAAAATTCCTAATCCTCTTATTCGCTTATTACTATTGTTCATTTTAGTTCATTCGCACTCCTCTCCACCACATACATTCTTCCGCAACTTCTTGGAGTGCGTTGCTCAACCATGCTGACGCGCTCGTTTGTTCTTCAATAACCCAAACTACCATGGATATCGCAATAAGTCATTGGCGCTTGTCCTACAGCTATGCGTAAATGCATTGTCAGCATGGGAACGTCATTAGTATCAACATGTCATTCACACTCGCCCGAACAACACATAGTGCTGCATCAGCATGTGCAATGAACTTGTATGCGGAATTCCCTTTGACTGTGTCGTCAATGGTATATCCATTACTCATACTGTTTATGACTTGTGAGGATGCTATATTATATGTTGACACTGACCTAGTGAAGCGACTCATTGAAGCGGTTTTGGGCACTTTATGTTATGCGGCAGTATGACGCGTGAGCAGATATACAGTGATAAGATATGAAAAGAAGTGGAATGCGACTTCAAAATGTTGTTTATGTTTATCGATTCCAGATGTGTTTGTGTACGTACTCACAGACTCAAATGTCACTCCAGATCACGCGGCTTTTCAGTTGAATGTCGTGTCGTTGGAACGATAGACTGTCAGGCATAAAACCTCACTCCTTCACTCACAATCTTAAGAGCACCATCGATTTAACCAGATAGTTTATTAAGACTGCCGATGATCGAGAAAAAATCCCGCCAAAAGAATAGACCAGACGAACATCATCATAAAAACACACTCTTCATTGCGCTTTGTTTTCGATTTATTAATTCAATTTTGTTGGTTTTGTTTTCTGTTTTTGTTTTTCTTAGTTTGGTTTAAAGTTAAATGTGTATAACAATTTGTGTTATTTGATTCAAATACAATTCATGATTGTTAGTAAATATTTTCTTTTGTTTTCGTATTTTATTTAAATAAAATTTGGATTGGAAATAGATTTTGTTTTTTTTTTTTTTTTTTTTGATTGGAAAACATGATCGATTGATTTTTCTAAAAATGTCTTATTTTATATTTCTTGATCGTTTTTAAGCCGTGCAAAAATATAATGTTTCAAGCTATTCAATATTAGTTGTTTTTATTTAAAAATAATTTGTTCGTGTTAATTTATTTAAAAAAAAAAAATTCAGATTAATTGTGTACGTGTGTGTCGAGGTGTGTGATTGTATGAATGTGAAACTGTTTTTGTCTTCTATTTTAATTGCTTATTTTATAAACTTCTGCACACGAAAGCTAGAATAGGGATTCCGTTCAAATGGATCCCTTTTAAAAGTACAAAATTTTTGTCACAATTTGCATAAAATTTTTGTTTGTTTTTGTTTCACAAAACCTGCACAAATCTATATACAAAGTATTGTATGCATTGTGTTAATTTTTTAGGCCATCATTCAACTAAGTTTAACTAAGAATTCAATTGTAAATATAACTTTATCTAAAGTTTATCTTTATTTAATTTTTCTTATAGATAATTTTCTTCTTTTCTCATATACATAATATATTAATAGATTTTTCTGTTGTTTATTTTTTTTTTTTTGTTTTCGAAATTTATTTCTATTATCACATCATTTTTGTTTTTTACATAATATTTGTTTTTGAATAAATATTTTTAGCATGTTTAGTGTTAATAACCTATAAATAAATTAAGTAACAATTTGATAAATGTTTTTAAGAAAATAGTTGAGCTTTTTTGTTTGTATTGATATAACAAAATACTAATATTGTATAGTTCTATTTGAAGTAAGGTGTTTAGTAGGTATATTGAAGAGTACATAAATTAAATTAAAATAAAATAAAAAAATTAAGCAAAAAGCAGATAAGTACAATTACAGCGTGGCGGTAAAAAAAAAAGATCAACTCTTTGAAACGAAAAATAAAATTATTCCAGTATTTTACAATTATACATGGTTTGCTTATTTATTTATATTTATGTGGCTGGGAATTGAGACCGAAACTACAATATTGACTACGGACTTACTGTTGGTTTTGAACGTTGAGATATATCTGTGTATGAGGAACGAGGATGTTGATTACTGAATTTTGTCCTGTGGTTAGATATATTGAGTTGCACACGTTCTCTCTAATTTGATTTTCAACGTTTCTCTTAAGGAAACGGTTTTGTTTGGCGACTTCACCAAAAACTTACCAATTTTATAAATTTTAAAGTTGTTGGAAAAATTAAACTTGAGATTGGGACACGAGGAACAAGACCATAATAAAGGTGCAACAAAGATCCGTTCCCGCCTTCAAGGAAATGGCTATGTGAGAAGAAAATAAAGGAATCCGGGAAGTTGAAAAAATAGCGACTTCGAAGTGGTGAATGGAGGTGAAGTCAATAAGCAGTTCTCTCTATTGAAAGCAGTGGCATTTGTTACAGTGGGCAATCTAGGATGTGTTTCCACAAAACCAGGACACTGATTCCACAACTTTTCAAACGATTATCCTCGAAACGATTTCCATAACTAGCAACTATGTGCAGAAATTTCGAGTTTGGATATCCAGTCAAAATAGTCAACAAAATTTGGACAGATTATAACTTACTAACGTCATCAAAGTTTCAAAACGATATTGCTCAGACGACTACTGTTACACGGAATCGGCCCCTGCCATGCTCATGCAAATAGCGATGCAGTAGCTTGTACAATAGAGTAGCTTGAATCCGTCAATAATTTAGAAAAATTAAATATGCATCGACATCGAGAAACTGCCGCAAAGTAAGCTGACCTGTCATAGGATGCGTGGATTAAATATTGAAAAATAGGGTAACAGATATTCAGAAAAAGTCCGCAAGTCTTTGGGACAGGCGTCAGTAGAAGATTATCACAAGTTCTTTCTTACCACCGGAAAGAATCGAGTTCAGTGCACTCTCTTAGCGGTACTTCAAGATTCGAGATCCATAATTGTAGGATTCAAATTGCTCTACCAACCCGTAAACCTAACCTAACAATATGCTAACCGTCTGTCTCTGGGGATCGTGGTGGCTTTTTCTATACGGATGGAATTTCGTGACTACTTAGTTAAATATTTTTTTTTGCAAGAAACTGCGGATGAACTTCGGTTACACCGCGATGGTACGTAAGCATTTCGTGGCACTATCTACGAATACAGAAAAACCTTGTAATTTGCGCATTTGAATATGCAAATGCTTGGAATAAAATGTATTACGTACAGGATTATACCCTTAAACCGCAACCGTCATCCACACCTATAAATCGTGTTCGGATTGTAGAGCATACTCAAAAATATTAGGTATAGGATGCGACCTGAGAATTGAAACGAAGATACGCTGGAACACTTAGGAAAGGGTCAAATGCAAGGAAAGGAAATACAGCGCTTGACATTCAAGCAATGCCAACATGACCCTAGCATTGCTGTGTTCAAAAAAAGGGCAACACCAATATGCAGCTCATAAACTGAGCTAACATTTACTTGGCTGAAATGATGGACAATTCTGCGAGACAGGAGTCAGCTTTAAAATATTTTTAGTCATGGAAAGTAAGTCCTTGGCTTAACGGCGGGTGGTCTCACTTGGCAGTTAAAAAAAGTAATGTTCTTTTCACAATGAAACGATGGAAACTATAAAGTGGGTCCGAGTGGCGGATACTACCAAAATAAGATAGATCTTCGTAAATATGAAGCCCGCAGAATATGCTTGAAAGACCTGCAGACTGCAACACATACAGTCAGCTCAGCTTAGTAAGAGAAGTTACTTTAAGTTCTCTTGAGGAATAGTTGGATTCACAGAGAGTAAAAAAAAATAGTTGGCGCAACAGGTCCGTAGAGACCCTAGGCCTAGCTTCTCACAACCATTCGCCTTGTGTGAGTTTTTATTTTTGGGACGAATGGAAGGGATCTACAATTTTATACCGAGTCCAAACGCCCAATTAAGAAGCTCTTTCATGACAGTAATACTCTCGGATGTTTGTCAGACGTTCGCGAGAGGTGGCGCAGTGAAAAAAACCTGAAGTTGGAATTTGGGTTTTCTCGGGATTCGAACCTGGGACCCCTTGCTTAGTGATCCAACACACTAACCACTAAGCCACTGCGCCGATTCACAGAGAGTGAACTGAAAAATAAGCACACAGATCTAAAGTTATGGCAAAAACTGATATATCTACGAAAACAAATTTGAAAACATTCTCGAAGTAGCCTCATCCAGAGGGACAACCAAGCACCCAATCGGAGTACATATGTCTCACTTAGATTTATTTCTGTGGGCGTAGAAATTGGCGTTGTAATTACTGAAACGCAATTATTAGATCAATCGATTTAGTTCACGCGTAGTTCACCATTCACGAACCGCGTATAGATCATCACTTTAGTAATAAGAACAAAGAACACCAGATAAACCAGAATTTACTACTCAGCTAAGTGGCAGTTTCTTTAGTTCACTCGCCATCATTCATAAGTTCGCTTCATCCTTAATGCATTTACTATATATATATAAATCACTTCACATTTGAGGCATTTAGTTCATTAGTATAGTTCTCGGTCCGGGAATGAAGTGAAAATCTTCATTACCGTAGAAACAAGTCCAGTCAAGACGAATCAAAATTGACTTCGAAGTTAGGAACCAAACTAAAGGTTCGGTAAGTTCACTCCGTGGCAAAACTAACCCTCGCAGATTTTCCTTAATATAATCATGTTTTTTTATTGTCTTCACCTCAATTGTTGGTCCGAATTAGGATTGCTAGATTTCATAATTGGGCAAACTTTTTCCTTAGTTTGCAACAACTAATCCCAATTGGGCAATAAATCTGAGCGTTTTTATCTTGGGCGACCAATTTTCTCTAGCGCTTTCTCACTCTAAACGGAAGGGTATGCGAATTCTACAATTTGCTACTGCTTTTTATTCACTGAATCCACTCATCGATTTTGACATTTTAAATCAACCACAACTATATTTTTCTTATTGTTTTTTTTATGAATGTGTTCATTTTCTGTAATTTTTTTTTAAATAAAATAAATCCTTATAGAAGTGTTAAATTGTTTTTTCTGATTGGGCTAATTTTTAGCTCCGATTTTGGGCGACAAAAGTTTTAAAATTGGGCTATCAAACTAGTTCAAGATCTGGCTATCCTGATCAGAATAAGTGAATGCGAGACGAAGCTATATCCGTTATGTAGGAGCGTACAAAAACTTATCATTAGTTCGTAGATTGCGATTAAAAACACTTTTAAACAAGAGTAAGAAATTTGAAAATTTAGCAAATTTATTTGCAAAAGCTACATACATGTGCAGCTATCTTAACAGTCTGTGTACTAATGAGTTGTGAAGTTTTGCGCAATCCACAAACATTAAACAAAAAATACGCACTTTGCGCATTTAGTTTGATTAATGTTTTATTTTTTTACAATTTCTTACTAATAAAACTCAATTCATGTGTGTTAGCATTTAGTTTATATAACACTCTCAAAAACACTTGCTGCCATAATTCACTTTACAGACAGTCCTGATGGAATTCAAGCAACTAACTCCAGTTACGCTAGAAGAGAAACTAGGTACTTTTTCCGACAAAAAAAAATTCAATATCTAATACTATTACAAGAAATTACTTTAAAAAAATACAAAATCCTACAACTAAATCTAGGCATTCATTTTTCTCGCCACACTGTAAAAAATTGATAAAATTTTGTAAGCAGTCTAGCATTAGGTTAAAAATTTTCTCGATGCCAATTTTTGTGTTTAGTGTTTTGTTCCGACTAATACCTTTAAGCTAAATTATTATTATTTTAATTTGTATAAAATATTTTCATATAAATTCTTAAATACGTATTATATCAGCCTAATTTCTTTTTTCTAATTATTGATTTTTATTTAGCAAACTAGGAAGGGAAACTCAATTTTTACATTTTTAACAATAATACTCTTACTTTGTGCAAAAGTTCTTGTTGTAGTTGGGAAATTATAGAACTAAAAATTAAACAAAAGTATAAAACAAAGAATATAGTGAATCGTTAATCGTACTTCAGTTTGGCAAACGCATTTTTCTTATGTAAAATCTATCTACGATCGGTACATAAACAGTTTTATATTCTTGTTTTATTTTTTTAAGAAATTAGCTTCTAGTACTCCAACTCATCTTCGTCATCGCTGCGACACAGAAGTTTGCTAAAAAAATTATTGTGAAATTTATGGTACTATTGTTGTTGCTTGTTGTTTTTGGAAGGAATTTAGTGAAATTTGTACTATTGCAACAGCTACTGGATTATTATTTTCTACTCATGCATTGTCACATCTATTGGACTGCTAAATGTGAATACTTGTTGAGTCTTTAATTGTTTATAGTTTTGTTGTGGTGTTTTAAGAAGTGAGTGTTTTTTTTTTTTCTGTTAACGCTTTTGAATGCTTCTGTACGAATTTCGGTTATTGCTAATTTTGAAAAGATTTATTAAATCAGTGTTGAGTGAGTAGAGAATATTATTTTTTTAATGGAAACCAAATGCAGTCAGTTGCAAAATTAAAGTTGATTTTCTTGGTTTCAAAACTGCGAAGTTGAAAATAAAACAAATAATCAACCCCATTTGATTTCAAAAATTTAGTCTGATATAAATTGAGTTTTCTGCATTCACATTTAATCGTTCAGTTTAAGAAAGTGGTTAAAGAAACAACGCGTAGGCCGAAGGAGACACGATTGTAAAATTTGTCTTTCATGAACTATGGTACCTTTTTTGTAGAAAGAGTTCTTGACCAATTTGATGTTTATATGTAATTTGTGGAAATGATTTTTCCGTCGGCTTTTTTGGACATGGGCGTTTGAATGAAACTATTTTAGTTCATTGCTTTTTCCCGACATTTCGGCAGGGATTGCAGGCATCTTCAGGGTACCCTGAATGTACATTTTTTGGTCCTGGACAACAATTTGACCAATCAGCTTTTCACTTCTGATTTTACACCCTGACTTTGAAAATGTACAGGGGCGGCTAAGGAACTTGGCTACTTTGCTATTTCATAGAACGTCCAATACAGCTTTGGTTACAAAAGACTCAGGATAATGCGAATGCAGCAGTGCAGCAGTTATGACCTACTATTCAATATCATTTCTGCACTGTAGACGTGATCGAATTTAGGACACTCTGTGATTTCTTTTAAGAATTATATCATTTAACTCACAGATACTCAAGAGATTGCTTGTCCAGCTTAAGTTAAATTTAAAATTCTGTTTGTTGCAAGCAACACAGAATATTATTCAGCAATCCCTGCATTGTTAGTACAGCTCAAGTCAAATTTAAGAGACATTTTATCCCTTGCTCTAACACGGAAGATTATTCAGAAGTTACTGTCTTATAGAGATAGTTATAATTGGGTTAATATTCCCAAGTGACTTCTGAATAATATTTTGGGTTAATATTCCCAATTATAACTATCTCTATAAGACAGTGTCTTCTGAATAATCTTTCATTTTCATCGCAAACTTGAAAAAGATCCAGATCATAGAGCGGAAGGTCTGTTACTTCAATCATTATGCATACGCAATGCTTTCGATAACACCGTTTACAAATCGGAAGCAAGGGCTGTCGAAGATTCAACCAATCGATAGATCAGAGTCGAGCTGGAAATTCGCATTCCTACTTCCTTCTCAAGAGTGTATTGAATGTTAATGGCAGTGGAAGTACTTTCTCCTCACTGCCATCGAAAAGTACCTTTAAGTAATTTTATACAGAACTTACCCCTGTACATAAATAAGCAAATATTCACAAGTAAGTTGGCTAGTAAACGTCATATGGAATGACCAGAACTGCTGGGTAACTTGTAGGCGGTGTTTATTAATATGGGGGAAGTGATTATTGGTTGTGCCTAGCGGCATGCAGTGTGCTTCCATAATTAAATTTGAACTTGTCATCTTCGAAATAGAACCCGAAATTTGTGAAAAAAATCTCAAATGTTGGTCTGTAAGTAACCAACATTCAAAAAATAATATGTTTCATTTTCAAGTAGAGGGAATGTATTTTTTCACGAAATTTGATTGTGATAAATTATGTCTGGCCCTAAGTTGGGTAATCCTTAGAAAAGCTGAAGATTTTTAGTCAAACTATCAAATTCAAAACAAGATCTTGTTTTGGTAATATGGAGCTCTTAAGAAAAATTCTCATACATATTTTGTTTATTATTCAGTTTGACCAGGTTTTGTGCCGCCTGTAAGACTATGAAACCCACGTTATACGAAAAGGTTCTTTTGTTCCCATCGCAGCCAATTCCATTATTTTAATTTATTTGCCATATTTGTTAAAAAAATCAAGCTCGTCGACAAAACATGAATACGAGGTTTCTGTGGCGTATACGTAACATTTTTTTCTAAGAAACTGTACGCATTTGTGTTTCACTAACTACCGCCGTCCTTTGTAGTAGAACCTGCAAGCCGTTCGAATATCTCCAGCAAATTGAAATACATATTTATGTTCTAATTTCAATACCTAGTACTAAACGATTTGATTTGTTACAACACGCAGCAACGGTTTTGTGGCCACTTTTGCAACTGACTGAAAATGGATTATGTTTGTCAATATTGAATGTTTGTGTACGCAGATGTTTACCAATAAGTTTACTAACTACAGAGACACTAATTGCTTTATACCACTACCATGCAACAACCACCATAAATGTGGAGACACCCTATATTTACTTTGGCTCAAGCGTATATGCAAAAAGAAAACCACAGTGAGGATTTTGAAAGGAAAGACAAAAGTAAAAATCAAAACCTTAAATAAGATAAACAAAGAAACGAATTAATTCAATAATCAAAGACAACCATTTAAGCCCAATTCACATGCAAATTTAATTTCTTTTGCTTTTCAATGGACGGATATATGTTTTTTTTTTTTTGTTTTTATTTATTTATTTTTCAATCCCCGCATTTTCGATTTAACAAGGTGACGACATAGTTTATCAGGCATAACGTGGATTATTACGAGCTTGCATTTAAAGAAATATATAATATATATATACATAAATAGTAGATTTATAGATTTTTTTTTTGTAAGTTTCAAAGATTTAAGAACAATTAACTCTATACAAGAAAAATATAGATTTTTTTTTGGTTTCAAATATAAATATATTACGAATTAAAAATTCAGTATTAAGGCAACACTCACTCTTCTTTAGTTGGAAACTTTTCGGCATAAACCCGAGATTTATTGCAGGCTTTTTCACAGCACGGACAATACCAGTAGCTAAGGACACCAATTGATATGGCGAACAGGACATTTGGTATTATTAGTGACAGAACCAAATGTTTTAAATTATCCTCCCATGAGTAGCGGCCGATGACCACTTCTGGATATGCTCTACTGTAGAAGCATGCGAATGGCCTTCCAACGGCTCTGAAATTTACAAACAAGACGAACTTTTAGGTTAACACAAGTATTTTTGTAAGGATCTGTTACCCATATTGCTTTGCAAAAATGCTACAATTTGTCATCGGAGGATAACCACATCCTTCGGAGTTGATTAAGAACTTGGTATAGCTTACGTCCCATACGATTGTGTCCAAGTCTCGAGGATTCTTTTGCCATTCGTCGAATGGTATTCGCGTGTAGTTTACATACAACTGATGGCACCTATAGAAGGATATAGAGGAATAGGGTATTAATTGATGTAGAGATGTCCGTTTTAGATGAGGTTTCTAAATGATTCCAACTCTGAGTATATCGCTTTTTGTCCTGATCAATAAAGTAACACATTGAGATCCTACACTTTAAAAGTGATGTTTTCCCCCATTATGGGCGGATTTGAAAAAGTGTGCAACTATACAGGAAGTACTTTGATACCTGCTTGTATTGCACTGCTTCTTTAAGATGATCATTTAATCAGTTGGCTGTACTGAAAATGATTTTGGAAAGAGCTCTCTGCAGTGTAGTAATTAGGTAAGCCTTGATCAAAACTTTGGCGCACTTCTGAGCGTGTATTTGTCCTACCCATGCGATACCGGAATGCATAGAATTTATCGTGGTACCAAGCTCGCATTTCTTACATCTTCAGTTTCCCTATGAAAATTTGCTGCTCTCTGATCAAACCACCAAGCAACAGGTTGACATTTACCATTTGTTTGTCTGCCCCACGGAAGATATGCTTCCATTATTTTAGACATCCGCATATTCCGATTTGCTGGCCAAACTTCATAGGAGACAATGTATGCAAGTGCATATCTAAAGGACTCCCGCTACTAGAAAACACTGTGAGAAAGTTCGAATTGGAACGGCAATAATTGCCGAGACTACCAAAACCTACGTTGACCGTGTTTAGATCAATAAGCAGTGCTAAAAACACAAGGATCTGATTCTAATTAAATAAATTTACCATACATATATGTTTATTCTGACTGTTAAGACTGCAATTTGCCAATGGCGTACATTTCAGTACAGAATCGCGCCACTTCTTTTTAGATTACTCTTCGGCATACGTCACGATACAGGAAATAGTTTAATCGCATCCCACGGAAACCTGACACTTCTCAACCAATGTGACTGGAATATATTTTCTACGTTAAGTCTACTTACTTAATGAGCGATGAAGTGCAACCCTCCCTGCATGAGCTCCATGTACAATTCTTGATACCCTCCGCATAAATATGATCTATGACCACGCATGTAACAGGTACTGGATCGTAGTCCGCAATTATCGTCGATATTGCTGGATCCACAACAAATGGTATTAAAAATAAAAAAGCGAAAACCGATAGAATGGCTGTCGTTCCTATAGAAAGAGAAATATAAGTCCAAGTTCAGAATAAACTAGAAATGTAGGGTATTTCAATTTCAATTTCAGCGATTTTTCGGTCCAACTCGCTTCGGTTGTAATTTTTTTATTTTTCTCTGAAATGATGTCAAATTCAAACCGAAACACCCTGTACGGACGAACTTTTTTAATTGTCCAAACCCACCTAGGCACACGGATGTGTAAAATTTTGCCTTCTCCAAGAGTGTCTCAATCTCTTGCTCCTCCTCGCCATGCGCCGACCTTGTTCTGCTGCTATTGAGGCTTACTTTACTGCCGGCCAAACTGTTTGTAGACAGCGTTGGACTGTGTATTGATATCGATCCACTTGAGCTCCTCATTTTTCTCATTCCAAATTTGCGATAAATTTTTTTTTTTTTTTACTTTTTTACCAAAAAATACTTAAATGCTAATGTTTGAATTTTTTGTGGATTTTTTTAATTTATTTGTTCGTTTTTTTTTCTTAGAACATGCGATTTCTATATTGCGATATAACTTTTTCGATATGAATTTTGTTTCCGACAAATTAAAAAATATATTAAAAATATTTAATTGCGTCAAAGGTATTTATTTCTGTTTATATTTTGTTACTTTAATGGTTTTATATATGCGAAAAATGTTTTGATAAATATTTTTTTTGGAATTTATTTTCTTAAATTTTGTTTCCTCTGTGATTATTTCGAAATATTTGATAAATATGTTGAGTTTCTTTAAGTTATATACTTTTTTATTTTGTTACTATCTCTGACGTTCTGTTTGTATCGTTTTTGTTTCTACTATATGGACTGCATATATGTAATTACGATTTTGAATATCATACAAGTTTCTAATTAAATGTTTGTTTCTTTTTTAATAATTTTTTGTTTTATTTTTTTTTTTGTGGGTTTATTTTATATTATCACGCATCCCTCCAAATCGATTGGCCTTTGATTTTGTTGTTGTTAAATCAATCAATGAATAAAATGTAATTTCTTAAAATATTTAAAATTAAAAATCTTCTTCCTTTACAATTAAGAAAAATAAAAATAACAAAACAAATGGAAGATTTAAATTTTTTATAAGAATTAGTTGAAAAAGTTTGCTCTAGAGTGTTCTATTAATTGATGGCTTAATAAAATTTGTTTGCAAAAATTCTTTTACTTAAGCACTGACGTTTCACTAAAAAATATTATTACTAATATTGTCTTTGAAATATATATATATATATATGCAAATATTTACACTTTAATATTCAAATAACAGCAAAAAGTATTTCGAAAAAGGCGTTGAAAATAATAAATCGAACGACAACAAAATAATAAAGATTTGAGATTGATAGAGAGACTTAAGAACAAATTAGTTTGATAATTTGTTTATTGCAATGCAAAAACTCCAGGCTGGTGAACAGGGCTGTCTTCTTGAAGCAGAGGAATGCCTGTAAGAGAAATTATTTTATTAGATTGTTGTCGGTGCCTTAATAGGCATGGATAATAGTTTCAAGTGAATAGTACTACATATATTAATTGTGCAAATTGATATAGCCTTATGAATGTTTATATTTTGTGAGCCATTTAAATGAGCACATTTCTTTGTATCTTATAACTATCCGTACTATGAATGAACCAAAGAAGTTATTTGGAAAAAAAAAACCCTAAAATGTTCTCAAAAATATTTAGCCTACATTCACAAAAGTTTACAGCCTATCAATTACACTACACTATGATATAGTTCAGTCTATCTAATAAATCTAAATCTACGGTATGAACTTTAGTAAAATGGGTTATGAAGGAATGACCTAAAGCGCATTCGAATCGAAAAAAAACAGTCAACCTTGTAACTACATATCGATGGCCCCGTGCAAAAACAACACTTAGTATAGTTTTGAGTTATGTATACATTCAGAATCCGCATATTGTGCTTTGATTTTTTAATTTATTTTTCATGCAAAGAATTAAAAACCTTGAAAACAGAGCTAAAATTGCATTTAGGATAACACCTAAAGCGATCGCTGATTTTTTATTCCCAAAACTCCAAACGCCTCTCCTGAAAAAATAGCACTTAGTATGTTCTTGCACGGGGACATCGATATGAGTTAATCAGACCTAAGCTGGTCCATCAAGGAGCTTGTCCTTATAGAGTCATCTACATATAGCCCAAGCCTCAAATTATAGAGACACCGAAAGGTCAAAAGTTATACATATGCGTCTTATTAGGGGATTTAAGGATTTATAAAGTTTTTTTTTTAATTTTTCAAAATGACCCCTTGATGAATGTCTAGAATATGCTTAGGGCTTTCTAACAACTAACCGAAATTGAACATGGTGATCGAAAATAATTGGCCACATATTTCAGGACATTTTTATTTAAGCCCAATAGCCCTTCAGTGGGTGTACAACTATATCTTTGTAAAAAAAAAGATTTTTGATCAGGGGGTAGATTCC
The DNA here is from genome assembly GCA_916610125.1 of Cheilosia vulpina. Classification (NCBI taxonomy): domain Eukaryota; kingdom Metazoa; phylum Arthropoda; class Insecta; order Diptera; family Syrphidae; genus Cheilosia; species Cheilosia vulpina. The sequence goes on from OU744278.1 coordinate 33,894,080, forward strand.
GTATATCAACGATATCGTTTTTGAAACTTTGATCACCAAAATAAGTTAAATTCTGCTCGAATTTTTTTGGCAAACGTCAGCTTTCATTATATTTTTGGAAAATGAACGGGATTAAGCTATCAAACTTTCAATTTTAGCACTTGGTTGTTAGTTTTGGAGGTCTATCGTTTCGAGGATAATCGTCTGAAAAGTTACGGAATGAGTGCACAGATCTTTTTGAAATCAGGTAATTTACAGTATTAATGAAGAAATAGGTATTTCAGCATTTTTCAAAATTATTCTATACCTGACTTCCCTTAAGATTATTGACCCAAGCGAAACTATCTCTAACTGTTCTTTTATTGAGTAACCTTCCTTGCGCCACCACTCGCTAGAGCCTGACAAACATATTTGATCAGATGGATCTCCTCCGAAAGCTTTTTAAATAGGTCGTTCAGATTCGCGTTAAATCTGAGATCTGACAAAAAATATCTGATTGTCCCAATGGAAAACTAAATAAAGGGTCTTAAAATAACTCTCCTCTGGGTTTCAATTCACAAGGGAGTGCTTCGACTCCATTGCTGACGAGCTAGCCTGCAAATGCCCAAAAGCTCTCTTCGCTGACTTTTTTTTAGCTGTGCAAGTAAAAATTCTCGAATTACTCTCCATAACCACAACTGGGCTGAACATAATTACCGGTTACTCTCAACTATTATCTTCAAATGTCTGCAGAAGTTTATGCGGAGACTTTTCCTCGAAGAGTAGGAAACAGTGGAACAATTTCAATGTGAATGCCTGGCAATTGCAAAAACAAGGTGCAATGTCAAACCTTCGTCTATTGAAAAACTTAGGAAGTAAAATTTTGCATAAGACTGTAAAAGTGAAGAGAAAAGTCTCCTGCAAAAATACATGTCAATAGAATTCAATTCTTGACTTTTGCTTTGCGTTGTGCCCGATTGCATGCTTATTACCAGGTAGAGTGTATAGACCTAAAAGTTTAGTGACCTTTTAAATTCCTGGAAACTATTGCGTGACACATAATAAACTTCTTCTTGGTAACTGCGAACATACCATTCTAATTTAATTCATTTCCATTCGTACTACATAACTGACTTGTAAATAAATAATGGGGTTAAGTAGTCATGACCAACTATAGTATTGTTTGCTAGAGATAACGTAACGCTGCACCCTTGACAACCATTGTTCCAGTGCAAAAGTTGTTAAATGAGTTTTGTTCAAATATTTCCGTGGGACACTTAGGACTTGGGAAGCAATTGGCTTGTGTGTCAGTTATTTCTAAATGATGGTCTAGGATTTTTTTTTCCGTAAATCACTCAATTTTAATTTCGTTGACAGTTGACAGTGAAAATAGTAAGAGCTGCCCCGCATTTTTGCCGTTTTTCATTGAATCACCCTTTTCAATGAAATTGGCGCACTCTTGGATTTTTTTTTAGAGAAATATGACAGTTTAAATGGACCCAATAAATGAATTTCTATTGAAGTTTCAATTTGCACGCATAATTGGATATTTTTGTATCATATAGCGCAAAATTTGTTTCTAACAACACAACACACATTTTAATCTGACATTTTGCTAGTGTATGTTGGTGAGTTCAGGGCTATTCTTTAAAAATATTCAGGGTAATTCTTTAAAAATATTCCGGGCGCGTCTGCCGTCTTAGAATCGGCCTGTAGTGCCCTTTTTTCTTCAATGAAACAGAGAAAACCTAGACAGAGCACTTCTAGAAAGGGTAGTTTTTTTTTAATGGAAATAAAACAGATTTGCAGAAAATTATTTGACATGCATTGCATCGGCTAATATGGCTACTCTCATTCACCGACTAAGCAACTGATGTGTTTGCAACCAAAACAAAAACAAACACGATCACCAAATGTCAAAAGCCGATGATGCCAAATACTTGAATTTGCAATTTATTTTCTTTTGTTTTGTGGTACACTTGAATTTTGCAGCGAATTTAGAAATAGAGACATGTTGCAGTGCTGCGGTGAGTGCAGAACTTACGTGTGCCTATATCCATATAAACATGTGTATTCTAGTGAATTCTGCGCATGTGTTTTGGGCATTAAGCATTAAGATTGACAAGTGTTATTTTCTTTCGCTTGACTTTTGCTGTGATGTCATTTTCAGAGTTAATAGCGAAGCCGAGGTAGACAAACTGCAATACTAATAATCATTTTTAGTGTCCAGGCTAAATTTTTCGAACTCACAGTGGCATAATTTTGCATAAAAAATTGCATAAATTGTGACCTAGAATATATTGAGTGTGAAGGTTAAAAAAGATTATCAGTAAGGCCTTATACCTTTAGGCGATTGAACATATGCCAAAGGAGAGTGTGACTTTTCAGGCCCAGGTCCACCCCGGACTGTAGCGCCACCTAAGTAAGTAAGTAAGTAAGTAAGAGTGTGACTTTTCTCTAGTGAGACAAGTTTAAATGTTGCCAGTCTACGAACTAGAATTTCAACTACCATGCACTCTACTTGACACTTTTGAGATTCAAAATAGACACTTACTAGTTGAAAGCAATTTATAATTCAAAAGAATTCATATTGAACCGTAGCACACACCAAAAAGCGCAACATTCCTACAGACACACCGGGATACTAATAATCAATTTTAGTGTCGAGTCTAAATTTTTCGAACTCCCCAAGGGGGAATTTGCCATACAAAATTGCATAAATTGTGACCTACAAAATGTTTAGTGACACAAAAGCTTAGTATCCCTAGTCTCCACTTCGATTCTCCAAACCAAAGACAAATGGTCGCTTAATAATTAATTTTTTTTTTGAATTTCCAACCCAAACGTTCTCTGTGGTTTCCTCCGAAAAATCCATAATAATCACAATACAAACTTTTCCCTCCTTTTTCTTCTGTCAACATTTATCTTCGATTTAATGTACCGAACATTTATTTCGCGAGCTTAATGAGTGGAGACTTGTCATCGGCCCATCTATATGAAGTTAAGAATTTAACGAGCCAACAACTGCCTCGCTACAAAAATGTAATTTGAGTTTTGCAGTGATCGGTTGTGTTAATTATATTTCTCTTATTTCTCTTAAAATGGTTGTTACTAATTGCGCCAAATGCGGTAATGAAGTAATTGATTGCAATTTTGTGAAATGTGATTCCTTTTGCAATTTAATTTTTCACAAGAAATGTGCCAATATCTCTGATTTAGTTCATAAACTTTTAACTAATGATTCGAGCATTATGTGGAGATGCACTTCGTGCATTGTGTCTCACGAATCTAATAATTTGCTTATCGAAACTGTTAAACAACTTGCATGTGAAATATATGATCTCAAAAATCAATTTCATAAAAAATTCTTAGTGGATTTACCAAACGGAGACCAAAAATCATCGGAAGGAGTTTCCCACACAAACTTAATAAATAGGGGTATATGTGTACATAGATCTAAGAGTGCCTCGGATTTTCCTCAAGATATTCTCTCGCCGACGGCAATTGAATCTAATGCGGACCTAAATTCTGCTGCTGCTAAAACGGTTGCATTTGGAAGTGAACTGCCGTCTCCCCATGATGGTCCTTTTGTACCTGTTGCTGCGCCTCCCAGCTCGGGGCAGCCACTCGATGACTTAAACACTACTCGCCGTCCGGGTGAAATCTATCAAACTGCTGCTGGTCCTAGTGGTAGTTCCCCAACTGCTCCTGCTGCACTAAATCAACGTTCTTCATCTAATAAAATTCATAATTTGCTTTCAGCATTCCATTCGCATTTGCAGACGACACTGCGATAGTGGTTAGACATAGATGCCTTCAGACAGCGTTAAGTATAATGCAAGAAGAGTTTGACAAAGCAGTGAAATGGTGTCATGATAACGGTATAATTTTGAACGCTTCAAAAACGAAACTTATGCACATTCGTGGACCACATCACAAAGCAACAGACCAAGGGGTTATCATAAAAAGTAACATATGTCAAGCTAATCTTCCAGATCGTGTCATCGATGTTGTCGAAACATACAAATATCTAGGTGTGACCATCGACAGCCATTTTCTTTGGGACAAACATATCGACAAACTTCGCTCTGATCTCAAGAAAGCCCTCTATTCGATATTCTACCTTGGATACCATTCAACGCCACAAGTCCAAAAACAAGTATACTACGCCCTCGTTGAGTCAAAGCTACGTTATGGGATACTTGCGTGGGGTAATTCGTCAAAGACCCATATAGATAAACTGCAAAAACTACAGCACTCAATAATAAAAAGGATGAACAACCGAAATTCTACCAATGCAGACGGAGGAAACAACTTTAAAGTACTAAAAGTCCAGCAAATCTATAAGATGACTGTTGAACTTGAATACTACGATGATGCGCGTTTTCGAAGGCAAATTGAACACCAGGTGAATACAAGAAGGCGAACCCATGGAATGCTACAGGTCCCCATGAGCAAAAATACGTATGGTCGAAGACAACTACTTCACAGCGTACCAACTATTCTTAACGAACTTCCACAGATGCTCAGAACTATCCCAAACCCAATTGCCCGCAAGAATCTTATTAAAGAATTTTACCTTTCTATGTAAAGTCATGTTATGTAAAGTAATAATAATAATAATCTTATTGTAATTGAAAACTAAACTCGCAAGAAATATAATGTAAATCACTGATAAATAATTTTCTGCAGATAAGCCATAAGGCTTCGCGGATTAATGTAAATTAATGTAGAACTTATGATATAAATAAACTTTGAATTGAATAATAAAAAAAAAAAAAAAGCGCGTCGTGGGAACCAATACATCGACTGAAGACAACAACATTGCCGTCATTCCGTCCTACAAATGGTTGCACCTCTCGCGTTTCTCCTCATCTACTACAGCTGATTCTATCAAAAATTACTGCTCACATAGACTTAAAATTCCATCCGATCATCTGTTATGCATGCCCCTCATTACAAGAGGTACCGATCAAACCACTCTTAAATTTGTCAACTTTAAGCTTGCTGTACCTGCTACTTCTCTTCATTGCGCACTTGATGCTGATAATTGGCCGTTAAATGTTCGTGTGAGGTTATTCAACTTTCATCCAAAAAACGAAGAAGCGGCGACAATCCCAACGCAACAGCAACTGTAGAAAGTGAAGTGATTCGTCGCTCTCATTCTCATCAGCACAGTTTTTCGTCCCCGCTAAATACATCATTGCTTAATCCAGTTCCGCCTCGTACATACCTCCCTTCGTCTTCACCGTGTTTCTCTGTATACTATCAAAACGCTAGTGTAATGATATTGAGTCGCTAGTGGTTGATTCGTTATCCTCACTTTCTCTTTATCAAATCAATAATGTTATGAATGATTTAGATAGAATTCTTGATCTCGTGTTTGTTGTTGTAAATGAGGTCATCATAAGTTTAGATAATGATTTTTCACCTTTGCTTGCAAATTCGATTCATCATAAAGCCATTCAAATTCGTTTTGAATCTTATAATTTTTATAACGTCAATTGTGATAATAATGTTAAAGTCTTTAACTTTAAAAAAGCTAACTACGAAGGTTTAAATAATGTTTTCCGTTCAATTAATTGGCACAATCGCTTTTTGGGGTTAAATCTCAGTGACATTTATAACACCTTTAAACTTATTCTGTTACATGCGTTTGAGATGTATGTGCCTATTGGTAAAAATAAATCCGTCTCTAAGCTTCCTTGGTTTAATGCTCGACTTAGCCATTTAAAGAACTTAAAAACTAAATCTTTTAAGAAAATGAGAATTTCTGGTTCTTCTGCTGATAGGGAAAACTTTCTTCGCCTTAGAAAGGAATACGGGTTCTTGAATAGATTTCTCTATCGAAGCTATATTTCATCTATTGAATCTCGTATTAGAGCCAATAGTAGGTGTTTTTGGATTCATTATAACTCGAAACGAAAATCGTCTGGTTTTCCAAAAGAAATGTTGCTTCAGAACGAGATATCGAACGGCTTCGAATCTACCAGTGAACTGTTTGCTAAATTCTTCGCCTCTAACTTTAAACCTGCTAGTAATGCGTACAACTTCAGCTCTAGCCATATCACTACCATTACTGATATTGGCGATCTGGAGCTCTCTGATGAGGATCTTCTTCTTGCTCTAAATAATTTAGATATTAACAAAGGTGCTGGTCCTGATCTACTTCATCCCACTCTCTTAAAGAACTGCTCGTCTACTCTTTTTGTCCCACTAAAATTGATTTTCAATCTTTCACTTTCTTCAGGGGTCTTTCTGGATGATTGGAAGATTGCTTATATAACGCCCATTCATAAGAGCGGCCATAAACACCTAGTAGAAAAATACAGGCCTATTAGCAAACTATCAGTTATCCCAAAACTCTTTGAAAAAATCGTTAAAGACAAATTATACTTTATTGTGAAGGAGCATATATCGCCTATGCAGCATGGCTTCGTGACCGGTCGCTCTACAGTGACTAACTTAGCCCTTTTTTCCAAATTTTGTTTGAATTCTATGGAAAGTGGTGTGCAGGTCGATGTGTTATTTACTGACTTTGTAAAAGCGTTCGACAGAATCAATCACTTTTTATTGATACGAAAGTTGGCGAAACTTGGGTTTCATTCAAATATCTTAAATTGGCTTTCTTCTTACCTTCTCAATAGGAAACTCATCGTTGAAGTCGATGGTTTTCTTTCGAATGTGGTAACCGCAACTTCTGGTGTTCCTCAGGGAAGCCATTTAGGTCCATTGCTATTTTTATTATATGTGAATGAAATCCCTAAGTTTTTCAAAAAGTGTGAATGTCTTTTATTTGCAGATGATTTTAAAATGTTTTTTAAAGTCTCCAACCTCTCGGATTGCTTATTGTTTCAACACGAGATTGACCTATTTTTGCGATGGTGTTCTGAAAACGACTTGGAGCTCAGTCTGTCTAAATGTAAAGTTTGCTCGATTTCTCGTTCACTCAGTCCTTTGATTCATTCGTATGTGGCTGGGAATGTTCCTTTTACTAGAGCATATGAGATTAAAGATCTGGGAGTTATTTTTGATAGCAAGTTAAGCTTCAATTTACACAGGACTTACCTTTTCACTACTTGCTTTTATTAAAAGGAACTCAGAAGATTTCCGTGATCCATTTGTTCTTAAAACTCTCTACTGTTCTTTAATTAGATCCAGATTAGAATACTGTTGTGTTATTTGGGATCCTTTTTATGGTGTTCACTCTTCCCGAGTTGAACGGGTTCAAAAACGCTTCACTCGCCTTGCTCTGAGGAGATTCAATAGAGATTCTGAACTGCCCTCGTATAAAGCTCGCTGTTTATTGCTAGGCCTAAATTCTCTCGTTGTAAGGAGAAAGATGCAATCCTTAGTGTTTTTAAAGGATATTGTCTCTTATAGAATTCATTGTAGTGAACTACTTTTTAGTTTACCATTCTATGCGCCAAGCAGAACGCTTAGAGAAAGAAATTTATTTTTACCTCCTGCTCATAGAACTAATTATGGATTGTCTGAACCGATTACTCGGTGCATATATTTGTTCAACTCGGTCGATAATATCTTGGATTTAACCTCAAATCGCGATTGCTTTAAACGCAATGCTCTTGTTGTATTAACTTCTAATTTCATGTAATTATGCCAACTTATTGATTTTTTGGTTCTTTTCTTCTTTTTTAATAAAAAGAAAAAAATATTTTTGGATTACTATACTTATCTACAATATGTATATTATTATTATTGCGAAATCTGTGAAGGTTATTTGCCTTGTAGATGAAAATAATAAATAAATAAATATAAATTGTATCTCCCATACAAAAATGTCTACAAAGATAAAATTAAGTGAGGCAGTTGTTGGCTCGTAGGATACTAAGCTTAAAGCCTAGTACGGACCTGTTCCGGAACGAAATTTTCCGGTGGTCTCCAAATGGACAGCGAAACATCTGCGAAAAGGCAGCGGAAAATAATTTGTGGAGAGTTCCATTAGCTGATACACAAGTAGCAGTGTTACCAGCACTGGCTATTTATATCTTGGCTACTCGAAATTTTCACTGGCTTCTTAAAATTGCCATTTGGGATTTATCCTTATTTACGCAATTCACTTTAAAGTTTGGCGATTTTTAGGCTATTTAGGAATTTATTAAATGAATAGGTACTGCAATTGCGAACGTACTCTTTTCGTATAACTAAAACTTTCTAATCAATTATGTAGTTTTCGATTGGGTCTTTCAGATTTCTACTGCCAAATTGAATTGAATCCGAATCCTATTTATACTTTTGCGCTTTTTTTTTCACTTGCACTGGAGATCCATTGCAATTGATTTTCACACATTTATATAAACCCATTTCGAATTAATTTAATATTGAAACGACAGTAGCAACAGAGGGAGAAAAAGATACAGACGATGCGGGCAGCGGCATCGTCCTGCGGCATTAACGAAAGCACAGTCGAAGAACTAAGTCGTTATTCCTGACGTTAAATAAAAATATAATAAAATATGCCTAAAGAAAGCTTCTAGACTTTTCTTTTATCTAAAATATTTAAACTCGTTTCCATGGGCGTTTCTTTTTTTTAACATTGAAAAATGGAAACTAGAAAAGTCTCTCAATTATGAGTATGTGTTGTGTTGTTTTTTTAATTTAATATTGTCCTCTTTAAAAACAATGTAATCAGAATAATTGTGCCTAAAGAATTGCAAAAATGTGCACTTTTGGTCTTTGTATTTGTGTTTTGCTATTTTTGGCTCCAAGATTTTTGAAATTTTCCTCCATACCTCTTATAAAACCTGGTAACACTGCAGTACAAATGTTAAATTTTCGCAAGCAAAAAATGTCGCGGAAAATAAATGTGTACGAAAAGAGAGTGGAGAATTGTACCAAGCAATCTGCTACAACTACCCACTTTTCGGCCATCATTTCGCAGCAGCTGCGTACTGCAAAACGAAAAGGAGAACGAAATTTTTCGTTCATGATTTCGTTGTGTCATTTTTGTATGGGATTTTTCGTTCCGGAACAGCTGCGTACCGGCCTTAAAGGTTTAAAATGATTACAAGTTCGGACCACAGCAAATAGCAAACCCTTTTACAACTTGATCACAAATGCTTGCATACCGGAACTTGCTGATTCGGAACAAGTGACTCTCAATAGTTTTGTTGAGCAGTTGTCTGACTTGCTTTACTTTTGATTTGCTTTGTAAAGTCTGAAGTTATATGAAAAAGGTAAAAAAAAAAAACCATTAATCTCTTTGTGTATTTCCGTTGACATTATAAACCATCATAAACCATCGACTGAGCTATCAGTCGAACTTTGCCACGAAAGTGTCGGCCAAAAGGCCAAAATCACGTAATGAAAATGCAGATGTAAGTAACTTTTGTGCAACTGACTTTTATAAAGTGACGTTGAACCCGATGACGGTATAGAGTGACAGATAGAAGACCTAGCATTCTATACTTTTAGCTAATACTCGTCAGTAGATTTGAAGGTACAAACCCCAAATCCAACAATTCGTCATTACTCGGTACAGTCCATTTATGAATAATGACGCATTTAAAAAACCTACCTTTAAATTTATCAAAAAAACAAACAGTAATCAACCATAATTCCACCAAGCCGTGACATCCCCCACTTTAATCGATTTAGGTAGTACTGCAGTCACGCTATCCACCACATGAACTAAAAGTTGTACACATACCTACAGTTCAAAAGAAAAAAAAAATGGAACCAACTAATGACAGAACATGGTAGAATTGGTGAAACACAAAACAACAACTCACTCCAATACCAGCAACAAAGGCCATATGAGCTACACCATACCTACGAGTGGATATGTCACGAATTTACAACACGAATGAAATGGAACTCGTTACTAATGAGCAGAGTCGATTCAACTAATTCTTTTCTTTAGAACAATTACGCCCTATGGACGTTTTTACAGTTTACTGTTAATATAGATACATGTTCGAGAGAGCGATAGAAAGCACATGTAATCCTGAGCACACAACTCAACACAATTTTTCAATGAAACTCGGCTCCAACTGAAAGCAGATAAGAGATATGTTTAGAGAGAAAAACAAACCAGCGGCCCCTTAATAGCTTAGCACACTAAATGAGCAGAGGATAGCAAATAAATAAGAGCTCTTACGTGACGGATCTCATAGTGCCATAACCTCATCGCCTCCTCCTCCGCCGGTGTCGCCCAAGTTGTTCTGTGAACCCATGTTGTTCTTAGCCAAAATTGTGTCGGTATCGACACATCCTTTGAAGCGCATTTTTGCGTCATCTCCCACGTAAACGGTCTTCTGACACAGAAGCAGTATTAAGCACGATACCACAAACAGCACGGAGGGTACAATCGATGCGACAACAAATTGTCGGTATGTCACCTCCAAGTCGAAGCGTGCGACAACAATTTCCTTCTTGGTTGGGGCATAGAAGCACGGGAATCGAGCACGTGCATTGTGGTCGCTGCCATCGCGGCCGAAATCCTTCAAGAAATCCTTGCACTCATCCATGAGGGTGTTGACGCATCCCTCCAAGTTGATCATTAGACGGGACTCATTCGAGATGGTGAGATCCACGTCGGGTGGGGCGATCTCGGGGATCGGCGTTGACACTGCAATATGCAGGTAGCTGAGATATGTGAAGTTCGTCAGATCCGTCAGCATGTTGTTTTCGAGCACCGATCCGTTAATGCAGTCGACCGCCTCGACCCGATCCGAGGTGTTTTTGATGAAGTAGCACGACGCCATCACCACATTGTCCGCCGTTTCGTTCCACACCTCCTCTTCCGTTTCGGAGTTTATCGCGTTCTGACACTGCGACAGGTAGACCTTATCCCCGCTGAGTATCACAACGTTCTTGTTTCTGGTCGGGATGTCGACACATCGACGATCACAATTGTAGGGCGTACGTATTTTGCGACAGGTGCCGCGGTTGCACGAGAATAGGCCGCTTATGTCCATGCAATTGATTTTTCCCCTTCGCCCTGAACACTTTAACGGTTGGTCGCTGTTTCTGAACACACACTCGAAGGCATCGGTTATGTTGAGGCACTGTCCTGCTGTGCAGTTGAACGTTCCCGTCAGATTTTTGCACTCATCGTTGATGCAACGAGCCTTGTCGGCTCGTTCCTGATCGATGCCATAGCAAGTCTTGTTCGCTGAATTCGTGCAGTTCTGGAAGGTCAGGTTGGTGCCGTTGTTCCGCAGATTGACATAAATCTGTATGCAGGCGCCAGATGTCTTGCTGAGGCACCATTCACCGCACGAACCCCATTCGCAGTTGTCCTTGTTGACAGCACGTGTCGTTGTGCACATGACCGGGGTGGTGTCGATACCGCTTTTGAAAGCCCTGGTTGACGGCATGTAAATGGCAACAGTCAAATACACCAATGCGACGGAGCTGAGCACGAGCGTCATCTGACAGATGCATATTGTGCCACATATGCGATTGTCCTGTGGGGGGACAATCAAATCCTCACTGGGCACCTTTTTCTTACCCATAGCCTAAGCGCTTCGTCCTTCGTCCTTCGTTTAGCAATCACCACTCCTTCCTCCGTTGTGGGTGTGATATTTCAATTCTGCTGAATTTGCTGATTTAAAGGCAAACTTTGTTTAATAAACTATTAAAACAAAAAACTCCACAAAGGCAATTCGTTTTTACAAGTCCATCGGATGTTGCTGGAGTTTGGCAAACATTTTTTCTTTCGTCCCTTTGGTTATGCAACACAAAAAGTGTGTACCGATGGTGCGGATGATTGTGTGTGTAGCACAGTTTTGCTGAATCAATCACTTATACTGCGAAAATTTTGATTTTTTACTGCTACTTACTGGAAGCCACTTTTTGTTAAGATCATAGAATTAAAATAAAAACCCCGCACGAAGGACTTTCATGGACATTAGCTATTTTCCATGCACACCACCAATCGATATGACAATCACAATCTTTGTTCGCAAATACAAATAACGCTACACATCCGTAAGGCAAGACAAATTTCTGAACAGAGAGAAAAAAAAAACAGAACGAAAATTCTTTATCCTGTTTTCCGATTTACAACACCACACGAAACACAGAAAGCACTCAGAAAAAGTGTTTTTTCGAATTTTTATGTGAATTATTTCACATGATAATTGTGATTTTGTGGCTGATTGCTGGTGGAGAAATCCTCGTGTTATTGCAAAAAAATATTTTAGAACACTATTGCTCTGCGGTGCGGTAGAAGATATCCAACTTTCCGAATACTATATATCTGAGAATAATATATCCTTGCAGAAATCAAAGCAGTGCGCGCGCATTGAATCAATAAAATAAAAAAAAATTCGCTCTTCCTTTCGCCTTCGAAATGGCACTGCCACACACGAGAGAGAGAGTGTGTGTTTTGTGATTTTGCTTTATTGTTGGCTGCTGCTGTTACCACTTTTTTTTTTTTGCTGATGTTTAAGTACAGCAGTGGAAGGACAGTTGTACTAGAAAGGCTTCGGTTCTAGTTTGGGGGGCAAAGCAATAAAGTGCTTTGTGGGGAGGGTATAATATGGCTAGAAATGAATATAGATCTGCAGCAGCTATATTTATATGGAGATTGTTGTTTTATTGTGAAGTTTTATTTTATTTTTTTATAATTATGGTTTCCCAGAGTTGATTTGGGCTATTTTTATAGAGTTGACAGAGCTGTACACTGTACAGTGGGTAAGAGATTAAATCGATGAAATGAGCACCTGGTCCGGAGGGAATTTTTGGTGAACTAGTTTCTGAAATAATGAATGCTTTGGACGTTGGAAAAGCGACACTTCATCATAATTATATACGCTTTGTTGTTGTTGAAGGATCTCATTATAAATCAGGAATGCGATCTGGGTGGCCCTAAAGCAAAGTTCAGTTTTCCAGCAGGGTTTCACTTAAATCAGCATCCATCGTGTAATACTGAGAAATGCAAGTCTTTGCTTCTAACCACCTGGCAGAGTTGCCAGACTGTCAGAATATTTTTCTGAACCCCAACTAAATATAACTATAAATGTAAATATAAGTTTAACTTGTTTTATGTCCGACTTAAAAGTATGAATTTCGAATTTGACATGCAAACATATAAGGTTCGGAATATCCGAATGCAAAAGTGTGCGGCGAAAAACTACACCCAATGCAAATGTCAACGCGGGTCGGTTTTTAAAATCACCTTGTAGGAATTTACAAAGCCCTTATACACTTTGACGAAATGTTTGTTTATAAAAATTTCAAATGAGGTTATGTTGGTTTTATGTTCGCAGAATATTTTTACCACCAGTCCTTGGATGGTGGTAATTGGTGGTGTTGGCGAAATGTCGCGAATTGATTTCTGTAAGTAAAACAATTTGGTTCATCTATGCACCGCTAGAAGATTCCTGCTCTAACGTACCCTAGGGTATTCCGTTTTCTTTCTTTATTTGTCAAGATCGAACAAAAGCGATGTAAAAAAATTGACAACTTGTCCAACGGAAGCTTAGTAGCGATATGCTAAGTTGACTTTGAGAATAAAATTGTGAGAATTGCAAGCCATCGCAAAAATTCAGTTACAATGCTAACAAAAAACTTACTGTACTAAATCGTATTATGCGTTTAAGAAATGGGACTACCAGCAATGGAAATAACCATCTGTGTGGACAGTCAAGCGGCACTTAAAGCTATCGGCTCTACTCTGCTGGGTTTCGGGACACGTTGAGGTGGAAGGGAACGAAAAAGCGGACGAATTGGCCATACGGCTCTGATATGAACCCTCAACTAGCGGACGGAGAGGTGCTACCGCTTTTCAACACTGCTAAGACTTTTATTGAAGGCGTCACCGCACGTCTGGCTAAGGAACAATGGAGCAACACCATCGGTTGCGACATAACCCGAAGTCTGTGGCCTGTGATTGACACCAAAAGCTCAAAGTTCCTAGTCTCCCTTAATAGAAGTCAGATCCGGATGCTCGTCGGGGTTTTAACCGGACACTGCACCATAGGAAACATGGCTAAAAGGCTGGGACTTTTTGCAAATGACTCCTGCATAAGCTGCAGAGACGAAGAGGAAATAGAGTCGGTGGAACATCTTCTATGCCACTGCCCAGCTTTACAGGAACGCCGCTCATCCTGTATGGGAGCAAGGTTCTTCGAAAGTTTGGAAGACTTGGCGGGGGTACCTCTATCAGACATAAAACTATTTCTAAACAGATCGATGTGGTGTTGTTAGCCACATGTCCATACACGTACAAACAGGGTACTCGCAATGGGCCTTCACGGCTTCCGGGTGAAATTTGCATCGGCTGCAAAACTGTCCTCCCAACCTAACTCGTATTATAATTTTACGACTTGTGTCTAAATCAACGATAAAAAATTCCAATATTGCAAAATCATGAGTATTCACGTGCCGGCTGCAAATTATTTTCACCACTGCCCCTAAAAGTATACAAACAAAAATGAAATGACATTTCTTTTGAAGGAACATTTTTAGTTCCATGTGGGAATGGAATTTGATTTTTTTTTCTTGTACTGGCTCAATAAAAAGTCATTCTGCTGTTGTGGTTTTTCTTATATTTGAAAGAATATTAAGAAACTTTGACTGGTTTTCGTTGAAGAAGGGGATTTAAAAACAAAATCGACATGATCCGAAAAGATCGAATCAGTCACCTAAGTTGGCAACGACTTGTACAGCGAATAGACACAAACTTAGGTCCGACAATACAGTGTTTCCAGCACTGGATATTTATCGCAGATTTGGCTACTCCAACTTTTCACTCAACTGGCTCCTAAAATTTGTGATTTAGGATTTACACCAATTGAGGCTATTTTCTTTAAAAATTTGGCGATTTTTATACTACATATGAACATACTCAAATACTTTTTACATCTAAAACTTTTTAAAGATTTTATTCTAAGTTAGGCAATCCCCAATTCCATATTGTTTTTGACCAGTCATTCTCGCTTCTCAGCAGTGAAACCATCTCACAAAACATGCATTGATATTGATGCATGATGATACTCACTTCTTGTTCAGGAATATGGAAATAGAAAAACGGTAAATTACAAATTCGTATATAGTTGGAGTGAAACAATTTGTTTATTTTGTTTTTATTGTTTAGTTTTGTCATAAAGTATTTAAAAAAAAATCGTCGCGCAAAGCCTATTACAAAGTTTTAGTTGTCGTTTGTGATGTTCTATCTGACACGTCGATGTTTTGTGTCACTTTCTGTTGACAGCATAGACTAAGATTGTATTTCTTTGACTGCAGAACACATTTTAGCCGGTTCTGTTTTGAAACTAGCAAAAGGGCCAGTGACAGCTCATTGGCGGAACAGTACAGTCACTGATGGACTGTAATGTTCCTCTAATTATTTAAGTTAGTTAAATTTTTCAAAGCAAAACACACAACTTGTGATTTATAAAAAAATAAATATTTGACGCAACAGGTCCGATCCCTAAGGCTAGGCTTCTCACAACCATTCGTTTTGTGTGAGTTTTTTATTTTTGGGACGAGATCTATAATTTTATGCCGAGTCCAAACGGCCAGAACAGACCTATTGAGTGACACAATACGCAGTGCAGTTTTTTGGAAGTTCATGTTTGACAGCTAATTTTTGTTTTGTGCATTTCGCCAAATGGAACGGGTAATATAATCAAATCTACCCTTGCGGACATCTCCCTTGGGCGGGCAGATATTTTCGAGAAACCGATCCCTAGACGGACAAACTTTTCTAACCTAGTTTTTGTGTTTCTAATTCCATTCCCTTAGAGAGACACTCTTTTGACCCGATCCAGAAGAATCCATTTCGCTGGAGATAAGCAAGTCGTACATTTTACACCGTAAGTACTCAACGGAACTGCATGATATATATATCAAATGAAAGATAATCTCGGGTAGGTTTGCACAATGCATCTTCTGTCCTTTTCGTTGAGGACTTTCAGATAGTAATGGGCGTGTCTAGTTTTATTAAAATTCCCCCTAAAACGGAACAAAAACTCTCCATTCCCTGATAAATTGCTAGACACTATCATCGATACCAATAATCACTGTGAGTGTCCACGCTAAAATCTTCGAACTCACAATGGCAAAATTTGCCATACAAAATTGCATATTGTGACCTTAAAATTATTTAGTGTGAAGGTTAAAAAAGATTATTGGTAAGGCCCTATGATCCTTACTAATAATCATTTTTAATCTGCACACTAAATATTTTGCAGATCACAATGAGTGAGTGTATATGGAAAATTTCGCCATTGTGAGTTCGTAAAATCAATCCTAGACCCTGAAAATGATTATAACTACCGCGCTATAGCTTTATGTTGACTTGCAAACACATTTTGTTGAAGTTTCAAATGCTGCTTCTGAAAATGTCTTCTGTTGCCCTAATTAGTGCGTAACAAGTGCGTTTATTATATTTCTTTGAGTACAATGATCATTCGTCTACAAAACGAATCGTATGTCAAATGAATGGCGGTTGGTGAATCGACCGCGGGTCTGTGTTTTTCTGCAGGAATTTATTAAAAATCCCCGGAGATATAATGTTCAGTTTGATTGAGAAAATGCGTATTCCACTCATAAAATAACGACGACTATTTTTCCCCATATGAAAATGTTCAAAACCACAATTTATTGATTTTCAACTAGAACAATCAAGTTATCCTAAAAAATGCAATTCAAATTCCACAATATACTCGCATAATGACAGCAAATAGTCCTTATGCAGAAACGTCCTTTATGCATTCAAAACAACAGCCTGGAATGCTCTCCTATTTATAGATTTCACACTGTTAATTCTTCTAGTCACTGTGCTCATGTCCTTTCATAGGGATATGGCAAAGCAGCAACAAAACACATTATCTGCATGCAATAATGCTGATGGTTGTTGTTGTGTTTCTTTTGCTTTTTTTTATCCTCCTAACCTATAGACCTAGTGGCTATCGCAACCAATCCTGCGGACATACGAATGTCGTGGAGGGTTACCACTTTCACTTGCCAAATGTATGTTACTTCATATGTGAACGGCACGTGTATGTGTGCACCAAGGGGACGGTAATTTATTAATGCTAAACGAATTTAAGAGCAAAAAATTATTTTGTGCGCCATAATGACCCAGTTGGGGTCGACGCTGTATACTATGCCGCCCTAATGGTGTTGGCAAATTATTATAAAATACCACAACTCACCTGCAATTATATTATTCAATGACTACAAAGCTGCAAGTGTGTTTGTGTGTGTATGTCCTGTTATAGGTAGAAATTTTCATGCAAATGGATTCCGTTTTGTAATTTATTTTGCAACTTTTGCCGAATGTCCTTAGACACAATTTCATTGACTTTACACTGAAGTTTCTCTTCAAATAAATAGCAAATTTGTTGAAAGCACTTTTCCACTGGGATTCGCTGACATTTTACAGCGAGAAAATATCATAGATATATATAATAATACCTAGTCCTTTGAAGGCGCAGTATTTTTATTAGATATACACTGTGCACTATTCGACTGGATTGCGTATCGTTTCGACTCGTGCAACTATTTCAAATGTCAAATGTTATTTATTTTTGTCGAATTTAATTATTTCACACACAAAATCTATCCGCACTTTGTTAGGTGACGAACTGAGAGGATACTTGGGGTGCATGTATATTTCTCATGCCATTTGTAAACAACGTCCACCAAAACTGAAAACTGGAAAATTCTTGGTTTTTTTTTTTGACATTTTTGTGAGGGAGAACGTCAGTTTTTGTTTTTTCTTTTTGTTGGTGAGTTTTGCGCATGTCCTGTTTGGGTTTATCTCTGGGAGAGAACGAATGGGATGGCGAAAGATAGATAACATGGAACATCGATACCAAGGGAATGGTTTATAGGTTAATTGAAATTGTGATGGGGTACTGCTGGTTATAAAATGTTGGCTGGTGGTAGTTGTGATTGTTGATGTAAATTGTTTTTGGCAACGAATTGCTATTTGCGTTTCGAAAATTGTATGCTTCCGAAATGGCAGCACGTGCTGGGAATTGCATTGAATTTTTAAAAATATATCGCTTATGGTTCTTGTTGGGTTTTCCATTTTTATTCGCCAGCGATGAGTCATCAATAGCGTATCGTTTGTGTGCGGCTGGAGAGATTTCTCAGACGACTTACATTGGCAAAGTAAATAAGAGGATTTCGAAAATGAGTAGTTGTATGGCATCAAATGATACGACCACTCAACGTTTATGGCTAACCAATGGATAGTAGGGTCTTGTGCGAGGCGAGGCACTTTGATTAGTTAATATGATGACTTGTAATGTGTAGTTTGGAAAGCGGTATTATCGCTGAGCCATTTAGAGTTTTGCTGACATGTCATAACTTCTGGGGCTGTAAAAATAAAAATGTATTTACGTTGATGATATTGGAATTGGGTCGATAAGGCGTTTTTGTGTGGGTTAAAGGCGGGCAGAATAAACAATTTTTTAGTTGGAATACGACTGCCGTATATATAGTGGATGTAGCTTAAAATAGGCCTACAGTAATCATTTGTGTAAACTCGTTGTAACATAAAAATCGAGAAGTCTTCTAAATTCTTAAATGGAATTCAAAATGGAATTCGAGTTGTTTAGTTGGACTAAGAAAAGTAGACTCGATGTTTCGTCTGCACACAAGTGCTAAAAAGGTCCCAAGGAGATCTTTCTAATACCTACCATACGTTTGCATTTATCCTAAAATTTTATACGATTTCTGCTCTAGTTAACAGCCTGCAGTTTCACACACCATGTAGGTATTTATGTTAATGCGTGACGCATAAGGCGAAAGGTCATCTTCTACTGCGCTGTCTATTTGTTGAAAAGCCGAAATAAATCACAACAGCGGTTATATAAGGACGAGACAACAAAAGCCATGGATAACTTTATAGCATCCATGCCAAACTCGTCAAGTTGTACAGAATGACGATTTAGTATGCTCCGGCGTAGACTTTTGAAAACCTCAAAGTTTACATCCATCAAGAATGCGTGGACCTAGCGCCGGAATTACTGGCAGTCGCAATGGTGTGCGGGTGCTTTATGCTAGACCTTCCAGGCGCTGGAAATTTCCCCATGAAGAAATTTGTATAAAAAAATTTGTGATTTAGGTTTCGAGTTTCTTTATTATACAGCTCGACTTGCCTCATGGAGGGCGAACTACAAAGCAAAACAGATTTGTTGTGAGTAGAAATGAATAGGTTGACATTTTCGACGAAAACCAACAGCGACCAAGTAGTGTCCTCTTACATTAAATATTTACACTACTTCAGATTAGTATCGAGTAAGAATTATATTCTCCTTATGCCACATGAATAGATGGAAAATGCCATAAGACAGGGCCGAATGGTCATCATAAATTCTGGCGGCAGCCACTTAGCTGACATAATTTTCTTGAAGAAAATTTAAGACATTCCATAAGCAGAATAAAAAATGTCCATTTATAAAAAAAATGAAAGCGAAACAACATCGGGCAACTATTGCGCACCTAACTCTTATCATGCTAAAAAATACATTAGCAAAGGCGGATGAGCATATACCCCTTGGACCCCTTGCCCTTCTGAATTTGGAAAAAAAAAATTGAACAGCGAACTCTTCCAACTGTACAGCTTTTATAAAAGTACAAGTTGTTTTAGTATCTATTTTCAAGCCAGATGTAGAAAGTTGTAGAGGTTGCATTTGTTACGGAGCCATACCTAAAGACACAAAAATAAATTTATTAGGTAATCCACATTTCCAAATATTTACCAAATATATTTGATGTAGTACCTGTGAGGAAAAAAAAAACAAGAATTATGGAAAAAAAATGTAAACAAACTCTTACATTGGAGTTTGGCCGCTCAACCGCATATCCAATGCGCTTTAAGAGGACAAGCCTCAGTGAAAGAAGGATAAACTCACCTGTGCAATGAAATTAGAAAACCTGAAAATAAAAGAATATAAATTAATCGGAAAAAGTAAAATAAAATAATTTTTTTACCATGTTTACGTCCGTTTGTTGCACTTCCCGGTTTGAATTTTGACGTTTTGTCTTGTCAATCATTTCTCCGTCGTTAAGTTTTTCTTCGTTCCATTCCATTGTGTTCCAAGTTAGTGGGTGATCGCAAAGATGTAGTTGAACGTTTTTTTTAAAGTTACGTTATTTTCTCTATATTAGGTATCGTGACTTTATGTATGTATGTTATTAGGAGATAGGAGAACAAGCTTATACGACTTGACGATCAGGAATTAAGAGACCCCTCGCTCTCATTCCAAGAAAAGGAAACGAGTTTTGAAGAAAAGAAGGGGAAATAAAAAAAAGGAAGAAAAGAAAAGAAATAGAAAATAGATAGGTAAAAGAAAGACAGGGTCTGCGGAGACTTGAGAAAACAAATGCACCGCAAATGCAAAATTGGTTTGCCGACAGGCCTTCACAATGTTTTTTTTTGATTGACAACAAGCGGTCGATGCCCTTTTGAAAGTCAGCTGGACGAATACATTTTTTGTGTCATACAGTGACGAGGAAAAAAATTATCTGGGTGAGTTAGAGAAAAATACCTTTTGAAACAAAATTAGAAATTGACTATAATTTTACCATGGTGCAGGTGACCACCATATAGTGGAAATCCAGAGACAGAAAAAAAAATAAAAATTACCGGAGAACCCTAATTGGCTTTGTAGAGGTAGAGGTAGGCAAATCATCAGACATTTTCTTGTGGTTAATTTAGCATCTCCCCCATTTGCTTTCTTCTAGATGCAAAAGGTGACTCGGGCTGCTGTTAAGTCGTGCCTGCTAACATTTTTGTGGGACCGTAAAGCCATATTTCGGCCGTTGGACTGCGAGCGAAACTCCAAGATACCGCCAGCCAACGGTCTCCAAAAGACGGCAACGGGTCCAAAGCCCACAGTTGCGGCACAAAGGCACTTAACAGGCCCGAGTTTACGCGAGCAACGAAAGGGGAATTTCATCGGGGTGCAAGAAAACCATTTTTTTTCTCCCCTCCCCCTCCGAACGACCAACGGTGGTGCTAGCAACGTGGATTTGCAGCACTATCAGTAGTGATTTTTTTTGTGAAGTGTCACAGTAGTGCTACTCAAATCTATTGAATTTTTTCTTTAACGTAGTTTTTATTAGTTTTTTTGGCATTTTTTGTATTTACCTGCTTTTAATATTTTAGTATTTTAGTTTTGTGCGCGGTTAGTGAAATAGAAAATAGATAGTTTTAAGCCAACAAATTATAAATCAAAATCAAAACTTCTTGTGCTGGCGCCAGAACAACGGGGGACGTGAAAAAACCGTGAGTAATTTTAATTTTGGATTTTAGAATTGTAAGTTATATAGTATTAAGTGGATTTTTTTTTGTTGTTTAACCTCGAATTTTTGTTTCTGTATTGTATCCTTAAGATACAATCTTTTTTTTTTAATTTTAGTTTCTTTTCTTGGTTTGGGTTTTTTTTTATTAATTTTTAAGTTTTGCCTTTAAATTTGTTTTTTTTACTTTTAAATAAAAGTGGCACTATTTGTCCAATGTTTTCTAAATATTTTCAAGTAGTTTAGATACATTTCAATATGAGCGGCTAGGTTCAATAGCTCACGGTGTGTGGATGCCGTCCTTTTGATAGATCGACGATGACAATACGCGACTGACGACCTGACATGACGCTTTTCAGCGTTGTTTTTCGGCCATTCCGGCTTGACTAGTGTTGTGACTGGAGGGTTATTAAGGGGCTATCTCTAACAATATCGGCCAGAGAGGGATAGCTTTTGGATATGTCTACGGACATGAAGGGTGGGTTGGCCAGCCCTTGCCATTAACATCTGGCGTGTTTCGAGGTCATGACGAACCTCTACCTTCAGGAGACTACGGAGGGACAAGTTGCGTTTAGGGTAAAAGTAGATAGGTTAGATTTAAGTTATAGTAAGTGTAGTTTTGGGTTTAGTTTAATCTCTTAGGTTAGTTTAGATATAGATTAGGCTAGATAGGTTAGTTTCGCGGTGTCTCCTCCGTTCTTTCCTCGAGGTATTGGCACAGGTCCTTGGCCATTCTTTCTTTTCCAGTGCTATCTTTCAGATTAACTGTCCGTTAGTCAGTCCGAGGTCAAAGTCGAGTAGCTTTCTTCCTTTTTTTTTTCTTTTCTTATTTTCATATGGCATGGAATAAAATGTTTGTTGAGCAGGTGGTATGTCGTGAGGGGGCAAGAACACCCCCGTCCGACGAGCTGAGCCGAGCAACCACTAGCATGCCGCGACCTCCTCACCTGTACCGAAGCTGCCCCTGTGGCTCGACCCTGGCTCACAACACATTCTACTCCGGTGGTGCACACACGTAAAAATGGACCTCAACCAGCCAGTGATGATTAACCGCAGGCGGTAAGCCGCACTAATTGAAAAACCCTGGGCACTCATTCAGTAATTTATCAGACGATTATCGTCGAAACGATAGATCTCCAAAAGTAGCAACTAAATTATGAGTTTGCGAACTTAATCCAGTTCATTTTCCACAAGTGTAATGAAAGCTGAAGATAGTGAAACAAATTCGGGCAGAATATAACTTCTTATGGTCACCAAAATTTCAAAAACGATATAGTCCCGACGACTATTCTTATACGGAATCTGCCCCCTGTTGATTAAGGTACAGGTCCTCCTCCGACTGTTGCGCCCACTTAAATAAGAAAGTAATTTAAAATATTCATCGGCTAACATATATCGGCGCAGTTGCTTTATCGTGTGCTCTCTACTACAGAGCGAGGAAACTCAAGTTCAACTCTCAGAAAGAAGAACACTACACTTTGAGGTTCCTTTAATAGCACCACCTCTTTACAAGGACTGACATCAATTAAGAATTGCAATGGGAAAGCTTCTGAATGCAGTCTTTCGGATTTGGCAAAAAAGGCATGCATCCATAGTAAAAAAAAATCATGTAAAAGTAAAAAGTAGTCTTAAGAAAAAAACACTTTTTTTTCAAAATCAGAGCAGTTTTTATGCTCTAGAAATTTCCAGGTTCCATTGAGACAGAAAAATTATTTTTCAGAGTGAATTTTGCGAATCTGGTTTTTTTTTTGCGAGATCTACAACTACTTTCAGGTGTTAGTGAAAGTTTGTCTAACTTTGAAGTGTGCTATTATTTACCCCGAGTCGAAAAAAAACAAAAGCTCGACAGAGCTGTCTGAGCTGTAACCGATAGCAATCCAAAGACATTCGGACTCTTAATTCTTTGCCACACGTACACACCGCTTACTAATCACTTTACACACCTCATACACAGAAAACATAGGCATGAAAGACTTACAAGATCAAACCGCAACTCCAACACCACCAACAGCGGTTACAGCTCAGTTTGATCTTAAGCACAATATAAAACAACTGACTTTCATAACACGCACCAATGTTATCTCATATGATTTTCCACTGTACACGAAAAATGTGAAATGTGACAGGAAAATTTTAAAATCCCAATCGAAAACGACATTAGCCTTGCCATATGAGAATATTACGCCAGTTGTTTATTTTAACAGCTGGCAAAAATAAACTGCTTTATTCTATTCAAAAGCAAAGTATTTCACTAACTATCACTTATTAATGAGATTTATATTAAAGAAAAAAATAGGAAAAGAACTCCTAGAGCAAAACTTGCTTTGAAATGTTTTTAATATCTTCAACTTGCATCTGATTCTTCGTTTTTAAGCCTAGTATCCTGTTCGGGCTAAATTTTAGCGTCCCTAGTCTCCACTTGGTTTCTGCACACCCAACATATATGGTCGCCAAATTATTAAACATCATATATGCAGATGAGACAAAGACCATATGTTCATGACAGATATCAGTAATTTTAACGTAATTTTAATTAGAATTTTTGAATTTCAAACTTCAAAGACCTGGCAGTATTTGAATATCTCCAAAGCAATTATAAGAAAAATTAAAATTATTGCTGCAGCAGGCGAAATCATTTTTATAGTACCAAGCATAATAAGACACCTTCCTTCGTGTCCCGTAAGTCCCTATTTTCAAAAAAAAAATGTGCAAACTCACTGCCGATTTGCAAAAGACGTGAAATTATTTGAAGCTTACAAAAAATAATTTTCTATGAATATTAATGTGGGAGAGGGCTTAAAAGGACCACACGTTTTATTAAAATTCGGGACCATTTATTTTTTTTTTTTGTAATAGGTAATAGTAATAGTTAAATATTTAAGTTTTTATTTAGTTTTAAAGTTTCAATTTTATATTTAAATTTTTTAAAGAATTAGGACTTAGATGTTTTAATCATTGCATTGCGATTAGTTGGCTGCTGGTTGACTACTGATTGCTGTTTTTTGCCAATTGGTCTAGTGATGCTTGTGACCAACTATGGTCACCTGCTTGTAAACAAGTTCACATATTTTACTTACTGGTTTCGTATAATTAAGTTGAATTGAAAATATGGCACAAAACCCTTGCGCCATGTGCCTGTCCACAAATGACTTATTCCTCGAAGTAAACTCTATGCTATGAATATTTCTCTCCTTAGCGTTTAAATGACGTTGACTCAGCATTGCATCAAAGAACTATAAATTATACGGCAGAAGTGGCAAAGAAGACTGAATTAAAAAACTTAAGTGCAACTGATATTTGTACTTTCGCTATGACTTGGTAATATTTGGCACAATTTCCAAACAATATTTTTGCGTTTTCTAAAACGACTTTTAGCCATCTAAATTAAAGTTTGCGTGGAGATAAATATAAAAAAAACTGTGCTCCACATATTTTTCAGGTCCCGTTGAAACAGGTAGAGAAGTTGTTGTATTTTGGGAGACGTACTTGGAAGCTAGTTTTTCCAATTGTTCAGTCTGAGGTTACTCTCTTATCAGGTCGACAGAATTTGTTGTCAAAACCAAGCTTTCGGTCTTTAAATCGGTGTTTTTTCAAGCCCTTATATATGTAAATATGAAGAAGATCGCGGATACAAGCTGTCGAAATGAAATTAATTCGGTTTAATGGCTGTGATAACTCGCAGGGATCGAAAGAGAGTCGGAAGAATATGCGAGAGGCTCCATGTCAAACGTCTACATATAGTGGCTTGGTAACGATAAATGCATGTTCCCAACTCGGACTCCAGGACGTGCCATAAAATGTCTTCCATCATACAGGCGTCCTCTAAAACGTCTTAAGATGAGGTAGTTAGAGCAAGTCCGATCTTTCTTCCATCTGTTTGGGGATTGCCACACACGATCTAAATTCGGTTGCGGAAGTTCGAGAATTTATTGAGAGTCAACTTAAGCATCATTCGCCCGGGATGTTGAGAATGATGAGACACTGATGAAGTGGAATACCCTCTCCACTAAGTACAATGAACATATTTGGAATCTTTTGAAATTGCAAAGCATTTCAACCTTTTCCTAGCAGAAGACATATGAAAGCTGACAAATAAAAACACTATCTACGCCACTGGACTGCCTTCATATACCTCCAGCTGACAAAAGCCGCCATAAAAATGTTCCAAATAACCATCCAACAATAACTTATTTATCTCATCTTTTGCGCGCGCACAAATACCATTCCAATAGAAAACTTTTCGCCTTTCCTGTGCCATAAAACTTTGACACCAACTTAACTTTCGACCGAAAATCACATCAAGTCAAGACATTTTTTTTTGTATTTTCCTTCAAAATAGAAACATCCAATCCGACAAAATCCCGAAAAGTAATAAAAGCTCTCGCAGTCTTCCCTCCAATCTCGTGATGCTCTCTGTTTTTAACTGTTTTCAAGGGTTTTCCTATTTCCTTCTCATCAGTTGAACTTTCTCTCTCATTTTCTCTGGATTTCTCCGTAGCGTCGCAGCCGTACCGAACCTACACAAACTATTCAGCTATACGATGAGGGAGATACGGGCTACCCTTATTTATTGTGTTTCTAGGGGTTCGTGTTTTCATTTTATTTTATTTTCGTCGAACCCCATACAATCCTTTGTATTTCATCAGCGCGGTAGCACAGAGCTTTTGAGGGTCTTTTCTGCAACCTCTCATCAGTGACAGTCCTTCCTCGGCGAGTTAAGCACCGCTCATGGTGTGTTCTTTCTAAATGACAGTGTGCTCGATTTTGCACTGAAAAAAGTAAATTAGAAGAAAAAAAAAACATTGACCCGTTCCATTCAGGTCATATATCTAATAAATTATCGAACAACAAATCCAAATCGAAGTTCGCGTACTCACGATATCCATGCCAAGTTGAGTTCACAACTTTTTCGGTTTTTCTATTTTTTTTTTTCGTCTTTTATTACATGAATCATTTCGCTAGATATGTATAAGTGGTGGGTGTAGAAGAAAACCAATTGAAAGGACTTCACATCGCACATGAGTGTTCAGTGTATGTGAGTGTGTTTTGTGTGTTTCGTAATGCAGCACCACATACTATAAGTTGTAAAGAGAATTATAATAATTGCATGAAAAAAGGAATCATGATGAACAAAGGATTGCAACACGCGTTGCTATTACTTGATTCGTCACATACACACTGCAAGAACAAGGTTACATAAAACAACACACACCCCTACTGAAAGGCGACACTCGAATAATAAAAAAAAAGAAATAGAAAAAATTGTTTACCTCAGTGAAGTGAAAAATTCCTGTCGTCCTTTCTCCGTCGTTCGGTGTCATCGCGTGTCAGTGTATTTCTAAGGCAATGTTTTCCGTCCATCACGCCAGAATTTGGTAGATATCGTCTCGGACTATATACACAAACCCCTAAATGGTTACTTAATCGTAACAGCAAAATCCAAGTGAAGAGTGTTCCTTTTCCGTTTCTGCGTCCAAATAGTGTCCCCTTTATTGTTACATAAGAAAGTGTAGTGTGTTTGTGTGTTTGTGTGTTACTGGTGTCCTTTGGTCGAGTGGAAATATCCTTAATAAATTTTTAAGCACACACACAGCAGTTCTCCAAGTGGCCATCATCCACAAGTCGCGACTTTCAGTGGGGTGGGTGGCTTGAAAATTGGAAAATTGAAAATAAAGGATTTATTTTAACGGTGCGGTATGTTTAATTAATGCAATCCAATGACGTGAATCATAATTGAATATCGCCAACCAGTGTGTGAGTTGTCGTCGTTTGTTGTGTGTTGCGTGTTTGCCATCGTCCTTTATTTCTCCTTCTCGTTAGTCACCGCCCGACGACCCTTTTTTTCTGCGTGTGTTCGCTTTTGGCCTCCCCATATATAGGTGTTCCCCACGACAAGTGGGGTTAGTTTCGGTACGTACGTCATCGAGGCACTTCCAGCGCACAACCCATCGCCTTTGGAGTTAGGACTTGTCTTGTGCGATGCGATGAGACGTTATGACTGCGATAACGCGTTTTACTGCCGCTACTACCACATTGGCCAATGATTGGCAGCCATTGTGTACGCATCTAGGACTAATTTCTAAAGAAGCCATGCAGCCACTGTGATAGTTTGTCCCAGCCAACCAACACAACAGACGAACACAATCCCAAAAGGATCATAGAACTAAACAAATTCAAGTGATAACCTTCGTCGACGACGTGCAAGGGCAATGGGTGACGAACCGCTTGAAGTGCGTACATTTAAGCAAAAGCTACTCTTCTACACGACGGCATTTTTCATCCTGCTTGGCACGTTTAGTATGTTTGCATTCCTGTTCCTTGTGCCGTTCGTCATAGAGCCAGCATTCACCACCATCTTCATGCAATTCGAGGAGGTGCCCGCATTGTGCGAGACCATGTATCAGGATACATTCCACGGAGCGAAGAACTGCTCGTGGGCGTCGTGTCGTGAAGGCTGCACCAAGGATATTTACGTGTGCACGCAGATCCGTGTCAATTATCGATTGAATCTGTACAATTACACGGATGAATTCAATTTCACCGAGTATCACATTAACTTGGCCGAAGCGGAGAAAGAGGTGCCGCCGGTCAAGCGAACGGATCGCTACGAACGGGCGATACGAGACTATGAGTACGCCGACGGTGTGGCCTTGGACGGTACGATGGGTGGAATGGGCAGCATCAACTTCGATGAGAATAGCCTGCTCGACATGAGCCACAGTCTGTCGGGCGACGACGATGAAGATGACGACAGAGGTGATGGCGGCGGTGATATTGATGACGACGGTCAACCGTTCGATCAGATATCACAATTGAATCAGGAACTGATGGGCAACAGCTCGATGTATTTCTATGTTGGGGCGAGACTGTTTCCAAATGTTAAGGGATGCGGCTACCCGCCCATGCTGAACTGTACCATTTGGCAGAAGAGGTACCTCAAGCTGAAGACAAAGTTCCCGTGCTACTATTCAAAGGTGGATCCTAGCCTTGTGATAAGCGATTTAGACTACTGGCAGAATACACTGAACCTGGTGTATTCGATGGCTATACCGATACCGTCGTTCATTATTTCGGTGATTTACCTGACGTATGCGTACTTTAAAATTTACAATGAGGACGAGGAAGCGGCACCGTTGGATAAAAATGCGGAGGATATTGACATCGAGGAGGGGGACGAGATGGCAATCAATGCACAAGAGGATTCGGACGATATTTGTGTGGATGTTGTGATACCAAATGGGGGAACGTCATTGTCGCCGGCTGTGTCACAGATGACACCAAATTCGGAAATAAATTCCTTTGGTCATCAGTTGAAGGTGCAAATGGCGGACGATATGTCACGCGAGAGTCTGGATGCGGGAGTCCTGTCAAATTCGAATTCTGTTCAAGGGTAAGTAGCACTTGAAGTGCTGTCTAACATTGTTTTGCGACTCTCTGGAGCCTTTTAATCCTTAATTTTCTGGACTCAAAAACCATTAACCTTGTTTCAACCCCGACCCATAAAATGGGGACACTATTCGATTTAGTAAAATTTTGCTTTATGAATATAAACTCTGTGTCTGTATTTAAATTCGTATCCTATTGAAATTTTCGATATCCTCAGTTTTGGATTGGGAGTCAGTGCAACGCTCCCTTTCAAAGTGCGGTTAGGTGGGATTTCTTTAGTTAATGGCCGAGATGAAAGTGATTTTCTCAACATTAATTCTTAAGCCTAGAGTTAACTATTTCTGGAAAATTTTATTTCTTTTATTAGTGGGTACAAGCATTTTGGAAAGTATGGAATTTTTGCGTTAACTGCCAGGTTTAAGTTTGTTATTGGTCGGTTGTAATTTGATCAAAAAAAAAAAAGAACGTGTCACGTTGGCAACACTTTGGTCAAAATAGAACTAACTTTTGGGTTGCCTATGTTAAGCTTAATAGCTACGATCGTGAAATTATTTTCTTCTATTAAGCAGCTTGCTAATAATCATATTTTACAAACTCACTATGGCGAAATTTTCCGTATAAAACTACCGATTGTGACTTACAAAATATTAACGGTCATGTTGTTCACTCCGGGTGTAGATCAGATTTAAGTTCGTTTTACACCCGACCATTTAATTCGCATTTTTTAAACCCGTGAATTTAATTCTACCTATTTACTCAGAACATTCACTCAAAAACATGCATCAAACCCACTAGATTAAATTTAGATTTAAATTAAATTAATTTAGATTTAAAACAGTTTAAACCGACTTTAACCCGTTTCAAACCTACTATAACCCGTACACTTTTGCGAACTCGACCGAGCGCCCATAACCGTCGATATGGAATGAATATATCTACTCTATCCACCAACTTCACCCAGTCGAGCTGCATGTGCAGGACCTATTCTAAATAATACGTAGTTCAAGCATGAGTGGCTGCGATTTCACCACTCATTACAGTAGGGACGTGAAGTTGAGACGACTGTTGGTTAACACTCGGGATTTAAGAATTGCGTTAGTTTCCAATCGAAGCAATATCCAACAAAAACTAATTCCTCAAAAATGTGGGCCATTGCTCTTGAATCAAATTCCCTCAGGTGTTAATGTTTGGCTTATTCCCTGTCCACATTTCAAAAGGTGTCATGTTTACTAAGCATCGAGTTGGTGATCTATTTATTAAATAAACGGATGTAGATACTGCTTCGGCTCACAATTCGGTCGGTAAAGATGTGTTAAAAAGCAAGCATCTTGCTCGTTCCACTATTGTTCGATTCATCCTTTCTACGATTCCATTTTGTTCCGGTGTATAAGGATTTGTAGTTCGATGCCTGACACCCTAAGAAATTCCTTATTACAATATTCGGTCCCATTGTCTGTTCGTAATATCTTAATTCGTCTATCCAATTGATTTTCGACAAGATTCGTGAAGTTTTTAAACTTTTCTGCGACTTCATCTTTTGACTTGATAAAATATACAAAAACATATCTTGACATATCATCGACGAAAGTTAATTAATATTTGGAACCACCAAGTGAATTGGTTGGCATAGGTCCACATAAATTAGAATGAATGATTTGTAAAGGTTATTTTTAAATGGGAGTCTAATCTGTTTTCCTTTAATGCAGACAGTACACGGTAGCTCCATTTTACCATAAAATTCGACTCCTTCGGCCAGTTTGTCTGTATTTAACTGTATTTCCTTTTGATACTATTTGACTTACGGAGAGCAAGTTCGTACAAAGCACGGTACGCTGGAACGCAAAGCACATCTTTAATGGCAACAGTGCAATTTCTTTTTCCTATCGATAGCGTCATCGATAAATCACAAACGGCTGTGACTTCAAGGTGCTATCTGCAACCACAACTTGTTTTCTTGCCTGACTTCGAAAATTTATTAAATTCTTTGCATTTGAGGTCATATGCGTCGAAGCACCAGAATCGATGTACCAGTCATTATTACCTATACCTTTAACCGCAAACGACGTATACAAAACGGCATTTGAATTACTTTCATTTACATTGGAACAGGATTTGTTTTAAGGACAGTCCTTCGAGTAGCGACCAAACTTGTTACATGAATAGCAACGAACGCTAGGCTTTCGATGTTTCTTCGCCTTAGCGTTTCTGTGTGGGCATTAGTTCCACCACAAAGTGCAAAAGTACATTCATTTGTAACCTCAACATCTTCTAAAAGCTTCATTTTAATTGAATCTCCCGTAATAGCAATTCCAGAACTTTCCAAGCCCATTATCATTGGCGCATATTTTCCCGCTAATAAAAGAGTTCCCACCCTTTCTTTAAAGATGGCCATATCAATGCCTCGTAGTTTATGCACTGTGGTGATTATTTTGTTTACGTAATCATCAACCGAATCACATTTTTCTAAAGAGGTTGTGATTATACTCCACAACAAGCCAACCTTACGGGCTAGGCCATTATCCAAATAAGATGTTTTTAAGCAGTCCCAAACTTGCTTGGCTCCTGTCGCAGTCCTGATATGTACATAATTTATTGGGTCAATGAGAAGAATAATTTTTGCCTTTGCCTTGAAGATTTTCTTTGCGTCCACTTCAGTTCCAAGAACACAATTCCAGAGTTCTTCAAGCTCCAAATATGTTTGAACAGCAAAACTCCATTTATCGTAATTCTCTCTTCCTTTTAATTTTTCCATCATTGGAATTGGTAAAGCGGCGGCCATTTTATTACCGAGGAAAAAAAATCAGCTAACGGGGCAAGGCAAACATTTTAAATTCGTTTAGGTATATATTAGCTGTTTTTTATTATCAGCGTGATCTGATCCCGATCAGATCACGAAAATAAAACAAGACGGATCATTGAAAAGTTTAATTTTTGAGTTGTGGCAACAGCTGCTTTCAAAAACAAAACAGATTATACAGGGTATTACAAACTTCACATTGCCACCAGCCATATTGCAAATATTCTGCTCAACGTGACGTCACACAAGGCACATGTCATTTGGCTTGCAATGTCGGGGGTGTTACCATATTTGAATCAAATTTTAATAATTTTTGTTTTCTATATTTTTTAGAAACAAATTTAGTATTTTATGTTCAAATATGCAACACATGAACAATATTTTGCTGCTAGCACATCCGTTTATCTTTGCATATTAAGGTGTGTCCAGACCAGCGAAACATTTCAGATATGTTTCAGAAGCAAATCGGACACATTTCATACACATTTATAAGTGATTTCTGATATTTAGTTATTAAATGTTTATGAAATATTTCAATTTAATTTTTCTAGTCCAACTAGAAGAAAATAATGTGGTAGGGTTATTAGCAGCGAGTAAAGTTTATATTTTTGTAATTTTGGTCTCGGGAATCACGTGATACACGATTTAATTCAAATATTCGTATTAAATGAATCACTTTCTCATTAGGTATTCCAAGCTTTTCTTGACATTTTTATTTTATTTAAAAAAATAAATAATAATCAAAAAACAACGCTCACTTTCTGCTGTTAAACTTGTAATACAAAAATGATTTCCCATCACGATTGGGAAACTGTGAAACATTTCATTAATTTTTCAATTAATTTTTTGTGTCCAGATCCAAACCAGCAAAACATTTGATAAAAATTGTTTTGTTTAATAAATATTTTAGAAATATTTATAAAACATTTTGTTTATCAAAGAAAATAACACGGAATACGGATGGGGATTTAATTCGTGCGTGAAAAAATCAATTGATATTTTGTTTTTCATTTTTTTGTCTGGCAACGTGATTAGGTAGCTATCGTTTACAGACACACCAACATTTAAAAATGAAACAAGCCATCTAGTGGGAAATAGTAGAAATAATTTTCAGATCATGATTCGTGATCTCGATGAGAAGCAGGATCATGTGCTGTTGTTGTAAGTGCATGTAAATCGATGATCTATATGGATCATAGCTGATAATAAAAAACAGCTATTGTACTGCAACTAAATCGTGTGTCCTGGGCCCATAACCTTTTGAACTAGTATGGTTTGTGGAAGCAGTTCTATTGTATCTTCAGAACCAAATAGAAACACGTCGATTTAGTAGAAGGAATAGTTATGAAGTTAGTTTTATTAAAAAGTAAAATTGACATTAGAAATAATAATAATTTTCTAAGTAAATACTTGAACTCCAACAATATGTGAGAGTTCTCGCCTACGGGTATACGCTAGTAAATTATTAGTACTAACTGGTAATTAAATTCGACCATTAAACTGCAGTCTTCGGAGTCTGTGTGATTGCATATTTGTATTTCGTCTGTTTCTATATTTTGATATATAGTACTCTTTCCAACAAAATGCTTTTTATCTCGCAAATTATTTCTAATGATCAAAATAAAGTTGGTTAGCAATAATTGCATCCGATTTCGTTGCTTAGTTTCGATCAAATTTAATTGACTAAATATTATTTCAACTGCGGCATCCGAAATTGGCAAAACTAAAACAGAAATAGCCAACTTTGTGAGATCTTCAAATGAATTTTCTCCACTAGCATATTTATAGCACAAAACTTTGCACCGTTTCCTTTATATTTTCTCATCTAACCAGGAAAAGATTATTCCACTGAGTTAAGGTGTTGTTTTGCAATGCTGGTTCCACATTCACATTCATCTCTTGAAGTACAGGATTTAAGTAGCTTTTGTTGCGCGAATGCTCATTTACACTAGGTTCACATTGGAGGTGAAATTTGTTTTGAATTCATTTTTTAGGAATTAAAGTAGAGTCGCAATAGTAATAACAATCGGCTTGATTTCGAAAAAATCCAATCAAAAAAACAAACAGTCGGCTGAATTTGATTTTTGTTTTTAGTCAAAACCGAAAGAATCCAGTCAAACTGGCAGCACTGATGATGTACCGTTAAGCGTTGATGGCTGAGAAAGATGAGCCCGATATATTTACTCGTTATCGATAAAAAAAATTCCACACAATACCTTGTAGCAGATGTCTTTAATGCAAACGCTTGAAATAATTTTAAGACTGACAAAAAGAATAACAAATTGCACTTGACAACAGAAATACCAATATTTTATCCAAATTATCAAAAGCAACGTACATCAGCATTGGAATTCAAAAACAGAGCGATTTTCGTGAAGAGCACTCTTTTGCATAATGTAAATCGTATTTCTTTTGAAATTGAAATTTTAAATTCGAGACAATCTCGCTCGGATGCATACATACTTGTGAAAACATTCCTCGTGAATTCCATTACGATAATAAAAATACAATTTCTACGCCATTCCCATCGATATAGTACAGGATGTGCTATAAACGGCACTTAGTTTACTTAATTAAATTGAATAATAAATTAAAATTTCACGAGTGAATGAAATGTGTTTCATGTACTCTATCTCCATTTTTCCCACGAAACGTGGTCATTTTACCGTACTCAAATTCCCGTTTAAATAATTCCCTTGATATGTATAGCTATACTCTTTTGTGAAAAAAAATCGGAAAAAATTCCGATACGAACGTCAAATCTGATCGAAACTCAAATTGTGTTCGAAGTATAAGTTTGGGAACAAAATTCATTTCACATTTAAATGTTCAGCAACAGTTAATTGTCGGAGAGCTTCGAAAAAAATGTTTCGTGTAGCTGTCAAAAGTAAGTGGTATAACGCGGTTCCATGCAATGCGACAATGTGGGCTAAATGTCATCGGAGAATTTTTCCGAAAGTTTTATCAGAACGGATTATTCGAGTGGAATTTCTCGGATTTTGTACAAATCGAAGAATTTTGAACAAATAATGTTGGTACTAGGGTGTTGATAAACGTGTTGAAATGTAAATACATATTTTGATAAAATGTCAGCAAAAAATTTTAGCTTGAATGTTTTTTTGCAGAATTTTCTTTTTTTTCCCCACGAAAGGCTTTTCGGATATATGAATTCCCACAAAAACGAGGAAATCCCACGATATAAGAAAACCGGTGACAGCTAGCGTTTCCTCCCTTGTCTTTAGGCAGAGTTCTCATTGCGGTAGAAAATGGTACTCAAATGGGTCTGAAGGTAATACCCAATATTGTACCTAAAAGGGCCTTATGGTATTTTTCAAGAATCGGACATTTTTTTATACAAAATCCACATATAGGTATACTATACATTTTCAAATAATTGTTTTCCACACATTTTTTATTCATTAAAAAAATGCCGCAAACAAAAGTCACAACATAAATTATTTTAGTTTAGTTATATATTGAAATCTAAAAATAAATATTAAGTTATGTTTCTTTTTTTTTTTGTAAGGCTTGGTTGGTTCAATATTGGTTATATTTAATCACCGGTTATTCCAGCTGGCAACCATCGAATATGTTTATTTAACAGAAAATTAACCCAAGAAATCGAAAAACATCCGATTTAAGCCGGTTAACGAGATTTATCCAATGATTTTCTAGAATTTCGTTTATTTAAGATTTTGTAAGGATTTCGTTTTGAGTTATCTGCTATACAACAACTTTTTGTAGAATAGTGCGAAAAAAAATACAAATAATAAAATAAATAAACTTATATATAACGCAAGATGGAACTGAGGCACTGACCAATAAAATGTGTTTGGTTAAGTTAAAGTTTTCAACTGACAGATGTATAGAATACACGACACGCCATTCTATGGAAGATGAGGCTCCCAACTTCAGCAGGAATAACTATTACTTTCGACATTTTTGTTCTTTGACAGTTTTCATAAAAATTGAGGAAATATTGAGAGAATGAGAAAATTATTGCGACGTTCGTAGACGAAATTGAGATGAGGCCCAATAATTGGTTAACAATTTTTATTTTGATTGTTGTACTGATTCAGTTTTGATCTCAATTGCTAGTTTATTGTCTCACACCAACAAGGTTTTATTCCTCTGTTTTAAAAAAAAATGTATGTATCATTTGATTTTATCGTTTATATACTCAAAAAATATATTCATTAATAAATTACCTAGACAAAAACCAGAAAAAAAATGAAACCATAGATTCGGCCTCTCACTGAATTGACAAATGAACTGGAAAAATGGAACGTTTTGTCTCGCAAATCTATGGTTTGGTGACCGAAGTGAACTCATTGGTTATCACTGATTTGTAATCATCGGTTAAACTAAATCGACGGTAACCTAACCAAGGACTTGACCAGCTGTGAATAGACCGGCTTTAAGTCTGTTGTTATAAGCAATTTTGGAAAAATAAGAAATGAGTTATTGATATGAATTTACAAAAAGTAGTACGCGGTGGATCCAAAGTAGTACCGTACTCAGTTAGCAAAACTGTACTCAAATGTGTTTCCTCTCTCGCTGTGAGATATGTCAACGGGTGCAACTGACAGATAAGTAAAAAAGTCAACTTACTTCATCCATCGTATACGCCACGTGCTGCTGCTTATGGGTCAGCTTCCATAATGTGTTGTGCATTCTATCAACCTGTCAGTCGAATACATTGCCGCAACCGATGAAACGAATTCTATGGGTTGGACCCTTCACTCCTATCAGGCGTTTTCGTTCCAATTTTTCGTAGTGCTTCAGTTTCATTTTGAAAGCATGAAAAATGCAAAAAAAAAAAAACGTAGTGTCATACGGGCTTTACTACTTTCAACCTCAATTTAAACGACAAATAATCAATTCGAAAAATTATCTGACATTTTTTAAATGCACTGTCATTTTAATTTTGGAAGTTTCATTTGTCCGAATGCCTGGCTGTTTAATTTCATATGTTTATGGAGCTCTGTTGGAGCTTTATTGTCAAGTAGTTCGTATCTCATATCTAACGGAAGCTAGATTTTGTTAAACCTTACCAGAAAATTGTAAACTGAATTTCTATCAAAGCCGCGGTGTTTAAAAAGAAACTGAAACCTGAAAAGTTTTGGTATTACTTGCAGTGATTCAAAATAGAATAAGTGCCAGTTTCGCCTGTCCACATATCTCGCAGTCAGATCGAAGAACTGCAAACACAGGATTCCATTGCTTTGCGACATCGACGGCTTGACCGATTACATACAATTTATTGCCAATCACGTAATGTTTCTACTTTGTAAATAAACCGTACTACACATGCTTCTGCTTCTTTGTATACATCGCTGCTTATTTTTCGCCCTCACATAACAATGTGTGCCAGCCATTAGTCCACAATTTGACAGTGAAATGTTTGTCGATTTGTCTTATGGAATTGTGACCCAGTTAGTGAATATTGTGTCCACTAACTGAACCATCACGTGTGGAGCACCATCGGTATTGATACATTAAATTCCAAATTGACAAATCTAGGCTAATCAATCTCGCATGAATTAATGAATTATGAGAAGAACTGGTAATCATTTGTTCGATTAGAAAATGTCTCGCATCGATTGAATAAATAAATTGGATTAGCAGATGGCTGTATGCTATACAAATGTAAACAGCAGTGCTTTCAAGGAAATTAACCTTTTCCAATAAATGAATCAAAATAATTTTAGAAAGAAACAGTTAATTCTAATTTTTCACCACATATCTGTCATAAGCAATTAATTATACAATAAAACCCAACA
Organism: Cheilosia vulpina; assembly: GCA_916610125.1. Taxonomy (NCBI): domain Eukaryota; kingdom Metazoa; phylum Arthropoda; class Insecta; order Diptera; family Syrphidae; genus Cheilosia; species Cheilosia vulpina. The sequence goes on from OU744278.1 coordinate 33,931,238, forward strand.
CTTTTTTCATACCCGAGTATTTGTCGACCCGGATTCCTGAAACATATTTCCAGTTATATTTTGTATTTTTAATTGAAATAAACTCTCTTAAGAGAACAAAAAAAAATGTTGAATCGAAGAGAGTAAAAAATTTGCGCTATACGCTTCACTTCTTTTTTCTCGAAAATGACATTTGAGTGTCTGATATGTCACAAGAGTTTACGAGTTAAACAGGGTTCGTTAACCTTAGTAAAAACTTATTTTGTCAAGTTTTTCGAAAGCCTGTTTTGTTTTAATTAGGCCTACCATTTAACATTTTATCGAAGTTTAATTTTCAAAATACGAACAATTTTTAAGTACTGCTGTTGTCATGCTATTCCAGTGCGAAACTAAGGACGCAATCCATAAATTTTTAGTAGTCTCTTTTCACCTATAAGCTACTGCCTGGAGTGCTCCAAAAAACTATAAGGGAATCAGCTTTACGATGATTTTAAATTTAAAATAGTCTCATAAATCAAAATCATACTCATCGAGTACACTTCAACTCATCAGCTCTTTTAAAATCAATTTATATGTGGATAAGTTGTGAGTTTTGCAATTCTTGAGACCGCAATTCCCATATAACAATTAAGATCATCAACTGATTTGTTTCAAAACTAAACTAAAAGTGGTGAACTGGATTTTGTGAAATTTTCGAATTCATCGAGACCTCCGAATTCGACCGCTGAATGTCACACTGACACTCCCATTTCGTTCCAAAATTACCATCAAGCATTTGCCCTCCTTTCAGTGATAATTACTTCATTAAGACTATCAGTCAGAGGCATGTAATTTATTCAATTAGGGCGGTGCGAAACTCACACTTCATATTTCGTTTATTTTTTGTTTTCCATCCAAAGGCTGAACGTTTACTCATAGCCATTTGACAGCCCCTGAGCCTTGTTCTACATATCAAAGTTGTTACATCGAAAATAAGCACATAAGTGTTCCAAACTGACGGAAAGTGCTTATGCTGTCGGTGTTTGCACCATCGCCTCTCATCGTACTCTTCAAATGTGTTCACATGATCCCACCCGGCCCCTGGTAATGGTTATCATTAGAAAGACAATCCTTATCGTAATTAATAAGTTTTTCCGTCCCACTGACCCCTCGTTCTGAATAAACATCTTAGTAAGAGGTGTAACCGGTGCTTTGTTGAACGAGGGTGAGTAAAATATTTATTATTATACCCTTCATGTTGTCGATTTGTCCCAAAAATAGAATTTCCCAGAATGACTTAGATCGAAGGAGAATTTTAAGCAAAACCAACCACAGGCTGATGTGCTTTTAACTTCCAGGCGACCATGTCATTTAATTTAAGAGTCGCTGTGACCACACTGAACGGCCCAATTAATTCAAAGAATTAAAATCAAATTAAATTGCCACATCTGTTGGGGGGATTCCTTATATTTGTTGTTCCAGTCGCCCCACCCTTGTAGCACCCCAAAGAGGATTTATTTTCAATCAATCAATGCGGGGCAACCTTGAGGCCATTCTCTCTTTCTCTGTGTGAGCTTGAGCTCCTGAAGTGTGTCATTATTCCTGTGATGTAGATGTAGAGCATATATAAGACTCTTGCTCTTGCTTATGTGGTGCTGTTGAACCTTTCAAGCTCTTCTCTATATATACATTCGAAGGCTTAAGTGAATAAGTGAGTGATACCCATTTGCTGGAGATGCTTGGCGAATGTGACTATACGGTCCTTGTTCTTCCCAATTCAGTGAATGGCAGTGTGACACTTGTAAATCTGATTTTTGTTTTATTTTTTGTTCTTCGTCGCTTTTTCCTTGTTTTTCTTTTTCTTATTTTTGTATAAAACATCGTTAGGGAAAATTTATTTCCTCTCTTAATAGAATATGCATGCAACGGCGACGGTGAGTGTCTGCTTTGTTCTTTGAGTGTACCTTTTTTTCAATTTGTGTTGTTTCCATAGTTTCACTGTGGAGCTTTTTGGACGTATTTTTTCTGTGCAACAAAATCTCGTTTTAAATCAACAATGACACAAGGATGCACACTTTTTTTAACAAAATTAATTTTTCATTTTTGTTGGCGATAGAAAAATATATATAAAACATAGAATTAAATAATTCAATAAATTAATAATTTTGTTTCGTATGGCAATGCCATTAAAATATGTTCCACACTTTTGCCAAATGTCAAAATCAAAGTAAATAGTTTCTTTTGTAAATAGAATATATTTTTGCTAACCTTAAACATAAGAAACCGAATTAAAAATTATAACGTTTTACAACACCGAAGGGATAGCGTTTCACTTTTTGTTCAAGACAAGGAAATAAATTTTATACAAGTTTTCAACCCAATACATTTTTTGGTCCATTCGAGCACTGAAAGAAAGTTATCAAAAAGCGTTTTTGTAAACCAACATTTGCAAAGCAAAATTCATTTTTTAATTAAAATAAATTACATTTTTCTGATATTGTGTAGTGTGTGTTGCGTTTTTTAAGTCTACAAATTATCAACACGTCCTGAAGAAGATAATTCAATCGAAGAAGTTCATCTCATCTGTACATTGCTGTCCACTCATTTTTGTTGTTGCCGCTAAGACTTAACCGCAGGTGAGTGCTGCACATTTCCATCTCGTTTGCTAAAAATAAATATATATATATACATATATCATATAATTACTCTTCATAATTACAATGTCGTATGGTAAATTGCAAATGAATATTCTTCAAAGTATGAAGAAAGATAAAGACAATTTCGGCAAAGCAGACAGAGTGAGGCTAGGAAAATTAAATTATCTTAAAACCAGAATCGAAATGATGGACAAACAGTTGTCAGTAGCTCAGCAGTATCACCAGCAGATTTTAGGCACGGGTAATGTGGAAGCGGGGTACACTTTATCTGATTTGGAAAATGCGTACGAGGAGATCCGGGAAATGTATGCAGATTACAAGATGGAAGTGCTAGACGCCATGGATAAGTTGAAGTCCAACGAAACAAAGGTTTCCACCAAATCTGAAGCCATATCAGGAGGCAGTTCCAGCGATGGTAGAGCAAGTGAGTTGAAGTTACCCGCAATCACTTTACCAACATTTTCTGGAGGTTATGAGTCATGGAGATCGTTTCACGATATGTTCGTGTCATTAGTGCATACGAACACAACACTTTCGGAGATCCAGAAGCTGCATTTTCTGAAATGCAATATCAGCGGCGATGCGGAAAGACTTCTTCAACATCTGGCCATTGATAATGGAAACTATGAACGCGCGTGGGAGATTCTGAAGGAGCGTTACGACCATAAAAGGGTGCTAGTCAACACGCAACTGAAGCTGTTTTTTGGGCAGGCTTCCATGAGCAGCGAAACATCTAATAATATAAAGCGTATTTTAGATACTTCCCAGGAAATCATTCATTCTTTGTCGAATTTAGGGGTACCAGTAATTCATTGGGATGCAATTTTAATTTTTGTCATCCTCCAAAAGTTATGCCACACAACCCAACAACAGTGGGAAGAGAAGTTAGGTAGTAGTAAGGACCTTCCCAATATAAACGATTTTTTTAATTTTCTCAAATGTCGTTTTCGAACGCTGGAAGCTGTGGAACAGCAGTCAACCACAAATTCTATTATCAAATCTAAATCCGCAACTCAAGTTTACCATTCTCGGCAGGTGCAGAAACGGCAACGTAATTGCAAGGTTTGCCAAAAGGGTCAACATCGGTTGAAAGAGTGTAGGCGATTTTTAGAAATGGACGTAGGCCAACGAAAACAAGTTGTCTTTGACATTAAGGTATGTGAAAACTGCCTGGCCTATAGTCATTTTAAAATCAAATGTCCAAGCTCGAAGTGTTGCTACCACTGCAATCAGCGACATAATTCCTTACTACATCCCGTGCCAGCTTGCAATACAAACGGTGAGCATCAGCAAGTGGTTTTTAATCCTAATGTACCTCAATTCGTTCCCAACAACACCAACCATACCCAAGGCCAAACACGTACAACAAGCAACAACTACCACATTCACACCAACACGCAATGTAACAACGTTCCTCAAGGTCAAATATACAACCCTAACCAGCCCGAGGTTCAACAACGAACTGAAGATTGTTTGCCGTCAACAAGTACAAACTTCAGAGTTCACCATGCCTTCACGAATTCACATGTTTTACTGTCAACCGCTTTAGTAAATGTGAAGGCTGCTAATGGCAGTTACTTAACATTGAGGGCATTGATCGATACTGGGTCTGAGGCCTCATTTATAACGGAAGCAGCTGTGCAACGACTGAACTTGCGGACTAGGTGGACATTTAGTAACATAAGAGGGTTGGGGGAGGTCAGCAGTGAAACAACAAACAAGATCGTCGACTTGCACATCGCATCACGGACCTCGAACTACGCAGGTGGAATGCGAGCTTTAGTGCTTAAATCACTGACTGGGCTCCTTCCGACCCAACATACTAGTTCTCATAAATGGTCTTACCTGGAGGGTTTGGAGTTAGCTGATCCGACATTCAACATTCCAGCAAAGGTCGATCTGTTACTTGGAAGTGACATGTATGCAGAAATCATTCTCGGAGATGTTGTAAGAAGCAGCGAGGGCGTTGGCCCCATAGCACAGAGGACTCTTCTGGGATGGATAGTCATGGGTAAGGTGCCGTCGACTGAAACAACCACCGTTCGAACCTTCTTCAGTCAAGTCGACCTCAACACGACCTTGAAGAAGTTCTGGGAGATTGAGGAAGAACCTTTCGAGAAGTACGAGGCTGAGGAAGATAGGAGATGTGAGGAACATTTTAAGCAATATACGAAGCGCTTACCTGATGGCCGCTATCAAGTCCGTCTACCTTTCAAAGGCGGAGAATACCCGACTATGGGACCAACACAGCAAGCTGCTGTCAGGCGTTTTCTACAACTGGAGAAGAGACTCCAAGCCAACACAATTTTAAAAAAAGAGTATGCCAAATGCATGGCCGAGTATCTCGAGCTCGGACATATGACTCTTGTAGAGGAATCCAATGAGGTTCTCAAGTCACCTTTTCATTTTTTTATACCCCATCACGCCGTCTTCAAGGAATCCAGTACCACCACTAAGTTGAGAGTCGTGTTCGACGCAACTTTTAAACCATTTTTTGGCTCTTCCTTGAATGACAAGTTGATGGTTGGCCCTAAAATCCACACAAATGTTATAGACATTATTTTAAGATGGCGTAGATACAAATTTACCTTCATTGGCGATGTGGAGAAGATGTATCGTCAGATCCGTGTCAACGAAGCAGATGCCAATTACCAGCTGATTTTGTGGAGAGAAAATCCGAGCCAAGATTTGAAGATCTATCGTCTGGATACGGTGACTTTTGGTACTGCATCAGCCCCGTATTTAGCCATTCGAGTTTTCTTGCAGCTAGCAGACGACGAAACATCGAGGTTCCCATTGGCCACCACCGTCATCAAGGAGGAAACTTATGTCGACGACGTCATCAGTGGAGCCGATATGATTGAAGAAGCCCAACAAAAACTCAAGGATGTAAAGGATCTTTTGGCAAGTGCTGGTTTTCACTTACGTAAGCTAGTAAGCAACTCAGAAAAAATATTACAACACATTTCGTTGAATGAACGAGGCGGTAATCTGTCGGTACCATTTGAAGAAACTACCGATGTCAAGACGCTAGGTATCAGGTGGCTACCAATTCCTGATGTCTTCGTATTCCAGGTGGCTGAGTTCGGCGATGATAAAGTTACCAAGCGATCCATTTTGTCCTCCATAGCCAAGCTGTATGATCCAATGGGTTGGATCTCACCCTGCACAATCAAGGCCAAAATAATGATGCAGAAGTTATGGGGAAGAGGACTGGATTGGGACAAGCCCATACCACCAGAACTGGAACGAGAATGGACAGCTTTTCGTCAAGATTTGCCAGCAATCGAAAGGATCCAGATTCGTCGTTGGATTAATATTGACAAACAAATCAAGAAATTGGAAGTCCATGGATTCAGCGATGCTTCGGAGAAGGCATACGCTGCGGCGATTTACCTCCGCGTCTTAGATGGAGACGATCAGATTCACTTACACCTGCTGATGTCGAAGACGAAGGTTGCTCCCTTGGAAACCATAACGCTTCCTAGATTGGAACTATGCGGAGCTGTACTACTCTCGAAGTTAATTCATGAAACGACGAAGATCCTGAAGTTGGAAGCAGTGGATGTTTACGCGTGGACCGATTCAGTCATCACGTTATGCTGGATTAGAGCTCCTCCGTCAAAATGGAAAACATTCATCTGCAACCGGGTATCCCAGATACAGGAGTTTACCAGTAATGCTAATTGGAAACATGTTCCTTCAGAGTTGAACCCAGCTGATGTAGCGTCCCGTGGTATCTTTCCGTCTTCGATTGTCGATAATGAACTGTGGTGGAAAGGACCGGAAAACCAAGGCATGAGTATTATTCACGAAATCCTAAACAACTGTTCAACACTACAAAAAACCATACGAGTAGTTGCGTACTGTTTGCGTATCAAACTCAAATGGAGGCCTTCTCAACTGTACACGGACATACTGACGCCGCAGGAACTTGAGAGGGCACTTACGCGAATAGTACGACTGGCTCAGGAGGAGATGTTTCCGACGGAAGAAGAACGAGACAACACAAAAGGATACACAACACTGACACCGTTCAAAGATGGAGAGGGTATTTGGCGAGTTGGGGGTAGATTAGTCAACTCTACTCTTCCCTTTAGTAAAAAACACCCGATTCTTCTAAAAGCGAATCATCTTTTATCCAAGCGTATCATTAGCGACGCTCACGAAAAAACGCTTCATGGGGGTAATGAGAAGATGATTGCCTACATCCGCCAACGCTTCTGGATTTTCAATCTGAAAAATGCAGTCAAAAGGCACATTCACGACTGCAAAATTTGTTACAGATTCAGAGCGAAACCGTTAATGCAGTTAATGGGCAATCTCCCTGCAGCTCGGACGGCTATTTCGAGGCCATTCACATACACCGGAGTGGACTACGCAGGACCCATCGATGTGAAAACCTGGAGAGGTCGCAACGCCAAAACCCTGAAAGGATATTTTGCGATTTTTGTATGCATGGCTACAAAGGCTGTACACATAGAGCTGGTCAGCGACATGACCACACAAGCATTTTTAGCAGCATATAGAAGGTTAATTGCAAGAAGAGGGCTTTGCAGAGAACTATTTAGTGATTGCGGAAGGAATTTTATAGGCGGTAACGGCGAACTTCAAAAACAATTTAAAGAAGCTCAGTTAGACTGGAGGAATGTGGCAGAGGTACTAGCCAACGAAGGTACCAAGTGGAATTTCATTCCCCCAGCTTCCCCACACTTTGGAGGTTTATGGGAAGCGGGAGTGAAATCTGTGAAATTTCACCTCAAACGTGTGGCTGGCAACCAAATACTGACTTTTGAAGAGCTCACTACGCTTCTGACCCAGGTAGAAGCGTGTCTGAACTCTAGACCATTGTGTCCACAGTCAGATGACTTCAACGATCTACGAGTCTTAACACCAGGTCACTTTCTCGTGGGAGAGCCTCTTATTTCACCACCACAACCGGAATATCAGCTGGAGAAAATTTCTCACCTGGAGCGATGGAAGAGGGTGCAGACTCTCTCACAATCGTTTTGGAAGCAGTGGAGTAACGAGTATCTCGCCCGGCTTCAACAACGCCCGAAATGGAAAGAAATCATCCATTCAAAAATAAAGGAAGGGGACTTAGTTCTCATCAAAGATGAACGACTCCCCCCACTTAAATGGAGTTTAGCCCGTGTTACTAAATTACATCCCGGAAACGACAATTTGATTCGAGTAGTTACACTAAAAACTGAAACCACCGAACTTAAACGCCCGATCTCTAAAATATGCCCTCTACCCAACAACACGTCCGAAATAGGTATAAATACTACATTACAATCTTAAACACTACACAACACATAAGAAAAAAAAAAAAAAATTAACATTCAACACAGAATAAAATTTTAAATCAACCCAACCCATTCAACGTTACAAATTAAGAAACAATTCAACACTTTATTATACAAGAAAAATCTAATTCCAACGCCAACACAAATAAATTCAACACAATATACTAATTAATTTTAAATAAACTAATTAACAACACTCAATATTCACAAATAATAAAATTTCAGCATGAATTAGCGAACTGAAATCATATACAAAATTTATCGATAATTTTCCGGCAGAACGACGTTATCGATTATTTTCCGGCAAGTTATCGAATGCTGCACAAGCCTATGGCATCTATCAACACTCGCACGCTACATAATGCAACGAACGCTATCCCACACAAAAAAATTATAATAATAATAAAGCACAGTCCACTATATGCAAGGGCTAATCGAAAACAAACAAAAAAAAAACGCTTATTATCGCATTTGCACGCACACAAACACACACTACACACGACGCGATCGCGAAAAACAAAAGCTAAATGCAACTAAAAGACAACAACAACAACTAAGAAAACTATGAATGAACACACAACACAATACAACACTGCTGAAATTAATAAAATAAAATTATAAATATATTACAATAAAATAACTCACCTAACATTTCATCACAACACTTCAACAAAAAAAATATAATAATTAAAAACGAAACTAAAATCACTACACTGCAGCCATCGGTTATCAATGAACCAGATTTACAACTCCCATTACCAGCACAGTAAACAACGAAAGAGAGTGTAAGAGGATCAGAGTAAACAATGCCCACTATCATAATAATAAGCGCAAATGGAGCAGAGAATGATATTCCTGTTCTACAATCGGAATTCTTTTTATGTTTGTTTATGTTTTATGTGGTTGTCACTCTTTTGCATGTCAGTTTATATATAACTAATGCTATTTGTCTTTTCATGTAAAATGAAATGAGATAAGATTATTCGACCATCATAGTGCAGAAGGCCAGAGATGTCTTTGAGACAACCAACCAGCATTTTGAAATCCTACGATCCAAGGGACTGATGACATCATTGTTTGAAAACTGCGTTTACGGCGGGGGGAGAATGTTGGCGATAGAAAAATATATATAAAACATAGAATTAAATAATTCAATAAATTAATAATTTTGTTTCGTATGGCAATGCCATTAAAATATGTTCCACACTTTTGCCAAATGTCAAAATCAAAGTAAATAGTTTCTTTTGTAAATAGAATATATTTTTGCTAACCTTAAACATAAGAAACCGAATTAAAAATTATAACGTTTTACAACACCGAAGGGATAGCGTTTCACTTTTTGTTCAAGACAAGGAAATAAATTTTATACAAGTTTTCAACCCAATACATTTTTCTTTCCTGCATATAGTTGGGACGTATATTTTTTGGCTTGTCGTTCTCAGACTCAGACTTAATGGGAATAAGTTCTTCCTCTTGCTCTGCATTTATTTTTTTTTAACTAGTTTGTGTGGAAATTCTTATGTTATATATATAAATTTAATATATATAATATATATAATTTAATATATATCCCACTTTCAGAAAAGGCGATTGGTAAGTTCAGTGACCGTCAAACTGAACAGGCTTCACGGTGATTTGGAGGAGTTTTTTTTCTTCGGAATTTGGCGTCAACTTGGTATTCAGAGATTCGATAAAGGCTTTGTTAAAATTTCAACTAGTCCCAGAGGGAAAACACAAATTGCATCTTAAGGTTTTTTCCACTGCACCACCCCTTGCGAACGTCTGACAAACATCCGAGAGTATAACTGTCATTAAAGGACTTCTCATTTCATTGGCCGTTTGTATTCGACATAAAATTTTAGAACCCAATCATTTGTCCCAAAAATTAAAACCCTACGCAAAACGAATGGTTGTGAGAAGCAAGGCCAGGTCCGTTACGGAGTTTGACATTTCGCGTTTTAAGGCGTTTTTTTTTTATTTATAGCTTAGTCTAAAATGGCAACAAATAATGGTGTTTCGTTCTTGCACAGACCGCGTACGTGGCTGACGTAGGAAAAGTGACGTTCCCGACCAATCTAGTTTTTGCGTCGACTTAAGATAACTATATTCTTGAATGCATATTCTGAATACAAACGCTGGTACACAAAACAAATTAAAGAAAAGTGTAGTAGATCGACAAAATGTAAAGAAGACTAAAGAAAACATACGCCGTTCATGCGGTATATTTTTATAGTCCGATGACAGCTAGGACTCAAATGTGTTTCATAAATAAATCAAATCGCTCTGCACATTCTCGATTCTTAATTTAAGTATAGTTCTTTATACTCTTATTATAAAGTATTTCAATTGTTGACTTTAAACCTCATCTCAGGGTTTTTATTAATTTCAGAAAATGATTGTGTATGGCAACACTAACAAGTTCCGCTAAATAAACAAATTGGTATGTAAATATCTCCATTACTTTAAGAAGCCATTTTGTGTTGTGTTGTAGCAGAACAAAGCTATGTTAAGAACATGCTGATCTTTTCCAAAATTCCTGTCATATAAGCAGCCATTACTATTAAGTGGTGAGCATCCCAGTTATCACAGGGGGTAGTTATTTTAAAATTAGAGTACATGTTGCCCAACTTCCTGTAAAACTAATCTCCCTGTTGTTCGGGCTTACCAACTGGTTGATTTAATGAAGCAATGCAATTGGTGGCTTCACGAACCCAATTAGCAAAGTCGTTTCAAGTTTTCTCATTCGCATTTAACTGCGGCATACCCACTCAAAATAAATATAAGCTTCTCGCATTTGCATTTATGCCTCCTCTTTGTTGAGAGATCAGCTCCTATTTCATATTAGCAGGGAGTCTTTTTTTTTATTAGCTTTTGTTTCATTGTCTGCGCCATTGTTGTTCCTTTTGAGCAGGCAAACAACTTTATAATCCCTCGGGCGAACAAAATACTATTTAACTCACATGAACAGTGCCTATGCGGTATGGTGTATCTGCATCGTTCTCATGCTCTTGCGTTTTAATGTTTCCACATTTTACATCCTTATTGTGCACATTTTTCCAATGCGACTTGTTGCACTCTTTATCTAAGATCTGTGTCTGGAATTAAAAAGCAAAATCCATTGTCCTCCTAATAAATCACACCCTTTTATGCTACATAGAACAATAATAATTGTTGTTCATATTTCTTGTTCGTTTTTTTCTTTTGTATGCGATGATGTTTTAATTGTCTTTGTCTTTTTGAACCTTTTTTTGCAGAAACTTGAGCAAGACGATGACGACCAGTATTTCAACTCCCCCTGGGCCGACAGCGGCCGTTTAAAACGTCAAGTTCATGGTTTGGAAAACCTGAAATATCGTTTTGGAAAGTAAACAATATCGAGTAGACAATGAAATTGTTTCTCTATAGAATTGATTACCTAAATAAACATTTTTTTCACTCTTCACATAAAATATAAATAAATAAAAAAAAAATATCATTTGCATAGATTTTTCGAAATAACTCATATTTAGCAAAATAAATAACATAAGCGTTCGCATCATTCAGCATTTTTAATGAATAATATTTACATATAGTTATTGGAAAAGAAAAAAACAAAAATTGCAATAAATAGCTAGCTACAAAACTAAATAAAATTAATCAAATGGGAAACAAACAATTTAACTAAATAATAAATGAATTGCAACTTGAAATCGGTACAAAACAAAAGCAAACAAAAATATATAAATAATACAATTATGTACTTGTAATTTAAAAATAAAATGATTCGAAATTAGTCTTAATAACAAATATAGCTTTAAATAATTTTATTATTGCCTCATGAGTATTTGTGAGTAAAATGAAATATAGAATTAATTATTATAAATACAGTTTGGCACGAAAGTCATCAAAGAGTTTTATTTCCAAAAAAAGTAAAGCTTTTAGTTTCCTTTTTTAACCTATGTAGGCATTGCATGTTTCTGCGTATTCAAGTGTTATTTATGCACAAACTAGAAACCAAAGTGTTTTGCTAAACAATTCGTTGAATTATTTTAGTAATCGATTTACAAACCCATACGCAGGTTTGCTTTTTACTTCTTTCAAGAGCTCTTTAGGCTTGTTTTATTGAACATCTTACTAATCATCTTACAATCATCATTTTTAACCTTCGCGCCAAATATTTTGTCACAATGGATAATTTTATAGGGATAATTTCGCCATTGTAAGTTTAACAAATTTACCCTGCACACTAAAAATTATTATTGGTATCGCGCATTGACTTAGAAACATCTATCTGCAACGAAATGGAAACGTCAGATGTGAGTTTCGAAATTTATTCCGCTTCGAACCAACGCGAAGTTGTCTACTAGCAACACATATATAATAAGTCAATGGTATCGCGGTACGTGTTTATCCCAAGTGCAAGTGACTTGACAGCTTATATTGGAACCTTTCTGGTGATTTGGGTGGGAATTGATAATAAACTGAAAACTTAAAAACGGGGCACACAACATTTTATACCAGTTTATACCACTTAAGCACAAATATGACACCAAACGTTTTTTTGCGCATTCGTTTACTTTACTTTACTGATGACAGATGTTCAAAAAAAGCTAGAAAAACAACGATTGCTTCAAGTTTGATTCACAATAGGTACTCCATTTAGTGGATCAATATTTTTCACAGTTCCCGTACTCTAATTGTTTTCGGATTGCTATTTCGATTTCAACTGAATGCATTATACATTATAGTCCAATAGTACTGCCCATGTCAGTTGCTACTGACAACTTGTTTCTATGACATATTTGTTTTGATTCGTTGCCTTCCTACAATTAGAATCAAACTATTTCCTTGTATATGTATGATGTATAATTTTTCTTCCTGCTGAAGTTAGTCACCCTTTTTATTTTCATACGGCCAAGGTTAAGGCGTGAGAAAAGAACAGATATTCTGGCCGATGCAGACAATTACTAGTCGATTCTTAATAAACCAGGGGATCCGCATTTCGTTCGCTTCAAATCGAACATTAAACATTTAACGAAATCAACTCACGAATAAAGCAGAAAGCTAACAGATGTTTACGAAGCAGGGCTCTACCGAACATCTGCACCACAAAAGGGGCCAGAAATCAATATGCATATATATATAATGATGATAAAACGCTATCTTTCTATATATGTAGTTCTGAAGCGGAAGAAGGCAAAGGTTTTGGAGTTTGGGAGCACTGACGCATATTGCTAAAGAGAGTGTACAATGGTGTGTGGCAGAGACTCTTAACCCTTTGTATCGCCATGTTGCAGAAATGCAACATACTGCAAAAGTATCTGTCAAATTAATTGATGTCATTTAAGAAAGTAATTTAAGAGTTGTTGCATATCCAATACTCTTCTTTACATGAAATATATACTCATGATTGACAGAAAAGGATTTTATAGTGGGGGTTTGCCCTTTTATTCAGTTCATTCCATTCAGTCAATAATCAAGAGAGGTTTGCAAACTTGGAATTTTTTTTTATATAACTAAAAATAGTGTTTGTGCAAATTAAAGTGATTTACTAACCAAGTGAGTTAGTAACAAAACTAATTATTGCTTTGGAGACTTTAATTTAGAGTAAAATAAAGCCTTATAACGCAATATTGCAGATACGCAACAAACCTTTTTTTATAAATAAAATACAAGAAATCAAAATTATTGTGTTTTCATTTATAAGATTATTATATGTAATACCAAAGAAAGCTGAAAATCACCTTTTTTTCTAATTTGAACACATTGCGATACAAAGGGTTAAGGGTGAACTTGTTTCTTGTGAGTAACTCACCTATACTTCTATAACTTCTGAATCGCCAAGACGAAAAATAGGCACTTCGACACTAGAAGGCCTATTCTGCCGGAAAAGACTACTTAGAAAAGGTACGTCCTGACCATAATGGAACTGTAGTAAAATGTTTGAAGTGCGATTCCGACATAACCCGAAACAAATATAACTACTTCTTCGCTTCAGGCATTCAGGGGAAATAGAACATAACCAACGATACGGTGTTAAAGGAAACATTTTTCAAAATTCAAAAGGAACGAAACCAATAAACATAGTTGTAACACGACAATGGCCCAAAACTTATTTTATTTTATTTTCCCTAAAACAAATCCTTTGATGACTGTCAAAGCCGCACTGTAAAAGATATTTACATATTGTACTAACTGCATTTAGAAACGCCTGCACATTTGACATTATTTTTTATATTTGTTGTCTCCTCTTTCCAGATGAAAAACAAATTCTCAATAACTTTACAACTTTAAGTGCTAAACAACTATAGTATAATTTTCTAAACAAAAAAAAATCATGTGATCGAATAAATAATATTCTAACTCTATTGGCTCTTGTTATAAAAGAAAAAACAATTAATAAAGCAAACAAAAGCATATTCAAAAACAAACATATTTACATAACATATATATATATATATTTTTTTTAATTAGCTATAAATATTATTGATAAATCATAGTATTAAAAAGTTATCAGGACCACTCGGTTTCTTATTAAGATCTAAGCAAAATTTTCAAATTAGTTGTTAGATCACTCATTTGTTATATCAAAAGCGAGAGCAATATTTGAATTGATAGTCAATTTCTTTTTTTCGAAAATGCGTTAGAAAATACGAATATATTTAAAAAACAAAAAAAAAAGGGTTGATTTTTTTATAAATTATATTATCTTCTCAAGTTTAGAGTTGTATCTATTAAGCTTTCATTGATTTTAAAACACAAATTAGGAATGTTAGTTATTTTTTAAGCTAGAGTGTTAAATTTAATTTTTTTATTATAGTAATAATTAGTAGAAAGGGATGCTCCAATCAAAGTATTTATAGTACTTGGTATTATTTTAAGCATTAAAGTGATACTTTTTCTATCATATACAGTTTTGTTCGTTTTTTTTTTAATTTGTAGCCATAACCATTGAAGGCGGACTTTCAACCGTGCGACAGAACTTAAGTGGTTTTTAAACCATTTATGACAGGCGGTTATGAGCCAACGTAGTTTCATTATAATTTGAGTTTTGCAGGGTGGCACATTTTTTCTGTTGTTTTAGGAAACCTAACTACATTTCTAAAATATTTCCGCTGTTACCTAACTTAACGAAAACTGTCAGTAAATTTTAAGTTTCGATAAATCTAATTGAACATACAAAATAACTTATTCATCTTTTTTCAAAGAAGTTTTTTTTATTTTATAAAAAAAAAAAACTAAATAACTAGAGATCGTTAACTCAAAGTTAGAATTAGTTAATTTCAAAATGGCGCACTAAACTATTCACCAAAACAGACTCAACCATTATGCTGCGGTTTTTTCATTGTTACTACATTTTCGGAATCGATTTCCTGTCAATAAATAAACCGGTCAGTCAATAAACTCATTTGAATAGTATACACTTGACAGTTTTAATTTCTTAAATAGGTCAAAACTTCCTTTTTCGAAAAATTATTCCACAAATTAGCTCATAGCGGAAGTGGCTGGTTTACCAATTGAGTATACTCAGTCAAGAAATGTGTGACTTTTGTCGGTTATTCCTCTGTATATACCAACTGGAAAACTGTTCAGTGTAAGAATCCACGTCAGACTGTCAGACTTAGTAATTATAATTGTAATTAATAGGCCCTGTACACTGCGACCAGAAGAGATCTATTGTGTTGGCCTCTGTTATTTAACCCAGGGAGCTGTTGGGCCCTTTATAAACCTCAGTAGCATTCTTTGTTCCATGTTTCCTATATCTGTCAGACGTAGTAAACTAGTTCTTTGAACGTACCCATTAGTGGTGCTTTTGGGTAGGAGAGAGAGTCAGGTACTGTGACATCTGTCAATTCGAGTTTCCTATGGTGCATTGCACATTCCGGCCATGTTTTACTACACCTTCGACAGTTGTGACAGTTCGAAACTTAACTAAACTAATAATGGACAAAACTGCTTTAGTTTCACTGTCAACGCACACAACCTCGCTTCCCTTCACAAATTGTTGCTATTAAACTCACACATGTAAACCCCTACCTGCCGGTAATTTTTAACTCTTGCAAGTAGTAACAATGGTTGTTAAAGGGTAAAAAAAAACCAAAAAACAATCGCTGTTCATTAAATAGGTACACTTGGAAATTTGAATGCAATCCATGTAGCAACTAGGAATACTAGCTCACCTGTGACCCCTAATCACTTCAAACGTTCGTACCTCGCTAAACTCCCATTGGTATTGACATTGGTATTCGCCACTTATAATGCGCAAATTAGACAAAAGTCTCAAACCCCTGCGGTGTTCTCTCTGGATGTATTTGCTCAACACACTAATGAACACTTGAATTTTAAAAGAAAGGAAAAAATAAGAAAGCTCACAACTGAAATCAATTTTCCCCTGTATTCTGCCAGCCAACCCGTACTATAAACCAAGTAGATCACGAAATGTCATGCCAAGACGCCACCAACATTCGTTAACTCGAGGGCACATTTATCATCACTAGCGACATAGGATATGGATATCCTTGTATAA
This sequence comes from Cheilosia vulpina, assembly GCA_916610125.1. Classification (NCBI taxonomy): domain Eukaryota; kingdom Metazoa; phylum Arthropoda; class Insecta; order Diptera; family Syrphidae; genus Cheilosia; species Cheilosia vulpina. Next base: position 33,947,668 of record OU744278.1, read on the forward strand.
AAAGCAAACTCACTAGCCAATCTTCTTGAACCTTTATGTCTTCACCTTTTTCCAAGACTTTTATTTTCTATTTTAATTTTATTGACACAAGTGGTCACGTCAAATGTCAGAAAACATTTCAAAGAATTGCTATTCCATCCACCCACTTAACCACTGCTGCCCCATTTTGGCTCTGCCATCTGGCTATGTTTATCGTTATATACGAATTGAAAATGAAATGATGGCTGCATACAGCATGGTTGGTATGCTTTATAAAGTCAAAAACAAAAATGACGATGGTGTATGTACTTATGCGGAAAGGATAACATAACATTTTCTTTTATTTTCGTTTTAGTGACGTGCAGACAATGGGGCTAGTGGGGGTGGTAGGATGATGGATCCGAAGTAGAGAAAAAAAAATATTTATTATCGTTTCAGGTTGTCAGCCAGGCATTTAAGTTATACTTGACTGCAGAAGAGTTTGGCATTGCGCCAAATATGTAATATCGTCAGTCAAAATCACTACAGCACCACTCCTGTCATGATGCTCAATTGCATCAATATGGAAGGGTTAACTTTCAGTGGTTATCAACTTTCTTTTCTGTTTTATTAATAATTTAGAAACTCAAAATATTGATTTTCTTTATTTTTACCTGACCTGTATACCTATCTACTTATATCATTGGGAGATACTAGAGGATTTGTTACTATCAACAGACTATAGTCATCGTTACCAGTCGTTAACAAATATATTTTTAGATTAATTGCTTTCTGTTATTGTTACTTTTCTGTATGTATTTAAAAAAAAATCAGTTTGGAATCTCACTCCATGTAATTGAAATTTGTCTTGTTTCCCCTGTTTAGTTGAACAATTCAACAGAAGCAATAAACGAAAGGTCAAAGTTTATATTTGAGTTCTGTGAAATTTTCGATAGTATTAAACCACCGCTAAACATAAAAAAATATCCATGCAATCGTATCGTATTTGTTTTAAAAATAAGTGAATTGCATAACTTATAGCTTAGTGGGAGAATAAAATGGAATAGTGGCAGCACTTTTTATTTTGTTGTTCCTGTTTCCAAATGAATAATAATTTTAACCTACTCTGCTTGCTTTGTTTTTATTTGACTTAGGTATTGTCTTAAATTTGAATAATTCATTCGGTATATTCACCCCTATCGAGATATCCGATTGGAATGGAACGGAATTTTTTCCGATTTGTACGAAATCGGAGAAATTCCATTCGAGTCGAGCAATCCGTTCGATACATCTTTCGGAAAAATTCTCCAATGACTCATTATGGCGCACCCTGCTGCATTGTGTTGTACCGCGGTGTGGAACTTACTTTTGACAACTACACAGAGCATTTTTTCCGAAGCTCTCTAATAATGAGCATATTTACATGCTTCATTTATATTGTTCCGAAATGGATACTTCGAACTTTTGAACGCAAACTGAATTCCGAATAGATTTGACTTTCGTTTTCGGAATTTTTTCCGAACAAATACCTCGATAGGGGTGATTAATTTGGAATCATTTCATAAAGTAAAACTAAAGTTTTGCGTAGCGGCATGCCAAACCCGACATACGATTGACACTCTGACGACAATTCGACGTTTAAATATCTGTTGGCAGCCAGATTGAGCACAGTGCTTTTGAAATTGTAAAAATATCGTAATACGCTTTATTAATTTGTCTAAATTGAGAAGCACAATAAGACTGCATTGAAGTAATCTTGCTAAATCCAATGATATTCTATTCCATTTCATTTGCTTGCGATAACATTGAATTTGCCAGCATCTTTCTTTTTTTTTAATTTGTATTCCTCTGTATATTTACTTCTCCGAGCGAGCGAGCTTCAACATTTTTGTCTTCTGTAACCGAAGAAGTTGTGGAAAAAATAATATTTTCGCCGGTGTCAGGTGTACAGTAATGCGCGTTTGTCTTAAATTTTGAATTTTAAAAGACTTAAGGAATGTGTCCCCTTTTTAGAATTAAAATAAATTCAGGATATTTTAGTAACCAACTGAATTATTCTAAGCGTTCAAAGTTTAAGCGCTTAAACAAATTTAAACGTTTTCATCAATACCTATTTGACACAAGTTTAAATCCACATGCAGTAATATGACATTTTATAAGACTGAAGAGTCCTGTAATGTTCTAGCAGACTCTCGTGTAAACGGAAGACTTAAGCCAAGATGTCAAAAATATTAATGAATCAAGTGGACTTGCGTTTTGATATTACTAACTCAGCTGCCGCGTTTTTATAAATCGGACGGACGGCTTTTTTTTTACTTTGTAAGCTAGAATCGAGTCAAGAAATTCGTGACTGAGTACTAAGTTGACAGTTCGCATATCTAAATCTAGTTTTTGCGCTCAAGTTACATCTTATCTAAACCAATCTAGTCGACTTACTAGATTCTTGAACATTTTTTTTTTACCTGTACTTGCCACTATTACGCAACAACTTTACAAAAGCGACATGGGTCATTATTTTTTTATTAAACTTACTAAATTCAATTTATGAATAGCAATCATAGTGCTTTAAACAATTTACTAATTGTTGTTCTGAAACCAAATGAAATATGTCTAAAAAAAAACATGTACATAAAGGATAATATTCCTTTAAAGTTACCTATACATAGATTCAAGGAAACCCTCTTCAACTCACAATCACATTATACAATATACAAATACATAGCTTAGAACAAATAAACTTTATCTCCTCTCTTACGTCAGACTTAAAACCAATAATAGTTACATTACAAAATCCAACCAAAGTTATTGTATTAACAAATAACAAACCAAGCAAAGCGAATTAATTTTGAATAAAAAAAATATTATCAAAAAAATAAGCTAAAATTAAAATTAAATCGATAAACTTTAGACCAATTCTATTAGAATTAACCTAACGTTTGAAAGTAACTCCTTACGATACCACAATAATCAAATAGAGGTATATACTCAAATAAAAATAATATTAAAACACAGAAATAAAATTAAAACGGAACTTTATATTTTTAAAAAACCAATAAAAAAAAACTGCGCTTAGTACGTTATAAGCGACAACAACAAAAAAATACATAATAATTATTACGAAAAGCACAAAAAGAACAGCAGCAAAGGAAAAACATAACACAAAGTTACCTATAGTATAGGTATCCTTGACATATAAATAATTTCTTAAGAATAAAATAAAGCAAAATAACTGAAACATACACTGCTACCCAATAAAACGATGCAAATATTCGTGAATAATGTAAACTAAGATGACCGAAATCATGGTCCCTCACAGTGCTGCGTTAAATATTAAATTCGTATTTTTATGAACAAATTGTAAATACAAATAAAAATACTGTAAACTTATGATATTAAATTAAAATAAACACACGCAAAATCAAATTTTATTTTTATTATTTAACTTTATTTGTATAAGACAACTGAAATGGAAAAAGATTTGTATCTATGCGCCCGTAAAATAATCTTTTTGAACTTTTTCATTGCAAAATAAATAAATTCGCAGACGACAAACCTACAGATATGTTAAGATGAGGAAAGGCAAATTGGATTTAAATTGAAGAAGCTGAATGCGTACCAAATTAATTAAAAGAATAACATAAAAGAAAATAATAAAACATGTTGTGAAAGCTTTAAATTATAATAAAACTGTTTGTTTTATTTAATAAAAAATAATTAAATTTATATATGTTGTTTTATTGAAAGAAATCTTTGGAATTATGTTTCCAGACTTTACAGCAATGTTCTCCGCGACTAGAGTGCAAAGCCAACAATTCCGTACGGGAAGATCGCGCCATAACAAAATGCACAGCCAAATAGGGCAACAAATTTCAAATCAGCTGTTAATTGTAAGGTGACTGACAAGAAATTTGTTGAGTAAAAATTCGTAAGATTCTCAGTGGAGGGGTAATATCTTGCTCTCTCGATGACGCTCTCTTTTACGAAAATTCTGTTGTGAGCCAGGGTCGAGCAACAGGGGCAGCTTCGGTACAGGTGAGGAGGTCGCAGCATGCTAGTGGTTGCTCGGCTCAGCTCGTCGGACGGGGGTGTTCTTGCCCCCTCACGACATACCACCTGCTCAACAAACATTTTATTCCATGCCATATGAAAATAAGAAAAGAAAAAAAAAAGGAAGAAAGCTACTCGACTTTGACCTCGGACTGACTAACGGACAGTTAATCTGAAAGATAGCACAGGAAAAGAAAGAATGGCCAAGGACCTGTGCCAATACCTCGAGGAAAGAACGGAGGAGACACCGCGAAACTAACCTATCTAGCCTAATCTATATCTAAACTAACCTAAGAGACTAAACTAAACCCCAAACTACACCTACTATAACTTAAATCTAACCTATCTACTTCTACCCTAAACGCAACTTGTCCCTCCGTAGTCTCCTGAAGGTAGAGGTTCGTCATGACCTCGAAACACGCCAGATGTTAATGGCAAGGGCTGGCTAACCCACCCTTCATGTCCGTAGACATATCCAAAAGCTATCCCTCTCTGGCCGAAATTGTGAGAGATAGCCCCTTAATAACTCTCCAGTCACAACACTAGTCAAGCCGGAATGGCCGAAAAACAACGCTGAAAAGCATCATGTCGGGTCGTCAGTCGCGTATTGTCATCGTCGATCTATCAAAAGGACGGCCTTCCCAAATATCCACACACCGTGAGCTATTGAACCTAGCCGCTCATATTGAAATGTATCTAAACTACTTGAAAATATTTAGAAAACATTGGACAAATAGTGCAACTTTTATTTAAAAGTAAAAAAAAACAAATTTAAAGGCAAAACTTAAAAATTAATAAAAAAAAACCCAAACCAAGAAAAAAAACTAAAATTAAAAAAAAAAATTGTATCTTAAGGATACAATACAGAAACAAAAATTCGAGGTTGAACAACAAAAAAAAATCCACTGCTCTTAATACTATATAACTTACAATTCTAAAATCCAAAATTAAAATTACTCACGGTTTTTTCACGTCCCCCGTTGTTCTGGCGCCAGCACAAGAAGTTTCGATTTTGATTTATAATTTGTTGGCTTAAAACTACCTATTTTCCATTTCACTAACCGCGCACAAAACTAAAATACTAAAATATTAAAAGCAGGTAAATACAAAAAATGCCAAAAAAACTACTAAAAACTACGTTAAAGAAAAAATTCCGTAGATTTGATTAGCACTACTGTGGCACTCCACAAAAAAAATCACTACTGATAGTGCTGCAAGTCCTCGTTGCTAGCACCACCGTTGGTCGTTCGGAGGGGGAGGGGAGAAAAAAATGGTTTTCTTGCACCCCGATGAAATTCCCCTTTCGTTGCTCGCGTAAACTCGGGCCTGTTACGTGCCTTTGTGCCGCAACTGTGGGCTTTGGACCCGTTGCCGTCTTTTGGAGACCGTTGGCTGGCGGTATCTTGGCGTTTCGCTCGCAGTCCAACGGCCGAAATATGGCTTTACGGTCCCACAAAAATGTTAGCAGGCACGACTTAACAGCAGCCCGAGTCACCATTTGCGTCTAGAAGAAAGCAAATGGGGGAGATGCTAAATTAACCACAAGAAAATGTCTGATGATTTGCCTACAAAGCCAATTAGGGTTCTCCGGTAATTTTTGTTTTTTTTCTGTCTCTGGATTTCCACTATATGGTGGTCACCTGCACCATGGTAAAATTATAGTCAATTTCTAATTTTGTTTCAAAAGGTATTTTTCTCTAACTCACCCAGATAATTTTTTTCCTCGTCACTGTATGACACAAAAAATGTATTCGTCCAGCTGACTTTCAAAAGGGCATCGACCGCTTGTTGTCAATCAAAAAAAAACATTGTGAAGGCCTGTCGGCAAACCAATTTTGCATTTGCGGTGCATTTGCTTTACCCCTTCCTTTGTTTTCTCAAGTCTCCGCAGACCCTGTCTTTCTTTTACCTATCTATTTTCTATTTCTTTTCTTTTCTTCCTTTTTTTTTATTTCCCCTTCTTTTCTTCAAAACTCGTTTCCTTTTCTTGGAATGAGAGCGAGGGGTCTCTTAATTCCTGATCGTCAAGTCGTATAAGCTTGTTCTCCTATCTCCTAATAACATACATACATAAAGTCACGATACCTAATATAGAGAAAATAACGTAACTTTAAAAAAAACGTTCAACTACATCTTTGCGATCACCCACTAACTTGGAACACAATGGAATGGAACGAAGAAAAACTTAACGACGGAGAAATAATTGACAAGACAAAACGTCAAAATTCAAACCGGGAAGTGCAACAAACGGACGTAAACATGGTAAAAAAAATTATTTTATTTTACTTTTTCCGATTAATTTACATTCTTTTATTTTCAGGTTTTCTAATTTCATTGCACAGGTGAGTTTATCCTTCTTTCACTGAGGCTTGTCCTCTTAAAGCGCATTGGATATGCGGTTGAGCGGCCAAACTCCAATGTAAGAGTTTGTTTACACATTTTTTTTTCTAATTCTTGTTTTTTTTTTCCTCACAGGTACTACATCAAATGTATTTGGTAAATATTTGGAAATGTGGATTACCTAATAAATTTATTTTGTGTCTTTAGGTATGGCTCCGTAACAATTCTTAAGAATTCGTAAAAGTTAATAAAAAGTCATAGAAGTTAAAAGTAAGGTGACAGACCTAATGAGAGTGCGGCTTTTTTGACATTTAGGCCGTGTATCAACTGCGCTTAATAATTTGGCACACTGAAAAATATAGTTATCTAAAGTCGACTAGATTGTGGTCTGGACTAAAAGTAGGAAAAATTAGATTATGTATCGTCACTTTTCTTACGTCAGCCACTTATACGAACTAGCAACTGAACTATTACACTACCACTATTACAAAAGCGCTCCAACGAATTTCATTGAAATAAGGAATTCTGATTTTCGGGGCAATTCTCTCGGATTTTTAATTAAAAACGCCATAAGTCGCGTTGACTTAATAGATTTCTCGACTACCCCTCCATAGACGTCAACAGAAAAAAAATGTTCATGTGATCGATCTAGGGTCCAGCCAATCAAAACTGAGAGACATCAAGTCAGCCAGCTGTCAGATTAACTAAACGAGATATAGGTACTTGAATTATCTTCTTATTATCTTCTGCTATTCTCTGGCACGTATAAGAGTGTTGAAAGAGTAGTAGTTAAACTTTAATCTTTATGGCGAGATTTTTCGAATATTAGGTACGCTTTAAATAAATTAAAGTGCACTATTTTATTCCCACTAACAAATTCCAAATGAAAGAACACTTCAAAAAACTATATTTCGACTTTAAGATTAGATTATTTTTGTTCCTGTGGTTCCATCTTGCGGAAAGAAAATGGCGCTGAAACCAATTTACCAGTAGTGTCATGAACACGCCGCTAAAAAGGATCCAGCATCAAGTTGTCAAGTCACTTTTACTTGAGATTACCTAGTAGATATGAATCTCGGAAGTGTCAGTTCGAATGTAGTTGTTATAATTGGGGACGTTCAAGTATCTAGTTTAGTAAGTCTGACAGCTCAGTGAATCTCGGTTTTGATTGGTCAAAATCGGTCATGTGAGCAGCTGTTTAAGTTGACGTCTATGGAGGGGTAGCCGACGAATCTAGTCAAGAAATTCGTGACTGAGTACTAAGTTGACAGTTCGCATATGTGGATGACGTAGGAAAAGTGACGTTGCCGACCAATCTAGTTTTTGCGTTCAGGTTGCATCTCATCCAGACCAATCTAGTCGACTTAAGATAACTAGATTCTTGAAGGCGGCCACTCTATTTCATCTCATGATTGGATGTCAGCGATCGCTCTCTGCGATTATTTCTTGGCATGGATGTCTGATATGAATTTGGCAGCGGTTTTTTTTTTGCTTTTCGTCTGGAATTGTCTTTTTTACACCTACAACCTCTCTTGCATTATGAAAGAAATCATCTCCGTGTAATGGAGTATAATAATTTCAATGTTCATTGAGATATGTACTTAAATTTGAAATTACTACGTTAAACAATTTCATTGACTTTGTCAAAATTTCCGTCCTTTTATTTGTGAAGTTCCAACTGGTGGCTTATAAAATCATTTGCGAAAATAACATTGCTGTTATCTAATCCTACATTAGTTGTTATAAGCATATTATATCAAAAACCTGCTTATTGGAGTCTAGAATTATTGTTATTGAAACATCTATTCAACTTCATTATAGATACGTAATGTTTTCACAGTGGCTCTCAAATATTGTCCGTCTCTGAATGCATTCATTTGTCACTTCAGCCATCAGCTGATGCTCCGGCACTGCCAGCAAGTAAATAATTTCCATACCATTGCTTTGACAGGTAGTATGCATTTTTTTTCCCGTGCTTTTGTTGTATCGCATGGAATGTGTGTAATGTGAATAGTTTTGTAAACATTTTCAACATCATTTTGTGTTTTTGTCAATTTTCCCATTAAATGGAAGTGTCCCACTTCTAAAATGGACAATAAAAAGGATATATACAATCTGTGGGTGCAATACACTACAAAGGCAAGTACCTATAGACGAAGCTCTGCTCCAGTGAAGTCAAAACGAAAATATTTCCAAACCCTATAACGTTGGATTATAATTGAAAATCTAATCTATATTTACTCATGGGACGTTAAAATTGTTTTTGTAAAATAAGGACAACGCCTTTAAAATGTCCCTTTCGGTGATGCGATTATTTTTCGGTAAAATGTACAAATTTACCCAAAAATTCTCTGTCTTCCCACGTAACTTGAAAAATGAAAACAGGAAGCGCAGTACTGATGATGCGTCGTGTGAAATGTGGGTTGTTGTAGAATCTACACACCCCCCTTGGGGGAGTTTCACGACCACTACATACCCGTTTCTTATATAACGACATTGAAGGAGACTTGTTTACCTTTTTCTGTTCTATAAAAATTTCTGCTTTGCAGAATGACGAATCCTATTTTCGGGAGTTTATTGAACGATTCGTGACAATATGGAGGAATCAGATCGTTATCGATCTCGAACATTGCCAACGATGGGATGAAGTTAAATCGGACAGTGGTCCGCATCTGGGACGGCTGCCGGATGAACTATTGCCGGCAATTGGAAAATTTATCATCATAGCACGAGACCAAAGCGAACAGGTGAGCATTTTATTTTAGCAGTGTACCGACGTTGCAACACAGTTTAATCGATTTCATTGCAGGGAGAGCTCAGCGACAACTCACTGCGGGAGGTTGCAATTCTCATTGACTGTCTGATAATAATTTGTCGGCACTTCGACAACATTTTGGCGATCATAAAATATGAATACAAATCAAATCTTATTGCCATTCTGGGAAATGTTTTCAAAAATGTGAGTAGTAGTGTGTGTTTTGTGGTTTCCCCCCAAGGGAATACGATTTGCATTTTAAACGTTCGCTATCGTAGTAGAAAAAGTAATATCTGAGCGAGTAATCTGTTTCTAATTGAAGGGGTGAATACCTACAGCCTGAACAGGTCTCCCGATTTGTGACAGCAGGTAGTACGTGCTTGGATATGGTTATGCGGGTGAATTTTCCTTGCTACAAACCTTGGAGCAAATAACTTGCTAGTTTGAGGAACTCTTTATGAATTAAACAACAAATTTCTGATAAGACTTTAGTGATTGATTCACTTTGTGGAAGTGGGACATCGGTGTGCTCGTGTTGATAACTATTTCGATGCAAGTTGTTTTTCATGAGTCTGGTTTTAAATTGTAAAACACCAGCTTCTTCGGAATACGCAGTCCATTTCTGAATCTGTCCTCGTGTCCTGCATATACTCTGATTATGATCAGGAATATCTAACTGTAGCTATGTTATTTACAATCTTCATCTGATAAGACATAAGGCAGACGTTGGGGTTCAATTGGAAGCTGTTTTGTTGTTCCATTAGATCACAGAATGAGTGGATCCCTGAATGAAACCAATGCAAAACGACATAAGAATATCTGGTACTAAGTTTGCATTGCACTCAAATCTAGTAAATCGTTTTGAGTGGCAGAGAATCTTCATCACCCGCAGATGCATCACCCAAAAACTTCATTTTGACTGTTGTACTTTGTTCCTTACATACAAGACGTTCTGGAAGAAGATCAAAAACTTTCTTTCATCTGAAAGAAAGCCTCGAACTCATTCAAACTTCTCTGAAGTCCATGACACACGACTCGTAATAGAATCAAGCAGAGCACTCATTGCGTAATTTTTCAGACGAGTATCATCGAAACGATAGACGTCCAAAAGTAGCCACTAACTGCCAAAATTACGAGTTTGAGATCTTAATCCAATTCATTATCCACAAATGTAATGAAAGCTGACTGTAGTGCAACAAATTCGGGCAGAATATAACTTTTTACGGTCATCAAAGTTGCAAAAACGATATCGTCCCAACGATTATTGTTATACGGAATCCGCCCCCAGTTTTAAAGCATCCTCCATCAACAACTGTCAGACACATTCAGTCGTACAGCGACTGCACACTATTCGTATTGTTATCACATTATAAAACCAAAAGAGATGCAGTGTTGGTGGTCACTTCAAACAAATTTTGTATATTGTCCGGAAGATTCGTGCAAGGAGATCATCTCCTTACCAAACCCCCATTTCTTCCATTTGCTCGGACTTATTTACATAGAAGATGAAGGAAGTTAATCAAACATCGGTCCACGCGGTTTTTTCTGGGTCGAAACATTGAGGCTAAAATTGAATTTCTTCTCGAAAGCATGCTGTTCACATTCTCCTTCGTATAAAACTTATAAATATAAGGCGTGTTTTTTTGAGCTTCCTTCTCAGCAAAGTAAAGTAAGATTTTAAGCACACAATTTACAATAACAACTGCGAGTCTCGAAGTGTCAATTAAAGCGTAGTTGTTGTAATTGCGTGCTGAAAATCCTACTTTACTTTGCTGAAAACGAAGCTCAACAACACAGGCCTATATTATCGCATCGTATTTTCAATTAAATATACGTAAGCGAACAATTTAAAATGTGTTTTTGTCCAATTTTAATTATTTTGCTTCTCATATCTCATTTACAGGCTTCCGCCAACAAAAAGGCCACACCGGCCGCCATACAAGTATTCAAAAGCTTCTCGCATTTCCTTGAAGTCATGTACGATCCATATCTGACGTGGCGCAGTTTTCTCAAAGGAATCATCGCCGATTATCAACAATTATCATACAAGCCGCACTCTGTGCATGTCGAAATTGTCCCCTTCATATATGGTAACTGAGTTTGACTTGAATGCTTCACATCACTAAAGAGTTTTTTCTTGTTTTCCCCTTAGACTGCTTTCAAAGCGATGACATACTGCGGTTCTCCGAGATCGGGGAATCCCTAGTACACATATTGGGCGCTGTTGTGTCCGGTTCACAGGTAACAACGATAGTTTGCTTTTATCTGCTTTTCCTTTCTTTGCTCTTTGTCTTAATCATTATTTTCTAAATTTATGTTTTAGTATATATAATTGGTTCGATGTTTTCTTTTTCTCTGTAATAATCTTTACCACAAAAATTACAATCAAATGTCCTTGGTTCAGTAATATTTAAAGTTTTAAAGCAAATTCAAAAAAAAAAAAAACAAAAAACACAAACAAATTTACAGAAATCGTTAACAACTACTGTCCGCAATAAATCTGCTTGTACTTCTACTTCTGGTGATGGGGTAGATAACTGTGATAACTTGGTGAGTCATATAGTTGTGTTTATGTTCTCTTAACTAACTAAAATGTATGTGTAGTTTGTAGTGTATGAATGAAGTGGTTTTGTAGAGTAAT